>OZ012551.1:12258353-14686707 GCA_963935595.1 Schoenobius gigantellus | reverse complement strand
ACACCGTACGATTATAATCTTCAATGACTGCTATACTGGCTGCAAAATATAGAACAGAGGTTTAATTCGTTGTATACTCATAATTGATTTATCGATATGATATCTGTAAGATAAAAAATATATTTTTCAAAAAATAAAAACCGACTTTCCCTTGTAAGGGCCGTTTCTTGAGTGGACCGTCCCTGATGTACGAGTATCTTTCGATAAGCTTCTCTGTCGACTTTAACAAGAACGATGAGAGACTTATCGGCCTGAATGCCATTGCCTGTTCATAGTCAGCTTTTCCCGGCTTGGGTATAAAGCTTACATTAATGTGTGTCCTTTTTACTTTTGGTATATAACCAAATGCTAAGCAGGCTCTGAAGAGTCTACATAGAATGGGGACCAGTATTGATTCACCTTGTTGTAGTAACACAGGATATATCCCGTGGCCCGGAGATTTATATGGCTCAAAGCTATTAATTGCCCATTGAACTTTTTCTTCTGTTACTACCTTTTTCGCTGACGTCCAATTCTCCTTCGTGGTAGGGGTCGTTTGACTTTCCCTTGGAGTTTGTTCGTCTGCATTAGGGTTAGTTACCGTTGAACCCGGGAAATGTGTGTCAAAGATAATGGCCAGTGCCTCACTCCCGGTTTCCGTTAGTCTATCATTAGCATCTCTCACTGCTGTGAGTGGGTTTGCTTTAGTTTTAGACATGGCTTTGCTAAGACGCATGCCTTCTGGCATTGTTTCTATTGACTCACAAAAGTTACGCCATGACCTGCGCTTAGCCTTCCTTACTTCATTGTTATATTCCGTAAGCTTTCTAGCATACTCCGAGTAGTCGTTTCTACGTTTAGCCTCGTTGAATGCCTTCCTTGTTTCCCTCTTAAGCTTAGTCAGTTCCTGTGTCCACCACTGAACTTTCCTAACCTTTGTCTCTCTTTCCGGGCAGTTATTTGTCCAGGCGTGCAAGAGACCTTTGTTAATACGGTTAGCTTCCTTATCCAGCTCAGGAATTGAGTTAAGCCTTACATAAGTGATCCCTAATTCTGATTCAAGATCCCTCCTATAAGAATCCCAATTGGTATTCCTCGGATTTCTCCTATGTACAGTACCTAGTTCTATGTTAGTCCTGTAACTGAAGCATATGTAATTATGATCAGAAAGTGATATTTCTTCAGACACATGCCAACTATTAATTGATGATAATGTTTGAACCGTTGCAACCGTCACATCGATTACCTGTTGTTCCTCTATTGAGTATATACAAAGATGAACTTACCAGATATTCCAGTAGGTCTTCACCTCGCTTGTTCGTGTCAGTGCTGCCCCACACAATATGGTGTGCGTTAGCATCTAGGGCAATGATGAGTGTCTTCTGCCCGTGTGTCTCGATCAGTCTCCTCACATGTGCAGAGACCGGATCCTTTTCCTCATAGGGTAAGTACGCTGAGGAAATTACAACACTTTCTCCTGGGTACCCTCCCTCCGTCCGATCTTTAGAGTAGTCAGATCCACGTAACATAGCGAACGCAAGGGTGTAGCAGCAATGCCTTCCCTCACATAAATACATGTCCTAGTGTCATTGGTTGGGCAGTAATAATGTATTACCCCCCCTGTATTATCTAAGTCCTTGACTTCACCCTTATATAAATAAGGTTCCTGTATAAAGGCTATGTCATATTTCTTTTCCTTAAGCTGCTTAGCCATAATGGCAGTCGCAGCCCTATACTGTGGTGTAAATAACATATACCTATACACATAAATAAGTAACTATAGAAATAAATATAATACATATCATAAATATACCATAAAAATATATATTTTAACTAGCTGTGTCCGCGAACTACGTTTCGCCATAATAATCACCCAGGGGTATAATTTATTTATTTATAGTGGGTCTAGCAAATGACTCGATTCCACCTGATGGTAAGTGGAAGTGGGGTCCAAATGCTCTCCAAATCTTAATAGCTAGTACAGCAGAGAGAATACACGCTGCACTAGCCACCCTCACCTTGCCGACCTGCAAGGTGCTTCTTCACGCCTCTTTTAAAGGACCCGGGATTATAAGAGGGAGGAAACACGCGTGCTGGCAGTGAATTCCGTTTTTTGATTATGCGACAAAGAAATGAGTTACCAAATTTCTTTGAACGCGTTGGAATGGTAGTCACAGTAAGACGGTGACAGCACAGACCAGCACGTGTAGTCCTTAAAAGGAATAGAGAGGAAGGGATTAGAGAAAAAAGCTCTTCAGAGCATTCGCCGTGGTAAAGACGGTAGAACACACTTAGTGACTCAATGTCGCGATGCAATTGCAGAGGTTCAAGGTTATTAGTCACCTCTACATCGCCAATGATGCGTGTTGCGCCCTGCTGCAACCTATCCAAAGCATCGAGCAAGTACTTGGCGGAGCCATCCCAGAGGTGCGTACAATATTCTACACAGGACCGTACTTGCGTTTTGTATATAGTAAGCACAATTGGTCAGCCGTGAAGAATCTCCGCACCTTGTTCAAGACTCTGAGTTTTCGTGAAGCTGTTTTTAATATGCCTTCGATGTAGTCCTTTGGATTTAGGTCGCAGCGATAAAATAGTTTACGACCTTTTCTCAGACCTACTGAACGAACATACACAAAAAAAAATCATAAAGATCGGTCGAGCCGTTTCTGAAGAGTTCGGTAACAAATACTGTGACACGAGAATTTTGTATATTAGACTAGCTGTGCCGGCAAACTACGTTTCGCCATAATAAAAAATAGTTTACAACGTCCTATTCTCAGACCCACTGAACGTATACAAAAAAAAAAAGATTGGCCAAGCCGTTTCGGAGGAGTTTGGTAACAAACACTGTGACACGAGAATTTTATATATTAGATTAGATTATTTCCGTTATGGAATAATGTCCTCCTAACCGATATTCGATTACGGAGGCCAATCTCAACAGAGACTAGCCATCTGCGCAGGAGATATTATAGTGCAAAAGTGACTGCGCAAACGCAAGTGCACTCTCTGTTCCTTCACTCGCCAAGTGCCTAGTCCAATGGGACGGTTAGCTGACACGACCGGAGAGAGATCAGGCGCAGGATCCACTGTTTAACGTGCCTTCCGAAGCACGGAGGACATGACAGAGGAGGTATGGAATAGCAGATCTAGAAAATGCTTCTTGACTCGGACCTTTTTTTACGAGGTGGAATGCTGTTGCTTTCCGTACCTGCCGATAGCTAATCGACATTAAAAGAATCCTGCGATGGCGCTAAATTTCATAATCCATAGCTTGCTGAGTGAAAGACTTGTTCAGCAATGAAGACTCTTCACGTAAAAGAAAGTCGGAAGATCTAAATGTTGTGGCGATGAAATGAAGCCGGCTTGAAAATCGTGTCTTACGATATAAAGGACCCCACAACGTCGGCAGCTCCCCTCATCTGGCGGAAGTGTATAAAAACGTTATCATCTTTTATTTTTCACGCTCACAATTTGCATGTCCCGTTTCAGAGATGATGTATACAGAAATTATGCGCTAGAAACTTGCTTATTTATTAACTGTTTTAAAATGAGAAATTTCATTAGCTTAATAAATTTTTATGAATACGCAGTCTTGAAAAAACTCCCGAAAGGATACTTTTGTGGACTAATATATACATTTACAAAACATCTTTCAATTAATTTTTTTATCAGTATACGAGTATATTGGAAATAAATGGATATAGATATTAGTAACTTGAACGATAAATAAATTAGCTAGGGAGTGAAGAGGGCTTATTTTAAGCAACCTTGAAGACTTATTCTGTGTAGTGAAAATTTATTATCCGCTGTACTATAAATAAGTAACTATGACACAGGCTGGCACATTTGGATTGGTCAGTACAGGCAAGTGTGTGACTAAATAAGACATATAGGAACCATGTCATCGATTTTACTGACAACAAAAACTGCATATATAGATTTAAAAAAATGTACATAGTTCGAACATCTACTTAATTAAAAGATATGAAATACAATCCATTTTATTCATTTTAGATATCACGTTATTTACTACTTATTAGCTTCACAATTGATATCCAAATAGAAATAATGTAAGTTTTATTTTTCAATACGATCGGGTTCGATTCCCGAACCGAGTACATTTTTTTTTAAATCTGTGTAGGTATGCAGGTTTCTTGTCACTAAAATCGATGACATGGTTCCTAAGAACAGCCGATGTCTTATAGTTACAGACTTGCCCATACTGACCGATCTAAATGTGCCCCCCTTTATATAAACGCAAAATTCAATAAAGCAAAACTTTTCCCATTTACATTCCAAATAGAACTGGAGGTGTAGCTGACTTGAAATCTGATTATGATGCGAATCCAGGACAAATCATTTTGCCGTAGTCTAATCTGAGCCAAGAGTTGAGCTGTGCACGATAAAATTCGATGTCAACAGAATCTTAATAAAGCGGCAACGGAGTTATTCGTTATAAATGACGAAACAAAAATAAGGTTTGAATACGTAATGGCCAGTTAGGAGTGCAATTTTAATGTGGAACTTGGCTTTTTGATATAAAATTGTAGTGAGATTAAAGAAGAATTTGGTTTCTAATTTTCTAAGGGTATTAATGATTCATTTCAACGCAACTATTACTTAGTCTTAATAAAGGGTGAACAGAATTGATTTGATTTTGATATTTTTAAGTACGTCTCATATAACGTTAATTAGAATGCTCTTCAAGAATGCATACGGATACCTTTTTTAAATTACTTATCAATGATATCTAGTGCATTTAAGATAATTTTCAATTCTGAGTTCTGACCTTTCCAGTTTGATGGTAGCAATATATAATCTGTCTATTCTATTCAGATATGAAGGTTATCTGGAACCGCTTTGATGTTATCACTAGAATATTATCATAGATAATTATTATAGCCTTGAAGGGAGTTGCACGCCTAAGTGGTAGGTATTATTAAACCAAACTAAATTACTAAAATGTGTAGACCCACAATAATGTATACTGAATGCAAACTGTACTGGGGCTGAAAACCTTATTGCCCGAAAGTCCCGAAACTATTTATCATTGAGAAGATGTAGGCAATTGCCTCCAAGAATCACAACATTCTCTTCCGCATACAAAAAGAAGGTAAAGCGGTGTGAAACAGATAGCTGTTTTGAAATTGTCTACTAGCAGTGCGAATCGCCAGTTCAGAGTCCGCTAAAACTTATTCTCGATCATGGAACGCATGCTGACCAAGCATTTAGCAGTCACAGTTGTAATCAGCTAGGGTCGAGTTGATCGCAAGCATTTTTCTTATACACATAGGTTGGTAAATAAAGAGGCTGCCGATCTTTTTTATAATATAAAGTTGGTAAACAAGCATACGGGGCACCTAATAGTATAAGGGGTAATAGTCACCTATAGTACATGAGGTTCTTGTGAGATTCGCAGTAATCTGCAACCCCCACAATACAAGAACCACGTGTACGTTGCCCACTTGTGACATAAGATGTCAAGTCACGGTATCCAAGAATTTCACTGCCATATCTTACCCTTCAAATCAGAAAACAATGGTAGGTAGCTACAGTAGATGTAGTACCCGTAAGATTTGCAAATAATATACGAATTCATCAAGAGCTATGTAGTACACGTACTACATAGCTCTTGATGAATTTGTATATTATTTTAGGAGTTAGTTACGTGTAGCTAACTCCTAACACAAGATGTCTTGCTATAGTACCTAGAAATTTTCTTCCCTGTCTTACCCTTCAAACAGCAGCTTGTTGGCAAAATAGGTAAGAAAGAAATACTCTATATAGTATCTCTAGGTGACGACTCTACAAAGTATTGGGAATTGCAATGAGAACACCTTTTAGTGGGTAGGACCGGCACTCCGCCGTGAGAGCCCCACACACGCTCATCGTCTAGCCAACGGTGGGTACTGTGTGGTCACACATTCCGCTCGAAAAAAAGGCCATCATCAAATCGGCATCGGAAAAATTTAGGTGTATAAAACTACTCTGGAAATTTGTGGAATTAAGCTGTCTTTTCTCTTTTTGTTTTCAAGAAAAATAGTAGACTCTTTCAAATTTTATTGCAATATGATTCGAAAGGAGCATTCCGTGGTCACACATTCCCCTCGAAAAAAAGGCCATCATCAAATCAACATCGCAAAAATGTAGGTGTATAAAACTACTCTGGAAATTTGTCGAATTAAGCTGCCTTTCTTGTATTGTTTGCAAGATAAATAGTAGATTCTTTCAAATTTTATTGCAATATGATTCGAAAGGAGCATTCCGCGCGCAATCAAACCACCCCTTCCTCAAAGTACATTAAGTGGGCAATAAGTGGCATTAGTTGAGCTGTGCATACTGGGGTAAGTTTACGACACTTTAATGTTAGCCTTAGGCTACTAGTGGCTGCTTCAGACATCGCCGCAATATGTTTATTTATCGGCAACGTATTTGTCGTCATGATTCGCTCTTTTTACCCGTATTTGCTTAGTTATTTTATTGTGAGCTGTTTTGACAAATTCAATATTACTTTAAGTGTGTACATTTATTTGTAGTCATGGACTGTTTTGTAGTAGTATAAACATCCAAAAAGGAAATAAAAAGTTATATATTTTTACTCATTGCCTATAATAATATGCTATTTAAGTCGATCAAATTAAAGAATTTATATTTATGAAAATTTTCATTATAAATCATGTTTTATAGCTTTATATCCAGTCAGCTTTATGAGGATAGGGATTAAAAATACAATGGAGAGAAAAAATACATGTTTTTGTTTATAAACCGCCAGCGAATGGTAAAAACAAAACGTATTTTCCATACCGTTATTTATCCGAATTCAGTTGGAGCAAATATAATCCGCGTTAAGTCCCCATAAAGATCCGACAGCGGAGCGGCAGAATGAATAGACCAGCCCACATTCAGGCAAGCTCATGAAAAGAGCGACCAAAAACGAATATATTCCAAGAGAGAAACGACTGAAATACATAGCTCGGTGGCCGCCGTGGATGTAGAGCGCTACTGGATACGTCCAGCAAGGGGCACAACATAACTAAATCGTTCTGCTAACCTATATGTATTATTATGTTATTTCACCATCAGTAACAGTCGCACCTACAGCAGCAGTGTTTGCATTGCGTTGTTCCAGTTTGAAGGGTAAGATATGGGAGTAAAGTTACTAGGTACCGTGACTTACATCCTTTGTCACAAGTTAGCAATGTATAGGTACTGTATTTCTTGTGGAGGTTGCAGATTTGCGGCGAATCTCACAGGAACCACTATAGGTATGGACTTATCAATAAACCCACGACTAATAAATCCATGACTCTATGACTAATACCATCGGGTGGGTAGTATGCTTGTTTGCCAACTTAGTTGTATAAAAAAAACAGACAGAGAAACGGGTTAGAAGCTTTATGACGACATCTTGATAAGACTAGGTATTGAATGGACAAACACCGTCTTACATACCTACCGTAAGGTGAAAGTGAAGAGATGAAGATCGCCAAGTGCCCTCTTTTTAAAATAAGGTACTACATATTTATTTACATATAGCGCACTAAAAGTGGAAATTTCAGATATCCAAAATGCTGTACTTACACTTGATGGAATTTAGGAACTTGTGTTCCGCAGTCGCACTTATTCACGGACAAACTAGGTTAAAAATACGATTATATTAAAAAATATATGTCGATGATGGTACATTTTGACTAAAGTAAACAGTTTGGCAGCTTGTTTATAAACACCTCGATTAGGTTCAGGCTCGATTCCCTATGGGGATAAATGTTTTTCTACTTAAGTTCTTTGACGGTAGAACTTCTGACTACGCCTGGCGAACTACCAACGTGTTTCACAAGTTTGTCGCCATAATAATGATGCTAATAACTTTAGTGTGTTCAGAGAATTACAGGTAAAGACAACCAATTCTTAATTGTTGAGGAGTACTGCCCCCTTATTCACAACTCTCGGATCGTGGACGGAAAGTGTAGTCCCGTCTAATGCGCCGCGATTAAAAGTGATCGGTAGGATAGATTCTGTGATTCGGCTCGATTTCGAAGTGTGAATAAGGCAGCTGGTGAAGCTCTCTTCTACCATTTTTGGCCTTATTGTCACTTACCATCAGCCGAGATAAAAGTTTGAGATGAGGTTAGCTAGAGCTTTCTTGTTGTTCCTAAAAAATATGACAATATATTTCTTGTACTTTTACGACATGATTTCGCGAATTAGAATATTTCAAAGAGCTGTGAAATAATTTTATTTTATTAATTTATTTAATAATTTATGCACGCATAATTTAAAATATATAAACAACACAAAAAATTATGTACAAAGGCACTGCTTATTTCTAAAATGAAATTTCTTCCAGCAGACCCACGAGGAGAAATTTTAAATTGTAAATCTGTAATAGTATATAGAATATACGTATAGTAGTAGGTATTATAAATCTGAAAGATTCTTTCTTCTTGAGTTTAATCAAACAAGAACGGATTTGGTGGAAATTCAGCACACATTTAGTAAATTAGTTAAATTAACTAAAATATATACGTTATACCGGTTATACCGGTAAGCATTTCATTCCCTCAAAGTTTGCTAAAATCTGTAGCTCTCTGTTATAGAACTTGCCTACTAAAGTCTGCACCATCCAGTACTGCATACAAATCTTCGCTAGCTAAGCTAGAACGCAGTGGAAATACCTCGACAAGAAAATAGAAATATAGCCAGAATACGGAGCGTAAACATGTTTACCCAGTCTCGTACCGATTAAAAACTGACGAACAAACATTCATTATTCATTGAATTCAACATGCTTTTATGCAATTTATTGGACGCACGTTGACTCTGAGAACCATAACTAGATTTTCTAATATTATTTTGTACCTAACAGATTTTCCCAAACAAAATAGGTAAGTGTACTTTTTTGTCAATGTAAGTTATCTATAAGGCAATTTACGTTCACTCTCATAATGAAAAAAAATTGAATCTAAACACCACAACAACCATTGACATAATGAAGAATGAACATAGAATGAGTAATATTAATGTGTTAGTCATGACAGCTTTTCTCTTTCACATAGCAATGTTCATCCACTATATCATTTAAGAGTGCATGAAGTTCGAATGAATCTTATTTTTTCCTTAACTAGAACCTAAGGGCTCTTGTGCACGATAAGAAATTGTCGCCGGATCGGGTCTTCTCGATTTGTGCTGTTTTTCTATACATACATTGCCACGCAACGTCGCTTATGAAGAAAAATACATAAAATATGTAGTGCCACGTCATCGTTCAAAAATAGAAATCTCGTCTGCGTCAGACTCCGTGTAAATTTCTAAATTTCTTGTCTACATTCGACTAAAATCTTGTCGAGTACATAATTTATGGGTGAACGCGTTCATACCATTTTACAATAATTCAGGGCCTTATTCTGCTAGCGTTAATGCATTTATAGTATGTCAATAACGCTTCAATGACATTGCATTTTGAGATAGTTATTGCTGGTAAGCCGTTATTGACTTATCGAGAAATTGTACGAATAAGTTGCACCACGAAAAGAGTATAAAAGTGGCAGGTGTTTTATTGAAACATTGTCAAGACGCGATAACAAAGTTAAGATTAGCAGTGTTAGGACCCTGCCCTCATAGCATGAACATCAAGACACGATATGATAACGCGATAAATCGATATGAACTGTCAAAATATGTTGGATGCAATGGCTAAATGAAAATGTTATCGACATTAATATATTAACAATACCCAAAATAATAATACCAATATTCAAAACTTCAGGATAGCTAAAAAATTCATTTTTTTACAGTTCATATCGAGATATCGTTTTCACATATCGTATTTTAGTGGTAATGCTAGGAGAGCAGGGGCCCTATTTTTGAATCATTCTTCAGGCATCGAGCGCTCGTCAGTGTTCGATTTCTATTTATTTTCGATTTGTTTTTGACGAAAATCAAAACAATATTGATCGTCGTCGTAATTCTATTGATTTTCATCGCAAGAGAAACGAAAACCAATAGGAATCGAGTACAGATGACGCTTGAAAAGCGCTCGATGCCGGACGAATAATTAAAAAATAGAGCCCCAGGTCGCATGCAGACACTGGTCGTGGCAACCTAGTGCGCGAGATTCCTTAGGATATCTTATTTCACCCCCTCCTACGAGTAGTTTCATTTTCGCATCAAAAGGTGAATTCTATCATTTTTAAGTTATCTTAACAAGATTGTAAGTTAAGTTTTATCTTGTTTAGATCATTTCATTATCGAATCACTTAAATCCATATATTTTCCAAGCTTTTAATTATACGGATTATTAAATACATTTTTTTAAATATTTCAGTATGTTACAAACGCGCACGTTCTATGCCACTAAATTAGTGTAATATAAACAAAATATGATTATTTTTAATTTCTTTTCAAATTAGGTATCTTGTTTGCACCATTCGCCAAATTGGCAATACATTACGGGCATTAGCTACTGGGCCGAATTTTTTAAATTTATCGTTTACGGCCGTTCCGAAAGTAATTTAAGGTATTTTAGAAAGATTTCGGTTTCCACTTTTAAATAATTCTTATTAATTGTAACATCGTGATATTATTAGTAATGATAGTATAATGTGCATAAATATTGTATAATTAAAAAGTAGAACTAAAAATTTAAAGCACACCAAAAAAGGTTAAATTGTTAACAAAATCGCTGTTCCTGTAATAAGAATTTAAGAGCTCATTCCTCTTTTGATAAAAATCCAAATGAATAGGTACTTATATCATCTTGAGTTTTATCGTCACTTACCATCACGTTTTCATTTCACGCCAATACCTTCTTAGATCTGTGAAGCCAATACCTCGATACCTTGATTAATGATTACTTTTTAAAAGACAGTGTTATTAGTACCTACGTAAACCGAATTCAAATATTTTATCTGGGAAGCAAAGCCAATTCTTTCTAACGCAATTTATTTAGATTTAGTATATTATGCAAAGGAATACGGCCGGGCACTTAAATCGACAAATGGCAACTATGGAATTGACAGTGTATTAAACAGCTCTTCGCATGCCAGGAAGAAATAGACTTATGGGGCGTTTACACTAGTGAAAATTTGTAAATAACTGAGAAATTAAAACAAATTTGTTAACAATAAACTCGTCATCATCATATATTTATTTCATTGTGATTTAAGGACTGCTTTGTGAATATCGGAATGACATTACGATGACACAACAGACATCAAATTGTGAATTGTAATTTAATCTTATTAAAAGATATTATAGAATTTAAAATAAGTGTTATTTAGATGTTTGAAATTGATAATTAAAGGTATTAAAAAAAAACCTCGCCCCACACTAGGATTTTCTCCTGTGTCGTGGGTGTAGTAACAAACATAGAATATCACATGCACATACGCCCAGACCGGAACAAAGAGGAATGCCCAATTTAGGCTCAAGAGTGCCCAACATATCCGTACTGTCTAAAAATCATATAATATTTATTCATAATTATTTGTACTATTAGTGATTGCCTTCAAGTTAGAGAAAGCTTAGTATAAATATAAAAAAAAACACTGAAATGATCGCTAAACTCACCAAACAGTGACAGACGTTAAGAAAGACACGGACTTTCCATAACAAAAAAATATCATAATAATCGATTCATCTTAATTGATCAATTAGGGATAGTATTCGTGTCTATTATTACGATTTTAAGGGCCTTCCTTATATACATTATACAGTGATTGATTATCACTAGTTAAAAATTATTCGACATAATTAAAAAAATTGTGGTGACAAATTAATGATTGCATGTGAATGAAAATGTAAGACAATTCCCAACACTATGTTACAGAGATTTAATATTAATAGCTTGTGGCCTACCAAATAAAACAAGCGCGGTCATATTATAGGGAGCACATACTTTTTAATGGCTCTTATAGAGTAGAAGAAGAAGTATGCCGTGAACGTGATCGCAGTAGGAGCATATTGGAAGCAGCTAATTTAGGCCATAATAGCTCTTTAATTAGGGCGAGAATTGCAAATAGGCATGTAAGTCGTAAGATATACTTCGTATATATATTAATAAATGCCAACGAGTCTGGTCGAGCGGGAATCAAACAATATTGCTGCAACGGCATTGTTGGTCGTCGGACGGTGGGTTGTTGTGCCCACGCCATGTCGGCCATATGGTATTTGGGGTGGGCACGACATCAGGGTAATAACATCTATCCACCGGCACAGTTCCTGGATAAAGTTTTAATAGAATATGATGAGCTTGATGACTAGAATTGATGAGAAATATCAATAAATACCTACATATGAAATTATTGTTTTATTAAAAAAGTCCAACTTTTTTATGAATCAGTATTTATCCTACTTATTAATACGATAATATACTATTATTTGCATACTAATTTGAAGGTGGGCACTACGGGCCGAGGTTACTATGAAAAATGGGCATTCCCCTTTCTGTAGGCCATACAAAATATTTGTCCCGTACGGGAATCGAACCCGCGACCCATTGCGCAGTAGGCAATCACTCGAAATAATATAATGGACAAATTAAACCTTACTAATGTATTGATAAAATGAAACTATATAAAATAAATTGAACTCCCTTTTTAATACGTTTTTGTACGGTATTTATTCTCATATTAATACAAAAAAGTGTGCATTATGCTGTTTGAGTTCCTATTTGAACATGTTTCGTAGAATGAGTAAAATGATAGTATATATCAGATTAAAATTTAGCAAATAATGGTTCTTATAATATTATAGGTACCACACATATAATTTGAACCTCTCTTTTGTTGACATAAAAAACCATGACGGTACCTCACGTGTGAAATCTCCTTTATAACAACGGATTGTCACGGAGTCTGGGTGGTTGGCAACTATAACTTTTTCTTTGATAGAGTTCAGTATTCGATATAAATCTGCGCCAAACCCGGCAATGCGGACGGTAGCCGTGAGGGAAATATATTGGTTGCACTCAGCTGATGCAAAGCGAATCTTATTATGTACTCGTAGGTATTAAAACACCATTTGGAGATTCGCTGGGAAGTTAAAGGAAAGGATCAGTATTTCACTTTACTCAATTATTATTTCAAATAATTTGTATTGTACGTCATTCAAAATAACATGACATTATTGTAAATACTAGCCATGATGACAGTAGTTTTTGATGATGTCTGGTAAATGTTATTTTCAATTTAGCAAATAATTTCAATTTTATCCTGTAAGTACTAATAAAAATGTGATTTTTTGCCTCAAGTAACGAATGAGTGATTATGCTAACGATATAAGTTTCTTTTAACCGACTTCAAAAAAGGAGGAGGTTCTTAATTCGATGAGTATGTTTTTTTTATGTATATGTTACGCGATTACTCCGCATATTTTAGACCGATTTTAAACATTATTTCAGGTTTCACCGAAGATTAATATTTACTAAAAAAAAAGGACAAATAAAAACTGACTTTAGAAACAATAAAAAGTTAAAAAGAATAGGTAGGTACAGACAACATCACATTTCTATAGTAGAGTCGGTGCCAAACTATGATCTCCTAGCAAGTCCGACTTCAATATAGAAATGTGATGTGGTGTGTAATACCTATTCTTTTATTATTTTTAACTTTTCAGTGTTTTTGAAGTCGGTTTTTATTTTTTGTAAAAAGCAATAATAAATATATGTATACGCAATAGCTATAATTAAAAAGAGAATTCTACCAAGTTGATTTCAAAGCCTTAGTCTTAAATAAATCTTAAATAAACATGTGCCGAGGTAAACTTAGTTTTGTTGTCTTAGGTACAACACATTAAAGTACTGTGTGTGAGCTGGACACAGGAATACATATTACACATAACGAAAAATGTTTGTCACAGCATCCCCGCTATTTGTCATACCCGCAGTCCGTATACAAGACCTATACGCGTCCGAAACACAATATTTATTTATTTTCAGACAGTTTCATAGTTCGTACCCGGCGTCCGTTCGACTCTACATGTATCCACTAAACGCAGATCCGCGAAATGCCTCAATAAAACCGTATATCAGTTGTTCTTTTGTTTTGTGCGGCAAGTGGGGGAGGTCGTGTTATACTGGAACCATGCGTGGCGAGTATGAATAATGCATTTTTGTTTTGGATTTTTATGAGAAAAGTTTTGATTATTTTCAGTTCAACATAGAATAGGTAAAGATATATTAAGGGAGGATGATTCTTCGATGCCCGAGTTTAATTGGAAGAATTGCGCTCTCTGAAGTATTGCGATATATGTATTTAGTCAGCGGTAAATTTACGATACAAATATTAAAATACAAACAATTTTATATTTGTTATTTCTAAAGCGTCAAATATTATTTACATACAATGTAGAATAAATGTAGCGTCGAAATAAAATGTATTTTTATAGTGTCATATCATATAGAATACTTCTGTGGGGATCGGCGGCAAGTATAGAAAGTATTTATGTACTTCAAAAAAGAGCAATTCGCGCTTTTTATAATTTACGAGTAAGAGATTCTCTTAGAGATTCATTTAGAGAAATTAACATAATATTGACTTTAGCAGGATACAGCATTTATGAAAATTTGACAAAAATTATAATACATTTGAAACCAATTTCCAACTTCACCATTTAAACACAAGAAAGAAAAATCATCTTGCCGTTCTAACGCACAGGCTCCAAAAATCTAGAGGCTCATTTATGGGGAAATGTATAACTTTTTACAACAAAGTCCCACAAAGTGTAACTGACGTGCCTTTTGATAAGTTTAAAGCGCATAAAGACTTTGGCGAGCAAAGGATATTATAAAGTAAACGATTATTTGAATGATGCCAATGCCTGGTGCCAATTTGAAGTAATGATTGGTTGTAATGTAAACGATCGTGTTGTTGTGTATAACTATTATTAAGTATTATTGTTGTATTGGTAACAACATAATAGTAAGAAGAGTACTGACAAATCTAAATTTGAAAAGGAAGTTGAGCTCAAACTTTTGCTTTGAGGTCAGCTTCCAATTGACGACTCTGTACCAATACAGGGAGAAAAAAATAGCCCTTGCTGGTTTTCTTGCTGGTTCTTAGTTCAAGGTCTCCCGCTCAAGACATGTGAACCATTGACGTAACTTCATTGAGATGCAAAAGTGATTGTAAAATCCAACTTAAATACAATATTTCGAATTTGAATTTGATTCCCAAAGTTTTGAAATTTTTAACTCAGTTTAGACATTGTTCTAATCCATAGAACCCCTTTACAAATTACACGTAATTGTAAAATGTACTATAATGCTAAATAAATGTAGGTAAATAATTTTTGTGTTACTATAGTTTATCAACCTGAAGGCAGGGCCTTAATACGACATTATATAATTATATCAATAACACACGCGTGTTTTATAAAGTTTTTCATGTATCTCAAACCGGCGAAATTAGATCCACTTTAAGAGCAAGTGTGTTGAAAAAGTAATCACATAATACACATAATACTCAATACACCTATTATACTATAACTCCTAATAATAATAATAATAATATGTTCCTCACCCTGCAGCCCTAACCACCGGTAGTTTGGGCATTATCTCGCTGCCGATGGACCTGCTAGATGTAGGTTTTCTTATAATATTTATATTTTTTATATTTATATTGTAAAAAAATGTATATTTAAGAAAGAAGGCAAAAAAAGAACATAATAATAATAACTCTTTGTAATAAATGCAATAAAAATTAATTATTATTATGATTATTTTTTCCGAAATTCGCCATCGAAGTTTCAGTTTCGGTTACATTCAAGTTTCGACTCGAGCTGAACGCACATTTGTCAGCATCGTATACGCGCCGCACACGCCGTTCGCGCCTCATTTGGAATTCGTTGTATGAAATAATATGAAACCTCGCACCTTTGACTAGCACTGTACACGCCGAATTTCAAAAATGTGGTAGGTAACCGGATATTGAAGGACGCATGCTGATGACGTCATATAATGCGGCGCATGCGGCACGTGCTGATATGTGCTGATATGTGCGTGACTGAGATGTCACGAACCATAAGATATTAGGTGCTTTCAGTGGACAAATCAATAAAATACATTTCAGCTTTTGAAAAAATACATTAATATCAATTTTCTAAAAATTAAGAAAACGCATAGATTCCGCTCGGTTGTATAGTGGTAAAATTTTTCGAACTTATAATATTTTTCTGTTGTCAGGATCATGATTACCATGACATCATGCATGATACCCAAATAAATCACAAGAACCCTCAGCAGCTCGCTACCGTGCACGCGACGGAACCGGCCTGAAACTCCAACAAACGCAAAGATTGAACGATTAAGCGAGTAATTAAGTATCGACGCTTATACTGTCCTGGCGACTCTCAAATTTGCATGTTAAACGAAGTTTAATTTTGGTTTTTGTTTTGTGAGCCTTATTGAGATGCTGCCATTCGCGTGCGTAGCCTCAGGGACACTCGCCTTGGATTTGCACATTTGCGGATTACACGAACCTTATTAATTAGCGGTTACGGTTCGAAGTGACCTGTGCGAGGCTACAAATAAGGTGGGTGAGCGTTGATCGACTTTTTAATTGTGTTGTTAATGTCAGCGTTAAGGCGTAGAGATCGCTTGCTCCGATTGTGTGCGGTCGGTGTGGTGTAAATTCGAATTTGATATGTAGATTTAATTTAGCTATATCAGTAATTGCATCCGTACTCGGAGTATCGAGTCGCGCTTCTAAGTTTGCACACGATTTGATAATAGACGAACGGACGATCCCTTCAGTACGCTCCAACTTGCCGAGTACTTTTGAAAGTTTTTCATGTATCAAATACGACATTCAAAATAATAAGGAAATGATTGTGACATTGTGACAAATAGTAATTGCAAAAAAATATATTAAAGTCAAGAAGCCAATTCAGATCTTAATAAAAACTTACATTTGAGGCATTTATGATATATTTTTGCGTCGAAAAATTAGATCGTAATTCATAGAGATTTCACTAGACTGTCTTGAGAATTTATTGTTTACTTATTTTCATTAAAATGCGTCACTTCATTTTGGCATTGATTGAGTATAAGCTTGTATAGCAATTTGCTTTTTAATTGCTATCAAATAACTTGCTTTTAATAAGAATTTCTATAATAGGATGTTACCTAAATAACTAAGGATAGAATTTAACTGCAAATCAGAAAGTATTCCTTTTGTTTAAAAAATCCCAATCTTAATCAAAAATACTGATTGCACACCAAAATACTTTCCTTAAAAATATTAGCTATTACCTATTAAAAAATGGATACATTTATATGTCTCACGATGTCCCACGCGCAGGAAATCCACATTTTCCCAGAGCCACATGTCTACGTAGCTAACGCAATCCAGCAGTCCTATTACCGATCTCATGGTTCTCAAATGATATTATATGAAATCATCATCCTTAAATCCTTTAAGACCAGGGGGGTTATTGTCTAAGAAAAAATCTATCGCGATCGCTTACAATTTGACAGCCATTGCGCCGTCAACAAAAGTCTCTGCGCTGATTCCCTTTTATATAAACGAGCGATGGATAGACTGCGACTGTCAAATTGTAAGCGAACGCGAAAGATTTTTTCTTAGACAATAACCCCCCTGGTCTTAAAGGAGATGGAATCGATTTCATACATTTGTACGCCATAATGTAAACTACTGAAGAAATTAATTTAATAGATTGAAACTTAATACATATTTTTCAAACATCCCACGAATTTTGACAAACCGAAAGTAGACTTTTTGATTTGGCCATTAAGGTTCTAAAGATTTCTGCAGTATAAAAGATATTGTTTTTCTAATGTCTGGATTGTATATTCATCAATTTTTGTTAAAAGATTTGGGAAGTTCACTGTTAGGAATTAACACTATAGTGAGTATTGAAAAATAACATTTCACATTTAATAATAATTATCAAAATTTGAAAATGTGGTTATTTACGTATTGTAGCTTTAATAAAATAGCCATAATATAAAGCAAATTTTTATTCCATGGGTACATCATCATCATCATCATAGCAGCAACATATATGCGTCCCCACCGAGGGGCTCGAGCTAACCCTAAGTTAGGGTGTTTTAGGCCTTAGTCAACTTTACTGGCCAAGTGCGGATTAGTCGACTTTACATACACCTTTGAATTTTTTCACAGATGTATGCAGGTTGCCTCACGATGTTTTTCTTCACTGTAGGAGCGTCAGACAAATTATTATCAAAAACTATGACACCTAAATCCTATCTAACTTTGTTTACTAACCCGGAAAGATACCACCCATTGAAAGTTAAATTTTGTATTATCTTATATGTTCTATTTTTTTATATTACGTTGCGCTATTATCTAAATTGTATTAGTAAATAATAAACACGGTCATCAGTCAGTCAATACTGGATGCTATTTAAGAAGGTGTACCTTATAAAAAGTAGATATGCCTTTAAAAAGTCTGAACAACTGCTCACGTTAAGTCAGGTAGTGTAGACCCTTAATCCGACATCTCGCGGACAATAATTGGCGTGTTTTACGCGAAATAAAGTGACCACACCTTTTAATTACGGCCGGAGCCTAGTGCTGCATGGACGGAGAAACGAATAAATTACGTACTTACGTCGTTAAGCCATATTAAGCGACCCCAATTAGCGCAGATGAGGTATTGTGCCCCGCCATGCGTCCTGTTGAGGGGCGATATCGATTGCTGGTCTGGTGGTGGTCAAGCATTAAAATATTAAGGGGCTTTAATCCACCATGATTGAATTTGCCTTCCGAGCGGTTACCTAACTCGTCTGGCTATGTATCATTTACCCTTACTAAGAACACGATCTTAACTCGACTGCAACTCACCTAGTTTTTTGCTTTAGCACCAAATAAGGATTTATGCCATAGTGGGATAATTAAAATAAGAGCATGTAATAGTCTCCAGAACTCTCCAAAGACACTTAGAGTCTGATTTAGCGTATTATATTTTGTTGATTGGCCATAATTATGATGAACTATCGTATTATTATAGGCGAAAATAAACAAATAAATTCTATTCAAAAACGGCTTTCAGGATAATAAGAAGCATTTTTAATCAACTTTCAGTAAGTCTCTTTGTATCATTGGTTGCACCTATTCAAAATAATATCACAGTCCTAAGACGAATATAAAAACTTTAACACACATTTATACCAAAATTAGGGTCTTCTAAGAAACTTTTTTCGAAAAACCCTGGTAAGGCTTCAGCGTACGGTATAAATCTACAGGCGGTATACAAAGCGTGTGGCGGCCAGATAGGAGTATCTAAAGCCGTAGGAGAGCGCGAAAATTAGCATTTTAATAAATACACACCCTTTGAAACGCACCGTACATAAATCCGGCGAATCTTTATAATCAAATTCAAACACATTACTCTTCGTGCGAGCAAAGTTTGGAGGCGCCTCGTCGGCTTCGTTACAAGTTGGCTCAAGTTAGGAATAGCCAATTGAATTTGGTACCGATAATTTTTCATAATAATATTGTTTGTTTGTGGAGTTAGACAGTTGATACAGGTATAATTTTCCGTATATTTGTGTTGTTGTATCGAGAGCTATACTGTTGAGACGTTGTTCTACTGAATTTGGATATTTATGCAATTTGTATGTCATTCAATCATAATCCGAGACGTTTATAAATTTATCTTGATTGATTTAGAAATATTCCATAAAAGCAGTACATTAATATTACTTATGTCAATCCGTCATTTAGCGTTTCATATACTACATATATATTTAGTACCTTCTAACAGCAACATTGTTTTTTATTTTTGAGAACTTTAAAGCGCAAGCAGTTCGTGCGCTCGTGCGAGTATGCTTGTGCGAGTACAAAGACGAGAAACATTAGTTTTAAAAGAAAAGCAAACCGAAGAATTTTCACCCTTTATCATTTCTTGAGCATTACTTTCTGAATCCACCAACTATCACACTCACAAGCAATGTGTGTCAAACAGCAACTTCGACTCAATATGCTGGAAGCACTTAGCGAATAAACGTACACCGATTAAACTTTGCACTATGCGGAACTCGCACAAAACAATTTTCCCAATTGCGAGCGGAGAAAGTTGAACATAATTCACATAGCTTAATTATACGTGTATCATGTATACGACTATTAAACTAAGCAAGTGGATGGCGGTCATCGTAATCTTGGATAAGGGCTGCTGCATAAATCAGGCCGGGTGACATGCCCCGGGCCTTTACTTTATCTACGGCGTGCGGGTGACGCCGCACAATAGCATAGATTGTACTGGAAGAGGCAGAGGTAGTATAATGACTTCGTATAAAAATGGGAGCTGGTTAAAATCTATTAAGTTAACCATGTATATAAAATACATGGTTAGACAGTAAAAATATCGCATAAGTGTTTTTGGGTTTGTCGAAATATGAACAAACTATATAGGTACCTACTACAGTATTATACTGGACTAGTTGTGCCAGAAAACCACGTTTTGCTTTTACAAAGCTCAACATTGTACTTTCCTTATTTCTTGATGGGGATTTCTCAGCTTCCTTGTAGGCGCCTATATAAAAAACATTCCTTGTAGGCGCCTACATAAGCCAACGAACTTCTGTGCCGAATTTAATGCTTTAGCTCCAGTAGTTTGGACTCTACGTTGATACCTTAGTCAATCACTCATCAAAGCTTTGAATAAACCGGAAGAAGCAAAATGATGCTGACGAGCTATGAAAAAAAATCTATTTTTGAATTCAGTTAAAATATAATTATTCCGTCAGTTGAAAGACAAAGGAAAACATAGCACAAGTATTTTCGTTTTGTCGATATATGAAAAAATACACACATAGAGTGAATTAAATCTAGGCAGTAACGGGTCACTACGTCACAGCTCAGTACAATTAGGCCTGATGTTATGCAACACTTCAAATCAATGTATCGTATCAAAAAAGAAAATTATTTGAATAATATTTGATGTTAACCGACATCAAATAAGGAGGAGAATTTCTATGTTCGACTGTAAGTATCTTTTTTATGTCAATGATCTATGAAACAGCTATCGCTCTAATTAGCAGCCAGATGCCTTCATGTTCTCTGTTCTTTCTCGTAAGTGAGGTTCCCAGAGCTCTTTGGGGAATGCTGTCCATACACTTATGGGGTTTTGTGTTAGCAATTAGCAGATGATTCCGGTTGCAAGTGCCTATACGTTACGTTAACAGAGCAATATCAATATGGCCTGTAATTCTTTGCCACTCATGTTATATTAAAAAATCCTCACTTTAGAAGGAAAAGCAATGTGTACATTTGTGATTGCCATTGTGGTTACAGTTTTATTTTCAATATCATACCTACTTAAAATCGAGGAACACCCTTAAATTTTAAGGTGTGTTTTGTGTGTATGTTACGCGATTACTCCGCCAATTGTGGACCGATTTTCAAAATTCTTTTTGTATTCGATAGAGTATACACCTAGGGTGGGATCTGGGACCAAAGTCAGGATCTGATGATGGGATCCCATGAAAATAGCTGAAAATCCCATGAATAGAGCTGGTATTTAATTAGGGTTTCTTTCACTAAAAAGATTTTATTCACTAAAAACTTAAAAATAAAAAATTAAAACCGACTTCAAAAACACTGAAAAGTTAAAAATAATATAAGAATAGGTACAGACAACATCACACTTCTATATTGAAGTCGGTGACAAATTTTAAGACTTTCTAGGAGATTATCGTTTGGCACCGACTTCAATATATGTGTGATGTTGTCTGTACCTATTCTTATATTATTTTTAACTTAAGTGTTTTTGAAGTCGGTTTTTATTTTTTGTAATTTTTTTTTGACTTAATTGACAATTTTTTTTTACAATCATGATAGTAGGATAGCCTTGTTATTAGACGTCTAGAACTTGGACAATCTAGTGAGTTTGACCACAAAACTAGTTTAAGTCCGTTTCGATCCTCAATTCAGCCAAAGTCTCAGTTGAGACTTGATACGAATACTACGAGTAGTTTTGGACACTGTATATTTTTTATATCCATTAAGTATCTTGTTGGCGTTTTGCTAAGTTACTTTAATTAAACTATGTATTCGAAAAAAGAATCTTTATTGTATTACTGTATTATTGGAGTATTTGTATAGTTACAAACTCTGATGAACAGTATAATACGAGAACCTAAGAATTAATTTCTAAATTTATAGTATCACTAGCTTTCCGCTCGCAGCTTCGCCCGCGTTATCTTCGTTTTTCACGTAGGAATTCCATATTTTTCCGTAGGAATATATTTTATAGCCTATGTTACTCAGTGATATTGTAGCATTCTATTAGTGAAAGAATTTTTCAAATCGGTCTAGTAGTTGCGGAGCGTATTTAATACAAACATACAATAATACAAATCTTTCCTCTTTATAATATTAGTAAGTAAGTACCTATATAGTATAGATGGAAAAGCTGAAACATATTTTATACAACTTTTTTGCACATTTACAATGAATCCTATACGGAAAAGTTCGTTATCTGAGTAACGCGGATGTTTAAGTTCTGTTATAATCTTGGTGAAAGTCTTGTGCATAAATCAGGTCGGGAAGGCGCCTTGGGCCTTTACTTTATCTACTGTGTGCGGGTGACGTCATCTAATGAAAGATGTTCTGGATGTGGCTTTAGAATATGAATTATGGCACAGGTAGGTTATGTGAGTAAAATGTGTTTTAGATGTTGAAGGTCATTAAATAAAAAGTAGCTATATGGAATTATATTTTTTTCGAATCAGATGATGATACATAAGAAGATGGTTTTAATATTATCTTAATCGTATAAATAAATAAAAATCGACTTCAAAAATACAAAAAAAAAAATCAAAAATAATATAAAGACGACACAACATCACGTTTTTATTTTGAAGTCAGTGCGGATAAACGATGATCATGAGTTAAAATTTGGCACCGACGGGACGCTGCGCCTCTCGGTAAGCGGCCTTCACTCGAGGACCTCTCGGCCCGAGCAGCCGCCAGTCCCACGAGCGATGTGTCCTGCCCACTGCCGCTTAAGATTTTTATAAGGCATTTAAGTATATTATATTTTAATAATATAAAAAACAAATATCATTAACTTAAATTAAATCGTCGCACAAAATAATTTTTCCTATATTTGAGAACGAGATCACACCACATAGTCACATCCAGCATGTCAGATATCTGAATCTACGTTTCCGATAATTGCCGCCCGCCCCGAACACCTCTGACCCGTCCCGAAACTTGCAGCCGATCACTATTTATTAATGTTCACTGGTTCTGAACTATAGATCTATTCTAATTGCTATTTAAATTTAGTTATTAACACATTAACTCTAGTAAAATTATCTACATTTTGCGATACAAACTAAACCTCATTTTTTATTTATTTTATATGCCATCAAAACTAATAGATTGGACCACATAACATACTAGGGTATATAATAAATAACATTCTTTCCATTACTTTAGTGATATTTATATAATTTTTATTATAAATTCAAAACATTTGCGTGCATTCATTTTATAAAAAAAACGATGTCAAATTTTCACGTTAAATATCAGGAATGATATTTTCTCAAATTCCCAAAAAAGTATTAATGCCTCCTTTGCAGTGGTTTGCAATTACTAGTGATATCAAAACAGATAACAAACACCGATATAAAGATTTTATTATGGAAATACGAGAAAATTTTACCTTAATTACGTGTCTCAAAAATGTGAGACCATTCACATTTTGATAATAATTATGATTATTCATTATGTGCAAAAAGTAGATCTCAGTACACAAATTAATGAAAGTAATATAAATACAATTTTATATCTGTTCTTCATTGTAGGCATTTGTAAAAAAAGTATAGCACTTTCAATCAACAAAGGAAGTCAATCAAGACTTGACAGAACATAAGTGGTTGCATCCCAGTCGTCGACAGTTCGGATTTCAGCTAATTAATCTATACATTTGATCGTAAATTACCGAACACAAAGGTTGGTATATCACCGCATAGTACAGTCAGACGGAAAATTATTTAGTTTTGTAAGGATTGCCATTATATTATGTTACAATTATGCAATATATAATTGTAGACGTAGTTTTCCATTTTTATTTCCGAACATAGATAAAACTATAATCGCTTAAGAAAAATTTTGCATCTAACCAATATATTAATACGTATTAATATTGATTTTACACTAAAAATAAGGTATGGTTAAAGTTTGTCTGATTGCAAATAAAATACTTAAGCGAATTCTTATACGTTGGAGAAAATTTGTGCCCTACAGGGAGATGGTATACTAATAGCATTTACGAGTATAGGCACTTACGCTGTTCAAAATGACAGAGACCTCCTAAACAATTTGTAAATTTTAGTGAGAGCGAAACAGCGCCATAAGCTACAATATGTTACTATTACAATATAGTACATTACTGCCGCGGTCTATAATGACTACTTTGCTGGTCGCGCTGATGATGGCCGACAGCGCAGCGTAGCGCAGCTCCAGGCCGACACAGCACGGTCAGCGTGCAGCACTTGATGGATGAGCTAAGTTAAAAGCCGAGACTCGAGGCAATCATAGCGTGACCAGCGAAGCAGTCATTGTGGGCCAAGGCTTGTATAGTGCTTTACTCAAAAATGCAAGCACCTAATCTAAATAAAACCAGCAAGTAATTTAAATAAAAAATATATTAATTAACTAGAAATTTAATTAAAATGACAATTATGAAAAGTTTACGGCAAGGTCGACTTTGCTCAAACAAGGTTGTCAAAATAATGACCACATTACATGCATTTTTGAGTAAATATTTTAACCTTGCTCTAACGCAATGGTGAAAAACTGTTCGATCGTGATCGACTGGTCGAGGTGATCGTGGTAACGCATATAACATAATAAGTTAAATATATCTAATAATAATAATATTTATACGTGAAAATACGTAGACTGCGCAACGTATTCACTAATTACTGCGCGCATCATCTTGTATAATTGAATGAATATTTAATAAAATTAGCTAAATAAAGTAAGAGTACATTACTGCAGAGGCCGGGAAGATAGAGATTGCCGGACGAGTAAGTTTTCAACAATAATTACGAGTCCGGCAATCCTATTCCCGCCGAAGTGTGTATAGTGCTTTTCTCAATAATTGCGAGGAAATAATGAAAGACGTTACTGGAAACAAATGAGTATAATATGAGTAAACGAACGAATAAAGCAAGCAATTCATTAATGTCAAATATATTAATTTTTGATATATTTTACGCAAATAATATGTACAAGATATATTTTACACGTATATGCAGCCCAGTCATATTTAACGCAAAAATTGTAATACTGTAGATTATGGTTTTTTTCTTATGCAACGAAAATTAAGCATATTTTTGTGTGATTTTATACCAACATTTTAATAAAATTGTTGTCATGTTCATATACCTATATGCTCGAAGAGTACATTTTTTATAATTGGCTGTATAACAAGTTACATAATTAAAGTTACAGATGAATAAAAGAACATTTCAGCAGCGGCCAGAAATGAAATTTCATACTTACTTTCCTGGCCTAGGCCGGTAAAGTAATGCATGAGCTAAGAATTACAAATTTCGTGTCTTCTTTTTACTACAATAATGCCTACATTTCCGAACATGTTTGAAAAAAAATATTACGTTATTGTAAACTGAACTATACTATTTCATTTGAAATTTTAAGTATTACTCATATAATTGGTAGAACGCACAGGGTTTCATTAGTAAATAGTAGATCTTGGGTCTAACTAAGTTGATCACCCATGCTCTAAAGAATCATGTTAAGGTCCCCAGTGTCTTGATAAGTCTACCAATTTAAAAGTATAAAAATGAAATAGGAAAATATATAATTAGTGGTGTTATGCGTTATTTTTCGGAAGTCCATTACTAATTGTTAAGAAGTAGGCATGGAGTAGGCATATATAGTCGTCAGAGCGCAGCGAAGTCGACAGCATCCTGAGGATGCCACCTGGAGTGGCGAAACGCGTCGAATCTAAGTATTTGTATGTTGGTGTGGTACTAATTAGTGATATTCCTTTGTCGCATGCGATTGAGGGAGGGCGGTGCACCATTGGCCTGCGGAGTTAGTATCAACTACCATCATTTTGTGTCAGAAGTTTTGCTATATGCGTACTCCTTAACAAATAGGAAAATATTGTGTTGCCGGTGTCTTACAGACACCGGCTTAAAATAAATTCTGGTGCAAGAACTTAATTAAAAAGAGTAACAGCCGATCTTCGTTGGAAAAAGAAGACATTTGTTTGTCAAATTTAATTAACACATTTTTTTAATTAAGTTATTCATTTTTAACTATGATGTCAAAAATATTGCCCGTGAATATAAGCTATTTTATTTAAAAGAAGTATACACTGTAATACGTATAGCCTGACGTTGCACGGAAAACAATAGTATGATACCTGAAATAATGCACAAAAACAGCTTCTGGAACTGTTTTTTTTCAAATTCACGATAAAAAATAATAATCAAGAAGACTTGCCTTTATAGATGTCGAGATAGGTTGCTGCGATTATTTATCATACCGCTAAGTATGGCAAAGCTAACGTGAGATTTGCATAGAAAAATATAAATTTCAATTTATCACTTGCGGTATGCAAATAAGTATGCATTCTCCGATATTATTGCTCATCTCACAAACAGACGATATATTTGAGTGTGTCTTAAGATTTTGTGTATAGGAAGAATATTCTGCCAAATATTTTGGTCAATTAAACATTATTAAGTAGTAGGTTAATAAATTTTCCAAGGCAGAGCTGTCGTAAGATTTGCATAGAATAATATCAGTTTCAATTTATCACTTGCGGTATGCAAATAAGTGTGCATTCTCCGATATTATCACTCGTCTGATGAACATACGATATATTTTTATGTTTTTAAGGATTCTGTGCGTAGGAGGAACTATAACCAGCGGACTATTCGACCAAATATTTTTGTTAATAAAACGACTAGTATGCAAATGTAGTAAATACATAATAATATATAAGTTTTCCAAAGTAAAATGTTGGGACTACCTCCAAACCACCAAAGTGTATTGCCACTGTGTTACTTTAGGCGCATAACACATTGCACCGGACACCGCTCCGGTGTGCTGTGCTGCGGTTTTTAATTTTGACTGAAGAATCTTATTTTGTATACAAAAACCGCAGGGTATAACACACTCACACCGCATGCCCGTGCGGTTGTGCGGCGCGCGCGACGGCACCGCACTCCCGGACGGTGATGCGGTGCGGTCCGCGGGGTATGCCACACTGTGCCGCAGTATCGTACGATTTTTTGCGTAGAAAGGACGTGCATACGCGTAATAGATCTCGACATAGATAATGCGGTGATGCGGGGCGTCGTGCACCGCAGCTCCGGACGGTGATAAGGAGCAAACCGTACGGTGGCACGGTTCCGTGCCGCCGCAGCCGCATGCGGTTTTCGTCCCTCCGTACACCGCAGCGGGATGCGGCGGCAATGTGTTAAGCGCCTAAGACACCGTTAATATAAAATACTCGTATATGCTAGCGACCAGTAGTGTTTGTAAAAAGTTTAAAGTTATGTTATGACTTCTGTACTAATTTAGTCTTTAGGTGATGAGACGGAGGCTATGACGGCAGCTCACGCAACTAGCTTCGACTTATACATACCACTATCGCTACCACGCTGCCGGTCGCTATCGCCCAGTATGTATAGCCTGAAATATTCACGTCGCTGACTGTACATAGTTGTGCTAATCGCTGGTGCGGCGCATGCGTCACCGTCACCCTGATTTACTCGCAAAACATCGGCCCGATCTTATCCCGGAGACATGGCGGTCGCATAAATAAATGAGCTCATTCGAAGACAAAATCTATTTACATTATGAAAATTGCCTCAACGGATTAAGGAGCTATTCGTTTTCCTGTATCATACAAGATTTCGAGTAAGGAAATAATTATATGTTGCAAATGCAATGCGAGGAATAAAGTTCAATGTGAAAACTTACAACTTGATACTGAGGTTCGTAACGGATTTGAATTGAATAAATATTTATACATTAAAGTTCGTTGTAGTCATGCATGATTCATAGATAAAATCTAAAGAATCATCGACACATTTTTATACATATTTTCACTTACCGGACCAATATCTACTTTAAATAATCTGGACATTTTATGAATTTTTCAAATAGTTGGAAAAAAATTATAAATACTGTATAGATAGACGATATAAATTCGTTAAAGTTTTTTTTCGAAAGATATGTGGTGAGCTCTCCGCACGGTGACCGATTTAGCTTAGATACACGTCGAGCTCCTTTTTTTACCGTTGATGTGATAGGACTCGCACAAGAGCGTTTATAGCAGTCACATCTCTTCAAAGAGATGGATTACTTGTAATAATCCTTTCTTTGTTAACCCGGTCAGAAAGACAGAAGAAGCAAACTGCTTATTTGGCCACCTTTTTAATGGTAAGTGGCTACAGCCGCTTATAGTACATGTGTTTCTTGTTAAACTTGCAAATCTACAACCGTCCAAGACGCCAATGTACGGTACCAAGTTGTGACATGTGATATGATGTCAAATCACAGTTCAATCCATTAATTACACTGTCACATCTTACCCCTCAAATCAGAATACAGCAATGTAAGCACCGCTATTGTAAATCGTGATTTGAAAGAGGAGAAAAAAATTAGACCTTCCGAGTTTTTGCCTCGTCTTTTTGAGAAGACTCTCCCAATTTTCGAACAGGGGTAGAGTTACCTAATTTTTTTCACTTTGTATTTGCACGCATCTTAATTATGTTTAGGATGTATTCAGATACAAAGTTAAATAATTTTCCTTCCTTCTAACTAGAATTTGGCCTTCTAACTTGAAAAAGTGCCTGTAAGGCATATGTTGATGAAAGGTTTTTGTATTTGAATTAGGTGCTAGAGATAAGATAGAGGTACCCATGCAGATGACTCTAGTAGAGAGTCTCTCTCTTTGTCTGGTGTAGGATGATGATAATCAGGAGTCTCTCTCTTTGTCTGGTGTAGGATGATGATAATCAGGATACAAAGATTTGTGCAAAAACTACCATGAAATAGAGCAAAGAACACTACTTTTGACGAACATTTTCTTCCCGGCGACACCTCATCGATTACACACCTAAATTCTTTGAGCGGTGCACGCGAAACATTCGCGAAAAATGAAGATATAACGTTCGCAGTAAAACGGATCACGGCGATTCGTAATGTGAAAATGGCCAGAGCCGCATTTGACATCGCGGATAAATTGATATTTATAAGTCGAAGGGCCAAGTATACGTTTAAAGGGATTCCCTTTATTGCTGTATCGATGCGAAGGGCGGAAGGCTGCTTCCCGTCTCGCCTTCGGTTATTATGAAATATACCGCCTAACTTGAAAATGTCGAAGGTATATTTATTGCGGGAATTATCAACGGCCGGATACTGGGGACCCGTTATTATCCTTTTTATTGGCATAATATTTAATTTCGGCACTACATCTAGTCCGCGGAACCACTAGTTACATATAAATCGAGATATTATTTTGGCGGCGGCGTAATGTGTTTATCGACTATACGATCGAAAAGTTAAGGTTCACGGAATGTTTTTTTGTGTTTGAATTTAGATATACAGTATTTTTTTTTGTACAATGTGACAGTAAGTACTTGTATTACTGTAAAATAAAACCTCAACCGAAGGCAATCACAATTTGAATCTTCGTAAGTATATAATTTTTGTCACTTCTCTATATAATGTTTTTTTTTCTACGACTTTGTTTAAACTTGGTGTCGGGACAAGTTAATTACATTTTGGTAAATAAATCAATAAGGAAAAAAATTAAGTCTCGTACCGTGTTGACGCCTTGACCACTTAGGCCACCGAGCTCTTACCAGCCCCGACGAAATTTTTAGATGTACTGATCTCCTTTATTCTTTGGTTAATTATTAATAGTGAATAAAGACTACTTTGGCTTAACAAAGAATGAAAGAGGATCAATACAGCTAACAATTTCATCGGGTCTGGTAAGAGCTCGGTGGCCTAAGTGGTCAAGGCGTCAACACGGTACGTTGGAGCCACGGGTTCGAATCCTGCTCGAGGCGATTTTTTTTTCTTTATTGATTTATTCGCCATTTTTTCAATTTATACATTTTATTTCTTAAGCATTCATTACACAGAGTTCAATTCCCTATTACCGATATCGTGTGTATTTACTATTCGTTCGCTATTATTCGGTTTTGATTGACATTCAGATTTAATCCCGCTAATAAGACTAAATAGCATGTTTGGTACTTTATCCCTTCTTATTGCCATGGAGATCATGTCTACAGAGCTCTTAAATCTTAATGAGCAAAACAACATAATAATCATGTTGGTATGTCAACAAACACTTTCTTGAGACAGTGACGAAGTGCGCGAACCTACGTACATACATCACAAGATCGTGGTTCATTCTGTGCACCAGCCACAAAGCAAACTTAATTCCACCTCACACGAAATGAACATTAACATACATACAATTCCGTCTTAGATACATTAGAGCTGGCAAGGAAAAATAGAGCGATATATTTAAAGGATTTACAGGACAAATATATGTAAAGTTCGGTGGATATATTATATTATAGGGTCGGAGAGGGAAGTACGTGGAAGCATTCGGATACGTGCTTTGGCATAATGCTGGGGTGGGGCTCTAGGCTCTCGCAATTCGTCTTAAGCAACCCTTAATTTAAAATGTGGACGAGCGAACGAACACCGGAACTGGGAGCGCTGCGCATTAGCACAGGATTAAAGGAAGTTACTAATTTTAAATCGAACATTTCAGCCACATGTCGCTTTAGCAATGAAAATGCTATTAACAATGCCACTATTATATTTAATGAAAAATAATACCAAAGTACTAGGAAAGAAAAAAAGGATTAAAATAACATATAATATTATCGATGATAGTGAAAGAACAAATAGAGGCAATCGTACAGGCCGTTTTTCCATACAAACATAGTCCCCTGTTTCCTTCCTGGATAATGGCACTAGTTGCTCTATTTTTTCCAATAAAATCAATGGCCACTATAAGCATGTTCCTATGTTTCCTTTTTTTATTAAGTTAATTATTAAAAGAGATTTTAAACCTTCAAAAACCTAAAAATGAACCTAATTTTCTGCTGTATTGAAACGTCCAGCAAACAAATTGAAGAAGATTATACGATTATACATAGAAACACAGAGAATAATTTTTAACGCAAAAAGTAATTAAATTGGTAAATTTATCGCGGAAGAAAACAGGGGACTACGAAACGTATATTTTGTGTACTTTTCATAGGTAGTTTCGGTCCCAGCTGCAGTCGTCCCTGTTGCGCTCAGTTCAGTTGTTTGGACATCCAACGCGACAGCAATATATTGTACAAATACCTATTATTGAATTCTCTTCACCTTGGTGTTTTTTGAGAAAAAAGTTTTTCTCAAACATGCTCGGAAATGTAGGCATTATTGTAGTAAAAAGAAGACACAAAGTTTGTAATTCTTGGCTCATGCATTACTTTATCGGCCTAGGCCAGGAAAGTAAGTATTAAAATTCATTTTTGGCCGCTGCTCCAATGTTTTTTAATTTATCTATAACTTAAATTATGTAACTTGTCATACAGCCAATTGCTACCACATTATAAAAAATGAACTCTTCGAGCATTATTAGATATACAACGTGTCTCAATCTTCCCATAAAAATTATAATATTTAATTTTATTTAAACTATCAAAAGTGCCAACCAAAAACTGTTCTAAAACTAAATTTTCATAAATTTGACAATGAAATTCGATTGATATGACAAGTTATTAAAGTTGACACATTCTTTTCGGTTAAATGAATATTATAATTTTTATGGGCAGTTATTATGAGACACGTTGTAAGTATATGAATATGACAATAATTTTATTAAAATGTTGGTATGGAATCACACGAAAATATGCTTAATTTTCGTTGTGAGAGAAAAAAGTAATAATCTGCAGTATTACATTTTTTGCGTAAAATATGATTGGGCTGTATGGCCTTTGTTTCCTTTGCACTAATTGAAAATTAAAAAGTATTACTAAATGCTAGGCTACTTTAATTAATTAATTGCTTGATTTGTTTTTTTATTCATATTATACTCATTTGTTTCCAATTCAATTCAATTCAACATCTTTTATGCAAACCATAATGTATAAAATAGGTGGTTCACAAAAAATAAGATCATTATGGACCCGTTGGGCACGCAATCGTTGAACAAGAGAGAGGAAGCTTATTATTATTAGGTACCTACCTACTATTGTCTTATTTACAGATCATAGAGTTAAATTATACGAAGATCGCGGTAATTATAAATATTTGAATAAGTAAATAGACGACAATAAACAATATTTTAATATGAAAGGTTTTTATTTAAGTAAGTATATGGTATTATTATTACACTGAATTTCATAATTAATTCCAGTACGTCTACGTCTACGTCTCTCATTATTTCCTCGCAATTATTGAGAAAAGCACTATACATACCTCGGCGGGAATGGGATTGCCGGACTCGTAATTATGGTCAATCATTACTCGTCCGGCAATCCCTAACTTCCCGGCCTCTGCAGTAATGTACTATTAATGAACTACAGGAATCAGCAAGTTACATACCTCTCAATGTAATTAAATTCCCGTTAATTACTAAGTGTTCGCGATCTAAATGCATTCGATGGAAACTAAAAACCACCCCATCATTATGGCGTCGGCAAAAAATTCGCGTATATTTTCTCGTAACAAACCGTTACGGTTGGATTTAATTTTTTTTCGCTTGAAACTTGTTAGGAGATTAGCGACAAAGCCCGCGTTATCTTAAATGTGGATCTGCTGTAAACAAATTCGCGAGCGCGCCTCACCGATTTATGAGTTTATATATCATTAGCAAATTATTAAATCGCTTGCGGTAACAGTTTTTTGTAGGTCGCTTGTTTTGTTTGCGATTTAGTTCCGAGCTTTGATGGTTTTCGTAATTGTCGAGTCGCTCATATTTGTTTTCATATACTTACATCATTTAAAAGTACGTCTTTTGGTGTTCAATTTAAACGTGGTCTTTGTTAGTGAATATTAGGAAACAGCAGCAACCTGCGTAAGTACGTCATAACAATAAATCATCATTATTATCAACATTTCAGCCAGGAGACGCCCACTGTTGGACATTAAGCCTTCTCCAAAGATTTTCAATCTAATCGATCCTGTTTTTCTTACTTTCATTCAGAGGCTTCCCGCGACCTTCGCAAGATCAACAGTCCACCTTGTAGGGGGGCTATATCAATGCTGTATCTCCCAGTTAGTGGCCACCACTGGAAAACCTTTCCGCCCCAACGGCCGTCAGTCCTGTGAGCTGTGCCCTGCCCACTGTCACTTATATAAGCAATCGTTTCGCAATCCTTTGGGCTATGTCGGTGACTTTAGTTCTTTATCTGATTCGATCACGTAGTGAAGGAATAAACAGGTACATTTAATCGAAACATCATGATCTTATTACATCAACTCATAACGTCACAGTTATAGGAACGGAACTTACGAGTATCAAACTAGTAGAAGTATGTAGTAGTAGTGGAAATGGCCTAGTACCACGGTGGTCATACAGGTTAGTATATTTATTTTGTTTATTTATTCGGCAAACACACAGACATCATAATTATACATATGACACTATAAAACATAGCGCAAACATACATTTACATTTTAAAGTTTTCACTGTTAGGTGAACAGTTCAATTATTGCTTGCGAATGAAACTTTACGAAAGAAGATAAGGAAGAAAACTCTTACGTTACTTATTTAAAATATTGTGCGCTTAGAAGTGTATGAACCCGTTTTAAGCTTAATATGTCAATGTGGTTTAATGAGGTTGAACTTACTTAATGATCTTATGATAATTTCGCCTACTTATACCTATACTCTATTGAATTTTTTTTTTTTACAAAATCGGTCTACAATTGGCGGAGTAATTGCGTAACATACACACAAAACACGTTGGACACACTTTAAAATTTAAGGGTTTTCCTCGATTTTCATGAAATTCCGTCATCAGATCCTAACTTTGGTGACCATGGGATCACCCTTGGTGTATACTCTATTAAATACAAAAAGAATTTTGAAAATCGGTCTACAATTGGCGGCGTAATCGCTTAACATACACACAAAAAAAAGCATAAGCATCGAATTGAGAACCTCCTCCATTTTTGAAGTCAGTTAAAAAGGTGAAAAGGAAACCGATACCAAAAAGTCATAAATAATATGAGAATACATACAACATCACAGTTTTATATTGAGGTCGGTGTCAAGTAATGATCACCTGGAAAACCAATACTTAGGTTAAATTTGGCACCAACTTTAAAATAAAACTGTGGTGTTTTATATATTCTAATACTATTTATGACTTATTGGTGTTTTTGAAGTGGATTTAATTTTTTTTAATTTTTTTATAGGTCATTCTTCTTCTTCTTTTCCTTTGCCTTATCCCATTTATTTGGGGTTGGCTCTCCTCGTTCTCATGCGCCAGGACTGTCTATCCTGGGTTGTCGTAGATGTCATCTGGGCTCGCTCCAAATCCTTGGACACCGTGGACCACCAGGTAGCAGGTGGACGTCCAACACCTCTTTTACTATTGGGGAGGGCCAGCGCTTTTTTGACCACATGATCATCACCACGTCTCATGACATGTCCATACCATCTCAACCGCTGTTCAGTGAGTTTTTCCGTGATAGGCGCAACTTTGAAACTTCCTCTGATGTGTTCATTTCTCACTTTATCAAGTCTAGTTACACCTGCTGTCCATCTCAGCATCTTCATTTCATTGGTATGAACTTTCTGTTCGTGCAATTTTTTGATCGCCCAACACTCAGCACCATAAGTCAAGGCAGGTCTTATAGCCGTTTTGTACACTTTCCCTTTGGTTTTTATGGGCATGCGTTGATCACAAAGAACTCCTGTTAAGGCACGCCATCTTTGCCATGCAACGTTGATGCGATGGTTGACATCGAGATCGATGTTAGCATCTGATGTAAGCACTGACCCAAGATACTTAAATTGTGACACCTTTGGAAGTGGTGTTCCCTCCAGATGTATACGTGAGCCTTGCGTATCGAGCTGGTACAGACATTCTAAATGCTCAGTTTTACTCCTGCTGATTCTTAGACCATTGCTCTCCAGAGCATGTCTTCAGGCTTCCAGAGTTATCTCCAGATTTTGTGCACACTTGTCAACAAGCACCACATCGTCAGCGTACAGTAGGCACCAAGGAAGAGGTGACTGAATATCTCTGGTGAGAAAGTCCATTACGAGGTTGAATAGTAAAGGACTCAATGCCGAGCCCTGATGCACCCCCACGCTCACCTCAAATGGCTCGCTGACTCCCGCTGGACTTCTTACACTAGTATTGATACTATCATACATATCTTGGACCGCTTTGATGAGAAGTTCAGGTACTCCTTTCGTTCTCATAACATGCCAAACTAGCCTTCTAGGTACTCGATCAAACGCTTTCTCTAAATCTATGAAAACAAGGTGCAGGTCTTCTCGGTTGGAACGATGTTTTTCCATTAATATTCTGATCGTCTGGATAGCATCAGATGTTGATTTTCCAGCACTGAAACCAAACTGATTGTCCGATACGGATACTATGGCTACAAGGCGCTGGTTTATTATCCTTTCCCATATCTTTAAAGTGTGAGATGTTAGTTTAATGCCCCTGTAATTTCCACATAAGCTGACATCGCCCTTATTTTTGAAAAATGGTACAAGGAAACTCTGGCGCCAGGAGCTCGGGATGTTTGTGGTCGTCAGTATCACGTTGAACAGCTTTGTGAGCCATTTCCATCCGGTAGGGCCAACCATCTTCCAAAGATCTGCTGGAATCTCGTCCGGGCCAACAGCCTTATGGTTTTTCATTTTACTTATTGCCATTTGGACTTCATCTACGGAGACTTCAGATATAGGCCCGAAAACTGGTGCAGCATGTTGTAGCTGCTGGCCGGGAAACTCCTCGTTCAGCAGCTCCTTGTAATACTGCTTCCATCTGTTATTAATATCTGTACTTGATGTTAACAGCTGTCCGTTAGCGCTTCGGATGTATTTATTCATTTTTATGTCCATCGTAGACCTGTTACGCTGCTTCGCAATTTTAAATACCTCATTATCGGTTTTGGCATCATCAAGTCTGCGGTAGAAATTTTCTTTCGACTTTGCTATTGATTGAGCCACTATCCATTTCACCGACTTTTTCGCATTTTTGTAGGCTATCCGGTCCTCATTGCGTTTTGTCCGTTACCACAGTTTGAAAAGTTCTCCTTTAGTGCTGATTTCTTGCCTAACTTCCTCGTTCCACCATGTAGGATCTTTGTTAGTACTTACTCCACCTTTAGCGACTCCCAAGATGTTAGTTGCCTTCTCCTTACAAGTTCTTTCAAAGTTAGACCACATGAGTTCAGCACTTGAGTAGTCTGTGACGTCATTTGCTAGGTAAGTTCTTAGAGTTCCCACAAGTTCTTCGCCCTTATTCGTATATAGCAGGCGCCATTTAATTTTTGGAGTTCTGTCCTTATGAATTTTAATAGGTCTTGGTAGCAAGAAGTTTGACACTAATAACCGATGTTGTGATGTAAGCTCCTCTCCCGGGATTACTTTGCAATCCTTGAAATACTTCAGTGACTCTCTTTGGCAAATTATAAAATCTATTTGAGTACAATTTCCTGAGCTCTTAAAGGTAATTAGATGTTCTGATTTCTTTTGGAAGTAGGAGTTTACAACAACCAGACCATGTCTCAAACAGAAATCTAATATAGTTTTGCCCTTTTTGTTCTCTGTTCCATATCCAAATCCACCGTGAACTCCCCGATAGGTGTCCGATTTTGCCCCGATATGTCCATTTAGGTCTCCACCAATAAACTTCGTTTCCTCTGCGGGGATAAGGCCCATAAGGTCATCGAAGTCCTCCCAAAAAAGGGATTTCTCACCTTCTAAGCATCCGGATTGAGGAGCGTACGCACAGATGATATTTAGAGGTTTTTGTCCGTCCAATGCAAGTTTTACTGCCATGAGGCGATCGCTTTTCCTATCGACATTTATTACGCGTTGCTTTAAATTGCCATCTAGAATGATACCGACACCATTCTGAGAGTTGTTAATGCCGTGATACAACAGTTGATACCCTAGTCCGATGTCCCTGGATTTGGAGCCTTTCCATTTCGTCTCCTGGATACAGCATGCGTTTATCTCTCTTCTATCCAAAACTTTTGCTAGTTCTTGGCTTCTTCTTGTAAGGGTGCCTAAGTTCCAGGTAGCAAATCTTAGCTTGGTTTTAGATATGCGTTGTTTACTTTTTAGTTCGTCTCTTCGGGGGGACGCCCTAGCATTTTCTTCTTTACTCGCATCTGTATCGCATTCGTTCATTCTTACGTCGCTTTTGGGGTACGCCCTAGCTGTTATACCTTTTTCTGAATATTTATGTTTCATGATATTGAGGAGAATTTTATTTTGACTGATGTGTTTTACGGCCGGTTGCCACCTGACACCAAGGTTATCATCTTGCTCCAAGATGTGAGTGCCGCCGTTGGCCCGTCGAGGGCTCTTCCGCCGCCCACTCTACTGCATACTCCAACCCAAGCACGCAGCACTGTCTACGACCTTACTTCCAAACATGTCAGAAGAGCTCGTAGCAGGGATTTGTTATCGAAGTTTTCATCTCCGGCCTGTTGGTCCGCGGGAGCTATTTTATTTCACTCCTACCCTTCGGGTGACACTTGCAAGACACCCGACGGGAATCCCCTATCTGCCACCTGGGGACGCGTTCTCTAGGGGTGAGGCTCCCCCGAGAACGAATTTTTTCCCCCGAGAACGAAAGAGAATTTTTTCATAGGTCATTGAGATCACATTTTTGTTTTTTATAAGTAACACAAAGTTTGCACGCAAGCAGATCGCCCACCTGATGGCGAATGGCTACAGACACCTAAAGTACATATAGTTCCTGTAGGATTCGTAAATACGCGCAGCCTCCGCAAGGACCACAGAGATTTTTAATGGATTTCTAAGATTTTTGAAAATAGATTGCCAGCTTGTAACATAAGATATTTAGTCATAATACTCAGTGATTTCACTGCCTGTTATACTTTTCAAACCAGAACACAGCAATGCAAGCACTACTGCTTTGCGGCGGGCTTATAGGTAAAAAAAAATAGAGTCATGCATGTGATTCTAGTATAGTATCCCATCTGGTAACGATAGAACTATTTTCTTAACCTCTTTCAACTGCCCTGAAGGTATTTGCATTGTATTGAAATAGAGGACATAAAAGAGTAATAAAATGTTATAGATAAACTAGCTATGTCCGCGAACTATACGTTTCGTAAGTAAAAATACTAATATCGCTATTAAAAATAGGGGTTGTTGGTAGATGGGTGAATATTTAGGGTTACTTAAGTATTTTTTGATGCCAAATCATAAAAAAATTGTCCTAACATTTCTGGGGAGGGCCACCCTTTTCACTGTTATTACCTATGGGTATAGCCTACGACCTATTCTCAGACCTACCTAATATACACAAAAAAAAATCGATCAAGCCGTTTCGGAGGAGTTCGATAACAAACACTGTGACACGAGAATTTTATATATGAGACTAGCTGTGCCGGCGAACTACGTTTCGCCATAATAAAAAATTTAAAAATTTACAACCTATTCTCGGACCTACTGAACATACACAGAAAATTTCATAATGATCGGTCAAGCCGTTTCGGAGGAGTACAAACACTGTGACACGAGAATTTTATATATTAGGTTACGTATGTCCTATTAATGAAAACCTTTGTAATAGAAATTATATGTTTTTAGTAGATATTACTAAATGGAGTGAAACATTTCGCCAACATAAAATCTGTGGAGTATTATTCAGAATTAAATCGCTTTCTCTCCTAAACCTTCATTAGAGCAACAAGGCATTTTCAAATTCTTCTAAGCCGTTAAGAGAGTGGTATATATCCCGAGGTAAGAGGGTCGGCGCAACAATGCGGCTCCCATCTGGTGGTACGGGATTCAATTAAATTTTTACTGAAGATTATCACGCAGGCGTTGCCCGGAGACGGGAATAACGTGCCGCGATAACCTTTTTACGACCGAATCATTGTTACTTATTAGTTATGCTTTCAAGTGTTTTGCGAATTACCTTTTTTTGATTATCGAATTACTTGCCCATTTTTAGTTAAAAGTTCATAAGTAGAGTAGAGCTGTTTTCATGTTACTTTTGTTCAATTCAAATTCAAATTCAAAAATCTTTGTTCAACATAGGCCTTTACAGGCACTTATTGACGTCAAAACAAAGCAAAACAATCTAATTTAAAGAAATCATATTAATCTTGTATGTGCATACATCCTGAATATACTCAAGATGCCTGCAAATACAAGTAGGAATGAAAAAAAAGTTGACTCTACTACTGTTCGGAAATTGGGAGAGCCTTCTCGAGAAGAACAGGCAAGAAACTCGAAAGGTCAACATTTTTTATCTCCTCTTTTAAATCGCCATTTACAATTTGGTTTGTTACAGAGTCGTCAATCAATCGTCGTTCGATATGTTACATATTTTGCACTTAATATTAGCTAATGTGAATCTCGAACGAAACATTTCTCTGAATAGTTTTAGCGGCTCAACATTACGAGTAAAATCACAATCTTTACACTGAGCTGCATTCTGAGATTTTTGAAAATTCGCTCGCTACACCCGGGCAGCGAATCGGCTAAAATCTGAGAAAATGTCACCCTCTACCTTTTATGGCATCAATGTAAGAGGTTTCATGTATTTTGTGGCATTATTAGATAGGGTCAATCTTAGGGGTCCATTGTAGGAATCAAAGAAATCTCTCTATGAAACGTGATTAATTAAATAAGGATTTTGTACATTTTAACACCAGTACTACCTGGTTCCTTATACATTTTGACGTTATGTCATACAGTAGCCGGGGTGAATCAAAAGCAATCAAAATGCTCAGGTTGGGGTCACCAACACGTAAAACGATTACAAGTTAACCGTCTGTTATTGACAATTCATCCATAGGTACGGTAAATGTCAAAAATCGTCATTGAATTTTAAATCACTCGTTTAAATCTTGGTGAACTCGATTCTAAGTCTTAAAACCAATTATTACATTGGAAATGGAAAACTGAATAACTAATTTTAAAATGGACCATATTTCAACCACTTATATACCGAAAGAAGGAGCGTCGGTGGCGCAGTGGACTCGGCACTTGCCTTCCAATCGGGGGGTCGGGGTTCGAGACCCGCCATGTACCAATGTGTTTTTCGTTTCGAATTTCATATGTACATTTGTCTGACGCTCCTACGGTGAAGGAAAACATCGTGAGGCAACCTGCATACATCTGCGAAGAAATTCAATGATGTATGTGAAGTCGACCAATCCGCACTGGGCCAGCGTGGTTGACTAAGGCCTAATCACCCTAATATAGGGTAGGCTCGAGCCCCTCGGTGGGGACGTATATGGGCTGTGATGATGATATACCGAAAATCTTACCATTACCTACTCAAATATAATTGATTCGCAGCAGTACGCAGCGTACATTTATTTCAGTAGCGAACACAAAATGAGTGTTTAAAATTAATAGTAGCAGATTGCAATACATCGCGCAGCGCACATAATGGGGCGGCGCGAGTGTTTGCTGAGCGCCTCGTAAATGAAAAATAAACACGCGTGGAGCGGTTTATGCGAGTTGCGATGTCGCACGTACCTATTAACATTGTTTGCGAGTTCCGGCAGGCTTCTTGACAATCACGGTAAAAGCTGGTATTGGTATGTTCTAGCGTATAATTGGGGTAGAAGACGTTTTTTCATATTTTTATATAATCATTGAATTTTTGTATATATTTTGGTTTTATCTCACACTGTAGATATGCAATAATAAATTTTATAAAAAAATAAAAGATAAATTTCAATCCAGTCGTGGGGTGACCTGGGATTTGGGTGACACGACAAGTCACCAGATCACCCCCTGGACAGTCCGGCCAGTTGGCAGTATCGGTCCTCCGTCTGGGGATTGCCTTGGTGTTCTCGGGCAATCCCCCCTTGGCGATAGCCCGACCAGTCAGGTCGGGCTAGCCCGGGCGTGAGTCGCAGTGTGGACCCTATCACGCCCGCTAATAAGGGCAGAGAGAACACCGGTGGGTTTAGTGGGTAGGCCCGGCACTCTGCCAGGAGAGCCCCTCACACGCTCGTCGTCTAGACAACGCATTCCATTCGAAAAAAAAGGGGGCCAACGCCAAAGGACATCCCGGACACTAGGTGCTCTACAGACGGGGGAATCAAGGCCCCTGTTCCCCTTCGGGTAGCATAAGGTGGCCCAAGAAAGACCGCCTTCTGCCACCCACTCACCTATGTCGGAGAGGGGCGGCAAGAGGGTCTGTTCCCGCGCCCTCTCCGCGGCCTCCTCCGAAATTACCTACGCAGAAGGTAGTGGCAGCCTCCCGTGCCTTCAAACTTGTCAACATCTTGCGTACGATTTTGGATAGTGTAGAGGTCGTACCGTCAATACTTAGCGCAGGGACTAGGTCGGCGCGCTTGGGTTACCAAGCCGGCAGGCTTATTGCGGAAAAAACAACCGGTTGTTAATTGTATAATGGCGACGCGATCAACAAAGTATTTCTAAGAGGTCTGTGATCAACAAATAAATTAAACAATCAGTCATTGTATCCAAGCGTTGACGTGCATTTTTAGTTCGTCAGTCGTTCGCATGTAGCGCTGTCGTAATGCAATCCAACGTGCCCTTATACCAATTTGCGATTTAGGTATCTATACTAATATTACAAAGAGGGATGATTTGATTGTTTGTTTGTTTGTATTGAATAGGCTTCGAAACTACTGAACCGATTTTGATGAAAGTTGGTATAGTGATATTTCGAGACCAGGGGAAGGACATAGGGTAATTTTCCTAAGGGAAAATATAAAATTCCCACGGGAAAACAAAAATAACGCGAAAGAAGTCGCGAGCGGAAAGCTAGTAAGCAATAATTGTACAATCGCAGCAATTGCAACGGTCTCTAAAGGCCTTTACACACCAAACCCACCAGGCCGTCGACATCGCCCTGCGGCCCGGCGGCCCGGCGGGTTTGGTGTGTAGTGGCCTTAAACCCAGCCCAAAAAAAGGACTAACAAAACGCAAGGGCAATTTCGACTGTTCCGATCTCTTTTTTACAAGCTTTTATTTACTTTCACCTATCACACTTATATTGAGCTGAAATGCACGCATATGTATATCACGTGACAATGAAATATTTTGATGACATGGACGTGTCTAATGCTGGAGCTGGAAAATGGCCATAGGAACTCCGCAAAAAAAAAACTACACAACTCCATCGAGTTTGGTTTTGTTTTCTTCGTATTTACGAACACCAAAAACTTGTATTTAAAAAAGTTTTTTTAAATAACTATTATTTACCTTGCTTAACCAAAAACCTAACTCATTGTAATAATACGTATTAACATTTTGTTCATAAAATTTCGTTGAAAACATATTTTGGGTTTTGAACGAAAATGCAGTCATAAAAATCTTAGATATGGTTTCGCATGCAAAGGGAATTTTAGTCACCCTAGAGTCTAGACCCGTTAAACTGAAATTGAAGAAATACCTATGTTATCGACAATTTAAAACAAGCATCTACCAGTGAATTATCTTATACCTACTCGTAGTTTAAAATACTCAAACAAGTTCTCGTTTAATTTTGATTGTTACAATCAACATGGCGTTCCAGAAACATGTCAAGCGAAACTCTATAGATTGTTTCGTGATAGCTAAAGGGTCGGTGAATATCTATAGACATGTTTATAGAAACATATTCCAACTTTCTACACACATTACTATTAGTGATGCCAGTAGTTGGAGACATGCGTTTCTTATTTTAAAATAGCCGAATAGTTCCTGTAGATGCATTTGCAAGGTCAGTGGTACTTTTTTTTTTCTCGGGGGGAAATGCGTAACCGCACCGTACCCGCCGTTGGCTAGACGGCGAACGTGTGTGGGGCTCTCCCGGCAGAGTGCCAGGTCTACCCACTAAAACCTGTTCTCCCTGCCCTTATGGGCGCGCTAGGTAAGGTCCACACTGCGACTCCACTACCCACGCGCCCGGGCAAGCCCGACCAATAGCTGGTCGGGCTATCGCCAAGGGAGGATTGCCCGAGAACACACGAGCAATCCCCAGACGGAGGGCCTTACGGCGGCGTGCACAGGGCCAACCGTGCACGCAGCCCTCCACGGCAGGGTCATTAGACGGGCATCGCTTGTGCGAATGCCCGCCTTCGCCTGCCTGTCCGTCTACGGTAGATGGGAGCGGCCTGAGGATCATTCTCCCGCTCCCTCTCCGCGGCCTCCTTCTGCGAGATGACGTCATCGCAATAGGAGGCGACAGCCCCCCATTCCGCCTCGCCCCGGAGCATGGCCACGACCATGCTCGGTAGCGAGAGTTCTCCGCCTCCCAGCGCAGCGTTGAGTTCACTGCGCTGGCGTGACCAGACCGGGCACACCAACAGGGTGTGCTCGGCTGTGTCGTCGGGACCGCCGCAGTGATGACACTGCGGCGTTTCCTCCCGACGCGCGGCTCGGTGCAGGTAGTGACCGAAACAACCATGTCCGGTCAGTACCTGCACCATGCGGAACGAGAGACTGCCCTGCCGGCGCCCTACCCACTCCTCCAACACCGGACGTATAGCTTCGATCATCCGGTGGCCGGCAGCTGGGAAGGCGAGTGCCTCACCCCATCAACGCAGAGCCTCCCTCTGCGCCTGGGTACGAACCCGCTCCACTTCCTCAGGAGCGGATCGTCCCCCCCGTTCACTAAAGGCAACCCGATGTCGATACACCTCTGCATGTACGCGTGCATCGACATCCCACGCCGTTTGGCCCGCAAGAACGCAGGCCGCGCCGTGGCTAACCGTGCGATAAGCTCGCACGGCTCGGGTTGCTATGACCCTCTGCGGACGTCGCAAGAGGGCTGCCGTTCGGGGGGAAAGGCACTCCGCCCATACCGGAGCTCCATAGAGTGCCATCGACCGTATCACCCCGTGATACAGTCGACGGCATGACGATCCTGGCCCTCCCACATTAGGGAGGACCCGCCCGAGTACTGCTGCGGCGGCACACAGCCGTGGAGTGAGGAGCTTGAAGTGCTCCTCGAAGCTCCATCGGGGATCTAAAACCAGGCCGAGGTACTTGAAGTGTGCCTCGATCGGGATGAGGACCCCCTCCACTCGGACACGGAGCCCCGGTGGGATCCTGCGACGAGAGGCGTGGAACATCATGGCCCTCGTTTTATCGAGAGCCACGTCCAGGCCCAGGAGGCGGATGCGTCGGACGACAAGTGAGGTGCCGACCGACGCAAGGTGGGCCGCCTCCTCCCCCGTTTTTTCTGTCACCGCGACAAGCGTGTCGTCGGCGAAGCAGACGACCTCCATTCGTGGAAGGAGGTCGCCTCGCAGGACCCAGTTGTACCCCAGGTTCCATAGCAGAGGACCTAGCACGGAACCCTGGGGCACACCTGCCGCCATTGCCCACGTATTGACGCGCCTATCCAGCCCCTCGTAGAGAATTGATCTGCCTTGCAAGTAATCCTCCACGAGGGCGCGGAGGTACGGAGGCACCCGGTGGAATCGGAGTGCCTCCTCAATGCACTCGTGGGGCAGGCTGTTGAAGGCGTTACGGATATCTAACGACACCGCAACCACAGCCTCCCCACGAGCCGTGGCCTCCTCAGTCTACCTCTTAAGGTGGGCCACCGCGTCCACCGGGGACCGACCGGTGCGGAAGCCTAACTGGTTACTAGCCAAGTCCGGCCCCCGGTCCTCCAGGTGCTCGATGATGCGGGAAGCAAGAATTTTTTCCAGGAACTTTCCCGCCCCATCGAGAAGGTCAGTGGTACCTAGCTGACACTGTGAACAGAACAGTGTTTTCTAAATAACCTGCATGCTACTTATTAGGACAAACATCGTTTGTATGGTAGTACAAACACTGGGTACCATCTAAGGAGTAGCTAAGCTCTTCAGGCCATTCTACGATCAACGCTGCTGTGAGTAATACCTGAGGAGTCTTTAGGCTTGTCGGACTAGTATCCTACCAGATGCCATCTTCTCTGAAACCTATCAAGTGCCCTGCAAGTGGAAAAAGTTCTACCTGCGCCATGCGTCTCATTCACGTGCTCGTCTTCGCTGCACGCCAACTTTGCTACGACTGCTTGCTGCTACATTAGCTGCTATGACACTCATCACTGTTGGGGGCTGTTCTAGCTGTTGGTGACCAGCTAAGCATGTCGAAACTTCCACCAACTGCCTGCCTGCACACAACGCAGCTAAATTTCTCTCTTCACCCTGAAAATTTCATTTAACCGAAAACTTTTCGACTATTTTCGTTCCGTTTTTTTTTTACTTCGTCGAAATTACATTTGCCACTGTAACATTTGACCTATTATCAATTCGATTTATTTCGTTACTTCAACGTTTCATTTCGTCGAATTTTTTTTTACCGAAGTTATACTTAACCGAAATAACATTTGTTCGAAGTATTGTGTTTCCGAACATGCTAACAAAGAAGCAAGCAAGCAAGCCGCATGCAAGCAAGCATGCAACATGCAGTAAGCATGCAGCATGCAGTTTGATGCTGTGCGTGGTCACAATGTCTAACCTAACCTAACCTAGCTATTATCTTGTTTTATCCTGTAACATCTTTTCCTTGCGGGGGGCTTCCGCCCACCGACCCCCCCGAAACTGAAATTAAAATATGAGATCATAGAACCAAGACCTGCGGTATTACATTACGACAGTGCTTCTGTCAGCGGTTGTGGTATAAGACAAACCAGTAAGTTACCAAAGCTGGAATTGTCAAATTTTAATGGTGAACCAAAGAATTGGTTAGGGTTTTGGAACTCCTTTAAAAAATACACACTGACGCAAACCTGGATGACGACGACAAGATAGCATACCTGATTCAAAGCATGGTCCGTTAATCTTCAACTTACAACCTTGTAAAAAGTTTTCCTCCTTGCTTTAAGAACTACGCCAATGCTGTGGAACAGTTGAAGGCAAGATACAGAAAAGACGAGCTGTTGATTGAAATCTATGTACATGAACTGCTATTATTAGTGCTTCAGCAAGCAAAGAAATCGAATACCTTACCAATTGCCAGCTTATGCGACAAGTTAAAGACTCAGCTAAGGGCTCTAGAATCACTTGGAGTGACAAGCGACATATCTTAAATAATTGGCTTGATTTTGTAAAAGTCGAAGTAGAGAGCGAAGAACGCATACAACTAGCGAGGAGAGGAGCTTGAACATAAACAATTGCAGAGAAGCAAAGCTTAAACGATTGCCCACAGCTGCCTGCTTAGTAGCACGAGACAGCAAAAAGGACACGTCATCAACAGGAAGGCGAAGAACGTGACAGTCAATTGTTTTTGGTGCGACAAGCCGCTCAATAGTCGTAAGTGCTATAAGGCTCTGAAAATGACTGCAAAGGAAAGAATAGAAATGGCAACTAAAGAGAAGGTTTGCTTTAAGTCTAACCACAATACTAAAAAAATCAATTTCAGCACATAATGCATTCACTGACAGAAGAAACACGCCGTTCTGCTTTGCCCGGAAGTTGGGAAAGCAAAGGGAGAAGGCACTTCTGACAATGCCGAAATGATTTTAACCAGTAAGAGTAATGGGACAACTTTACTACAAACACTTACAGTTAAGATTGACAGTGAAACAATCAGGGCGTTCATTGTCAGTGGGGCCCAGAGATCCTATATAAGGAAGGACATAGCCGCAAAGTTGGATCTAAGAGCCGCGCGGGAAAAAATTCTTCAACATAGTCTGTTTGGTGGTGTAGAGACAGAAGAAGAAGTACATCAAGTCCGACTGTAAAGAGTATGACTGGAAAGTCGACTCTTAAGATGACTGTTGTGAGCAAGAAGAAGATCTGTGGATACATACCGAGGATCCGAAACGATGACACCATCCTGAAAGGACTGAAGGACCACAAACTTACCTTGACTGATGTTAGAGAGAACACACCGGAAGTGGTTTTGCTGATTGGTGCAGATAACGCAGGGCGAATCGCGACGGGTAATACAGATGAATCAGGATCTCCACGCCTTCTAAACAAAGCTAGGATGCACGTTGCAAGGTTGCTCGAGAAAATAGTTGGGTCGTTGCATCAGCTGACATATGCGACGGTGACGTAAGCAAACTATGGGAGTAAGAAGTTCTCGGAATAAAAGATCCTAAGAACACATTACTCAAAAGCAGTTCCCAAGCAGAAGCTATTGAAACTTTTAAAGAAAACATCACAGTTAACGAAGAACAACGAAGAATCACAGTTACTAAGTGAATTTACCTTGAAAGATTCATAGACCAGATTTATTAGACAATAGAAAACTCACTGAGAAACGATTAGAATCAACAACAAAACGATTGAAGTCCCTCAATGAGCTGAGCAACTATGGGAAGGGTTTTTAAAGAATGGTTGGAATTAGCAATTATTGAGATCGACTCCGATGTAACGAGTTCAGGGACCCGATTCTCATGTAATAGAACTTTTCCGCATGGTAAATTCGTATGCGAATTTTTCGATTCTACCGAAAAGTTCGAATGATTCGTATGAACCGTATTCTGGGGTACCCGTAGAACAATATTACCAATCGAATTATGAAGTCGGAAATAGCATTGTCAATTTAATGTTTCGTACGACGTTCATGAGGCGTTTTAAAAAACGCTATGGCAACCACTATAATTTACATCTTAAAATAGTTATTTTTGATAAAAAAATATTACTAAATCTATTTTAATACAAAATATATCTTTAAATGTGATCATAGTTTCTAAAAATAATACTTATATTACAAAATATAAAAGTTCAATTTTTTATATTACGTAAAGTACATTGATTGAAACGGAACGCCCCAGACATTCATAAGTTCTGACGTTAAATGTCATTAATTACAACAAAACAAAGTTTGTCTAAGATAAATACTGAATTGAGACAAATTCTTATTTTAATTATTTTATTTATATAATAATCTGTTATGGAGCAAAATAATATATCCATAAAATTTGCTAGTGCGGAGCAAAGGCTTCGTCTAGTATACATTTAGTAGAAGCCGATCCATAGCTGAAATGTGGCAAACTTTCAAGCTCATTCACTAAGAATGAAGCTAAAAGGCGGTGGATAAACATCAGTGAAGATATAAACTCCATCACAGGGGCTAAAAAAACTTGGGAGGAGTGGCGCAAGGTAAGTTTTTGAAGTTATCCTCTATGTTATGTGTATGTGGTTCGGCGCTTGCTGCCTCTAATTCTTCCACGAAATTGGGGAAGAAGTTCACCAAAAACTCTTCCTCATTCATTTTAATGAGACAAAACACAGAGAGAAAACACAGTTTGAGCCAGCTTCGCGGTTTGAGCTCATTTATACAAAAATAATCACAAACTCCTTGTATTTTTATAATTTTGAAACACTTTTGACAGCTAAATTCGTATACGAACCTCAACTTCGACTGGTCCATACCACTCGTTGCGTTCGAGTGATGTTTGTTCGAATTATTTCGATTGTGAAATTCCGAGAATACACAAACGGTGGTTCCTTCGAAAAAAATTCGAATTTCGAACATTTTTACGAATGTGAACTTTTTTCGAATGCATGAGAATCGTGTCCCTGGTCACCACTTATCCCACCACGCCATTATAGTCTACATTGAAATAAGTATTTTTCGTCAAAATTCGCAGAAAACGCACAGAAACTACAAGAGTGATTTTATGTCGACAACTATGTAATGAGTGCGAGAAACCAAGAAGAAGCTGAGAAATTCATAATAGAATCGAAGCAAATTATGCAAGAAGGAAAAATCGAACTGAGAGGATGGATCACAACTCCAGTTAATTGCAAAAACACAGAAAAACAGAACAGGATCTCAGTACTTGGCTTGACATGGGATACAAAAAAGGATGAACTTCAATGCGACCTACATCCTATGAAAGCTTATAAAGACAAGATTACAAGAAAAAAATTACTGTCTATATGTAACCGTGTTTTTGACGCCATTGGTTTTACCTGTCCTACGTATCTTGTCCCCAAACTCCTCTTGCAGCGAACTTGGTGCCTGAATGTCGGTTGGGATACTAACTTACCTGATGATATATGCAAGAAATTCAACACGTGAATGGATGGGGTTCGTTGGTTAAATGAGTATAGAATACCTAGAAGACTTACCTCAGAGCCAATAGAAGAAGGTAAAAATACCTTACATATATTCAGTGCCGCAAGTAAAAACGCATACGCTACATGTAACGGAAAAAGAAACTACGGTACAGCTTGTGATGGCTAAAACGAGTATCACTCCTGTGAAAGAAATATCCACTCCGAGATTAGAGAGAAAGAGAGAGGATTATGTCGACACGCATTTACGTTCAAGTACGTGATGGCCTATGCTTAGAGAATTGTAAGGCTTAGTTTTGGAATGACAGTTCAGTAGCCATGACGTGGATAGTCACAGACAAAGAATGGAATGTCTTCGTGAGAAATAGAGTGAACTAAATAAGAGAACAGTCAATAAATTACCAGTTACAACAGTTATGACTGTTGAAGAAGAAAATTTCACGACATGTCTTAATAGATTGTCGAAGTATTCAAAAATAGTCCGAACAGTTGCATGGATATGGAAATGCTGCCCTAATTCTAAAAACAAAACTAAAGGGATGAGAGACGAGGTGACGTTTGAGGAAACAGACCACGCAGAAAAATTATTTCTTCGAGCAGTTAAATAAGAGTCACTCAAAAAACAACTTAGAGGAATGAAAGACTTAGATACTTTTAAAGATGAAAACGGATTACTGAGAGTAAAAACGAAACTTTCTAAGTGATGAAAATGATGACTTCAAGAGTTTGTTTTTGTTGAATGGAAAGCATCCGATAGTAGAAAGATTGGTTGAATAAAGACACCGACAACACCTACACGCCGGAGTTAACATACTATTCTCTACCCTTAGAAACAATTATTGGATTTTAGGAGGCAAAAGCCTAGCAAGGAAAATAATCGCAAGATGGATGATCTGTAAGCAATACCCGAGTTTTCCAGATAACTAGAACATATTCTGCTGGTCCACTTATATTGAAAGCAGGTGATCTTGGATGATCTGGTTCACGTGTGCCGTGTCCAGAGCCATACACATAGAACTAGTCATGAGTATGTCGACGGAGTGTTTTATTATGGCTTTGTGAAGATTCATCGCAAGACGGGGAAGAATCCAAATGATATATTCTGACAACGGAACTAATTTTGCCGGAGCAGAAAATCTACTTGCAAATATCAATTGGAGTGCCATTCAAAAGTATTCTGCGATTCGAAAAATCAAGTGGGTGTTTAATCCGCCTGCAGCTCCCTGGTGGGGAGGATGGTGGAAGAGGATTATTAGAATGATTAAAGAAAACTACTCAGACGCAATCTTGGCAAGGCATCACTGACATTTGTGGAGTTGGAAATAATATTATGTGACATAGAAAGTTTGATAAATTCGAGACCGCTGACCTACGTAGCTGAAGATGACACATTTCAACCGCTGACACCAGAAACTTTTCTACACCCGTTGCAGGGAACAGAAGTTTCCGACTTAGACACCGTTGACGGCAACCTGAACGCTACACAGAAGTAGTGGGCGGATCTTAGACAACGCTTCAGAAGTAAATATTTGTCGTTTCTCGTACCAAAGAGAGCAACATACCTATACAAATCGGTGATGTAGTCATCATTGAGATGGAAGCTAAACGTATGTATTGGTCTTTAGGGATAGTGCAAGATATCCACGTGGGAAAAGATGGTCAATACCGAGTGACAAAGGTTAAAACTGCAGATGGCTGTCGCACTAGACCAGTACAGCGTTTGTACCTACTGGAAGTTTCAAAGGATGAAGCCTCACGAGAATCCAAAGAGGGGGTTATGGAAGGTGTACTACCACAAGACGTGATAATTCAAGAAGAAGACACCCAAGCTCTGCCAGGTACTACGAGGTGCGGTAGAACGCTGAAGGTGCCACGACGACTGGACTTGTAAATTTGCAATCCGGCAAAGGCGGGAGGATGTAGAGGTTTCTAACTGAAGAATCATAGTTTTAGTTTGTCTATGCTGTTTATATTTTAACATGTTTTGTCTGTCATTAAAATTCGTAAATATTAAACGTAAAGAAATTGATTTTGCCCATATTATCTTTCACCTGTAGGAAATCCAATCCGAATCTATTTGAAACATCAATACTAACCATGAGCACATTTATTACATAAAATATATTTTATTCTATCCATTGTTTTCCCTTTTCTTTAGCACGCTGTACTTATAGCTTTCACAAAATATTTGACATGACAAGGTTGGCTTTTAGCAGTCAGTATAGCCTCCACACCACAGCCCCATCAATACACATTATACGGTAAATGACAGATTCGACCAACGCAAGTATGGGTGGATCTCGTTTTACATCGTCAAAACTGGATAAGCAATAAACTTGTGCAATTTCTGTTTGTTCAATGGCTTTCATTATTTACAGGTTTAATAGAATGCATGCAGCTTTTTTTGTTTGCTCAACAATTTTATATGAGCGATGCGAGTCAGCGGGTTTGAAACACATCTTTAAGTAGATTATCGACTCAAGAAACTGTGCCTAGAAATTTCTTATTAGACTTAATTTTTTTTTGCAAATGTGCTCCAAAGTTAATTTATGGCACATTTTGAAGCGTCCTTCAGACACACGGCAAGGCTATTCGGCAACTTAAATTAGGTTGCGCATAATTCTCCAATCTACTTCACTCTTACACAAATCACCCGGCTCCTTTAGAAGTAATTGAAAATACATTACGTAACCAAATTAAATTGGGAGAGTGGTACAAGTTGGGAAAGGAGGGCAGGTGGCGCCGCGTCACCCCGCGGAATGTTTCGGCATAAAATATCGTTTCAATTATTTACGTGAAAGATTTATGGCACTTAGAAAAGTGCGCCGCGAAAAACTGCGAGACGTGTGCACGAAAAGTGTTTTTCTTGGAAAACTTATAATGGGTATGAGTGTAGAAGTTCTTTTTTTCAATCTCTTTTCTATGGTAATTTGTTTTGAGTTCGCTTATAAGGTTATTATGTTTCGTTGCGCGAAGTTCGGTGCGTTATTAATGAATCCACATAAAATATAAAGTAAGTATGTTTAGATACGTCATGCTCATCAATCATCAGCCAAATGTATATAGATCAGATAAGTATGATCATTATATTATTCTTCGTTAACTTTCATTCATGAATCTATCCATTAAGCAATTAAGATAGATTGGATACCTAAATGCTTTTTACATATCTTTGTTGTCATAATATATTGATTCGGAAGTTATTCGCCAAGCCTTGTATCATGAAATAGTGACGTCACATTATATATCATAAGTCGTGACGACGTGCAGCTTCTTATTAGAGCTAAAGCGACGTGTATATAGTTCCGATTTCTGAGCAAAACCAAGCTAAACTCTAACTCTATAACTACAAGTAAAATAATAATGATTGGGTATAATTTTGCTCATCACTTCACTTTGAAGTCCTTAAAAGTTAATACTGGAATTTATTGACTTAGGGTAAAAATATGAGTTATCAGTGGTTGACTCTGTACAGGGCGTCATCTGCTCGGATACCTTTTTCTTACTCTGTTTTTGCTGCAATGCAGTGCAGCTTATATTCTTGTATTCCAGTTTAAAAACATGCAGTGAAATATTTAATAGTACACATATTATGCCAGATGTTCATAGCGTTCGCTGTGGTCCTTGTGATTTGCAAATTTACGAAGCTTACAGGAACCACAATATAACCACCTCCGTGGTGTAGTGGTTGAGACCATCTGGTATTTATCTGGAGGTATGGAGTTCGATTTCTTACGAGGGCAAATTTTTTTCTACTTTGTTTGGTTGGTGGTAGGGCTTCTAAGCCCATCTGGCTAGCAATCACCGTTTTACCTAAGTAGGTATACTATACCGTCTCCATAATAACAATGTCAATAACTATGTAATGTTCCGACTAGAGGTAAGATAGCCAGTTCCTCAGTAATTGAGGAGTCTAAGTGAAGCTCGTTTTTGTATTCGGTCGTATCTTCACACCATCAGATAAGATTAAGGCTTTCCTATTGTGTAGAAAAAACATGTACATGGTGTATGTGGTCACTTATTTGCATGAAAAAGAAACTCTTGTTTGATATATATGAAAGCTCAAAATATCAAATATATTTTCTTAATGCAGACGTCTCAACGTATCCAGAAATGAAATCACAACCAACCAATATCGCGTTATAAATGCAGAACCCATCAAGATCTGATAAAAATCCTTCGCTGAGGCCACAATACGCTGCCATGTCATAAATAAAAGCTCACTTTTTCACTTCGAGTGGGAAATTTATCATTTCGTTCCACTTTTTTTTCCCCTATTTTGTACATCTTGGATCACACTTTTGAAAGCCATTTATTTCTTCGTTCGACGTGCCGTAACGATATTCGCGACTTGATGAAGGTATCGTTATGTGGGTATCGGATAATAAAATGCTCGAATGCGTGGTTTGATTCGATTTGCATGTGCTTAGGGCTGCCCCTGCGCGGAGTCTCCCATCTTTTTAAGGGTGGATAGGTATGTGTAATGGGTTATGATGACGCATAGGCATGGCAAGGCAACGTACCTAGTTGGGACTTCTTGCATTTGTAACCCTACGCTTAGGTATATACTATTTTCGTAGCGTGTGGAATGACTTTAATATCAAAGTCGATTTGTGAATTAATTTTAATTTATAATGTTGAAATTGAAAATATTTGGATTCAGTCAGAATAAATTATTACAAAATAAATTGAATGTTTTATTCAATATGCATAGAATAGTAAATAGTAGTCAATATAAATTACGAGCACGATTTAAATTTTCAAGCACCAATTCACTTTAAGCGTTTTTTCTTTCTTCTGAAACGAAAAATGGCATGACGTTGTTTACACCCAGTCAAATTTATGACGTATTTCACGCTCTATTAGCGTTCAAACATATATTTTTTCGTTACTACTCTAATGGCCTCTGAACACTTTTTTAGTTAATCCTCGTATTGGTTGCCCGTATTAAACGTGACTAATGAAGTGAGAGCGAGAATTGTTGTAACCAATTTTTTGAGAATCGCATCGGATTGTAAGCGCACGAAATGGTGTCCTTTGTATGGTACATAAGTGCATTATAAATTCCCGCCTCGAAGCAATAAGTCATACGTGTAATGAATAAGGGTGATTTGTTTTGAATTCGTCCAAATTTATGGACGATATCGGGCCTTTTTACATGCGTTTTTCTCCTCATTCTGGCATTGTGGCCGTTTCTGAGATTCTTTTTTTTATTGACATTTTTTGTTCTCGACAATGACAGTTACTAGTTATTAATTGGTTGTCAAGGGCTTATTTATTTCTCTATTTTGACGGCATTCTTCGTCATATATTACGGCGGGTGGATTGAAAATCTATCATATTCAGGTCCCCGTAAATTTGCCGTGATATAGTGCGTTACACGGTCATAATTCTGCGAGCGCGCCGCGTAGTGCGGACTTCTGTGACGCGTGTGAAATAATGACGTACGATATTAAAATTGTCGGTATTTTTGTCATAAATTGGGCAGTAATTTACATAACAGTACTGTTGTATAAAATATTACATAAAATGTTCATTTAACGACGCATCTCCCACAAGCTATATGAAAAAGGTTGTTTGGTTTATCTTTCTTATTGTGAAAAGTTTTTAAGAAGTTGTAGAAAAGCTCATATATGTGAAAAAAGACATTAATGGCCTTCACCAACCGTGTCTTAGCTAACGGTACTCTTAGGTAGCATACTGTTACATTCTTTTCATTAAAGACAAAAAGGGACAACATTATGTCTTAGGTGTTTCCTAAACTAAAGGTTGGTGAAATTAGCCATTTTAGTATCTTGTGCCTACATACATACTACATACATACTACATAAGATACTACTAAGATACTACAAGATATTTATTGAAAGTATATAAAAATTCAACAAAATTATTCGCGGGCAGTGATTTCTTAATATTCAAAAGAAACGTTAATTAGATAAAACCAAAACTGTACATGTACCCTGTGTTACTATGCCGGCGAACTACGTTTCGCCGTAATAAAAAACAGTTTACGACCTATTCTCAGACCATCCGAATATACACAAAAATTTCATATAGATCGGTCAAGCAGTTTGGGAGGAGTTTGGTAACAAACACTGTGACACGAGAATTTTATAAATTAGACTAGCTGTGTCGACGAACTACGTTTCGCCATAATAAAAAATAGTTTACGACCTACTCAGACCTACCGAACATACACAAAAAATTTCATATAGATCGGTCAAGCCGTTTCGGAGGAGTTCGGTAACAAACACTGTGACACGAGAATTTTATATATTAGAAGAAGAAGACTAGCTGTGTCCGCGAACTCCGTTTCGCCATAATATAAAAAATTGTTTACGACCTATTCTCAGACCTACTGAAGATAAACAAAAATTTTCATAAAGATCGGTCAAGCCGTTTCGGAGGAGTTTAGTAGTAAACACTATGACACGAGAATTTTATATATTAGAAAATATATCATTTATATTTCAATAATTATAAAAAAATATAATTTATATTTTAAGGTGCCATGTAGGGCAAGAGTTCAATTTGATCGATTCACGAGTTAATCAATTAAAAAGAAATATGGATGGCAAATTAAGACAAATACGGTTAATATATCCGACGAGTAGGTACATCTATGGCATTTTTTCTATCAAAATTAATTCTACACAACAAAAAAAAACTTTTAGCCTGATCCATTATTCCAATCAAATGGTTAGGCTCACTAACTAGCACTGTTTGTTAGCTAAAATTAGAGCTCGTATATATTTTTTATTTACACCCACTCAATGCTATACAAAATCTATGTAGGTACCACGTTTGTCTGTATGCTATTTTCCCGTCTTATACGTAGGTTCTTTTTTTCGGTCATAAAGCATTGTTGGCTGCTTTATTCCTTGATTTATAAGAGACGTTGGAAAGACAAATAGCCGGATTGTGTTCCAAATTTTTAAAGCCACGTTTCGTTTCGCGCTCTCACCCCCGCGGAGCTTACCGACTCGGGGAGCGTCCCTAGAAGATGAGATCCGGCTAAATGTTAGTTATAATTGTATTGTCTTTTTTATTTTCACCTAGCTACCTATATGCTTCTGTTGCTGGAGCTAAGTTAACATTTAATTAACATGCTAACTAAATTAACATGTTAAATAACTAAACGTAAGTGGCCGGAATTTTATAACCTCCTTCGCGCTTTACCTCTTCGCCCCTGACATTAATTTGTCATTTCTTGTTGTCAAACGGTATAATAAACACAAATCTAAAGAGATCTCTGAAATAAAGAAACAAATATTATATTATAGAGTCAATCATCATCATCATCATCATATCAGCCAAGAGACGCCCACTGTTGGACATAGGCCTCCCCCAAGGATCTTTGGGGGAGGCCTATGTCTAACAGTGGGCGCCTAAAGGAAATATAAGAAAAATATTCGGATCTCCATACTGATCGGTCCTGCGCCTCCCGCATCCAGCAGTCTGTTATGAGTCAATATCAAGATAAATTTCAGAAGAAACAATAGCAAAAATTTCAAGAAGGAAAAAGTGCCTAAACAAAAATATTTTCTGCCGAAAGTGATCTTAAATAACGACCGTTAACAAATAATACAATTTTTAAGGAATATTAAATACATCTTAAACTATTTGCAAGGCCAATAAATGTGATTTGAGGGTAAATGTGTAACTTATTTAAGCGTATAAATATTAAAGTTGTAGGATAAACCTGTAGGTATACTTAGTTTCAAAAATCTTACAGTTATTACTGTGGAACCTTCTTCAAAAACATGCTAGGCAGAATCCCTATATACCGTTTGTATAAGAACATAGATGAATAACCAATAGTTGATTAAAATAAATATTAAGATGTCGCTGAAATTACAACATGGGGCTGTGGTGATTGATTAATTGATTACCTAAACGTTAAAAATCAGGATCACTGACATGAATTTGTAGTGTTTTTTTCTAAATAATTCAGTACATGGTGCATTTCTGCATGCTTAACACTATGTTTATTATAGAGAAGACAGAAGGCAAGAGGAAGGATTCACTCACTTTTTCTTAAGAGTAAATCGTACGGGCCGTTTTCCATACTAACGTAGTCTCTTGTTTTCTTCCTGGGTAATGGCATTACTTGCCTATAGCTATAAAAGTGTATGGCCACTAAAAACCTGTTCCTATGTCTCTCCTTTTTTATTAAATACATTATCAAAAGAGATTTTAGGCTTCGAAAACTTAAAAAGTAGCCAGGCCAAAAATATGACGAGATTATAATTATGCAAAACACAGCCAAAGCCTTTCTTAATTTTTAAATTCAAAAAAAGTAATTAAATCGATCTAGTGTTAGAGGAGAAAACAGGGGACTACGGAACGGCTGTTTTGTGTACTTTTCATAGGTATCTTCGGTCCGAGTTGCAGTTGTCTCTATCGCGCTCAGCTCGATTGACCGGGGACAGCGCGACAACAATACATTTTACAAATACCTCTATATTTTCCCTATTATATTGTCACTGAGGGTTTCCTTTTGACAAAATAACAGTATTGTTATCACATCCAACATAGGTACATACATGCTTTAGATCCAGACACCACCGAAGCGGAAGCGAGGAGAGAAATTTGCTGTAAGCAATGAATTTCGTTATAATAATTGCGGTATATAAAAAATATAGCAAAATATGAGTATAAAAATAGCCTACAACCTATTATCAGCCCTACTAAATATACACAAAAAAAAATCATAAAAACCGGTCAAGCCGTTTCGGAGGAGTTCGGTAACAAATACTGTGACACGAGAATTTTATATATTAGACTAGCTGTGCCGGCGAACTACGTTTCGCCATAATAACGGCGAACTTACGTATCGCCATAATAAAAAATAGTTTACGACCTATTCTCAGACCTACTGAATATACACAAAAAATTTCATAAAGATCGGTCAAGCCGTTTCGGAGGAGTTCGGTAACAAACACTGTGACACGAGAATTTTATATATTTAAGATTTATAGTTTCTTCAAAATGGAGAATTTTTCGATACCCTGAGATCGTACTTACACCTTTTCACTTTGATTTAATCAAAATCAAAGTCCAATTATTCTCCATTCAACTATTACATGTGCAGTTGCAATCGTTTGGAAATCGGTCTTAAATGGATTATGCCATTCGTTATAATTTTGTAGTTTTTTCATTCAAGTAGCATTCGATTAGCAAAAATTACCAATGACTACAAAAACAATCTAGATTTTTCTACGGTTTTGTCCATGTCGAGTTTCGATTGGGGAAAAAATATAATTTAGGCCGTCCTTACACAGCGCTACGCAAATTGATATTCGGCGATTTTAGTCTTCAAGCGACTACCGTTGCCTATACAAATTGATAAATGACATAATGCCAGCGATGTGTGCCTGTATATGATCCCTATGATTGTTTATTGCACTAAGTCAGTAAAGACCAAGGTCGTACGTACTCAGCATTGCGCAATTTTCCGGAACCCGGCAACTTCTACCGTACAAAACTACAAATTCATAGAAGATCGTGCGCAGACGTGTATTACTGAAATTTCGTTCATCGCCAATCTGTATTGCGGTATTCCTTGGAGATTAAAGTTGCCCGATAGTGAGAAGTATCGCAGCTCTGTGTTCGAATGACCTTATAGGTACAAACTATCGGTTCGCCTGCTACTCAAATCTGTTCAGCTATTTCATCACGAAAAACTTTCACATTCATATTGAGAGGATACTAGAAATAACTGCGGCAACAAATCGACAGCACTCGCTTGACATCATTGAAGAACAATTGGTCCTCATCAAATAAATCAACTGTGCGCAAACGTTTTTCTGCCAACACATTGTCAGTTCAACCTTTCATGAATTCAAATTGCACTTTATTAAAGTTTATTACTAGTTCGTCACACATTACTGTTGAGTTATTGCTCATAATTGAGCGGGCGTTAACAAGACTAGACTTTGTAATTAGTATAAGAAGTTCATTAATAGGGCTTACGTTATGTCGAACGCTACATTGATTATGTAACTCACTCACGTGATGATTTTGAATGACACTCAATTATAAGTGTCAATCATTATTAACTATGAAGCTTTCCTTTCGTGTATTACGTGAGTGTAGTGATGGAAAGAATATAGGTACATGAAATATTAATCCATTTGAAAAATACAGAAAGGAGGGAAAAGAGTTAGCTTAGATATGTTTAGAGAATCACTACCACTTAGATTGAGATTGTAATATAATTTGATGTGCTAAGTAATACCTAAAAGATTGATATTGTCAAATCTCAGTCTAAATGAAGAAGATTTTTATATACTCGTACATATAGTTCGTTGAATCGTGAATACATATAATTAGTCTGGTTATATAAAATATGTTATTTTAATAAAAACAATTGAAATCAAGCAACATTCAAATATTCATTATAATAATTTTGATGGTGATATGTTTTGACTTTCCGGTATTTTCGTACGACCACTTAAAAGATAATACCTCCCACTAAAATGTGTTTTCCAGTGGTCCCATTCTGCTTAGTCGAACTGCCACCTATCGGCCTGTTAGGGAAGATTTAATGTTGAATTCTCTCATTTCTATCGGGTCTTCCCGCGGAATTTATAACAGCTCCGTGAATCTTTTTTCCATACGATTGTACTTTCGCGGATTTATTCTGTCCCGCTGAAGCTAGAATTTATTTCTCACACTAAGTATCTACGAGTTTGGTTGCGAGAAATTAAATTGAAGTTTTCGATTCGATTTCAACCGGAACAACTTACACTGAGAGTTCTGGTCAAACTTGTTGGATATAAGAATTGCTCGATTACATATTTTACTTCAGGTACAAAAACCAGTCTGATCAAACCCACATTATGTCCACTCATATAAATCCCACTTCTGGCCGAAGGTCTCTTGAAGTAAGGAGGAAGTCCTACATCACGCTGATCAGTGCAAACCTCCATTAGTCGACTCATTCATATGCATTCTTAGTCCGCCATCGCATGAAGCAACCTATAAGCCTATTTCGTTAATCATATTTTCATTATCTATTTATTTAATAATTGACATACGAGTACCTAAGTGTTTTGAAAAAGGCCTGATGAAAGGTAGCATGGACTTAACTCCTCGTGGAAGAACCATTTTACATGATAAATTCATAGCCCGAATCAAACTTTTCATCAACACGTTGCTAGTTGGAAATAATGTGATGCGAAGAATGTATTTTTTTATAGTTTGCTCCTGTCATACCTAAATTATTATTATTGTCGTAGTATATGTTGCATGTGAGTAGCCTTAGTAACAAAAGCTTCAACATGTATATTTTATAAATAAAAAATATAAGGATAACAGTAATTAATATTATCTTCTGTTGTCAAGTGATTAAGTATTTGAACATACAGCTCCAATCGATTGGTCTGCCCCTTTATTATGAAACTCAAAATGCATCACGACCACTTTTAATGTTGATAGTCTATTACTTTCATCGCTGATTTGCAAAGAGACAGCAACCACAATCTTCTAATAACGTTGAAATGACCTTCAAATCGGAAGCAATTGCGCTACACGAATTTGTGTTACACGATCATAGAGGATCCCTCTGACCGCCATCGCGTTGTCATGAGAGGTGCGTATCACGTATCGCACTAAAATTCAGCAGCTTAATTTTTACCCCATCAACGCACCCCACGACCCGCCACGGTATGGTAATAGCTCGTCGTCGACCGCACTCGGCAATATTCGGCAATGCTCGGAGCGACGTGCGCCCTGCACTAAATTGCCTATTTATTCTTAACTTCATATATTACTTTGCGCCTGTTGTCTGCGCAAAGCGATATTTATTGTTTGACCGTTATTGCGTCAAATGACGTATTGGCTGTACATTCTGGGATATGTTAAGGATTTCGCAACCGTGCCGTGGGGTTGCGTTGAATGCTAAGAAGTTTGCTTAAGTCCTGAATGTGCCAAACCTAAGGATGAAATACCATTTTTATTTTAATCTCTAAAAGCAATTACACACTGAATACTTCTTGTGTAAGTATTCAATTAGTTAACTCGTAGAGTGGAAAACAGATTCAGTGAAATTAAGATAAAAAATAAATACATACAAGCGAATACTCTTAAATTAAGGTTTCACTCGATTTTATTGGGATCCTATCATCAGATCCTGACTTTGGTGACCTTGGGACTATCCCAGGGCTGTACTTTAACGAATACAAAAAGAATTTTGAAAATCGGTTCAAAATTGGGTAATCGCGTTACATACCTACACACAAAACACGTTGGACACGCCTACAAATTTAAGGGTTTTCATCAATTTTTATAGGATCCTATGATCAGATCCTTATTTTGGTGACCTTGGAATCACTCTTGGAGTATACTCTATCGAACACAAAAAAAAAATTGAAAATCGGTCCACAATTACCGGCGTAATAGCGTAACATAGACACAAAAAAAAAACATATATGCATCGAATTGAGAACCTCCTCTTTTTTGAAGTCGGTTAAAAAGATAAAAATAAAAGTTATTTTACAAAAAATGAAAACTGACTTCAAAAGCACTGAAAAGTTAAAATTAATACAAGAATAGGTATACAGACGACATCACACTTCTAGAAGTCGGTGCATAACGATGATCTCCTAGAAAGTTTTAAATTTTGCCACCGACTTCAATATAGAAGTGTGATGTTGTCTGTACCTATTCTTGTATTAATTTTAACTTTTCAGTGTTTTTGAAGTCGGTTTTCATTTTTTTTTATTTTTTTTTCTAACGTTATTCAGGTATTTGTATAATGTCAGTCATCATATAATGTTACTAAGCTGATGATGGAAGGTTTTTGGTAGATTAGGAGTTTGGGGAGTAATTCCTTCAATGCGGTTAAGAGCGAAAGAAGTTTTAAGTTTTAGTAATATTCTGACTCATATTCTAATACGCATGTATTAAATTTACTAAAAAGATTGAAATATTATTTTACAAAAAATAAAACCGATTTAAAAACAACAAAAGGTCATAAATAATATGACAATACATACAACATCACAGTTTTACATTGAAGTCGGTGCCAAGCAATGGTCACCTGGAAAGTCTTAAGAAATATAAGAACAATTGATGCAATTACATAGTTAAAATTTGGCACAAACTTCAATATAAAACTGTTATGTTGACTTTTTGGTGTTTTTGAATTCGGTTTTATTTTTCGTAAAAAAAATGTTTAATAATCGAAGCTAGGTATCGAAAAATCTTAGTGGGTTATAATTATGTAGACCTCCAATAAAAGTAGAGACAATCCAACATAAATTGCTGGTTACTTAAAAATAGTTTTTTTTACTGTTTCGTTCTGTGTATTTAATTAAACAAAGCTCTTAGTTTAAAGTAATTTAATTATTATTATATTTCATATAGGTAATAAAAAATGTATGAGATCTTTTTCGAAAGTGACAAAACATTTCTAACAAAAACCACATTTCTATTTCATCACAGATACTTTAATATGGAAAATATTTCACCGAATTTATTCAATTATTTATGTAGATATAAAGAGCCTAAGTTATACTATATTATACTCTTATTATATATTCAGGTACTCGACGTAACCATCTTCTAAATTTGTTGAAAACTGTTACCTAAATTTACTGGAAAGGTGTTGTCAAAATTTATTTAGGCCAAATTCGTTTAGTAATTTATAGTCGCAATTTGTCTCGGTAACGTCAAGGTTGTCATCACTAGAAAAATGTCGGGATGCTTAATTAAAACAGCCCGCTAATTTCGCACACGGCTCACGTTCGGGCATAAATAACTTTCGAGGAAGAAATAGGCAAGGGAAATGTCTCGGCAACCTATCTCCGCGTTTAGATATAAAAAGTAAAACATACACCCATTTTACGCTTAGGCGAAAGAATGGGAATAAGTTGACAGAGACTTCTCCCCTGAATTATGTTTCTCAAGATAAACGACGCGGGCGAAATGAAGTCTCGCCCCCCACCACCCAGCGCCCACTGAAGGCAGCCCGCGAACATAAATTTCCAAAGAAAAATCCACGACAGTTTCGCTGCGAATGTGTGATTTGGGTTTTTAATTGAATTAGTCTGTGCTATCTTCTAATAGAGCTTCATAATGTTTTAGCACTAGGGTCTGTGTTGTTATGCGTGTGAGTGAAAGCTCTTGATACTAGTATGCACAGATTTTTATAGGGCTGGTAGTGGTGTTGTTTTATGAAACTGATGCTAATTACTCTATTCATGTAAATATCAAAAACTTTAAACATTTTTAATAATCTATTAATGGTTTCTTTTATATCTTTATTGATTTATGGGCATGAGGTGTAAATTTCAATTTTCGTTTAAAAATAAAAAGCAAGTCGTATATACGTGTATAGCTTTTGATGATACCGTAATAAATTATGAATATATGGATTGTATCGTCAATATTTGATAATTCTCTGGAGTACATTATATATAATCCCAAGTTTCATTCCTTTGAACGATGGTCGAAAGTGATAGATAGTCATATCTTCCTATAAAAACTTAATGTACCAATAGGCAATGATTACAAAATGTCATCTAAGCTTCGAAGTTTCAGGAAACTCCGTGGAAACTTCGTCAATAGCTTCCATTATTTTATCTCCTACAGCTATCAATCGGCTTTTTTCCTGTGTTTTTCTTACATTAATAATGGCGCGCTATCTCCCGAATGTAATCTATTGCTGACCTGTATTATTGTCATAGGGATATTTACAGCGCTCATTTATTTGTCGTGTCCCCTCTTATTTTCCGTTCGAGACCGATCCGATAGCGACTGTTGAAAATTTTTCGTAAGCAGCAATACATCTTGTCGCGCGTCCTATCTCGGAGCGAACATTCGACGGCCACCCCTACGCCGCGACCAAAGATAAGGCACGCGTACAGACTCAACGAGGAGCCGGATATATAACCTAAATGAGTAAACAACTAACGTTTGCATTATATAATTGATAATAACATAGCATTCAAGAAATGAAATAAAAGTGAGCAGTTTAAATTTAATTCAAAATCCTAGCATAAATTCCAACGTGATTGAATCAGAAATACTGAGATCCGTTAAAGATTACCGTTAAAATTACCAAAATAACTCAAAAAATGCGAATCCTTAATCGCAATGGGCAAGACACATCATTCGTAGGACTGAAGGCCGTTAGAGCAGTCCTCATTTCAGAAAAATCCTCATTGGTGATGTTAGCTACCTCCCCGTAGACGGAGCATTATCAGGTCCTTCACAAGGTGAACCAACGATCTGGTGAAACTGTAAGGCCTAATATAGTCTGAGAAGTCACTGGATGCAAGAACGGAAGGACCTTGTTCTTTTATATGTTTATCTTTTATCGGTTTGGAGATCCCTAGGGGAGGCCTATGTCCAACAGTGGGCGTCTCTTGGCTGAAATGATGACGATGACGATCTTTTTTCTTGTTTACGCAATTCATTTAATACACGTAGTATAATATAATATTTACTGATAATAATAATAGACAGCTATAATTTGTTTATTTGCTTGAACGTGCTAATCTCAGGAACTACTGATTCGAATTGTAAATTTCGAAGAAGGCGAGGAAAAAAATAACATCACGCTACAACTGAGCTGAATTTCACGCATGCAAAGCTTAGGTACAGCTACTATTGTGATAACATCGTAGCAGCTAGTGCTGTGATAAATCGTTTTGTTATCTATTAGTTCGCTTTATTCAAAGTGTAGTCTGCTTATTTGCTAAAGCATACCCAACGTTAAGTGGCTATATTAGCCTATAGTACATGTTGTTCCTATAGATTTGTAACAGCCTTTACAAGAACCCAATGTCACATAGGATGTCAAGTCAAAAGTACCCAGTAATTTCACTGCTTGTGCAGTTACCCTCCAAACCAGGACTCAACAATGCAATACCTGCTTGGCGGTAGAAATAGGTAAGATAGAGGTACCCGTACAGATGACTCTGGTTTTGACTCTCTCTCTGGTAACATTAGAAAACAGCCATAACCCATTGCACTCCACTACTCTATACCTGTCTTTTTCAACTTTAAGTGACGCTATTCTTGCGTATTGATTCGATACATTTCTCCAATTTCCCTTCAGGGTGCAAATCAAAAATAAATAAAACCGTAACTAGTGTCGTCGTCAATAGAACATAATAGGAATCCTTTGGTTAGTAGTAGTCATCAGTATAGAAATGTGTCCTAAATTGCCAGCGATTTTGTATTGGTGAAATTATTTTGAAAATTGTTTACAATCTTCAAGATAATTTTACCGAACTTAACGTTACTGAACTATAAGTTACTGAATACGAATGGAATCCATAATCTGTACAGAACTGTAGATTCTACATTATTCATAGGAAGTTTCGCTTCTGCGATTGCTTATACTTTAGTTCTTCCCCGGCGCCCACCGCCCGTCCGCCGGCCCCAGCTAAAACCACTTGTGCCAATTTTCTCGGGGACTCTTTCCACTTTACTTGAGCTTTCAGGGATGCCACTCCTTACGCCGTATATCCGATTTCTATGCAATAAAAATTAACTTTTATTTTTACGTGAATAAAGCTTACATTTCAAAAACTCTTACAATGGAGAAAATGCTGGATTGTTACAAAATCGCTGGCATTTCGGGTTACATTTCTAGGCCCAAGCATTTCTTTTCCCGCCCTTAACTAATGTCTTTTGGTTGTAAATGTTGTAATGAGCAGATTTTAGTCATGGCTATTATTTTAATTTGATACTTGATTCTGATTGTTTGGACGGCGCAATATGCTACTTAAAACAAAATTTCGCAGGGATTAGAAGGACGGATGGATTTTAATTTTTGGCGAATTTACTTATAGCTGCTCCGTGCTGACCTACGTTAATCTTCCTGAATGAAATCTGCGCATTCTGGTCTGCAACGCCTTTCGTGAAATGTTATTACTTGTAAAATGATCTGTTATGTAATTAGAATATTACATAACAGAGTAATTTTTAGAATATTTTACTGAGTCCTGATACAGATTTATTTGTGTGAGGCGAAATACCCGAAAAGTCTTTTTTCGCTAATGATCATAGTAAATATTTTAAAAACAGTATCAGCGTTAATGTGACAGAAGTTGAAAACCTCGTTGCACCTCTGTACACTCTATCTTAAGAGAGCTACAGCTTCATTGGGACACGAGTTGAGACTACATACTTGTAATTTCTTATGCGAGATAAGAAGTCCTCTAACGCACTGGGAGCCTCTGTACCTTTGTACCAATAAGAAAGTATAGGTTTACCTTTTTCCTGGTTAATGATATTACATGTGATTTTAACATTATTTTTTGAATAATGTCCTCACGTTCTTTAATATTTTAGAATAATTTTTAACATAATTTATGAAAGCAGAAGCTAGAAGCCCTAATACCAACCAAAATCAGCAGAAAAACTTAAGGCGTAACGTAGTTTGCGGATACAACTAATATTGTAAGAAAATATCACGGCTTGCGATGCATGTAACCGATATTCAAATAAAAAAGACCTACAGAACTTTCATATTAAAAACGGCATATACAAACAATAATGAAACGATACGTGATTTTCACTCGTATGAATAATTTATGTCCCCTTATATCCATTCTTTACCTCGAAGCGTAAAGTTTAACCCCGCCTTAACCTCACAACATAAATCAAGCAATTAATCAACGGGAAGGATCAGTGTACAAAAAAGGATTATAACAAGATGCGATTAACTTGAGTCATCCGCGTTCATTAGTTAACCTACTTATATTTCTTGTCACATGTAGGTAAATTATAACCGAGCGTCATAACTCCGGCCTAAGGCCGCGGTCACACGAGCTACATAAATCTCGCCTGTCGGGATCAGGTGACACCACCTTCTTTATGTTTTTTCCCAGGCCATTTTACGGGAAAGATAAAATCTTTACATATTTTGACGCTGCTTTACGGGCATCATTCTCAAATTACGCGAGTCCATTACGTAATACTAAGAAGTTTTGGGTAACTTGAGGAGTGTGTTCGGACTTTGTTAACCAATTTAATCTTTTCGAGAAAAAAGGACAATGTTGTCACAAACTCGAGAAGCTAGTGCTGTTATCAGTATACATAATTTATTATCATCTTTAGTTATTTCTTTATAAATATAAAAATTTCATCAAACATACACAACGGTGCCTATACAAATCACATATAGTCCAATAAATACTGTTACACGAGAGCGAAACAATTCAGTCTCTAATTCTGCATACCATATATCATTCTCGAGGAGCTTGACATCAAATTGTATGAAGCGTTATACGAAACAATGAAGCACTGCTCGCAATATGAATCACCAATCTTAATAACGTTCAGTCAACCACATTTGCAAGTTTGTCTACCGGACGCTGTGACATTGGTCTCATGTGAGAAACGCTTACAACCATAAACGATACTGTATCGCGAGTGTGAACTGTGCTTTATGCATAGCTCCATAAGGAGCATTTTGTTTTGACCCCGCATATGTAAATATGTCTTTATCTCGCATGTATCGTAGGGCCGCATCAATTGTTATGTTTCCGTGAAACAGTCGTAAATGAAACTGCACAGCTTTTAGAAAGTACGATCTAAGCCCGTGAAAACTGTGCGGTTTTCGAATGATGCGCGAACGTGACTCGCACGGCACGGACGGACCAATGTATAAAACATTAGTACGTACAGGAAAGTAGCCAACTGACTGCCGCCTGTGTACCGCACTGGGCAAAACGAAAATATATTACTTTTCCGAAGATTTAGGAGTGTTTGGACCGAACAATAATGTCCGGCTTTTGTGGAAAAAGATAAATGGCAATGCATAGGTTACATGGAAGGAAGTTTTTCTTTTGTGAGCGAATGAAACTTCAGGCGAACGCGAGGTCTCTCAGTTATTAATAATATTTATGATTCCAATGTTATACGCCTATTGTGGAAAGGAGAAAAGATTTCCTATGTTGCAAGGAAATTCGCCAGCGCTTTGTACCTCGTTAATGGACATACTGTGAGCATCCAATGTACCATGACAATATATTAACATAAATAATAAGCACTGAGTGTTTCATGATGGAAATCCGTAGCTACAACTAAATTGGAGTATACTACGCTTTATTTTACTTTGAAAATGTTTGTTTTTCGCATATTTTTTATTAAATTCAAGCAACTGGCAGAATGATTCTGATGATATGCACGGAGGTCCATGAGCATACCCAAAGATTCATTTTTCCCAGTCTAATCTGTTCTGCCAGAGCGGCCGTGGTCATGAGGCACCAGCAGTTAATATTTGATGTGATTTTTTTATATTAACTTATATCTGTGTATTAATAAAATCTACTACTGCATATATTAGGAGCGTCGTGGTGGCGCTGTGGCCTCGGCACTAATAGGCTTCTAATCGGGAGGTCCTAGGTTCGATCCTCTCATGTACCAATGTGTTTTTCGTTTATCGAATTTTATATGTACATTTATCCGACGCTCTTACGGTAAATGAAAACATCGTGAAGCAACCTGCATACATCTGCGAAGAAATTCAAAGGTGTACCTACCTATGTGAAGTTGACCAATCCGCACTAGACCAGTGTGGTTGACTATGGCCTAAACATCCTAATTTCGGTGGGGACGTATACGAGCTGTGATGACGATGATAACTGCTTATTACCGTAAAAGATACAGGAAAATTATCTCAGGCACCATTAATTGTTTTGGTCAAACGTGAGATGTCCAAAAAAAAATATTAAAACTGAAACAATTTCTTTAATAAAAAACTGCTCAGTTTTACGTAAGGATCATTTCATTGTATCGAAGGAAAAAAAACAGAGCAGCGGAAGTAAGACAAATTTAATAAAATATTTTCTCATACAACTTTAAAACAGACTGTATTATATTTCCAAATTGCAAAACAATAGCTATTTGACTAATAAACACAATTAAATTACACTAAAAATTAAATACAGTTACCTTAAATACATTTAGATACTGAGTAGAACTGAAATAAGTAGAAGCTTTGCAAAAACATTCTCTTAAAAAAGCTCTACATTTTCAGAACAGATGTAAAGTCATCTTCTGTATTCTCTTGTACTTGTATTTGCATATACAAGAATTAATCAAGAATCTGTTTAACATATTAGATATAAATATAATTAGATTTTTTCTTGTATTTCCATTTGATGTCAAAAAGTGCTGGTCAAGATTTATATTGAATTAGAATATTTGAGTTTCAGTTTGAAATACTGTAAGTTTGAGATTTAAGTTTGATATAGTGTTAAAATCTGTAAAACTGAAATCATCCTCTAGGGTGATATCTCTATCATCAGCAATGTGTAAATAGAGAAAGGATTAGACAGACGAAATTAAGCAAAATTTTGCCTCGTACAAGCTTATTTTTAGCTCTATGTAATAGTGAAATATCTTGATCTTTTAACCAAAACCCCTAATCATCTCAAACACAGAAAATAACTCGAAAAGATACGAAGAACCGTCAAAAATCTCAAATTAAATAGAAGTTTATATAACTAACACACCATAAAAGTTATTAAAACATGAATTTCTTAGGAGTATCACGCAACTGTTTTGATACTAAGATATGTGGAGTCACATACACTACTTTACCTACACTCATATATTATTCAAATAAAGCAAACATAAATTTCATTTTAGACAATACTTCATAACATTTTATACGCTGTTTTAGATTTTTATGACAACAAACTATTTGTTATTTTAGTGCTTTTCGCAATATATCTAGCGGAGACAAATTTTCATCTAAGCTACAATTTTTTTTTTAATAAATTGATATTGTTTTAAACACAGCCAAAATGGCCAAATCTACATTCGATTCACTATGTTAGCGCTGCGCGCGCATCTTAGGTTTTGGTATTATGGTGTCGATTACCTAGATATTTTTAGGTTTCAACTGTAACTCAATCTGGACGCCTTTGTCATAGGTTATTTATTTAAGAAAAATACTTACTCGTATCATATACCTAATGAGTCGAACCGATGCTTTAATGCTTATTATGTAACAGGTTTTTTTATTTTCATTTTAATTATCTGTGATAAAATGTATGTCAATGTATGTTCACCTTCAAGATCTTAATTTAAATCTTGAAATGTGGGTGTAGATAAAATATATTATTTTACAAGACGAGTTTGATCTTATGGTTATGATAATTTACTAATTAATTAATTCCAACTGTATTAACAAATGAAGACACAAACATGCATTTATTTTTAGACGGTTTTATTTAGCTTGCCCTGTTTGTTGTCGTTATTGGGTTAGATTAAGTAATAAAAATTTCACCACTTCCTATTTACCAATTGACCTGTAATTTGGTACACACCTTTAATCTGATGACAATTCAATTATGTATATTCAGTATTATTGTAAATCAGTAAATGCTAATGTCGGTAGGTACTCCTGATAAAACTGAGTTGCGCTCATTCTTTATATCAGCTAAAAGATGTCCTGATTGGGTGGTAGGTCAAAAATTTGGACGATTCAAAAGAACTTTCAATCAAGTTGTTTTTGAATAAAGAATATTTTGATTTAATTTGAATCCAAGATGGCCGGATTTGAATACCACGAAATAGCGGAATACATTTTATCAACCCCCTCAATATGGGTATCAAATGACGGCGATTGACTAGTGTAAAACAGTAATAAAAATATTAAGAAATAAAATAAAAAATAAAAAAGGTATTTTTTTAAAGCTTTATTGTTACCAAAGGTTGTTACACTACAGATGCTAGAGTTCATCATCATCATCACCATAATAGCTCATATACGTCCCCACCGATCTAAGGGACCCGAATTCCGAACCTACCCTAAGTTAGGGTGTTTAGGCCTTAGTCAACCAAGCAGGCCCAGTGCGGATTGGTCAACATCCATGATACTTTTAATTCTTTCAAAAGTAGATTGCTGAGACATGTGTAAGAAAAACCCTTTTTTGTATTTTTCTATGCCTACTAACCTATAAAGCCGTAGTTTATTTGATTAACGTTGTGTACGCCTGTCATGGGCACATGTATTGGAATTGTTTTTTTTATACTGCAGGTTAATAAGTGTGTAATATATGTGCTGTTGGTGTACCTATCTTAAATAAATAAATAAACATCACATACATCTTTCAATTTCTTCGCAGATGTATGCAGGTTGCCTCACGATGTTTTTCTTCACTTTAGGAGCGTCAAACAAACGTACTTGTGAAATTCAAAAAACAAAAATCACATTGGTACATGACGGTCACGAACCCTGGACCTTCCAATTGGAAGGCAAGTGCCAAGTCCACAGCGCCACCAACGGCACATCTTAAAAACATTTTTGCTGCTTGTATTGGAAACGTAACAAGATGTGATTGGTATAGTTATTTTGTGACCTGTCGAAGGCTTTTAACTGAGTTCATCGCCAGATTCTTTTAAATAAACTCAAGCATTATGGTGTCTCTGAAAAAGAAATTGGCCTTATTGAGTCTTATTTGTCCAACAGGGTCAAAAAAGTTGCTAATATTAAAGCTGGTCCAACTATAATTATGGGCGTGTCTCAAGTATCGATATTGGGACCTTTGCTTTTCATAATTTACATAAATACGAGTAGCTTCCACACTTCACTCATAATCTGTGCGATGCAGTACTATTTGTAGATGATACTGATTATTAAGTATATAAGGTTGACAGAAGAATTGAAAATATTGACGCTGGTAAATAGTACTCTTTTGCATGTCATGTAAATATTTATCATTTAACTTAAATAAAACTGAATGTACCTATTCAATTTTTGTTGCCGCATGCGTAAAGAGGATATTATTGAGGAAATTAAAAATCTAATTACTGAATTTAGCGATTATCTGAGTAAACATTTAAATAACATTTAAAATTATATGAGTGGTGAATTGTGGATAGAAATTTTAACGCACCCTACGATTTAATTGTTGTATCTGATCAATGCCCTAGAATCTAGGCCCTAGATTGATAAGGAGAGTAGTGTGATGACTGGTGTCTAGGACTTAGCTAATTATTTTTTAGCTTTCAGCTCATTATCTATACGTCATCGTTATCTTTATTTTCAATGAAACCATTTAACTCAAAAATATACCTGTTTATTTATGATTCATTTCAAATGGATTGATGAATTTTGAGTTAATAATGCACGTTCTTTTTCAATAATTTATATGACTAATTGTATTTAAAGTGGTAATTGTAATAGTTATAATTAATATTAGCTTTAAAAATGATTAAATTAAATTTTATCTCTTTTTTATCATTCCCATGAAAATTTGATGACAGCGATCTAAACTATAAAGCAAAAAGAAACCAAAAGACAGTTTAAAAGAGTTCCGTTGAAATAAGTAAATATGTTTTAGTGTAACACTCCAAGAAAACGCAAACTTACAACCGCCTTTCCCCCTTTAAGGGTAAAATTTACAAATACTAAATCATATCATCATGCTTATTTATTATAATTTATTAATTTGCTAACAGAACGTTTCAAAGGATAATTTGAGCTAACGTGTCCTATGCTAGTAATCCATATCTGTGCCCAATACAATTTTCATTAAAGCAATTTTTAAGATTTTATGATTAGTGAGTGATATCTTTGCACTTTTATACAGATTTTAAACGTTTTTTAGTGGCCATTTTAATTGACCCGCAATAAAATAATTAAAAATATAAAACAGAATCAGCACAGTGCGGAATACGCCAAAGCTCACCCCTTCATTGGTGAAATTTTCAAACACGGTACCTACAATATTTGATAACTTATTTCTAAATTTTGGTCTTAATATTAATTAGAGTATCTGCCTCTTTGTACAAACAACGTATTTTGTTTAATTTTATGTAAGTATAGAAACAAATAATTTTTGATAACGATGACTATGCGCCAAAAGTATCCTAAAATGTGGTACAGTTTTAAACCATAATTTCCTTAAGATTTTGATAAAAATCCAAATGAAATTCGAAACCCAAAAGCTTCGTACAACAACTAGAACAACATTTTCTTTTCACAGGAAAGCGCACGATCCGTGATGCTATAAATAACTTCAATATTCATATCATCCGTTCAATTTGAATAGGTCTGACATATTTTGATAGAATAATAAATAAGTAGGCAGTTGTGTGATTACTCGTATACCGGAAGCAATAAAGCGTTATCATTGATTAAATTTAAATTCGTAAGCAGCATTAAAAAATTACGGAGTCATTTCGAAGCATGGGGTAAAAGGGTGCAAGGTTTTTCTAGTTTGTTTCTAGAGCAGTCATCTCATCGTCGTTTTAGCCAAGAGATGCCCGTTGGACGATGTTCTCCCCCAAGGATCTCTAAGCCGATCGACTCTGCGCTATTCGCATCCAGTAACTTCCCATGACATTAAACATGTCGTCCGTCCACCTAGGGAGGATCGACCAACGGGGACATTTACGACGCAACAGTATTTTGTTCTGCGAAAAGAATATACCCTGACCACTGCCACTAAGTGCCAAATCACACTAGCACATTGCGAGCGTTTTCAAAACAGGTAGGCCTCCAACGAACACGCAGCGGATGCGCAGTTGACTGAAGATTCGCAGCGAAAACGTCGCTGATGCGTGGAGTGCCCGCCGCAACTGGCGATGGCGCCGTGGACGCCATTTTGTACAATCTCGTACGATTTTTTTTAATTATTTTTGGCTCATTTGTAATTTATTCAGCATGAGGTGAATTCGGTGACGAAGTGGTTCGAACAATGCAACGTTCACCTTTGTTAGACCCAGGATGAGTGACCAAAACATTTTCCAGGTTCCTCCATGCTTCAGACGGCACGTTAAGCTGTCAGTCCCGATTGCTTTTGCAACCACTTCTATCCACCAATACGCATTGGGCCAGCATGGTGGTGGCATGGCCCATCCTCACAATGTGATTCTTCCACGTAGGAAGGCCTGTGCCCAGCGTATAGTAGTACAACGTTCATAAGTTAAGTCTCATTTTCTGATTTTGAGCGAGATAGAATGAAATTCTGATTTTGGTGACTTGAAATCTTAACGTACGCAATAAAGTCTATATTTTAACGGCGTCGGCACTCGTATTCAATTGACTTTAGGTTGCTGTCCTCTGCGCAGCCGAATTTTGCCGATGCGGCTTATAAAAGTGGTCGTACTTGTACATAGGCTGTGATGATGACGATGACAACAAAGTGCAGTAGTTGCTCTCTTCTAGCCACTAATTTGATAATGTATCCTCTTCAATTCGTCGATGTTTATAGTAACAAAGTAGTATTTCCTCGTCGGTATCCATTGTGTGACTTATTTAAGTCACACAATGGATACCGAAATACTAGTATTCACTTCGTGACTGCGGCTGGGCGGCATTGGGGAAGTTACGCAGCAAATTCTCGGTCCTCTTCAGCAGTGCCTCAAGACGATTGTCTTCAATCCATTCGTGTTACTGGTCTGATATATGGGACCAAGTCGTGGCCGCTTATATTTACCTACATTAGAAGGCTCAATCAGCTTGACTCGAAATAACAAGATTTTTCTTTTATGCATTTTAAGACTATGTCCTGAATGCAGTGTATTGTTCGGTATAAGTTTTGCTAAGCGTACATGCGAACGTAAGCATACATACAAGCGAACTGTATTACTTTAGGATCAATAAACAGATAGTTTCCTATGATTTAAGATTTTTTTTGACATACGAGTAAATACAAGTTTGATATTAAACTTCAAAATCCATGTTTTTTGTCTAGAAAAATCAAATTGGTTTTGTTAAAGATAATTTGTTGAGTGAAATATAAGTAGAGTTATAATGTTTTGTCGACGTAATGTAGATGCAAAACCTAAAGATCGAGGTTTAATACCAATACGAAATTTTAACTGCAGAATACGTAACAGTACCTACAAGTAGCCCTGAAAAGAGATTCTTAGAAATGTATGAATGGAGTTCTTTAAACAACGAAAAAATTCTTTTAAATGAACATTGCTTTCTTGATTTCCTCCGGGGCATTTGCAGTGAAGGCGCATAGTGGTCCCAATGACCTTGCGTCGATCGTCCCGCACTGATTACTTAGGAGTGAGTGAGTGAGAGTGAGGGGAATATTTAAGCAAACCTTTACGCGTAAGATGAATTATTTCAATAAAAAATTAATTAAGGCGAATAAGAAAAATCTAAAAGACCATCCCCTAGAATATTGTTCACTTTATTTATAGAAATCGAAAGTATATGATTTACTCTAATATTTACGACGCGATTAGGTTTAAAGTTTTGAAATCGAGGCATGTTTGGGTCACATTTTAACCAAGTTTTAATTAATTTATCAAAAAATTAAAAAGACCATCCTCTAAAGAATGCGTTGAATAATAACATATCTTTTTTAAAGATTTTTTTATTCAATATTTATGAAGAGAACCGGTTTTTTCTGCAGTGATTTTTTATGTTTGACCTTACTATGCGCCGATAAGCTTAAGATTAGAAACTATAATGTTAAACTCAAATACCTTAATGCAGTCTGCAGAATTCAGACTCCACATATCGCTTTGATATTTTCAAGTAGCTTTAAACTATTTTTATGTAAATTTTTCCTATGCCGAAAAAAATCAACACCAATCAACAGTCGCAAGCGAACCGACTTCGCGCGGCATTGGGAGTGAAACCTGCGCTTGCGCACCGTGACTTGCAGTGGAATCGGCGATTACACCCGAAGCTACGTCCCGTTCATCTGCATATTAATGGTCATGCGACCACGTTCGTGTACTAGCTCCGTTTTATTTTTGGTATGACATCCTTGTGCTTCACGGTCACCTTACAAAAATTTGGGCACTCGCGGTGTCTTGGCATTCAATGCGACTAGTATAGTTGGACAAGTTTAGTGACAGCAATTGCGGAATTCGCAGTTAGCTGTGTTTTTAACCGACTTCAAAAAAGGAGGAGGTTCTCAATTCGATGCGTATGTTTTTTTTTGTGTGTATGTTACGCCGCCAGTTGTGGACCGATTTTCAAAATTCTTTTTGTATTCGATAGAGTATACTCCAAGGGTGGTCTCATGGTCACCAAAGTCAGGATCTGATGATGGGATCCCATGAAAATCGAGAAAAACCCTTAAATTTTAAGGTGTTTCCAACGTGTTTAGTGTGTATGTTACGCGATTACTCTGCCAATTGTGGACCGATTTTATAACAGCTCACCGAAGGTGAGCTGGTATTTAATTAGGGTTTCTTTCACTATAAAGATTTCATTCACTAAAAAGTTAAAAAAAAAATTACAAAAAATAAAAACCAACTTCAAAAGACTTTCAATAACCAAAACCTAGCGTTTATTTTTTTGTATAATATTTTCAATGATCAAATGTTTCTTCTGTAATGATTTTCTGTGATGGCGACCCATTAGATGCCCTAAGAGGTCATGCAACCCGGCATTTACCCTACTACCTCTGAATATTATTTTACGTTCTGAAAGTAGCTCAAACATTATAAAAAAACTCTTTCTCATAAAAATGAGATTTTATGATTTCTCCAGTTAAAAAGTATGACAAATTTTAAGAACGCATTGCAGAAAAATAAAATGTTATTAATGTAAATATGTACAATGTACCTCTACTTTAAAACACAGAGCTTTCGTCAATCCTTTACACTGTGTAGGTAAAAGCTTTATCAAAATCTATAGACCTCACATATACATGGTGTCCTAGTATCCAGCTTTTCAGCGCCCTATTATGAACACATATGCATATATACCAACATTCTGAGTGAGGTTTGTCATTTTGTAATTCGTGTTTATCAATGGCTAATGATGGTCAATGACAGAATTATTTAGATAGCTTAGATTATTAGGATCTGATCGAAAAATTAAAAAAAATATAATCTCGCTTTTGGAGTTGTAGAATTAGGGGAGTAAACAATTGAATGGAAGTCCGTTATTTATGAAGCTAAAAGCGCAAAACTTTGCTTTAATGAGAATTTTATCAAAATTCTTTTTTTGGATCGTTTTTGCTGGGGGAAAATATAGCAGTGGCTTGAAAAAAAGTTAGAAGGCAAGTAGATATGCATACTTAGATATCTAAGCAAATTTAAGAAAAACTTTTGATAAATGTGGCGTATCTAACTGTAACTTGGAAAATATTTTTATCTTCAACTAAGTAAAGTTAAAGGTAGAAGACGCGAATTCAGAGTAATATGCCGAGTTAATTTATAGGGCGTAGGGTGCCTCATTAAGGGCGGCTTACCTCGCCACCTGTAGAGTGATCCGTTCGTATTAATTTATTGCTTTAATACCTACTTAGTTTTACATTTGAAACTTTTTACTTGACTAAAGCTGATTCTAAAAGTTATTACGAATTTAAAGTGATTTATTTAATTATTACAAATAAACATAATCATTTATCATACATTTTATGTATGTACTATCTAAGTATTTTAGGTCGTAGTTTTCATTGTAAAAATAATTTTTTTTTTAATAACAACAAACATTACTAATAGTATTTAAATCAGCTATTAGCCATTTTAATATGTTATAGCTTTGTGCTTTGATGAAATTAATGATTTAAAATTAATTTTTATTTTCTTTTATTAATTTGATAAGAAAGTTTGACGTATCAAGAATAAATCATCCTGCCCTGACGCTATGACGCCATGCTCGCGACTGCCGTGCGCCCACTCCCGCCGCACCGCCCATAAACATGTCACTTCACGCGGCACGCGGCGATTTACGATCTCTCGCTCTAACGTACCCATAACTTAGCCAAACAAAAGGGAAAGCTATAACACTCATCGGTCCCATGCGGATAGTTTAATTTACACACACAAACGTGCAGCGATGAGCTAGTATGCGATTTGTGCTCCGCGTATACTGAAAATCTTCAGATACTTCACTGAATTGACGAAACAAATTTTATGACTTTATCAGAAGACGTACTCAAGCCTTTAGCTTCCAAAAGCAATACCAAAGTATGATCGTGCCTTGATTATGGATTTTTAAGTTATTCATGTAAATGACCGTTAGGTATCGAAAACTTTTGCTTATACTGCGAAAGCCGTGTCCTCGGTAAACCAGCGTCGTTCGAGTTGCCGTCGACCGAGAGTTTAATGTTTTTGTCTCTTTCTAACACACAATTCCCAGATCGTAAATCTCGAAATGGCCGCATGTAGGTTACGCACGCCGTCCGCGCAATACAAGTGGGAGCGCATAAAGTATAGTTTTCTCTGTTTTATTACCGTGCGACAGAGGAGATGGGGCTATGCCGGGGAATCAGCTGTTCGAAGCATGCTTCAAACGCGCTGTGGAATGTGGCGAACGAAATGTGACGGTGCTCTGAACTGAAAGATGCTCTACCTACAATTTAAATGTTACATACTTGGTTACGTTGCAATCAGGAGCCAAATTTATGGGATCTACTCAGTATCAGTAATATAACCAATCTACCTAAATAATTTATAGTTTTTGAAAACAAAAATTATATGTGGAATTACTTTCATAAAACAGATGCTTGAACATGGAAAAAATAGCTATCTATGAAGTGCAGTGCAATACAACTGTAGCACACAAAATTAATATGTGGGCTTTATAGCTAATAAAATTTGTAATTTATATTTTAAAATTTAACATGCATTAAAAAAGTATTATGTATGATAATAATAATAATCCTTTATCTTTAATCGTTAAACAATATATCTTTTGGCTTCCGTTTACATGTAATTTTTTATGTTATACTTCCTACGTTAACAACCAAACAGACTACCCTGATGGTTAATAGTTACATCCACCTAAAATACGAGTAAGATTTGCAAATATACAATTCCTACAAATAAGTATGTTAAACATGCGATGTCAAGTCACAGTAGGTACTCAAGTAATTTCACTTCACTGTCTGTCTCTGTCTGGTACTGTTTAAAAATAAATAAAATTAGAAATATTTTTAACAATGTTTACAATTTTTTATAATATTTGGGCAACTTCTTAGTAAGTAATTATTCTTTGCTTTCTTCTTTTTTTATATTCCTGTCGGAATTTGATATTGAACAAAGAGATTTTTAAATAAAAAGAATGCATTGTAAAATGTCATGATAATAAGTGTCACCCAGATTCCTTAACAGGAGACAAAATATCTCTGTAGTAAAGTAATTTGATTACTTTTTTACCCAGCTTAGGGCCAATTTTTCAATCGTCAGATAAGTTTTAACTGTACCTAGGTATATGAAATATGCCGATTTGATAGATTTCATAAAGAAAATCTGTCAAACTGTCATATTTATTCTTGGGATAAAAGTTATAGGATTATTGAAAAATTTACCCTTAAACAAATATATTACACATTATTAATTTTAAATATTTATAAAAACACAATTTTACTTATTAAAAAACAGTTCAATTTCTTGTCTTTCGAGTAATATCAAATGCATGAAATAAGTAGGTACCTACATTTATGATTACTCACCTAATCACACCACACATACATATACATCGTTTACACATTAAAAGCAAACATCCCTTAACACAGACAATAACGCTTTCAATCCTTGTAAGGTATTGGAAAATAATTGTTTCCAATCAAGATATTCTTTTGTCAAATATGACTTCCAATTTTGCTTTATCAACAAATAATTCAAATATGCTTTATCAATAGTAACAACATTTACAATTAATTATGTAGTTACCATATATAACTAGCTAGGTAGGAGCCATATATAATAAACATCAAGCATTGGCATCATCAAATAATTGTTAATTTTATATTTTTTTTTCTTATAAGAGTAATTTCTATACGATATTAACTTATGAAAAGGCAAATCAGACACACTTTTTGGTAGCTTATTGAAAAAAAAGTTGTTGTAGTTTATTGAAAAACCAACTTCAAAAACACCAACAAAGCTTAAAAGCCTAATATAAGAATACATACAACGTCACATTGAAGTTGGTGCCAAATTTTAACTCACTACACTAAGGCTCGTATTAATAGTCGCATCTCAAGTCAGAGCTCGATCTTGAGTTGCAGTTTTGACGTTTAATGTATGGCACATCTGTCAAAAACAACAGCTCAAGATCGATCTCGTACTTGAGATACGACTATTTATACGAGCCTAAATATTCTTATATTTTTTATGAGTTTCCAGGTGATCATTGCTTTCAAAAGTGTGAGGAAAATATTCCCAAACTGCTAACCTTCCAGAAACCTATCAGAGCTCAGTAACATGATATATTGACTACCAGATGAAAATACCTAAATATCTTCTAAAAAAAATATGAAACATGTTGGACATGCCTATGGAATTTAAGGGTATCCCTCAAATTTTCTGTGATCCCATTATGATATCATGACTTGGTGACAATGGATCCACCTCAGGAATATAGAGTATATTCCGGAGCTGGTATCATTGTCACGATTTATTACAAAAGAATTTTGAAAATCGACCCACAAATGGCGGAATAATCGTTGAACATTACATAAAAGAAGAAAAAATAGATACAGTCGAAAATAGAACCTCCTCCTCTTTTGAAGACGGTTAAGAAGTTGTATATTCCCCATAAATGATCCTTTAATTATAAGAAGCCATTTTCATAAAATATTCCTACTGTTCTGCTAGTCAGCTAGTCATTATATTAATTTCTCTTAATTAATAACTTATAGAATCCGTTGTTCGTAAGTTTAACAAGTAAAATGATAAAAAAAAACTTTTTTAAATACAAACAAGCCTAAACTCTATGAGGTTGTATCATTTCATTGCGGAGTTCCTATGGCCACCTTACAGCTCCAGCTTTAGATCAGCTCTATATCATCATAATATTACATTGTCACGCGATTTGCGCGCATGCAAAATTTCAGCTAAATCAGAAACCGGGAAATGGGTCAAATTTTACTTGCAAGATTTCATTATAGACACCGGATAGGTGAAAGTAAATAAAAGCTTGTAAAAAGCAGCCGTTGTTCACAATATTACACATATACGACCTGACACTGTGAAAAGAAAGTAAATCAAACTTGCCGTTTCAACATCCAATAAGTTGTCTTATTTTTTTACAGCATAGTATGCTACAGAATTAAGTCTGTTGGCTGAGAACTTAATACGTGACCTAATAAATTAAATATTTAAAGAATGCCTAATATCTTTGAGGACCTATATAGTAATTTTAATATGTTTTATGAAAAGAACATTAAATGTCTTATGAATTAATAGGTATAGGTACATAAAAATTTATATTGATAAACATTTCAGTAATAAAAAAAATACTTTCTATATATATGGAAGGTAACTATTAATTTAGCTAGTTCTATTTATTAATAAACAATATGAGAATATAAATCACCATACTTTGATTGAAAATTTAAAAGTAGAAAAGAGATTTGAACCGTGTCTGAAGTGAATTTGGCGCATTATAAAATAAAATAAATTAAATTCAATTGAAATTACCTGCACAACTATAATATACTTATTAAATTAATTTTTAATCGTAACATTTGAATATAAAATTAATAGAAACATAATTTACTTGATTACTAGTCGATATCCATAAAATACTGTTTTATTTTATATACCTATCAATTAAATAAAGATTTACTTATGTTAACTTTACAAAAAGTGAAATTAGTGTACGCGAATTAATTTTAATAGTCGAAAATAAATACCCTAAACAACAAAATCTTGTATAAATACCTAATCACTGAGGCAAACTGGTGTACGTGTAGCTTTGTGATAGTGACTAATGCGACTAACAAATCTCGCCACACCGAGCACCGTATTGGATGGAGGGGGAAGCAAAATGGCGGAGCGTCCTCGATGTCTATTGGTCGAACAAGCTTTTTGTGATTTTTTTTATACAAGTCGTCTGCCTCGTCAAGCCAACGATATTGCGTCTTTGTTCGATAGACAATAAGTTTTCTTTGAATAGTAAGGTGGTGTTAAGTAAGTAACAAATACACTCCAAGGTCTCAACACTATCCAGTAAAATAAAAGCACTTGAATGTAGTCAATACTAAGTGATATAAAACATCGTTAATACATACTAGGTATATTGTTGAACGATACGTTTTACACGTTTTATCAGATTTGTAATTTTTTTAAATAACTTATGTAAGCTATTTTCACTAATGAATGAACCAACAATATTTTTGGCTCAGTGGCATCAAGAGTAAAAGTACTAACTACTATCGAATTCCAATTAATATGTAACAAGGGAGCAAAAATATTTTCTTGTTTAACTTGGCTATACAGGAGTGGAAAAATGTTACACGAACGTCGGATGAGTCATACAAAACCACTTAGTAGACAATTTATTTTAAGACATCAACTGATCTATTGATATATAAGATGAATTCATTAATTCGAGTCACGTTACTTATTTTCTTTTAAATTACTAAATATAATCGGTTAGTTATAGCAAACTACATTATTGCTAAACTATGTAACAACCGAGTTACGTAATTGGGAATAACCTTTAGAGAAATCAGAAAGAGGAATAACCGCTCTGCTTAGCTAAAACAACAACACAACCACGGTGAATCGATCTCGCACCCACTCATAACCAGAAACTCACTCGCGCTAGTCACTAGTTGAGTGAAATCTAATTAGTATATAAGGAAAGTTTTGTGAAAGAAGATCTGTAAACATCAACATATCTGAGTCATCGCTGCATTACACGAAATTGGAACATCGTGCCGTCATAAAATTCCTCGTAAAAAAGGGGAAAACGGCAAAGGAGATTTTTGAAGAAATGTCTGCAGTTTATAGAGAATCTGGACCATCGTCCTGCCACAGTCAAACGTTGGGCAATCGCCAAAGTGAAAAAAATTGTACTGGAGGACCGTCGAATAAAAATGTGGCAGATAGCAGAAGAGTTGGGCATCAGTAAGGAACGAATTGGAGATATCTTACAGAATCCTTTGCACATGAATAAAAGTAGAGCTCGTTGGGTTCCAAAAATGCTCACGCCGCTCGATAAACAGCGTCGAGTTGAAACTTCTATGGAGTTTATCGACTTGTGCAATGACAATTTGGACGAAATTTGTAACCGTATTGTCACCGTGGATGAAACGTGGATTCGACAATATGATCCAGAATCTAAACAAGACTCAATGCAGTGGATTGAAAAGGGAGAGAAGCCGCCAAAGAAGTTTAAGTTCGAAAAGTCGACTTCGAAACTCACGGCCACTATTTTTTGGGATTCGGAAGGAATTTTACTCATTGATTATTTACCAAAAAAAAAACTACAATGAACGCCGCGTATTATGCAGCACTTATAAAAAAGTACGCAATCTTATTGTGGAAAAAAGAAGAGGGAAAATTAGCAAAGGAATTCTGTTTTTGCAAGACAATGCGCCAGTCCATACGGCGCGAATTGCGAGGCAAGCCCTTCGAGAAACTGGCTTTGATGAAGTGAATCACCCATCCTACAGTCCAGACCTAACTTCCAGCGACTTCTTTCTCTTTAAAAATTTGAAAAAAGACCTTCGGGGAAGAAAATTTGGGGATGATGAAGAAATTAAAGCTGTCGTGAACGAGCATTTTGACTCCAATGGTTCATCTTATTTTTTTAAGTGGGATACAAGCAAATTGGCTGAGAAAACCGAGTAGCTTTATAGCAGTTACCGAGTGAACTGGTTGTAGCAATCCAATAAATTGTTTGAGAAAACCGAGTAACTTTGCAGCAGTTACCTAGTGAACCTTTAGTAATTACTCAATAAATTGGCTGAGAAAACCGAGTAACTATGCAGCCGTTACCGAGTGAACCGGTTGTAGCAACCCAATAAATTGTTTGAGGAAACCGAGTAACTTTGCAGCAGTTACCTAGTGAACCGTTAGTAATTACTCAATAAATTGGCTGAGAAAACCGAGTAACTATGCAGCAGTTACCGAGTGAACCGGTTGTAGCAACCCAGTAAATTGTTTGAGGAAACCGAGTAACTTTGCAGCTGTTACCGAGTGAACTGGTTGTAGTAGCCTAATAAGTTGTTTGAGAAAACCGAGTAACTTTGCAGCAGTTACCGAGTTAACCGGTTGTAGTAACCTAGTAAAATTGGCCAAATGCAGTCGATTTAACGTTGTTGTTACTAATGTATGCTACTATGTTATCAATAAAGAAGTGTTATTAACAAATTGTAACGGTTAATACTTATCAAGTAATTTTAACAAAGTTGACATATTTGATTTTAGCTACAAACTTTGCAGGCGTTATATTGAAAAACATGCTGGGTTATTTTCAACAGTATTTTATTTATTTTTAACCCTTACGTTTTTTCAGTGTTTTTTTCCGTTTTGGCAACATTTTTCATTGATGCTCAATTCCTATTCATCGTAGAATTTTTATTTAGCCTAAAGCCATCCTCGATAAATGGACGGGACCAACACAAAAAGAATTTTTCTATTTGAATCAGTAGTTCCTGAGGTTTGCGCGCACCAACCAAACAAACTCTTCAGCTTTATAACATTAGTAAGTAAGTAAGTATAGATTTTAACACTTGTGGAATTGTTACTGATTGTTCCAACATCATTTCTGTATCTTTATAAATTACTGAAATATTTTCTAGCTACTTAAATCTAACACTGTGCTTCATCAGCATTTTCAGTCAGTCTGTTATGTGTCAGTGTTTTCCTTGACAAAACCTTTAAAGCAACAGTAAAGCGACTGTAATTGCTGTACAAATTCTAAAAATCCATCATCAACCACTAAAAACAATTTGGTATTTAATAAAACAATCTGAAGCCAATAATTTTTACTGAATTGTGTTTATTTTTGAACTAGATTCAATATAATTAGCTGCTTTCAAAGTGCAAAGTGAAGGTCCACTTTCAAAAGAAGTTGGATTCTTGTCGACGAACCATGTGAGTGCTGAGATATTAAACAAAGTGATATAGAATGCAAAGCCCAATAAGCCGTCAGACAGTCTATAAACGTCTTGTGAATTATAATTAACAAGTCCCTCTGCTCATAGTAAGTAGGCTATTTACATGGACGAGAATCCCTAAATACCAGCTATATCAATTTGATCCCATAGAAAAATGGGCTTCACGGATCATCACTAATGCCAATCTGTCGGAACCATTCGAGTCTCTTAAGCCATGACGGTACCTTCGGATCTCTCTGTAAACTTAGCTGACTTTTATACAGTAAGTACGAGTACCTACTCAAAGAAATTGTTCGACATAATGACAACTACATCGTACTACGGTTGGTTTTAATGATCAATTTAACTCATATTAAAGTTCCGGCTTATTAATGAATGCGTTTGAAAACTTCTTCTCTCATATACCCATAAAAACTTCAAGAAGTCTCAACTAGTGTCCCAATGAGACTGCAGCTCTCTTGAGACAGAGTGTAGAGAAGTGCAACAAGGCTTTCAACTTTCATCACATTGATACTAACACTGTTTTGAAATATTTCGTGAGATCAGTACTAAAACACCGAAAACCTTTAAGGTATTTCAAGCCATATAATTAAAAAAAATATCTGTAATAAAAGAACTTGCCCCGCAGCTTGCGTTGATATTCAATAAATGTATCGATGAAGGTGTATTTCCTGATCTCATGAAGTGAATAACGAGTTGATACCATTATTCAAATCTGGAAATAAAAAAGATTCCCCAAATTATAGACCAATTTTAATTCTTTATATATTCAGCACTTAGTAAAATATTTGAAAAAAATATATCTTATCAGTTAAAAGATCATTTCACAAGAAATAATATTTTCCATACGAACCAATTTGGTTACGCCATTATAGATGCTGGAGTTGCTGTTCTCAAACACATTTTTGCCGCTTGGGAGTGTAAACAAGATGTAATTGGTATATTTTGTGATCTGTCAAAAGTTGTAGACTACGTTGGTCACCAGATTCTCTTAACTAAACTCGAGCAATATCTGAAGCTCTCGAACTCTCTGAAGAAACAATTCAACTTTGTTTGTCTAGTAGGGTCCAGACAGGTATTAGTAACAAAACAGACTACTGATGCACCTATAATTATGGGCGTACCTCAAGGATTGACATTGGGACCTTTGCTTTTCCTAATTTACAGTAATGACTTCCCATATTTTAATAAGAATCTGTGCGGTACAGTACTATTTCCAGATTGACGTTGTAAATAATACTCTAAGGTATCACATAGTTTCACATAAATAACCTATCATTAAACTCAAATAATACTAAATGTTTTACGTTTTTATTATTTAATGTAAGAAAAATATATACTATTGTGACAATCAATAATCAAATTGTTAAATTCGTCGATTGTACAAAATTTTCGGATATTATACTAGATTAGAGTTTGCAGTGGGATGAGATGGTTGCAATATGGGATCCTCATATTGAGTCTTTGGCAAACAGACTTGGTTGCGCGGCATAAACAGTAAAAAAAGATAATTTTGTGATGTTGAAATGGCAAGATTGATTTACTTCAGTTACTTTCACGGTATCATGTTATACGGACTACTAACTGTGAGGATCAGCTGCTAGTATAGAAAGTATTTTTGTACTTTTATGAGCCAGCGATTCTCTAAGAGATTTATTTAGAGAAATTAATATAATGACTTTAGCAGTACAGAGGGGCAATCGCACTATTTATAACGTTTCAACCAAATCAGAAACGTTTCCGTTCCCATACATTTTGACAACACCTTGACAGCAGTCAGATGTCAAAACATATGGGAATGGTAACGTTTTGGTTTTGGTTCAAACGTTCGTAAATAGTGCGATTGCCCCTCAGTACAGTTATGAAAATTTGATTTATGTCTATAAAAACTCTAACACATTTGATACAAATTTCTAAAGTTATCATTTGCCATTCCAACGTACAGGTTACAAAAACTAAATGCTCATTTATGGGGAAATGTATAACTTTTAATAACAAAGTTCCTCAAAGTGTTACTGATTTGCCTTTTGATAAGCTTAAAGCGCATGTAAAAAATACTCTTATGAGTAAAGGTTATTATAAAGTAAACGATTGTTTGAATGATGTCAATGCGTAGTGTTAATTTGTGGACATTAATCGTTATAATGTAAAGAAATGTTGGTGCGTATAACTATTTATGTAAACAAATATTGCTATGTACGGCATCGACATTTTATTGGAAATATTGGTACTTCTGACAAAGCTGACAAGTTTCTTTAGCCCATTCTTCTTATCAGCTAAAAGATGTTCTGAATGGGTGATAAGTAAAAGTTTGGACGATTCAAAGGAGCTAATTATTAAGTTGTATTTTTTAAATCGTTATTATTTGCAATCAGTGCTTTGCACTTTAAGCGAATGTGGTAGATGTGTCTTGTCATTTTGGGTGCGCCCTCTAGTGAGGACGTCTCCCCATTGTTTCCCTATATTATAATATCCTTTCGTTTATGTCTCTTTATGTAGCCGCGATTTGTAAGCTGTACTGCTAGTGCATTAGGATGCCTTTTGAGCTTGTAACCATATTTCAGTGCAACATTCAGGATCTCTTCCTTTATTGTGGGTGGGTATCTTTAGGTGTTCATGGATTTCCTGATTGGTTACATACCACGGCACATCGCTGTTGGTTCTGAGTATTACATTTTGCATTCTCTGCAAACGTGAGATAGTCGAGTTGCAGGCGCTACCCCAAAGTTGGATGCCATACATCCAGACCAGCTTCAGAACAACCTTTTATATGAGTAATTTATTGTCTACTGCTAATTTGCTGTTGCGACCAAGTAGCCAGAGAAAGCGCTTGTAGCGGATGTTCAGTTCGTCTCTTTTCTTTTTGATATGTTCATTCCATGTCAAGCGCCGCCACTTGGTTGTTTTCTTTAATGCCGCTTGTAATAGCTGTGAAGCCTTATCCGGAGTCTCAGCACTAGTGAGGATAGCACTATCGTTGCGACAGTGGTATTATGTACTTCCGGTAAGTCAGCTGTGTAGATAGTGTACAGGACCGGTCCCAACACTGAACCCTGAAGGACACCAGCGCGTATCTCAAAGAAATTTGATGTAAAATTCCCTCTTTAACCTGAAATAGCCGTTCAGTTAAATATGAGGCCAGTATTTGATGATAGCTGTGTGGGAGACTATTTTTAATTTTACAGAGAAGGCCATCATGTCACACTCTATCAAATGCCTGTTGAATGACCAAGAATACAGCAGAGCAGTATTGTTTCTCTTCAAGTGTTTTTCTAACTCTTTCATATACTCTGTGGACTAACTCAACTGTAGAGTGCTGCTGCCTGAAACCAAATTGATGGGCCGGTATAATTTTGTTCTCTTCAAGAATGGGCAGAATTCTTCTAAGAAGCAACCTTTCCAAGATGTTAGACAGTACTGGCAATAAACTCATAGGCCTGTATGAGGTGACTTCACAGGGTGGTTTACCATCTTTGTGTATCATTATTATTTGTGATACTTTCCACAATCTTAGAAAATATTGCACTCTCAGGATGCTATTATACAGCATTGTCAGAAAGACAAATGCTTTCTCAGGCAGTTGTTTTATGACATCCTTGGTGATTAAATCAAAACCAGGGGCTTTTTATCTTTGAGTCTCACAGACACCCTCCAGACTTCTTGGGCAGTTACAGGTTTGGGTGGTAAGGACATCTGATAGTCTTGATTAAGGGTTAGGTTTTGCTGCCTGAGGTTTGTTATAGTTTTTGGTGAACTTCCACAGGGAATAACGATTCTAGTTGTATTTGTAGCGTTTCGTCATGCCATTCTTTTAGTCTGATTTTCAGAAGTTCAGTGGCTCTGGTAAAATTGGTTACCAGATCCAGATCACTTCCCAGTCTAGATTGGTGCCATACTCTACGTAATCGCCGCTTTTCTAGCACCGCTGTTTTTATTTCTTGTGGATAATTATAACTGAAACATTTTACTTTTCTTTACTTTTCAGAAGTACTGATGCAACACGCTTCCTGTATAAGACTGGTTATATATTTCGTCGACATTCTGAAGGCTGGTAAACCTTGAATCAGCCATGCTGACATCTTCTTATCAATGAATGTTTTAAATACACAACAAATCATTAATATACAGAATGAATAAAGTTTGAGGCAGTTTTGTGGAACGCCAACATTTTATTTATTTATTTATTTTCTAATATAGCCATACAGCCTTCAAGGCTAAGTCGGCTTACAAATCTAAGAACTTCATTTAGAAATTAGGTATTTACATTTTTTAAATTGTCTGCCTGAGGTTCAAAGAATGTATTATAAAACTAAGGGTTCTATAGCTAAAGGGGGCTCTAAATTCAGAAACAAAAATGTTAAGGAAAAAGAAGAAAAGGTTTTCTTTAGGACAATTAGTTTAATTTAAGCATGAGTTTCTCACGTAGAGGTTAGTTCCTAGTACATTCCACTAATAAATGATAAAGATCTTCATAGCGATCACAAACACAGAGCAATCCGAATTGTCTACTTTTCGCATTATGTGAAGGAAACCATTGAGTGGGATGTGATAATAAGAACAAACCCTAAAAATTAATAAACTCTCATCTTAATTGCTCTTAAATAATCAGCATTATGGAGAACAATCTCAACTGGAACTCCATCAAGATGCTGTCTTTGCCAAAGAATCCGTCACTTCATTGCCATGACGGAAACCAGAGCTGGTAGTTGTCTAAGTATTGTAATAATTGGCAGTTCATAATATGCTCTATTATCTTGTAAAGAAATTATGTTATTCTTATGGGTTTATAGTTAATAGGTCCGACCGGTAATTTTTTTTGAGGACCGGACGACAGTCCTTTCTATGGAAATTTAATTCTTGTAATGGTAGAGCCACATTCATGACCAACATTCTGCTATCAATGCCTGGTGCATCGAACGATACACGAAGAAACTTTACGACGACGGCGCACTTGCCCGGTTCGCCGTGCTACGGGCGACCGCTGACGGTCCAAGCCCATCGCGATCACCGGTCAATTAATCGCACCGATTAATGTCGTCCGGACATCAACTGCGCCGGATTAACAGGGGTGGCGTCCTTTTCTGGTCGCAGATTTAGTGCGGCGCCGCGGCGTACGGCGTCGCCGGCGGGGGGGTGCGCCGTAACTCGTAAACCATCGGCCGGCACATTCAACTGACGCGCGCCTCCGCGACAACGCGTTGCGTAACCGCGCATAAACAACGCGTCCCACCTGCACTCACCACGTGCGCCAGACATTACGTATTGCGCTCATGCTCCATCTAAAACGCTGACACGTGACTCGGCCGAGTGAAACTCTCGAACAGAACTGTGACTTGTGAAGTTGGCGGGATGGTTCGAGCCCGTTCGCCGTCGGCAAGCGGCCCGGCTTAAGGTAAGTTTATTGCCGATTTACGACTCCCGTGCGGGATTCGGGACCAGGATTGTTGTGAACAAACTTTTTCGCGGGTTCTGAGCTTTTTGCCGCCCGTTTGTAGAGGTCTGGGACGGGAACAAGCCACGAACGAGGAATGATTTTGAATAGCCTAGCCTAAACACGCTCGTCACGTGTCGCGTTCGCTCCACCAGCATTGTAACGATGAGATCTTATAGACAGATATATGTAGTAAGACAATACAATGCTGATTACATTCTCACAACCATATGTTACAAGATTAACATAATTTTATGTCGAACAAACTCACGAAAATTAAGTAAACAGAGCAACAAAACTGCTAGGTAAGTAATTCGCTGAAACACAAACGCAGCTATTATTCTGGTATCCTTCGCATACATAGTGCTCGCATAGTTATGTTTGATGATGATGAAAACGGTTTTTCTTATCAATGAAATGTTGGAGAAACGCAGTCTGAAGAATAACCTAATTCTGATATTTTTGTTAAAATAAAGTTAACAGTTGCAAGGAAAACGGTAACCCGTTATAAGTTGAAAGCAACAAAAAATAAAGAAAAAACTGCAAATGTATTTGTTTTGCGATAACTTTATAATTAACTTTCGGATAATCTGACTGACTTTTTATAATATTTAAATACGGATGATTTTAATATAAGTAATATATGATAAGTTAATGGAAAAAAATTAAAGTAAGTACCTACTATGTATCCACAAGCTACAATTACATGCCAAATCTTTGTTGTCCTTGCGGAAAATATTCAGATAAATAAGTATATGCAGGCTCCAATATTTTTGAACAAGGGAAGATCTCGCTCGTAAGTTAAACTAGAAGAAAAAAAACTTTTACAGATCTGATTTCATGATCTGTCATCCATACAACTATTTAAAAATGTATAGAAAAAATACTTTCTATATGTTAGTCTTGCATCTTTATTTAATAGGTAATGATGTTAATTTACAGAAGTCAGATTGTGAAGAAGATGGAGCTGTTAGCTTAATAAGTATCGACCAATCCCCTTCAGCCATATTGGTAACTGTTTGTTTGATAACTGGTTACTTTATGATCATTCTCCTCCATCATTCTACTTGAACGATGTAAACTTTTATTGAATGTAATAATAAATAAAAAGATAGTGTATTGAAGTGTTCCTTTCAAATATATTTTTGTATTAGAGTCGAATTCTTTTCATTTAAAATTAGAATAAAAATGAATATATAAGTACCTAATTCATTAATGTACACACACATGTCAAAAAAAACATTGAAAAATGTAAAACTAAATAGAAAATAACACTTGTGAAAAATTTAACACTTCCTATTATTATCACACTATAAATAAAAGATCCTAAATTATAGCTAGCGTAGGCCATAAATATTGCTTATTTAGATTATTGTGAACTACCTTCTAACCCCATAGATGTACTATAATCAGGATCATATATAATACTTAATTTTCACAATTGGTATACCAATTGTGAAAATTAAGTATTAGATAGAATCCGCTTGAAACGATATTTTATGTTCAGTCAGCCTCAAAAACATTAATCATTAGATACGATTAGTGCTCAGAATTTCTCACTTTGAAACATACCAATCTACCTTTCCAGCAAATTTCGATTTATTTACAGCCATGTTTTCTAAGCTAACAAGTCCTAACCCATCAAAAGCAGAAATCAACATTTTAGAGCTTCTAATGTAGGTTTACCAATACTTACTTCAGCCAAAATCAAGAAATAATATTTATAGATGTTGTTATACGTAGTATGTCCACTGCGTCTATCAATAATCCCTCAATAACTCGATTACCATTTAGAACTACTATTAAATAATTTCCTACTTATAACTTTTCATTATTCAAGCAATGAAACAAAATACCCTTATCTGCCGCATAAAATACTATTTGTAAAATTCACCTATTTTAAGAATTAATTTTACATTAATGGGATAATCAATTAGTTTTATATAGTATATTCGGTCTATTAAAAACAATTCCTAAAGCTAAACACAAATAAATGAACATTATAGGGCAATAATACAATGTATAATGCCAGGTTCTCAATTTCAGTTCAACGTGTAACGTAGGTACAATTATAGAACTCGAAACAAGAACACGAGAAATTTATTGTATCATTGTCTGTAGCCACAAGGTGGTAGGGCCGCGGAATGACTTTTTAGATGACGCGTTAATTGAGCGCGTGTCATAAATTATAGCTCTAGGGAGTTGTCTATTAACATTCCAATTGAATCTCTAGCAAAGTATACTTCTGTTATTCAATGTTGTTGCTGTTGTTGAGGTATAAATAAAATTAGTGCTTCAAATAAAACACCACTTTTAATTTTTGTTACCCCTGAAATAATGGAATGAGAAATGATTAATAAAATACAAGCTATAATGTTTGAATTCACTTGATGAAATAAGATTGCAATGTTTTAGTATCAATACTAACTGACACAGACCTATCGTTAATATTAGCAGCTGGTATTTAGACTTCATTAAATTTATGTCTACCTGGTATCAGTTTTAGGCCGCTATCACTGCAAAGATTAAGTTAGTTACAAGAAAATTGGCAGATGTTTGTTTAAATTCAAATATTGTTTATTCTCGCCTCTCGCTGATTTGTCTAATAAGCGATATGCAAATCATTTTATATACAGTTTTACAATCCACAAGATACAGAAATGTGAAAGAAATTTTGGGATTATTACTTGGAGTACATACTAATTGACCAGCCTTACTAATAATGTACCCACCTATTGAAATTCTGCTTGTGGCAGAAATTTTGGACAAGTAATGACGCTACTAATGCTATGTAGTCCGGGGATTATTAATAATAATGCTCGGCATTTGTAGAGGTTTGGGTAGAGAAAAAGAAAAAAAATCACAAAAACGTACGTATTTGTATTTTTTTTCTTTTTCTTAAGTTTACAAATAATAAAAAACTATCAAACGAATTTTATATATTTTTTTTGATTTAACGTATAAACCTCAAGACTTGACGGAACTGCAGACAGAAGCACACGTAAAAGGTATAGAAATGCAGGGATTTTGGGACGAATTGTGACGTGTGATGAAAAGGAGATTCTTTAATAATTGTAAATGAACAACGCAATGGTTGACTCCAAAGATAATGCCGCAACAATGCCTTAAAGCAAATTAAACGGTCTGTATGTTTTTTAACTTATATTAATACATAGGAAAGTAATGGTAATTGTTTGGTGGTCACTTCATGACATGGTGTAATTCGCAACAATTTTCTCAAAGCCGGTCAACCAATAACAACAATTATTTCCTGTACAGAACTTCAAATAATACAATGACTTGTCAACCAATTTCCACCTCTATTGCTACGTTATAAGGCATAATCACAGGTCTCAAAAACACTTTTTAAACTACAGGATATATAGCTAGAAACTACCTACTCGACGACCATATCCGCAATTTGGATAGTTTTTTACATGGTTAAAATTTATTGATGCCAGGGCTCCAGAGTTATATTTATAAAAGACAATAACCTCCCATAAAATGGCAGAAATGAGGGTAAAAACTTTGATAATATACACGGTTATTTTTTTATCACCCCGACATGGTATTAGAATGATTTAAATATTAATAAAATATTACTCACTTATTTAATTTTATATTAATTTTCTAAAATATCAAACAATGCTGCACTAATTGAGAGTAGCATTTTTAGAATTTTTTTTATTTTTTTTTATTTTTACAATACACAACTGGTAAAATACATAATCATTCGAACATTCTAGAAAATAATAATATAAATATTGAGAACAATTTCATGAAAACTTCTATTTTAATATAAATAACATTCTTTTATCAACTAAAATATTTATAAAATCTTTAAATTTTGAGCTCGCAAACATTATAAGTATGATCTATATTTTAAAAATAGACACGGATTCTACTCGTGTCTTATTTAAACCACTTGCCTGCGCAAGCGCACCTATTTGATATTCCGCTCATGAGCGTCACCATATTTGTCTTATTTCACATCACCCTGTTTGTTAGATCTCAATCTCAGTATTGTGTGATGCTGCCGGTCGCTTTTGAACAATTCCGTTTATTTTGTAAACCATGACTCAGTATTGCACAGAACCAAGGTCTCCTTTACCTACAACCAAATTAAGTATTATTTTAAAGTCCTACTATGTACTACTCCTTACCGAATTGTTACGATAAATTATTTTAGTAGGTAACAAGGACTGCTCTTCAAATTTCAGAATGATCGGTTAAGTTTATTTTAAAAGCAATTATAAGTGCTTGTAATTTTTTTTTTTTTTTTTTTTTTATGTATGGCCCGGCAAATGACCTCCTCCCGCCTGATGTTAAGCGGTGAAAGAGGCCCAAATGAGTTGACAGATAGAGTTGGGACGACATTCGCTATCCTACCTGCATATAAACTTTGTAATAGTTTTCTAAGAGCCGATTTTTCGAATTAAGTATTATTTTAAAGTCCTATTAGGTACTACTCCTTACCGAATTGTTACGATAAATTATTTTAGTAGGTAACAAGGACTGCTCTTCAAATTTCAGAATGATCGGTTAAGTTTATTTTAAAAGCAATTATAAGTGCTTGTAATTTTTTTTTTTTTTTATGTAAGGCCCGGCAAATGACCTCCTCCCGCCTGATGTTAAGCGGTGAAAGAGGCCCAAATGAGTTGACAGATAGAGTAGGGACGACATCCACTATCCTACCTGCATGTAAACTTTGTAATAGTTTTCTAAGAGCCGATTTTTCGATAGACAGATATCTCGTAACTGTAGAATAAATTTGGTGATTTTGACAGTTTTCTATACAAAATCTGACAAATTGTTACATTTATTTCTCGGATGAAACTTAAATGACGATTGAAAAATCAACCCATAATAGAATAATTATAGAACTTCGAAAGCAAAGGTTTATAATGCTTTGACTGATTGATGGATTCATTCCTCTTGTTCTACCATAGTTAGTATGGTAATGTAATCAGCAAAACCTTAGAGTTTGCCTCATTGCTAGTCAGGCTTTCACACAAATTGAATTTATAACTTAACCGACGCGAGAAACTGCTGCAGTCCCAGCCCTTTTTGTTTAGTTTCCGACAATGAAAAACAATTTTCAATTCAAGTAAGAAACATTTAAAATTGACTTCATATCTACTGCTACGAGCATGAAATTGTCCTACCAGCGGTCATAAATTATCATCTTAATAAGTTAATGAGTGATTCCGCAAATGCTTGGCTTTTTGTCGCCGTGGATACAAGTAGCATCGTCACCGGCGGCGCACTCGTTATTACCATAAACGTTCGCAAAGCATCTGCCTTTATCGAATTTGATTAAAGTTCATGTTTATTTATCGCGTATTTACTCAAACAAGTAGGCCTTCCCAGCACCATTTAGAGGATACACTGAAACATAACCAGCGCTACTTTTTTCGGTCCCAGTGGAAGGTGTCAGCTGAAGCTATATCAGTGATCAAGATTTAAGAGAGTATTAACTACCGCGGATAGGATTCGTAAAATTATTTTAAAATTAAACTTTCCAGGTTTAAAAGCAGTTTCCTTTAAATTCCGCGTCACGCTTTTCAACACCAACATAATACCATAACACAAGAAAATTAAACACAAGAAAATTAAACGCTTTTAATCGTACGCGGGTAACAGGTGAACTGGTCACCTCCCACGTATTTGCAGTAAAAACTAACATTTTGCACTTGTAAGAAATTAATGCATGCTTCGGTCGCACATGATCATATCTACTTGAAATACGTCGAGGAGACAAATTGCACTCACTTCAAACGTGGTGAGTCTCACTGCAGCAACGGAATAATCAAATAAGCGATTGTTTTGCTTGAAACACACGGTCGTGGAGATTTCAACCTTATGATGTAGTCACAAAGAATAATATTCATTAACTTTGGTCCAACGAAGAACATAAACCTTCATAGTAAAGCACTTCACCTTAGATACAATTTCGCATAATTATTATTTTCGTCATAAATAGTGCACTAGAAGTTTGCATTTAGATCATTAATCGCCTATGTTGCTACTTGAAATGAAATTAATAAAGCTGCCATTTACATCCGCAATGTCTAAAAGTTAAGCTAAGTTAAATAATAACTTGCTCAAATTACCAATTTTTTCATTATTTGATTTCCCTGTTTGATGAGCATATCTACGCTAAATAAAGCAGGAAATTTGAATGACATCAAGGGAAAACTTGAAAAAAAAATGAATTCTTTTCAAACGTGCATGTCTGCATGCATGAGTAAAGGATTCATAATTTCATGTATATTTTAAAACTGTATAATTATAATTTCGCTTCGATTAGCGATTACCTACACTATTATATTAAGTTACAGGGGTAATACTACAATTATTCGGCAAATATGTGGTCCACAGACAGAAATCCGTGAAAGTCGTGTCATATGAAAATATCCCGTCGACTGTTTTAGCTATCCCGAAATATCTGCAAACATATTCAGCTTATATAGAGATTCAGCTTAAACATATTCAGATTGTAGATAAAATTGAAAATACAGTTGAATAATGACACTTCACAGTTGAACTTGAAGATATAAAATGAAAACTGCCAATCAAGGCTGTATGGCGTCTTAAGATGCCTTTGCCTTTCCCATGCGGGAAAAATTGCACAAAAATATGTAATATCTGTCACAAAACGAACGTTTATTCCAAAAAGCCAACCAAATGCGGTATGAGAATAAAAATGTTTCTTTAGATAATCGTTGTTTGTTAGTCTCTTTTACTACTGCTTATAATATTATAAATACATAAAAATTTTGACTGTGGGAAAAAAAGTTAATGTTATAGAGACTGGTAACAGAGATAAAAATGAGATCTACAAAAATGAAATTGTACTTAATTATTTATTGCAACCTATATCTTTAACAGGTCCATATTTATTAGTATATGTATAGTAATTTTTAATTTGTTACATATTATTAACTCTGTGATAATGACGCGATTAAAGTTAAACTTAAAAATTTGCATTTTTTTATATAGCAATTTCTACATCGATCTTAGTAGCGTTTGTATACATATTTTCGTCTATGATTTAGAGATGTTACGACCTAAACAGCTCGATAATGAATGAGGTGGTCGTAAACGGCGGAGTCAAGAGAACATTAATGTCAATAAAAAAGCCATAAACTCTATTAGCCCTCATAAACTTCACCACGTCTGTTCCATAACTTGTTCCGATTACAAATAGTTTATATTGATTGTTTAACTCTAATATTGGGAAAAGTCAAAGTTTGAAAGTGTTTTAGACCTTCTTAATAATTTACAGTTCATTTTAATTTTCCCTATTACTCCTTAAGGCAATAAATATTCATGTCAGTCGATAAGCGATGCTCGATAAAGAACACGGAAACCAACTTTTGTTATGAACCGCACAAATAGAACAATAAATTACCTCAAGGTGTTATAAGTATTTGAGACTCCTGGCCACAATACTCCAAAACATTAGTGCAGCGCACGAATTCATTGTCAAAAGCGTTATTAGCATAATAATTGGTTACCTGCTTATTTAGCAGGTGAATTGTTAGGAATTCGCTTTTGTCTAAATTTCCATTGTCAATTTGTGCAATGTTTATTGTTGCCGGCTATGGTTTCTGTTGTTGTGCAATTTGGTCGCCTTTTTTAAAAGATAACGGAACTTCGACGAATTCTGTATCCTTAACTGCAAATATTGCATTTGCATTTTTTCGCTTCTTAGCATTACAATGGGCACCCATCGATATTTTTTGTCATCTAACTGTAGTGTTAGATTGTTCCGATTCTAGTAAAGCAACTGTATTTAATTCTGTTATTTTAATATTCTAACACATGTCGTGTTATTTGGACTTTCATTGTATACGTTGAAACAAAGACAGCTCTTGTGAGATTGTTGTGAAAAGCTACTGTTCGTATATTCCATTCACAATTGTCCAATTGTGAGTACTTAGTCTCATTTGTAATTTTATTCCATCAACACTATTTATATATTTTTAACATGTGATTAACATTAATTGATCTATCATTATGTTCAGTAACTTATGCAATACATGTATGATTGGTGACAATCAGTGCATTATATTTACTTTGCTGTGAATATATTTAAAAAATTATATATGTGTTTTTGCTTGATGGAGACTTGATTTAGTCTACTTTATGCTGGCTCATAAAAAGTTTTTAATTGTATGCCTTCTAAAAAAACCTTTCTGCCCAAATGTAGTCATATATTTATACATGTATAGCACAAAAGTTTGTCCGTCCGTCGAAGCGGTGCGGTGGGGCGGCTCGAAAATTGTAATATTTCAAAATTACTCAAGAGTCGCGTTGGCTTGAATAATGCGAGAACTTTCAGAAGGTGGGGGGAGGTTGGGACTGGGAGGGCCGTGCGTGCCTACTTACCCCGGGACTTGTTTTTGAACTTCTGGTTTTGAGTTGGATCAAAATATACTTGGCCGGTACATTTGAACAGGAACCAGTTGGGATATAATGGCCCAATCGGGAGTTTTGTAATCAATGATTTACGGATAAGAGGATAAGAGTTACTACAAATCATATGTCTATCTTATATAATCACTAAAACCCTGCTACGAGTGAACACACCTAACATTTTTTGTAAAATAAAATATCCCTAAATGATACATTAGCTAAATTATCACAGAAGAAAACCATAATAGGTACTAGATGTACAAAGGAATTGTAATAAAAACACAATAGATCTGCATAACTCCTTCAGATAAGCAATAAATGTAAATCGACCCATTCAATTATGAACATTGAATCGACCGACTTGAAAATAAGCGGTCGGTTTTCAGACCACTAAAAAGCTTGTACTTCAACAGTAATATAATAAAGACTTCACTGCCAATAGGGTCCAGTTATAAATATACTTATTTCATCGCAAATTTATGACTTGTGACTTTGTCTTACTTATTTCATGTAATATTATATTGTATTTTATGAATATGTAAATGAAAAGTATTGATTACTTCGGTTTTCAATAATTTATTAATTTATATCTTAAGTTTGCCTTGGTCCCTATAGTACTTTCTTTTTATTTTAATACATTACACCGACAAGAGGTGTTATTGTTAGCCTCACTTTATCTGTGAAAGTAAAAATTACGCGTTTTTAACTTTTACTGAAGTATTGAACATGATTTACCTACCTACTCGTATGTCGCATTTTTATTTATTAATATGAGTATAGTCTATAACACATTTAGTTTTAAAATTCTTCTACGAAAACCACCGATACTATTTACGAGCAACATAAGTGTGGTTCAAAGGTCACACTATAAAGTCATCTAGTGCGTAATGAACGTTAAGCTATGGACAGACAACTTTTGATAATATGATATATTTTTGTTATATGCTCATGCTAGTAGGTAAAACTACTTAGATGTGTCAAAACTAATTCATTACAATAATACTAGATGTGACTAATTAGTAACTAAGTAATTAGTCATATCGAGTAATGATTCATTAAATTGATAAATATTTATTGTCTTCTTTCGAGATTTCTGTGGGAGCATATTATGCAACGGTTAAGTAATATTTCCAGAAATTTAATAAAAATGTATATTTTCATGCAATACTAAAATTTGTCAAACGTAAACCCGGGCTAAAACACAAAGGCGAGCTTCATCGCACGTGGCCCAAGCCATGTGACAAACCGGTCCCGGCTGAGCCTAGTAACCTCTAAACTGCTCTGTAGGTCAACTCTGGTATCCGTGGCTTTTGAAATATTGATATTTAGTATCTGAACATATTGAGATATTTCAGTAAAAAAAGTTTTACTTGTGTCTTATAACACCAATTATTAAATTAATGTCAGTAAGCTGTTACCTAATTTTAAATTTAATATATTTTGGTGGGTTTTCGTTTTTCTTATCTTCCCTCCGTCAACTCGCTATATAACTTTTACCTAATGATACAAATAAATCATATTATTATAGAATTTTTCATGTAACTGATGCTATTACAATTTTTCTTGTAGAGTCCAAGACCAGACAAGACAAAATTGTAACAGTTCCAAAAGTCCAATTATAGTAAAAATACGTGAATATTCCATTTCGAATTTTACATAGGTACGAGTACTTCCAAATGACACTAAATTCATAATCAGAAATATCTAGTTACAGATGTTAAAGGATGAAACAATTAAAACCAAGCATATAATATGTATAATAAATATAATGCTTAAAGTTCAAAACTACAATGGGCTTAAACACTTTTGTCACAGTAACCGAGGCCGATACCAGCTAAATTGAAAACCTCCAGCTCAGAAGTTGGCTCCGACCGCACCGGGGAAACTTTGCAGCCCTGAAGTATTCTAAACTCTAAGAATTCTCTGGAACTTTCTTCTCGTTAGCTCCTATACGAAACCACCTCTTATTTATACACTTACTTGTACCATTTGTGGTTAGCATTTAATTGGAGATGGGAATTCTTTCCACACATTCAAGACAGGTACTTTCTAAAAGTAGAAATACATTTCATTGAATGTGCTGACATTATAAATGAAGGTTCGGCAGTTAAGAGACGTCATATCATATTACTTTGAATTTAAACATAAAACTTAACAGATATGTGCGATTTCAACATAGGTACTGCGTGTAAGTGAGTCTAGGTAATTCTCATCCTATATTCATGTGGTCTGTTTGACATAAAAAGACCTCACGGTATTTAGGGTTTTGGCAGTCTGTGGATAGATAAGTAGATGAGAAAGAGAAACGGTAGTAAAATAATGAATCTGATGTTGATCTCTCTGTGACCAGGAATGCTGAAAGGTGTTCGCAACGTCATGCCAAATAAAAGTTAAAAACGAAATATTCTAGAGTAAAGTCAAAAGTTTTATTTTATTTAAATGTTTAAATTTACTCGAGCAAATGAAAGTCAGCATTGATGCCACTAAATAAAATATATTTAAAAAATTTAAACACATAACTAGAAACAAATTGTGAAGTGGTCCTGAGCGTGCAGATGCAAGCCAAATCTGCCTTTCAAATATCGATGCCAATAGCTCTCTAGAATTCGAATCATGCAATTGTAAGGTGTCGGAAAAACTCCGACAATTCCATGAAAATGCAACGGAGTGAAGAAACCTGCTTTGGAATGCCATACGCTGCTTTTATCTTGTCACTGCCATTTTTACGATCTAATTTAAGCTTTGTCCTAACGAATTAGCGATAAATTTTTATTGAACACCAATTGGCTCTTGCGACGTTTTATTGTCGGCTGCTAATTGTTTCAAGTTTTTGTCCGTGCAAGGTGCTGGCGTGAGTGAAGAGAACGTATCGAATATAATATTCGATGGTACAAACAAAATTTATACAGGTGTTGGAATCGAATAAATTTCTGGAACTTTCCTGTCAATTCAAGTGCTTCGACATTGACGTAGCATTTTATAAGAGGTACATTGAAACGATATTATTATGAACATGACATTATTGGACTTTATTGTGGCAAGTTTCATGATAATAAGATTTTGTATCATATCTTGGTGTAAAGCAACTTACTTGTGAAACAGTTTTTAATGTTATTTTTAATTCTTACAAAGATATTGCATTTAATAGATTAATCTTTTTTAATTTACTTTACACTATATAGAACTCGTTATCTATCTAGGTATCGGACTAGACAATTATCCATTTATGGTCACATCACACTAAGTGATCTAGACCACTGTGTGATCACTAAATGGGCATAACATAGTTTATGATAGTAGCACAACACAACATAATAAAGTTAGGAGCAAAGCTAAGTAAAATATGTAGTAAACTTGGTTAGGTAATAATATATAGTATAAGATATAGTAAGTATAAGATTTAAGAACATAATTTTTAAACGTGATTCAGACTAAGAATTATATGAGGCTTTATTAAACTACTGTTTAAATTGATAGCTCAATTGTGAAAAGTAGTAGTGTAGTAATAGAAAAAAATACGACATCGTTTCCATTGAAATGTTAAAACAAGATGCTCCTACTGGGCCCCAACATATTTAGCTGGCCTAGATTCCACTGTGCTGATTCTGAAGCTTACATACTTGATTGATGGCTTAAAGGGAGCCGAGCATAAATAAAAAAGGCAGAAAGCGGCAAACAAGGCTGCAGAAAAGTAAATCCACAATTAAGTTGGCAACATCATAGGGTATGGAGCTTGATAAAATCTCTAGAAACTTTATGAACCATTTCAAAGAGACTGATGTTGAAGTTACGCCGGCGTGAATAATTTTGAATGACGGTATAATTAAATGTAGAGTACCGTGTTGTTATGCAGATGAAATTTAAAGAACAGTAGCTAACGATTTTGTGAACGCAAAAAACGTTAATGATCCTTCTAGTAGTGTGGTTGGTATTAATACAGATGATTACATTAAGTGATTTTTAAATAATGGTAATTGATATATAATGTACACTCAATTATTTTACCTCAAGATATTTATCTGACGACAAGGTTTTTGATCCAACATTTAGACTTTTATACTGACTACAATAGAAAAAAATCTAATATTTTTTTAAATTAATACGTTTTATCTATTATATACTTAGAGAAGCATCTAACACTTAACATTTACTTCTATTTAAAATATGGTTTATTGTAGTGAATATTAAATTAAAACTTATGAATTCATAGAAGTGAGTTTTGCAAATGCGATTAACGGTGTTTTCGGCCATAAGACTGCTCTCACTTTCAAATTGTTTATAATACAAAACTTTCTTGAACAAGTCAGTAATTGTTCGCAGTTAATTTTGAATTCCACTAATAGCTCGGCGACGACAGCGCGGCGCCAGCGCATGTTGATTGTTGGAAGAGTAGAAGCTCTCACTCGTCAACCGGCTATCGACGATTCTTTTTTATAGTAGTAATGCAGATAGCTTAAATTTTAATAAGATAATTGTTTTATGCTAATTTTATTGAAAGTATGTTGGTTTATGATTATTACCTATCCATGAATTATTTTTGAGATGTAATAAAATAAATACAATAATAAAACAAATAAATTTTTGTTAAAAAATATTATTTTTTTCATTTACGTGTTCATTCATGTCTATTTCAATATTTATTATGACAAAAAAGTATTATAAAATTTATTTCAACTTCTATCATTAATCAGTTATGATGATTTTTTTTTTAAATGTCGCCCCACACTAGGATTTTCTCCTGTGTCGTGGGTGCAGTTATAAACATAGAATATCACATGCACATACGCCCAGACTGGAACAAATTTCTGTAGGCCATACAAAACATTTGTCCCGTACAGGAATCGAACCCGCGACCCGTTGCGCAGTAGGTGATCACTCGACCTCTGCGCTAAACGTGTCGTCATGATGATTCCATGTGTGTCGTTATGATGATTCCATTCAAATCAATTACAAACTGTACACTATAAAAACCTAAAGGAGCAGGAATCATACACGTAAGTTAATTTATGTGTATGAAAATCTTCGTCATGTAGCAGACTATAAACTTATAATATCTCTATATCTCTATATATATATAATAAAATCGTAGGGGTACAAAAATCTGTAATTGCGAAATATTAAGAAAAAAAATACACAGGTCGCCTTAAAATCATTAGCTGAACACGATAGAATAGTTTTAAGAAAAATTGTTTGTTTGTTTGTTTGTTTGTCTGTTTGTCCGGAAAGATCTCCGAAACTACTGGACAGAATTTGATATGACTTACACCACAATGCTTAGAATTTTCCGGAAGAACATTTAGGCATAATTTCGTTTGCTTAAATTCACTTTTTATTTTTAGTGAAAAAATACCATATAAAATTTTCGAACAATGCTTTAGGTAGAAAAACAACATGACGCACGTGAAATTATTTTGACAAGTCTGTCATATAGTACAGAGAGAAGGTATTTTCTTCCACGAAGAAAAGGCAATAGAACTACGCCATACAGCCTGATCTTAAGTAATTGGATTTCGAAAGTTGAAAGGCAGGAATGAAGTGTTTCACATAGTACAAATAAAATTTAATATTTTCTGTTAATGGCTGTGCCCAACTGGATTTCGCCAACCAAATTGTCTTTTTCTTATGTCGTACCGTGTGGTAAGGCAAAAGGATCAAGCCATACAACCAATGTATAAAGCATTTTTATGATAATATCGAGTCACAATAAAATTTGTAGATTGGTTTAATTCTTGACTAATTTTCACAAAGTCGGTACAATTTTTGAAATATTTGAAATGTTGAAAAGTGAAGATCCCTTTTCAAGGTATTTTGAAAGGTGTTATATGTTTTTATATTAGGACTAAGGAATCTAAACTCTTTCATCCATTTAAAACTATTAAAAGTAATAGATTAATATTGATAATTAAAAAAAAATATCTGACTGCAATGTTCTGGGTTACGCGTAGAGAGAAACGGAACGGGTCTCATGATCCTAATGTCTAAAATGACGGATCACATTTTTTTGGATCCACCCAAGGAACATGGATATCGAACGAAGACCCTAAAGAGTAGAACACATTAAACCTAGCCACGTTGATTTAATTTGACATGAATGCCGATAAAGTTCGTTTGCAAACCCAGCGATATGCATATCAAATGAAAGGCCTTGATGAGTAGAGCACTATGAACTTAGGAAAATCGCCCTAAATTCAACATGGCCGCCGCTCAAATAAAACGGATAAAAGTTCGTTTCCAAACTTAGCAATATACCTAGGTATCAAATGAAAGGCATTGATGAGTAGAGCACTATGAACCTAGCAACATTGACATAAATTCAACATGGCCGCCGCTCAAAAAAATGATAAAAGTTCGTTTTCAAACCCAGCAATATGGGTATTAAATGAAAGGCCCTGATGAGTAGAGCACTATGAACCTAGCAACATTGACATAAATTCAACATAGCCGCCGCTCTAAAAAGAAGAATAAAAGTTCATTTCTAAACCTAGCAATATGGGTATCAACTGAAAGGCCTAAAAGAGTAGAGCATTATGAACTAAGGAACATTGCCCTAAATTAAACATGGCCGCCGCTCAAAAAATGGATAAAAATTCGTTTTCAAACCCAGCAATATGGGTAACAAATAAAAGGCCTTGATGAGTAGAGCACTATGAACCTAGCAACATTGACATAAATTCAACATGGCCGCCGCTCAAAAAATATAGATAAAAGTTCGTTTCCAAACCTAGCAATATGGGTATCAAATGAAAGATCTTGAGAGCAATTAGGAACCTAGCAAAATCGACCTAAATTCAACATGGCCGCCGCTCAAAAAAAAGGATATAAGTTTGTTTTCAAACCCAGCAATATGGGTGTCATATGAAAGACCTTGATGAATAGAGCACTATGAACCTAGCAACACTGGAATAAATTTAACATAGCCGCTGCTCAAATAAGGTGGATAAAAGTTCATTTTCTAATCTAGCAATATACTATGTATCAAATGAAGGTCTTCAAGAGTACCCAGCAATATGGGTAACAAATAAAAGGTCTTGATGAGTAGAGCACTATGGACTTAGCAATATTGACGTAAATTCGACATGGCCACCGCTCAAAAAAGGTGGATTAAAGTTCGTTTCCAAACCTAGCAATATAGGTATCAAATGAAAGGCCTTGAAGAGTAGAGCACTATGAACCTAGGAAAATATGATAAAATTCAATATGGCCGCTGCTCAAAAAAAAACGGATAAAAGTTCGTTTCTAAACTAGGTAGAATGGTAGAAATCCCGAATGAGAAGAAACGAACGTCTGCGCTACGTTCACGAAACTCCGTGTCTGTATTCCGTGATCGGAAATCGAATACGGAAAACGTATTTGTACACCCCATTCATGCTATACATTAACTCTACGAAAACCGCCAGTATTACGAGCGACATAAGAACGGTCCAAAGGTCAAACAGTATAGAGCTTGACAAGGAGCTTACTGTACGACCAGTCTAAATTGGCCAAGTTGTCATATCCAAAAAATATATTTTGTTGGTGTTACCAACACCCATTATAAAATCTAAATTTTATTCGTATACAGTTCTAATTTATTTAACAATTGTTTATTTTAATTCGAAACATGAATACGATAAAGATTATTCTTACAACTGTGTAGTTCTTTCTACTGAAGAAGAATTAATATCCATAATTTCTCTAAAACAATAATAATACTTAGTGTTTATAGTAATATGTAATGTATTTAATTTTGTGGACTGTTAGAAAAAGAGCATTACGAACCTACGAAAATTGTCCTAATTTCGAAATGGCCGATGCTCAAGAAAGGCAGAATAAAGTTGAATCATTATGGAATAAAATGGAGGAAAAAACTAAACACTGTGTTAAGTATTTTGATGGCGAAACGTAGTTCGCGGGCACAGCTAGTCAGTATATAAAGCCTTGTGTCAATCTTTGCTGATATATATTGTGTTACAACCTGGGGCGTCTCTTCTAAAGGCTCCACGCCTCCAAGGCGTCTCTTCTAAAGCTGGAGAGGGCACAGAGAGCTGTTTTGAAGGTTTGCCTTAATAAACCGATTTTGTTTCCGACACGGGAGTTGTATCAGATTTCCTAAGTACTCACGGTCAGACAGCTTTTCATACTTTATGCGATCTTATTTCAACACAGAATGACCAACCTTCGGAGTTAACTAACTCGCGACGAAATCACCTGGTAGCTCATTTCAACTTCTTCAAAACCTCTTACGCTCACAGATTCCTCTACAATAGACTACATCAAAGGTTGGGTATAGTGACATTGACAAAGTTCCGATGTAAATCATTAGTCTCACAATACTTAAAATCGCTTACCTACTCGGAAACGGAAGATCTGCTGCACCAGACAAGCTTAATTTTTATTTATACAACACACTTAAATTCACTCATAAATCCCCTTACTACTGTATTTTCCCTTAACTATTCAAACATATTTAAACAATAGGTAACATATTCGCATGACATCAATCAGCTGCATGTGTAAGAAAGTCAGAACAAGACAATACTATATTTTGGTAGATATTTTAGTAAATTTTTATTAACATCATCATCACAGCTCATATTCGTCCCCACCGAGGGGTTCGAGCCTACCCTATGTTAGGGTAGGCTTATTAATATTATTAATATTACCCTTTAATTTTTATTATACAAGGTTATTTTTTAATTAACACAAAAATTTGTGTGCTTGTTCGGACAAGCAAACTGAACAACTTTCACTATGGGACCAACTTTGAAATCGCAATAAAATTCAGCTGTTCCATACATCTAGGTTCAGGCATCTAGGTTCAGTCAATGTTGAACATTTGTATGGAACAGCTGATTTTTTTTGCGATTTCAAAGTTGGCCCCATAGTGAGTTGTTCAGTTTGCTTGTCTGAACAAGCTCACAAATTTTTTGTGATAATTAAAAAAAAAACTTGTATTAATATCACTAAAAAGGTGATTGTTATCTTCTTTTTCTGTATATTTGTATAAGTGCATTTTCTATTTATTTTTCAGCTTAAGCCTTACTTCTTCTATACACACAGTAAAAAAAAACCAATTGCTGATCTAGTGTTCCAACCCCATGTGGAGAGAGCTCTGGTGGCCTGAGATACAGGCTTTATACGCTTAGTTCAGTCACCAGTCTCTTATAATCTAAGATACACCTTATTTATAAGATCTCCTGTATTTTTTTGAAGATTGTAGAGAAGAATAATAAACGCATTATTACATATTATTATTATTACCTACTTATTAGGTACCTAATTCAGAAATGTTAAAATACCTACATGTAAATAAATGTATCAATGAATATTTCGGTGGTAATTTTAACAATGATGTTTTATACACATTCGTCTCAAGAAAATAAAGTAACCAAAAAAAAGGATTTTTTTAGTCTAATCTTTAGCCTCATGTAGCTAAATTACTTGTTCTCAGCTTTATACACATCTATATACATATGTTCTTTTTTATTGCTACTAAGTTGGCAAACAAGCAAACTGCCCACCTGATGGTAAGTGGTAACAGTCACCTATAATACATGTGGCTCCTGTGACATTTGCAGTAAAACTGCAACCCCCACAAGGGCCACAGTGTACGTTGCTAAGTTGTGAATTAAGATGTAAAGTCACGGTACCCAGTAATTTCAGTGCCATATCTTACCCTTCAAACCGGAACACAGCAATGCAAGCACTGCTGCTTTGCGGCAGAAATAGGTAAGACGGAGGTACCCAAGCACACGACCCTGGTACAGAGTCTCCCTCCGGTAGACTCTGTATATATGTAAGGAGAAGTTCCCATCTAGTACAGACGCACGCACAGCCGTAACCGCTAATGGTAGAAACGTGAAATTTGGATAGTTGTTTTAATTCAAAACGCGGACGCACACTAAGAAGGGATTAAAAAAAATAATCCTGAAGGAATGAAATAGGTGTTACAAATTTGTATGTTTTTTTTTTAAATTAGCAACGATTTTAATAAAACTTGAGATTCAAACTCTTAAAAACATTTCATTGAATACGTGTTTCATGGTGTATTGGAATTCAACCCCTTAGGGTGCAAAATAGGGGTTGAAAGTTTCTATGCAAAATATTTAAAATCTGCTCCAATTTCTATGAAATTTATGATCCGAGCTCCTAAATATAAATAAAAGTCTCCTATATAACAGGCACAGGAGAAGTTGGAGGGTACAGAGGGCCTATAATATCCTTATTCTGCAGTCCTAGTGGGGGTCAGCGGGTGACACGTTTGGGTACCGTGTCGCCTGTATTGCACTCGAGCCCTGCGATTGTGGGGGTCGAGCTAGGGGATAGAAGCTGCCCCCATGCCTCTGGTGGAGAGGGAGGCCCGTACTGTTTCACATTACGGGCCAGGACTACGACTTACGCAAGTCTAGTGCCCTGTGCATGCATATAGTCGCCTATCTTCTATGGCCAGAGTGGTGGTAGCCGCGGACTATCTAATGCCGTGGAATCCCACATACCCTTGCCCCTACCACGGTAATTATATACTATTACCGTGCCCCTACAGAAATGGCTCGGACGGTGCATAAACGCATTACCCTCGTTAAAAGAAAAGTGTCAAAGTAAAGTAAATTTTCTCAAACATGCTCGGAAATGTAGGCATTATTGTACTAAAAGGAAGACACGAAGTTTGTAATTCTTGGCTCATGCATTGCTTTCCCGGCCTAGGCCAGGAAAGTAAGTATGAAAATTCATTTTTGGCCGCTGCTCCAATGTTTTTTAATTTATCTATAACTTGAATTATGTAACTTGTCATACAGCCAATTGCTACCACATTATAAAAATGCACTCTTCGAGCATATACAACGTGTCTTATAGGTATCTCCCCATAAAAATTATAATAGGTATATAATTTTATTTAAACTATCAAAAGTGCCAACCTAAAACTGTTCTAAAACTGAATTTAAAAAAATTATCAATTAAATTCGATTGATATGACAAGTTATTAAAGTTGACACATTCTTTTCGGTTAAATAAATATTGTAATTTTTATGGGGAGTTATTATGAGACACGTTGTTAAGCATTTTGAATATGACATCAATTTTATTAAAATCAAATTGGTATGAAATCACACGAAAATATGCTTAATTTTCGTTGCGAGAGAAAAAAGTCTTAATCAGCGGTATTACATTTTTTGCGTAAAATATGATTGGGCTGTATGGGCTTTGTTTCCTTTGCACTAATTGAAAATTAAAAAGTATTATTAAATGCTAGGCTACTAGAATTAATTAATTAATTAATTGCTTGATTTGTTTTTTACTCATATTATACTCATTTGTTTCCAATTCAATTCAATTCAAAATCTTTTATGCATACAATAATGTGTAAAATAGGTGGTTCACAAAAAATAAGATCATTATGGACCCGTTGGGCACGCAATCGTTTAACGGGAGAGAGGAAGCTTTATTATTATTAGATACCTACTATTGTCTTTATTATTATTAGATACCGGCAGAAGAGATAAAGACAACTATTTCAACAAAATATGCGCTGAAATTGAAGACCATGCGCTCAACCTGCATACAAAAGACATATTTATGAAAATAAAGAGCATCACTAGAGAGTTTAAAGCTAAGACGTGGGCCGTCGAAGATGAGAATGGAGTTTTGCTTACGGAGATAGACAGAGTTACTGATAGGTGGCGGAAATATTGCGAGAATCTATACGCAGATCCATCTGGTTTACCCCTCAACACAGAGTACAGCATGAAGGACATCTCTCTGGAGCCTGATATCATGAGGTCCGAAGTAGAGCACTCTCTCAAAAAACTGAAACACAACAAATCGGCCGGTAGTGACTACATTTTTGCCGAGGAGCTGATGCTCACAGGAGAGGTTGGCATAAGTTTACTACATACTCTTTGCAACCAGATATGGAGATCAGGTAAATGGATTGAAGACTGGCAAGAGTCTGTTCTGATTCCTCTACATAAGAAAGGCTCTACAAAGACATGCGGTAATTACAGGACAGTAGCTCTTATTTCTCATGCCAGCAAGATTTTACTATACATTATTAATGACCGACTCCGATCCTACCTTGAGTGGCAAATTCCGGTAGAGCAGGCGGGTTTCGTCCGAGGCCGAGGAACCAGGGAGCAAATTGTGAACGTTAGGCAGATCATAGAAAAGTGCCGCGAGTTCAATGTACCAATGCTCATGTGTTTCGTTGACTACTCGAAAGCATTCGATTGCGTGAGATGGGGAAGCCTCTGGAATATCTTATCGGAAATGGGGGTGCCTCAACATCTTATAATTCTAATAGCGAACCTGTATCTCAAGGGTAATACTGTTGTGAGGGTAAATAATGTGATGTCCCACCCGTTCAAGCCACAGAAAGGCGTCAGGCAGGGATGCATACTGTCTCCAATCCTTTTCAATATTTATGGGGAGTACATTATGAGAAGAGCCCTAGAGGGATGGAAAGGTGGTATATCTGTGGGGGGGAAAAGGATAAGCAACCTGCGATACGCTGACGACACTACATTGGTCGCGTCCTCTGAAGAAGAACTCGCTGTTCTGCTATCTAAAGTGGAGATGGAAAGCGAACGAGTCGGTCTTAGCATAAACAAGGCCAAAACCAAGATCCTGGCGATAGACCGGCAAGGTACTCTCATGCGGTCAAACCAACTTAACGACCTAGAATTTGTGGACCAATTTCAATACCTGGGCTCGCTTATCACCAATGACGGGAGCAGCGAGAAAGAAATTAGGAGGCGCATACAGATGTCCAAATCAGCCATGACAAAACTCACTCGGATATGGAGAGATCGCAACATATCTTGTAAAACAAAGGTGAGACTGGTTCGGACACTGGTATTCTCCATCTTCTCCTACGGTGCGGAATCTTGGACCATTAAGACAGGGGACAGAAAAAGAATTGACGCGTTTGAGATGTGGTGTTGGCGGCGAATGCTGCGTATTCCATGGACAGCCCGGAGAACCAACGTCTCTGTTCTCTCCCAGCTACACATCACCAAGAGACTCTCTACTCTGTGTTTCCAGCGAATTCTCAGCTATTTCGGACATATTGCTCGCAGAGACCCAGATAACCTGGAGAAATTGATGGTAGTCGGTAAGGTTGATGGAAAAAGATCACGCGGTCGGTCACCAACGCGTTGGACCGACCAAATTAGATCCCTTACCGGCTTGCCAGTTGCAGAGGCCATGAGATCGGCAACGGATAGAATTACCTGGCAAAGTCTCATACGAAGAGTGATGGCAGACCCGTCAGACTAGACACGACCTTCACCAAGTGAAGAACACGACTTAGAAGAAGATTGTCTTATTTACAGATCATAAAGCTAAATTATACGAAGATCACGGCAATTATAAATATTTCAATAAATAGACAACATTAAACAATAGGTAATTATTTTAATGAAAGGTTTTTATTTATATGGTATTATTATTACACTGAATTTCATAGTTAATTCCAGTACTACGTCTTTCATTATTTCCTCGCAATTATTGAGAAAAGCACTATACATACCTCGGCAGGAATGGGATTGCCGGACTCGTAATTATTGTCAAGGCTCACGCTCGGCCTTGAAAGCATTACTCGTCCGGCAATCCCTAACTTCCCGGCTTCTGCAGTAATGTACTATTATCAACAGCCATTGAATAGTTTTTCAGTCTTACATGAATTTAAAAGGATTGTGAGCTGTAAATTTTCATACAAAAAGCGATAACGCTTTTCTTCCTCTTTACATAGTTCAATTTTCATAACTTTTGGAAATGTTGTAGATATAATGAAGATCTAGGTTTGTAGGTACGTTTTGATTAATATTGCTCAGAATATAAATTATTAGCATCTAAATATCCATATTTGAGACTTAAAAACTACCTCGAGCATTTTTATCTTTTTTGACTAAATTATACTGAATTACAAAAAAAAAGCAAAACGTAGTGTCTAATTTCGTAAAGGTTTAGGGGGGTAAAACAGTCATCGCCCGAGACAATATTTCAATAAGAAATGTAGGCACTTGCCTCGGACTTTTAACTTTAAGCGGTGTGCAACAAACTGCATTTTTGAAAGTGCATACTCGAGCCATGAATTGGAACTTCACAGTCCTCATAAGGTGAAGGTCGAATAAAATAAAAAGGATTATATTTACATAGCAAAAATCTTGTTTGTAGAAATAGTGCATTGACCACCTCTAGGTACTTATGCTTTTATAAAATTTTTATGTTAAAATTGACGTATAATTTTCGAAATGCGATAAGTCTAGACCATAGACAATTTCACACCACAATACCACTACCACTAGATTTTGATAAAAGTACGTCAATCATTCACAAATAGCGAGTGCCCACTGCACTCTCCGTCTTCACGATGACTGACGAGCTGGCGTCGTCTTAGATGATTTAAACATCACGATTTCACGAACGCAGTCTAATTAGGCGCAAGCGCGACTCATTCTATGTAAATCCAAACCAACCCACGGAATAAATGATATTATCCACATAGCGGCAATCTTGATTTGTGTGGGTTTTAAACAAATAAAACTTAAGAGTCGACCATGATTTGAATTGGTAATTAGGTATCAAAATGAGAAGCATGGAAATCAAATTTCTCACAGTAACAAAATTATAATTATGTGTGATAAGAACTTACTGTTTTCATATATATTTTAAAACTACATCATTATAGATTTAGATATTAAGCAATAATTAAAATAACAAAATTGACATTAGCGTTTTATGTGTGACTGAGTATTCATTTTATACTCGATCAAATCGAAACAAATTGCACGTTTCCTGCAAAAGACTGCTCTTGAAAACCTTTTACCAAGTAACCAGTTGTTCCAAAACTGTCGGCTGCTTTTACCGCTTTGCTCGATAAATATCCGAAATCCGGTGCGGGAGCAGAGTCGCTTAGTACAGGGTCTCGAGGACGAGTAATGTTATGAGCAAGCCATTATTGTCTCGCCCCATACCGTAAAACATTACGCAGTCGTGCCGACCCCGACGAATACATTTGGAGTTGTCAAAACCTCCTCAAATTTCCAAGTAAGTTGATTTTATCCTGTAGCTACCTAAATCTCTGAATTGAATTTCTGTGAAAGATGAAAGATTATACAAGTCATTGATGTAGAAGTTCAATTATTTACTTGTGGTGAACGTGAGAATTTGTGTGATGATATATGCTTTTGGCACAAATTTCCAAATGCGTTGCTGACACAAAATTCAATATATCAGTATGCGACATATGCATTAGACTCTTCCTGTTTTACGAAATTTATTAACAGAAACTGACCTACTAAATTAATTTATTCACAGGAAACGGCAACAAAGTCGGCAATAAATAAATGATCCAGGGCCATGTGTTATTCGATTTGAAATGAATTTATTTAATTTTTGACGTTTTAGCAGCTCTGTAGAAGGCTTCCATTGAAACCGTTTAGGATCATCTGAGAACGTTTCTGCCGAACAGTAAAAGATACTACCATCTCATGGGAATAAAAGAGTTGTCAATAAGTTCTTTCAATTGTGCAACATAGTTTCTGAGTAGATATTTTGATTATGTAGCACACATAATCAATTAAGCGTTTTTATATCAAGATTGTGATTTATCTTTATTATAAAATATCGATTTATATATCGAAATAATCAACCAAAAGCTCCTAGCTTTTGTACTAATAAATATAGTAAATGCCCAAACTTGCTATATTTACACAAAAACATTTTCAGGTAATTAATATCAATGCCTAGTTTCATGCAGCCGCACACAATCTAAATACCAGTTCATTTGAAAAATTGTTTGTTTTACATAGTTAAAATCGGTGAAGACTTTTAAATGCAAATTAATAATAATGACATTCCATCATCATCACCATTAAGTCATTTTGACGTCTTGTATAGACTAGCTGTCTTTTCACGTAAGCTACTACGAGTTCAGTATTACTCTCTTGCATAAGCAGTTTTTCATACTGAAATGTTCTGAAGTCAACGTGACTCTTGAACCCGTTTACATCACAACATCAAAACTTTGAGCTTCAATCAAATAGACAAATTGCCTGCCAAGGGTTCATCCTATTCGGCAGTTGGCATATCGTGACGACACAAAGCCGCGTCACCATAAACTAGTGTCCGAACACTGATGAATCGCAGCCGCAGAACTATGGAAACAAATCTCCCTGTACAATAATTTGGGGGCGCAGCCATCTATGACTGTTCGAAAATAACAACAAAACAAAAGTTCAACTCACGATAAAAGATATCTCAGTAACAAGTAACTGTGAATTTAGAATTTGCTAGAGTGAATTGACAGATGTCATTAAGACTTAGGAAAGCTATCGCGATGGTTCACAAAGGAAGTGGTGAGTGCTATTTGATATATTCGTGTTGAAATATTCATGTTTCGTATTGAAACAAAGAATTTGGTTACAATAAACTTGTTTCTATTTGATATTTACATTAACTTAGAAGAGAATTGATATAAAATAGATCCGCAGACACCTGTGCACGAAGATGACCGTTATTGTTCGAAGTGTAAAGTATAGATGCAGTTTTGATTTGTCGAGTCATAGAACTCGCGAATGACGCGCCGCATACGTCATTGTGACTACAGTGCATGCCACTTAGACCTGTTTCGCTAAATTTTAAGGTTGATAATCGTCTGTGGGCGACGCTGGCGTAGACAAATACTACTTCACTATGTATAAATATTCTTGAAACATTAATATTAATTGTTACACAGTCGCTCTTGATTCCCAAAAGGCGAGGATAGTGCTGAATCAAGACTCTACATATACTATAATAATGTAGTACCAAAAACGTTTCAAAATGTTCTTATGTATTTATGACTGAAAGTTACGAGTATTAGTCAAATATAGGTAATGCATACTTATTAGACATAAGTTTGATACACTCAACTCAAATGAGTTAAACTGACAGTAAAATCTTATCTGTATAATTCAACAGAGCAATAATTATTATGATTTGTATTTCGTCTTTATTTCCGCGTTCTAGCTGTCCCTTGAAACAGTCATCCATCGACGGCAAGTGCTGCATCTACAAATAGACTATTATAGCGAAAGAACGCTTCCCTCGCGGCCGCCAATGGGCGTGCGCGCAAATAATTATAGGCAGTGTTCAAATTAGGTGCGCTTGCGTCGCGTGCTATTGAAAATAGAATTCGCTGATTTATATCGTACGCAGAAATCATTGTCGGGAGCTTTCGGACACTTCTAAGCCAATTAAAACGGTTTGATAATAATTAAATACTGCAGACGCACAAGAAATAAAATAATACCAGCTTATTGCGGATGCGGAAAAATATTGCTTTTAGATTTTTGACGTATAAGCGATTGATTTTAAGGCGAGTTTAACTGGAAAAGTCATTTTATTTAGATACGTTTCTAATACTGTGCAAATTACAAACAATATTATAATCCTTAATGATCTTTGTCAGTAAAATAATAAGCTCAGAGTATATATGGGATTGTTAGAACACTTTATCATAATTACGCCTTCACATTCAGATGTTTGGCTAGAATTTGACCGCATAAAGATAAATATTGAGATTTATACATAAATATTGATAGATCAGAGATTAAATCAATGTGCAAGATGAATTATAACAATGATACTAAGTATATAAAAAGAATAATCATAGTTTAGTTTGTTCGTATTAGCTTAATATGTTTTCTTCAACGCTATAATGTAGTGTAGCATTTAAAAATATATTTTTAACTACATTTTGTTTATTAGTTGACACTCAAATAAGAAATTTAATTTTGTAAGCCAACGTTTCATTTTCGATTCTGTTCATGAGTCACGAGACACAAATTAAGCGGCCACTGTTCGCACTAGGGCTGGCGACCTGATAAAATGCTTCGAATTATCTGGGGCCTATCGTCATTCCCGGTTCAATTATTTAAAAGACGATTGCGCGTTGCGTGTCGTTCGGCTCTATCGCTCCTCCTCGGTCTGCACCTGTTTGTCTTGCTCGCACGATGAGCGGTGCGCCTGCGCCGACGATAACCCCGGCATGCGGCGGCCGATTAAAGTCGATGCTCATAGAAAATTTAAATGAAATATATTGGTGATGAATTCGAGTAACAAGTAATGACCGATTGTATTTGATAGAAGTGTTATATCAGTCTGAATGGTAGTTTCCCACTTAGTAATTGATACTTTAGATTAACACAAGATAAACATGTAATTCAATTAAATTGTGTTATTATGAATCAGTTGTCTTATTAACATGAATGATGTTTAAAAAACGATAGTTCAATTACCTACCTGATACCCAAGACTGATTTCTCTTTCAATCATTATTGTAAACAAGTCGTAAACGAATTGTTAAAAAATAGCTCTCACACTGTAAAATTATATTTTGTATCTTTCACCCATACACAATTGAAATTTTTTGTCGATTTTTAATAGGTATACAAGGTAGGATTGTTAATGAGGTGAGGATTACATTATATACTACGACTTATTAAAATCTTCACGTCACTTCATCAACTCTTACGATATCATAAAATTCACGTTGTTTTTTTCTATTAATATATTCGTCGCTTACAACAGATACTTATCTTTTTCAACGAAATAAACAAAAGGTAGCATCAGTTGCTACTCTTTTTGTACCGCCTGCTTTCAAAAGTAGGAGCCGTATAAAAATAAAAACGCTAACCGAAACTAAACCGTTTACTTCTCGAGAAAATTTTCAAGTAGTCTTGAGTGGTGTATTAAGGGTAGCATAATAAGGCTTTCTGGATTAGGAGTAGCGCTCTTGAGTGAGAATAAACCCAAGGGAAATCCTGGCTCGCAGCTTTCCTTCTAATTTATTGCTCCTCCAACGGCTAGCGGCCTTTGTATCGAATCTGTTGGGGAATGAGAAATATATTTCCAGATGGATTAACATGCCTGCAATTTCGTGGTCTTAATTAGTGAGCAGGTATTTTTGTTGCGAAAGTGTTGGGCCGCCGAAAATTAACCTTAAGATTCGTGTAATGAAAATGTCAGCAGCAATATCTGGTCGATTATTTAAGAGATACAAATGTTTTGTAAACGTACTCTAATTTCATGATCTACCACATTGATATTTGAGTATCCATTATATTTTTTGAAGGGATATGTCCCCCTACACTTTTGTGATAGCGATACCACCACGGTGAGGGCTAAACAATTTCTACGTGATACTGTGGCCAATATCATCAACCTTACTTTAGCTTAAGAAACTCCTAAGACGTATGCTGTCACTTTTTACCTTCAATGAAAAGAATGTAACAGCATGCCAACTAAGACGTACTATCCTAAGCTAAGACAAGGTTTTTATTTAATTTTATTCAGAATCCAACAGCATATTTATAATACAAAATTTACATATTATAATACATTTTGGGATGCCAATAACAGGTTTTGCAAAAAAGTACTGTAAGATAACTAAGAACGGACTAAAAATTACCAATAAGAAATAAAACAGTAAACTAGAAAATTTTACATAATCCCATACAGAGTACGAGTGTAAGGTGTGTTTTTGTGTATTTGTGTGTGTCTGAATGTACATGTGTGTGTGCGTGTGTGTGTCTGTGTGTGTGTGGAGGGAAGGGGGCGCGTTCAACCAAACAAACAATCAAAGAAACTCTTCAGCTTTATAATATTAGTATTAGTATAGATATAAAAATCTCGTGTCAGTGTTTGTTATCGAACTCTTCCGAGACTACTTCATCCAATTTTGATGTTTTTTTGTGAGTATATTTGGCCCTCCGGACCAATCTGACCACCATGAACTTACCACTGGTGGTGACTTGGGATGTCTATATCCCAACTGACTACCAGTGACCAAATAACACAGTACTACTCCCACATTTAGAAATCCCAAGTCACCACCAGTGGCAAGTTCATGGTGGTCAGATGAATATGGTATGATGATGGTAGGTCTGAGAATAGGTCGTAGGCTATTTTTTATACCCCTAGGTGATATAAGATTTTTTTACTATTATTATAGCGAAACGTAGTTCGCGAGTACAGCTAGTTTTCTATATAATTCTGCTTCCTTTTATATAAGATTCATCATCAATCTTAAGATGGGTAAGAACGCCAATCTCAGATGCTATTCACTCCTAGAAAACTGCTAGTGGTAACAATAAACAAAATCGTTCATTACAGTATATTGAATTGATTTAGAATTTAACTTCAACTAATTGGATTTATACCATTCAGTTTCATTTCGTCTTCGAGTGTATTAACATGTTGTGTCTCGATTTTAATTTGACACTGGACACCCTGTACGGGGGCATAAATTAGGAATTATATATGGCATTGTTACGCCTTTGAAGCAAAGACTGAAGCGGCCGTCGCTCTACCAAGTGAACCGTGCTTAAATAAAACAACCTCAAACGCTTTTGTAATTTACGATTGTGTAAATTAAATGATTGTTTGCTCATATACCAGTTGAATGCGTTTATTCACGTTTGTTTACACATATTAAGATAATTATGAGGTTTAATGCATTAACTGGTTAAATACATATTATTGTGTGTGTGTGTGTTACTACTATGTTAATATATAGGTACTAAACCTTATTAAAGCTACGCAAACTCAAGTTTTTTGTGTGGATTAATATTTTTCCCTGTTTCCATTTAGGCCTTAGTCAACCACGCTGGTCCAGTGCGTCGACTTCACATAAACCTTTGAATCTCTTCGCAGATGTATGCAGATTGCCTCGCGATGTTTTCTTTCACCGTAGAAGCATCAGACAAATGCACATAATATGAAGTTTTAAAATCGAAAAACGCATTGGTACATAGCAGGATCGAACCCCGGACTTCCCCATTAGGAGGCCAGTGTCGAGTTCACAGCGCCACCCATGCCCATCAAAGGTTTATTCATAGAATATGTGGGATAATAAACACATGAGTAAGGGAAAGGTCATGTAATGTAACATGGATAAAATCTGTTTCGCCATTGGCTATAAACTAAACACATGTCTCGCGTGATAGTAGCAAATATCTTCACAAATAAATTTTAGCTCCATACTTGCACTAATCCCTTCTAATTTACAACTTAAACGGTGTTGACAGGAATAAATTAATTACTCTTTATATTTAACCAGAAACAAATTGTTATTGCGTACGAAAGCGATCGCGCCGTCGCTGTGGATTTAGCTTGAGTTATAACTAACTTATGCTTTATGCTAACAAAGATAAGGGCAATATTGTTGAAATATTATTATCTATGTTCTAGATATTTTTATATCTTAAGTTGTCTGTGCTTGTGTGGTCAATGGGAAGTTAATTATTAGCGGGGAAATATATAACGTTTCTCCTTTTCATATTATACTTACGGAAGAAATCAAGACTTATTAGGTTGCAGAATTAGAACCACAAGAATAAGAAATATGACTATAGCTATTAACTATCATTTGGGTAGCCTGTTTGTTCAACAACTAGCATAAAAATAATATAAGAGTCAAGTTGAAACCCGTAGGAAACCAATATTACTTGTAAATGGCTAAATTGCTGGAAAAATCAATTTTAGGTTGGCGCAAAAAAGTAACAGACAGACGAGAGTTACTATAGCATGTTAATATTCATCATAATCATCTTACCAACTGCCGCGGCTGGGCATAAGTCTGCCATGAAGAGGGGATTTTAGCTCATTTCTTAGCGTGCCCAATCCGGGTTGGGTGTAGCGCAAGAGCCTCGAATGTTGATCAGTATAGAGTGTACAATTATGTTGTTTTAGTTCCTATAGGGTGTTTGAAACCATAACCGCCTCAGATGTGTAGAGCCAAATATTAAAAGGGGCTGGTAAAGAAAAATGTAGAGTTCATAGAGCAGGCTGAACCGAAAGCCGATCGTCCTTCGGCCGGCGTCATAGCATCGCTTCTATTAATCGCTGGTAGTGAATTAGTGCGGCGCGTATGTAGTGTGGAGACACTTCATTACGAGGCGGGACATAAATCAGGCCTTCTAATATTAAACGTGCCTTGCCGGGGCAAATTGCCGGCCTGTCTGCGACCATGCGGTCGGCTGGTTACGGTAACGGTGGTGCTGATGATGCGATTAGGGGACTGATGTTGTTTTATGATGACTACCTCATTCTAACGCTAAGCTTAATTATTGCGTGTGGTATTGGCAGAGACGAAACTGTCGCTGGTATAAAATATGCGTAGGTTTCGATGTTTCGTTAAAAATAGCCATGTTTACATAGCAGATTCGTCGCCAGTACATTCAATAGTTAGGCGCCTGAGGTATTATTCTTTCTCCTTTATTATTTCATTTTGTAATCTAAAGTAAACCTTTTCAATTGGGATGATGACTAAATTCTAATTTTTACGTCTCGTCATTAAATATTAAAATACCGTGGAAAAAGACGCAGTCCTGTGAAATTAGAATTAAAATCGGCTAAGAAATACATTAGATACAAGCATTTTAAGTTGTTAATTTGAAGGCGATTAGACAGAGAGGTCCGACATCAACCGTGACGTCATAGTTGAGTACGGCCATATAAACTCCTTGTAAATTGCCGTTTTGCTAGAAAGAGATGGAGAAAAATCTTTAATACCTTATATCTTGGTTGATTTTATATTTATTCGAAAACCGATTTTTTCTTTTTGCTTATTATATGAATGAGCTTCTATTAAAGTAAAAAAGTTTAGTCATCTATTGTTTACAGGCAAATTCAATCTATTTAGAACGCTTTGAGTGCTGGCTGGATTTGAAGTAAGCAAAATATGTTGAACAGTAAGAGTCTCTTGGCTGGAATTATATTTTTTTTATGGTTTGTCAATAAATTCTGAATTGTTAGTTTATGTTTTTGTCCTAAACATATTTGCGAGAATGGAGGGTTATATTTTTTTACATTAAATTGTAGGTATAAAATAATTACAGATTTAAATTCAGATTCCGAAAGTCACAAAGATTTCAAACACAAAAAAGAGGATCGTACCACATGATTCTATGTTTTCCCCATCATCCTGATGTACACCAACAATTTTTTGTTCAATTTTTAGTAGATACCCTTAAAATATGCCCTGTCAAATCAAAATAATGAACTTTTATCGTAATTTCTACGCAATTTAATGTTTTTATTCGCGTTCGCCCATTTGCATCATCCGAATTAGATGTGAAATGTCGACAGTGTTTTGTGCTAATTTATTTTTCCGTCGGGCGGAGATAATTTCGCGGCCCCACAGGGAGATCTTACTAATGTGATTTTAATGTACTAAACTGTCGTCTTCACCTATATTTGTTAGCGTAATCTGTTTTTGTTCCATTCCTTTCGCGACCGAATTCTTTGTGCAGTGGATAAGCTGCGTAGTTCAGTGAGAAAAGGGGCAACAGATTAACTACACATATTTGATTCCAATATAATGATAGTTATTTTGTATGCGTAGGTAAGAAATTACCTATGTTAAAATATATTACATCAAAACAATTATGTGCAATTATGTTTTATTAAAAAAACTGATTGCCTTGATTATTGGATTCCTATATGAATTAACCTAACCCTTTCACAGCATCACATGAAAAATGTCACTACGCAAGTAGTATTTAAGGAATATAATAATCGCTAAGATAATCAATCAAGAATTATATATTTCATTAAAATTTCTGATTTATTTATAATTCTCCATATAAATAAAATTAATCTAATACTAAATCCGAGGAATGGTTGGACTGATTCCGGTATTTTTTTTGAATATTTGTAGAGTCCAAATAAGATTCTTATGGAGAGTGTCGGGAAAATCTAGACTACTTTCTTCCATTATTATTATTTCTATTAAATAAGAACAAATTGCTATATTTTCCTGTAAAAGAAAAAAAAATCAGTTCAAAGCCATTAGGGTAAATTCAAGTTGTGGCTACGATGGTAGACTCATCTTAAGCACAAATTATTAATATTATAATGTTCTTTTGAAATGATTCTGGTTTCAAAGAAAAAAGATTCCTGTTGATTAATCATTCTTTCTTCAAACTCATTTCCAGATGAATAAAAAAAACAAGAAGAAACAAGCACACCCACACTTTTCTTTAGTATGTTTAAGCCAAAAGCTTGCTTGAGACATTATATTCTAGCAAAACTATTAATATTAATGTAGTGCCTACTTCTTACGGAATTTCCCTTCGAATAAGTAACTCTCTGACATCATTAACTAAGCACATAAATATCCAAACGTCATCTAAGTACAGATAAACAGAAATATAAAAGTAATGTATCTGTAAGGGGAATTGAAGAAAAAGAGCAATTTATATTATTTTTATCTTTTTTTGACACTATCGGACCCTCCCCGTGGCGAGTGTTCGAGACAGGGGCGTATCGAGAGTCATTTAGGTTTTGCCCTCATCTGACCCCCAAGAAATATGGAGGCTGTATAAATACCTCAGTGGATGAAAGTTTGACACTTGATGCAAAATAAAAAGCAAGTCTTCTAAATAATTTCAGATATTTGGATCAAAATTTTAAATGTTAGCAAGAATTTTAGATATTTGGATCAAAATTTTAAATGTTTGAAGAAACGGAAATACGTAAGCGGGACTATTTGATAAGCAAATTAATTTGGTTAACATTGTATGTACAATTAAGGAGAGTCTACTCTAACGGTGATCTTCAAATGGATCGGAAAATATTTGTATGTATGAAATTATTTTCGTCGCGACGCCTCCCGTGGCGGAGACGTTTATTCGCCCGTGAATCAACACCCCGCTGATGTATGGCCGCGGTGTCAACGCGCGTTTTCTATTACATTATTTTTGTTGTTGTTTTTATCCCCCATTTTGGGGGCTTCATGCTAAATTACACTTTTAGGCAGAGGACATGGTATTCATTTAATAAATTGATTTTGTCGCCTTTTTATCAAAGTGTTATTATTATTTTTTATGTTTTTACATGTTAATCTATAAAATTTAACTTCCATTAAAATACATCGATGAAAGGTTTTGATTATTTCGTAAAAGCTATCGTGCTTTGTTGCGTTAAAATGTGAACAAAAAACGAGTAAAGATTTCATTGCCATTTTTAAAACATTGTCTTTTAACACATTTCTATAGAGCATTTGTACTGCACTGAGATTTTTCACCTATATTGAGATGTTTGGCTAATAATCATAAATAATTTTGTGGCTGAGTTTTCGAAAATTATTTAAATGGTAATGAAATGTTTCGCCTCCTTTAGGTAAGGGAATCAAATAGGTCCTTTGATTCTGATTCCGACTTGGTAATCAATAAAAGTTACATCTTGCAGAGTGTAAAATTTTAACTTTATTAACAACTCTATTTGTTGAAATTGGAAGCCAGATTTTAAGCACACAATTATTTTAGATATTCATAAAATAAATCTAACGCAAATCTTACACTAGCAAAAATTGGATATAATTAAACTACAATTCTATCAACGGATGATAAAAGCAATGACCTTAATAATGAGCCGTTCACTTAACTGATTTACATGTATTGCGGTAACTGTTGTAGTTGATTGGTGGTTAATATGATTGTAAATTATGGCCGATTTTTATTATTACAGCGACGAGATCAAGTTATGTTACATAGATCGGAAATTATCAACAAATAACTTTCTCTACTACGATTGATAGGAAATCGAGTTGAGCAATTTCGTTTATAAATAAGTAAGTTGAAATTAACTTATATGAATGCAGCAAGATAATCTGTGTCAAATGTCTACGTTTGCTTGTGGTATTGTTCATAGGTCTTAGTGGGTTATTTGATGATCAGCGGCAATATTAGTAACCCTTGCAGACCTAAAAAGGCCGCATGAAAGAATCATAATATCATAATATATGATTCATTTTGGCAGTCATAAAATGTTCAACATTTTGGCAATTGATATAATCAATGGAGTGCAATTCACCTTATGTATTTATATTATTTGACAGCTTTGTCTGAATATTCGTAAAATCGTCCTAATTGACACTTAGGTGATTGCTAATTTGTGGACCATTTTACGAATTTTATTCATATAAAGCTGCCTATAGAATATCTGCATGAGATGAATTGCACTTCATTCATAATACGAACTGCCAACTTGTTGACCGTTTTATGGCTACCAAAATTAATCATATTATAATTCTACTGATGGGGGACTTTTAAGGTCGGCTGATATTATCACTAATTAATTTTTACGAGTATTTATTTGATGATTTACGTGTAATGATGAATATTTTAATTTCTATTGATCCATTCGCTTTACTCTGCATATCTAATGCACAATGTGTATGAGCTGTGTGCATTATTCTGTCAATGTTAAAAGAAAAATAAGCAAATATATATTAACCTAACATAATTTAATTTACACACTATTTTATATATCCATGCATGTAGGTTTTTCCATTATACCTCCATTGAGATTTAACAACAGATTTCACAACAATATGTCCATACATATCAATTACCTAGTTGTGAAAACCTGTTAAAGCATTCAAAGGCACTCCACTCGGTACTCGCGCATTAAAACTTCGTGGAGCCACATTCCCTGCGGCCCTTAGAACATGGCATTTACATTATACGGAAAAATGTTACTAATTAATTTCTTTATTTATTAAGAAGCAGACTCTTAAGTTATTAAACATTCTTGGTGCGTTTCTTGTGTCTAAGTGGTGATAAATCTTTATTAAAAAATTATGTTTTAGCTCAGATCACATTGCTTAATTAATTAACGAAAAATTTAATGTTGCTACTTGTCTACTTAAATCACTTAATTATTTGATTAAAAAATCTAACACATTTACTGAATCGCCTAATAATGAAAGAAACAAACTATTCGTCTATTGATGTAATTTTGTTTATGAAATAACTTTTTATATAGAATTATGTAAGTACTGAAAAATTAAGAAAATTTGCATAAGAAATTGACTTGCTGCTTAATAACGTAGAACTCGTGTCCACTAGTGATTTTTCACTGGTGTCCTCATATCCACAGTTAAAAAAACTCTCCGCCCTTAATAAAAGTACATTCGATTCATGGAAGGCCAATTTACCTAATGTACCTGGAGACAGGCCCAGCAGTGTAAGGCAGGCACTTCGCCTAGTGGAAGGTCACCAGGCTTACTCGTTTGTGACCCCCCAGGTCAGGGCTACAATATCTCCCAGTTAGGTGTCAGTCCCACTGAGTCAACCCCTCCCCAGCTGCTTAGGGTAATTGGAGAACGCCTACGAAGGCACGGCTTCATCTACCCAACCACCTGCAGGCAGCGTAGTAGGCCGTCAAGAGGATCCCGCGCTCGCTCCGCAGCCTCCTGTGAGATAACGTCTTCGCAGAAGGAGGGTGTGGCCAACCCTACATGTTGTATGGTTAGCAGAGTTTTTGGTTGCTATGAGCCAACGTGTTTGTTTGATGTTATTCCGTGCTACCGATGTAAAAGCACAATCAAACTTATTATGCACTATAATGTCCAGGCTATTACAAATTAATATCGATGTATTTTTGTAAACATATAAAAAATAAGCATATGATTTAGCAAATAAGTGTTAAACTAATCGATTACGTCTTTTCCGATATTCTTAAAGCTCCATATACACGATCGTAACTTAGGGCGAAAGTAAAACAGTGTGTAGGTACATAACACATGTTGTAGACACATAGTTGTAGAAGGCAATAATTTATCCCTCCTCATCCCAACTATTCCCTTGGCTCATACCTAGATATATGTATCCAAACGCGGCAATAAAGTCAGTACTGGATACGCCAAAATTTCTTTATTAATATTGTTTGTTTCTAATGCTAAATTATTATTTGTTTATATTAGTTATGTAGACTTTTAATTGAATTAGGCTCTAACTGAAGTAGGCTTTAGTAATACATAGGTATTAACCTATGTATTACTAAAGCCTACTTTAGTAATACATAGGTTAAGGCTAAAAATTACGAACTTAATGTCGTATGATATTCTCTGCTAGTCAACTATAAATATAACCTTAAAAGTATACTAGTGTTATATTTTAACAAATAGAATAACTTCAATAATTACTTTAATATATATCTACCTATTTTATTATTTATATGCCGCCGCATTATGCAAACTTTTGGTGTTAGTAGAATAACAGATGGGTTAGTTCGTAACTACATGAAAATAAACATGCTTAAAGTTATTATTACCATTAGTCACATTAACTGCCACCATTTCTTATTATTTCCTTACTAAAAAGAGTACACCATATATTAAATCTTAATCAATGAACAGAATGCACACAATAAAACCAATTAATATTGCTATTATGTTACTTTACTCATCCGTTCCTTGAGTCTACTGTCCCATCCAGTAACTATAATCTCTAGAACCCTACCAAATATGAAAGTTGTTCGCGAACACGGCACGCGTTGTACAATATATCACGTTTTGATTCGGCCGCGCCATAAACAATACAATATATCAATATAAAGCAGACGGTGGCGAAATTTGAGCGTAGCGAGTGCGTAATATTTATGTGCCGGGCGGTGTGCGCCCAGCTTTATAAACAAGCGCGATTTGTTTTGACACCAGCTAGCTGAAAGTGGATACTATGTCCATTCTATCGACAGATTCAGAATGAATTTGTTGTTGTATTCTCATATTCACTTAAGTAGTCATGGACGAGATATTATGAATAATAGCTGAACTATTGAGGATGTCTTTATTTTTAATTAATAAAATTATCACATAGGCGTTTTCTTGAAAGATTTAAGTACGATCATTCGTCTTAAATAAGATAAGTAAAACTGAAATAAGTTCAGTCAACTGCTTTCAGAATGGCAACCAGCAACTGTTAAGTAACCGACTAGTAGGTATGCACTTTCAGCGTGTTACCTTGAGAACTAACTTAATGTCGAGTTTCAACAACACAGAGATTATTAGTATACTAGGTATATAAAATATAAATATTAGGATATGATTAGCTATAACCAAGTTTAAATTACATAAAATAAGCAATGTTTCTAAAGAATTTGCAAAGGTTGCCGCAGAGGAAGAGCATCCGTACTTTTTTAATTTAGACAATTTTTTGCGACTATAATTATTTTAGTACATACAGGTCAGACATATCCCCATCGGCAGACCCCTGCCGTCGTAGGAGGCCAGGACGAAGGAGGCGACAATTCGCTCGCCTTCTTCCTAAAAATAAAAAAAGGTCAGACATATCATAGTCATAATTCATTGTTATTATTATTAAGTACTATTAATTTTTTGATTTGTTAGTATTTTATTTTGAATTCTTTTTTTTTCTATATATTATTAAACTTTTGAAACATCTACCTCACGACAGTAACTGTCATACGTACAAAGTGAGAATCTATAATTGGCATTAGGTTATAATGTAAATTGTAATAATATTATCTTTAAGTGCTGTTGATTCTGTTATTAAATAATAAAAAACAAAATCCGTTAGATCGATCTTATGGTCATAGTAATATCGGTTTTCGAAGTGCAAGAGTAAAGATTGACGCGTTGCTGGGTGTATATAATGGCCAGATTGATAGTGATAACTATCTTTGCGGAACTTAAAATGATCAAAGTCTACTATTCACAAAATTTGCGAATAGAAATCGTGTACTATACACGTATCCCAAATAGAGATGTCATTACGACTAGGTTCTACCTCTATAGTCTTACTCGTTACAATATGTTATCTGAGATACATCTAAATGATCTCAGACTGCTTATCTAAATGATTGTGCACCACACACTGTGCAGCAGTTTGACGTCATCAATATTTTTTTAACGCAGTTGTTTGTACGCTTTTATTGTTGAAGACATGCGCTCGATTACTCCCGAGAATGCGCTGTCTGGCGAGACACCAACTATGTAGTATGCGCTGTGTGTTGATTCATAATGATCGATCAAAGATTACCGATTGACAAGTGTTAGCCGTTAAATATTCTCTCATCATGTAGTCTTTGTGCTGCCGTGGGCTCGTGGTTGAAATTCTTAATCATACAAAGTGAGAAAAGAATTTAATAAAACCGAGCTGTCCTGTAACAATTTAAGTCCTTGTCATTTATGGATGAACATGGCCAAAGGTTTACGAAAATCTACGAGTACACTTCGGTAATCATTATACAAATAATGATAACTATCTCTGTCTGTTTGTTTCGCTTTCACAACTAAGCTGAATAGCGCCATAAATGTAGTAGAGAACTTATTCATTGAGTATATTTGTTTATAGCAAAAAAGTGAACTAGGAAATCTACGAGTATGCACTGATAACGATACCTATAAATTGAGATATTTCTTTAAGTTTAGTGTTTTCATACGTTATTTTTTATGCAACAGGTTTGTCTACACCAAAAAGCCATTACCAGCTTTTCTAGGCAATTTGTCAGGACGTCTAATGCTCCTGAAATTTATGTCCGCGTTTTAGCCGCACATATAGTGAGAAAAATCGTCCTATCAGTCCGTTTATCTTTATCAGAACGCTGGAGGTATTTGTCTCTGTTGAAGCGGACGATCATTTTATTTTCACTCAAATTTGTGTGGTCGTTTCTCTTTGAACTTGGTTCTTGGAAAATGTCTGATTCAAGGTAGACCTTTTGAAACGCTGATCTATCATCTCTCTTCGTAGAACGCGCTTGCTTTTTGAAGTCAACACATATCTCTTAAATCACGAAACTCTATATCTATAATATCATTATAAAGCGTTTGTTGTAGTGTGTAGAAAGCGGTGTTCTAACTGCGTTATATTTGTTTTTTCACCTATAGTGCATGTAATGCAATAATTACCCCTTTTTTTTCTCGGGGGGAAATGCGTAACCGCACCGTACCCGCCGTTGGCTAGGCGGCGAGCGTGTGCGTGTGTCTCCCGGCAGAGTGCCAGGCCTACCCACTCTAGGTAAGGTCCACACTGCGGCTGCAATAATTACCCCTAAAACAATTTTGCTTAGAATGCAAATACTTCTGAAATACTTTGTCGGCCTTATTAATGAAAATTTTACGCCTTGGATCATCCTTGGATTAGCTACTTCGTGTTTTGTCTTATTTTGACATATGACAGCCGACATGTGCGGAAACAAGACAAAACACGGAGTAACTAATGCGAGGTGATCCAAGGAGTAAAATTTTTATTAATAAGACCGGAATAATATTAGTATATAAATTTGTGAATGATGTTTCACACTTTAATTATATACACGTCTATAATCAAAGGTTATTAATCAATAATAGTTTGACAGCCACTGCAAAGTTTTTTGATACGAATGTAATATGCACTTTTATATACAATGGATTGCATACATACATAGTAAATTTTTAAATGATACATGATGCATAAATTAGACGTTGACTTTAAACAACAACTTGAAATTAACAAAACATCGTCACATATAATTTTATTAGTATGTACCTATATTTTATTACGTAATGTTATGTAAGTACAAAATTATTTGTGCTACGTTGTTGTGCTCACGGACCGTGGTGGATTTATTGAGTGAACTGAACGAACATAGACTGTGGCGTACAAGGCTCACTCACACCAGCTGAGGAGCCATACAATAAGGCCTGTTGTAGCAATGGTACAAGAGATTATAGGTAGAGACAGCGATATCGCTCTACGTAACGCTATCTTGCTCTAACCACAGATTTAATCCTGTTTTAAGTGATGATGGTTGCCCGGCTCACTGTATCTTCAGTTCGCCTCGACCCGGCTCTCGACATGGAATTGTTTTAAACTTTGATTAATCCTTGCCGCGCGATGAGTATTACCTTGTTTCGGCTGATGAATATGTTGCATTTGATGAGTAGTGGTTTTGCGGGGCCAATGTTTTTATATTCAGTTTTTGAGTTGGTGTTTATTATATTTAATTGCTTCATTGTTTCAAAAAGCTGTGACTATAATTTTAAAAGGTTGTTTAGACCAACAAAAGTTCAAGTCTATTGACCAGTCTCTAAAAGTTTCATAAAGTTTGCTTTATTGGTTATTAAATAACTAAGAAAAAAGTTTAGTATCAAATAAGCAATGTTCTTAAAAATCTTCATAGAAAACGGCAATTTCATACTTTAACCCCTATTATTTGCAGCAGATGATTTTTCGTCGCATTTTCAATGTTAGTCTCACAGTGAAAGTTGTTCAGTATGGAGGTCTGAGTAAACTTTTATAAAAATGTAAAAGTTTGAACGCTAAGATGCTTGTAAAAAATATCACATATATTCAGGTTATTTACTAAAATTATCAAAGGTCGGTAATTGTTGTACAATAACAATACATAATACCGAATACAAATGAAACGAAATAATACAGTCGAGTTCTCGAATAGATTCTATTTAAGCGATAAAATAAGTAAGCATCACCTACAACGGGTCAAAACTATTATTAAAACTATTATTTAATTTGTGGCACTAACAATTTTTTTTATAGTTACTACTTTTATTTAATATTTTTAGATATTAGAATAATAGAAATTATTCGATTAAATTCCTACATAAAAATTAATAACACAATACATACTCGTACTAATCAATTATAATCTGTTATAACAATGAAAAGCAAAACCTAATGAAGACAAAACTAATACATTATTATTTTAAACATTACGAAATAATCTCAAACTGCAGACATTTCAATTGCAATCAATTTGCAATGATAAAGCGCACATATTTACTTGAGCAGGTACCATAATTTGTCAGAAACTCGTTCAATTTTCGTCTTAAAACTCCTTTTATCGCACGATTACATTAATTAGAGGTGTGGCAATAATTAATATTCATTAAAGTCACCTTTTAGTTAACTGTGCGCGCGTATCGCAGTTAATAAATTCCGCGGATTGTCGGCCTAAGTCCGACGGAGAGATAAAGATGCATCGGAAGTATGCAAAAAATTGCCGATCCGAATTGGAAGTTCGAAAACCTCAAGAATTAATTTTGCAATTGTTTTTTTTTTACATTTCCAGTATGAGAAAAAAATTATAATCCTTACACAGTAGTTACAATGTAAGGAAATTTAGACTAAGGCTTTACATAATTCTATCGATGAAAGTGCTAAGATAGATAATAGAACATACGGAACAAAGTCAATATTATAGTAAATACACAAAAATCTGTCTTTGTCAATATGCTTTTATATGCATTTATTACTATGCTTTCAGTTAAGCGACATTGAATAATTCGTTGAGATTGAATTTCCAAAACAATAATCTGATGTCAAATGTTTATAAAATTCTGTATTATGTTGGGGTGACGAATATAACGTCTGCTTTACAAATACAATAAGTAACTGCTCTCCAGTTACGTCTTATAACATTATATAGTTTTATGTCTATCCTAAAACACACACAGATACTGTATCCATGCGTATATTATATACTTACATTATATAAGTATATTTATATAGGTACTTACACTTTAATAAATTATTAGTTTTTATAATGAAGAGAGTTGTAGCAATAATATTTTCTGTTAGCTTTAAACTAAAAATGTAGGCAGTTATTTCTAAAATATTTTGATTGAGTTAGGTTCGAAAAAAAGCTTTAAATATCTGAACGGAACATGACAAATCTATCAGAAAATAAAATGGCCAGTGTATCCTTTTGCTGTGGAATAAACGGTAAAATAATTGGCTCAGTTACACTTCCGCCGAAGCATTAACCCCCTCGTATTGAAACCTTTGTGGACTTAATGCAAATGCATCATAATGCTGGCGTTGCACACTAAATCACGGCGCGGATGGCCGCTGGCGATAATCTAGTGGGAGATAAGCTGTTTATCGCCATTTGTTTATAACTTATTCTGTTAATACACTACGTTTATTTCTTTCGCGATAGTGTTATTCGCCTATATTAACATCCCGGTTTGATTCGAGCTTGCGTTGGATAACAGACGATTAAAGAAACAATAATATGCGAAAGTTGGAAAAGCACAACTGTAAAGCAATGATCGGATTGTAGCACGTGGAAAATTTATCTGTGCCCCTTTTTTCGCTGGGAAATGCACATAGTTCGCGTTTGGGAAAACGCGAGATTACGTCGAACTCTCCGCTGTCACGGCAGCACGCGTAGCACGATGATCGCGAGAATATTTTCCCGGCCTATTTGTCTACACCGAAATGTCACTTTTGACAGTAGTGAATGAGATAGCTATTGTTTGGTGTCGAGAAAGCGACATTGAATGTAGAGTTGTGTAACTGAGGAGTGATTGATTCAAAAGATACATATCTGACGCAAGGAATGATTGTATTAGTATATCACATCAGCTTAGAATATATCTGTAGCTCAGTAACTTTTTCACTCGCCTGAGATGTTCGAGAGCATTGAAACGGCATTGAATCAGTAACTCCAGTAACTCCTATCTTTCACTCGGCAGGGATTATGAATTCAAAAGGCCGAGAGCGTTGATAGTCACTAGGCCTGTCAAGTATGAAAGGAAATCATGGGACTGATTTTCACATTCACAAAAAATAATATTATGAAAATTATTCAAAGTATGTATAATTATGAATACAAATTAATTATAAATTTCTTTATGAATGCTAAACTAATAATAAATAAGTTAATAAAACTTTAATTCAGAAATTGACAGACACACAGCATAAATTCATTATCTTATTGACAACATAAAGAAACACTGAGTCACTAAGTTAATTATTTAGTTTTTCAAGCATCAATGCCTTGGTATGAATTACTCAACTGAGCTAATGAGTGATATAAAAGAGTGATGTATATCAGCTGCTTCAAAAGATACATATCTCTCCTTTCTTCTCAGTGATATACTCTGCACAAGTCTAATTTAATGATAGACATATTTATCTCTGGATACTTGTGCTACGCGTGCTGGAAGCAACTAACCCAACAATACACATACGACTTGGTGCGAGTGCGCCCATTACCGCCGCATTCTCTCCATGACCAGATAGAAGACCTTCGCCGCCTGACAAGGGGCGCATGATTCGCATTCAAAATCGTAAGATTCGTATATGAATTTCCAAATTCACTATTTTTGAATATTCTTTCCGTGAATTCTGCAATGAGTGGTCCTATACCCACTCGTTATTGATATCTACTTGTAGAATATAAGCAAAAGTGACATTAACAGTGAAATTATTTACTGTTGTTTCAATCACCAAAAAATATTTCACTATCTAATTATTATATACTTAGAATAATGAGTGATTACGGTTTTTATTTTTTTCTGCGTGAAACAGAATTTAATATAGAATTTGTTTTAAATGACAGCGCTAAATTCGAGTGATTCAAATTCTTTAACATTTGGAACAGTGTAAAAATTATTTTGCACGTAATTTGTATTCGTGATCAAAGGAGACGGTTCATCGTGGGCCAAAATGTAACAACATGAAATATTATTTATTTTAACTCTTATTGCATAGTAGTTATATGTTAGAAAAATCAGCGTTATCCGCAATCTGAGAAAAGAGAAAATCAGGTTTAAAGTTATTGATAACGAATGAGTTGAATAACATGCTGTAATCGATTACTTTTTATATCCCGTGATAATAGTTTTACGTCAACCTTTCCTAAACAATGAAGAAGAGTCCAAAAAAAGGATATATCTATCTGTAATCGATTATTTATATCTTTTTTTTTTCAAATACTTTGGGGTCAGCGCTGTGAAAAAAAAAAGAAAATGTCAGATGTCACTCGACTCGTTTGCTTTGTTTCGTTCGCTAAGTTTTGAGTGTGCTCTTATTGTTATTCGATTTTTCTACGACCTTTGCTATTCAATACGGACTTCAATGATCTTATTTTTCTTGTATGACCTTTGCTTTCACACCGGACACCGAAAACCCGCTTACACACGTTTGACTTTGGCAATCTTGTTCCTGGACTTCCCGCTCGGCCTTTCGATTGGACACCACACCCCACACCATGAATCGTTGTATAAATTGCAATTAGCGTTAGATCGCTGTAACGCAATAGGCAACAGAGTTTTAGATAATGATGCCATATTGACTGTGTTTCGTGATTGGCGTGCACCTCAACCTGTAAGTTCAGTCTTCTAAACTATTTTAACTAATCTTTAGTAACGTAAAAATATATACATATGACTTTATAATGTTATTTCCTGAAAAAGCGCTCTATTTCGACATCTGATTTTCATAACCCCACTTTTTATAATGTTTAATTTCTCAGATCTGAGATTGCCAATTTTGGCCAAGTTTTCAGAAACCGTTTAATATCCTACTACCATTCAAATAATACCACTTTCATTGTGTTACACCTTAGACCCAAGGTTCTATGGAGGGTGATCCGTCTTCTTTTAGATTAACTTCTAATGATTCAAAAATTCGTCTCAAGATCACGGGAACTCTATCAAAGACTTCTACGATATCGTCGGTGTCTGCTCTTCTATAGCGAGCCTCTCTCGCCCTCAATAATGGGAAAGCCGAAAGTCCCCTGAGGCATCCGGTGGGTTGGCGACTGGTGGGAAACTGTAGAATGCAGGGCCCATATTGCACGGACTTGGAACCTGTTGGTTGCCGTCAAGAGGAAGAAGGCGTGCGTAAGTCCGTCTTCCCACCTGTCCTTCTATGCCAGCATGGCGAGATTAAGGGATCACCCCTAAGCCCTCTCTGACCCTTCTCCTTCTGTATCATGACTTTGACGCAGAAAAAGTTTACATCTGTGCCAATCGCTGAAGGAAATAAAACACATGAATTGACGTATTAATTGAGCGTATGTAAGTGCACTATACTCCAATTGATGTCAATCGTTTGCGCTCCGTAACCTATAGAAAGTAAGTAAGTATATACATCCAAACCTATACCTATGTAAATTTGATTCGTTTTAAGTACCGATTGGATGCGACTAAAATATACGCGACCATAATATACAAAAACCATAAAAAGCGATAATTACGCAATGTTAATCGTTCGTTTAGGTACGATTTAAATTACAATATCTACCTATTAAAATAGTGAAAAAGTCTGAAAACTTTTCATTAGGAAATCAGTAGCACATAACAGACTTAAAATCGCCATATGCATACACAAAAGGCTTATTTGGCACTGAAACAATAAATTAAGCGCTGAGCATGCGAAGCCAATTTGGAAATAGAAAGGGTGAGGTTATTATTCGACCACAGACGTATTAAAAAGGGTATCGTTTTATGAAAATTAAATACCGCGCGTATGACCCTTCCTGGGCGCATGTGTTAGGAATATGCAAATGACGTATCGGATGTACCGACCAACAATGATTCCTTGATTGAACACGTTTAGAAATAGTTTCATACATTGGCTTATATACTTTCGTACATAAGTGTTAATAGAGTATCCCATTACCGCACTTTGGTACAATCATCAACGAAGCTAATTTATGAATTGAAACATCTACAAAAACACGTTGACATTAACACAAATGTAGGTATACCTACAAGGTAGGTGTGCATCATGCTTAATACAAAACAGCACGTCCGCAGCGATCGTCCGTCATCCTGTCAACTAAATGCGTTTTGGTTTAGCTAAAATGCATGATAATTTTGATTTTAGGATCCGACACGAGCGCGTTGACACATTTAAAATATTGCGCAGATTCTGTCCCGGCGCGATGCGTGCCGACCCGATTTATGTCGGCAAGCACAGCTTTTTAGCTAGCTCGAAATTGGCTTTTCGCATCACCTGCTCGAAAGTGTCATAATTATCCTGTGTTATGTAAACCCAACATAAAGCCTCTAAGAAACAGGGATTAAATGTTGTACTGAATTTCTTTCTCTCCCTAGAGAATGAATACTTTTTGTATTTGGAACACCAAAAGTACTTAAATTTCAATGGATACCCATTTTATATTTTTTAAGCGAAGAAAAAAAATGATAAATTAAATAAATTGAAAACCGACAACAGAAGCATCGACGAACGCACTAAAAAAAAATACAAAATCGAACAAAAATTTAATGTCGCCGTGTTGTTTACAATCCATGCAGTCAGTATTCAAGGACATACAGTCATCTGTGTAGTTTTTTCAATACAGAAATTTCGTGACATTTGAAAGTAATATACTAATAATAAATAAATATATATTTTTTTATAAATACTGTGTTTCTGGCAGATAGTGCGAAAAATAGAGTATTTTCCTCGGGACTCTTGCCTTAAATCCCGACGCTCAAGATTCAATTGTAAGTATTTAGCACCCTGGCTGAGCTCGATAGTTAACCATAGAGACCTTCGTTACGCCCGCGAATCAAATCTACACCCGTGACATAAGACACTGCTCTATCCTCTTTGTTATAATCTACTATTTTACTCTCTCCAGCAAGTTCCGTGGTTAATGTTATTCTTTAAAGTGATAAAACGTTACGAACGAGGCTATCGATGTCAAATTTTTATTTTAAGATTTTCACTGTACGCGAATAACAAGTTCAAAGACGGAAACCTAAGTGATTACAGTTCAATAGGAGGCAAAAAAATCTCTGCTTCAGTCAGATGTAGGACATATTAGCCAGGATACTGCAGGCCTATTATGGATCTTTCATTGTATGACATGATATAAATTTTGTTTTCATTCATCGTTCATTCATTCATTACTGTCATAATAAAATGTGACCAAAAATCTTATTTTTCGTTTTGCACTATGATTTTATATGATATCATTTGAAAACCATGAGATCAGTAATAGGCCTGCTGGTCTGTTTGGGTAGATAGCTCTATATCATCATGTCAGCCATAATACATCCACTGCTGGGTATTGGCCTCCCCCAGAAGATGGGACTTAGACCATCTCCTACTAGGTTTCCCCATGAGGATTGGTAGGGTTCGGTACCTCTTTATCTAGTACTTAAATCAATTTAACTAGCATCGTTGTATTTCAACTCATACAATATATTTGATTATTCAATTCACAGAAACGCAGATGAGGCAACACTGAAAAAACATATATGTATACAGTAAAGACTTCTTTTACAAATTTGTTAAAGTATGTTTTAATTGAAAAAAAAGTCAATCTTCAAAACTATCATCAAATTAGAGATACTTTTACACGGGTATCTCAAAAAAAAAAACTTTCGTGGTGGTGGTGGTATTGGAATACACAATTTCATACGTAAATCAAATCACAGAATTGCTGTACTGAGCCTCCAATATCAATTCAATAGGTACAGAATAGGTATATTGGTGGGCAGAAAGTCGGCAAGTATAAAGCAAAGGGATTGGCATTAAAGTGGGCGAATCTTAGATCATGTACTGTCATGGTACAGAAGGTTTAATTGAAGGTGAAGTACCGGGCCGAATGAGGTCGTGCAGATACACTGATATAATGGAGCAAAGTCGTCTTGCCAAGTACACGTTTTGAGACTTAAATGTGTAGAATAAATAATTTCTTTACTGCAATTGTACATATACACCTTATCCTTATGTGTTTGAGACATGAATCACGATTTTGGTTTGTTGCAAATTACATTTTCAACATTTTTATCACCACCACCTCCATCTGCAACTATATACTTTTTTAGATATATTTATTCCAGTAGAAATTATATTTATTTCCGCATTAAAAACAATCCAGACTCTAAAGCAAAAGCTTTATAGGAAAATCCCGTCAAAATAAAAGTAAAAAAATACTGTATTTTAAAACAAAAAAATGAACAATTCAACCCCTATTTCGTTGCTACTAGGTAGAATTGTTAAAATCGCTGAAGAGCTAGTTAACTTTTTCTTACTAGCCTAAATATGTACAAGTTTAATTTTTCCAGCTTCAAAAATAATTAAGTTTCATACACACATTCAACCTTTGTTACCAGCCATAGGAGTTGAATTTACGAAATTCCGTTCTTAACGAATACTTAGTGTGTCAAATTTCAGTCCTATTCATCCATTGGTTTGAGCTGCACATTCATAGATCAGATCAGGGTATATCTGTATAAATAAAAGGAGAAGTTCCCATCATATAGACGCACGCACATCCGTAACCAGTAATGGTAGAAACTTGAAATTTGGACAGTTGTTTTAATTGACAATGCGGAAGCACACTAAGAAGGGATTTTAAAAAATTTTATCCCTGAAGGGATGAAATAGGGGTTGCAAGTTTGTACGGAAAATTTTTCAAATTAGTGATGATTTTGATAAAACTTGAGATTCCATGCTCTTAGAAACATTTCATTGAATACGTATTTCATGGTTTATTAGAATTAACCCCCTTAGGGTGCAAAATAGGGGTTGAAAGTTTCTATGGAAAATATTTAAAATCTGCCCTAATTTCTATGAAATTTATTATCCGAACTCCTAAATATAAACAACATCAGTCTCATCAAACTCTAACATCAATAGGCTAAAAAATTATTATTTCTACAGGAAAATATAAAATTCCCACGGGAAAACAATAATAACGCGGACAAAGCCAAGAAAGCTAGTAGACTATAAACGTACATTTTAATTATTCTCAGATCATTGTCCACCAAACTCAAAACGATTGTATGTATTTCCTGATCTCTAACATCAGGTCATTGAACTGTGAATGGGTAAATTGATTGACAGGTCAGACTGATGTCGTCATCGCTGTCAGCTCTAGCAAATTGAGGAACCACTTATCATGTCTCGACAAATCTGATGGTATCTGCTAGAATGCTAGAGCGGCGACTCTTGTCATAGCTGAAAATACAACGAATAGCAATGATCTAAGTAGTATCGCGTTAAAAATCTAATAATTTACAATGCATGGTTCGTTATTTGAAAAAGGTATTTTGAAAGTTATGTTGATTAAGTTGATTTGTTGCGAAGCGCGCTATTACGTTAACAGATAGCGACAAAACGATGATCATCGTCGTTTTGTAGCAAATTTCAATCAGGACAGCGCGTCACAGCTGTTTGCAATAATGTAGTTGCACAATAGTATAAGGAACAAGATTTTTACCAGAATAGAACAAGATAGTAACAATGTTGACATTTAACAGACACTGGAATGACAATGGTCTAAATGGATAAGATATGGCACTGAAATTACTGGGTACCGTGACTTTACATCTTAAGTCACAAGTTGGCAACGTATACTCGTACTGTGGCGGTTGCAGGCTTGTGGTGGTTGCAGTTTTACTGCGAATCACACAGGAGCCACATGTATTATAGGTGACGTTACCACTTACCATCAGGTGGTCAGGTTTGCCATCTTAATTGCAATAAAAAAATATAATAATGAACAATGAGTAAATAATAATCATTAACAATAATAAAATATCACCAGTATGTGGATGTACCACACTGCAACTTTGTTATCAAATTACCACTTGAAAGTTACGTACAGTATGCTCCCATTCACGCTTTACGGTTACACTACGAAAACCGCCGCTATTACGAGCGACATAAGAAAGGTCCAAAGGTTACTGTATCACTGCTATACTGCGTTTCTCTTTATACGAGTTGCTAGACGGGTTGTTTTATGTTCCTTCTCTTTGCCGAGGACTCCCTAAGTTGGCTCTATCGACACCCACAGCATGAAGGAACATGGCGCCACTGAATTTCGGGGGCTAATATTTTACAACACGGTCAGTATATTATCAAACTAGCAAACGTCAAACATTTTCCGCTACGGACCCACATTGAAACTGAGCCTTCACACCAGTGTTAAGGCAGGGAAAGTACTTTCCCGGCCTTCACACTGTCATGTACCCAAATTTCATATTTTAGTGAATATGCAATCTGCAGGCCAATTATGGATCTTTCATCGTATGACATGGTATATATTTGAGAAAAAGAAGGCATGAAATGCTGCATTTCGTTTTATCGAACTCCAATGATATCATCACTATGGCATAATTTCAATGATGTCATCATTAAATAATGAACAAATGAACAAAAATCTGACCGGAAATCGTATTTTTCGTTATGCACTATAATATCATAAGCTATCATTTGCAAAACCATGAGATCGGTAATAGGCCCTCTATTCACTGTGACATTCTAATAAGGTATCTAATATGCGCTTGCCAGAAGTCAATTTGAAAACTGACGAACCTTTTCATTCTGTTCCGTACATTAACGAGTTACGAGTTACACAAACAACTAACATTGATACGAAACGCTGCTGAGGAAGTTAAGTGCTAATGAAACGATTAACCGCTAATTTGGTTTTTTTGCGCTCAAAAAAGGAAACAAATAATCCGGCGAGAATCTAGTTAACAGCGATAATAATATAGTTTCAACTAGACCGAGACATTTGTATGAATTATTCAACGCCTGCACTGTCTATGAACCGTTTAGATGTTGGGAAAGATCAGTTGAACGGGGTCAAGGATTTGAACCTGTATGCAGGCTACTTCGTACTGCTTAACACTACATTGTAAGCTTAAGCCTATTTGTCTGGATGAAATCTACCTACTTCGTAGTACTAGGTACCTTCAGACCCTGTCCAGAAAGGGACAATTTGGCCTTGATTAGACTCGCGCGAGAGCGTTCTGGTTGCTTGCCTAACTTGGCAAGATTTTGACGTCGATTTTTTGATTTTGCGCGTGTATCCTCGTGTGCAACAAAAATTGTCACTGCCTTTCATTTGATTTTCATTCTGGCCAATAATATTTCAGTATTATTATTATTCATAGTGTCCCCCGTTCTGGCCAACTTACGTGCCGCCAACTATACGTATACGTCAATGCGTGTAAGTGTACTCCTTTTTTGGATAGTGTCTAACATAAAATCCCACCAAAAACATTGTGTAAAAAATAGCCAATTCTCGATGGAGCTGCTTGTTATCTCTTAAAAGTAATGAAATCTAGACAAAGTCGTGCAAAGTCTAAGGTTCCTTACTGCGATTTCTTTATTATTATATTTAATGTGTGTGACTTGGCCGTTAACTTGTACCCACTAACGTATAAATAATGTTCAACGACCAAGTCACACAAATTATTTTATTAGATTTTCTTATTTGATACAGTTTTTTTTCTTTTTAGGGGTAGTTTTTTTATTATTACAAAACTTTCTTTTTTTTTCTTTTCTTTATTGGAAGCGGCCCACCAAGTTGAATATTTTTTGTAAAGGCGGTATATCGATATCTCTAATAGTTTGGTTGGGCTCTTGTGTTTTCTAATCAGTGTCACCAGGTACTCCAGATCTTCGATTATCCTAGTTTTTATAGTTTTCCCTTTATGTGGCCATTAAACCCTAACTTTGTACCAAATTTCAGCTCTCTGAGTTTATGGGAAGTACTAGTTCTATTTTGATGATCATGAGTGAGTGTCATAAATGCGAAAAATTGCTTTCGCTTAACTTCGAAAATGTGAGTTGAAATCGCGCACCGAGGATTCCGTAAAAACTTATCTAAGTATACACGGTTTTTCATAAATAATCAATGCGTTATCTAGAACTAATTATTAAAACACGTAATGTCATTCAACCCAACATTTTCATGTAGGTATATCATAGTATTATCATCATGTCTATGATTTACATGAAAATTTTGGGTTGAATGACATTACGGGTAAACACAATTTAATAATTAGTTTTAGATAACGTATTAATTATTGGTTATTATGAAACACCGTGTATAATATGTTCATATTTACGGCTTTCCGAATTTTCCTTTAACTGTGCTATAAGACATTGCTTTTAGTCAACTTTTATGATTTTAGGTCAACGAAAAGTACCCTATAGGTTTTGATTTTCTTGTGAAATCGCAAGACTTGCGAATATTACCGTATATTGCGAATATTAACATATATTAGTTGGAAGAAACTGAATCTGAAATTCGAGTAGGTATTTGATATTAATTTCAGCTTGATAATTATTATCTTTATGCGTTTTCGAAAAAGGGGTCCTCAAGTGTTGTTATAAGGGTTCCATTTTTTATTTTAAGATACAGAACCCTAAAAATTGCTCCACAATCGATTCAGTGCTTATAAATAAATAGTAGAAAGAAGTGGTACCCAATATACTTATTCGGTGATAATTTGAAATAATTATTGTCGATATATTGATTGGATAAATATTACATAAAATACGAGTTTGTTTATCAACTTGCAATGCAGTGTTAATATAATACATACTGTCATGATTTTATTGCGGCAAAAGAGTGTTCATTTCAACAACACTGTGAATAGTTACGAGGGGGCAAAAGGGCCCGTGAATAAATAACAAAAGACAAAACAGAATCGAAAACTTCCATTGAATACAACAGTTGTCTTAACCCTTCTATTCGCCTCATAAAATTGGCGAAACGCACAAAAATGCGAACATAATGCCATTTGCATAATGTTCTAGCTTTGTTTTTGCATAGCGGTGGGTTTCAAATGTCACCGCAGGCTGGGGTGCTGAAATACCCATTATGGGGTGTTGGCTGTATTAAAAATCGTTTCACGTCCATGGACTCTTAAGGTTATTATGAATGGGAGTGAATTGCAGTACAAGCTCTGGTGTGATATTGAATTATTACATTTATAAGCTTACTATTTATTACCTACATAACGTACGTCGATTGTTACGTACATACATACGTGGGTATAAACATATTACCTATTATATATAAAAAATCTCGTGTCGCAGCGTTTGTTATCGAACTCCTCCGAAACGGCTTGACCGAAATTTTGTGTATATTTGGTAGGTCTGAGAATAGATCATAGGCTATTTTTTATACCCCTAGGTGATAAGGGTGGCCCTCTCCAGTTTTTTTTGGCCAAATTTGAATTGAAAAGTTGCTTCAAAAAATGCTTAAAACCCTAAATTTTCGCCCTTCTACCACCAACCCCCATTTTTAAATAGCGATATTGGTATTTTACTGGCGACAAATAATTCGTGGATGTGGTTAGTGACTGACTGAGGTATCTATGTAGTGCCCTAATTACTGGAGCTAGAAGCATGAAATTCGATAAAGGGGTTCGTTGGGTTATGTAGGCGCCAACTAAAGAAGGATTTAAAATTCCCACAGGAAGCTAAGAAATCCCTATCTAAAATAAGGAAACTACAATGTTAAGCTTTATCGAAGCTAAACATAGTTCACGGGCACAGTTAGTATAGTACAAACAGATAACAATATATTTAATGCTATACTAAAACTTACCAAAGAAAGGTATAATTTTTAAGTCATGAAAATAAATTAAGATGCGCCATATTTCCCAGTAAGAAAAAATATTTCGAAACATTATTTTTTTATAGGATATAACTTAGCATTCGTCTTTTCATTTTTAATACTAATTTTCATTTCCTTTTGTTACCCGCTTGGCCTTAGGCGATATTTCTTTAAATAACCTATGTCTTCCCTTGTTAATCGTTTTAGCGGTCTAGCTGCGAAAGTATAATAAACGAACAGACAAAGTTTGTTTCGCTTATATGTATAATATTGCATGGGATGTGTTCAACAAATTTAATACAAGTTCAGTTTCGTTATTTATTTATTTATGCTTTGCTACAAACGATTTTCACATATGGCGGATTTAGCGATGAATATCACTTTCTACCAGTCAATGTTATCAAATATCTTTTAATTTTTTTAGACATATAGGTACATAGACATATTTTCAGTAAAGCCGCTTTATATACTGTCACCTACAACATAGGTATTATAGCAAAGACATACACGTTATGGGGAGTAGACTTGAAGTCTACACGACCGGATGTAGTAGTCGTCCCGGCAATAACAGTTCCGGTGCCGACACTCGGCTCACTTCCGGCGTCTGCGAGGGAGCTGCTTCCTCCCAATTGTTTATGTCTTCGGCAAACACTAAATGACAATTTGGTGATCATTCGTTTTGACGACGCTTATATGCTGCAAAAGGGAAATAGAGCGCTATACAGGATCACGTTTCAACAATGAGCCTTTGAAATACAATCATTTTCTAAACATCAACGTTAAGAACTGTTTTATTGACAAAGTAATTCGAATAACATGAATGTCAGAAAATTACATTACAAAAAATAAAAACCGACTTCAAAAACACTGAAAAGTTAAAAATAAGAATAGGTACAGACAACATCACACTTCTATATTAAAGTCGGTGCCAAATTTTAAGACTTTCTAGGAGTTGTTTTTGATGATTCAAATAATTCGAATAACATGAATGTCAAAAAATTATTTTACAAAAAATAAAAACCGACTTCAAAAACACAGAAAAGTTAAAAATAAGAATACGTACAGACAACATCATACTTCTTTATTGAAGTCGGTGTCAAATTTTAAGACTTTTTAGGAGATCATCCTATTCTTATATTATTTTAAACTTTTCATTGTTTTTGAACTCGGTTTTTATTTTTGTAAAATATTTTTTATTTTTATCTTTTTAGTGGATGAAATCATTTTAATGAATTTAGAAACCCTAATTGAAGACCGCTCAGGTTTCGCTCGATTTTCATGGGATTCCATCATCAGATCTTGACCTTGGGACCACCCCAGGAGTATACTCTATCAAATATAAGAAGAATTTTGGAAATCGGTCCAGAATTAGCGGAGTAATCGCGTAACATACACACAAAACACGTTGAACACACCTAAATATTTAAGGGTTTCCCTCGATTTTTTTAGGATCCCATCATCAGATCCTAATTTAGTGACCTTAGGATCACCCTTGGAGTATACTCTATCGAATACAAAAATAATTTTGAAAATCGGCCTACAATTGGCGGCGTAATCGCGTAACATACACGCGAAAAAACATAAGAATCGATTTGAGAACCTCCTCCATTTTTGAAGTCAAGGTTAAAAAGGTAAGCCAAGGTCACAGATCACATTAATGTGATCTGTCATATTTTGAAATTCATGTTCATTTTTGTACGCTACAATGTCATTCCATTGCACGACGAAAATTGCCAATTCTTCCAGTATATTTTTTATGAATGAGATTAAATTATTATCTACGCATTTTATTTAATAAAGTTATCTTTTTTAAATATTTTTCTTTTATTTTTATCGTAGGTAAGTGAGTGTTTTCTGAAAAATCGGTTCCTCATATAAATATAACCTTGTTTGGATCCAGAACTCTGATATTAATTTTATACAGATAGGGTCTGTGAACTAAACACAATGAAATTCTCATGTCATTCGTTATTCACTGTGTACTGAGGGCTCTCTTTACTATAACGTGAACATCTCACTAGCAATGTAGAGCAAACGACGAGCAAAGAGTTTCGATTACGAACAAAGTGTAACCCCCTCCGTCCGTACAGGCTTATCTGGTTTCCGAATTCAATTTGAGGCTTGACTTTATCGTTGAGACGTCAAAATCAATTAAGTACAGTCGTGAAACGAAGGGCACCTCAAATTAACTTTTTTCACCACTTATAAAACTACCATACAGGCAGATGCAAAAATGTTAAGCTATGTTTAAAAGTTAACTTAAAAGGCAATACTTATCTTCGTAAATTAACGTCACTCGACGTCCTCACTTTTTCGTATATTTCTGGACCCCATGGCATTTATGCCATCCGATGACAATAACGATTTATTGCTATTAGAATATGGAAATATGCCGACAGCCGCTCTCGCTACCCACTTAGTTGATTTTAATTTTTAAAGGAGCCACATTCTTTTTCTGATAAAGAAAGTTAGGTGTTGCCACTGAACACATAAAGGAGCGGTGTTTCTATATTTTATTCGTAGTAAGTACTTGCTGTAGAAAACTAGAACATATATACGTTCCTTTTGAGGTTCGGGACCTAACGAGATTTTGTAACATCAAAAATCAAAATGATTGATTAATACACCTTCTCTTATATGTTTAATCACGAAACATATCACGAAATACAGTTATTAGTGTTTTTATAAATAAAAAAAATCGATTACGTACCTATAGGTAGGTACTATTGGTGGGTAGCTTACTGTGGAACGCATGAAGTTTTGAGAATATCAGTACCTATATGCCTACATATCTGTTATCAGCCCGTAAACGGTACATAGAGGGGACCATGGAAAACCAATAAGAACAATAATAAATAACTGTTATCATATTTCGAGTATGCTCCTGGTCGCATCGCGAGATCCGAACCAATATATCACGAGGAATTTACGAGGGAAGATACGACAGGAAAATTGCAAGAATGGTGGCGCAATCTATCTTAGTTGGGCTGGGGGTGGCAGGGGAGGGACTTCGAGAGGTTATTAGTCCAAGCATCTGTTGTGGAGGGGTGTGATGAAACTCCAAGGGTACAAGCTAACAAATCTAATTGCTCGGTAGGCGCTGCGCTTGACAAATGGTGCCTCATGTGGTTACTCGGCGCGGCAATTTGTTATACCTGGTCACCCGGGGTTTTTGAGTTACACGGAAGGAAGCTAAATTCTCTTTTTATTGAAACAGTGTAGGTAACGCGTACAACGCCCCTTCATACTGTTAAATTTCGGGTGGTGATTAGAACTTCTTGTTTCGCAGCGCATGTACAAGTTTTCCTGATTATTTCGTAGGTACCTACCTAAATTATTATTTTTTTGTGAACATTTGGTATATTTTTTGCAAAATTTTCAAAATGACAAGCTGATTGAAAACGTGTTGACTCTTACTTCGAACTTTATTCATACAATCTAAAAAGTACCAAGCAAGATACTGACCAACTTAATCTTTCATTGACTTTAATATTTAATAATTTTGAATGTTCATTTAAATTAATTTAAATGAAGTTTTCAACAAATTATTTTTTGTCCATCGGCAATTTTTTTGCTGCCTCCACCATATTTAATACGGCACTGTAATAAAATCACCACCACCACCACCAAGTATATATTTTCATATCACAGCGAATCGCCGTCACATCAAAATTTTTCTTTCTTGACATGTCTTAAAAATATAATTAGGTAGCTATGTTAGGTTAGGAAAAATGTTTGCAGTTTTATTCTATGTTAAGAAAAGTTATTGAAAGAAAGCAGAAATAAACAGCAAATTTAAGCTTAAAAATCTAATATCAGTTTTACTAGCCACCTCTAACTGTATTATGATAAAATAACCAGAATCGGACGCGTCTTGGACAGTGTACGCATAATCGGAATCGCTACCGGCCCCGAATAGCAGCTCTTCGTTTTCTATTTCGGAGAAAGGCGTGGGCGGCTAACTTTTTGTAGGTCCCGCTTGACACCAGATAACGAAATACGAAAACTTCAGCTCTACCGTGTACCCGACTCATACAATCTTTTTATGCTTATCTTTCTGTGATTTATGACTTCGGCGTACGCGGGGCAAGAAAGGAGGTAGGTATACAAAGGTAATTTATTTTTTTTCCTCTCTCTCGTTTGTTTTTCTTACCAGCCACCATGTACTTGTTTTTCAAGTTGCCATTTTTTGAGATGTCCACTATATGAGTTATTGCTAGCGTGGGCGGTGCTTAGCTTCGGCGTTTCGGACTTAAACCGGTAAATCATAACGCGTAAATACAATAAATGTCGCCTCTTTATTATTATGATTTACGTGACAGTGTGAGTTCCGAAAATTTCGCGATATATTTAAAGCATCGGCACACACCTGTTTGTTTGCCCTCGCAGCAATTTATATCTGCAGCAAATACAATAATTATATTAATAATTAATTCCTCTTTACAAACGGCAAACAATAAACGTTGCGAGTGATAAAGGCGGAAATATATCTGTTTGTTTAGGTACACGATGAAGCGTAGATTATATCAAATTCTAAATTTTAGGAGTCTGGCTCGTTTAATTTTGTTTTATGGTAACCAGCGAAGTCGCCACTATTTTGTGATGTCTGGTAACTGGATTAAGATGAGCTTTCGCTGTTTTTAAATACCAATATTGGAGACATGCCTTTATATGTCACATTAGTAATCTTCGTAACCAATTCGATATAATTGTATTATACGACATAAAATCTTCATACAAAATTGGCCTTTACAAACACTTGTCTACTTTAAACAAATATAAAAGCAAAAAATACATACTCAACTCTGTTTTAGCACATCCCAATCATAATCAAAATGTCTGTAATTACAAGTAGACGATAAAATGACTATATATGCTACCTCTACGATCACTTAATAATTTAGTGCTTATTTCTCACAGAGTGTTTCTTAATTATCTTTATTCCTCCAACTATTAACTTTTTCATCGGAAATCAAACAAGTTTGGGCCTGATATCTCTCATTAATATCGTGGTCGCCTTCGGCTCCGTTGAGATTCAGTAAACAGTTCTTCACACGCCTCAAAACAGATACTCGTACTCTCTAAGCCTTCGCAAGTTTCGATTCCGAAAATCGCTGTGTATTTTCATGTGCTCTCCCCATCATCAAAACGCACGCGCAGTTAGAACTGCCGTGTACAACGAACCACGATCTCGACACTTCAATTACGAGGTTAGAGAGTAGCTTTCAGACTAGAAGCATGTTGCACTTTCAATTAAACTGGACGTAGCCCAATTATTCATGGCTCGATAGAACTTTGGTCTTTTCTTTAAAGATGCTAAATAAATTGAAAAAATGATGAAATTAAATCAATAAAAGAAAAATCTGTCTCGGTCGGAATTCGAACCCGCGTCGTCGCCAACATACCGTCAGCCGAGACGAAAATTTTTATTTTATTCATCATTTTTCAATTAATTTAGCATTTTTAAAGAAAATGTAATGTTCTATATATATAACATTTATAAGTTTGCATTATTCTCAACTAATTTTCATGAAATCTGTAAAGATTTCTAAATTAGATTTCAATACATAGTTATTCATTATATTCATCGTAGTTATTAACAGTTAATAAGGACTACTTTGGCTTAACAAAGTTCAAAAGAAATCAATAAGTTAAAGATTTCGGCGGGGCTGGTAAGAGCTCAGTAGCTGGTAGAGGCTAGGCGTTGTAGACGCGGGTTCGAATCCCACCCGAGGCGAAATTTTTCCTTTATTGATTTTATTGATCACTAGCTGACCGTATGCAACTTTGTTTGCATTATAACTAACATTTCCCGTAGAAAAACTTTCGCGTCAGATTTTTCCCGTAGGAAATTAACCCTATGTCCTTCTCCTGGTCTCGAACTATCTATACACCAACTTTCATAAAAATCGGTTTAGTAGTTTCGAAGTCTATTCAATACAAGAAAGAAACAAATCTTTTCTCTTTATAATACTTATTAGTATGGATTCTTCAATTAAACTTCTAAACAAGTTATTTTTCTGTTTCGTGGAAGTATGTCAAAAATTGCGTCTATTTTGTACCTACTTAAACAAATGGTTCTATTGTAAATTAAATAAGAACTAACGACAAACGATAATTTAATGCAGTTTTTTCGCCCTTATTAAAAGTTGAATTTCACATGGGGATGTTAGAGCTTCATCGACGATTTTGGCTTTTTAAACGTCCAGCTCAATTAATACTTTTCTGTCCACAGGTACGTTATAAGGCGAAAGTCGGCGACCGTTACTCCACACCGCTGAAACAATTAACAACCCGTAAGCAACGTTTTAAAGAGTTTTATGCGCTTTTTTTTCATTTCCCACGTACAATTAACGCGAATAATTGTCGTGTACGTCTCAAATGGTTCGTAGTAAAAGCCTATTTCGCTCCTTAAGTACTCGATCATTATCTTTTATGTTTTACTGTGAACAGCTTTGTCCAAAGATTGTGTTACGTACGTCCAAATTAATTAGAAATGTGTGTTTTTAAAATAGGCGTGTAGGTACTCTAATGTGTGTTAGTCTAAATTGTATTTACTCTTTCACTTTTAACCTCTAGTTCATGTTCAAAATTCTAGAATTCCGGTATTAGTTCAATTTTTAAACAACCTTTTCAAAAAAATAGGACATTAATTAACATTAAAATTGTTGATAAAAGTTATCAAGAATGTTTATTATCGATTAATAGATTGGTCGCAATTTTGCTGCATAATATTTTAATAGTAGGTACACTAGTTATATTGAACAATTATTGATCAAAATATGATACCACAAGTAAAATAATATAGTGTGGTCTAATTAATCACATCTCATCCAATATTTACAAAAAATATTGTCACCAACACAAAAATTTGTACCTATCTATTGTCATAGTACCTTATCTATGTGAGAGATAGCTTTTAACTAATTTATTTTAATTAAAACCGATGGTACTTCCTTTAGTTCTACGTATTGCCAACCATGGACTACAAAAAAAATACGGACGTAGCGTGGCATTAAACAAATGTGAAGCATGCAAGGTAAGACAATTTCATGTGTTTGTACACGACCTACACTCACACAGATGTACCAGGTAAGACAAAAAGGTGTAATTTTTCATAGAACAAGACACGCACACATGCAAGTGTGCTGTCATTTGCATGCTTCACTCTTGATTCAATAACGCTCCGTCCGTCTTTTTTTCTGGTCCGTGGGCGCCAACCTTATGAATATTCATGAGAAGGTTATATTAGGACACTATTTTTTAAAAACTCCTCACTGATTTCATTATATCTCAAACCGTACCGCATGTTTACTACATACGGTAAGGTTTGAGATAATATCTCAAATAACACATTAAAATAAAACATTTACCTATATGATACATTAAAATAAAATTCAACATTTACCTACTCGGTTTCCGGCTCAAATAAATTGAATTAAAAACTTGTAGATCCATCTCAACGGAATCCTTTTTCAACATTACGGCACGGTTCAATAAACTTCTAAAAGAACCTATAAATTTTCATTATGCTACTGCGTTGTAACGATGCATCTTCTTCTATATTTATAAAAGCAAAACTAGAATATTCATCTAATAATCACATAAAATATATTTTATTCAATTACTAACTGTCAATTTTTACCTGAACGTGACAAATGAAATTTGGAAGTTATTGACTAGACTTCGAGCAGGAGACGTCAGTTTTTAAAGGATTTTGGAAGCAGGATGAATTCGGTTGTATAAAATTTCGTATCGTATGTAGACTTTATGTGTGTAGAATTGATTACGTTTAAAAAGGCCTGCATTTATATTTTTGAAATTACATCCATTCGAGGACTGAAAATTGGAATAACAATTTGTAAAAGAAAATCGACATTGTGAAATTGTAAATATTTCATTAACGGTATTTTTTATTATACAGACTAATACTAAAATAGAGGTAAAATTTTTATCGTTCTTAAAGATATCAGTAACTGTCCTTGCACAAATTAGAAAATCTTAACTGAAATAATAAGTTTATTTTATTGAAACGGAAACTGCAAAACTCATTGAACTCTACTTTTACTCAAATAAAACCGTCACAGCATTCGAATGCAAACAATACCTATATACGTTTCTCTCAGTGGCTGCGATGTCCAAAACATTTGGGCTACAAAACAGGATGCGTCAAAACGTCAAAAAAGAGCTTACACGATACTCCGGAAAAATGCATGCATTATAAGATTGTGCATCTAGCTGAGCCAAGCTGCCTAAGGTACCGTTGCCAAAAATCACACAGTAAATAACGCTGGGCAACTGCATGCATTATAGCCGTACCTTATCTTGGCGAATTTGAAGCCAAGAGTCGCCCATTAAATATGCATTAAAATTACCTGTCTCGAATGAAAAATATCCTGTGTTTGCGCATTTAGCGCTCATTATTGGGGAAATTGTCGATGCCGGTAGTTATGGATTGAGTAATTTGTGTTCATTTGCAATTTCATAACGTGTCCCCACCCGCGTTGCTTGTACGAAGAAATTTTTAAAATTGCTCTGATTTCTTGTGTAATTGAGTTATTACATCCTTCCTTAAAAATATGAGCTATTGGGAATGTCATCATATCATATAGGTTTGTGTTTTATTTTCAGGGAGATCTATGCTTCGCAGACTGCAGAGTTCTTAACTTAAACTTTTGGGTTTAGGTACTGAGCTTTGCACTAAATTAATGTATCGATGTGCATTGTGTTACCAATTCACAATGCTTAAATAATTTCAGTATCTAAATATGGATTGAATTTTATTTGGAACACAGATATACGTGGATCCAACGAAAAATAAAAATTTTCGGAAATGATTTCAACAACATTTTTATCAGTTCTCATTTAAATATTTTGACTAAGGCAAACTGTTATTTGAGTTAGATAAACATTTAAATTGGAGACTTTACTGGCACGTCTATTTAAATTATAATTGTTATGTTGTATCTTAATTAATAATTCTTGATCGAATGAAATCATTTCTAGAAACAGCAATGACTCCGGGGATTGTTTCAATGCTCTCTCGTTTCTCAGTTATATCAAATCAACGTTAGTAATCCATTTTCCTAGTTACGGCCCCTATTTGCTGCCAACATGACAATTGTTATTCAGTGTTCAGACTCAACTGACACCACTCGCATACGAGAATGCACAATGCAAGGAATTTTAGCTCGCATGCCGACTGCATGTAACCTCCGTTGATGAGCGAATGAGATGCTATCTTCTTTTTTCTACTGCAACGCAGCACAATGATTCACGGTTTGTTCGTGACATTGTTATAAATTCTCGTATCATTTAAAATGTAATATCCACTACGACTTATGAAGTTGTGTTTCATAGCAGTGTAATTAACATAATATAAAATTCAATCCTCAACGGGGTGAAAAATGGGTTGAATGACTGTATGGTAGCTCGTCTTTTTTAAAGCTGAAATTTCGATATAAGTATTAAGATGATAATTATAAATGAGTGAACATGAGATTAAGCATTTTTAAAAAATGTCTTATATTACTTGGGCTTTTATATAGAAATGAGTAAACATATGTTTTCAGTTTTATCAAAATTCCATCCCCAAACGGGCGAAATAGGGGTAGAAAGTATTTTGCGTATTTAACTATGAATTTACGTACCTATTTCAACAAGACCTATTTAAACGCTTTTGGTATGTTTTTTTTACTACGGGAATATCTATATATTCCAGTAGTAAAAATTGTTATATAGAAGCTGCGGACGGAAAGCTACAGTCCCCAGGTTTTAAGAAACCCGTTTTGACAACTGTCATCTCATCCCCATAGCTTATTCATCAGTTTTAAACGTGGGAACTATAGTATGTTATAAAAATTGAATATCTTGAAACAGGTATAATATTAAAATCTGAAAATATATATAAATTGATAGCATGACGACCGTCTCATTGAAACAAAATTACCTGATTTAGATATAATTATAATAGAGAACAGAAAAGACAAAAATGTATTAGGTATTGATAAGACTATTAATATATGAGAAAGACACAATGAACATTGCTGATTTAAAACGCTTGCAACTCTTTAAAATTACCTGCAAATTAAAATATACGATACTCATTTAATATGATAACATTACATTTTTAAGTTTCTTCTTTAAAATATATATATATTAATCAGAACAACCAGGAAAATATTTTTATTCCTTTTGCATTTCTATGCATACTAAATTATGATGATTACCTAGATAAAATTTACCGAAGTGTGAATGCAGCACAATAAATTAAACTGTATCAACATCGCAACAAATTAAGAAGCTGTTCCGTTACATTAAAAATATGAGACATTTAATTATTTAAATCTCAAGCAAGCTTCAATAAATATTGATTCCACAATCGATAAATATAAAGATTCTGACGTAAAAAACTATTTCTCAGATTGAATTCGGTTCACAACCGGTTTGATATCTCATGGTGACAAAAAACTGTGTGAGATTCTTTTTGTGATCACAAGCTTGCTATTTAAGAGAAATATCTGTAAGTTATTAAGGAAGCAAATGCAAAAATTTCACACTATTTACATATTGCCTGCTATAAGATAATACATATACCGGGTTATTTTTCCAGCAGGAGTCAAATTTTGTGTGTTTGTTCAGACAAGCGAAATGAAGATCTTTTACTATGGGACCAATCTCGAAATCGAGAAAAAAAATCAACGAATGTTCGAATGTTCCATACAAATGTTCAACATCCACTGAACCTAAATGTATGGAACAGCTGATTTTTTTTTCACGATTTCTAGTTTGGTCCCATAGTAAAAGTTGTTCATTTTGCTTGTCTAAACAAGCACACAAAATTTGGCTCCTGATGGAAAAATAACCCGGTATAGCTAGAGTATTTAATACTCTAGCTACTCAAAACTGTCAATTTTCTCCCATCCCCTCTACAATAAGACAAAATTCAAAATTTATTAGAGAAGCAGCTCTCGTTTTGGCTTCTAGCCTGTTTTTCCCTAACATTGATTTTAGAATATTGACGACACAGACATATTTATTGATAAAAATAATCAGATGATATTTTTTACTTTTTTACATAGAGGTTAACAATACAGACCTACGTAATTGGAGAAACTTACGCAACCCAACTACAAAATTTCACCATTAATATCATAGATTGCCAAAATTAATTAAGGCGTCGATAATATCCTGTCTTAAATAATGCAGAATTAACAACTCAGTGCATTTGTATTACTTCCAATCAGAGATTTAAATCTCTGCTTCCAATAAATTTTGCTAGCTGGGAGATAAAATCATCAAGAATATTCATAATGATATACAGAATGTATATGATATCAGATTTGTTAATATTATAAGAACTAGCCCTCCGTATTTTCGTATTTCCCGTGTGAGCTCTATACTTTCCCGTAGTAAAAACAATTCAAATTATAAAGCAAAAGCTTTTAAAAAAGTCCCATTGAAATACGTTAAGCAGTTATTAGTGTAGCACTTAAATAAATAACAAAATTTCAACCTTTATTTATTTTATATTTCTAAGAGTTAATATTCAAAAATGCATATAAGCACGTTTGCATTCATTTCTAATTATCAGCTTAAATACAAAATTTGATACTGCTAGCACAGACTATTTTCTTTCTTCTGGCTTCAAAAATGACGAATTTCCATACAAACTTTCAACCCCCTTTGCACCCTCATGAGGGTTAAATTTCTTAAAATTCGTTCTTACCGGACATGCCTATCTTAAACTTCTTTCTGCTAAATTTTATTTTCATACTTTAAATAGTTTTCTAGATTTCGTGATTAATGTTGAGTGAGTAACTTCGTTTTTATACCTATACGTATATACATAATGTGTAAAATGTGTCTTGGAATAAGGCTTAGTCCTCATTTTGAAGGTTCGTGCTTTGCGGCCGATTGCAGCCGCGCGACTGATGCGACAATCGTGTAACTGAAAATAATTGACAATCGCCATACATAAACGCGCATCAGACGAATGCGGTAAGACACGATTTTGTAATTTTGAAACTTAAAGTGTTGCTAAAAAGTCAGGAGTTAATGATATGCCTCTCTTGTCTTATCTCCTTTCGTGTCAGTATGAAATGAAATAAAAACACGGGAATAATTGTATTATTTTAAAAAGGAAATACGACAGGCTTCCACCACGAGAAACTGTAGAAGTAGGTACCACGATCCCATGCAACACGACAAATTAAATTACCTAAATATAGACTTCATTTTCTTGCGTTGAAAAGTTAACGACTCATCCTGTGAGCACGAAAAGGGTTTGAGTGCTGAATAAAGATTTTAAGAGCGCTGATCTTTTTTTATTGGACAAGAAACAGACAAACTGCTCGATGTCGGCATTACTTCTATTTCGAGTGGCCAGAGTTGTCGCCGAGCTCCAACATATGAATGAGAACGCTCTATTGAGTACTACAGCTGACAGATGTATTCGTGGTGCAAGCAAAAGCCGCGAGACTTGCCACTAGACTCTTTAAACGCTGACATGCAAAACACACCCTTATGCACCAATAATAAATGGCACTTGTAAATAATAAAATCGCCAAACATCCGTATCGATCGACGTCTTAAAATTACAATCGTGACTTTCATTCGTAGACGCGGTTGAAAGCTCACGGCGATGTTTTATTTAAAGCGAAGGCGCGACTGCCATAAATCATTGACTGTCTTTCATTGCGATTGTTCGATTATTTAAGAATAAACTCCGGAGAATAAGTGCCTAATTGCTGTAATAGCTGCTGTAGTCCATATCAAATGTCGCGAGGGTGATCTATGTACATTCTGTTAATGTCGTGAGAAAATTATTTTCGCATGTTTCATCCAGGGTAAAATCGAGATTATTAAGCGTAATAAAGAATAATCAAGACAATTCCATATACTGACTGTGATTAACCCATTAATACTAAAAATACATTAACCACTTAATTCTAACCACTTCAAGAACAATTCTCAATTTTCGAGAGAAATATTTTTTTTACCTTATAATAATTATGAGGACACGAAACGGTGTCAATAAATACAATCAGTTATTAATGAAGTGGGGCGTTCGAAATCATCCAGAATTATAAAGTTCCTGTCATCGAAATAATCCAATTAATTTTTTTTCCCGCTCAACGTATTCATTGCAAGGCCTTTAACAAACAAACAAGACGTTTTTTCTCTTGTCAGTCCTTCAACATCCTGTCGAGTTTCTTGTTTCGCATGATATATAGTCGTATTGATTAATTTTAATATGAATCTTTTTAATTTAGCCTAATTAATATTGGAATCGTGACACCACGCCGGACGTGTTACTCAACGCCAGAACGTGTATTATGAGTTTCTTCTGCAACACATTTTCAACTGGGCTGCTCCAAACGAATTTAATTGTTGTTAAGGTGCACAAGTTTAATGTCTTCATCAATAACTGATTATTTATGTGGAGCTCGATCGGTACAAGACGAAATTGCGGCCGCCGGCTCCCCTTTGTAATCAGTGCAGAATTATACAGCCTCTGCAACACCGCAGGCTTTGTTGCTTTTGTTGATGTAGCACTGTACCTCCTCGATGTACTCGTAGCATTGGAAATGTTTGGCTTAACGTCTAGATCCGTTGATGCCCTGAAAGACTCACGAAGAGTCTAAAACTTTCAAAGTGCTATCACAAATTTACAATTAAAGGAAAATAACATACCATGCATTAAATATGAACCTATCTTTTTGTATTATTTATGTGAATATGTAGATCTTGAGAAAGTATGTCTTAAATCTGTAACAGTAAACTCAAACTCATGACCATTGTTAGGCTTGAAATTATCAGTTCTTACTACTTTCACGTTCTATTTGTATTCTATTACATGTAATAACCATGAAAATAAAGGAAGATAATCTAAGAAAATAATCTTATTTATAAGACTTTGATGACACACATATAACCGTAGGTTCGCCTCAGTCGCCAGTTATTGACGATGGAGCCAAAACAATAAAAGGAAGTATAAATCGTAAGGCATAAATGTAGAACTGACCGAATAACGACATTACAACGCCCCCAGAACACAGTGACTATAAAACCCAGGAAACTAGTAAAACACTTGTAAATATTCATTCTGCTGAATATATTTACTCTATGGAGCTTGATGGATACCTATCGTTAGAGGAACATCTCGTGTTTACCGAGATTACCGTTGAACACTCGAGATTTTTCAGTGGCTATTTTTAACGAGCTCTTTTATTAGTTTTAAAAAGGTCGTTTAGATTACGACGGGCTCCGCTAAGCCCTTAAAATATTAGCTGGGGGCTCTTCGAAAGTATCGATATGTCGTTGTTTTTATGAATTATGAAGCTGTTATCGTTAATTTTCTCTCTCTTTTTTTCTATTAGCTTCGTTGTTAGTTTCTGAGCTTCAATTCTGTCAGCATTTGCATCTTCAATTATTGATGTCATAGCATATTTTAATTTAATTAGGATGTATACAAATTTGTTTTTTTTTTTGTGTAAATGTGAAAATTTTGGAAAGTTAGATTTTCTATACAATGAAATATAATGTCTATTATTGATTAAATCTTAAAATTTCTATTCTTTCTATTGAATTTTCTTCGAATTATTTTTTCACGAAATTTCTATTAGTGACAGGGCTGCTAGAAGATATTTCGCTAAGTAATAAGCAGTAGGTATCTTTGTACAGTATTTCCATGTGTCTATGTTTTTGCTGTTGTTTTTATATGTATATAAATAAATAATGTTATAAATGTATGTTTGGTTAAAAAAAAACATTATAGCAAAACACTCCAGTTTCTTGTCTCGGTTTATTAAAAGTAATTGCTCACATTAGCAATATGTATTGTGTATGTAAAGTCACTGATTTGAATCGTGTCAAAGACAATCGCACCAAAATCAGAGCACGTTTGTCTATTTCTGAAAGCTAATGACCAAACACTTAATAAAAATTCATTAATATGGCTCGATTTGAGATCGCCACAAAATTCTGCGTCAGTAAAATCGTTTCCCCATTCCCAGCGAGCTTGTAGGTTACATGGACGCCGTTCCAGAAATAACCTGAACCGGGTCCGAGGTAATATCTTCATCAAGAGGTGTGTTCAATCGATTATAAAGCTTTAATACTTTATTTATATACGAGTATACGATGCATAATGGAGTTGCACGTCCTCGAACACTACCCATACAATATATCGTTCCGGGAGCGATATTATAATTGATTTTATCGTTAAATAGATTCGTAATATGAACTGAAACATTAGTATGTTATTATTATGACTTATTATAAATATACCTTATTTCTTATTAAAACTAAATATGTATTATTTATTGATTTTGATCATAAAAATTAATACAGAAATTATAAATTTATATGTTGAAATTATCGTAAAAATCACTTAAGCTAAAAAAAAGATATCTAAAGATAGCTAAAGTCAAATTATAAATTTATATGTTGATATTCTTAATAATTTGACTTTTTTTCCAAACATATTTTTTGTACTTTACATAATCTTAGTGTGTACTATTATTTTACAGAATCTTAGTGTGTGCTATTAGTATATTCCCAACATCTACAATTTGAAACCAATGTATATTTTCTTTTCTAACATTGATGTATTTATAAAGCCTTCCGAATACTGAATAATCGAATACTTTTAAATAGCAGTTGGAGCAGTACCTTGAGCTTGCATGAATATTTATAACCTTTTAAACTTCAGTTAATGAAACACAAAATGCTTAAACACATCCATAATTAATCATAACTAAACTCATGAACCACCAATTTATATTCACTTTTTTAATCAAAGTTGCATCTTTATTAAAATTGAAAGAAAGGTACAGGGTGTGACGAATAAAAAGGCGAACAGATTCGGAGCGTATCTAAGTATCACTGAGAGAAGTCAATGCAACGTCCAACGATAAGATAAACTTGCACTTGCTGTTGTTTAAATATGAAATATGCTTGATTCACAAACGCATAATTTATATCCAGATACAAATTTAAACAGTAAAAATTACACGGTTTTAAAGCTCTCGTCTTCAGGTCGCAGTTTGTCATTTAACACGCCCTTTATATCGATGCCAGTGCCAGATAGTCTCGTGTTATGTCGCTTAAATTAAATTGCTGGTGCCGATTATGGTGACACCACTTTTTATGTAGTAAGATTTATTAAGAGTACTTTTGTTCCATGTTCGGGCGCCGATTTGAAGGAACGGAACGCTCAGTAACGCCCACGTCGTCGATTGCGTTAAGTAAAATTATTCTCGCATAAAAATCAATATAGACGCCATAACTGTTCTATAAACGCCGACACGATTTCGCTTAACGTCTTCATTAGGGCGCGCACGACCTCCCGATTGCGGGTCCTCTCGGCGCAATTTTCGAGTCGGCTCGACTTGTACGACCCGCAATTTGCGTTGTTCAGGTCCCGATTTGTCGGTCGGGTCCGCAATTCCGAAAACGCTCGTCCGACAATTTCCAAGACAATTTTCGATTGGTGCGATCGCGGCACGAGGTGCCTCGGTACCGCGCCGTAATTGAGGCTTGGGGCAGGTCGCAATTTTAAAATTACCCCGATTGAGTGCTCGCTTCTTATTGCGTCTTAAAGCCTCAAAGCATTTACATTTAAAGCGCCAATTGTTTACGTAATATTACAATCATGTTTATTATTCGCATCTTCAATATATTTTATTTATTCAATATCAAAAGAAAGAACATTTAATTTCATATTGCATATTGACAAAGTTTTGCGAAACTGATTACTGATATTTTTTACATACGTACGAGAAGCTTTTTACGAACCTGTGGCTAATGCTGTAATTATCTATAGTATTCAGTCGCACCACAAAACGCGGCTACACTTTTCTATTATAATCACCTTTCTTTTTTTCCAGCGATATAATTGTACAACCTGAGCTGGAGCGCTGAACAACAAAATGATTTACGAGCGGAGCTAGTTAATTGTATTTTTGTCCAAAAAAACGCCGGGCATTATCTCCCGCCGGTGGACAGGTAACAAATCTTGCTTTTTAAATATTATTACTCAACGTGTTCGATTTGGGAGCGCGCTCGCTACGAATGCTTTATCACCACCACCTACTCGGCGTCCCGCGGCTTCGGTCCCCTAAACTTTATTCAAATGCGACACACATTCGTCTATCCGTCCCGGTCGCGCGTGCGCGATTAGCCGACCGCGAGCTATTGCCGTCTCACACCCCACTAAAATAGACTGTGCTCAAGCGCAAAGTGTTCGTGTCAAAACTTTTGTATAGAGCCGGGTAATGGCTTACGAAATTTTCCCCTACCTCGTGACTTTTTTTTACAGTCGAGCTTTAATACTGGGGTCGTGAAGTTGTGTTGAAAAAATTTGGATCGGGTTTGATGCGGTCGTTTTTATTGTGGCTAGGTTTTTATGTAAAGTTAGGCAGATGCCTTCTCCGCTAGGTGAGATCGAACAGCCATCCAGTTAGAGTATGAACAACAGTGTCAGTTGTAAATAAGGATTTGTATAGACCATACGTGTCGCTCAAGTGGATGCGGTCTGAACTTTATCGCCCATAACGATTCTACGGGAGTTTTGATAAAACGCATTAAAAGGATTAAAGTTTATAATTATTAATTGGAGGTGATCATGAAAATAATATAGAAGAGTTTTATGATTTGTTAAGTGAATTTCTGGTGGAATTGGAAATTGTTTATATAGTGTTCAGTGTCTTCAGAAATTCGACCAAGTGACCCCATAGTAGAATTTAAAAGGATTTTTATTGATTGTAAGTATTTTTAATTATATTTTATTATTACATTTTTTAAAGTTTACTTATTATCAAAAATAGACCTATTCCAAACTTTGTATGAACCACAGTATGTTATAAAATTATTAAATAACAAAAAAAATATCAGAAAGAATACAAATTTCTTCAATTCAATTTTTTTTTCAAATTTTATTAGAAAGTTGCAGCCTTGAACCATGCATATTTCAGTTCACTAACAACGGCTTGCATTAATAGGTAGGTAGGTACTTATACTTACGCAAAAAGAAAATATAAACTTCTGCGGCTCATCTTAAACTCTTTGAAGACCGAGTTGGAATGTATCGCGATAAAGGATGTCATCCGGATCGTTGAGCCTAAATGCAAAACCATATCATATAAGAAATCAAACCAGTGTTCAATAAACAACTTTAAGATAAACAAGTCAAAGTTCAATACGGACCACGCTGAAAGCCGTGGATGTTGTTCTTTTTTGCCGAAGACCGAGACAAAAGTTCTGACCTAGCTTTGGGAATTCATAAAATCAAAGCGTCTGAATCGCTTTGTTATTCTTCGAAGTCGATTTGGTTTTTTTTCATCGACAAATAAAATTTTCAATATTTGTGTTACATGCATCGAAGTCGCTTTGTATTGCGACTTTATATTCAATAATTTTGAAACAGTTACTTTTGTAGGTACATGTTTGATGTTGACATTTATTTTCTTTTGTTTTTTGCATACCTATTATTTGATAACATAGCAGCAAGACATGGTTAGTGAAATTAGTAATTAATCTATAATTGCTAATTTCACTATAACCATGTCTTAGCTTAGGACAACCTTAAGTAACATGCTCTTATATTCTTTTTATTAAAGACATGAAGAGACAGCATACTACTTAGGATTGTAGGTACTTAGCTAAGACAAGGTTAGTGAAATTCGCCATTAATCTAATTGCTATGTTATCAAATAGACATAGGTCCCTACACAGACAACGCAGGAGACAAATTTTAAATTTTTTTGCAGCAATCCCTTACTGGCATTCGTTGCTTCGTATTTTTGTCAAATTCAGAATCAGATTATTTATTTTTTTCTGGTCTAATTAATAATCAGCTCTCTCTATCATGAAAAAGAAACGCCGTCTGAACACGCCACTTAGTCCGCACAATAAATTTAGGGCGCAAGCAAGCACACTGCGCAGTCTTCGAAGCGTAGGAAACATTCCATCGCATTTTACTAAAACCGCCCAACAATACGCGGCACCTGTACAGAATTCACTGGTTTTATCACTTAGGCATTTTTGTCTGTTACTTCCTCAGATAGCGGGCTTTCAGACGCGAGGAAATGAAATTCTTATCGTGGTTCGGTGTAGAGGCGCTCACTTCTTTCTGTTATCCGCAGCGGAAATATATAGGGGGGCTCGCTATACCCGTAGTCTGATTGCCGAAGGGAATCAGCAGGATCCTGAGATTGGATAAAAATGTTGCGTGCATTTCGCTCGTTGGATTGTCCGGAGATTTTGCCATGTTTAAGCTTATATCACTTTATCGATAGGGGACGGAGTTTGAAGGATGCATAAGTTGAAATATGCCTTTATTCAATGTGCGATAAAGGAGTATTTATTATTTTAGTGAACTTAAATGTGTCGTGATTTTATGCATATATGTGTTCGTTATGGCTCCGTATTTCGTCAGTAGTTCCACAAAAAGTCATCAGAGATTCGTAAATCTAGCGAGCATGCTTACGAAAACTATGTAAGTATATAAATTGTGCAGACAAGACTAAAGAATACCCATGTGAATGTTTTTTATTAGTCATTACGTAATACACAATCTTGCGGGACTAGATACCTACCTACGTTGACTTTACTGAAACTGATGCTGCAATACACCGATAATCTCTTTACGCTTTCGTCCAAACAAACAAGTATGATAGCAAGCCGAAATCACAGCGAGCGCTTAAAATTTTCAACAATGATGTCCCCTTTTTCATTCTGACGCTGCGTTCAAATTTACGGTCGCGTCGCGCCGGCGAACATTGCGTGCCTGATGTTTCTAAAAATGTGTCAAACGTTTTTTACAAAGTTCTTTCATTTGGCGTCGTCCGGCCTTGCGAGTTTTTATTTCTATTGTTTATTTTTTGGCCTCTATTGAAACGTCGCCGGGCCGAAGATTTTGAGCAACGCCGTTAAAAATGGACACCCGTGGGATAATGAAATGAAATTTCGACTTTCTCGCATTGTGTCCACTTCTGTTACGTTACCCAAGTGCCTTTTGGGCTTGAATTGGTAGTAAAAACGACACAGACCGTTTAAAAATGGACTTTACTATATGAACGTATAGTACGACCGTTTAAGGAGAAGTCAGAAATAATGAGATATCAGTAAAATAACCAAAATTAATGGGTTTGGCCAACAAGGCCAATTCAACTAGGAAATAATTTGAAATGTTAGGTTTGAAAACCATTAGTGCACCGCATTAAAAGGTTGCACAATTTTATTAGGGTCCCTTTATACATTGACGAGTATAAAGGACCCTAATAAAATTGTGATTGGTGACGAGTACCTAAAGCTATACTTTTAATATCGTAATTACGTGTGTTGTTTCATTCATTTGCAAAATCGACTTAATTTCACTCATTCTCACTCTCGATTCTTGGATTGCGATTACTATAAGTAACATCGTTACCCACATAGTTTTTAGCGTAATATAGTCGTTCGTCATTATCTTGGTAAAAATCTTGTATGTTTTATTCTTATTCAATATTCCTATAGTAACTCTACCCTTTGCGTTGTGATGACCAGATTTTATTTTAGAAAAGACTGGCATTTAAAATAACCACATTTATTAGCTCTATGCGCAATATTATAATTACACTCTTAGTAAACCTATTGATAGATTTATTAATATTTATTAAAACACAATATTTCACACCAACTGCTCTTATTTATTTTCAAAATATGGCAACTCTGAATTGTAATTCGTTTCCATGAATTGCCCATGTCAAATAGAAAGACTAAAGTTTCTCGAAACCTTAGCAACAATTAATGTGATGTCTATATTAGGTTGAAGTTTAAAATTCAAGTACAGATTTACATTAACATACAAGATAAAATCTAAAACATATAACATTACTTTGTACTGTTGACCTTGTATGTTAACCCGCGGTATAAAGCTGCCGATGTCATACATACCTACATAACTAGGAACGTATCTAAGTTGTAAGCTCAGTTGGGTGCGGTCTCAGACCGGTCTTCAATTTGGGTTTTGTTGGAGATCTTCGTGACCCACGCTGTTTCTAATACGAATACTAATAAGTAGATAACGTACTGGCGACAACACGTCACGTCGCTCTGGATCAACCTTAATTGAATAGGAAATACAGACGAGTTTAGCTGAAGCAGTCGAACTCGATCTAACGGCCTTGTTGCTTTGAAAATTGAAGCTGTATTCGATCATCTGACCGAATTTGACCTGAAGTAGGTAGAGATGATGCCCATTGATTTATGCTTCGCCTCTAGGAAAGGGTTAAAATGCGTTATATAATGTAAAGAAGTCAGTGTAGGCATTTTGAAGAAGTCATTTTGATTATAATTTAGAAATCAGAAATTCAGTCAAATAAAAGAACCGTAAGATTCAATCTAATGCTGGGTCCATTTGACCCTAGGCAATTTTTTTATCAGTCAATGTTGAGTTGTCTGTTTTTATAAAAGACTTTGGTGGGTGTCTGACTGAGGTATCAACGTTTGGTATCAAAATTTGGGAGTTCATTGGCTTATGTAGAATTGTTCTACATATGAAGGAATTTTTTTTATTCCCATAGGAAGCTGAGAAAACCCCATCCAAAAAATTAAGGAAACTATAGAGTTGAGCTTTATTAAAGCACAGCTAGTGAAGACTATTTTTTAAAGCCACCTTTTTTATTCTTTCAGACATACAATTTGGGCCAGCAAACATGTAATAAGCATGTTAACATTGTAAATGAAAATCAATATAATGCCAACAATTTAATATAATTATGAAAAATCTACATATTAGTGACTAAATAAAAATAAATAAAATCTTGAGTAAACGCGGTACCAATCTTTTCCCACAAAATAAATGTATTTCTATTGCATCACAAAAAAGTCAACTAGTTAACAAATGTGGCAACTGTGTCGGAAATTAGCATATAAAGTTAATTTAATTGACATCATAATCGACGAAAATTATTCGTTTTGAAGATTTATTGGTCTTCGTATGTACGGAATATATGATAGATACAATTAATATTTATTTTTAAACCAACAAATTTAATGAAATCTTAACGCTGTAATTAATTTAGGGAAACATAATCCAAAATTAATTACTACTTTAGAAGCGGCTTATACCTATTACATATCTACGTATGACTTACTTACTTAGCGTCTTATTCACTTACTTATTTCTAGTTTAAACAAATACAGTAAAAAGGAATGCTTAATTAACCTATGAAAAAGATACAATGTTTTTAGCATTCTGTAACATTTTTAGTAGGCGTACCGACATTAAAGCGTTTTGGTTAATTAAGATGCGAACAATAGGCTAAAAGCTTTCCCAAGAGTTTGAATTGCCTTCAGATGACTACCTTAATATAATTGATAAGAATTGTTATTTTCAATGTTGGTTCTAAGAGAAATATGTTTTTATTTTATTAAACCGTAAACATATATTATGTGTGCAAAAAGAATTCAGTCTCTACCATCACTAGGGTTGATACAGCCCAGTATCCACCACATCTGGAGGTCCGTGGTTCCCGATTCACCATGGACGGTAAGGTTTCTGAACCCGCCTAGCTAGCTCTTACCTAAGCTTGTCTCCATGACAACAATGCTAACAGCATTGATGTATTTCGACAATTACAGGTAAGATAGTCAGTTCCACTGTTGTTCAGGAGTCATGATGAAACTCGCTTTTATCCTCGATCTTATCGTAACTTACACTCAGATGAGATGAAGGCCCGGAGTTTCCCTGTTGTCTGTAAAAAGAAATACATATAATTAATTTAAGTTTGTACATATATTATTATTAACTTCTATTATTATATTGTTGATGTAGTTATTTTTATATTTCGTTAATCTATACTTACATTATCTATCAGTACGTTGATACGGTTAGCCAACAATTTCTAGAATAGTAAAGGAGCGTCCCCACTACGGCCGCGCGGCTCCGCGAGGCTTAGCCGCGAGGCCCGCGAGGCTGAGCTTTATAGTGAGGACGTGTTGCACGAGAACACAAAAAGCTCGTGAGGCCGAGCCTCGCGGCTCCCCGCGGCCGAGCGGCTCGCAATGGGGACGCGCCTTAAAACATTTCTTATTGAATCTTTGAATTCGACATTGAATCACGGCCACAGACATTTATCTAATTTTATGTAAAAAGTCTTGGTTTAGAAAGACAAGGAAGGTGCGGCAGACAACTTTATGCACGCTGCCTGTAATAAAATGCGTAGAGTTATGAGCAGGGCAAACTAAAATACAACATAAAAAGGCACGTCTATTAGTGTCGCCTGATATGGAAAAACCGAATTCATCCGAACAATGTTATGCTAATTACGCAAGATGTGGTCTCTACTATTTTATGAGCTACAAAAAGGTGTTCATATTTTCGTCGTTCGAATTTCAAATTTAGAGATGCGTAGGCGCGCGGAAATCGGACGGCGTGTAAAAAGATTTTAATCTGTCCCTGAATGTGGGTGTGAATTATTGATACTTCTTGGGAAAATAGTAATGTCATACTCTATCCAACGCACGGGGTTTTGAATGAGATTAATGTGGATTTAATAGGTACCTACTCTCGGCATGTTAGTTGATTATCTCGTTAGTACGGTAAAATTTTTAATAATGTATCAATCGATACATTCAGTAGCCTTATTGGATGCAAAGAGTGTCAAATTATATCACACGGGAAATAGAACCCGAACTATCTTAAACAGCCCGCGGTGCATTAGGAGAAATAATGAAAGGGGCTTTGGTGCTCCTACCAGCTCGTACGGGACCATTGAAGCGTAGTGGGAAATGGCCCAATTTCATTTTTTTCGTGACCGATATGGACAGAACCATCAAACTACTTATAATATCAAATTGAAATTGAACATAAAGATATTTTAAACAAAATAATATAATAATTATCAATAAATTCACAAGAAGTATTAGCTTTTTTTGCTTAGAAAAGTATCAATAATTATGGCATACCCAAAATTTAAGATTTAAATAAAATTATCAAACGTTATTATGTACATATTATCAGTAATACGTACTCATAACAATACTACAATTATTGTCTTTTATTTAAAAAATATAACTTGAGCTTCATCAAGTGTTAATTAATCGGTGGTGTATAGAAGTTATAGAACTGTCAAGGTAACAATAAAATTTGAATAGGTATCATCACTATTTTGAATAGTAGGTATATAAGGGTGGGTTTCCACGTGTAGCGGAGCGAGAGCAGCTGTCAGTTCAGTGACAGCTTTCACATTAGGACTCCACCCCAGCGCGCACGCCGCGCCGCCCGCGCCCCTCCCAAACGAGAGCCCCGCGCAGCGCCGTTCTAAATTAGTAACGGTTACCAAATTGCTTTTTAATTTCGTGCCCGTTATTAAGTAGATGTTTTCGAAACAATCCGTTTTTTTTTCATTCTCTCGATGTAATCGTGAAATTGTGGATTGGACCTTTATAATTGGTCAAAACTGCGCCAAATTATTTTAGGTCAGTCCAGATTGGAGGTTCGCTCGTAAATCCGTTTTTCAATTGAGCTTTGATTAAAAAGAACTGCTGTTGATACCTTCTCGTTTGTTGTGATGTCTAGAGGCTTTAGTTGTGTAACATTTTCGAGGTCAATCACGGTGATATTTTAATCGTATTTAATTTTCGGTCCATAATAATAAAAGTTTATCGATATTTGATATTATTTTTAGATGATTTTGGATGATGTCAAAGTTTTTCATTCAATATATTCGATCCAAGAAAATATTTTCAAAGATACAATTATATAAAAACGTTGCTTTCTACATACAGATTCACTATGCACTCCCCTCGACATTAATAAAAATATCACAACAACATTAATATTAAGTATAAGCAATAAAACAAAGTCCACATTCAATATTGAGTTACATGTAACAAGAACAACATTCGGACATTGAGAAATCTTTCATCTCATCTGTATCTGTGCCCAGCAGTTATTCATTGTGTGTGTTTTCGGTCTTACATTTTTTATTTTCGTTCGTGCGCGGTGCCCGGGGCGCGGCTGCCCTGCCCTAGCTCGCGAGTTTGTGGCCCAACCCTAATTTTAATGGCTGCTTGCTCGTCACATCCGGGTAGCTAAGTATGGAATAGATTTTTGATAATGTTTTTTGATGCTTTGCTATTTTAACGAGGTGGCACATTTTTATCTAAGTCTCTTGATACCTTGTGATATTTTAGTGTTAGAAGCATTATATTGTAAGAGTGATACATTTAGGTATAATAATGTTATTGAGTTGTATTGTAGTAATGATACATTTTTATAATATTTCTTAGTGAGATACATTTTTAGCTTAATTTTTAAGCTATAAATAAACCTTGTTGCTGTTGCTATAGACACAACAGTACTTATTATGTGTTTCATCCGTTATGTATGAGACACTTAATGATAGCTTCTTTGCCAAGTGGGCGTGTCTAATTGACTTCATTATTCCGCCATAAATCAGTCGTTTATTAGTCTAGTTAACGTAATGAGTACAACATCACGTCGGTTATAATTATTTCATTTTTTCCCACCTGTTGATTTGATGCATGTGCAAGGCAATGCTAGGTAAGGTATATAAGTTGATTTCCTTCTCAATAAATATTTCACATATATTTTATGTCATTATTACTCAAGGGCATATGTTTCTAATACCTACAATGAAAGTAGTTAATTTTATTACAATTTGAAAATAATTTATTTTTTAGCTATAGAAATTTATAATATATACCTATTGATAAATACCAACTACTAGTTTATTTATTTTCAATGAATAAAATAATTGATTGAATCATCATCTCGGTAATGTTATATTGGTTTAACAAACTGTTACCTATTTTCTTTTCTGCAAATTAACTTTAGTGTCAGCCTTACAAGGCAGTAAATTAATTGGGATCATATCCAATTTGATATCAATGTTCGGAGCGTATTAATACAAACTATAAGTCATCAGGTCTGCACTCACAGCCAACCCTTCCCCGCAAGCTGATGCATGAATTACTGTGGAGCGGTCTCACCGACCCCGTGTCGGATCGACCAACGCTTTTTGTTATATTCAACCCGTAATTGCTGAAAAGTTTTCACGCCGTAACGCCGGTCACGCGTATTTTATTACTATGAAATTGAATTATTTATGACGCCATGCACGACAGAGCGACCATTGTGCGCTGGCCGGCGCGGCTGCTGAATTTTAATATTGAAATTATTTATTTCAACCCCCGCATCGCCCGATTAGTTAAGCCGAGAGCTCGTCAAAATGACATATCAGTGCAAGGCTTAATTGCGTCGGCCCAAAGCCTTGCCCGAGATTTATGTATATCCAATCCCGGTGGCCTAATCCCGCTCCAGTCCGGGTCCATTCGACCCCGGAAAAGGTTTTCCCGGTTATTTTCCGTGGAACTTTTAATCCTGCCGAATACCGACATCCATCATAGCGGATTAAGAGGTTTAAATTGGAAGTTACCGACGTCCGAAATAAATTTAAATCGGCTGGCAGTCGGTATTGTTGATATCGGTTCGGTGCTAAATGGGAGCCGATTTTATACCGCAACTAAATCTTCTAAAGGACGGCCGCTTAGAAAAGTCTGTTACGCACTACGTGTTTACTGATGAGAAACGGTCGGATTGTAAAAATGGACGCAGTACCTAACTCGTCTCAGTCGCAGTCAGAACGGATAACGGTATTATTGAACATTATATTTATTGATTGAAGGCACTATTAACCTATAACCTACTGCAATGTAACTAATGTTATTAATAAGCAGTACCATAGTAAATTATTGTACAAAATTAAAAATGAATTAAACTATAACAAAGTTCAAAAATACTGGTGAAAATATTTGGGTTAAGACAAAAAATAATCTTATCGAAAATGACGATAAATCTTGTAAGATAGGTTCCGGTCACAGGCGATGAAAAAAGTTTTTCTTCCAATCCAGTAAGTATACAAATCCGGTTTTTTTTCTGGGGATGTGTTCTGTTTTGTATGTTTAATCTTCTACAAAGTAAAAAAATTAACAGAGAATTCTCTAAAAGACAACGAAGTAATTTTCTAACAAGACATAGGTATTTCCTAAAGTATAAAATCTTGTTTGAAATTATATTGCAAACGCATAAAGTCATTACAGTACCTACCTACCGCTACATAAGTTCAAAATTAAATCGGACAGTATCAATAAGGGTGTCGTAAATCATTGAAAAAGCTTAGCTGGCGGGCGACCCTTCCGAGTGGACCTTTAGGGCCACCTGACTGGACTCTAATGCATTTCATACAAACACATATTGTATATCTTGGCAACTACCTAATTTACAGTTACATAGAGTAAGACTCTACTTTGGTGTTAATATGACATCTACTGCCAATGGACCTTACATAAATCAGTTATATAACTATAAAAAAAGGCTTTACTAATAGTTTATGACTTAGTAATATTCTGTGTGCACTTTAAAGCGTATATCTATAATTATACATGCGTATTTCAGTATTTATATATTGAAGTTGTAGTGGCATTTGCTAAATTCTAAAAATCGAATTTCAAACTTTTACTATTAGTAGCAAAGTTCTTGTCTTTCACGTAGCTTATTGGAAAGTGAAAAATCAATGAGTAGAAGTGAGTTTAGCCTGGATTATTCAACTTCAGATCTTTTCAAAAACTTTCACTACAGTTGCTTTTCTATTCTAGTGGCTGAAGTTTAAAAAGATAATACTAACGCCTTATTTGCACTAGCGTTAAAAAAGCGTGCGGTGTTAAATCCTGGCGTTAGCGCTTTTATAACGTTCACTATACGATACGATACTCTACGCTTAACGCCCAGAGTTGAAAATACAACACTGCTCGGTAAAAAAGCGTCGCGTTATATTAGCGCTGCCGTGTAAACATACGTGGGAATGCATTTGTTCTGTTTGAATGCCTTTTTCAACGGACGTTAGAAAAGCGCTCGTGCGAACGAGCTCTGACTAATATGATAAAGAAATAGCTGTTCAGTTAGAGAAAATCTTGCAATGCAAATACAATAATTTAGTACTTTGAAAAATATAAACTACTGTTAGATATTAATATTATCCAATCCGTCGTTATATTCTAATATAATGTTATTATTAAATAGTGAATATAATTATGTTCTAGTTAGAGGTCTCAGTCGGCGAAAGTTTTTAATTGACATATTCATTTCTTCGCACGTACTGAAAAATAACCACTGAAATTAACGCGCTGTAATTCCGCTCATCAATGAACACAAAGTCATACTTAAAGATGTCTACTCCGCAATAGGTGCGATCAATGGATTATGTTCGTAAATCAATAATCAGCTTAGTTTTTGTTCCAGGCAAAATTATTTTCCACAGATCTAGTGTTTCTCGTCGAATAACCATTGAAATCAACGAGTTCCATTTTCACACATCATAATCGCAGGGTCTTCTACAGCTGTCCACTCCGCAACGTGCCGTATATAAGAGATTGTGTTCTTAAATTTAAAATTGTCTTAATTCCGGATAAAATTAGATTCCATAGATGTTACAAAGTGTTTTTTGTGGAATAACCATCTAAATCAACGCGCTACATTTCCACGCATCAACGAGTGCCGCGTCATGCCTACAGTTGTCCACTCCGCAACGTGCCGCGGACAACGGATTGTGTTCGTAAATCATTAATCAGCCACGTCATTTGTTCCGCGCGAAATTATTAATGCCGCGCTGGCGCTGCGCTTACCTACCGGTGCCTCTTTAAAATGCCATTATAACCTTCTGTGCAACTAATATCGCCCTCGCTGTAGGTTTGTGTTTATAAGTATGCGTGCGACCCTTAATTCGTATTTGAGCTAGATTCATGATCGGTGAGACTGTAAAAAAGCGTTTAGGCAAGAGCGAATTTTAGGAACGTAGGTAAGTATTTATACCCGATTTTCTTTTCTCCTAGAGTCGGTTCATGAATGGCTAGTTCAGAGTAAGTGTCTATGGCAGTAATTGGGAGATATAGCTGATCTTCGAATCATCATTTTTGATTGCCGATGAGACGTTGTGATTGCAATTTTTCGTGAGATAATAGAGTTGATGAATAATAATATTTTTATGCTGATGGTATAAGAAACGTAACAATATGTATGACATCAAATTCCATGATCTTTATTTATTTATGCTATATACTTATAATATAAGTGTACAAATGCGGTGTCAATGTCTATGTAGATATATTTATAGCTAGCTGTGCCCGCGACTTCGTCCGCGTGAAATAGTAACTTTTGTTGAAGTTGATAAAAAGTAGCCTATGTTATACCTTATATAATTAGCTATTTATTCGTGAAAGTTCCGTCAAAATCGGTCTCGTCATTCCGGATATTAGCGGGAACAAACAGACAGACAGACAATTTTTTTTTAATTGTTTTTTTGTTATTGGTTCCCGATATACATTCATACCGATTTAGTTAAAACTTGTTATTTTGACATTACAAACAGACACTTCAATTTTATTTATTTGTATAGATATAAGTGTACAAATGCGGACTCAATGCCTATGGCATTTTTTATCAGTCGACTCTAGTGATTTACAGAGACAATGTTGCTGTAAGACAGGATAATGATTGTCATCATACCTAAATATTATTAATGGTAAAAACGTTTTGTTAATATTAAAGAGTCTAAATGTTTATCATACAAAGATATACTTCAAGGGTATTCAGAATTTAATTAGCTTAGTAAACCCATCACTAGCTGATGACAACTCGACTATCGCGACAAAGTCAACATTATTAAGAGCCAGACAAATAATAATAATTACACAAAAATTTGAACAGACTCCAAAGACTCACAAATCATTTTAAATTATCAAATTCACATCGTAAATATGTGAAGATAAATCGCAAAACGCATCAAGTGGAACGCATAAATCAACATTGCTCTCGAAACTTGGGCCCGAAACAAAATTCAGAGTAGCTAATCAAGTGTTGAATCCAAAGTTTAGCATAAGCGGTCTGAAAGGGTAAGTTGCCAGGGGAGGGGGGGGGGGAGGGGGGGAGGCGCAATAAACTGCCGTAGGACTTCACTGATTAATGGACGTGTAATTGTTCCCATATTGTATTACAAACCCTCTGAGCAAATCAAGAATTTAGACAATGCTGGGTTAGTACAATTGAAGATCGACTTTTAAGTTAATGTAGGCGACTGCTGTCGATCCTCGATGTTACGATTCTAACGAACCTTATTGTTTCATCGCTACTTTAAAGAAAATATAGCGATTATTTTTTTTCTATCGAACAAAACTTTTTTAAATATATGCAAGTAATATAAATGAAATTATAGAAAAAAAAAATATTTTTTACCAGAATACAGTAGGTACTGATTAATTGATCTATACAAATAAATAAAATTGAAGTATCTGTTTGTGATGTCAAAATAACAAGTTTTTACTAAATGGCTATGAATGTATATCGGGTACAAAAAAAATTTCGGGTTAAAAAATTTTTGTCTGTCTGTCTGTTTGTTCCCGCTAATCCCCGGAAAGGTTGGAACGATTTTGACGGGACTTTCACTAATAGATAGCTAATTATATAAGGTATAACATAGGCTACTTTTTATCAAGATCTTCAAAAAATTGCCTACAAAAATCAAAATGCTGCCAAAAGTTACTATTCCACGCGGATGAAGTCGCGGGCACAGCTAGTTTATTATAAAAGTATTAAAAACCATTAAAGTAATACTACAATGCTACTTGTAGATAGGCACCATTTTTAACCGACTTCAAAAATGGAGGAGGTTCTATGTTCGACTGTATATATTTTTTATGTATGTTCACTGATAACTCCGACATTTGTGGGCTGATTTTCAAAATTCTCAAATCCACCCTTAATTCCTTTAAATTTCATAGGCACGACTAACACGTATCATATTTTTTCTGAAGATATTCAGTTATCATGTTACTGAACTGATGATTGAAGGTTTTTTAGTACGTTAGGAGTTTGGAAATAATTCTTTCAATACCTAATAGTGTTTGCCTTGGGTAAAATTCTAATACTTACGCATATATTAAATTTACTAAAAAGATTGAAATATTTTTTTTACAAAAAATGAAACCCACTTTAAAAACTCATAAATAATATGAGAATACATACAAAATCACACACTTATATTGAAGTCGGTGCCAAGCAATGGTCTCCTGGAAAGTCTTTAAAAAACTGGCACAATACTAAAATGTGACGTTGTATGTTTTTTTTATATTTTTCGCTTTTTGTATTTTTGAAGACGATTTTATTAAAAAAAAACAATACATCCATTAAAAAGCTATTTGCTTTCATGTTCTATTTGCAACGCGAATTACACAGAACAACACACGCAATTCCCTAGCCTAATCCGTTTATATTCCACAAAATGTGTTATCAGTTTATTTCACTCCAATACATAACACCTATCGGCACTATTAGCGTACGCATTTACGATTAACACTACACGCAGGTTCCGTTGTTTGTCCCATTTTAAACTTCAGATTTGGTGAAAAAATCCAACCTAATATGATGAAGTTAAGCATGGAGAATTATAATCACATAATCATCTATTAATATTTTGTGACATGCACGTGAGATAAAGTTTGGGAAAGGCTATTTTTATCTTTATTTATTTACTAGCTTCTGCCCGCGACTTCGTCTGCGTGGACTTCAATTTTGAACAATTTTCAATTTTCCCTCGGGAACTTCTTCAGGAATCGGGATAAAAGGTAGCCTATGCTCTTTTCCATGTCAAAGGCTACATGCATGCCAAATGTCATCTAAATCCGTTCAGCCGTTTCTGCGTCATTGAGTAACAAACATCCAAACATCCACACTTTCACATATTAGTAGGATTTTAGAAACAAACATGTGTATGTCAAATATTGTAAGAAAAGAACATAAAGTTCTAGACTTACACGTCCTGTGATTTTTATTTTATGTTATACATTGCATATAAATTAGGTACCTAACTTAAAAAAATTCTTAAAATTATACTTATTTTCCTTTTGCTATTATATTCTTTTTAACAAATTCAGGTAGTATGTATATGTACTTTCCTTTTGGGGGCATGTTCATTATAACAAATTCAGTTAATTGTACGTATACATAACAAATTACTAACAAATATTGGATCGTTGTAATCTGAGAATGAATAAATTATTATTATTATATTTCATTCATTCAGACTATTAACAATTTAGTAAAGTTTTAAAATAGGTGTTTTTCTAGAAAAATAAGTCCTATTTTTTTTACTAAAATGTCCTTCAAACTTGCTATCAATGTCCATAATAAATCCATAAAGGCAATACCTGACAGAACCGACCTTTAAAAGTCGGTTGTTATTTTTGAGTCTATGCACTTTTCCTAATTTTATAAGCGACTCGCAATTCTTATAACTTACCAAGAGCTTAAAAGTGTTATAGCTGAAATGATTCTAATACAACGAATAAAGGCAAAATGGCGCATGATCACAGGTTTATCAAAGGGTTCTCGCACCCTTTAAGACATCGCATTACACATAGACTTTTTATCGTCTCCCTAAGTACCTATAGGCAACGTGTTATCAGGTCAATTCTTAATTATTCGATAAATAATTCAATTACGCTTACTAGTCCTGCGGCGGTAAGTGCTGGGTGGGCCGGCGATTGCACTAATTACCTCAATCCCTCTATGTTATTATTAATGAATTATTGATGAGCCGTCGCCTGATAAAATATCTAGGCTTGTTAGCTGAATGTAAGTGTGAGACGCATGTTGGTTTTATGATGGGCAAGATTCGCTTGCTCTACATTTTAAAATTCTATTCTATGTTGCGTGATTCATGTGCCTTGTTTTGTACGAGTAATATTCGGTAACTTAAGGCGCTACATTTCCCTTTTCGAATAATTTCGATTACCTTTACCGCCACGAATATAAAACATACAGTTCTAAAATTCATATATGATATTGTTGAATATTTTCTCTAAACATTCTTCAAGACAGAAACATGATAAATAATATTTCACTCCATAGAAAAAAATCCAAGGTCACTCTGTTCAGTATTTTACAACAGCCGTGAATCAGACTACCCAAATAATAAATGACATTAAAATTTTACCAACAGGCATTTTTATCGTCTAGAAAATTGAAAAAATACATTTTTAATTTTTTAAACCAGTTTTCCAAAAAATATTAAAAAGTAACGTTTCCGTTCGGTCCAATCATTTAGGAACTTATAAGTTTTAAAGGAATCCTCGGTGCGCGAATCCAACTCGCACTTTAGTCGGTTTTTTTTCTCATTATTAGGTCTGCCAACAATTATAGCAATTTGCCTCACATATAAATAACAATTTATTACAAACATTTGCCTTTATTTATTTATTTACAATAAGCACAACATGTTTTACTAAATCATCACAATCATAATTTCACCAAAGTCCCTCGTTTTTATAATATTGTCCATATTATTTCAATATAGAGCTTAAGGTACGTACTAAGTAAATAAAAATTTGAAAGTAATGGCAGTAAGGGCTGTCACTTATATTTGTGATGATTTGCTTTCAGTACAAATAAATTTGCAATAAATAATCTGTATAAATAAGTTCTTAATAAAACATAATGTAAGATTGTTATGTTATGCTATGCATGCAATGTCGCTGCAATTGTCGCTGCTAACAAAATGTAGTTCAACACAAAAAGCACGTTCAAGAAAGAAAAATCACCAAATTCAGATAGTTCGTCTACGCGCTACGAGATGGCGCTCACTCAATTATTAGTTCCGTAATTTACCGCCACAGCGCTTCACCCGCGCGCTATTTATTGTCGTGTTTTATTATTACTTTATTGCCCGTCGCGTGCTATCAGGATCGTTTATTGACATTCTATTATAAAGCAGTAAATAAACAAGCGGCCGACCACAATAAAACCAGCCGTTTGTCATTTGAGCGAGATTGAGACGATAGTGATGCAAACAGTGTCGCGTTGAGTCGCTAGAGGGCAGGATTTACGGTAAAATAATTGTCTGCGACTCAATTTGTCGAACTATTATGGTCGCATTAGTTTTTATGGGCGTTTAAGTTGATTTTAATGGCGGCTATCAAAAGCTCACTCTGTGTCAAACCGTGGCGAATAAGATAATGAGACCATTTAACATCGGCGACTGTTGAGTCTAACTTTTATTATGATTTTACTTTTGTGGAGCACGATTCTTCATTGCGATTTTGCGTACCTATTAATAAAGTATTATTATAACCTTTAAATAAAGCGAAGAACAGCAATTATGCCTACCTACAATAATTTTACATTCATAATATTCATTTATTAATTAAAATAATTAGGTACCTTAGTACAAATAGTAATAATAAAATTTAATTCCCTTCATATTTTTAGAATTATTTATTATTTTTAATTTACAATTTATTCAGAACTATGTAGACAAGTACTTACTTAGAAACTCCATTTACTTACATTATTTCCTAAGTATTCATTGTAATATTTACGATAAAATTGCAATTGTTTATAAGTATATTTTTTGTAATAAGGTGGTCTTTTTACTAATATATACAGGCAAGTATTCAATATTCGTGTAAAACTGCATTTAAAGTCCAAAATATTTAATCGCTTTTAATAATATTACCTACCTACTAAGAGGTATATTTAATAAATATACCTAATATAATAGGTAGGACCTATTATTAGCCTACCTTTATAGTAATAAATATTATTTATTACTATAAAGGTAGGCTAATAATAGGTCCTACCTATCTATTATTTCCACAATTGACTTAATCCCAACCGGATATTTTGTATAGAATTTGTACACCATTACTCTTAACGTCAACACTATTGCTTAATAATAATAGTATCGGGGGTAACCAACCCCTAAAAATTAAAAATGGCTGCCAGCGCGCGCGCTCTCGATTGGCGGTAATAATTCATTCCGCCGCCGCCAGGGGCGCTGCGCGTCATTTGTCTATGTCCAACCCCAGCCCCCTCTGAGAAATATCTCCGCAAGATGTAAGGGTGTGCCAGTGACAATGTTGTTCTATAAATCGATGCCACGAAAAGGGACGATAGTTTGATAAATTTGAAAGTGCCTAAAGTTTTGTTAACTTTTTATCCCTCTGGTAAGAAACGATAAGACAAAGAGTTTTTAGGCTTACTATTCCTTTGGGCTTCTGGATAAAAACATTGTGGTCGTGAGAAGTTTACCCAAAAATAATTTTAAGGTTGTATTGAAGTCCGTCATTTTAGAAGCCAGAAGTATGAAATATTGTATTTAAGTTGATAATTAGAAATGACTAAAATTTTTCCCATTAGTAATGTGAAATAAGGGTTGAATTTCAACGGGACTTTTAAAAACATTTTGCTTTATAGTTTAAATTGTTTTTACCACGTCAAAAACGAAAATAACTCGGTTGAAGCTGTGGACGGAAAGCTGGTTTATTATAAGAAATCATACAAATCGTCAATCGAAGGACGGAAAACTTTGGAAAACTTTAACCAAAGTTTTCCGTCCTTCCTACAAAGGTGTAATCCCATTGTACTACTCTGATTACTACAGTGAATCAAATCAACATTCGTTAGCCATTTATGTATTAATAACTGACAAACAGGTGCTTTTGCATTTACTTAAAGCAAGGAAAGTAATGGCGAATTTCACCTTAGCCTTAGTCTTAGCGGATACTATTAATTGGTATGCTATCACATTCTTTTCATTAAAGACATAAAGTGACAGCATTCGTCTAGTCTTATGTAATAGGGGTTAAAGTATGAAATTGCCGTTTTGTTGATATGTTTTCTAATTAAGTTTTTGTCCCTAGAGTGCACAATTTAATCTCAGAATTAGTTTAATAATACATTAAAAAGAATTTCAAAAAATACCCCCTATTTTTTTCGTCAGAATGTTGTACATTATTGAAAATAACTTTGTAAAAACTAATTTTCTTGTCTTCAAAATTATGTTATTACTTAGTTTAAAGTCTATTGACCAGTCTCTGAAAGTTTCATAAAGTTTGCTTTATTGGTTATTAAATAACTAAGAAAAACGTTAGTATGAAATAAGCAATGTTCTTAAAAATCTTCATACAAAACGGCAATTTCATATTTAAACCCCTATTATTTTAATACATCAGGGAAACTCTTGGCCTTCATTGCATCTGATGATAAGTGACGATAAGTACGAAAATGGAAGCAGGAATCACCTGGATTCCTTAAAAATTGAAGAACTGTCCATCTTACCTCTAATTGTCGGAACACAACAATGTTATGCATCTTCTATCGCATATATTACGGGGAATGCTCCGAGGAATTGTTCGGTCTCATACCTGCCGCCTCTTTCCGCCATCGTACCACGCGACAAAAAATCAATGCCCATCACTTAGATGGTTGGCAGTCCACAACTGTGCGTTTTTCTCGCAGTTTCCTGCCTCGTACAGTCAAACTTTGGAATGAATTGTCGCCTTCGGTATTTCCGGACCGATACGATCTTCAAACTTTCAAGAAAAGAGCGTATTCCTATCTTAAAGGCCGGCAACGCACTTGTAACTCCTCTGGGGTTGCGGGTGTCCATGGGCTACGGTAATCACTTACCATCAGGTGATAGGTTTGCTCGTTTGCCCCCGATCCCATAAAAAAAATGTTATTAGCATTGTTATTATGACGACAGATGGTGATAGCTGGCCATTGTATGAGTTACGCATAATAATATAAATATTTGAGCTTAATTACTTTTTTCGTGCTTGTTAATCATAAGAAACTCCTAATCTATGTTTATGTATCTACCTATATGTATACGCAATAAGTCAAGGGGACAGCAACTACTGATTAGTTACCAAAACTTGTGCCGACATATATACTGGCTGTTTCGAAAATAGCTCTTATTATCTGAGCAATAGAGATTAAACGGCAACTTTTTTTTTGTTTTTCGGTAGCAATATCTTAGCGTTGCGTGCTTAGAGACAATTCCGAGTAAGCTCACGCACTCTTCCGAAATTATTTTAATAAACCAGGTTAGGTGGAATGTTTCTGATTTTTTCCACTCGATAGAGAAGGAGTGGGAAATTTATTTGGGACTTTTGTAATGTACCCACAGGATTTTCCCATTAATCTTAAGGTAGGTACCAATTTGAAACTATTTTTATTACTTTCTTATCAAGATCCCTACGAGCTTTTTCAGATATTATACCTAATTAAAAAAAGTATTTGGTAATATGAATTTTGTTAGTGTACATATATCATAATTATCACGTTATAAACTTGTTAAATATAATAATAAATAAGTTAAAAATCATTGTGTGGTTTCATGAAAACACGATGCAAGTGAAACTTTTCTTCAGATAGGCTGATAACTGAAAACTTTCCAAAAAAATTATTCCATTTAGAGTATTCAAATCGCGTTTAAATCTTTTTCTTCAGAAAATTATAAATTAAAAGACTAATTAATAAAAAGTAAATAAAAAAAAACAAATAAACAAAAAAGCAATAAAAAACAAAATAGTATAACAGTGCTCTATACCAGGATCGAACCACTACCACACTAATAATCTTTATAATAATATTATTCGCAGAAGGAGGTCTCTCCGCGGCCTCCTTCTGCGAGATGACGTCCTCGCAGAAGGAGGCGACAGCCCCCCATTCCGCCTCGCCACGGAGCATGGCCACGACCATGCTCGGCAGCGAGAGGTCTCCGCCTCCCAGCGCAACGTTAAGTTCGCTGCGCTGGCGTCGCCAGGCCGGGCACACACATTTTGTATAATGCGACATGCGATAGATGGATGACAAAATTTGCGGCGATGTAAAAAAAGTTGCACTTTAATAATCTTCTTTTCGGATTGGAAAATTTAAGTTGGAAATAAAAAAATGTGTTGATACAGCCGCTTATTTGTTTCAAAGGCATAATATTAAAATGGACGAAGTCTAAATTAATTCCATTTTAAAACGCACACGCACATATTATATTTGCATTGTTTCAACCACTATTAAGTCCAACAAAACTTGACCAAAAATAAATCACCGGCAACAACTCTATCTTTGAAACAAAGCATTCGCAACGATTATTATCTTTAGAACAAACTTAATGCATTTAAGGCTAGTAGCGACACGGTCTAGAGACATTTTGCTATCAGGCAAAATATATTCAGCATGTTTTCTAACACTATTGCGAAAGCAATAAAGTCTCTATTACACTCTACCAGCTGTCGGGATGAAAACTGAAATAGTATGGCGGGGGATTGTGGTAATTTAGTCTTTATGTGTCAGCTATTAGGGCTCTTTTTCGAGTGTAGAGGTGGGGAAGATAATGCTAAATAAATACTAGAGGAGCAGTCGTGATCGAGGATCGTGATTGTGACACCGCTGCGTGCCCTTTGAACACGGGTTCTGTACCCGTGAAAAATCACTTGAACATATGCAAGCTGCCCGCCAGCTCCCTTGCGACGTTCTAATCCAATGTAGCGTCGGCAAATTACGGAAGAAAACAATCAAAAAGATTACTTTTTCGAAACCTTGATTTTGAAAGCAAATGCAATAACAAATCGTAGTTAGTCAAACATCTTTTAGGGTTATTAGCCCGAGGGAGAGCAGGTATAATTGTTTTGTCAGCAGAATGTGTATTGCTATTGTCACTTTAATATTATATAAGCAGGAATCAAATTTTGTGTGCATGTTCATACAAGCAAACTGCAAAAGTTTTACCATCGGATCAATCTTGAAATCGCGAAAGTAAAATCACTGTGTGGTGTTATGAAACCGCGATGCAAGTGAAACTTTTTTTCGGATCGAATAGACATTTAACTGAAAATTTTCGGAAAATTTTTCGACATTAGCATTTTAATCTTAACTCAAATCTTTTTCTTCTGAAAAGAAAATTATAATAAAAAGTCAAAAAGTAATTAAAAAACATATTAATAAAATAAACAAAAAAGAAATAAAAAAGAAGATAATAAGAAAAAAATAATTATTCATAACGCTCTAGACCAGAATTGAACCACTACTGCCACTAGTTTTGACCAGGATCAAACCATTGCCCAAAATTGCCCAAAATCGGTCTTGGTCTTGCAGTCTTGCGAGACTTGCTGCAAAACCAAGATCAAGACCAACTTCAAATTCAAATTCAAAAATCTTTATTCGACATAGGCCTTTACAGGCACTTATTGACGTCAAAACAAAACAAAACAATCTAATTTAAAGAAATCATATTAACCTTGTATGTGCATACATCCTGAACACATATACTCAAGATGTGTGCAAATACAAGTAGGAATGAAAAAAAAAAGTTGACTACACCTGTTCGGAAATTGGGAGAGCCTTCTCGAGAAGAAAAGGCAAGAAACTCGAAAGGTCAACATTTTTTATCTCCTCTTTTAAATCGCCATTTACAATTTTGGTTTTGTTACCAAAGCAAAAATTTGAGCTCAACTTCCGTTACAAGAATAGATGTGTAAATTCACATTATATGTATAAGCTATCTCTGAGAGAAGTGCGTGAACTTATCTTATAAATTGCTCTCACTGAACGTTTCTTTGAAAGAAAACGCAGTATATTGTTAAATATTAGAATTGAGAGTTCAACACCAATACTGGACCCATGCAAGACTTTAGCAAGACTTGCTCAAATATTGCATGGGTTAGTCTTGACCTTGCTCTTGCTACAATAAGGCCGGTTTTTGCCTCGGTCTTGCAGAAAGAGTCTCGCAAGACTGCAAGACTAACACCGATTTGGGCAACACTAACTGCCAGATAGATTTCAAGTCGAAGATGTAACATAGACGAATCCTGACCTATATGAAATTTTGAAATTAAAGGTCTTATGCTTTTGTGTAAGTAATGCGACATGAGATAGATGAATGAAAAAACTTTAAGCGATGTAAAGTTAGTTTTATTTTAATAATCAGCTATTCAATACATCTAGGTTCAGTGGATGTTGAACATTTGTATAGAACCGATGTTTTTTTTCGTGGTTTCAAGATTGGTCCCATAGTAAAAGGTGATCGTTTTCTTGCCTGTACAAGCACAAAAAATTTGGCTCCTACGCATCGCCAAACAGGATCGTGAATTTCAAAATTTAAAGCGAATTTAAAATGGTTAAGCATTGATTAGTGTATTCAGTACCCTTATAGCGTTATATCTTTTACACGATTTTATGGATTTTCGCATGATTGGTTGTTATTTGTGTTTATTAGATGTTCAGAAAATTTCTCTTCACGATGTTTTGCATTTCTTGATCTGCTGTAATATACGACTTTACGTCTACGATGAAGCTACGACTACAGCCCGAATTGGAGCCATGGGTTCCCTTCCTTAACCTAATAACCAACATACCGAGCAGTTACAATTCTACCAAAACTCCTTTAACATCATCATTATTGTCTGAACCCTAAAAAGCCCAGCATGCTGGGCTTTGGTCTGCCCAAAACAGGAATTAGGGCCCAATGTGGGCAAGTGGGGAAAATAATTAACATATATTGTTTTAGTATTTTCTGTATACCCTTTTGCTAACAGTACGTCACAGTACAATACGGCAAATAAGCATTAGGTAGCATAACACGCAAGCTTTATGCATTTAGCTAGCGACCTATAAGCGAGCCGGCCGCATTCTATCTACAAGATAATTTTAATTAAGCCAACCGACTCCGGCCCTGGGGCTTCTATCGCCTGCTGTTTCAAAATTGGAACAAATGTTTCATAGTTGTATCGAAAGTGGCCTAGCTCTTGTTTGAAGGCTGTTCTAGCACACAGTTTTGTAGGCGACATTAATAACGTTGTTGTTTTAGAATTTTCTTGCAAGGTAATCATAGCTCAAATTTGACATTGGTCATTTAATTAATTGATTTCTAATCACAACGTAGAAATCGTAAATTAGTTGAGGTTATATGTAGAACTTGGTTTCCTAATAATAGTTCTGAAACTGAGATTAAAGATTGGTTAGTTGTCATCGACAATTGGCTAGATGACAAAAATTTTTTTTTGCTTATATAGAAGCTCGTTCATATAATAAACAGAAAGAAAAAATCGGTTTTCGAATAACTATAAAAACAACCAAGATGTATTAAAGATTTTTCTCCATCTCTTTCTAGCAAAACGGCAATTTACAAGGAGTTTTTGGCGGTACTCAACAATGACGTCACGGTTGATGTCGGATCTCTCTGTCTAATCGCCTTCAAATTAACAACTTAAAATGCTTGTATCTAATGTATTTCTAAGCCGATTTTAATTCTAATTTCACAGGACTGCATCTTTTTCCACGGTTTTTTAATATTTAATGACGAGATGTAAAAATTAGAATTCAGTCATCATCCCAATTCTTTAACAATGCTATTATCGATAAAAGAACCAGGTATAGCACAACACTGACCTGTCCGTACAGTATGGCAACTGTTGTTTACATTCCAACAATCGAAATGAATTGGGATGATGACTGAATTCAAATTTTTTATGTCTCGTCCTTAAATATTAAAATACCGTGGAAAAAGATGCAGTCATGTAAATTAGAATTAAAATCGGTTGAGAAATACATTAGATACAAGCATTTTAAGTTGTTAATTTGAAGGCGATTAGATAGAGAGATCCGACATCAACCGTGACGTCATAGTTGAGTACGGCCATATAAACTCCTTGTAAATTGCCGTTTTGCTAGAAAGAGATGGAGAAAAATCTTTAATACCTTATATCTTGGTTGTTTTTATAGTTATTCGAAAACCGATTTTTTCTTTCTGTTTATTATATGAATGAGCTTCTATTAAAGCAAAAAAAAAATTTTTGTCATCTAGCCTATTCGAATAGCATGGGGGTATCGATACCTGCAATGGCAAGGTTGGCACCGATAATCGCGATCGGCATCCATTTTAAAATTCGAACACCGAAGCATCGACGGGTAAGGCGCACAAGGGATCATAAAATATTATGACTCTATTCTATTCGATACGTGATCACTCCTGGACCAGTGTCCGGTGAATTTTAATGTAGGGCCAGTGTTGAAGTGGCACCGATTTGCTTCCGGGAAGTCCGAATTGTTATTCCTAGGTTTTGAATCTGCTTTCGATTTTGTGAAGCTTTACATTTCCTAGCGCTCTTCAGTAGTACCTACCATATTATTTAAAGGTACAGGGAGTCATTCTGATGCCACTATTCATAATTTGAGTCAACACTTTTAACCTTGAGATTTTAATGGTAACTTTTTTTCAGTATCTTGTCATAGCAAAGTATTAAGCTACAGTTATTGAATAGAAGATACAGATGCAGGAGATGTACTCGTATACAGACATTATTGCAAGGATTTTATTTAATAAAGATTGAACATATCAAAAAATTTACAAGGACTTTTTGAGCAAGGACAATTTGGGTATCTATATAATATAGGCCATAAATATTTTCACACCATCTATTTAAATAGTGTGCGAATATTTACATACCTCTAATTATTAGATTAGTTTGCTGTTTATATTTACGAATTGTGATATTTGGTTAATAGGTTTTAAAGGTACTTATATATGTTTTAAGCTTCAAATTAAAGCTGTCAATTAAATATAACTTTATTCAATCAACTCACGTAATAATATTAAGCTATCTTCCATCAACATCAATTTGTATTTAATGTTTTGCGCCATTTAAGGCACCTTATCGCTTGTTATTCTCTAAAGACCAAAATAACTTTTATTATTATAGCGACAAGAGCTATAAAGCTTCAATTCATTTACCGATCTGTATATCGGTGACAGTGGACAAGTAATAAATAACTCCGCCTGAATTTGATATTATGCCCATTATAGTCAGAAGCATTTACGTGTGTGAAATTTAAATTAGCTTAAAGCACGCGATTGCTATGTCTCACTTCATTTAGTGTTTATTAAAACCTTCCGAACTTCATAAAAAGATGTCTGAATTTTTAAAAGACGATCCAGTTATTTATGTTACCAGTTATTTGTATTATCATTATAAGTTTATTCATCGACTGATTTATGATTATGTACGATTCTCGGACACTTCCTTTTTTGTTAGTACTACAAGATCCGTTTGATTTCTGGATCTCTTACAGTTCCAAAGGATTTATTCTACTGAAATCCCTCCGATCATCATCATCATTACGATATTGCTTTAAGCATAGTATGTTTGTTACCACACTCGTGAAAAGATTACCAAGACATCGAAGTCGGGGTTGGTTCAACGGGAGCCCTAACACCTAACAGAGAAAAGTTTTGTCTCACCACCACCCATGGCCATTACAACCTTTTATTTTTTTCTCATTTATTATAAAGGGTTTTTATTTTATCCTTCCTACCTTACGGTTATGGTCAAATCGCGAGAGATGCGCGCGGAACTTACGACTGCACTCTGCCGCGCGCAATTCTCGATTCTCCGCAAATTGTTTTCCCCTGTCCTCTACCAATTCATACTTTTAGAGGTAACGCCCTCAATCACAACACCAGTGCGAGCTCCATGCGTCGAACTCATTCATCCATTCTGACCTACCCGCCTCTTGTGCTATAGGTGCATGAATTTCTCCATCAGCCGTTTGAAGTTCGCCTCTGCCCCCCTAGCACGTCCACCAAAACACGATATGTTAAAGCGGTTTATCGCGGTTAACTGTCAAAATACAATAGGGTTTCGTGGTATTTTGACAGTTCACTGCGATACATCGCTTTATCGTATCGTGTTTTGGTGGACGTGCTACGGGGGCTGAACTGACAAGTTTCGCATAGTATACTGTCGAATATCCTGTCAATCAGTCCTACCTAACGGAGGAGTCTCATAAATGCCGGTGGACTGACCATTGGTAGGTAGACAATGAGTGGTTAGCATTCCACCTCGTTTTAAAGGTATTTAAGTAGTTGGCCATACTACCTTTGTATAGGTTGCAATGGCCGTATTAGACTGTTAATCTTCAGATAGATGATCTACACGGAACTAGGGACAGACAGACGGTATACGGTTACCCTACCACTGCGCAACGGTAAATAATTTACCGTACCTAATGCAATTAGTGAATTTGTATGTCTTGGTTTTTGGGATTACTATTGGAATTGCATGGGTACTAGTATACCAGCTGACGTTTTAGGATGAAAGCATTACCAAAAAGCTTCACGTTTCCTGCTTCAACGATCATACGTTTCAAGAGACAGCCAATATGTTGTCTGCTTATACGTCATATGTAATGGGTATCATTGTTTTGATTCTAGCTGCACACGTGATGTTAACCAATCAAGCTACGGGCGTAAACATTGCAAAATCTAAATCCGCCATGAATATTAGATCGTTCGTTAGCGCACCAATCTGCATGCGTAACAGTCCCGTGACGTTTGCGTCGGCAATTAATAATTTCGACACTTGGCTATTAACATTTAAACTACTCTGCAGTGGGAATTGGTCCAGAGCGTCTGCCAGTGGACGCGCATTGGGCTGGATGTACACTTGCGGGTGTGCTGTACTTGTTTGACATTCTTAAGAATGTAGGTTTAACTTAAATTATGTGTGCATTTTAAATGTACTAAATTTTTCCGAAAATTTAAATGTTTATCTTTACCAACATATAGCAAACACAACTTAATATAATAATATTTTTTATTTAAGACCAGTTAGTACAATTTACAATTTTAGTCATGTGTTCACTTCATGTTAAAATAAGAGGAGAGTACGTTGAATATGACAATGTTTAGTTACTATTTTCACGTTTTCTTAAAAAAATGTATTGGCCTGTATGTTTTCGATAAATATTATGTTTTTATGTTTAATGTACTCAAATCAGATCTCCTTCATTTTTTTTATAAAAGGCGAATAATATACCATTGAAACCAGTAATTTGATTATAAATTCAATCACTCGCCAACTTCATGAATCTGTTTAGCTTCCGTGCAAATGAAACACATGAATTGCAAATCTGTCTGCACAATTAGCCCCGTCTATTGGCCGCTTTGATAAATAGTCGCCGGTCAGCGTCTGACTGCAACTGATAATGTTATCTGACTAATTACAGACTTGATACGGCTTATGTGCACACTAAGGGTGTTATGTTTCCTGATAAGCTTTGGCTTCTTTTCTGGTAACGTATAATATTTTGGTGATTTTTTTAAAAAGCGTTTATAACTATTCTATCTTTTATTCGCAAGCTGTCTTACCATGGCAAGGCTTTATATAAAAATGTAAGGATTTTGTTTTGACAGACTCTGTCTTATAGTCGATACCACTTAATATTATCAAATTATATGCAGTCTCTATTTAACTTTTATTATCTTTAGAATACTCTTAAATCAGTCGCTTGCACGGGTACCTATATCTTACTTATTTCTGCAGTAAAGAAACCAGTGTTTGAATTGCTGTGTTCTGGTTTGAAGGGTAAGCCATGCAGTGATTGGGTACTGTGATTAACGTCTTATGTCACAAGTTGGCAACGTATACCGTGGTTCTTGTAGGTGTTGCATATTTTGCCTTTTCCTCCCAGCGCAGCACACTGGTGTCGTGCGTCGGCCCCGATCAATCTCTCCAGTTCTTGATCTCAAGGATGGTCGAGAGTGTGGAAGCCTGAAACGCGATGAACTGTTTCTGTGTCGAAGTCAGACACAAAAAGAGGGGAGAGCGCTCCAGACCCACAAGCAGATCCATGCTGTTGCAGGAGAGTAGGATGAAAAAGGCGGCAATTTGTCCGCCTTCTTCCTCCTAACTGTGACCAGCGGGACCCGGGCCTGGGAACCTCGAGTCCTGCATTGCACAGGTCACTGTCAGTCGTCGATGCTCCATATGCCCAGAAGCGCGTCGGTCTCTTCATTTCGGGAAGATGAGTGGAGCTTGCCATAGGCGAGCAGACGCTGACGGGGGTCTTGAAAGTGTCCGAAAGGGTTCCACTTGACTGTAGATTGATAAGCCATATATTCATATGTATCTAAATTGATGATAGTTGGACAAATAAAATAGTTTACACACTACATTACAGTAACTCATTTACCATCGGGTAAACAATCAGCTTGTTTGTCAACTATGTTGTATAAAAAACAATACTTTATATTTTGTACACGGCCAGATCGTTTGGGGGGCGGAAAACCCTCGCCCTTAACAGTAACCAAAACTCCGGGGTGTACTTTCGTCCGTGCTACACGAAGCTTGGGTCGCACATTAGAATTTCCTTAAAATTAACTATAACAAAAACTTCTAAATATCAAAACACTCACTTGAGCTAGTGTCCGTACAACACCTGACCAGCAGCGGAGAGAGGGGCGCCCCTATGCGGTGAAAGCCCACTCATGGACTCTGCTTCTCTGCTAGGAACACTTGCACACAAACAGTGCTGGTAACATATAACTTCACTTACACAGGGCCCTATTTGGTGGCCAAGACGCCTGATCAATTATAAGGCAATTCGACTTCGCGAGTCGGGCGCATTTCACTCTTGCGTAACCTATCTATACGCGTGCTAACCGGCGACAATTCTTCTCGCGAGTCGATCGCAATTTTACTCGTGCGCACCGTCATCGACCCGACCTCTCAATACGTCTTTTAGATAACACACTATTGTCGTCTTCAGTAGAGAATTTAAGTCAATCAAAAGAGCAAATACATTACATCCATCAATATTAGCATTATTTAGAAAATATTCAACTCCATTACTAATGTGTGAATACTCTTACACTGAATAACAACTACGGGCAAAATAGATAAACGCAATAAATCGTTAGTGTGCACCTCGCCCAACAATAGATCAGCGTCAATCGCCACACGTTCGCGCTCCGCTGCGCGTTCGGCACGCCCCATGTATAAAACACCTTAAATCAGACGCTGTGATTATTATGACCGCAGCATATTGGCTATAATACACCGCGAGGTACTAATCACACATTAATATGATGTTAAACAACTTTTTGTGTTGTCTTCTGAAGAAGCACGTCCGATAGGGCCCACTTTACTAACCTTGGTGTTGTGAGGAGTACTTCGGACAATAAATTTGATTCTTAATAAATACTAGTAACACGCAAGCAAGTACACATCGTTACGCGGAAATAATACACAGTGAACCTTCGAATTTTTTGTAAGTGATTTTTTAGGTTTGCCTGAAGTTAGGTTGGAGTGATTAAGATTATTAAAGTTTTTATTATGTTGTTAAATTAAAAGTGCTTGTTTGAAAATTTGTGGAGGTGTCAAGGGTTATCATAGCCAGTTAACACACCAGAAACGGCTCTTTGAGGCTTATTTTTCATTCATCCATTCAACTTAGATTTTTTTATGTAACCTCAGCTTTACTTCCCAAGTAGCAGAAGCTTCTATAATCAAGGCGTTTTATCACCGAATAGTGATATAATAGGCCTATAATAGTAATTATTGTGACTGCGTGTACTATAAAGGTTTTTAACATAGCGTTTTTATTAAAGAACATTTAAGTTCTATAACTGAGCTCTTAGAACGCTTTCAGGACCATACAAAAGAATCTTTATAGTGTTGAATTGTAATAGATTAGAAAAAGTGATTATAGTACTATTTAGTACTAAAGACGACCCTTCTAACACATTAATGTATTTATTTGGCACTAATAATGTGTCAAAATAACTTTTACAGTACTAGTATTGTAACAATATCGAAAACACTATTACAGTATCATTCTGCAATATACAAGAACCTTGCACAACCATTACGTAATGTTTTAGCTTCTTAAAAGCTCCCTTAACATCGCTATGGGCTAGTTCTTTAAAAGTCATAAAAACTCTTTTATAGTATTATATAGTACCATAGCGACTCCTGTTTCAGTTGCTAAATAATTTAAAGTGAAAATGGCTGCTGTTTTCTGCCGTGATTGCACATTAACAGCACGACTGAAGCGAATTTGTACTATAGCAGCCATAGTCGGGACAAGTCCTTATTTTATTTATTTAAATTTAATTAAAACACGAAAATTATGAGGGCGCATTGTCAAAATTAAAATCAGCATAATGATTTTATCGATACAATTATTTTCGCAAGTGCACTGACACGACAGAGTCAGAGACGGTCCTTGAATATTTTGTAGTATGTCATTTTTACTAAAAGTTATGTAAAGCAACAATGACGAATAACATAAAGCATCATAATTAAAGTTACCGATATTTGTTTTCTTGAGGAACATTAAATGCAGTGATAAAAATGATCACTGGGATTATTTATGGTGCAAAATAGCACTATAAGTATGTGTTGGTACTATAAGTACTTTTATAGTTTAGCTTTGTGACATAAGCGTTGCAGAGAGCACTATTGTAGTACTAAAAAGCGTTTCTTGACACTTTACCATTTCAACTACAGAGCTAATTTATTACCATGAAAGCCTCTATGTAATGTTTATAGATTAAATCAGTGATAAAACTAGGGCCTTTTCGGGGTTCTGTAGAAGTTTACAAGACCATTATAGTGCTAATCATAAACACTAATTAGAGGCTCCAGAATGTTCTCAGGACCTTTATAGTATCAAATTTTGCTACTTGGGTTGGCAACAAAGCTATCTATCATTAAAACAGCAAACATTAGACTATTAAATCAATATTAAGTGCAACAATAAAACTATGTGGTTGAAAGTCTTTATGCACAATGAAAATTTTTTCAGCAGGGTTATTAGTCTATAGATTTAACATTTTACCCATTGCAAAAAGTAACATTGTATACATACAAACTTATTCAGTGGCAACATGTTCTATATATTTGATTTTTAGAGTGTTGAAATAATGCAATATTAAGAATCCTACCCCACCCTTTAAGAGTATGATAAACGGGACATTTGCAAAAAAAATGTTTCTATATTTTCAACTTTTTCAATTTAATTATAAGTAAATGGGATTTAAAGCGTTCTCCGCGTCTTGGGCAAGGTCCCTTATATAAGAACGTGATTGTTACATTGTATTTAACGACGACAGTGTTGCATGTACAATAATAGCGATCATCCTGTCGGGGGCATAGTAATAAAATCGTTTATAATGTTGGTTATACGTTTAGAATACAAATGTCAGCTCGACGTGCATCACAAAGATTAAGCGGTGAAAATATTGAATTATTTATGAATTTTGTTGGATTTTTATACTTCCTAAGTTATTTATCGATTGTAAACGTGTATTTTTAGGGTTCCGTACCTCAAAAGAAAAAACGGAACCCTTTATATAGGATCACTTCGTTGTTCGTGTGTCCGTCTGTCTGCCAAGACCCCTTTTCTTGGGAACGCGTAGAGTTATCAAACTGTAAATTATATCAATACTGCCTACGGTGTTATTCAGCTGTGAAATGAAATTGGTCCCAAATTTTAACTAACTAAATTCTTATGTTTTTTATGGTTTTCCTGAGAAATTGTATATATTTTTATTTTATTTACGACTTTTTGAAGTCGATTTTTAATATTAAGAGGATTGTGAAGCTGTTAGTTTAAACTTTTGAAGCGATAACGTTTCTCCCTTCTAAACATAGTCCAATTTTAATAATTTTTGTAAGTGTTGTAGATATAACGAAAAAAATATTTTACAAAAAATAAAAACCGACTTCAAAAACACTGAAAAGGTAAAAATAATTTAAAAATAGGTATAGACAACATCACACTTCTATATTGAAGTCGGTGCCAAACGATGATCTCCTAGAAAGTCTTAAAATTTGGCACCGACTTCAATATAGAAGTGTGATGTTGTCTGTAGGTACCTATTCTTGTATTATTTTTGCCTTTTCAGTGTTTTTGAAGTCGGTTTTAATTTTTTGTAAACTATTTTTTATTTTTAACTTTTTAGTGAAAGAAACCCCATAATAATACTTAGCGTTTCCCTCAATTTTCATGGGATCCCATCATCAAATACTGACTTCGGTGACCTGGTGACCGCCTTAGGAGTATACTCTATGGAATACAAAAAGAATTTTGAAAATCGGTCCACAATTGGCGGAGTAATCGCGTAACATACACACAAAACACGTTGGAAACACCTTAAAATTTAAGGGTTTTCCTCGATTTTCATGGGATCCCATCATTAGATCCTAACTTTAGTAACCATGGGATCACTCTTAGAGTATACTCTATCGAATACAAAAAGAATTTTGAAAATCGGTCCACAACTGGCGGCGTAATCGCGTAACATACACACACACACAAAAAACATACGCATCGAATTGAGAACCTCTTACTTTTTGAAGTCAGTTAAAAAAATAGGTTCGTGCGTTTTTATTTCAACCTAGCTGTGCCCGCGAACTTCATTTCGCCTTACGATAGATTTCCCGTTATATTTTTCCCGTGGGAAATAAAGCCTACTAGCTTTTGCCCGCGGCTTCGCTCGCGTTAAATTCGCAGTAAAACCGAAGATTAAAAAAAAAAATAAGGCAGGTATTTTTCGTTGGTAACAAAGAGTCTGTGTACCGATTTTTAGCTTCCTACCTTGAAAACTGCAAAAAGTCCCATATAAAATTTCACCCCCTCATTTAAGGGGTTGGGGGCAGATTTAAAAAAAAAAAAATGATGCACGATTTTTTTGTTAGTCACAAGTAGTTCGCATACCAATTTTTAGCTTTCTACCTTGAAAATTGCGGAATGCTCCATACAAACTTCCACCCCCCATTTTAGAGAAGTGGGGGGTTAGAAAGAGACAAAAAGTAGCCTATGTCACTCTCCATCAGTTCAACTATCTCCACTTAAAAAATCACTTTAATCCGTCGCTCCGTTTTGCCGTGAAAGACGGACAAACAAACACACACACACACACTTTCCCATTTATCATATTATATAGTAGTATGGATAAGTGTTTACTAGGAAACTATAAATTTAATAACCTTTTTTATAATGTTATAAAATTATACACATTTATATTTTTTGTACTCTTTTTTTTGTTTTATTTTATCTTTATGATAGTTAATTGAATTTATGACTCTATCAAAATCTTTTTGGATATAAATTAACATTTAAATACGTCAATCAATTGGGCAACTACTCTACTCGTACCCAACAATCATAGCTATCAGTAATAACGCATTTACAAAAATCACCACTTGTAATTTGACTCGTAACTAGTGATTCGGTTACATGCCGCGTAGCTAGTTACTGTAACTAGTGACGTGAAATAACGCCCACGTCTACAGTCGTGTTCCGAAGACACAACATTGGTCGACCGAGGTAAAGTCACGGGATGCTACTGATTATGGGCAGCGCAGAACTCTGTTGGAGATTCTCGGGAGAGCTTATGTTTAGTAGTCTTATGTAAGATAAATTTTGTGAAACAAACACATATAAGTACGAGTACTAGTCAGATCTTAAGACGTAAAATAATAATAATAATGTCCTCCTAACCGATATTCGGTCACGGCGGCCAATCTCAACAGAGACTAGATATCTGCGCAGGAGATATTATAGTGCGCACAAGTGATTGCGCAAACGCAAGTGCACTCTCTGTTTCTTCACTCGCCTAGTCCGATTGGACGGTTAGCCGACACGACCGGGGTGAGATTAGGCGCAGGACTCACTGTTTAACGGGCCTTCCGAAGCACGGATGAGCTTGAGATGTTTCGTATTTTGGTCACCCATCATAGGACTGACCACAGCCAACGTTGCTTAACCTTAGCAATCGTTCGCTGAGCGCTCGCGCGAATGCGCCACCAAGCTTCTCAAAGACGTAATTCACCTTCCACAGACATAACCGTATCGTAAATTTATGAGCATTGATAGTGAATAGCATTTTTTTATATATCAACGATAGAGAAGCTCCTGGTCTTCATCTCATCTGAAGGTAAGTGATGATGACGAAAAAATTTCTGCCCTCATGGGGAGCTGAACTCCGGACCTCCCGGAACACCAGGTGGTCCTTACCATAATACCACAAAGGCGGTTAAGACTACACACATTCTGTGCTAACCACACACAGTACCGGGATAGCAAAAACGGAAAAACCCCAATATTGTGAATAAAATCATCAATATTTAGGATTTCAACCACCACAGAGGTGGTTGCGACCACCGTATTTCGATCAGGAGGCCCAGGGTTCGATTCCCAGTAGGGGCAGTCCCAGAAGTTTTCTGTCTGGTTTGGTTGGTGGTAGGGCTTCTTAGCCCGCCTGGCTAGCTACCACCGTCTTAACTAAGTTGTCGCCATAATAACAATGTTTATAGCATTGTTGTGTTTCGACAATTTAGATGTAAGATAGCCAGTTCCTCAGTTGTTGAGGAGTCCAGGTGAAGCTCGCTTCCACCTTCGGCCTTATCGTCACTCACCATCAGGTGAGATGAAGGCCAACAGCTTCCCTGTCATCATTAAAAAAATCATTCAGAAAAGTTTTAATAATAAATAAGTAAACTTTTCTGAAACATGCTCGTAAATATAGGCATTATTGTAGTAAAAAGAAGACACGAAGTTTATAATTCTTGGCGCATGCATTACTTTACTGGCCTAGGCCAGGAAAGTAAGTCTGAAAATTCATTTCTGCGGCCGCTGCTCAAATGTTTTTTAATTCATCTATTACTTGAATTATGTAACTTGTCATACAGCCAATTGCTACCACATTATAAAAAATGCACTCATCGAGCATTTAGGTAGGTATGTGAATATGACAACAATTTTATTGTTAAAATGTTGGTATAAATATACATACCTATACATACCTCGGCGGGAATGGGATTGCCGGATTCGTAATTATTGAAAGCTTACTCGTCCGGCAATCCCTAACTTCCCGGCCTCTGCAGTAATGTACTATTCCTGAAGATACAGCTCAATGAGCCACCAACCATTTTATTACGATGTTGACACAAGCCACACTTTTAAAGCAGCTCGCGGCCCGCACGCCCGGTGTTCTGCGCGCGTTCACGTTTTTCATCAATTTGCTTGACGCATTGATATGCGAAATGGTTAGGCGATCCGCACGTTGCATACATACGATTAAAGAATCAACGCGGTAGGTGGACGGCGCGGGCTCAGCTTTAATTGAATAGACTTAGCGTCACACGCCGACTCCTAATTGTCTAATTTGTAGCGAAAACAACGCAACGTTTGGCGGACGAATATATTATACGGTGGCATGCAGCAGCACTTTCTTTGGGAGCGGGAAATAAGCAAGTCTCGTGGGGAATAGCAAACACTGCAAAGACTGTGACCTTATTTATAGCAGCTCTGTTGGTGAAGGTCGCTATGTTTAACTTCTTCAGTCGTTTGGCTTACTTCTATACTTATATGTTAATGATGTACCGTCAACAGCAAATCAGGCTAGTTAAAACGGTGATTTTGTCCACTTGATTATTAACTGTACCTGGCAAACAAGAGGTAAAGTTTAAAATTTAAAAAAATGTAGAGTCAAAAGCTTCAAAGTACTCTCTTATTACGTCATCTAGTAGAGTGACCAGAAACACAATGACAATAAATGTTAAATACAATAATAATAAGCTAACTTTAAACCTAATGTTACAATTTTATTCCATTTGCATCAAAACTTGTAATAAAGTTCTATTTAGTTCAATATAACACGTAAAATCCCGATTACCAATGATTAGCGTAATATAAAACCTAAAAGCAGCCTAACCATAAGTAATAAGTAGTCACAATCAGCAACTTATCATAAAATACTCTGTTTTCTGGCCCGCACTTTACGAATGGTGTAAATGAAAGAAAAAGTGAAGTATTTGTAACGTACAAATAATTCATTAATTTTATTATACTTAAATTAAAATATGATTCGCTGATATACTCTCTCATGCACGTGAAAACGTTGACATTTCGTTGCCATATCTCACACGTGCCTAGACAAGACGAATTTCGATAATCGCTATCGCAATCGCTAGAAGGGAAATGTATGGGATTTGACCTAAGCCCTCGCTTAACTTTCGAGCGCCATTGTCAAATCTCATACATTGTCCATTGATTGCGAAAACGGTTATCGAAAGACATCTTGTTTAGGGGGGCTGGAGTGCATAAGTCTCTTTAAAAAATGTATTCATGATACAGTACTATTTCTGCCACATAACTTATACATAAGTACCTGAATTGAACGATATAGGAGGATGACTTCTTAATACAAACTTAGTGTGGAGATAAAAATATTATTAGGTAAATATGAATTTCTGGTATCGAAGCTTTGACGCCGTCTTGATATCTGGAAAAGAGAGAAGAGAAAAAAAAACAATGAAAACATGATAAACAAAAACATCAATATATACAGCCTGGTTAAGCGGGAATGTAAAGAGTCAGTAAAATTATATACCACCTCATTACAGAATCTCTTTACCTTTTACTCTTGAAGAGATATACCACTACGTAAATAACAATATTAGTACCAAACCAAACCAACCAAACTCTTTAATAAAACAGATTAAATAAAAAAGGCTTAAATGAATTGAGTTTATATATTAATCTTAGGTTTACTACACTGCTTTACTTGTTATCGACTCAGGAAATGACTCAATCACGTTTGATAGTAAGTAGAGTCCAAAAGCAAAGATGAGTGCAGGCGAGAGAACACACTACACTAGCCAACCTCACTTCGCTGACTTGCAAGGTGCTTCTTCATACCTCTTTTAAACAACCCAGGATTGTAAGATGGAGGGAACACCTACTGGCATAGTATGCTTTTTAACTGTGCATCATAAAAATGAGGCCAGCAAGTAAAATGAAAAGATGGTGGAATTAAGGAAAATGCTCTACAAAATAGTCGCCATGGCACAGACGATAGACCACGCTTAGTGATGAAACATTGCGACGTCATAAAGTATAATAGGAATTAGGTTTTATTTATATCAATCTAGAAATAAGTTATATTAATCAGTACAGTTTAGTAAATAAAACATGAAAAACTATGTTTATTTGCGAGCTGCAACTACCAACCATTCCAGATGTTAGTAGCGCGGATCAATATTTATTCTTGGAAAAATTGACAGCTGACAAATTAGCGAACCCGCCAAAAAAAGAACTGGTGGCAGCGATGGACGCACTGACAAATGACTCGAATAGCTCACTAATACGAATTGGCACCTGCTACTGGATTACCGATGTTATTTCTCACGTCATTAATAATGTAACAGAACAACAGACTGCGAAATAATCGCATGTATCTATGCGATGGATTGTAGTAACACTCTATACACGAAGATAACTTGTCTTGAAATTGATGATAGTTTATATATACTCTTTATTGCAAAAAAAACACACATGGGGAAACACAAGTAATAAACAGAAGATGCAATGGTGGACTTATCTCTAAAGAGATCTCTACCAGCCAACCTGTAATTGTGTGGGAGATTCCATTTTATTAATGGGAGACACCAAGATAAAATAAACATAATTATTGATATTAAAAATATAAATATATACATAGGTATATATAAACTAATATATATATTATATATATATATATATATATATATACATACACCATAGATATATATTCATACATAACTAAATAAATAAAAATGAAATGATGATGATAACAAATTAGGTTCATACTTTATGCTCCGAAAGAAAATGCTGCTTCAGTTTACGCCGAAATGACTCCACTGAAGAGCATAGATGTAAAGTACCCGGTAAATGATTCCACAGTTGGGCGGCACGAAAGGACGTTTAATAGATACTATCGTAAACATTTATTGTGTTTATTGAAATTTATAGTACAATATATTAATATTTACTGCCTTACCTAGTAGGTATTTTAAAAATAACAAAATATTTTACCTTTATTTTTTGCACTATCATACTTGAATGCATTCATTATTTGCAATAAGAATTCTATTAGTAATGGAAACATGTGTTAATTAAAATTTGAACAGACAGACACCAGACAGCAGAGAATTTAAACAGTGAATTACATCTAAATGAATCTCCAACAACAATGCGTCATCTATGTATGACATCACTTAGCTGGAAAGGATGAAAAGTAATCAACTTCGCATATTGTTTTCTGACCTTCGGTGGCATTACCGAAGCTAGTCAGGCCGGTTGGTGGTATGTAGGCGAGTGTGCCTGTGTGTGGCCTGAGTACACGACTATGTTTTCTAGCCAAAGACCAGGTGACGGACGGGTGGTGAATACTTATTGTTGGCATAATGTACCGTACTAGTGCTTACAGCTGTTGCGAATATTCATACTCGATACCGCAAAAATAAAGTAAGACTTTTTTGTAATTTAATTGCTGACAAATTACTTATCGAATAATTTTCAATCAAAAACTTGTTTGTTGTTCCAGCTGTTTTGGAAATATAAGTATGACCACATGAAACAAAATACGCCATACCATATTGCTCGATTTGGTAACGCGCATAAACAAAAGTAACAGTGTCGTTCTATAAACTAAGATAATATTTTTACATTATTGTCTCTGTCGACTTCTTTATGCATTTCTTTAAATATTCGCAACATCATATAGAGGTTACGAGAGGTTAAGACAGAATGACATTAAATTATGTCATTCTGTCTTAACTTCTCTTATAGTCTAATATTTGTCAGTTTCATATAGAATAGACCATTTCAGAGTCTACGATTCCCGCATCCAGCGGCTTCCCGTGACCTTCAACGAATATAGTTCCACCTTTTAAATACCCATCTGGGCATCATGTTGCATCTCCGCATACACGGCCACCAAGGATCTTTCTACCCCAGCCCCCAACGGCCATCCTTCTGGTAAAATGGCCATTGCCATTATGTTTCACTTAGTCGGTGACTTTGGTTCGACTGCATATCTTATCACTCCCTATTCGATCATGCAGAGGAACTTCGAGTACAGCCTATTCCATTGCATTTTGGGTGACCCTTCCAATTAGGCCTTTAAGTTTTGCGGTCGTGTCTCAGTTCCGTATAACATCGCGCACACATTAAAATTTTCGTCTTAAAACATTATGATAGATGGGCCGAGAACAGTTGCTAGCTTTCGATAATAAAATGTATGTATTTCATTTTTTATCTTTATTGTTGCATATTATAGTTGTATGTAAACATTTATTTTAATTTAAAAGAAAACACTTTGTTATGCAACAAATCAACAACTGCATCGTTCAACTCGCAAGCGCAATAAAAAGCAATTTGTCACGTGGCGCAATTCAAAAATATTAACGGAACAAAACTCGAACAAACATGTTCTCGCCGCACTAAAATAAAGACAAAAGACGACGTCCATAAATTGTCGCTGAAAAGTAACCAAAGCATTATACAGTTGCATAACAGCACAGTAACAGTAAATAAAAAGGCGAAAAAGGAACAAAACTGTGCACGAAACTGTGCGCTTTTAAATACGGACGACGTTCAGCTCGGGGAAGGCAAAGACATTTATGTTCACTAAACAAGTAGTAAAAGTCACTACTTGAGCGTTTTTATAGCACTCATAAATGTCAGATTGTGCGCCCGGCTTACGAGTCCGTGCGCCCGCTCCGAACGGGCCTGATTTCACAGTGGGTGCGCGACTCCTTAATTGATTTAACACTTTTTTCAATTATCCCACGTTTTTTTAGTTTTTTTTCGTTGGCTATAGCGAAACCTAATCGTTTGTCTTGCTTATATCTAACTATGTTAATTTGTTTCTTAGTAAATCATGTAATGCAGTGCTCGAATGGATCTGGGCGAAACGGCAATCATCCCCACCCATATTATAATTTTAACCACCCCGTGGTCTAATGACTGAGACCACCGGATGTTGATCGGGAGGTCCGGGGTTTCGATTCTACATCAAGATTTTTTACATATTTTTTTATCCTTGTCTTTACATTTTTATTTACCTATGTGTACATAAATTATAAATAAATAAATAGAGACAGAAATATATCTACTCAGTTTGGTTAGTAGTAGGGCTTCCAAACCTCCCTTGGCGATAGCCCGACCAGTGGGTCGGGCTTGCCCGGGCGCGTGGGTATAGTGTACTCGCAGTGTGGACCTTACATAGCTCGCCCATAAGGACAGGGAAAACACCGGGGGGTTTTAGTGGGTAGGCCTGGCACTCTGCCGGAGAGCCCCACACACGCTCGCCGTCTAGCCAACGGCTGGTACAGGTTACGCATTTCTCCCCGAGAAAAAAAAGGGCGCCGAGGCCCGCCTGGCTAGTTACTACCGTCATACCTGAGTTTGTCGCCACAAAAACTGTAAATAGCATTGTTGTGTTCCGACAATTAGAGGTAAGAGCCAGTTCCTCAGTTGTTGAGTCCAGGGGTGTCTCACTTCCACCTTCAGCGTTATACCACTTACCATCAGGTAAGAAGAAGACCAAGAGCTTCTCTGTCATATGTACAAAATGCGAAAGTAACTCTGTTTGTCTGTCTGTGACGCTTTAACGCCTTAACTGCTGAATTTTAATGAAATTTGACAGACATAGCATAAACCTTGTAGAAGGACATAAGCTACTCTTAATTCCGAATTTTAATGAGTTCATTCGGGAACACGCGATGTAACTGAACTTGCGATATTCCACGCAGATGAAGTCGCAGGCAACAGCAGGCTGTTACTAAACTGAATTAACATTCTCAAGTTTAAGACGCCAAAGCAATTAAACAGTGAACCTTTTCTTTTCCAGGTTACCGCTTGAGGTTTTGCTGTTTGACAGCGTGAAAAGGATTAGCTATAGGTAAGTTTAGAAATAAACACATTTCAGTTGCCAAATTGTACTTAACTAAGTTAATCTGTGAGTGTAAGCCATTGCACTCTTGAACCAATTACAATTACTGACATTGAGTTTTATTTTTTGTGCGCTTGAGTCTCCACATTGGCGCCGAATTGGACTCGTATTGAGCAAAATTTTTGAATGAACAAAAATCAGTGTTATTTAATTTTCTCAAGATACGGATCCAATTTGACGCTAGTGTTGCTATTCAAGCGTACGAAAAATTACAATCTCAATGACGATCTATCGGAATTGCTTCGGAGCCTACAGATCATAATTTTATGGTTACTATTTCTTAGCTGTGCCCGCGAACTATTACCGCCTTATTACAAAACATGGACTAAAGTTAGTCCTGGTTTAATCCAGGACTAACTTTAGTCCATGTTTTGTAATAAGGCGGTTAAAGTTCAATGCAGTAGTTAGTTTTAACCCCAATCGAACTGTCAAACGTGCGAAGATTGTACAGTCGTTTTCTGTTACGAGTATTTCTGTTAAGAATATTAGAGGAAATTATTATTTGACAGGCACATAGAGCATATCGTTTATAATTTAATAAAACTTTTAAATCACTGATTACTGGGCTTTGTCATTAGATCGTCAAATTCGTTCAAAAATATGAAAACGATCGAAATTCTCTATTGCGCTTATGTTCGGAGTCATCTCGAATATGCATCACAAGCATGGAACCCTGTGTATAGTAAATATATAGATAAATTGAGGTGATTCAAAGAAAGTTTACGCATTTATATGCATTTATATACAAGGTTTTACTGGAGGGAGACTCTGTACCAGGATCGTCTGCTTAGGTACCTCCGTCTTACCTATTTCTGCCGCAAAGCAGCAGTGCTTGCATTGCTGTGTTCCGGTTTGAAGGGTTAGATATGACAGTGAAATTACTGGGTACTGTGACTTTACATCTTGTGTCACAAGTTGGCAACGTACACTGTGGTTCTTGTGGGGGTTGCAGTTTTGCTGCGAATCTCACAAGAGCCACATGTATTATAGGTGACTGTTACCATTTACCATCAGGTGGGCAGTTTGCTTGTTTGCCAACTTTCTGCAATAAAAAAAAAAGGTGCCGACTGGTACATTGTAACTATGAACAACGCTGCTCAGTACTTTATCTATTGCTGTTTTATTTGCGAAGAAACATACCAGACGTTTGTTTTCTTTTAACAATAGCTCAAAGTAAAATTGATTGACTGTCTGAATCTTTGTAGTAAAATAGAATTAAAGGTTCCTTCTCTGAATGTACGCCAAAGATACGCATTGCTTCGTATACCGTCCGCTCGCACTAATTATAGGACTAATCGTTTTTAATAGGATCCTGTAAGCCTTTTAATTGATTGTATCGTGATGATTGCCGAATTGATCTTTTCTATTGTAACGTACATCAAAATATTTTTTTTTGCCAAAAGAAAGTGCTCCAATTAGCATATAATATGTGTGCATATGATAATTTATTCAAACAAACTCTTAAATGACTTCTATATGTGGAAGCTTTTAATTAGCATTTAGATAAGTATTTACCTTTATTATTTTGTAAATAATGCTGCAAGCTTTCCAAAAATAATAAAATAAAATTATTCAATTTTCTGCAAAGTATTTTAAAATCTGTCTCGAGTTGTGGCGTGACCAGGGGAAAAAGACATTTATTTTTATATTATTCTTTAATATTACTATTTGTAAGGTCATTTATTGCAAGATCATTAAAATCCACAAGTTTTAACTCCCTACAAAAACTTGCATTACATTGCCCAAACAAAAATGGTTAGCCAACCAAATTTGGTTTTCACATGTCGCTTTCCGAATATACAAAGTTGGAAGCTCTATTAACAATAGATAGGTAGTTTCCAAACCTTGCGCAATAATATCGAAAATTGCAAAACAGTCACTATTAATGAATATTGATTTATTCCCTATAATATTTAGCATCAAAAATGACGGATACCGATGTAGAAATTTTAACTCCTTTTTCACCCTCTTGAGGGTTGAATTTCATGAAATTCGGTTCTTAGCTAACATGTCTATGTCATATTCATAATACCTACTTGCCAAATGTCATATTCATAGCTCAAATAGTTTTCGAGATACCGTAATTAACGACTGTTAAGTGAAAAGTGAGTGTCTTTCTTTTCGCTTTCATATACTAGTTATTAATAATAAAAGCGAAAAGCGAAAACAACGCCAAGCTATGTACTAGTAACTAGTACATGGTTTAGCGTTGTTCCAAGCAACCTGTCGCTGTCCTAACGCCAAGATTAAATAAGAACAGCAGTTGGGAAACTGTAAAAGGAAACGCGCGACAGACGTGAGAATAGTTCGCTGAAGTTGGCCCCCTATGCAAATTGTTGCATCGTTAAACACCTAACCGCGCGCTTTCATGACGGATTGACGCTCCTGTGTCCCGGATACGTTTGACTGGCGTCGCTTCAATTACTGTAATGCCAGTTCCAGACGCTTTATTATCGCCGTAAAATTTATGGCAAATAGAATCTTGTTAGTAAGGGTGTAGTTTAATGTTCTTTAACGTTCAACTCGTGTGAATTTGCTGTTGATAAAATTTCGTTTAGAGAACGTTAATTTAAAAAAAAAGTTTGGCATGGCATTCACTATGTAACGAGAAGTAGAAACAAGGTACTTAAGTCCACTTCAGAGAAGACCACAACTTCATAGCCTTATGTTATATTTCTAAATGTGTGTTAGGTCATGTTGAGTTGGCGAAACTCAAAATTAATAAATTATCAGCAAAAAATTAATAAATCTGAACAGTTCATACGTTGAGTTGAATATTTCCTGAACTGAAGCAAAGCACGGAACGAGCAGTGTTTAAGTAGTCACCATTTCAATAAAGCGGTATGAAAATGTTGACATGATCCGTCTGCGGGCAGGGATATTTGCATAGTACAATCTGTTCGAGCTAGGGCTGTCTCTAACATGTAGACAAATCCCAACATGAAGTAGGTACCTACATAGTAGAATAAAATTATCTGATAGGTAATAATTTAGTTTGATAATGTATTTAATTACCTATTGATAGTTTAAATATATTTAATTGTATTGTAATCTTACTCGCTATCAACTCCCCTAATTAAATCAATATCACAGCCACATATTGCTCCGGAGGTCCGGGATTTTTCAGCTTGGTTTGATTAGTGATAAGGCTTCTCGGTTTGCCTGGCCAGCTACCACCGAGTTACCTAAGTTTGTCGCTACAATAACAATCTAAATAGCATTGTTATGCTCCAACATTTAAGATGAGATAGCCAGGTCCACAGTTTTTAAAGAGTCTAGATGAAGCTTGTTTCCAACTTCAGCCTTATTGTCACTTAGCATCAGGTGAGATGAAGGCCAAGAGCTTTTTTCCCTTGGATATCATGAGAGGTGACTGCTTATGGAAAATATACAGTCATTTTTTAAACATCAACAACCTCCCAGGGGCTGATTCTAGTGCTTAGATGCAGCAACTTTTTGTATGGGATCAACATTGATATCAAAAAAAAAACACTTCTCCATACAAACTAGGTTAGCTGATCGAGACTTTAAGTATGGGAAAGTGGATTTTTTTGTGATTTCGATGTTGGTCCCATACAAAAAGTTGTTGCATCTGAGCACTAGAATCAGCCCCTGGGAGGTTTTTGATGTTTTAAAATATAATAATACCCTGTATACCTGCCTGTCTGGCCAGCGTGACGTCGAACAATGGGCTAGATGACTAAAACAATATTTTTGCTTTAATAGAAGCTCATTCATATAATAAACAGAAAGAAATAACGGTTTTCGAATAACTATAAAAACAACCAAGATACAAGGTATTAAAGATTTTTCTCCATCTCTTTCTAGCAAAACGGCAATTTACAAGGAGTTTATATGGCCGTACTCAACAATGACGTCACGGTTGATGTCGGATCTCTCTGTCTAATCGCCTTCAAATTAACAACTTAAAATGTTTGTATCTAATGTATTTCTAAGCCGATTTTAATTCTAATTTCACATGATTGCATCTTTTTCTACGGTATTTTAATATTTTATGACGAGACGTAAAAGTTAGAATTCAGTCATCACCCCAATTGTGCCTGATGGTTATATTGAAGGAGAGGATTTTAGCCACGAAACGCTTTATTGGACTCAGGATTTATCAAAAAATGTACATTGCAGCGTCAAAGAATTAACTGATCAGCACTTAACGACTGTTTATTCTGATAGATATATCGGCTGCATATTTGAGATAAACGTAAAAGCTCAATGCCTGGTTTATAATATATGAATTCACGTTTTCTTAATCAAATAAGACTGTTTTCCAAAATTTCAATATGATTAATAGTTTGAAATCAGGTATAGACCTAATGTTTTACTTATAGGCAAATTTAAAGCACAGAGTTGCAATTGCCTTTCTAAATTGATTAAATACACACTTATCAAAAATTCGGAAAGTACAATTTATATATGGTAAGTAAACTTTTAAAATCTTTTAAGATCAACCCTACTTGGACGTCCTATGCTGTACACCTGCTGGCGAGGGAGGGACATGTGTATGGTCGAACGGTGACTTTTATTGACACGGCCGCGTTTATTAATCGCTGCCTTCTTGGGCTGGCCTAGAGACAGTTTCGTTGCCGCTACGCCAAGTATAATGCCTTTGCCGGAGACAGCTCCCCCCGTTTTTGTGGGAAAACTATTTGTGGCATTTCCTTTTTGATTTGAGTCACAAGATATTGTACTTGTATAAATTTTACCGTCTATTATATTACGCGGAAGAAAGAATTTCTAGGCAACAGCGAGCTTATTATTTGCTACCACCAAATTGTGGCCAATGAAGCCGCGCGAATGGGCCGCGAAACTTTTGTGTACCTAACTTGTTATCTAATGTTACTCGGTTAATTTTAAATATTTACAGTCTTACTATAAAATGTTTTTAAACGCTATCTAAAGACAGATTCTGTTTAAACATGATGATATCTATATCTATACTTCTAAAATAAATGGAACAGCATTATGTTTAAACATTAATAGTTAATGTCATCTCATTCAATGTTCAAAAACAAACAAAGTATATTCTATTCCTGCTATCTTATTTACGAAATATGATTATGAAGTAATTAGCTAGGAATAGACGATGCTTTTGACATGATACTCGTACATGTTAAGTGGAAACGCATAACTGAACTGAGCGCGATAGAGACAACTGCAGGTCGGAGCGAAAATAGCAATAAAAAGTACACAAAATAAATTAGTTTCGTAATCTCTTGTTTTCTCCGCTAAAACTATACCAATTTTATAACTTTTTGCCACGGACCTGAAAAAAAGATTTAGGTTCATGCTTTTTGCATTCAAAATTAAAGGAAAGCTTTGGCTGTTTCTATGTTTTGCTTTTTTCATATAATCTCATCAAATTTTTTGCTGGATTTTTGAATAAAGCAGCAAATCAGGCCAATTTTTTAAGGTTTATGAAAGTTTAAATCTTTTTAATAATTAACTTAAAAAGGAAAACATAGAAACGCTAAAAGTGATCACAGATTTTTTTTCATAATAAAGGAACTATTGCCATTATTCAGAAAGAAAACAGTCGGAAAGAAACAACATACAACTACGTTTGCTTGCAAAAAATAGCTAGTATGATTTCCACTCAATAAGATAATGATTCTCTAACAGTAGATATTCACAATTTATATTAGTCTTATTGCAAATTTATCTTACTTCATAATCAATAGGAATAAAAGATTCATATAAGACTGAATAGTAGGCACCCTTTGAAAAATTAAATATCATAATCTTTCAAATGTACTATAAAATATTCATTCGCTATCACTTACAGCTTGTACCGCTTAGAACAGAACGGTTAACTTCATTTTATTACATTTGAATCATGAATGTTAAATAGAAAATGAGCCATGGGAATAAGATTCCACTTTGCAGTCCCATGCCTGTTTGCTATTTTTACGTCAACTCGCATGATTTGGTCACATAAATCAAATTGTAAGGTAATGAGTGTTTCTATTGTGATGACAATATCTCATTCTTTATTGTCATTTAATCAAGTGATAATCGTGTTACATTATTACGTGTTTGTAAATCGTTGCTAATTTAAGTTATGCGGAATTTCATCTTTTGTCACAAATATTATTTTTCACGTCAGCTAACAAAAAAATCCTTTGTCAAAGAAAATAGAAGAGAATACAAGAGAATCCTTTCTTTGATGAAAAGATTGTTTACTTTGATGATTCCTCATTAAAATGTTTAAGTTAAGTACATCGAATGCGAGTAATTGTAGCCTCCCATAAATAGGTGCGTACAAGACGAGCTCACCAATCGTAATGGCGCGAGAGTGCATGTCCGCGATTGCAGCGCCACGATAGCATTGTGCGGCAAGAGGCGCAAGCGCTGATCGCGACGCCGATTGCGACCGCCTGTCGCTTACGTGTCGCCTCGCGCCCGTATCTCGCACCACATCGCACGCAAATTATAATCGATACCATTATTGTAACACAGCGTAACACTCGCACCACTATTGTTGATTTTCTTTACTCTTTGTTTAGCGGCAAAAAGCAGCATCCATTGTTTGTAATTGTGGCTATCAACGCTAGGATGGAAAGAGATTTACGTCAATTTTGATTGTGTGTGTAACTGATATGCTCTGGATTGTATTAAATTTGCAAAAAGAGTTACTATTTTGACTTTATTAAACATAATTTAAATTGGATAGGTCTATTATATGCATAATTATGTTTAACCAATTTAATTGTTAAAATTGAAAATTAAAAATAATCTAAAACCATCTAAATCTATTTTTCGGCGGTATAAAGAGAATTCCTTCCTCTTCTAAGGAGTTCCATGTCCAGCACTGGGATATATATGGGTTGAAGGCAGTAACTTGAAATTATATCTTTTCGAGAGTTTACCTACCTGACAGATTTGTCGTCTTCTTACTATAACTTCATTCAGTCTTATAAATTACAATTAATTATTATAGGTTTGTTTATCTATGTTATGTACATTTTTTTGTGAATTGTACTCAACAAGTTAGTACTATCTGAATGCACGTTAAAAGTTAAATACTCCACTAGAAACCTAAGAATCTGTAGTATCTATTCCTTCACATATCAATGGATTGAACGTGAGCTGATAATTACCCGTCGCGATTTCAAGCATGCTCTACAAAAACCTAGTGTCTACCTTTATGGTAGCAAAAATGTAGAGAACGGTCGCTCTGTGTGATCTCTGGGAGCTTGCGGTGCTCTCACGTACCTCTGCACCGCTTATGAGGATCATTAAGTCTTTGATACACATACAGACACTTCATAACAACTATTACTTTAATGATCCACCTTTTTTCGTTCAATCTAGACGTTGTCTTGACTGCTTTTTAATGAGGTGGGTAATTTTTTCGAGTTCAATTCGACATTGTCTTTCATTGAAGCGTAGTCGTACAAATATTTTGTGTCATGTTTATTAAATGTAATTTTTAGAAGGATGATGATAGTAAGATGATATAGGGGAATTGTTCATAGTTGTTTTCTGATCAGCTTATATATAAATTCTGAATCTTTAGCGTCAACCTATCATGTCAACATTCTTGAGATCACGATATTAATTTCCTATTTTCGATTATCAATAAAGGATAGACATTTTATCAAGTCACATTTGTTTATACTTTCACAAACCGGTGACAGCAAATTTGAGGGTAGGTTGGGTAAAAATTTATATTTTGACATTCAGATCGCCTGTAGTATTTGTGTTGTCCTTGCGCTAACGAACTTAGAATACGTGTTGTGTGATCGCTCATTTCGCATGGCATTTCATTTTGCATGGCATTGTATCTCATTTTCATTGTGGATGTCGCAAGATCTGATCATGGGTGTTTGCTGCAAATATACTTACCTAATGAAGACATGGAATTTTACACTTTTTGGATACTTTATACTACACCAAATTGTGATATGTGTAAAATACTAATAAAATAGACGATGTGCAACACTTTTTGACGGAATGTGTTAAAAATCGTAGGGAAAAACAAATTTTGATGCAATATTTGCACCTAAATACATCTGACATAGGACTTTTCCAAATTATTCTGACGAACCCTATGTCAGAGGCTGCAAAGCTACGAGTAGTCTATGACATGGTGGCAATAAATACTAATTCAAGTTAAGTAAATGTATGTTTTTAGGGTACAGTGGGACTGGCAAACATTTTTTTATTGCAGCTAAGTTGGCAAACAAGCAAACTGCCCACCTGATGGTAAGTGGTGACAGTCACCTATAATACATGTGGCTCTTGTGAGATTCGCAGCAAAACTGCAACCCCCACAAGAACCACAGTGTACGTTGGCAACTTGTGACATCAGATGTAAAGTCACGGTACCCAGTAATTTCACTGCCATATCCTTACATTTTAATCCAGAACACAGCAATGCAAGTACTGCTGCGGAAAGTACTTTAAATAAAATAAAAGAAAAAAAACTGTATCAATCTGTGGCTGATACAGTAGGCTCATTTCTCACCATTCTCCTCATCGAAGGAATGACTTCTGCCTAAAATGAAACGTATGTATTGAAGTATAGTGTTTGTGTTTCTTTTTTTTATTTACACTGTTTTCAATGTTGGTGCGAAAACTGTCTTATATACGTGCAATGCTATCAATGTCTAGTAAATATTGTATCATTGATTAAAAAGAGATTTCCTCTTTATAATCAAAGATACAATACTTTTCATAAACAATTGTTGCATGGTATCAATGTGTGCTCGCCGACGACATGGTTGTTTTTTTTACAATATCAACGGACATGGCCGATCCCGTGCGTCCTCTGGCCGTATAAATCACTGCACTTACGAAAGTGTTGTTTATCTCATAAATACGCCGTGTTCATGTCTTCGCGAGTGGGAGATAAGGAGGAGGATCTCAATCGTGACTTCGCTTACAAGAGTTTAGATTGAGGAATGCCTTATACGTTGTAATGTAAAATAAGTCAATGTGAATAATATTTATAACTATATTAGTATGATGATGGTTCAATATTTCTGTATGATTTGCTGGCGTTTGTTGAAGGCGTCTGCGCAAGTCTCGGAATTTTAATAGCAATTTTAAAGACAAACATCAAACTCGACATTTTTAGGGTTCCGTACCTCAAAAGAAAAAACGGGACCCTTATAGGATATTAACGGAACATTCACTTTGTTGTTCGTCTGTCCATCTGTGTGTCTAGATCCTTTTTCTCGGGAACGCATTGAGATATTATAATGACATTTATAACAAAAACTTGGGTCGATAGTCTCTTTCAGCTGCGAAAAAACTATACTTGTATGTCAAAATGATCAAGAGATAATAATGTGACAGTTTCGCAAATTTTGCGATTCCACAAGGGAATCAAAACCTATTGGAGACTTACCGTTGACTTAGAATCATGAAGTTTGGCGATAAGCTAGATCTTATTACACGTGTAAAAGAAAAAAGTCAGAAAACCGTAAATAAGTATATCATAGATAAGTTTGTAAGGAACCCTCGGTGCTCGAGTCAAACTTGACTTGGCCGGTTTTATCTTCATACATCCCGTTTTCCATTTCAGCGTCACCATTTTGTCATGCTAACATCAAATGTTAACTATGTTTTGCGTTTCTTCTAAGAAATGTTATCATTTTTAACCGCGCTATTTTTCACAAGGGGTACCCTAACTTAAAAATCAAGATATTATGAGGATTGTGAAGCTTTAAATTTTCATACAAAAAGCGATAACGCTTTTCTCCCTCTTTACATAATCCAATTTTCATAATTTTTGAAAATGTTGTAGTTATAATTAAGATCTAGATTTTTACGTTTTGATTTTGAAATAATATTGCTCAGAATATAAATTATTGGCATTTAAATATCTATATTTTAGACTTAAAAACTACCTCGTGCATTTTTATCTTTTTTCACTAAATTATACTGAATAAAAAAAAAAAACAAACATAGACATGTGAATGAATCTAATGACTAAAGAATGAATCTAATGACTCCAAAAGTGTCTAATTTCGTAAAGGTTTAGGGGGGGTAAAACGGTTATCGCCCGAAAGAATAATTCAATAAGAAATGTAGGCACTTGCCTCGGACTTTCAACTCTAAGCGGTGTGCAATAAACTCAATTTTTGAAAGTGCATAGTCGAGCCATAAACAAGCACTTCACAGTCCTCTTAAATGGAACGCATTACGTTAACAATACGATGCTAGCCCTGCTAGCGTCGTAAGCTAATGAAAGGCGAGGATGCTAAAAATGCTGCGAATCTGGGCTCAAATGGAACGCGCATACAGATTCATCGAGTTTGAAAATAATCATCATCACGCCTTCATACATTTACGTCTCTTCTTAGACGAGAAGGGATTATACCGCAGGTTAGACGGTTTGGTTTAGTCGGTCGGTCGGCTTTGTCGAGCAATACGACATACGTAGCAAGGAAGCGGGGACACTTGTATACTAAGTCGGTCACCACATAGAGACCAATAGCAATTTCGTTCTGTTTAAAAATTACGGAGTTCCTTGCAGGCTTCTAAGCTTTCTTTACATTGGGAGCTTAATTTGAAGTTTGAATACGTTTATAGTCATGTTTATTAAATGTTATTTCAACCTCTTAATCAATTGTTACATTAAATTTGGACAGCTCCTATTAAATTTAAAAAAAAAAATGTGTCAGGAGCTACCGCTCGTCCTAAAACAATAGTACAGGATTGAGTACGTAATATGTAGCAATTCTAATATTAAGATAAATTTTATCAAATGTATGAGATGATTAATCGTATTATAAAAGCTTTTAGGTTTTTAAAGTACCAGGTACTTTCAGGACCCGGATACACTGTTTAATTCTAAGGGCACGTTTCGCCAGCTCCTTATAAAGTTTTAGATATAGTAATAATCATTTTTCATAATTATTGTTGCTGATACATTTTACTTGTGCTGTTTGTTACCCGGTTCTCAATATGTCATCTTAATATAATACATATAAAACCAAATATTAAAACTTATCTGACAGATAGGTTTTTAATAGGCTGTCAGGGACTTTATCAGCAAGTGGAGAAACAGGCCCAAAGTAAGCAATTTAGAAAAACAGCTGAGGAAAAGGGTGAAAGCCCCATTTTAAATTAGGTTAGTGTGCCAAAGTTGCACGCGAGACGGCAATAGCTACATAAAACACACTTCGACTGTTGTGAACTGTAAATTGACTCAGTATAAGGTCACGGTCCCAGCACAAATAAAACCCGATGCACTATACACCACAAAGTGGTCATTCGTTTCAAATAAATTACCGTTTAATGGCACCAACATTAGCATACTCTACGCTTAAGTTTATGCAGCAAAAAGCAACCTTACCGTTCAGATAACAAAAAAGGTTTTCACAGACGCGGAGGTTTCATTCAAAAGCTCTGACGATGGTGGCGCTCCTGCGGAATTTTCTGGAACTACGAGCTTTTAAGCAAGTTTTCGCACCATTCCAGAGATGGCGCTTGAAAAGCAATGCCAAATGGTTCGTTGCGATGTAGGGCGAGGGGTTGCTGCTTTTAAGGGTGCTTTTGGGGTTGGAGTTTGCTTTGTGTTAAGGGTGGTTTCTCCCTTGCAAAGTAGTTTTTGACAAAGAGAATAGGTGGCGCTACGTAAACTGTTGTTCATCATTTGAAATTTACCAAGAATGATACCAAATTGCTTTACTAATGTCTATTATCGTGAACAGGTTATCGAGCTTTTTTTAATTAATTGTTCAAGCATTAATTGTTAGTTGGTTCCAGAAAATATATACAGAAATTGATATCGTAAAATAGTAAATACATATTTAGTGTTAGAATACAAAAAAAATCAACTGTAATATTACTTCATTTTAATAATTCCAAAATGTAGCAAGTTGTAAGCTCAGAACTTTACTAAATTTAACTAATTTCATTAATGAGGGCTTTTAATTTTTTTTATGTTAACATTAGAAATATACCTACCTATAATGTTCTTGTGCAAATCAACGGGTCTACTCATAGTTACGGATTTCAACTATTAAGTCAAAACTTTATAAGCAACAATAGAAAATGACAAACGCTTTGATTTTACGGAAGCCAAAACAGCCATTTGTATTCCTTCACCAGGTAAGCCATTCACTATTATCTAACGAACAATGAAAGTGAAAGCTAGTTTTACAGTAATTGAATTTAGCGTAAATATACCTGTTAAGTTTAGGGTTCAGTAGGTATGTTTAATTAAAAAGCTAATACGACCTATTAAAATATTTAAGTAAATTGTATAATCGACTTCACAACAGGAGGAGGTTTTAAATTTAACTGTAGGTTTTCTAATTTCGTACGTAATCACTATGCCAATTAGGACTAATTTTTTTATGTATTTAAAAGAGTATACTCCCGAGGAGGTCTCATTGCCACCAAGCCAGGATCTGGTGAAAAATTTCCCTTATATTTCGTACACGTACAGCGTGTTTCATGTTTTTACTGAAGCTATTTAGGGAGGTACTCGCGTCTGGAGTCATCATCTTAAGGATACTTCCACCATGCTGAGCTGATGATGGCAGGATCTTTGACTATTAGGAGTAAGAGATAAGTTTGTTTAATATAATAAGCACATATTGACACTCAGTTGCGTTCTTTCAAGTTGCTACGGGGAGCTGGTTTTAAATTCACTAAAAAATATTTAAAAAAGTAAAAACCGACTTCAAAAACATTAGAAAGTGAAAAATAACACAAGAATACGCACAATATCATGTTTAATTTTTATTTTTAAGTCTGCGCCAAATTTTAATCAACTACATTAATCAGTTCTCTCATTTTTAAGACTTTCCAGGAAAGCTTGATACCGGTGTTTGTGATAATATAATGAACAGTTTTTTTTCGCGTCTAAGTCGAAATATTTGGAATTGCGAAATAGTTTGTCAAATTTTATTCAAGGACTAAATGAAAAATCCATTAAATCACCATAAATTTAATCGGTAAACAAACTTTTCAGACGATTCATAAGTCAGCCTTCAAACTGCATTTTTGACGCCAGATACCGTTTATTACAACGGTAATCCAGCTTTTTACATTATAAATAGATACCTTCTGTCTTTTTTTTAACAAGATAAGCAAATATACGGATTACTTTGCCAATCGTAATTTCTAGATTGTTTTGACTTTGGTCTAGACAGCCAAACGAGAAAACTGGTTTTATCCGTTGAGGGAGGGCTATGTCCAACAGTGGATGTCTCGTGGCTGAAATGATGAAGATGACACACACTTCAACGAATGAATATATTCTATAGTTATTCTTACAACATAGCGAATTAGGAATGAACTTTTACATGTGTGCTGTTTATACAAATTCTATCTTTCCTATTAGTTTTGTAGGGAACCCTCAACATCCGAGTAAAATTACCGGTAACCGATGTTTACTCTCAAACGCCAATTGCATAACATCCAATGACAATGTCGATCGTAAATTAAGCATTCGAATAAACTTGACCCAATTCTTAGCCATCTTTTGTTGTTCCCTGGCTTTGTGTGCTATTGTTTCTCCATATCTACCTGTTGGTGTCGAAGTCAGTTTGTGTTTGCCCTCTCCTGGAGATGTTTGAACTCCGAAAGCTCAAAGCTTTAAAATTGTACAATGTATTTCATCCACCGGCTTATCACTTATCACAGTCAATGATAAAGAGTTTTTCCTAAAACGTGAACAGTGCTAGTTTATTGTGACATAATATGCATTGATTACCGATTTCAATTGAGTGACATTTTAATGTTAAAAATAAAAGTGTTTTTGTGTGGTTAATGTTTTACGCGAGTAATGTAAAGCTACATAAAACTCTATGAGACGATAATTGCGTGAATGTGACGTTTAATATAGATTGGTTGTAAATCATTCTAGAGGTGAGTTATTGTTTGACTTTCTTGTCGCTAATGGACTCATCACACTTAACTTAGGATGTATCCCGACCTTTGTTACACGTACCAGGCAGGAAGTACTGGACATTACCTTTGCCACAAAGAATCTCGCTAGACATATCGCTGACTGGCAGGTTAGTGACGAAAACTCCATGTCTGACCACAGGCATATCCGGTTTGACATAGAAGCTGCGATTTCTTGTCAAAATGAAATATTTAGGGACCCAAGGAAGACCAACTGGGACGAATATAGAGACCAGCTCAAGTCAAACCTTGAAGTAATGCCTAAATATATTAGAACAGTAGACGGTATTGAGCTAGCAGTGGAGACTGTTACCATAGGAATCAAGAAAGCCTATGAAAGTAGTTGCCCTGCGAAAAACAAAACCTCTACAACCAGAGTCCCATGGTGGAACACTAAGCTGCAGAAGCTTAGGGCAGAAACCAGAAGATTGTTTAATAGGGCTAAACAATCTAATGAATGGGACACCTACCGAAAAGCCCTAACCAGTTACAACATTGAAATTAGGAAGGCAAAGAGAGCATCCTGGAGGAAGCTGTGCGAGGAAGTACAAAGCCTGCCTCGCACGGCAAGACTCCAAAAAATGCTCTCAAAAGCTGTGCCTAATCCAGTCGGGCTACTAAGAAAGCCCGATGGAACCTTCACGTCAAGTGAAACCGACACACTGGAGTTACTAGCGGCCACCCACTTTCCTGGCTCTGTGAGCAAATCCTGCTCGCAGGGAACAATTGGCAACCTCCGCAGGCCAAATAACGAGGACTGGCGTAGAGCGGCCATAATAATAAGACCGAATCAGGTACGGTGGGCTATTGACTCCTTTAAACCATACAAATCTTGTGGAGAGGACGGCATCTTTCCCGCACAACTTAAAGAAGGAGCAAACGTCCTCACTCCCCATCTGGTCAAAATCTTCAGGGCAAGTTTGGCCTGGGGATATATTCCAGAGAGGTGGACCACAGTTAAAGTCATATTTATACCTAAGGCGGGCAAGAAGGACCGATCACAACCGAAGTCCTACAGGCCCATAAGCCTCTCATCCTTCCTTATGAAGGTCATGGAAAAGGTTATAGATATACACATTAGGGAAACAGTATTGACTGTAAACCCTATTCATCCTACCCAGCACGCTTACCGTAGAGGCAAATCAACCGAAACGGCCCTGATCAGCTTGACTGACAGGATAGAAAAAGCGCTGGAGGACAAGGAAATTGCACTATGTGCATTTTTAGATATAGAGGGCGCATTTGACAACGCACCTATAACAATGTTAGTCAGGGGATTGGAAAACAAAAGTGTAGACCCGACTACAACCAGGTGGGTAGAGGCAATGCTCTCCAACAGGGGAGTTAAAATATCTCTACACAAATCATCAATTGAACTTCTGTCCACAAGAGGCTGCCCGCAGGGAGGTGTCTTGTCTCCCCTCCTGTGGACTCTTGCGGTAGACAAATTATTGTACAACATGGCTGACCTCAATTTCGACACCCAAGGATACGCAGATGACCTTGTGGTGACGGTACGAGGCTTCTGCCAAAGTACAATATCTGACATTATGCAGAAAGCCCTCAATACCATAAACAACTGGTGTAGGGAAAACAACCTCTCAGTGAATGCTGATAAAACTGTTATAATACCATTTACCAGGCGAAGACGGCTTGAAAAGCTTGTTAAGCCTCGGCTAAACGGGAAGGATGTGCAGTTCTCTACAGAGGTCAAATACCTGGGCGTCACTCTTGACCAGAAACTGACTTGGAACTCACATCTTACCAACATAATAGATAAGGCAAAAATTGCCTTAGGGGCTTGCAGTCGAATGGTTGGGACCAACTGGGGTCTAAGCCCCAGATCGGTCCTATGGCTGTACTTAACCATTATACGCCCGATAATTACGTACGGCTCAGTGGTGTGGTACAACAAAGCCAAACAAAAAACCGCTGCAAATAGGTTAGGCAGTCTACAAAGAACTGCCTGTCTCATGGCTACAGGCGCAATTTCCACCACGCCTGGGGCAGCCCTGAATGCGCTACTGCGACTCACACCCCTGGACATGTTTATTGTCAAGGAGGCGATAGCGTGTGCGTACAGGATGAATGCCCAAGGCGGGTTCAAATGTCTGTCCCTTCGACAAAGGTCTCTATTAGACCTAGTCAATGAGACACCAATACTAAGCATGAACTCTGATATCATGCCTCCACGTTGCAATTTCAATAGAAACTACAAAGTGGAACTTCTCTCTAGGGATGACTGGCTAAACAAGCAAGTTACCTATGAGACAGGAAGCACCGTATGGTTTACCGATGGATCCAAGATGGGGTCCAAAGTGGGCTTTGGTATATATAGAGAGCAGCCACTGCACAAGTTCTCACAAAGCTTGGGCAGCTTCGCCTCTATCTTCCAAGCGGAGGTTTATGCCATCTCAGAATGTGCGGAAACCAACCTTGCAATCAACCAAGTCAACCGCACAATATATATAAATTCAGACAGTCAAGCAGCTTTACTGGCGTTGAGCAGTAACCTCGTGACCTCAAAGCTAGTGGATGACTGTATGAACCGCCTAAACACTCTGGGACACAGTAACAGAGTAATACTTAGATGGGTCCCAGGGCATGCGGGAATCACTGGCAACGAATGTGCCGATGAGCTCGCCAGGGCTGGCGCCGAAGGAACGCAATATGGTCCTGAACCATTCTGTGGTATACCCAAAAGCCTCGCCCGTCTAACGCTTGAAACCCATTACGACAATAAGTCCTACAATGCGTGGCTGCATATGCCAGGACTTAAACACTCTAAGGCACTCATAAAAGCCTATGACCGTAGTACCTGCAAACAGATCCGAGGATTAAGCAGGAACAACATACGCACTTTGGTCAGAGCCCTCACTGGACACTGTCGCCTTAATAAGCACAAGTCCATCATGGGGTTGAGTGAGTGCAGAGAGTGCAGGGTCTGCCACGAGGCAGAAGAGACACCTATGCACTTGCTCACAAACTGTGGACCACTGATGCGTAAACGCAGCCTACACCTGGGCAAACACTTACTGTCACCAGATGAGGTCAAGCACCTCTCCCCCAAGAAAATACTGCACTTTTTAGAAGATGCTGGGCTTGTGGGAGAACTGTAATAGTGGCGGTCACAATAGATCTCGTAGGTCGCAGTGACAAAACATAGCCGCTCATTCTAATAAAAAAAAAAAAAAAAAAAAAAAAAAAAATCATTCTCGAGGTACAGTCAAGGAATTTTTTTGCAACCCACCTAAGGTTGAATATCGTAAAATAGTACATGGCACCATTAGACTTATAAATGCTATGCTAGGACGACTTTGGATACAGTGTTTACACGTAACTAGGCATCTTCTATTGGAACCTTAATCAGTGTCAAACAATACGTCAACGAAATGGATCGGGAATTAAATTTCTTGGCCGTACTTTGAATCATTAGTAATGATTACAAATACCTATAGGTAAGCTATTTTACTGCATCTTGTAAGCTGTAGTATTTTCTCGAAGTTAAAAACAAGGAATAATATACGTTCAACTTTATGGATATCTGTTCCGTCCAAGTACTGAAATGTAAGTACCGTTCCATGAGACTGAAATTGTCAAAATCTAAATACGACCAGCGAGCGATGTTCGTTGACATAATACGACATAGCTAGAATTATGCGATATAATCACAGCTTTGTCATGTCGCGTGCGACAGTATAGTTGGTTCGACCAAGCCGCGCGTAAAGATAGCGCAGTGCCCACTGAGCCCGTTCTAATGAAGCCGACCGGGTGATTCGATATGGAAGACGCTTGCGGAGGAATTCAAAATGTTGCTAGATAGCTTTGTGCTGCGCCGCGCTGGAAATTTCAATCAGGTACGCTCAATTTTGAATTCACTTCCTACAATCCCTTTAGGAACTATAAATCTAAGTATTAAGCTTGGAGCTGTTTAGTACACATATGGCAGAAATTATTGTGGGATAACAAAATATCAACCTTAGTTTTTGAAATCAAGGATACAAATCATTCGTTTGACAAACGTAAAATTAATTGTTAGTGTTACATTCCTAGGTAAACATATGTAGTTATACAATTTGGTTCGATTGTTGGACAATCAATATAATAAGACATTAATGAGACTGATACAGGATCGGCTGGACTGGCTTCGACTGGCTTAAAAAGAGGAGGTTTATACTTAGCACTGAGTAAGCAAATTTTCTATTTTGAAGAAAGTGTCCGCCAGTGCATTAAAATTATAGCTATAGATATTCTTAGGATCTTAAAAATACAAGGATAGAATCGTGTTGAGTTTTTTAACATACGATTGGGAAGCTTTTGATATTCATATCTCATTGTAGTGACAGTAACGCCGAAGGTGGAAGCAGGCTTCATCTAGACTCCTCAACAACTGAAAAACTGGCTATCTTACATCTAATTGTCGCAACAACGCTAAATTAATAGGCTTAATAACGCCAACAACCTTGAAACTGAGTTTGTATTGGATTACTGGCGCGACGCGTTATTGAAATTGAGCGATAAAAAAAAATTAAGAAACTAGTAACTTATTTAAAAATATAAAAGATTAACAATATCAAATTAAGTATAACGAGTTTATTTCCTGAAAATCATTAAATAACCTTTGTTAAATAACTCGGATTTTCTTCTGGAAGCTGTTTTAATGGGTGTCTTTCGATTTTTTTTAACGAGAAATTTTGGTTAAGATTTATTTTGGGGTCATGGATATTTTCAGAAATATTTTCAAGAGTAACATATATTTTTTACTCGGTATATTAAACAGGTTTTGCTAAAAAAGTTTAAGTGGGGCTCGTTGAGCTCAGCTCAGAGTTGTCAGCCTCTTAACACTTATGACGAAAAATTAAGGTAAGACGATGGTAGCTAGCCAGACGCAAGACCGAATTTCAGTCATTACATCCTCTTGTTAATCGACAACTCATGGTTGTGTAATGTAACATACACGAATGCAAATTTAATCTAAAACTAATCGAATCAATCCATTTATTAACTAAGGTAAGTCGGCTACTACATCCCCCGGAGACCGTTCAGCTCTAGGATATAGATGTCTCCTGCACTAAGCAAACACGTATGATTTATTCCAAAATACGGGGCCCGATGACGTTTCCACGCCATAAATCGCAGCCCTCAAGGCGAGGACATATCGGGTGCTTTATGAAGAGAGTACCGGGCCGGTATAAATGGTACATGCCGGCCACGATGCTCCGGGAACTATCCGGGATCCCGGGTACCCGGGTATAAATCTGGCACATCCGGACGCTACCGCGCCGGTAGTGGCGACGATTATTCACCCAATATCGAGTTTTGGCTTCACTCGCTACCACCTAATCTTCGCTTTCGTCGATGGCGATTTATGTGCGAGTCATTTTTGTTACAGCTGGTTAACTCAAGGTTCATCAGAGTATGTATGGTGTTAAATATTCTGTCCAATTTTATTAAGGAAAATTCGTGTATTTTTGTCCCTTAGCAAAAATACATTAATATTTCGTCGATAAAATTGCTCTTTTCAATATAAACATAATGGCGTTGCCTTAAAAGTATGTACGTTTAGTCAACACTTTAGTACGAGAGAAACACTATAATATCACAACATATTATCTAGCACACTGATAACAAATTAAAAAGTTGACGCAAAACAAGTCTAAAAACTATTTATTAGGATGAGTAGTCATGAAAAGTTTCTCCTACACCCATGGGCGCCGCCAGGATTATTTTCAGGGAGGTGCATCTGCATCTACACATACTATTAACAAATATAAAATGATATAATGTCCTTAGATGCTCTAAGGCTCTAGTCTAAGCCTATGTCACTCCCACGGTCTTCACGAATCTAACGTTCTTTGCTTAAATCCGTCTCCGGCTAACATACCTTACATACATTTTTCCTATAATGGAAAAATATTACCCTCCCGCTGGTATAGTCGGGTAAAATATTTGTAATTTTTTTATGTATTTTATTTTCTGACAGGGAGGTGCAGTGCACCCCCTTGCAACCCCCTGCTGGCGCCCATGCCTACACCCAAACATACAAAGCTTCAATTCATAGGAGCTATAGACTATTAACCATTTCCTTTTTTTCCTATTTAATAAGCCTACATAAAATAACAGTATCGACTCCTAACATCGATACTTCATTCGATACGTCGAGATACTACAAAACAAAGCATTAGGCCGAGTACTGGCGATCTAACCGCGGATACTGTCGCCTTATCAACGATTACACCTATTGTAACGTCAGCCCCAAAGCCTCGAACCACAATTGAGAGTGATCTTACTCCTTGTGAACTAGGTAGGAATTCAACAATGGGTGCGCCTGTAAGATTTCAGTTATTTGTGTAGGACGTGACTTTGTATAGCTTGTAATACAAATCTAATTAGCTATGTCGTTTTCAGTTCTCGTTTTGGATTTATCTTAATGTTATCTTGTGGTTTTTATATATCATCATTACTTATTATTAACACAGAGTACTTTGCATCCGCGACTGTTCGCTGTAGCTTGAATGCGTTTCAGATTCGGCTCTTCAGTGAAATAATACATAGGTATAGTATAACTTATCGTAGGTTCAAAACTTTCAGTTATTCAATTTAATGCTGATTTGGCGGATCAATTTGTGCCAGATTAAGTGACAAACATAATATTAGTAATCATGAAACATGACAATAAAGTTAGGAGACCTCACTGTTTTTACGAGAGGAACGCTGTTAGCCTTTGCATCGCCTGTTAGTAAATGAACATATGACTGAAGATTGACGTGAGTGACTTGTTTCCTTAATAACGGGGAACTGCCGATCTTATTTGAAATTATCGTAACAAAACAATGCATTTAATAATTATTTTGAAACAGGCATATTTTCTTACTAACCTTTTTCCATGCATGTATTCCACTTGCGCGGTGGTATCCCTTAACTTAACCGATTGCCGAACGAACTGACCCTAATCAATGTCCTCGTAATTAGTAACCGAAAACATCCAGACGCCGCCTAATTCACCTTGTGGAGTATTTTTTCCAGCAGCCAAATCACACGGCTCTAATACGGCCACCGTATAAATCAGCACGCCATTTTTGTTTTCAACGCACCGATAACTCTTTTGTCATAGGGTGATGTAGGAGTGGGGCCCGATGGAGTTATTTATATTGTCGTATTTTCCTTGCCCAAAGAAAATTTCCTTTCTGTTTGCTTCATGGGTCAGTGATCAGATTCGTTCGGTGCCTGCCGTTGTCCTACAGGCTAGCACCATAAAGCTGTAAATGAGAGTTTCAAATGTTGTACTAATTTAGTACGTCATTTGTCGTATCGCTGGACCGTTCGCCAGTTGCCCGTCACTGCGTCTCGGACCATAAAATTTTGCCTTTGGTAAAGATTTAGGTTATTTAATGCAATTTTATCCGTGCGGTGATGAATCTAGATAACATGGGTCGCCACTACATCTTCTTGTGGATGTCGGAGTCGACTAACGGAGATTACCACAATCGCCGTTAGTCGACTATTAAACCTCTGCAAAGACAATCTCGCTAAGAAGAAATCGTGCCCAACAGTAGGAAGTATATGAATTGAAATGAATGTAATTATATGATTGACCCTTTCATGGAAATTTCTGTTTATTTGGAATATTAAATGTCTTTGTGTTGATGTAAGTGCTAAATCTTTGCCAGAAATATTAAAGCTATCATAAATTAATTAGATTGAAATTTGAAACTAAAATGGCGAAACATTAGAAGAAGGCAAAATATTAAATTATAGAAACAAACATCATATAAGTAATTCCAATTACTGATACGCCCCTATTACAACCCATTTTACCTGCTTTTTTATATTTAAACAGTTGGTAACTATATCAGTAGAACGTGGAACTTAAAAAGTCTCATCGACCTTTAAGGTGAAGTCTAAATATTCGTGATATATTTTTTGTATGAATTAGTAGCTATAAAAATTAAGTGATTTTAATAGTATGTGTGTATGTTATTAATTTTCGTATGTTGAGTTCACCAAAAACCTTTACGGTCGTCTCCATTTCACCCCTAAGAACCCTACTGTTCACGAGCGTGCTTGCGGCGCCCCTGCACGGGAAATAATTGTTTATTTTCGACAGCGAGCATTACGCCACTGCACTAACGATGTATGGCAGCAGTGGTCAGCAGACGCCCTTGCAATCGTTTACATTTATTGCCTCAAACATAATTGTTTATAGATTATGAATTGAATATACATGGTTATTTTGTAAGAAGGAGCCAAAATTCATGAGCTCATTCAGAAAAGCAAACTAAACAACTTTTAGCGGACAATCTTATGGGAATCATCTTCTTGGACTAATATTCCCTCTGGAGTTCCGCAGGGATCTTTGTTAGGACCTCTGCTGTTTGTCCTTTTCATCAACGACATCAGCTCATGTTTTCATCATTCACATTTTTTACTATTTGCTGACGATATGAAGATTTATAGAAAGATCAATGATGCGACTGATGCCCATCTTCTTCAGGACGATCTTACGAGAGTTGTAGCCTACTGTAAACACAACAATTTAGATCTTAACATTAATAAGTGTCTGGTTATAACTTTTACGCGTAAAAAGATTTCACTTGAATTTAACTATTCCATTGATAACACCCCATTAGAACGTTCAACCAATACTAAAGATCTTGGAGTTTACCTTGACAGCCAGCTCACGTACGAGCTTCATATTGACGCAATAGTGAAAAAAGCTTCTTCGGCTCTTGGTTTCATTATTCGTAACAGTGGGATGTTTACCAGCATGAAGCCGCTTAAAATATTGTATGCCGCATTTGTCAGAAGCCACCTAGAGTATGCTAGCCAAGTATGGAACCCAAATTATATGGTACACTCATCAAGACTTGAAAGAATTCAGCGAAAGTTCACAAGATTTCTTTGCTATAAATTCAGAATTCCATATCTTGATTATTCCCATCGCTGTGCCCAAATTCATCTTCTTCCATTAGAGACTCGCAGAAAAATTAGCGATATTCGTTTTCTGTTGAAAATAGCCCAATCAAAGATTGACTGCCCTTCACTGTTGTCAAAATTATATATTAATGTCCCGCCCCGCCACTGTCGCCCTAGGAATATGCTTCATATTCCACACGTGCGTACTGTGTATCGTGGTAATTCTTATCTGGTAAGAGTTTTTAAAGATTTTAATGTAATAAGCAAGAAACATATGGATAAGATAGATCTTTTTTGTAGTAGGCTGGCGAGCATAACTAAGTTGATGACCGATGACTTAGCGAACTTATTATAAAATTGTTTAGAATACAAATAGGTTAGAATTAGAGCAATACTTTAAGTAATTGAATCATAATAATGTATACTAGTTCATTACTATATGTGGAGGCTTGTTATTGGTTTCCTGTTATATATTTATGTGTTAAGTAGTTTTTATACTGTAAGTCCCCCAAATAAAATAAAATAAAATCACGAAAAAAATCAACTTATTTAATACATTCAGGTTCAGTGAATTTTCAACATTTGTATGGAACAGCTGATCTTTTTTGCAATTTCAAAATTGATCCCAAAGTAAAAGATACTCAGTTTGCTTGTCTTAACAGGCACACAAAATTTGGCGCATGACTAAAAAATAACTTTATTTCATATTCCTATTTGTTGTGTGTTTCACTCTGTGAGTGTACAGACGTTAGACAGGACTGTTTTATTTATTACTCCACGATACTCCGTTACTGCGTGTTGTAAAAATATTGACTGAGCCTTAGGCTCGTGACGGGTTAAATCAGTAATAACGATTACTGACGTATCTTGAATCAAGAAAGTTCTAGTGTCTTTATTTTAAGTACCTACTTAAGGACAAAGGCATAATGCAGCTGATTTGTTTGTGCCAATACTCGTAGTGTATGTACATTACACTTTTGTTGAGAATTCGATAATTGTTAATAGTCAAGGTTTAGACTCATTGTCAATGTGGACTATTATCTGGCTCGATCGTCAACCTACTCATAGCATTCAACTACTGCTTCTGTTGCTGTTGCTCACAAGTACCGAAATTAGTTAATAACAAGTTTAATTAAACTTACAATTTCTGTATCAGTTTTTATCTAAAACATACTTTCTTTCAGTTGAACGAATCCGTATTACCAAAAAGTTTTTATACATTCAGCAGACATTTATTTATACAAAAGATTTTGAGAATTTTGCCACAGTACTCAAAAAATTACAAATTAAAGGTTTATGCCAACATAAAACACCACCATTGTATTATTCCAACTACCATGGGTTGACTGGAAGAAATCTCTTCTAGAGATAAGTCCACCATTTGCCATTGTACCACTGTTTATTTTATAAGACATAGTATAATTGTATTTGTGCAATAAAGTGTGTAAATAAAAATAAAAAAAATAAATAAATAAAACTACCGTGCTATTAATAGTGAGATTAAGATAGAATAAATATATACCTACATGATAAAAACATTGATGTAGCTTACAGCAATTTTTTAAAATAAAATTCTTTTTTAACTTCAAGAAAATCTGCCAGTCACATGAATACTAATATTTAGAAAGTTATTTCTAAAACTAGAAGGCTTAAGGCTTAAAAAAATATAGTTGGTTTTTGTATATCGTGAACATTTAAATAAGCCAATTTTAATCAAACGCTCCAAATACATACACGCATCCTGACATAAATAACAGCATATAGCGGAAAACGGAGCATAGACAACAACACAATGGCAAATGTCGAGGCTCACTCGCGAGCATTGTAGCGTGGCGCGGGAGGCGTTACGAATCAATGGAGGGAATTATCGGCACTGTGACATCCTTGGAGTGGCTTCGGTTTACTTTTTAATACCTACCACAGACGGCGTATCCTTTTTTTATGTACTAGCAATAAGCTAATCTGAACTGAGAAACTGAGCATCGGTGGCGCTGTGGCCTCGGCACTGGTCTGTGCCCCGAGTAGAATCGGGAGGCCCGCGATTGATCCTGCCATGTACCATTGTGTTTTTCGTTTCACGATATTCATAATATGTACATTTATCTGACGCTACTAAGGTGAAGGAAAACATCGTGAGGAAACCTGCATACACCTGCGAAGTAATTCAAAGGTGTATGTGAAGTCAACCAATCCGCACTGGGCCAGCGTAGTTTTATTAAGGCCTAATCGCCCTAACATAACTAGTTAGGGTAGACTCGTGCCCCTCGGTGGGGAAGTATATGAGCTGTGATGATGAATAAGCTAATCGGAAATACTCTCTGCCTCAGTTGGGATCATAATCAGGTAGTCCCAACGAGTAGACCACGATAAAAGTTTGATGAACTCTATTGCTTAATGAAATCTATTCTCAAAAATTGGTTGATCCTAATTCTAAAGTTATGAAAGGTGTAACTGGGTGTCATAGGTCTTAGTAAGAAAACGACACTAGTGGACTAGTCACTGGTTGAACTACATCATACTACCGATTCCAACAAGTTATGAACGTAATAGATACTATAGCTTATAAATATGGACAACATATGTAGTTTTTTATTTTTGTCTTCAGTGTAGAGTCAGTTATTCTATAAGCTTTTGTTTACTTTCACCTGTCCGGTGTCTGTAATGAAATCTTGCAAGTTAAATTTGACCCATTTTCCGATTGAGCTGAAATTATGCATGCATATGTATATCACGTGACAATGCAATATTATGATGATATGGAGCTGATCTAATGCTGGATCTGGAAGGTGGCCATAGGAACTTCTCAATAAAATGACACAACCCCATCGAATTTGGGCTCCTTTGATTCGTATTAACGAGTACTAAAAGCTTGTATTTAAAAAAGATTTTTTAAAATTATTTTTTTCTAATATTTGTATTTGTAGACATCTTAAGGATGTATGTACATACAAGGTTAAATAATTAGACCTACCTTATTTTCTTCCTACGTTCTAATTAGAATAAATATTTTTAAATTTCAATATTATTATAAACTGTTGATTTTATTAAAATTTATCACAAAATAATAAAGATTAACGTATATTTATAATAATAAAAAAATAAACATATGCTACTTTGTGGATTTCCCTGTGCCAGATTAGTTCATCCCACGCAGCGTATCGGTTGAAGAGGTAAATGAAATGCTATCTGAAGGGGGAAAGTTAAATTACTGAATTTGAGGGTCAAAGAAATAATTCTTTCGCAGACACACACGCCACGCCTGTTATGCGATTGATTTGATATTCACAATGTTAGATGCTTGGGAATAAGATCAGAACTAATTTATTTAAGGGATCAACTGGTAGGGCGATAATGTGTACAGTATTTTTCAACAGCATATATCTGCTTTGTTACATTGTTGTTACAACTAACTACAGTATCCTCATATGATTAAATCAGTTAAGAAACTAAAATAAGAATCTTTATCAACTCGCCTGGTCAGAGTGGTGTTTTAGGTCCATTTCTCCTCCACTAAGGAGAGATAGAAATTGCTTAGCAACGAGACGAGTATTATGGGTAGAAGTGATGATAAAACAAAAACTACTGCCAAAGATTTTTTTAATTATCAATTTCAAGTAGCTTGTTAATGGAAATGGAAATTCGTTCGTTCGTTCATTTGTTGTATCATATATTTCTATTTTGTTTTTGCTTAAATTATTCAATTACGTCATTCTATGTTAATAGGCCTTATTGCGTATGAATAAAGTTTCATTTATATTGATTCTTTACTTCTTTGGAAAGGGGATTTAACATATAAGTAGTCGATTCCCAATTTATTGGAGCGCAGCTTAGCAAAGCTCCAGGGGGTTCCCTTCGCTATTTCGAAATCGTTCCACGACCATTGTTCCTCTAGTCTAGGGTGAAATTCAGTTTCTTGCAATCTAATTTTATTAAGAACCTGCATCCATATTGATATTAAAAAAAAACGATTAGGTAATTGCTAGCAATAAAACATAATGTTCAAACATTTAAAAAACTGGCTCCCTATTCGTTTGATGAATGTATCACATTACTACAATATACCCATAATTAGGGAAGGGTCGCAGTAATGACCCCGTTTACCGTTATCTATGGTAATCGTTACCGCACGACCTACTGAAAACGCCGGCAAATTTAAAATTCGAATGTCATAATCAAACTTCTCGAGGACGACTAAACAGCTAAAAAAAGGAAAATTTCACGTCGGCTGTTCAATTGATAATGTACTGTGAGTGGTTGAGATACAGTTGAAAAGGGCCTGATATCTTTACATAGGATATGGGAACATCTGCCTTTGGAGGGACTCGCGCGCATTTGAAATTTCAAAAAAAGAATACCGACGCCAGCGCAGCGCAACAGATGCGACATGTCGGATTCCTACAAGCAGATGTTAGTTAAATACCCCCATGGATTATGCTTGAGGATACTTTTGTTTTTATCCTAAGTATATTGAACAATATCGCGCCTAAGTGGTTTGACCCTTTGATATGCGGGTGAGATAACTCTGTAATTGGTGTCTGTGTGTTTTGTTGTTATAGATCGCGAACGTGTAATTGCAAAGAATTACACTACTTTTTACTTCATAGTCGTTTTGAAACGTGTGATTACGATTTGCTGATATTCATTCATGCGATAACTTGGAATAAGATAATGTGTTTTAAAACATTTTAGAAACTTTAAACAACGTTCAAAACCGAAAAGCATTAACGAACTTTTTAGTAAGGAACGAGGAATGTCGGCACCGCGTCGGAGTAGAAATTTCACGGCCAATTTTTATAATAATTCGTGGAACTTGGCACTGGTTTAATCTAAATCGTTACCAAACTACCGACTGGCATGCGACCGAACCGAAATTAGATAGAAACAATTTCGTTGACTTTACGGAAGCGTACTATTATAACCGAACGATTTAAAAATGTTGCGATTTTTCTTTAATGTAATTACGTTAAACTCACAATATTTTTTAAAAATATATATTTTTATATGCAAAATAAAATTTTTGATTACGTTTTGGTTTGATATATGTACTTACAAAATTTAACAGTTTTTATTTAAAAAAAAACATGTGAAAGACTTAATATATAACGACTGAAGAGATAAAATACAAAAATAAAATTATATTAATATTATTAGTATGATCAGGGTGAATAGAACTATTTACTTTATAACTTTGATTTCCTTATTTGTTTCCTTTTCTTTTTTCTGTCATTTTTAATCATCTAGGGTGTGAGTTCTATTTTTCGTAATATAATTAAAAAGTCATAAAGAAAAATCTAACAGAGATTTCATACAAAATTCACCATGGAGATGGGAGATAATAATTAGTTATAATTTCTGTTCCTACGCAGATTATATGTTCGTTGTTAATTCATTTGTTTAATAATCTAATGCTGCTTTTGACATCACCTAACGCTATGGTAGAGCAGCCAAGCACAATAGAGCCACGGGCCGTGTTAGCCGCGCCCCTCGGCCGCGGATATGAAATTTATGTGGGGTTATTTTCACTATGTAATTACGTATCGATTCGTGGGCACGACGCCCAAATATTCATAATACGAACTCCTCAATTAAGGCCTACGAGTTGTTTTTCCTTTTTGCCCGGAGCGAACGTGTAGTGTGTATGTGCCGTGTCGTGTTTGATCCGTTGGCCTCTTAAACTGATGGGAGACGAGGTAAAGCTTTTTTGCATTTCTTCTTTTCGCCTATCTATACCGCCTATACTGTGTCTGAGACCAGTGTGTAATAAGTAGAAGCTACTCTGTTTTTTTTTAAATTTGCGATAGAGCTTTTTCTTTTGCTAACCAGAATTTATATCTACCAACGCCTTAACTAAACATATCGCGTTAACAATAATGCAAATAGTACTGTTGTGTAAGAAAATGAAGGTGAGATAACTAGAGTTTTTGGTAGGTTCGGACGAATCTAGACAATTCACATTTTCTTTTCACTTACGCACATTGTATTAGGAGATAAACAATTGTTCCTTTTAATACACACACGGATTATGATTTTATCTTTACATCCCTTTTTTCGTCTGCTAATATATTTTAATAGAGATTTCAAATTTGAAAGTTTGTTGGAACACATGGTAAATAATATGAAGTTTCAATTATTAACTATTACAATCCCATTGTAGGTAACAAAAGGATAGAAAACTTTTACACCCCTAAAAAAATCACGTTACAGGAACTGTAATACCCTCAATAGTTTCATTCATACGTGCATAGCATCAACAGTAGTGCAGTCTCGAATACCAAGCGGCCCTTGAAACGAAAAAAGTCCACCCAAACAGGAGCAGATCAATGCATGAAGATAACAAACGAAAGTGAAAGTTGTACGCGTGATCGCGGACTCTGTACCTGTTGCGGACTATTTACGACCGAAAACAAACGCTTTATCTCGCTCCTCCACATAATGCCGCCGTAAAACGTCATTCTTTACACCCATTCAGCGTTTACGACCTCCTTGCATAACATTCTTTGTTTATAAACAATGTGCCAAGGCCACTTTTGCACCTTACGGGCAAAGTGAGGTAGGCGGCGGGCAGAATGCGTCACGTCAGTTTATGACGTTTTTCAGATTGTCGACGGGAACTTCATAGACCTTTGATCGGTTGTGAAGTAACTCAGAATACTTCATTGTTTGTCTAAATTGATTGAACCTTGATTTAAAGATAATACTATATCGAAAACTTTATTAACTTTAAAACAGCATTTACAGGCTGATTGTTCTTTTTATTTCCAAGAGCTACAAGCACTTTGCCAAGACGAGGTAACTATTTTTTATTAGGTGCGTTTTGGATCAATTGGTATCTATTAGAATTAATTAGAAATTTGAAAAGAATGAAATAGAAAATAAAATTTTAAAAACCACCACTTTAAAAAGTATAAAAATAATATTTTTTTAGCTCCTTTTATAACTTGATTAAAAGTATCGATTTTTTTATATTTATAAGATGAGAATCACCGCATCGGAGGACCGCTAAATTCTTACCTCAATCAAGTTTAATATGACGAAACCACGGTAATATATACTATTACCGTGAAGAAACTAAGTTTAGGCGTAGGTATAATTTGAAACCGTTAATTAAACGTAGTAATTGATAGATGATTGACTTCTTCATACTATATAGCGGTCCCCGTCGCGACGATTCTCATCTTAAAAATATAAATAGGTACTTTTAATCAAGTTATAAAAGGAGCTAAAAAAAGATTATTTTATACTTTTTAGAGTGATTTTTTGGGTCAGGGGTTTTTAAAAATTTTTAATTATATTTTTATTTATTTCGCATTGTTTTGTGAATAATGCAAAATAAATTGATATTGATGCGCCGCGTCCATGGTCTAGTAGTTGAGACCACACAGTATTGATCCGAAAGTCCGGGGTTCAATTCCCCTTGAGAGCAGAAGTTATTCTGCTTGTATTGATTTGTGGTGGACCCTAGCTAGCTGCCACCAACTCACCTTAGTTTGTCGCTATATTAACAATATTGATAACATTGCCCAAGTCGTTGAAGAGCAGATGCTCGCCGTTGTTGTTGTTGTGTGTAAAAACATGTGATTCTATTCAAGAAAGAAGTGAGCTTAACACCATAAAAATATTTATGAAATTTTCTGTATTTACTACGACTACAATGTTAAGGTAATCACCACAAATAAGACACAAGATTACAGGTTTCGTGCAGAATGAGGTATCACTTTTAAAACGGCTCCTTGTTAATGCCGACCTCTAAATGCCACAAGTGCCATAAAAGTTGATAGGTTGTAAATAAACAATAAATTTTGTTCACAACTGACGATCCCATCTGTCTGCCAGTTTATGAGCTGTGACTTTACCGGTTGATGAGTCCGCATTTAATTTGTTGTTGCCTCTATTTTTTGACACATCATTAAAATTTTATAACCAATTCAATGGCAACAATTTTAGACAAATTATGATGAATGAAAAAATGAGGTAGGTAGGTAGTAAAATGTAAATATAACAGTCCAATTCCGTTGATATTTATTTGCAAGAAACTTGTGTGTTATTTAGTTCACCGATACTTCATGATGACTCGAGATATTTTTATGTTAGACCGAACTGAAACAGTTTTACCAGCCATTCATCGACAATGAAGGAACTTCGTAAGAAAAAAAATATTTTAGCTGATCAATTTCGTGGTTACATTACCTTTGTTACATCAGTGTGAAACAAATAAATAAATGAATCATTTTATTTGTAAAAATAAGGTTACAGAGGTGGTGATATAATAAACTAATCCAACATATTTTGTCATCTTTCGACGTGCAAATACTTATTCTGATGTGAAATATTATGATTAGTACGATTGAATTCAATACTTTTATAATTTAGGTATAATAATTAATAGAAGTTAAAATTGTGATTACATATTTAAAAAATATCAAATAAATAAAGTTATAAATGTCAATTTTAAAAGTGTTCGCCATAAATAGTTCCTAAAGGGATTATGTCAACTTAGTTTAAATGTTATTATTTATCCAACATGTGAATAAAACAATTTCTCGTAAAAAAATTTATGTAGAGTTGTCTCGAAAAAATTATAATATTAAGACGCTTAATACGATTATAAAAAAAAATAAGTCACACGTTATCTACAAAAACACATTTTTATTTAATATCTCTAATGCATTATAAAAATGGATAGTATATAACTTGACCTTAACAAACATAAACGTATGGGTACGACATACTGCTACAGAATAGGATAGAAGAGGTTCTAATACTGTACCGATTGAGCACACCGAAATATGGCACTACTTGACGAGGGGCACAAAATTCAAAATGTCGGCGAGGAGGTGCGGCTGCGGTGATGGGGTGACGTGCTGTTATTATTAGTTTTTTGCCCCACCCCGCACTCCCCACCCTGGCCAAGGCGCATTAGTGGCCCTTTTTGCTCACTTTTTGTGTGAACGAGATGGCTGGCGCTTTTTGCCGCACGCTCAGTGCCTGATCTCGCTGCTTTTCTACTTTTGCTGTAGCACTGGTTCGATATCAAGGTTTCTTGGCAAAATTTCGAATCAACGTATCCAAGTGTTGACGGATTTAGAGTAAACGACCCGCTCCTTTTGATCTCGTGGATATTGGAAGATACGATTAAGGGGGTTTACCTCAATTACACCACTGTGACGAGATGAAAAACTTGAACCAAAACTCTTAAGAACCAACATGGTTGGCCAGCGAGATGTAATAAGCTAATTCTTATGCCCAACAGTAGATATATAGGCTGAAGTGAAGTGATTTAATTTTCCAAGTCATCCTACTCCTATTCTACTTTTGTTGATAAGTGTTGGTTTAATTTCTAGTTTCGCCATTCTATGAAAGCTTTATTTTCCTACATAGCTGATTTCAGTGTAAAATAATTTAGGTGATAACGTTATTGGTTTAAAAAAATTGTTACATCTAAATAGTTATAATCGTTAACTAGACTCCAATGTCTATATTCTTATCTTGAGCAAACTGTTTACGAGTGTACATATCTCTATTGTAAGACTACGAGCGACTGATACAAATTCAACTAACTTAATCGAAAATTTCATCAGAGAAATCCTCAGTAGTTTCTTAACTCATTAGGAAAACAAATAGTTAATTACACACATTCATATTTGTTAAACATCACATTAAACGTTATGACAATAAGCATTTTATCAAATTTAATGATGTAATTACTTGAACGAGGCTGAACACTTGACCTCTAAAAACGAACTTAATTTTTTTTATCATTAGCACGTAATCTTAAACATGATCTAACGTAATTATAACATGGGAGGCTAGAGTATAAGTCACGACTTGTACTATCTACGGCGAGAACTGAAAACTTCGCCTCAATGTAGAGATCCAATGATATGTAGGAATCTGATCATCGTCGCGGCATGTTAGGTTTGTCGTACACAAAGCTTTTTCACATTATACATTTTACATATTATGTTAAAAAGGATTTCTTATAAAAAGCATTTTTTATAAATCGATAAGTATTTCACTGTAATTTTGTATGTTATTTCTCGCCCAGCTAACATTCAGTTATATACCATATAAAAAAATAACACAATAATGTATTAATGTGTAATTATATTATAAGTGATTTTAATTAACTATTTCAGGTATAAGTAGGCAAATAAAAAATTAATGTAACGCATTAAAATTAAACGCTTAAAATGTTTTTCTTACTAATATATTCTTAGATAGTTTTGTTGTGTATATATTGGTCATATTTAAGGTGCATATCTTTTTTAAATGTGTACGAAAATGTATTTAATACAAGACTTGAAGATGGTTTATTGTTGACTTAAATCACCACCCTTCCAGATAATGTATTTAGTCAAGGTTGTTCATGAAATCAAACCCATTAAATTATACATGACATGTGAACTTCAAACAAATAGAAGAAATAAAAATAATGTATTGTTATCATCTCCAACGACCAATTGCCTCAAATTAAAAAAAAGAAGAAAAAGAAAAATAATGCAGAGAACCTTTTTAAATAACTCTTAATTGGTAAGCCTTTTGAGCCCCCCTGGCAAGCTACCAATATCTACCAAAGTTTCTCGCCATCGCCAATTTTAAAAACATTGTTGTGTTTCGATAAATAGATGTAAGCCAGTTCCTCAAGTTAATGAGGATTCCAGGTGAAGTTTGTTTCCATCTTCAATGTTATCGTCACTTACCATCAGATAAGACAAGGCCTTCTCTTAAAAAGCTTCTCCGTTAAAAGTAAAAAAAAAAGAACTAAGATATATATGGTAAGTTAGACAACATTTATTGTGAAAATACGTCTGGACATGTTTTTGTAACATGTTTATTTAGCAAGAAGTGAGTAAATTTCTGAAGCGTGTTCCATGGATTGCTCTCACTGTGCCCCGATTCGAATGGGCAGACCGTGCGGCCACTCGGCTGATAATCCTGGATGTAAACACGCGAAACACGATCGCCACCAGGAGACCTCCACGGACGCCTGCACAAAATGTTTCGTTTACTTAACTAACAAAGAATACATTGATATTCTACCGTTACCAGAATATGCCTAATTGCCTAAAGATTCATGATGATGTGGAAGCAAATATGTGGTAAAACTTCTTTAATGGTGATATTTTTTTGTAGTTGAGTCCAGGTTAAGTAGCATGTTATATAACTTATGCTGTTTAACACGTCAACACTATTAAGCTTGCTGTATAAAACTTGCAACTTATTATAACAAGACCGCACTCATCTACACTGGTAAGACCTTTATTTTAACTTAGTTTGTTAGATAATCGAACTCAGAATAATTATCCGACAATCTACTGTCTTATGCCATAATTTTGTTGTCTTAATATTGTTTGTTGTGATATAGTTATTACAGGAAAGAATTTTGTATGTGATTCTACGTTTTACAGAAAATCAGCTTTAACTTTCAGCCTCATCGTAGAAATAGTGGTTTCTAAACTTAATAAGGATTTATTTAATGTAACTAATGCAGGATTTTCTGTTTTTAACCGACTTCAAAAAAGGAGGAGGTTCTCAATTCGATGCGTATGTTTTTTTTTGTGTGTATGTTACGCGATTAAGCCGCCAATTGTGGACCGATTTTCAAAATTATTTTTGTATTCGATAGAGTATACTCCTGGGGTGGTCCCAAGGTCACCAGAGTCAGGATCTAATGATGGGATCCCATGAAAACGAGGGAAACCCTTAAATTTTAATGGTACGTCGAACGTGTTTCATGTTTTTAACCGACTTCAAAAAAGGGGGAGGTTCTCAATTCGATGCGTATGTTTTTTTTGTGTGTATGTTACGCGATCACGCCGCCAATTGTAGACCGATTTTCAAAATTCTTTTTGTATTCGATAGAGTATACTCCTGGGGTGGTCCCAAGGTCACCAGAGTCAGGATCTAATGATGGGATCCCATGAAAACGAGGGCAACCCTTAAATTTTAATGGTACGTCGAACGTGTTTCATGTTTTTAACCGACTTCAAAAAAGGGGGAGGTTCTCAATTCGATGCGTATGTTTTTTTTTGTGTGTATGTTACGCGATTACGCCGCCAATTGTGGACCGATTTTAAAAATTATTTTTGTATTTGAAAGAGTATACTCCTGGGGTGCTCCCAAAGTTACCAAAGTCAGGGTCTGATTATGGGATCCCATGCAAAACGAGGAAAACCCTTAAAATTTTAGGTGTGTCCAACATGTTTTGTGTGTATGTTACGCGATTACTCCGCCAATTGTGGACCGATTTTCAAAATTCTTTTTGTATTGCATATAGTATATACAGCTCGGTTCATAACTACCAGATGCAAATACGTAAATAACTTCCGAAAAATAAATATTTTACAAAAAAAAAGCCGACTTCAAAATGTTTTTATGTTTTTGTATCATTTTGTTTTTTATTGTATAATTACTACTTTGAATTGTTGTGCCTATTTGTGCTTTTGTGGAATAAATGTTTTGAATCTTGAATCTTGAAAAACACTGAAATGTTAAAAATAATGTAAGAATTAGGTACAGAAAACATCACACTTTGCCACACGATGATCACCTAGAAAGTCTTACAATTTGGCACTGACTTTAATATAAAAGTGTGATGTTTTCTGTACCTAATTCTTACATTATTTTTAACATTTCAGTGTTTTTCAAGATTCAAGATTCAAAACATTTATTCCACAAAAGCACAAATAGGCACAACAATTCAAAGTAGTAATTATACAATAAAAAACAAAATGATACAAGAACATAAAAACATTTTGAAGTCGGCTTTTTTTTTTGTAAAATATTTATTTTTCGGAAGTTATTTACGTATTTGCATCTGGTAGTTATGAACCGAGCTGTATATACTATATGGAATACAAAAAGATGTTGTCTGTACCTATTCTTGCATTATTTTTAACGTTTTAGTGTTTGGAGTCGGCGTTTATTTTTTGTTTAATATTTTTTATTAGATAGTCACCCACCACTAGATGATAGATTGACCAAGAGCTTATGCATTGTGAGTGATTAATTGAAAATTAATGATGCTAAAGATTTCGTTTAGTATCATTATTATTCACAACTATTTAAGAATTTGGTATCAAATGGTTTTCATAGATAACACAAGGGAACAGCATTTTTGTTGCACGAAATATTATGACCAACATTATACTTTCTCGGGGTGCTGATTTCAAATCTGAAGTCAGATTTTTTGTATCAGCTTTAGTTTTTGAGATATAATTAAAACGCGTTTTTTAGAAAAATCTATTTTTTACTAAGAAAACCATTAGAAAAACAACTACTACTTATCAAAAAAATCTTTTATAAGATACTCTTTTTTTTATATATAGGACCCGGCAAATGACCTCCTCCCGCCTGATGTTAAGCGGTGAAAGAGGCCCAAATGAGTTGACAGATAGAGTAGGGACGACATCGACTATCCTACCTGCCCGCCCCTTGCCGGCCCAAAAGATGCTTTTCCACGCCTCTTTTGAAGGAACCCATGTTGTAGGATGGAGGAAACACGTGCGCAGGTAGAGAATTCCAAGTGTGGGATGAACGACAGAAGAAGGAATCTTGGAATTTCTTGGTACGGTGTGAGAAGGAGGACACAGTGTACGGATGACTCCGAAAGCCCTTACGCGTGTTTCTGTTAAGAAATGGAGAGGGAGGGATAAGGTTAAAGAGCTCCTCAGAGCATTCCCCATGGAACATTCGGTAAAAGGCGCTAAGAGAGGCGATGTCACGACGAAGTTGTAGAGGCTCGAGGGTGTTAGTTACCTCTACATCGCCAATAATGCGAATAGCGCGACGCTGCAATCTGTCCAGAGCATCGAGCAGGTACTGAGCAGAGCCGTCCCAATGGTGCGAGCAATATTCCACGCAAGACCTAACCTGAGTTTTATACAACAAGCATAGTTGGTCCGGCGCAAAATACCTACGCACCTTGTTCAGGACACCGAGTTTCCGTGAGGCAGTAGTTATGACGGATTCGATGTAGTCTCTGGGGTGCAGATCGCAGCGAATGTTCATTCCGAGCAAGGTGATGTTGCTCTGTGTGTGAAGGGTTGTGCCCTGAAGAGAAGGAAGGGGGAGGAAAGGTGACCTTTTCGCCGAAAACGCGCACACCTGTGTTTTCTTAGCATTGAACTCAACAAGATTGTTGGAGCCCCATTCGGAGACGAGGTCCAGCGTCCTGTTGAGCTCAATGATAAGATTCTGCCTCTCCCTACCAATATCATCACGAGCAGCCCCTGAGCTTCCGTGATATCCCCCATGTACTGTACTGTCGTCTGCATAGCAATGTATAGCTCCCAAGGAAAGCATGTCATTGATATGCAGAAGAAACAATGTTGGGGATAGAACGAAGCCTTGCGGAACTCCAGCGTCCACTGCCACGAACCGCGAAGCGCAACCGTCAACGACAACGCGAATTCTACGCTCGTGAAGAAAGAACTGCGCGGGTAATCCGTATGCCGGAAGCTTGGAAAGAAGAGCCTTGTGCCAGACTCTATCAAAAGCTTTGGCGATGTCGAGACTAATAGCCACCGATTCGCCGCGCTTATCGATAGATTCACCCCATTTGTGCAAAAGGAACGCTAGAAGGTCACCTGTTGACCGTTTATGACGAAATCCATACTGTCGGTCATTAAGTAACGAGTGACCTTCCAGATAACGGATCAGCTGGGTATTTAGGATCCTCTCCATGATTTTGCACAAAATGGAAGTGACGGCTATAGGGCGATAGTTAGCCGGGTCAGAACGATCTCCCTTTTTGGGAACCGGCTGGACATTGGCCTCTTTCCAAGATTTCGGCACACAACCAGCAGAGAAAGACAGACGGTATAGACGCGTCAGGACCGGAGTCAACTCCGCTGCACACTTCTTAAGAACAATCGCAGGAATGCCGTCTGGTCCACTTGCTTTTCGAGTATCGATCGACTGGAGCTCCGCCCGCACATCACGCTGTCTGATACGGATATCGGGCATGGTGCTGCCACAATGGGATAGTTTCGGAGGTTGTGCACCACAGTCATCGACACGGGAATGAGCCGCGAAGAGTTTTGCCAGGAGATCGGCTTTCTCCTGCGGCTGATGAGCAAGTGAACTATCGGCATGTCTCAGCGGTGGCAGCGAGGGTTGGCAGAAGTTTGATTGCACAGCTTTGGCCAGGCGCCAGAAAGAACGGCTACCCGTAGGGTGCGCAAGCACTTCCTGGCCCACTTGTGCAATGCGCTGAGCATCCGCTCTAATGTAAGCCCTCTTACACAACTTGGTGGCATTATTGTAGGCTGTTTTCAGTAGGCTAGTATTGGGATCCCTAGAAGCTCGGCCTCTGATCCAAGCGCGGTAAGCCAGCTGTTTGTTTTCAACAGCAGAGGCGCACTCGCGATTGAACCAGAGGTTACGTCTACCTCTACTGACGAGATTGGAATGCGGAATATAATATTTCATTCCTAGTATGATCTCGTCAGCAACAGAGGTAACGCAGGAGTCCGGATCCATCCCATTGAAACAGCGCTGCCACCAAGGGACAGATGCGTAATAATCCCGCATACCATCCCAATCTGCTGACGCATAGTGCCACAGACGGCGTGCTGCAACCACAGGCGACGGTCGCGACGCCTGAGGCACTGAGACGGATACCAGGCAGTGATCCGAAGATCCTAGTGGAGCTCGAATCACCACCTGATATCCGTCAGGGCGATTTGTCAGCAGAAGGTCCAATAAAGAGGGCGCTTGACCGATAATATCTGGTACCCTGGTGTGCTGGGTGACCAATTGTGTCAGGTCGTGCGTGAGAGCGAATGCGTGGGCAGTCCTACCCGCATGGTCAGTTTTAGAGGAACTTAACCACAACTCGTGGTGAGCATTGAAGTCCCCTAAAAACACCAGCTCGGCGGAAGGAAATCGCTCCTGCGCGTCATCTGCCACCCGACTTAGATGTTCAAAAAGTCGAGTTGTCTCCAAGTCACCACGATGGGAACGGTAGACGCAGACGTAGACACGGCAATGAGTGCCAAAATCGACGTGTACCGCAAGGATGGAAAAGGAAGGTTCCTCCAAACAGCGCAGGCGACGACAGCAAACGTCCGCCCGGACGAACAAGCAAACACCAGCCTTCGCCTTGAAGGACTCCTCAAGAGCGTAGCCGGGGTAATTAAGGTAGCCTGTATCGGCCGGGCAGATAATTTGCGTCTCCGTCAAAAACAGCATTGCTGGACGGGCTGTCTCGAGATGGTGGTGGACAGCTAAGAGGTTAGAATGGAGCCCGCGGATGTTAGCGAGCCCCACCTCGAATAATGGTGTTTTGGTGGGATAATGCACCGCTGTACGAACAGTTCTTTTATTTTGCGCTGCCATGATTGTTGGAGTGAGAGGCGTGAAATTGAGGTGTCGTTGCCGCGTTTTGCATAGTTAATGTGTGTAGGCCTGTTTCGCCAGGGAACAGCCGACATCTGATTTGCGCTGACCCTCCGCACGGAAGGGCCCCCGAACCCCCCCGGAAGTGGCCGCCGGGACCCACCGTCCGGTCACCAACCGGCACGACGGACCACCCCGAGATTATGCGTGGCATGGTGGGGCAGCCTCACGGACTGGTTAGGTCCGCTTGGGCCCCTGTACTATACCACGGGCGGCCAGCGGAACAGCCGTTTCTTCGGCTCTTCCTGGGCGGAGGGTCAACGCAGTCAACCTGGCACTGGGTCGACGAAAGCCCACACAAACCACACAAATCGCAGAAATGACCCCTCAAGCTCTGGCTGTGCGCTAGCTGATCCCGAAACGCGGACAAAAAATGGCCACTTGACGGGTTTTAAGTCATGCGCACGGTGGTCGCTAGCCAGTCGGGTTTTTCAAGCCCTACCACCAGAAGTTGGTCACTCGATTAGCACCGCCCGGGGATCACGTGTAGGGTCTCGAGGGTAAAACCTACGGACGTGAGCAACTCCAATCCCCTAGTCTTGCTTGACTTGGTTTACGAGGGCTATTTTTAATGCTCCAACAATAGTCCACCATTATGTGAGCATATTTCAGTGACCATGGTAACGTTCCTCCATAGTTCGAATGTCTTGATGGAACCATTCCCTTTTTCTTCACTCGGATCGTCAAGATTTTCAGAGAAACGGTCAAAATGGCTGTGGGGATAGTGTACCTTGATGACCATATTACAATCAAGCTGCTGGAAGTGTGATAACATCAGTTCAATATGCTCAACATAGCTTTCATCCTTTTTGTTTCCCAGAAAATTTTATGCAGTTCAAACGAATTCATTCCAGGCATTTTTTTCAATATCAGTCATGTAACTATTAAAGTTTTCATCATTCAAGGTCTGAGGTCTTCCTGATTAAATTGTTGGGGCTCAGAAGAAATATCTGGGTTAAAATCAGTTGTCCCACTTTCATCAATTGAAGAAGAGCTCTTTCTCTTCTAACTCGTAATCATTTTGTGTAAATGAAGAAGCTTGGGGTACTGGCGCATCGCCGGAGTACAGGACTGGTCGAGTAACAGATAACAAGTAAGGGTAAAACCAATTCGATCGGATTAATTCATTAATGCCGTTTATATCAACAACACGAAAATAGCAATCATCTTGATGATTGGAAAGTCTATCATTGGAGTTTGATACTTACAATGGGGTCTTTTTTTATTTGCCCTTAATCTCAAAGACTCCACACATGTTTTATATACCATACGAGGAACCCAGTACTTGTCACGGGTTTTCAAAGGGTATCTAAAGTAATCAAAATACACCAGTTTTATGAACTCCGACACACTTAGTCTACATTTTTTTAATGTATACATATACCACAGATGTTACAAAAATAGTTGGGATCATTTTTACATATCTTTCTCGACGTGGACAGTGATAAACAAAAACTTTTTTTAAAAAACAGCTCGGTTGATTTGAAGTTTAAATGTGACTAGTACAAAAATATGTTTGATAGCTGTATCTCAAAAACTAGAGCTGCTACAGAAATAATGAGGGTAGATTTGAAATCAGCAACCTCAAATTAGTAAACAAAGGGCTAAAATTCCATGCAACAAAAAAAGTTTGATTTTGTTCCCTTGTGTAATGAGTCTAGAACACAGCCATAAAACGTCAACTGAGATAATCAGGAGCTCCCTTGCTATTTGTATCTGCAAAAAAGGAAATAGCAGTTTCTTTGTAACCTACGAGCTTTGCTTTCTCGTTATAATTGTAAATATTCGGATGAAATAAAGCAGTGACATATTCTAACACTAAATCAAAAACAAAACCTTAAATGAGGCATCCATTACATGCTCTTGCAAGAGTAGCAGTCACGTCCAGTCCAATCACTAAGTGACTGATGGCAAAGCCAGTCCTCCTTCACATTAAGTAAGAGGCATGTAAGAGGTGACTGTGTTAAAACCGACATCAAAGCCTATGTTTTGATATTATGTGTTGTAACTTTTGATCACGTGGTCCCTTTACATCAGGTTGTAGTCAAGCGCTCGTTTAGGGAATAATAAAAAAACGTTCCCCCGCCGTTTGTCTATCACATCTTCGGTGGCGCGATCAGATTGGTCAAACGTGCTTTTCTCGTAACTAACTTACCCTCGATAAGCACTTCTCTAAAAATTATGCTTGTATCGTCTGTTATCATTTAAAGACCATTTTGACCAAATTCGAAAAAGAAGATGATTCTATTTTAGGCTGTATCTATTTTTTATGTATGTTCACTGTTTACTCCTCTATTGTGGGCCGATTATCAAAATTCATTTTATAATCAAAAAGTATACTCATGAGGTGGTCCCATTGCCACTAAGTCATAATCTGATGATGAGATCCCAGAAAAATTGAGGGGAATCCTTCTGTTCCATAGGCATGTCCAACGTGTTTCATTTTTTTCTGAAGATATTCAGATATTTGCATCTGTTAGTCATCATATCATGTTACTGAGCTGATGATGGAAGGTTTCTGGTAGACTAAGGGTTCGGGAATATTTCTTTCAATACTGTTTAGAGCGAAATAAGTTTGTTTTAAAGTTATTTTGGTGTTTACCTCGGTTCAAATTCTAATACGCATGTATGTAAGTATTAAATTTACTAAAAAGTTAGGAATAAATTTTTTTTACAAAAATTAAAACCGACTTCAAAAAGATATTAATAATATAAGAATACATACCTATACAACATCGCAGTCTTATATTGAAGTTGGTGCCAAGCAAAGATAACCTGAAGTTTTAAAAACAAGAAAAATTTATGTAGTTAATTAAAATTTGGCTCCAACTTCATTATAAAAAATGTGATATTGTGTATGTATTCTAATATTATATACTTATGGCTTTATGGTGTTTTTGGAGTCGGTTTTTTTTTGGAAAACAAATAGTTTTGCTGATGCTAATTATGTTAGAACTTATTTGATAGCAGTAAGTAAAACAACTTGACAATATAATCTTTTTTTCCTCTAACATGTGTGTGAAGGCGTGAAAGGACAACTTCTTACGGAACAATTGCTTTGCCTGTTCCTTTTTAAAAAGTTATATTAGAATGAATCAAAATAAATAATTCGAGCAGATAAACGCCAACCGAAATTATTCGAATTATTTGTGTCCTCTTAGAGTTAGCACGTGCACAGATAATGTCAATATCATCCACAGCAGATTAAACGTGTACCAAATTCAAATTTTAATTCGAATTGACAATGCGAAACGTTAAATTAAATTCAAATATCGAAAGAGGAAGTCGCCGCGCCGCCCTCGCGTCTCGCGGCAAGATTTATTATATTTGTCCTGCGCTTATTTCATTATTGCCACTCGGATTCCGAACGCGCCTATTAAAATTTGAGTTCGGACTAGTCTTACTTTTTGTTTTTAAACTGTGTTCTAAGATATTTTTGTTTGTGAATACTTATTATTCAATTTTAATAATCGTGCTTTGCAGTATTATCTCAAACGTAGGCACCGAGGAATGTAGAGAACGCTGGGAAAGTGTTTTTAACGTAGCAAGTGAAAAACCGTGATCTCTGCCTAATCTAATATTGTAATAACAAAATCAATAAAATGAGTGTATATTCAGCGTGTTTTGATGACAGTTTTATTTGTTACAGGTAATTACACAAATCTACAAAAGCGTGAAAGGAGGTAACGTTAAATACGTTTATTAATAATCGAAACGATGTCCACACCACAAAAGATTTATGACAAACTAACTGTTTTCCGCGAATTCATCTGCCTTTATTTCACATCTTCCCTAAGGAACTCATTGAAATTCGGAACAAAAAGTAGCTTTTATCCTTTCTCAGGGCTTTCCTATACCAAATTTCAATTATATTGGTTCAGCAACTTAGTTGTGAAAATGCAACAGACAGACATACAGACGGAGAGACAGAGCTACTTTGTAACATTAGTTGCAGACAGGCATTTAAAATATTAGCAGGGATGAAACGATCTGTACTTACACTAAAACAAATCTATATACCTAGTAGTACTAAAGTAGTAGGTGGGGGAGAATTTTTGATTGAAACGAACCGAGGAGTTAATGGATTGAACAGTTTCAGACAAAAGTTACACGAGAGGGTTAAAATCCTATGTAAATAGGATGGAAATCGTTTTCTAACTGTAGGTATAGCTCGGCTAAACTTTTTGATGGACTACTAGAGTGATTGGAGTAAAAGCAATATGTTTCAGCAAGCTTTGTAACTACTCTTTGAAAATGTTTGTGAAATGAATTCGAAAGTTAAGTCAAGGTATCTTAAATTTTACAATTACGATCACCTACGTATACTTACTCGTAGTTAGTATTCAATGCATATCTGTACCGTTCTCCCTTAGGAATAACCTTATCAATCTAACACGATTCTAACAATAGCGTCGCGTGTTTGATTTACACAGTCGCTTAGTAGAAACATTGCGGATAATTATAGGAGGATCGAGATAAGTTAATGCTTTGATTGATTTTTTTTTCTACGCTATGAAGAGATGTCAGTTCTCGCTTTCCATAGTGTTTGAAATGGTATGTTGTAAAATTTTCGTATCATGCCAAATTGTTAAATTATTATTTGAAACTTATAATTTTTTACCAATATCCAGTTTTATATTATAAAATGAAAAAAAAAGCCAATTAAAACTATAAAAATTTTGGTCACATAAAATTGTTTCATATTGACAGAGGTTCTTTTTTTGTTATTCAATCCCTCATTTCAATCTTTCAAACTAACATCGCAAGCTTTAAAAAAGTATTAGATATTACTTCTTTATTTAAAAAATATGCAGTACTATTTTCAAATTTCTAACTGTCAATTGGAGCGATCAGACAAATCCCAAGGGGCACCGGGCGAGCTACACCTCCACAAAAGCCGAACAGAAGTACGAGCTCAGCTCACGAGCTTTTCAAGGGTGGTGGCTTTCGGCGAAAGCGGCTTGAGGGGGTGGGGTGGGGGGCGTGATGGCTCGTATTGATTTAGTGCCGTCGTCGACGGAGCTATGTACTGTTAGGTAGGTAAGTATCGCTCTGTCGCTTGATGCGCTTTCTTTTAGCCGCTATTTGGAGGCGAATGCATTCCGAAGGTTAAAACTGGAACAGCTGTTTATATTTTAACTCAACAGCACTGGGAATTATTTCGATCAAGTGTTAACTGCAATCAAACAGTATCTGTCATGCATAATTTATACAGAAATTATCTACTAGAAGTAGATGTTCATATTGGTCAAAAGTTTAAAATCAAAGTGCGATAAAATCAATCTAATTTGTTCACATTTGTTTTGTTTTTCACTATATCTATTATTTCTATATCCTGAGCATTTAAAAGGAATAAAATAAGAAAGCACATTTCTATTAAACAAATGTTTCCTCTTACATATTTCTATTTTGTTAAAATTACTCTAACTTAGTCCTTTATTTTTATTTAGCTGTGCCCGCGACTTCGTCCGCGTGGAATAGTAACTTTTATTGAAGCTGATAAGAATTAGTGAAAGTCCCGTCAAAATCGGTCCAGCCGTTCCGGAGATCAGCGGGAACAAACAGACAGACAGACAATTTTTTTTTAAATTGTGTTTTTGTTATTGGTACCCTATATATATTCATACCCATTTAGTAAAAACTTGTTATTTTGACATTACAAACAGACACTCCAATTTTATTTATTTGTTTAAATGTATAGATAAAGATGTAAGAACTTTTATCTGTTTATTGCAGATTAGTTTTCACTTTTTAATTATACCTACAAGAAAATTTACATTTTTACTTTATAATAGATAATGAACTGGTTTATACATTTTTAACATACGACTAAATGTTTCCTCTTACATATTTCTATTTTGTTAAAATTACTCTAACTTAGTCCTTTATTTTTATTTAGCTGTGCCCGCGACTTCGTCCGCGTGGAATAGTAACTTTTATTGAAGCTGATAAGAATTAGTGAAAGTCCCGTCAAAATCGGTCCAGCCGTTCCGGAGATCAGCGGGAACAAACAGACAGACAGACAAAATTTTTTTAAATTGTGTTTTTGTTATTGGTACCCTATATATATTCATACCCATTTAGTAAAAACTTGTTATTTTGACATTACAAACAGACACTCCAATTTTATTTATTTGTTTAAATGTATAGATAAAGATGTAAGAACTTTTATCTGTTTATTGCAGATTAGTTTTCACTTTTTAATTATACCTACAAGAAAATGTACATTTTTATTTTATAATAGATAATGAACTGGTTTATACATTTTTAACATACGACTATGTAGAATTAGCTTATAATTCAGATTCACAATCACAATTTGATTGGAATTGTTAAAAATGTTTCACAGAAAAATTATGTAATTGCTTTTACTGTATTAATTGCTTCATTCACATAAACAAACATATCGATTCACTTATAATCAATTTCCACAAAGTTACACGGTGGCACTTCGTGCGCTGCAGCGCTGTATTCCCTAGAGAACGTCGTAGCCTCGAAGATTTAAATGGATATTTAACTTTAGTCTCAAGGAACCTAAAGTCTATCGTCTCAGAACTCGCAAAGGTTTTTTCCCCTCATACAAAACCGCTGCAGCTTTTAGCGAACGCTTTAAATGGTGCAGATTTAAAACGCGCTTAAAAGTTTTGCAGAATTTGTTTGTCCATCTCTTGGGGTTTGTTGCGGTCTTGTTTTCGGTGCAAGATGAAAATTGTGTGCCAGTGCAAGGGAAGTTTTGGTTTCTTGTTGAAAACAGCCTTTCTGAAATTATAACAGTAATCATTAATATTTTCAAATTTCATAACAAATTGATAGTGAGCAGATTGTGTTTGTAGTATTTTAAAACTTAGAGATCTTCATTTAATATAGACCTTTACAGGTACTTGTAAAGGAAAACACGTTCATTTATTTTTGTGAAAGTTTATGATTTTTTAAAGCCTTTTGTTTTTCCTAAGCTGATAGTTAACCAGATGATAAAAGTGTTTCTTTTTTTCCCAAAAACTCGCCGAAGAACTTATAAATGCCCAGCAGCGGATGTATTTTAAGTGAAATGAGTCAATCAACATTATGATCTTATATTGTCATTGTCAAATCCCTGGGGGAGGCCTTTGTCCAACAGTGGGCGTCTCTTGGCTGAAATGATGATGATGATTGTCATGCTGTTCAGAGAATTGTGCAACGCTAGTAAAGTATACGCTATGTCACTGTTAAGTGTTAGTTTCCGTCTTTTGTATTTGTAAAACTTCTTAAATTTCAAATATCGAAAGAGAAATAGTAGGATATATATTTTTTGCATTTGCTTTTATATCTAGCTTTTGAAAGGGACATGTAAAATTACTCGTTTTTTGCCTTCTCATTATTCATAGAACATTTTTGTAAAGAAAACTTTATTTATCCTAGAGAGGTTCATAGACTTTTCCTAAAACTGACCTTAGGATATAAATCACAAAATGTCTATTTCAGTATTGAGTATCACGCCTCTTGCATGTTTCCATTTTATAGCGGTGTTTTAGATGCAATTTCATTAAACCGACGTTTGTACCGAAACAAATTAAATTACTGAACAATCTTAAGTGATATCTAATTGCGCAATTAAACTCATTACAAGCATGAAAATAATCTGACATCTTAAGTGTCGGTTATTAAATTATGATTTCTTGTTTATGAGGTAGAACATATTGCACTTTGAAGGCAGTGCGGAAAGATGGTGTTACTGACTGGTACTTTTTCATTTTTGTAGGTCTTTGGTATGTTGGTATTGTCGAAATATCCCAAACGGCAAATTTTACTTCATACCCAGCTTCATACCCAGCTTCATACCATACTGATGTAGACATAAGCAACAACATAGGAGATCGATTTTAAAACACTTTGATATTCTTAATGATTACCGATTACCGCAATACTTTTAAAATTGTTTCAAAAGTAACAATTATATTATTATATGGCAAGGTAGACTTTGATAAAGATTCACCACAAACCTAAGTATTCAGCACCGCCCGACAAACATTCTGCTCAGCCAATTATAAAAATTATATGATCAACCTTAAATCTTTTTAAACACCAAATAATTGTGACTGCTCTTTTATAATATTATATCCACAATTTCGAGAGCATGTATCAATGGTTTTTCAAAGTGATTGAATCAGAAATTATGACATCCGTATAAGAACTTTAGCCGCTGAAATATAGCCCAAGGTTTGTGTACTTTTAAGTAGTTTGGGGAATACTAAACGAAACAGAAACTAGTGGGGAAGCTACATTGCTTGCAGGAGTGACAGCTGCTGGGCCAGAAGGTTCTTGAGTGGTGGCCGCATACCCGGAAATGCAGCATTAGGAGGATTGTGAAGCTGTAAATTTTCATACAAAAAGCGATAACGCTTTTCTCCCTCTTTACATAGTCCAATTTTCATAATTTTTGGAAATGTTGTACATATAATGAAGATCTAGGTTTGTACGTTTTGATTTTGAAGTATTATTGCTCAAAATATATATTATTTGCATTTAAATATCCATATTTAGACTTAAAAACTACCTTGAACTTTTTTAACTTATTCTGAATTACAAATAAATCAAAACGTACAAACATAGATTAAGGTATACTGAATCTAATGAGACCAAAACAGTCTAATTTTGCAAAAGCTTAGGGGGGTAAAACAGTTATCGCCCGAAACAATATTTCAATAAGAAATGTAGGCACTTGCCGCGGACTTTCAACTCTAAGCGGTGTGCAACAAACTGCATTTTTGAAAGTGCATACTAGAGTCATAACTTGGTACTTCACAGTTCTCTTAATAAGTCCCTCACAAGGTAGACCCACGATATGGTGAAGTTTGCGGCACGCCAGTGACTGAATGTGAGCAGTGCAGGACCGATTAGTTCGAAGATCTTTGGAGGCATAATATGTCGAACAATGCTCGTCTCTTGGAACATATCGTGTTTGAATTTCTGTAGATTCTAATAGCTACTTTGTACCATGAATTTTTCACGAATTCCTACATAAGTAAAACCGCAGGGCGCAGCCGGTTAAACATAAATTAAAACATACCCGGTTTATGTCACTGGTAACAACTACCATACTTTATGCGCTAGTTACCATTTACACCTTATTTACGACTTACTTTGACACTGAACAGAAAAAAAATCGAGAAATTAGCAAATTATAAAGAGAAAGCCCGTTGTGCAGCGAAATGATCAGAATATCCTATTGATGTTATGAGAACACCCGTCGGTCTTTTAATCTACTTTTTATAATAGAAACAAATTTACGTTTCCTACAACTTCATTTGTGAAACACGCGTTTGACTTTCAAAACTATATAGAGTAAGTGAAACATATAGAAGCTATGGTTCAGAATAAAACTAATATTCAGAGACACAAGCAAAAACAGAGATCAATACTACTAATAACAGAGACGGAACAAACAAAAGAAATAATTTATAAAATACCATCCAACTAATTTTTTAAACCAATAAGCAGCAATCTTTATTAACTGACGTTAGGTACATGAAATTTGGCCAGCTTTAATAACTCCAACATCTTCTAAGAAAGGATTTTTGAAAATTATAAGTTTAAGAGAGTAAAATAAGAGATGAACAATCGGTGAACATTAATCCTAGAACACACTTAAAAGTTATACGGTGGAAAATTTGTATTTAGGGTATTAAAATTAGAATTTCATGTACAAATTGTTATTTTTATTCACTTTTCTATTTCTACATGTACTAACTTTAAGTACTTACCTTATTTTTTAAAAACTACTGCTTTTTTGTGTATCCGAGTTTAAAGTGCGTATTGCTAAGAACGTAAGGAAAGATGCGAGAGGATGCGGGAAAGCTAGATTATAAAAAAGTTGCGAATAACATTCTCATTGACATTATTGCGACCATAACACACTGTTCAATGCTAAGTAGGTTTAAGTCTCGCATAAAAACGGAAAAGTTAGGTTGCTCCTTTTACTACCAGAGTGGTGTATAAGTTACTGAGAATAATTCCGCGACATTCAATACCAAAAGTCTATAATTAAATACAAATAATAAACAAATTTCACGTGATACTATACATTCAAATAACAAACAAAAATATTATGTTGCATCTATATATCGACACTTACTCTGTATTCTTACGAAGTTTTATGGATGTTTCGTTAGTCGCGCCTACGCTTTACAACCGGGCTCTGGTTATGCTTCCTACTTATATTAATTAGCATTTTAATTGCTATACGGCCGCTGATAATCATCATTGTGTTGTGAATACTATTGTTTAAGCGGCGAGCAACGTAACCCTGCATTATTAGGTTTTGATACTTCAATCGACTACTTCCTGTCGACGTCATGAGTTCGGTTGCCGTTTCAGTGCTAGTAACAAAATTTAAGCATTTGTTTTCACGATTTTAGTAAGAAGTTTGCTTATTTACATCTGTCTAAATGAAACCCAACATCAAAAAAAATATATTAAAAATTTGCGTGTTAAATCCGGTTTTCCGTGCAGTGCCAGATTAAAGCACAATGCTCCTTTTCTTACCGTGGATTTCGTAAAGCTGATTAAAGGCAAGGCTGAATACTAGAGATGGAGCACCCGAAAAAACTACTTACATCGTGATGAAGTAGACCTCGTACTCCTTTTTAGGGTTCCGTAGCCAAATAGCAAAAAACGGAACCCTTATGGATCGTCATGTCTGTCTGTCTGTCTGACTGTCCGTATGTCACAGCCACTTTTTTCCGAAACTATAAGAACTATACTGTTGAAACTTGGTAAGTAGATGTATTCTGTGAACCGCATTAAGATTTTCACACAAAAATAGAAAAAAAAAACAATAAATTTTGGGGGTTCCTCATACCTACTTAGAACTGAAACTCAAAACTTTTTTTCATCAAACCCATACGTGTGGGGTATCTATGGATAGGTCTTCAAATATGATATTGAGGTTTCTAATATAATTTTTTCTAAACTGAAAAGTTTGCGCGAGAGACACTTCCAAAGTGGTAAAATGTGTATCCCCCTGTAACTTCTAAAAGAAGAGTATGATAAAACTAAAAAAATTATATGATGTAGGTACATTACCATCATAAATCGTAAACTGCAATTTACCTTTTATTCAATGAACTCAAATATATTTAAAAAAAAATTTAATTTCATAAACATAAATCACATAAGTTACAACGAACTACAAGAACTTTTATATTATGTGACTTGCTGCTGCGGAACTGTTCATGGGCGAGTCTGACTCGCACTTGGCCGGTTTTTTATTTCCTCCTCATCTGAGGAAACCCAGTGCACGCGATGCATGTACGGCCTAATAAAAATTTCTGACGCTCATATGGTGAAGTAAAACATCGTGAGGCAACCTGTACACATCTGTAAGGAAATGCAAAGGTTTGTGAAATCGACCCATACGTACTGGGCCAATGTGGTTGACTATGGCCTAAACACTCTAACTTATGATAGGCTCGAGCCCCTCGGCGGGGACGTATATGAGCTGTGATGATGATGATGATCCCTACATCAGCGTACCTTGTTGCTTCATTCAGTGTTTACATATCTTTTGTGTTAATTTCATAGTCAGCTGGACTAACGGTTTTAGTCGATTAACTCGAAAAGGTTTCCAGCCCCCCTAGACAAGACGCATTTCGATAATCGTTATCGCAATAGCTAGAAGGAAAATGTATGGGATTTGACATAAGCTGTCGCTTAGCTTTCGAGCACAATTATCAATTCTCATACATTGTACATTTAGCGCTTGGGATAACGATTATAGAAAGACATCTTGTCTAGGGGGGCAGATCTAAGAGAAGCACCTAGGGCCCATCTAATATATCGGCGTTTGGGTACACCAGTAAGTTGAAGTGATTGAATTAAATTCGGTAAGTTTTATTTAATTAAATACTTTGTTTAACGCTTTCAAGTTTTAGTGCTAACGTTAAAAATTGCTATATGTTAGGCAATAATCATTAGGTACGGATAAACATAAAATTACAATTGTATAAAACAGGATTGAAAATTTTTGGAACTGCCACCCCATCTAAGTACTTACCATCTATACTTAATTATTAAATAATTAAGTAATCAATGTCAGACCCCGTGGAAAATAGTAATGAAATCAAATTGAAAAATTTTATTTCTAAGGTATAAAGCATACGATTGAAAACCTCAAAGGTTCAAATTTATTGAAACAAATGAATAAAATTTGATTATTCTGCTCGCTCGCCCTCAAGATAGGTAATTATTAGGGCGCATACAGTAGGTAGGTAAGTACATAGGTATTATTATACCTACTGCGTAACCATTGTCATTAATATAAAAGTGAAACACAAGAAAATATATGAGGCTATTAATAAAATATGAAGTTTTACAGAGTCAAAAAAGTTTTGACGCTCGCGGTGTTACGGACTTACTCTTTATATCCCCTCGCGGAGACACTCTGTATTTGCAATTCACAGACAGAACTCTCACCGCAGGTAGGACTTCAGAAATATCTTTTATTTATAACTAAGGATTCCTGCTCTAACCTTCTACTATTGGTATGAAGATCAAACAAAAATCGTAAATGTTTTTTACTTCATCTGACCCGATCGCAAGTGACGATAAGGTCAAAGAATTTAGAAGTGAGCTTCATCTGGTCTCAGTGTTTCAGGAACAACATGCTTCATAAAAGTGAAATTTGTTTCATCCTTGTAAGTTTTAAATTCTATTTATAACACAAGCACAAGGACAACACAAAAAAACCTTTAATTGGCTGTATAAAGTGAAGTAATTCTATAGTACCCCATTTATTTTTTTAATAATAAAAACAATAATTAGCCACAAAATATTTTAATAATAACAAATAGGTACTAGCTAATATTCGCAATAAATATAAAATGACAAATTTTTGGATGCTCTTTCCCGTTTTCGAACAATTTCGATTTACTTACTGTACCGTCAAGAATATAAAACATACCTACAGTTCTAAAATTCATATAAAATATGATATTGTTGAACATTTTATCTAAACTTTCTTAAGGATAGAAACATGATATATAACATTTCACTTGATAGAAAAAATCCAAAGATTTCTAATTTACTGTCGATTTTTTGACAAAAAATGATAAATACGTATCCTACCATATTAGGATACTCGATAAGATTAATTTTATATTGCAATGCATTAATATTCGCTATATCATAAACCGTGACCTACGTGTTATTAAATACCTATACTTTCCATAAAGTACGCTTCGTAAAGTTTTACCTCAAACTACCGAAGAAAAACCAATGGTAGTGCCCATACTAAGTACAAAAACGCACCATGCGCTTGCTTCCATAATGGTATTCACGGTGAATATTGTTTGAACTTTCACGTGAGATCTTTATTTCGGAGTCATTTTTTTAGCTTGGTGATTTACGCGGTTTGACTCGGATTCTGTGCATGTCGGTGTCGAAAGCTTTATGTTAGGGCTAAAATTTATTTTGTTTCAAACGACACCAAAGTATTATAACTGAAGGTGGAACATGTGGAACTCATATCTGAGTCCCCAGCACGGTAGCTTGATTTGAATGAAATGAAGAAATTGATTGTTTCGAGTTCCTAAAGCATAAGAATTGTTTTCTTTTGACATTTTGTGTAAGCTGAAACTCAACAGAAGCTAAAAATATTTATTTTCCTCATCAGCAAATATTGAATGCACGCTATAGCTCTCGAAATAACAGAAAATTTCAACGGAATTTCGGCGAAGATTAATTAATGTCAGCGATAAGCCAACGCACTTTCGCAGTTACACAAACGTTAAAATTCGTAGCGAAATTTCCTCTCGAACAACAAAGTTAATCCTGATTTATGACATCTATTCTCATTTCTATAATGCTGAGTCACACTCAACAATGAGTTAATAATCCAATTAAAATTTTCCTTCGACTTCTGTCCTGGGCCCTGTTTCAAATTCAAATAAATCTCAACTCGAACTCGACGGACGGAAATAGCACTCCGTCCGTCCATAAATCGCAGTCTATTTAAGCGATCTCAGATGAAAAATCAGAAATAAGCCGCATAACATCTCTCCTTGTACATGACTTTCTTTGAGGAACGAGAATTTAATTTTTCGCCTAAGACTAAGAATTTCATCATTTCATTGCGACATAATGAATGTTCAAAAGATATTCTGGCGTAGGTATTGGATATAATGTTTTACCTGTTGGGTACTAAGGTCCAGTAACTTAAAACCTCTTTATAAGGGGCTTGCTTATATAAAAGCAGTATTGACACCAACTCTGGTTTAGTTAGTAGGCCCTGTATGCTGCAGGGCGAGTTCTACTTACGACTATATAGGTGAGCTATTATTTTTTTTCAGCTCCAGCCTTTAAGTTCCAATACTTTTAATACTGTACTAGTATTATAATACTATACCATATACTAATACTACCGCTTGTTTTAAAAAAGTTGTTAAGTAAAAAAATGGCTTACGTTGTGTCACTTTTAACCGAAAGTGAGTAATAATATTTTAATAAAATTGATATAAACAAATATATAGAATATAAACCAATTTTTTACTTATCAAAGCTACATTAATAAATACGTGGGTATCTAGAAATGTTTTGAGATAGAAAAAAATATAAAAATAGATTTATAAATACTCTCCATTATTCTGTACTATACAACGATTCATTCGCCAAAACCAACCAGCGGTCCTCCACGGCTACTATAAACGCATGCCGATCGTCTTAGGGACAGTCGAAATGAATACCAAGAAGTCCAAGTGCAACCTTCGGGAAAAGGAAAAAGTCGCATTGAGTACGGGGCTAAAATGCGGATGGCTCAATTGTTAGATCTCAGTCACCTCCGTGCTCTTCAAAAACTCTTGCGCAAGTTTAGATTTTGGGGTTATGCGTTGTCATAATGCCAAAAAATTTTTGGTGTAAAACATCAAACACAGTTGGTAAGCACACATCACTGTATTATTGAGCTTTAACAAACTTCAGGGTATTCATAGAAAATGTTACCAAATGACCACTTGCGTGGGTTCTGGGAGATATTTCCCAGGGGCACTGCCCTGTGCCACCCACCGCGTCGCAGGTTGCGGATAGCGTAACGGCCTTCAGATATGGAGGCTATAGCTGCTTTGGCAGTCGCGGACAATTTGGCAGTCCATCTCGAGGGATGCTGGGATAGCTCAAGGCTGAGCTATTCCTATAAAATAGAATGAGACCCAATGACAGAGGATAACAGTGGCAGTATGAGCCGCTACATAAATCAAAGCTCGGACCCGGAGAGACCAATTCGTAAGCCATGGATCGGCAATTGGTCTAGGAGATGCTAACTCCAAAATAAAAATGCACCTACTGCCTTGTAGAGAGATGTTGGAACGTCAAAAGCTAGGGCGTCACCCCGAAATTATGATGTGTGCCTTGGGAAAGCACTACACTATTCTCCTAACCTTTTTTTATGGAAATAAGTGATAATAATGAGAATGTTTTGCCATGCGTCCCGGCTAGCACCCGGCGCTCTCAGGTACCTGGGCTTGAGAGTGACAAATATGTTACCGAAGACTGTGGGAGTGGGTACCCAGGCTCCTTCCACAGTAAATGCGACTGGTCTAAAAGAAAGTAATAAAAAGCTTGTACAACAAGCACTTCATCCTGGTTTATTTTTATCCAGACCAAGGAGCATGTCAATGAGCTCCATGGCATCAACAACCAAAACCGCAGATCCACATGCAATGGGGATGCTTCAACATCCGGTACCATAAACTTAGTTGAGGATAACGAAAACGCTAGCCCACCCACCTGGCAGAGAGTACCGACACTGAGAAGTGCTAAAATGAAAAAGGTATCTACACCATCCCCCGAGAGGATCACTGCCGAGAACAGATTCAGTTTACTTCCAACTGACCATAGAGAAGATACGGAACCCAGAACATCTTCTAGTAAAGTATCTAAACCACCGCCAATAATTCTATATGGAATAGAAGATGTTAATAAGCTTACTGAGCTCCTTGAAAGTGTAATCGGCAAAACTGATTTTGTGTATAAAATTGTAAACCAAAATCAACTCCGAATCAGTTGCACTAGTGTAAGGTATATAAAGCTATCATAGACACTGTTTGCGCCAAAAATGTGGCCATCACCATGTTCTTGCCTATGCAACGCTCGCATTTGACCTTTCGAGGAGGTTCCTCGTCCGAAAACACCCAAACCCAAGTTTAATCTCCAGTAACAATATAAAACCTTTACATCCGTCTCCATTTTCAAATTTTATGAGCATTTCTTTTCACCAGATGTAAAATCTCATCCACTCACGGCGATGAAGTCTTCATGGTTTCCTCTATCTGCTTATAGTTATTGGATCTTTATTTACTGTGTCGATGTTTTACGTCGTTACTGAAGACGAAAGACGACCACTTCTGTCGTCATCTTTGAGGGATAGATTTCCCTGTTTAAATTACGATAATCATCTAAAATTGTAGCATGGGATGGTGCAAGGTCTCCAAATGCAGATATGAGTCTATTTTGTCACTTTAATTCATTCAGACTGACTTTAAAATCGTAAAGAATCGTGGCGGGAAAATCTTCTCATTAGAATTCTATTGTTGCGAGGAAAATAATTAATAGCATTCGAAAATAATTGAAGGATCTAAAAAGGTTATGTATTATAACGCATTTAGCCTACCATTATCAATTTGCCATGTTTTAAAACATTACTAGTTACCTGAGGCACACAAAAGCTGTATTAAATTTGTCTTTACGTACATTTTCGAAACTACACTTAGGGACAAATTAAGAGGAACACTACACTTTTTACATAGATATTACAGCATCATATCGATGTCTGATTGACCTTTAATGCGTTTATTTGATTGTTATCCAGGATTCATGACCAAGGCCATAACGGATAATGACGAAATTTCCCTATTTGTGACCTGGAGAAGAATGGTAACTTTTAATGGTGGTCTTTTTATCACAATCGTACAACTGGTTTCCGCGGTGAATATTTTTTTTTGTAGCGAATCCGATGGCTAGAAAGCTGGTAAAACTAAATATGGTTTCGTATGCTGAAATACACAGCTTTATCAAAACTAGAAGTGAATTTTTGTCGTTCCTCTAAATTTGTCCCTGAGTGTATTTAAAACTCCTTTACGTCAACTTACACGCAATGTAAGTTTTATGTAAAATCTTTTATGAATACTCGTAGCTCTAGATGTTGGTCTACGATCAGGAGGGCGTGTGAACACAATAGAGGAAATATGCAAATAATCTTGTTATTATTTAATCTCATGCGTTTTTGTGGCTATTATAATCAAATTTATGTTCAAGCTAGTTTTGTTCCAGTGGGAAAACAGCATGATATCACAATTTACAAATAGAATTAAGGTAACTAAATTCATGTGCATAAGCTTCTGTGTAAATCAAAACAGCAATTTTACGTGAAATGTAATTAATCAAATCTATTTGTTGAGAGAAATTATTTTTGATTTAGTATGAGAGCTATCTCAACATTTAATTATGGTACCTACATATTATGGACCTACATCTGAATGGAATATTAACTTACGTTTGCACTCAAACATGCCTTTCGCATCGTAAGTTGATTAAACTACGTTATATTGCTTACATGTTTCTGACAAAAGAATAAGCTTATAGTGTTAATTTAAAAAATAGCAATTTTAATTGTAATTCGTGCATGAAGAGAAAAAATTGACTGAATGAACATTACTGCTTTTAAGCGTCACACAATCTGTTTTCGCGCGGCGCACGCGAGTAGTGTAATAAATCCACGACGAAGATACAAGTGACAAGTCACACCCAATTACAAGATTACAATAATCACCGAGTTTACACCTGTAATTATGTTGATAACTCGAACGTAATGGACGAGCCTTTATCAGGGCAAGTTCAACTCGTCAACACTTATCACTTTAACGTTTTAACTCGATCTAATTAGTCTCAGTGATATGAGATAAATTTTCAGTAATAGCATTCTGGTTGAGAGATGATTTAACCAAATTAAAATGGACTGCGACTGTAGTTTAGCCAAATAAATTCGTATTTTTTTATGAGATACGTCTTCAATCACAACTCTCTTTCCCTCGATACTGTGAATTTCACATGACCGGTAAAAGTAAAATGATTTCTTTCTTCGACTTAAAATGCCAAGTATCACATACATCATTACACAACAAAAATAAAATTTTGACACCACACATGAAGCAGTACAACGTATTTTTCTTTTTTCCAATATGGCGCTTGACGGTCGCCATATTGGATTTCGATAACTGTCACGTCTTAAGTAATTTTTTGAAGTCTAAGTTCTTAGGTATTTGCTAATTGAATAATTATAAAAAAATATAAAAAGTGGTTGACAAACCTTTATCTGAAACGGCTGAACTATAATGATGTCCCTTGCAAACTGCGTTCCGTTCGATGTATCGATATCGATTGTCGATACGAAATTCGTAACTGCCACCTAGTTAATCATATCCGGTACACCTGCCCGCACACGCAATAAATACGCTTAGTTGGAACCACACATTGTTTTTATAAACGAATGGAATGAATTTTAATATCGATTTTTCATATTGATATTGCGTTAGTGTTATTGACATAATAACTTCTTTAGCTTGAATTATATTTCCTTTGTTAGGCGTTCTAAATATTAATGTGTTTTTATATTTTGATATATTATCATTTTCTAATCTAAGTCCTGTGATTGTTTCCTGGCAAAAAGTCAAACGAGAACTTAATTGTTAGAGATACTTTATGAAGGGTTTTTACCTTATTAAGACATGATACAAAATTGAAATGTTTATGTAATATCAATTTTGTTTGTAAAAATTTTAGTATATAATAAGTATTATATTGTTAATTTATCGATTTGAGAAATCGAGACCTTAATATTATGTTTTCGTATATACTATAGGTAATTTAGTAAAAATCCTGTTTGTTTTGTTGTTTACAACTAATTGTTTAATTAACTAAATTGTTTTTATTCGAGTTTCTTACTAAAAAATAGCAGCAATTGTCGTATTCTTTGAAAATATTTCTAAGTAGAAAATCCCATTCATTGAATTTTGCGCTCGAGAAAGCTCAAAATCGAGAGCCATTATAAATCCATTAAGTTTTGGGTAAGGTTGGCAACGAGACAATGGCTATTTTGGCAAATTGTTATTAGATTTCATTTATTTTTTAATCGTGTTATAGCTTTAATGGGATTTACTGGTTCCGTAGACGCTAGATAACTCTATGTCTGCTGTCAATGTTTGTCCTTTCCTTATGTATCTACAATTTGTGTATTAAATTAGCGTATTGCATTACAGCGTCAAATGACAGTAACACACAAAACTCTAAAAGAAACTATAATAACGAATAATAAAACTAAACTAAAACAAAGCATTTGATGAAACACTCATCTATAAGCTGATTCGATTTGCAGCTTTTAACTATTTTCTTCATTTCTCACCCCGTGAAAGTGCACGTAATACGAGTATATAAAGCTTAATTTATATAATTTAACATATAAACTTATTGAGAACGTAACACACATTAAAAAAAATGCGACTGCCTTTGATTACTTTTGAGCTATTCAATATTCTACAAACACGTCATTGAATACTTACTTCACCAGTCCACCAAATTTTATTTGCAACTTAAGAAGTCGTAAAAATACAGTTTTAACCTGGAACACTAGGGAAAAGAAACACGTTGACCTGCTGGTTGACCTCACCAAGTGGCACGGAAAGAAATTTCCAATTTGCAAAAAGCTTTTTTATTCAAAGACGTCGCTATCACGCGACCGTATCGATCACCATCGCTCACCTGTTCCTACAGCGCTCCCAATCAGACCGAACAATAGGGGGTCACATGCAAATAGTACCAATTAGAATTGTTAGATAAAAAAGGCGGAATGCAAAGAGAATTCAATTTAAAATGAGATCTGTCTGCTGGCCGTCGATCGGGAATTAAAAAACGGGGAAAAAATATCGGGAGGGAAATAAACAAAAATAGAGATACCGCTACAGCGCAAGTCTCCGTCGAAACGAAAATAAAACGGTACGAAGCTTGTGGACGAAATAAATTAAAAAATGCACTGCGATTGTGTGTACCGGTGACGGCCGCGTCCGTTGTCTATGCCTCGACCATCATATTGACCGTTACGAGGCCATAAATGGTTTTAACGTTCTTTTGATAGGGGCTTAGAAAAAAGAACAAATAGTTCTTTAGCGGTTGCCTCAGTCGGAGCAGCACTTATCGGATCGCACGTGCTGTTATCTTTTGATATTGTAATATTTGTGTACGGAATTTAATTTTGTAAATTATTTGAACAAGTTTTATTTAAGGGTTATAATAACAATATAGTTATATTGTTATATAATATACTTGATATTAGTATACGATATTAGTAAACTTGACATTGACAAACAAACTAAAACAAAATGACGCAAGACTAATTTTACAAGCTTTTATTTAACTTGCAATGTTTGCATTGTTGTTCTGATCAAATCTTGCAACGGAATTTTAAACCTAGTTATTCTTAACCGATTGAGATAAAATTTTGTATGCACGTTTATTTTGAATGACAATGCATTCTTAGTAAAATAACGTCATTCTAAATCCAATATGGTGGCCGGCCAAGATGGCAGACTATTTATTTTTGTGCACTCTCATGATATATAACGGTATCGAATGAAAGGGATTGTTTTGTAAAATACACATGAATTAAAGCTTAAATTCAAGATGGCCGCTGTTACAAAATGAAAATATATTTAATAATTGATAGTGAAAAGCTTTTGTAAGCCTACAAGTTTTCATATAAATGCTTAAAAAAGTGGAAAATAAACTTAAAATGAAATAAAATTAACGAATCAATTTTTTGGTTGAAAATTTTTTATGGTATTAATTTAAAAGCTTGTCGCGAGATTTAGCTATGTAGATAAACAAGAATATAATAGCTATTTAATTTGATCTTGATATAGGTCATTCTAAAAATAGGTACTTACTGAATTTGTGAATTGAAGAAGTAGTTCGAGCGACAAGCTTTTATACTATAAAAATTGTACAAGTAATAAATTGGTTGGTTTTAAGTAACGTAAAGTTTATTTCCTCTTTTTGATGCAATTAAATAAAAGATTGTTTTTAAACAAGTTAATTTGAACTGCTTATTTTTTAAATAGGTGCACATCAGTAAACTACGATCAATAAATAATACATATAACCAAAATACTTAGTACACCATAAATTCACACATCAAAAGGAGCATTCCTACCCTTCGCGGCTCAATGCACCCGAAAATCAGTAGGCATCCATAACAATAGGGGAAAGTTTTACCTAAAATTATATTTGTGGGTCGTCACGCTTTTCCGGGGTGGGGTGGGCGATTAGGGGCCCTTTGTGCGCCGCGGGGAGGTGGCGACCAAGCTCACATTCATAGTGCGACGGACTCGATCTGTGTCACCGAAGATTTTTATCAAATTTAATGTGAGCGATGCAGTTGATATTTCGAATTAGGTATGTACCTATCACTTGTGCTAGAATTGATAAGCGCGCTTCGGAAAATAGGCATTTTCTTGTCTTCGGTGAAGGCTTGGATCGTTTTTTTTTATGTAAGGCCCGGCAAATGACCTCCTCCCGCCTGATGTTAAGCGGTGAAAGAGGCCCAAATGATCTCGTATGACCAGTGCAGTGCAGGTGATTTTGAATTAAATACTGTTACGATGAATATTTGTTATACTGAATTTGTTTATGTATTTAATTTTCACGAAAAAGTAAGTACATCACTTGCTTGATTCAGTTGGTAGAGTTCTACTGAGCTGCTCTAATACACAATGCAGCCATAACTTGTTTTATTTAATTTCTCGAGCACGATAATGATAACATTTTTCAGAATCCATACAAATAGCATAATGTATGTATCTGTTTAAAAATTTAAGAATCATATATTGATTTGTGATTTTCTTTAACGTGTAGGATATGATTTCTTAAAATATTTTTGAAACTTAAAATAATAAGATGAGAAATTATCTGTTGTATTTAAAATTAAATGCTTCATTGTTGAAGAAACACATTTACTTTCTCCGGCCTTAGGGCTGGACTATAGATTCTGCCGGCTCTAATCCGCCCAGCACTTAAGTCGTGGGGGCAATCGGCCGCTGTACGCATTTCTAACGTTTACGCTAGTTTTCTGGTCTAAAACTAAATTTACGCGGGCCGAGTACAACGAATTCATTATCTTATCAAGATTCTAGCGAGCTTGTAAACAGCTTGTACGTTGCCTCAAAACGTTAGGAATTTTGAATTTTCCTTATCGTGAGAATTTACTATTCACGCGAAATGTCAACTAGGGTCATAGGTCATTGCAAGGGCTACCAAATAGACAAAGAGTAATTCGGCGAAAAATTGTCTTTACTATCATTAACACTCCCCTTTAATTTATTTATTTAAATATATGTTCCCATAACAAATAATAGATATAGTAAGTACTTAAACACTCTAATAAAACCATTTTCTGTAATTAATAATAACATAAAGTATTTCCAATTCAAATGAACCTATTATGAAAGTAGTAAGTTATAATAGATGAAAATAAAAAAGGATAAGTACCTAACCTTTATTCTTTCGAAGAAATCCTGACTCATCTCCCACTTCCCGGATACGCTGCAAGCGTTCAAAGAAACCACTTAGAGGAGTTTCTGTCCTGAACTGTTCCGAAAGAATTTTTAATCAAAAAGCTTTCGGCGTCCCCTGGGTGTATTGGCGCTCGTATTAATACCTAACAAAGAGGATGTACGCGAGAAATTTCGACGGAGTTTTATTCCATTGAAACAGTTTAAAAACAAAAAAGTTATCGCTACTTTTGAAACCATATATCAACCTTTGTGATCGTCGCAATTTAACACAATGTCGTTGTATTTTTGTATTAGAAAACGCTTGCTTTATTTTTCTGCGCCTACAACACATGAATCATATCTGGCGAGTAGGTAGTGATCATTAAAACTCAATTAGGAATTCGGGGCTTTCGTAGCGTCCATTGTCCGAGTTGGACAAAAAATTCGTCCGGAAATCTGTAGGCGAAATTCTCGGCGATTAACCTCGGGACGTCTGCGAGGCTTGATTGCAGACGGACAGGCGGTATACGTTAGGTATGTTCTTAGAATAGGCGTCCCTACAGTGAGTGCAAGTTGGGCAAACTTTTCGAAGTGTTATTGTGCGGGGCGCAGGGGCGGCGTCGCGGCGGCGGCGCGGCAGTGCGCCGCGCGCGGCCGAGGCGCCGCCCGCACGACAGTCGCGACACCCGCGCGATGCCGGAACGCGGGACCCGACGACACGACGCGACGCGCGCGCGACAACCCTACTCTCGCTAGCACCGAAAGCGCCACGAAACTGAATAAGTTCGACAAATCCTCCTCGTACTTGGACCATTACATAGACGGACGTGGAGTGATAGCTTTTTGGTTTTCTTCTTTTCTAGTACAAAAAAACTTGTAAAATATCCCCCGCTAGAAGTAAAATTAGTATTTTTTAAAAGTACAAAATAATGTAACATAGCCGCACCGTAGAGTCACTAGTTTAATTACATACGAATAAATACAGGGTCAGTTTTGTATGAATTCAATGTGATTGTAGTTTAAGTCGCCGTATCCAGAACGACTGTTCGTACCGCTTTTCGAAAGATTACAGACTCAGCTCTAGGTAAGTGATTTTATTCCTCGATACGTCCTAATCTCGCGTGCATGTCTATCAAATATTAACTACCAAAACAATACACTACAAAATAGTGTTTAAGATTCCGTGCACACTTCATCGATTCCGCGATTAAACGCGAGCATATTGTTAACGGAACAAAACAAACAATACATCTTGCGGGCGAAGTGTTAAGTGAATCTTGTATCTCGTAGAGCGCATCTCGAACGCAAAAAGTACACGCATTCTGTCTCGAACACGACACGGCTATGATTTAAGCGTGGTGGCAAAGTCCTAAATCACTATAGGTGGCAGAACCGTGCGCCGAGACAACCCAGCCTGAGAGCAATACTCAAATTGTTTGTCCCGCTAACAATTTAAATTTAGCCTGAACAAATGCCGATCGTAATTCGAACACAATTGTTTTGAATACGGGAGCGAAACTTAGCAGATCAGAATTCAATGAATGCCACCTATCCGCGTCGGAACTTTGATTAATCGTGTTTCCTTTTGCGCTTTATGTTTAGCTTAATGAATCGCTTTATAATAGCCCGAATTAAGTAAGACAAGATGCGATGTGATCCGGAAATGGTATAGACTATTCAACGGCAATAAATAACCGAGCTTAGCTGTTATGTCAACAATAAAACGGATGTCTAGAACTAAGAAAATATATGTAAATTAGAATTCTCACATACACATCGCCTAATTTGCAGCTAAATGTGGCATTAGCGGCGTTGGAAGCTCATGGGAATTTTACATTGGAAAAAATAAAATTTATTCCTCGCTCAAAATAAACAATGGCACGACAAGTAGAAATTTAGTTAACTCAGTGAAATCTCTGTCGTGATATATAAAGTAATAGTTTAACATGTTTAATTGTTGGTATATAACTGACTTATGACTTTAATAATAGCAAAGGAGTTGAATTTTTAAGGTATCGGGTCAATCATTATCAAGGTAAGTCAGAACAGCTTCAAAAGCAATTCAACTGCAATATGTTTATCCACACCTCGTACATAATATGAGTTGTAGAAGTTTCATTAAAACAAAACAATACTCCCAATAATTTTCAAATGGACACTTTTTGGAAATTAAAGCATATGGAACAACGAAGCAAAAATTAAAACCTTTTTGCCGCAAAAGAAATCTTGAAAAAAGTTAAAATGAACAGAAACTAATAAATCATATTTTCGGCCCTTTTGTCCGCTATCAACAAAAAGAATGAAACAAGACTAGTTTTTATCTCGGAGTGCGTTCTAACGGTGCACATTATTACGAAAGGTCCCGAAACCACGTCGCGACAAAGGTATCCGTGAATGGTGTTGCGCAAGCACATTTTTGTTTTGTTCACGTTTTTTCATGAGCAACTCAATGCGATTTGTTTGCGATTCGAGACAAAATCACAGGGTGGTCGGTGAAAGCGTGACAGTCGCTCTATAACAAATCTTGCAAAAGTCTTATATAGAGTCACAATTATATTTCAAGCAAACATAAGTACTTCCTCACTTGTCAAAATGTATTCCTGCACTTGTAAACTACGCAGAACACTGCCTTAAAGTATGAAGTGAAAATTTTCATAGAGTAAAGACCCAGTCGAAAAAACCCTTAAACTTTTTATTTGGATATATTGGACCATTTAAAGTAATGATCATCGTGAAATTTCCTAAAATATCTTATTTATTGCGCTTATTATGGTTGAAAACTTACTACAATCCGTCAGTTCTACAATAATTCAACATAAGACTGGAAATAAATTGAAAACATATAATATTTCTATGTTCTGACACCAAACAATATTTTCATATGTGACCGAACAATATTCTCATATATGTTGAGAAATTGCACCTTTAAAATTATCTCAATATAAGTTTATTACAGCGATAAAGCTAGTTTTTAAGTTTGGCAAAATTACGATAATCTACAGTAAAGAAAGAAGAACGAAAGAAACATTTAATCTACGCTTATTAAGATAAATAACACCCATAGAACATTCGCCAAGTTGTATTAACGAACGATATCTTCTTAGCTATATAATTTCGAAGTCTAGAAAGTACACAGCAATAAAAAAGCAAGTTTGTGGTGTTATGCAAATGCTATGTTCTCACAGAGTTGTCAACTCCGTGATTACGTATTCTGATGCTAGCTTATCAACATGCATATTGAGCAACTTATAGCCTCACTCACAGTCTGAGAACGACAGAGCCGTGACCTCGTTCGGACAGTTTTATTTTTATTTTCTAGTCCAATTTCCTCCCGTACCATAACTAAGCTTCGTCTTAACGACTTCCACAATTTCGAAATCATTTTGAAATTGTCGATTTCGCACGCTTTCTTGAGATATACTTGCCTGCAGCTGCAATGCTTTTATATAATTCAGCAACTTACTATTGCTGATTTTGCTTAAAACTAAATCGTAGTATTTATAAGATCTAAGACGCGTATTAATGTGGATGATTTTCTCCTCACTTTATACAAAAATATATTAATTATTGCGAATATTCGAAAGATTTACCCGGAAACACTCGTGTATCAAAAGCTCTTATTGACAGTAGTAGTATTAAAAAGTTTATCATAAACATATTCATAGAGTCATACTCCTTCTAAGTAATTTTCGATAACCTTTATGAGATTACCAAAGATAATAGATGTAACCCATACTGGGTTACATCTATTATCTTTGGTAAGTTTCTTGGAATATAAAAATCCTATTATTTTTTCAAAATATGTATATAAGTTAAGTTTCTTTGTTTTTGTTAACTGTCTGACTATAGTTTTAATTTTACGACGATATCTTCAAAGCGTCTTATCAATGGTAGGTGTGAATGTGTCAGTTCCTTCGGGACAAACTATAAAAGTGTCAATTACAAGGTTTTAATCTCAATATGCCAATTAAGGCGGCATTACGAGTGCATAAACGGTTGTTGGGCGAGCTCGGTGGTACGGGGTCGTAAACCGGGCTTAATGGCCCAGCTGACTGCCAAGGGAATCCCACCGGTTTTTGCTGTACGATACTCGAAACTGCGGCGATTCAATGCGTGTCGCGGTTCATTTTATTGGCCAGTTACGTCATAAGTTTTTTTCTAACTTTCCTGTTTGTGTCTTAATTCTAATTTGACTCTACATTTTACGTAACTTCACGTTAAAAGTAGAGTCAACGCTTTGAAAACGTTATTTAACATTCAATACCGTAATCTTGCCGCTTTTAGTGGCAAGTAATATGCTGTCAAGCTGCACTTAAACTCTTTTAGCGAAATAGCCTGGTTCAGAATTGGTAAAACCGATTTTCAATTCCCAGTTATTGGGCAGAAATTGGTTGTAGAGCTTGAGTATTTATCGAATCGTACCAATGTATTTATCGAATTTCATTTGTACATTTACGGTACATCCGATGACCTACATACATCTGCAAAGAAATTATGTGAAGTTGACCAATCCGCACTGGGGCAGAGTGGTTGACTAAGGCCTGAACACCCTGCCTTGGGGTAGGCTCAGGCCACTCGGTGGAGACGGGTGCTTACTTTCTATCACACCATTCTGTTACAGACTAAATGAGCTGTGATGATGATTTTTAGATGTATACCTTCAAAATTAAACCTACTAGACCCTTCTAAAAACCCGGGTAAAAAGATGTTAAATATGGGAGTGCGGTCGCCTGTGGCTATGTGGGACTCTCCCCGTTATCCGGGGGTACCTTCTGAAAATACCCCGTGTTTTTATCCAATTATATTCCTACAGAGACTAAACGCAAATGCACACTCTGTTAATTTCTAGCTAGCATATAGTTTAAAAGAACTAGAGATGTTTCATATTTTTGATCACCCATTCTGGCTTGACCACTGCCAACGTTGCTGAACATTATCAATAGTTAGGTGAGTGCACAAATTACTGCCCCACCGAGCTCCTGTTACTCCACGTAAGAGAGACGATAACTTAGCATTCCATGGATTCACCGTGCGGGTGCCGGGTCCATCGCGTTGCAGAGAAAAGAGCCAAGAGCAGTGCCTGGGGCTTACGACCCAGGTGCAGGTTTAAGTAGCTACTTTACAATGCATCAACACCTTCTCCTTCACCACTCCGGCTCCACTCTCGTCATAACCATATTTGATACGATTCCGTCAGTGCCGCCTTTGTTACGCGGTTTAATATTAAGCTCACGGACGTTCTTGATAAGCCTAGATCTTATTATTATTAGTTATTATGTAAAGGATTCTGCATTACTCGTTACGAGACCCAAACCAACTTGCTCTTAGTACACCTTCCGATCAATAGACTGGGCCCTGGTTCTCTGGCTATCAATCCCTACAGAATCAACGTCCGCGCAGGCAGGATCCGCCGATCCAAATCCTTACTTCATGAAGGAGACTCTATCCAACAGCGAATATTGTGGCTGAGCTGATGATGATGATAAGCTTTAATTAGCTGCGGACAGTCAGAGATATTTTTTAATAGGTACATAGTTAACTCTCCACAGACTCGTGGTCAGTGCCTTTTCCATTTTTAAGTTTCTTTTTGATCCATTTTATATAGAATGGATCAAAAAGAAACTTAAAAATGAAATATTAAGGGATACAACTACTTTTCACTCTTATTTTAAGGTGAGTTGCGCAACTCAATCAAATTAGCTGTCTATGTTTAGTTTAAAATTTTATATATACACATCATAGATATATAAAGACAATAAATTAATGATACTTTTTTATATATCTGTATCATTGCAACATTCTTATTGTACTAGTGCTCTTAAGTAACCTGTCGGAGATAATTTAGTCTATTTACCTAAATGGATACTGCGCGGATCGTAATGGATACTGTGTCAGCGCAATGCATATTTCATCTTGAGAAATAAACAGAAATCTGTATCATATTAGTCAAGATGATGTATCAACCGGACCACTAAAATATTCAAAAGTACTGTTATCATTCAAACTGCGAAAAACTTTGTGACAGAATTTAACACATATTAATGATCGCGAATTCTGTATATATTGCACGACATTTTGCTTTGAAGGTTCATATATCATTTTGATCATATCTTTGGAACGGAGACGAATTTATCGCCCTTCTTGTTAGACACTGATAGATTTTTGGCAAGTTTTTAAACTTGAAATTCGACGCAATTAAATCTTTTCATGCTAAATATAAATCAAAATACCCACCAAGCAGTTATCGTCTATGGACCCTGGGAAGCCAATGTCGCCGGTAGGTTTAGGATGTAGGATACAGACAAGACTCTTGCTGAGCTCTCAAACTTAAAAATATTTCTTCAATATAGACCTTTACAGGCACTTAATAACGTCAAACTAATTACAAGAATCTAGTCAACCAACAAATAATTAATAATATAAAAAAATAAGATAAGCAATGTATTATTTAAACCTTGTATGTAACAGTCGGCTTCAAAAGTAGATAAGCATTTTAGAGCATTTTAGTAGGTACCATGTCACACCAACTATTCCTTTTATTTACTATGGTGACACCTATATTTCATTGTTAAAGTTGGTGTGACACGGTACGAAAATGTTAATCTACTTTTGAAGCCGGCTGTACATACACCTCAACCATAATTAGGATGTATGCAAATTATTAAAAACAAAAGTTGACTCTACAGACACCTGTTTGGAAATTGGGGATGCTTTTTCGAGAAGAACAGGCAAGAAACTCGGAACGTTTTTTTTTACTCCTCCTTTAAATTGCCAACCGCCAACTGCTCTGGCAATCTTACTTATCAGTATGGTATATCCGTACATAGGGTCGTATCGTTACGTTACTCTTTAATCGGACTTTAGACTTCTTACAACGGCACGGCGTAGCACGGACCGGGGACAAAACAGGTCAAAAGACAAAAAAACCGACTTCAAAAACACTGAAAAGTTAAAAATATTATAAGAATAGGTACAGACTACATCATACTTGAATATTGAAGTCGGTGCCAAACGATGATCTCCTCGAAAGTTTTAAAATTTGTCACCGACTTCAATATAGAAGTGTGATGTTGTCTGTACCTATTCTTATATTATTTTTAACTTTTCAGTGTTTTTGAAGTCGGTTTTTATTTTTTGTAAAATATTTTTTATTTTTAACTTTTTTTAAATCTTTTTAGTGAATTAAACCCTAAATTAAATTAGCGTTTCCCTCGATTTTCATGAGATTCCATCATCAGATCCTGACTTTAGTGACCTTGGAACCGATCCCAGAAATATACTCTATCGAATACAAAATAAAATTTGAAAATCGATCCACAATTGGCGGCGTAATCGCGTAACATATACACAAAAAAAAACATACGCATCGAATTGAGAACCTCCTCCTTTTTTGAAGTCGGTTAATAAATAAGATATTTCTTTTTACTCTCTCATATAACAATAAAGCGAGACGGGACAAGAGTATGTCATTTTCTCTTCTATAGTCCATGTTACAGAAAGGCGTAAGTTCGCCGCGATTAAAGCGCGATTCGCGTTATTGCATGTGGACGCAATGAGCAGAGCACAGGAAGCTCCTTATCAAGCTATACTGTTCGACCTTTGGACCGTGCTTATGCCGCTCGTAATAGTGCCGGTTTTCGTAGTGTAAATGTGTAGCTTAAATGGGAGCTTACTGTACCTCGGCAGTTTCGACAAGAACGCGTGCTTTGCGCCCAAGTGGAATTACGATGAAAATACCCCTTTCTTGACAGTGCCTCTAAAATCCGCCTTTCTTGTTCTGTGTTCATTCTAGAAGCTCGAAATTTTTCATTAGTGAAAACATAAACACGATCTAAATAATTATTCGATGGTCATCGACAACTATAATGAATAATATTCGAGAGTCGAACTCTATTAGTTTGGCAGGTCGCATTTTTCAGATCTGTAGTGTACGGATTTCTGTTTCTCCCGCTGTTTGTTATGCAAGGCGACGCCGGCTGCCCTGATTTTTGGCCGATGTCGGCGCGAGCTGAAAATGTATTAGTGGGTTTAACGCCTACCGAACAGCACCCTTCGATCGGAGTGTGCGCAGAATTCTGTATTAGGCGAGAGGACACCACCCCCGATTTGGTGGCGAAATGTTTATTTATTTCACAGGCTGAAGTGGTTGAGTATATTAATATAACTATCTAAAGGTCTACGTTAACACTTATTAGGTAACGCAGTGTTGGTACAAATTTGGATAGAAAGGGACCGAGGAGGTTGCATTGGTTAACTACGAAAAATTCATTTTAACTTTTCCTTAAAATTACTTGAAAATTAAATTAAGAAAAGAAGTACCAAAACTATGCTAATTGGTTTCGATCCATAAGAGTGAACGTATAGCTGGGTATAGCCAATAGCTCCCTGCATAGTGCAGTGCCCATATCTAGATATAAATAATAGAAAACGATGCATGATGAATAGCATAAAATTTCAAACTGTTGAATATTTAGAGGTAGTTTCTTCCACAGTCTTATGACGGAGTATGTGTCTTCTCCGTTGGTCGGCAGGGTGCACTTAAGCTATAATTTGGCACTCTTTACACCCTTTAAGGATAAATTTGTTTCCTTGAAAGTTGATATTGGAACTGAATGCATTTAAGTTACATTTTGTATTTTATGATTCATCTGTTTGACACTTCAAGGAACAATAAAAAACCATCACAAAAAAGCATTATATTCGAGCAATACAATATTTACTTTTCACTGATGATGAAAGATATATTCGCAGACCATCACCATACAGAAGAAAAAAGATACACATATTTTTTTTCAAGCACATCATTAACCAACCAGTCATTTAAAATTTACTTGCAAATATTTCCTAGAGCAGCTTTTAAAAAGTACTTTACCTTCAAAACGATCCTTAAATTGCTAAAGATGACAACGAATTTCTGTACTTACCACCTAAATGTTTCACGAAACATAACTTCATTACTTCGCTGACAGTTTAATTGATAAATCAATTAGATCAATCATCACACAAATGACAGTCACCAAATCGTGAAGTAAATGAAGATATCACAGAAATGATTGATTAATACGAGTACAGTCTAGACGCCAATTAACAAACACTGATTTCGAGCTTAGAAGTTCCAAAGAACGTTTGTTCTATTGTTTGGTTTACTAGTCATAGAAGTACTAGCTGTTTAAATAAAAAAAAGAAAGAAAAGGTAAAGCTGAACTACATTTCGCCAGTAAAAATACTAATATCGCTATTAAAAAATGGGAGTTGGTGGTAGAAGGGTGAAAATTTAGGGTTACAAGTATTTTGATTGATGACAAATCATTATAAAATATTAAAAATCTTGAGGGGACCACCCTGATCACCAAGGGAGTATACAAAATAATTTCATAATACACAAAGAATGTCATAAAATCGGTCAAGACGTTTCGGAGGAGTTCGATAATAAACACTGTGACACGACCGTTTTATGTATTAGATATTAGAAGATATTATATATTTCGTGTTCAATGATTAATTTGTTAACATTTTAAAACTTCATTGCCGATATTTTTATAATGTAAATATACTCGTAACACCGACCGGAATGATTCGGACTGACTCAAAAATATATACATAAAACCTACCTTACCTATATACATAAAACTGTTATTAACAAGGAGTAGATTAGAAAATAACGATATTATAGGTGTAGCAGAACCTGATGGCAAATGTAGAGCTGAATTTTTCTCATAAAATAAGCGTTATTTTCTTTTTAATTATTTATAACAACTTACTTCAAATCACTAATAATTTTTAACCGACTTCAAAAAAGGAGGACGTTATCAATTCGGATGTATTTTTTTTTATGTTTATTACCTCATAACTCCGTCATTTTTAAACCGAATTCCAAAATTCTTTTGCATTTGATAGAGTATACTGCAAGGGTGGTCCCATGGTCACCAAAGTCAGGATCTGATGATGGGATCCCATAGAAAATCGAGAAAAACACTAATTTATTATTAAATTATTAATAGGTATTAAATTAGGGTTTCTTTCACTAAAAAGATTTCATTAACTAAAAAGTTAAAAATATTTTTTTTTTACAAAAAATAGAACCGACTTCAAAAACACTGAAAACTTAAAAATAATATAAGAATAGGTACAGACAACATCACACTTCTATATTGAAGTCGGTAACAAATTTTAACACTTTCTAGGAGATCATCGTTTGGCACCGACTTCAATATAGAAGTGTGATGTTGTCTGTACCTATTCTTATATTATTTTTAAGTTTTCAGTGTTTTTGAAGTCGGTTCTATTTTTTGTAAAAATTATTTTTAGATTAACAATAGAGATTTAACGATTTAATGTAAGTAACTACCCTTATAATTTCCATTAAAGAAATTTGAGTTCTACATTTGGGATCAGACTCTGGTACACCTATACTACAAAACGTTGTCTAATATTTCATTAGTCTTGATTTAAATATGATCCTGTTTCATCTTATTCATGAGGGTAAATAGAGACAGTGTCTGGGTTAGCCAACTTTAGACCTCGTTCCATTTGCCTACAAACGACTATGACTTTCGTGTACTATGTTTGTATTTCTTTTTGTTCAATAAACAGTTTATATAAATGTTCTGCTCGCATACTACAAACATTGGTTGTTTGTTACAAAAATGTTGAAAATCTCTTTGTAAAAAAAAATTCGGGATAAACTCCGAAACCACTTAACCGATTTTGATGAGATTAACTTACTGTATGTTATTTTGTCCAACTTTAAAGATAGGATAATTTTCATCTCGATTTTCGACTTTCATTTTCCTATTGAGAATTTCATCATCATCATCATTTTAGCCAAGAGACGAGATCGTCGGTCCACCTTGTGGTTCACCTAACAACGCTGAGTCTCCCGGTACGCGGCCGCCACTCAAGGACCTTTCCGCCCCAACGGCCGTCAGTCCTACGAGCTATGTGTCCTACCCACTGCTACTTAATGTTTGCAATTCTTTGGGCTATGTCGGCGACTCTAGTTCTTCTACGGATCTCTTCATTAAATGGTTTGTAATTATTAAATTATTTGTGATTTCCACAAGTTTCTCACAGATGGCGGTGTGAGTAATTTTATATAGACAACACTTTATCTAGGTTGAATATTTATCCAGTAGATGGCGTTGTTTCAATTACTTTATATGTTTATGTTTACGTCATCATAACAGAGTTTCTTGAATTGTTAAATTCTTGTTTTATAAAATACTAGCTTTCCGCTCGCGGCTTCGCCCGCGTTATTTTTGTTTTCCCGTGGGATTTTTTCCCGTAGGAAAATTACCCTATATCCTTACCCTGGTCTCGAGCTATCCCTATACCAACTTTCATCAACATCGGTTCAGTAGTTTCGAAGCCTATTCAATACAAACAAACAATCAAATCTTTCCTCTTTATAATATTAGTATAGATTTACCCGTGCGAAACCGAAACGGGCTGCCAGTATGAATATATTAGGTATGATGTTAATAGTCTCTTATCAAGGTGTTTGAATTCTGAAATTACGTGTTCAAACTTACCCGGCACGTTTTTATAATTTTAGGCTCTTAAGAAAACTTCTGTGTCACATCACAAATACATATATTTTTTAAACTATTAACAGTTGTAGCAAAGAGACTGCCACTGTTTTTAAAACTATCTCTTTAACATAACGCCTCACTTACCACCTGCTTAAAATTTTGAATCGCCGGTGATGCAATTCAAAGACACATGTATTTATGAGTGAGGAAGTGGGCGTTGTTGGTACTGACTTATCGTAACAAGTTATCTTCGCTACATACAAAAATTGTGAAACATTGTGAAGTAATACTCGTAGCCCTTAGAGTTTCTCAGAAACTTGTACCTTTTCACATTAAACTGACACACAATAATAATGATGAATGATCTAACGTGTGGAAAATTTATTCTGTTCTAAAATATAACATACGAGTAGTCATGACAGCGGTTACGAATACGAGACTCAAACCAGTTTAGGATATTAATTGAAAGAGAGTGTCTGTTAGTATGTTATAATAATTAATCTCGTATAGTTATTTAGTGATACCAAAGATTCATTTGTGGGCCACCCAAGAGTTTCAGAAACTATTAATAGGTGTAATCAACATAATACCTATTTGAATTTCTACGTAACAATTTAAAATCAAAAATTCTAGGGCATCTCAGCGAGAAGCTTAAATACCTAGAAATGTCAATTTTTATTAGTTAAATTCTGTGCATACATTTTATAGATACCTAATGAATCGGTTAAATAGACTGCCTTATAAACGTGACAAATACAGTAATAAGAAGTACAAAACCCAAATTCAGATTTGTGACATTCAAACTGATCCATTGCCGTGGAAAAGAATAAAAAACCGGCCAAGCGCGAGTCGGACTCGCCCATGAAGGGTTCCGCAGGATTTATGACGTATTAAAAAAACTACTTACTAGATCTCGTTCAAACCAATTTTCGGTGGAAGTTTGCATGGTAATGTACATCATATATTTTTTTTAGTTTTATCATTCTCTTATTTTAGAAGTTACACACATTTTACCACTTTGGGCGTGTCTCTCGCGCAAACTATTCAGTTTTAAAAAAAATGACATTAGAAACCTCAATTTGATTTTTGAAGACCTATCCATAGATACCCCACACGTATGGGTTTGATGAAAAATTTTTTTTGAGTTTCAGTTCTATGTGTCAGAACCCCCAAAATTTATTGCTTTTTTCTATTTTTGTGTGAAAATCTTAATGCGGTTCACATAATACATCTACTTACCAAGTTTCAACAGTGTAGTTCTTATAGTTTCGGAGAAAAGTGGCTGTGACATACGGACGGACAGACAGACAGACATGACGAATCTATAAGGGTTCCGTTTTTTGCCATTTGGCTACGGAACCCTAAAAAGCCTACAAGTTCAAGTTGTACTCGCGCTCCGAGGGCTCCGTACAAACCTTATCTACATATATAAATTCCTAACTATGTATATATTTACGGTTTTCTTTTTTTCCTTAAGTTGCATGTGCTATAAAATCCTAGTTTCTTGCCAAATTTTACAATTCTAGGTCAACGGGAAGTTTCACTGGAATTCCCTTGATTGCTTTGACTTACAAGTATTTACAGCTGAAAAAGACCGTGTACCCGAGTATGCTTACATACGAGTATTATAAAACGCCGCGTCTGTCTGTCTGTCTGTCTGTTCGCGATAAACTCAAAAACTACTGCACCGAATTTCAAGCGGTTTTCACCACTCGATAGCGTGGTTCTCGAGGAAGGTTTTAGTATATAATTTGTTAAGTTTTTGTATTTATTTCTGTGTACATTAATGATATTTGTTGAAGATGCCGGGAAAAAATAAATATAAATTAATAAATAAAAATGAATCGCCAAAATGTATGTACAGTAAGCTCAATTCAAGCTTTACATTTACACTACGAAAACCGCCACTATTACTAGCGACATAGGAGCGGTCCAACGGTCAAACAGTATAGCTTGACAAGGAGCTTACTATACGTGCATAACATCCGAACGACTGCACCAAATAGTTTTTTTTGTGTTCGTTATTGTCAAGCAATATTTTTTAAAATCTAACAGTTTTTTTTAATCTCATACTATGAAAAGTGAGTGAGTGAATGAGTGGCAGAAGACTATACTGTACTGTGGGAGATCTCCGGATTGACAGATTGACGTTAAAAAATGGTGTTACGAAGTTCGCCGGGTCAGCTAGTTTGATATAAAGGACAATGTCGAAAATCGCCCTATGACCAACAAAGATTCGATTTACATCATAATTATATGCATATTTTATAACACTCATTACAAATATATGTATTCGACGGACACATCAAAAAATATTTAAAAGTACTTTCAGAAACAAAAGCAAATGAAGTAAAATAATTGATTATTGTTACCTTTGCTTGATTGAATGGATTTAAGTTGATATTTTGTAGGTATGGGCATTATTTATTCGTATAAATTATGTTTGTCATAACTTCTTTCACAATTTACAGCATTAATACATGTCAATTGACTACTCACGCGTTGTCGCTTGTTAGTTTGTTGTGTTTTTGACTTGCTTTATAAGTTCGAGATTTCTGGCTATAATAACGTTCTTTGATTGACTGCAATAATTATTATTTTAAGAATTTTATAGGTATGGACAATGTGTATTGCTCTAACGAAATAAAGTGTTACTACAACTAACCTCAAAATCTGATTCATTTTGATGTATATTCGATTTCGAAGCTTGTCCGTAGTAATTGATGTGGACATTCAGCATTTACTAATGTCTAATTATACGAAAATCATTTTATCACTGGTGTAGGTGTTGGGGCGAACAATGTATGGACGCAGAGCAATGTCCTTTCAGTTTGATATCTCTAAGCATTCCCGAAAAAATGGGTCTTGACAGGCAAACGAACGAAGGGACAGACGGACATCGAAGTGACTCTATAAGGGTTCTGTTTTTACCTTTTGAAGTATGGAACCCTAAAAAGAAACACGTATGTAGACATGTAGGTACCTATCTGTATACGTGTTTCTTCTCTTCAGTACATCAATCCACCTAAGTGTACTCCAGTAGGTAGGTACATCTATCTAACTGGCTGTTAATCGCACAGCAAAGTTGAACGCTAGGCGTGGCAGACACTCGCTTCTTATTTCCCACCCACGCCACTTCCGATGTCGTCAGCGCGCCTTGCCACATGCTCCACCTTGACATATCTGGATAAAGTTCCGTTTGAGTCTGGAAACTTGGGTGTTTAAGTTAAAGAATTTTAGAGCTCCGTGCAAAAGGAAACAGAATTTCCTGCGGAAAAATATATTTGAAATAAATTGTACCTACGTACAACATTATATTTAAATATTGTCCTTTACATGAATAGGTACATTTTTTTTCTGTTTATTGCCGATGTTCAAATAATATGTCAAAAGAAAAAATAATGTTTTGTGACATACTTTAAAACAACTCCACAATTTAAACAGCCCTCGTCAGGACTCCCGCTATGAATTTCGAATTCAATGCTAATTGACGCAAAAAAATCGCCTCGGCAAATTGTTGCGATGCCTCAAGAATTACGTTGAGCTTGTTGTTCTTGCGCTGATAGCTATCAGCTGCGATAACATCACATTTCCATTGTAATTACATGGAATTACATGGAATTACATGGAATTAGGCGAAGACGTTGACTAATTTTTAAGGCATAAATGTTGTAATACACAACTTTAACGTAATTATGAACGCAATACATTTTGAGCTGCTTATTTAATACCTATTTCTTTTTCAATGTCGATTTGCTGCTTTATATGGTTTCACTAATAGTCTTTGATTTACGATCGCTTATTAATAGTAATCGCCATATAAGACTACTGTTATTAAGTCTCAAGTTGAAAACTATAATGATTCTGTCTTCTATGAATACAGCTTTTGGGTAATCGGCGTCATTATTTAATTTGAATATTTATAATTAATTAGGACTAGCAACTCTAACAGGCTATAGGTAGAGTTGCTAGCCCTAAACTTGTTAATAATTGAAATTACCATATATAATAAAAATCATAGGTACACCTTCGAAATATACATTTTACGTAATGAAGCTAGGATAAAAAGTAATCCCATTGAAACGATGACGCTCGCTATCCACAAGGTATTTATACGCTGGTATAATAACGTCAATGAAAACGAACTAATTACATGAAAACCTGTTATCTAGTACAAACGAGTCGCTTAATAATTTCTAGCCACACACCGCGCAGGCCGAGACCGGCCACTTCTTTATCACTGTGATGTTTGTTCAGCCATTACATTAGTCACTCGAGTGCGCAGCCGGGCCGATTTAAGGAGGCTACCCTTTTAGATTGCGTTCGATTACTTCATTTATCAACAAATTTTAATGTTGTAAGATGTATTGGCTATTAACATACTATTGCAGCAAATTGATGGATCGGTGACTAACACAAAATATTTGATAGAATATAATTTCTATCTGTTAGCATTTATTGTAATCTTAAATGTACTTCGAAGTCATAAAAGCTCCTTATATATAATATCATCATCCACTTTTCTACAAAATTCTTCCACATTTCTCACTATAAAATATTAATTTTTCTTTGAGTCTTATTGATCGGCAAGTTTTTATTTAAGTCATAAAGATACTTACTTATTAAAATTATGTTAAAGTCTATTTTAATGTAGCTATGAGTTTTCTGTAGCCTGACTTCACTCGTCTGATAGCGCATCAAAATGACAGAAGCCAGTAGCAGGCGATTCTTTCCTCGACTCTCTAATGCGATGTTATCAGAGGGACGGGAGAAGGGACAACGGCGGCATGCTTTACCACTTAAAGTGGAGCTATTTATATCTATATTGCGTAGGACCCTCGAGACGATGAGTTAGAACAAACCTAAGCATCTGTCTGAGTCAGTTTCTAATTGGCTTTTTGTAAAAAATAGATTACTTATGAATTGGTAGCAAATTTAGTGGCAGTAACGGAGCAGCTGTGATTAAATTAATGTTTTTTACTTTTACTTCAAACTACTTCACATTTATTAAAGTTTGATACTTATATTTTCATATTATTTTATAAAAAAAATCATACATAATGATCGATTTTTGAACTTTCCTGTGACTGAACCTTGATAGAGCTTTTCATCCTTGGATATGTAAGCAAGTAATCAACATTTTAATTATCTAATTTTATAACTAAACAATTGTATATGTAGGTATGGTTGTTTGTTTAAAATAAACTAATGTAAGAAACTGACCGCCAGTTGTAATAATTGATTAAAAAAGCTATTATACTAGCATGTGAGTGCAGACACATGCTCATTGAAACCAGATGCGAAATAATCAATTAATCGACTAGTCAGTTAAATGAATTAATTTTCAATATTATATCTTATCGCATGACATTAGCCTATGAGCTACTGGCGTGCACACGCTTAATTGAATACACTATGCATGTTCTTAGTTTTGAAAACAAGTTTGTTAATTTACCTATCATTAAAATATTTCTTTTGTTTTCAGGTATGCATTCGAGAATGTAGAGTTGCAGTTTTAATAGTAAGTAGGTACAAATAAAAAATAATATTTCAACAAAAACTCACCGTGAGACTCGCAGAAATGGATGATAAAAGAAAAATTTGTAAACGGGACACTATTGCAAAATCCCTTGTGCAAGTTTCACAAAATCTTTTTATTCACATACCTACCTAAATGTATAGAGAAAAAGCGTTGGACTTTTACACAAAAGCACTCAGGTAACTATTGCGATAGCAGCGATCCGTTTATAGAATGGGATAGAGTCTTATCCGCCGTCTGAGACAGGAGCGCGCGATAGTGTTAGGTGCGAGAAGGACAGGTGTATGCAACTCTGTTGCGCTTTGCAAGCTTAGAGCTCAGCTGTCTGCTCCGAGCGGTGATGTTTGAAACACAGGACAGGCGGAGCTTAGCTACAAATCACTCAATGTCACATTTTGACATCTGAGATATTAAGTCTTTTTTTTTCTATAAAGCCGCCACCTCTTGTTTCTCGGTACGCTTTTAGGTATCGTTCGTTTTGGACGACATTTTCTTTTAATTAGACGCGTGGTCGACTCAATTGGAACTCGTTAAGACGCTCTCACACATTTCGGATTCACACGCGCATTTATGACGTCCATAAAGTTTACAACTGTACTCATTGCCCTTTTATAATTTAGACTCAAACAATTCTAGCCCGAGATTCCACGACTATCGTATGTTGGCCCGATTTCTGTACGCCAGCGGTTCAATAGGCGGTTCTTGTTTCTCTGGTTGTTCATGATCCGAGGAAGTGGGTTCAAATTGCCCAAATGAGCTCGTAAAAGTCCCGCTGTGTGACGTCTCAATACACGGTTGCCGCTAATCATATTTTTACGGCCGACATAAATTACCGCGGAAACAATAGCGATGCCCGTAATGGGGAATTATTAGGCGTTGTGCTAGTTCACCACATTTGTGTTGTTTTTTTTTCTAAACAAGTGTGATTTTAAAGATGCAAATTAAAACGGAAGACTAATTTTGTTTTTTGGATGTTTTCTTTTTTGTTACTATAGCTGTGTGATAGATAATTAAATGCCTGTAACTACTAAGTTCCAGACTAGCTTTATTTTTGCACAATGTCTCGTATATCTGAGGAATAATATTCGATATTTGCAACTCAATCACACAAAATTGAAAACTACTATTATCGCTGAAATCAGGACAAAGATCACCAATACATATTATTAATAAAGTTACATTCAAATTCAAATTGTTTGGAATAGAATGTTATCAAACAAAGTAAAACTAATACAACTTCCTTTAATCTCATTAAAATTTCATAATTCATCATCATCAGTAAATCATACATCTTTTATTTTAAGAATAATTTTCACTCAATATTCCTTAAGTTCTAAAGCTTTGCCTATAACAGATGTTCTTCAAGCATTCGTGCATCCTGCAGAACAATAATGGTGAAGCGATGAAAAGAACAAATGTCCATGTGACTATTTTGTTAGAAATTACGCAAAATGTCCAAACAGCTCTGAGCACGCAGGAAACAATAACCCGGGTTTTGTTTGCATAATTAATTCTCCCCGAGCCCAAACGATCGACCGCATGGCTCCATACACCGTTACACTCGTAAAAGCGAAATATGTAAACTAAGTTGCAAGTGCGTGTGGGGCAACCTTGTTACGTATTAAGTTCATTTTAAGATTCCCCAAGGTAGCATCAGGATTGTAATGGTGCTCGTTATAATGAACAACCACTGCGACCTACCCTTCAGGGAATAAGGTCCAATTTTCAACGTCTTCAATGTTCAAGATTTTAGTGAACACGTTTCATGATTTTTTTCACTCGAACAAAACAATACAGATTATGAGTACAATTACAATTACGCAGAGCTGTTATTTAGGCTTGTATTGTTGTAGTTAAGCGTCTTTTGCGTCGGTTTTTTTTTCAATTTAATATAAAAAATAGTTTCATTCATAGGAGACGAGGTATTTTTGGGTCTTGAATTTTTTGTTACCAGATTTTATTATAAATATTTCAAATTCAAAATGTTCATAAACTATAACCCAAGAGTTAACCTACAGAACAATATTAAAATATATAGGGTAACACAAAAGTAATGTCATAATATAAATATGCAATTTTAGGTGTAACTTCTATGCTTGGAAATTTTATGTTTTTGAAATTACCACAACAAACCAAAATTTTGCTAGTCTTGAAAGATAACATCACCAATTTGGACCTAGATGTTTTACGGGAAATAATACAAAATACTCCACAAGCTAAAACAAGAACAACCACGCACGCATCGACTGCTGAGGTGGTCATTTAAAGAATATAATTTTTCAACTTATTGTCACTAATAGTTATATAATTTAATGTTACTAATTTAATATTTCCAAACAATTTTTTAATAAATTCATTTTTTAAAATTAAATATAAACAATACGTGTTTTGTTTCACACCACACACAAAATGCGAAATTTCATAAAAATAATGATTGTTCGATATTTTCTTCGTAAGCCTTGTATGGCTCATGCATCTGTAGCATATACCTACACATAGTACATGCACTGTCTGACAAAGGTTTTCTAATATAGTCGCCCCCCGCTGAGTTAAGACGCCTTGATGGATGGTCACCTTATTGAAAACCAATATGTAACCCAGGGCCTGGTCACGCGATTTTTAACAAGATTACCTACTACCTTCCCTGGACTAGAATTTGATTTGCGGGATATTAGAGCCGGTGAATGATGAAATGAAAAATAGGACTATACTTCGACAATTAGAAATTGCATAATTAGTGCCTGATCTGATAAGCAGAAAACTTAACATTGTGTTTAGAATCTAATTTCATAACGTATTGTCTTCTCCAGCTTAAAGACTCCTGGCTAAGAGATTCAAGCCTGCCTTTCCATTTGCATTTTTCCTTATTATCTAGTTGTACATATTTTTTCGCATTAAATGGTAATAGGTACACGTAATAAGAAATTTCGCAAGTCATTTCTATGCCGCACTATAGAAAATAGATCTCTGGCAGCACACGTGTTCCCTTCGTCTTGCAATTCTAGGTCCATTAAAAAAGGCGTGATATGCACACTCTGCATTTGGCGACCTTGCAGGTAGGCAAAGTGCAGAGTGTGTATATTCCCTCTGCTGCAGTGACATCTTTCCATTTGGACCCCCACTCCACATCAGCTGGAATGGAGTCATTTGATAGACCTACTATAAAAAATAGGATTTGAAGTCTATGCATGCAGATGATAGGTATGGTATCTTCAACGATCCTAAGATCCATCTGATTTGATTTATATGTGTACTCATTACGTGTATCTTTATAATGTTTATTTGTGAAATAAATTTGTTTGATTTGATTAGATTCTCCAACATAAAGACAATACTGAATTGTAGGACCTTGGACCTTGTGCTTTCAAATTTAATTTATATTTTTAGTTTAATAATAAAGCGTATATAGTTCAAAACGATTAAATCATAGTTGTTTAATCCAAACTTTTTTCTTTTCTATTTGCGAACAGTTATTATATTTGGCACCATATTAATTTTTGAATTATTAAAAACTGTGGGTTTACATATGGACATTTACACTGGCCATAAAATATCAAAGTTCCAAGCAACAATTGATAAATATTCTGAAAACGATTTCTTTCATCGAATCGTTTTTTCATTTGATGTTTTTTCACGCAATGACGTAAAATTTTTAACTGGAATTATGGGACCCCATAATATTTTTACCTTGCAATAACGTAAAATGAACGAGGTAGCTTTTCGCCCGCGGCTTTGCTTTCGTGAATAACTTAATTTTGACGGTTTTTTACCCCTGTTTTCTTTGGGATATACCAGATTTTTGTAAAAAAATTACAAAAGAGGAGTATAGTTATTTTCATACTTCTAAAATAAGAAATAACGGATCTCTCAAATAAATTTTGATTCCTGATCATAGATTGTTTGCCTATACTAACCGATACTTATTTAATTTATTTAACGACAACACGGTTAGCGCAGAGGTAGAGTGATCACCAACTACGCAACGGGTCGCGGGTTCGATTACCGTAATATGGAACAAATATTTTGTATGGCCTACAGAAATTTGTTCCGGTCTGGGCGTATGTGCGTGCATGTGATATTTTATGTTTGTAACTGCACCCACGACACAGGAGAAAATCCTAGTGTGGGGGTGACGTTTTTTTAAAAAAAATGTAATAAAAATTGATTCAAAGAGATTTCGTCAGAGATAAGCCAAACCTTTTTGTACTCATATGTGTGTTGTTTGTGTTCTCTTTTTGTATTTTTGTGTCGGTACAATAAATTGTGAAAAAAAATACTATATGTAAAAATAGAGATATCAAATGTCGAAATTTTTAAACAGCAAATTACAGTTAGTTAACTGAATTTCATCAAGATCGGTTTGAGTAGTCTCAGAGTGTATCCAGGATAAAACATTGTGACACAAGATATTTTTGTATATATAAAATTATAAATAATATAATACAAACGTTACGATATAGTTTGAGTAGAAAACCAGGCCGATAATCGTACAGGTCCAACGCTCTTAGAAAAACAAAAGAGATTACTCATCCCACCGCTCGAACTCCATCTGAGTATCCCTTGAAGCGCTCTGGAATGTACCGACAGCAACGAAAGCTATTCCGAAAACGACGAAAGCGTATAAAAATGTTTATAATCACATTAATTTTGTAGTTTGATGCACGAAATAGATACAATTATTTTCATGAATAAATCTCTGTGTTTAGTAAACTAACTAGAATTCAGTAATTTAACTAGACACATACCAAGATAATTAGACATACACAATATTTATTGTTTTGAATTATAAATATTCTCAATTTTGTATTTTCGCTTCCGTCTTTTCATCAATGGTTTGCTGGCCGCGCATGTTTTTGAGTTAAAAATGTTGGTTTAAATATATTTTCTTTAAAACAATACATTTAATAAAACAAAACAAAACAAGTGAATAAAGTTTTAGTTTTTTTTATAATTGCACTTATTTTCCGCTCTCAAGTGATTATGTAATGTTACGGTACGATAAAATCTGCAGCTGTTATTGTTTTCCTAACATAAGTAAGTATTTCAAATATTCAAAACATCGCTTTTCTTCGAGACCCTTCAAAAGAGTTTCACTAATACCTACCTTGTATTAGTAATATTGATATTTTTTTGTACCTAAATATTTAAGATATCTTCATTGTAACAGCAACTTTTTGCGAGTCTGATAAGAGTATTTATACAAGTCTTTTAGATAAAGGCGACGAAAAAGGAATAACAATAGAACAATTTTATTCACACCTCATGCAATATGACACACGTAATACATTAAACATAAACAGTGAAAATCGTAGTCTATCGACGAATTAAAAGTCCAACCCGTCAACGGTCCGACTAAACAAAATGAAAAATGCATTGTGGGTCTGGCCGTACCCACCCCTGAGAGTAAGACGGGGCACAGAGAAAGTTTGAGTGACGTGCCCCCACCGCCGCCCCCTCCGGCAGGATTTATGGCGCCATATTGGATTGGGACAAGATGACACGAGGCCCGGATAATTTGGGCAACGGTATCACGTGACGGGTGAAACGGCACTTTAATTATGATATTCGGAGTTTATTCCGTTTGAACTTGGAGACTGCTGGAGCAGCCGACACTACAGGTATAATGAACTCTGCTAGTCATGTTATGCGCTCTTTTGATGTAGATATAAATTTTGTGGATATTGAAAATGGGAGAGGAATCGGTTTGTTTGCAGCAGGTAGGTACATAAAAATGTTGTACAAAGAGGTAATTTAATAAAACAACACGTCTCCAAGCAATGAAAATGATGAAATAATAACAAAGAAATTATTAAAGCTAATAACTTCATTGAACTGAACATAGGAATTTTTATTTTATTTTGAGACACTGCCTATGTCAAAGGAAAGTATGTCATACTTTTTTGTAAATAAAGTATATTTTTAAAAATATATGACTCCTTGAAAACACGTAATCAGTTTCATAAATTGTTGTTTAAAATTCAATTCCATTACACTCATAAAAACTAATCAATAATAAAGCTTTTTTCGAATCCTGAGCAGTTTGCTAATAATGTTTGCGAATTTATTTTACTCCGTACTCCTTTATTTTCACAAATTACATTATAGTATTTATAGTAGTGCAATGGCCATTGTAAATTTTTAATAGCGCCCACCATAAAATTATTGCACATTGCCGTTGCGCGTAAAAAGCGAAATGTCTTGTTGTTTTTACCAACAATTGCTGTTTTAAAAAGGAAATGAAAGCAGTAAAAGGGTTTATAACATATTCATAAGCTTTTTATGAAGTTAGCCCTGGAATGGAAGGTGCTATAAACATAGCTCGCTGGTAATAAATAAGCAGTGTTGCACTAGTTGCGCTGTTTGATGTCTTGACGCGCATGCGCCGCGCCGCATGGCGTGCCAAGTGCATGCGTAGACGCATACTACGAGTACCTACCTATACGATTCGAATGCATGATACCAATATTATGACGGGGGGTAATTCACTGTTGGAAATGATTTTTATTATTTTTGGGTTTTAAGTCGTCATCACAACAATGTTTAGTTTAGAAAAATATATTGCTTATAGACTTTGTAATTGCACCATTAATAAAAAGAAATAAATCCCATAGGTATATTATTCCAAGTTCTGATTAATGTGTGTGCAAAATTTAACACTATGGTTCAGTAATAATGAAGTAGGTAAAAATATCTTAAAACACATTATTATGAATAGGCAGACTTAATAAAGATGTAATAAAGTTTTTTTTTTGTATTTAAAATATTTTGTCAGAAATTGTTTTGATGTTGAAACTAATATATACGTAATAAAACTATTTCTATAAAAATAACTAATATTAAATGTAGAAACTCAAAAATCTACTGAAAGTAATCTCCGTAGCCTCGAGGCAGTTATTACTATTTCGATAAATCACTCATGTCTGTTTCATTACATATAACATCAATAGTTATTGTGTAATCAATACTTCAAAGCATTTTGTTATATGGTCATTGTTTTTTCGTGACAATTTGTTTCTCAATTTTACTAATCAACACAGGCATTATTTTAACTGACTTCATAAAGGAGGTGCGTTTCAATTTAATGCGTATGTTTTTTTGCGATAACTGCGCCAATTGGGGACCGATTTTCAAGATTATTTTTGTATTCGATAGAGTATACTCCTAAGGTGGTCCAATTGTCACCAAATTCAGGATCCGGTGATGGGATCCCATGTAAACAGAGGAAAACCCTTAAATTTTAATAGGAGTTATAAGGAAATTAAAACAGACGTCAAAAACACTGAAAAGTAGAAAATAATATAAGAAACAGTACACACATTTGAAATCGGTGCCAAACGATGATATCCTAGAAAGTCTTAAACCTTAAAAGGATTATGTAATACCTGAATATAAGGAAGATTTGAAAATTGCTGATCCATCTAGCTTAGGTTACGTATAAGGTAGCCTATAAGGTATACCAGATAATACTGATCATTTATCTGGAACCCTTTTCAATCTAGGTAAGAAAAATATCACGTTATCATCTCGATCAAATCGAGAAGATCCAAATTATTCCACCCAGAAAAATCTTATGAAGTTGATAAATCGAAGTATCTTCAGTTTCAAGTTTCAACGCTCGTTTTCATCTCAGAAGCCCTAGTGCAATGGATCCTGTTATCGTTCAGATATTCAGCGGAATCGTTACCAATTTACAAATGCCAGTGACAAAACGTTTGCAGCGAAGCAGGCACACCAGCCGACTGCTAGTCACCAAACACCCGAGAGTGCGAACGCTGCAAAAACAGAAATCTCGTTAAGATGACAATATTTATGGGTTGTTTTTGCTAAATGAAAATAGTCGCGCCCCGTGAACTGAGCGGACCTTTTTTGATTTTCTTAATGGAATCTTTCCGCTTGGGATTTGTGTCGAGCGATGCGTTAAGCTCCACCATTTACTCACAATACCCCATAGTTCCAGATTTGCGAGGCCCTATTTTACTCCGGGACGCAGAATTAGAGGGAAGCGTTTTCCCCGAGCAGTCTTCAGACGAATACGCTCGAACTCGGAAAAGAATCGGATTAATCATTTCGGAGGAGAAAACCGATCGCAGCTAAATAATTAGCTGTCCCTCCTCTTTCTTAGCCACAATAAAACCCTCGTAACGTTGATACAACTTTCTTTGTAATAACGCAACCGGCCGGAAGCATTTCATGATTTATGACGAAGCAAATTTTTATTTCCATTTCTCCTCGCTCATTGTTTTTTTTTTCGTTGCCACAATTCTGCGCAGCTTTTCCGTGGTAAAAAGTCGCCGTGGAAAGTAGCTTTCGCTTTAGTGGAAATGGAAAATGCAGGAAAAACAAGTGAGCACTCTCGTACCTATGCACTTTGAGGAAGCACAAACAAAGGAATTAGTCGTAACATTTATTTTGGAAACTGCGAACATTTCAGAAGTTTGCCTTTTTTAAGGAATCTTAAATTTTTTTTCGTTCAAATGCTTGTGAAGATCTCGATTTTAAAGGTAAAAGATAAATTAACTATTTTTAAATGGTACGCTGTAGTGTTCGAACAAAATCTTAAGTGATATTTAACAGAATTTACCTATCTACGAGTATACCAAACACAAAATCTCCATATTGATAATTTTCGTTGTCCTCTTTAATGAAAATAAATAAGCCGACATTGAATATACCTACACCTCAGCTATTGATGAGTTTAGGTGAAGTTTGCATCCACATGCAGCCTTATCGTTAAAGTTATTTTGAAAATTACCCGATTATTCAGAACAAAATCAAAAATCACATACTTATTTACGACTTTTACTTATTTATAATAAAAAAGCAATTGTAAAGACACAATCCGCCTCAGTACCTATTAAAGTGGTTGATTAATTTTAACGTCAATTAATTGTTAATTCTATACAGCTGGAAGATTAATACTTGTGAAGATAAAGAGTGTCAATTACCCTAATAGATTTATTTAATTCAGACGTACTATTGATTTATATTTTAAGCAAAAGAAATCATTCTAATGTTTATTGAGATGCAAAAGTACTGCTTATTGAGATGAAAAGTATTGAAATGTAGATCTTAGTGTTATTTAGCAAATATAGTTGTTAACTTCAGTTTAAGATGTTGCTGATGGGGTTCACCCATGGTTTAGCCAGCTGGTAAATAAATGCTCTAAGAGCCAGCTACGTAAATATCTGTATGGCATGTGATTTGCAGACTTACAGATACTAAACAAAAAAAATAGATTGAAACCAGTCAGTCTGTTTTCGATATTGTATTGTTATTTAAAGTTTAATAAGTGACACTAAATGTATTCATCACACTACTCGTTTTCTGTTTTAGGATCATTCGTTTTAGGATCAGTTAGGTTTGGAAAGATTTTTTTAATGCCCTTCAGGCATTGAACCCACATCATCTTCTATATTGGACCAATCTCGAAATGTCTAGGAAATGCAGCTGTCCTATACAATCCACTGAACCTAGATTTATGGTACAGCTGACACTTTTTTCGTGATCTCAAGATTTTCCCCATAGCAATGCTTGAAGAAGGAAAAAAGGCTAGTTGATACTACAAAGTAGGTACCTAAATCTGCTGCTTTAGTAGATATTAAAAAGGTGTTCGGTTGGGCCCAGAAGTTCAAGTCCGACGCCAAAGCGTGTACAGTACACGCCACTCACTCTTTTTGTCCCGTTTTTCCTGTCACGTTTTCCTCTTCGGATGTCGCTGTCCCGCTTCTGGGGAGTTGAAAAACGTGGAGATGCGTCGTTAGGCTCAATATTTTTTTGGGCTCGTAAATGATTTCAAATTTCGAACAATTTATTTGTGGTCGATTGTTTTCTTTATCATTCGACTAGTTTTCCGTTCGCGGCTTCGCCCGTGTTATTATTGTTTTCCCATGGGAATTTGAATTTTCCCGTAGGAAAAAGTAATTTTGTTTTATTTAAGCCGGGATAATAAATTTCATAGAAATTGGAGCAGATTTTAAATATTTTCCGTAGAAACTTTCAACCCCTATTTTGCACCCTAAGGGGGTGAATTCCAATAAACCATAAAACACGTGTTCAATGAAATATTTTGAAGAGCATGAATCTCAAGTTTTATCAAAATCGTTGCTAATTTAAATATTTTTCCATACAAACTTGCAACCCCTATTTCATCCCTTTAGGGTTAATTTTTTTTAAAATCCCTTCTTAGTGTGCGTCCGCATTTTGAATTAAAACAACTGTCCAAATTTTACATTTCTACCATTAGCGGTTACGGTTTTTGCGTGCATATATAGATGGGAACATCTCCTTTTATATAGATGTTCATTTCTCTGGCGATTTCAACGTTTTTTACGATTCCTTTTTCAAACTTCATAGTTTTATATGTATTTACTACCTATTTTTAATTCCACACTATAAAATTTGGAACATGTTATTGCGTGTACATAAAATAGCGTCTACACAATTCTGCTGCGGTAACCCAGGTTTTTCTTTTTCTTTATTTCGCTCTGTTTTGTTGCGTCCCGCTGATTCCGTACCGCGGACACTTTTGGTTAGTTTGCTCTGTTTTCCGTATAATAAATAATAAACCCCATTCTGTACGTGTATGAATACGCAGAATGTGGCACGCGAATTTCGGGAGACATCCTGCGGAGAATTTTATTCACTTGCTTAATTGATTTGTATTCCGAAGTCATAATATTGCATACATAATGTAAAGCAAGTCGCCTACCAGTTAGTGAAATAAATATTTTTATATCTCTACAAAATGTCATCAAATTGTTATTAACTATTTCTTGTAACCACCACCAAAATAGTACGTTATTATATTGTGCGTGATTCATTCGAATCTTCATATCTGCAACAACGTAACCCACAATTTACATTCATGCATAATGAATGCAAGTGATTTAATATTCTATTAATTTTATATAAAGATGATAAATCAATAGTAAACTTCGATTTATCATACGAATGGGGCGAATACTCATTGTATTTCGTGTTCGCCTGAATCGCTCGGCACGTGTCTATGTTCGGTAAATAGGCATTTAAACAGGGTGATATCGATCTATTGAATGCCCTGATTTATGTCTTGACCGTATAAATTACGATTCGAAAACATTTTTTTGTCCTAAATCATAAATCGATTCGCTCTCATTCGATGAGCTGTTGATAAAATATAGCAAATTTTTTAGGCTTACAAAATCGATCGCATTAATATCACTTACGCGTTTTAAGGCTATAAATAACGCATTATGACAATTATTATTAGTCGCGGAGAAACAATCATATATCACGGAGACGTTGAACGTGGTGATGTAGTGACGAGAAAATAATAATATTTCGTTAAACTCTACCTGTACATTTGATGATACGATAATCGGATCGTGTATGCAATGTTCAGAGTATTAAATTAATGGTATTTCAATGTTTGAATTTGGAACGTTTCGAAACGCTGAACGTTTAAAAGTTTCGCAGAGTCGAGAAAGAATCAATTTTATTGGTAAAACAAGCGGGTTGGTGATTTATGTCGTACGAACGTGGCCGGGCGATATCGTGTCACCGGCTCGGGCCGTTCGCGCCTCTCTCCAGATTTTGCTAGAATATTCTTTTGTGTTTACAAGCACAATGGCTTTGCTACGCTCCAGAGCTTCCACCGGGCCTGATAAAATTTTCACTGTCTACAATTCGAGTGAGGGGCTTCTTAAAATGCTAATATGACTCCACGCATCTCAGTTTAATAGCTATGATTAAGTTGCCTACAGATTAAGGCTGTAATTCAATTGTTCCAAACTAGTTTTGTATAATAACCGCCTAAAGATGCCTTAATTACATAGTTTCGAATCTATTTTCGATGTTAATTTAGTGGTGTTTTATTTTCTTTAATGTGCGGTTAAATTTTGTGTATGTCTTCGCTACTGGTATTCGAAAGGGTTCGGAGTACGATTGTTTAGGGCGAGATTGTGTTTTATTTGCGATAGTTTCAGAAAGCTTGCTCTAATTATAAACTTAAAGTAACTTTGACAGTATGACGGTTGCTACCAATTAACAGAAGGCTTTCTTCGCAAAATCAAAATAATCTTTATACAAATATGACTTGATAATTTTTTTTTGGAATCGTCCAAATTTTTTCCTACCATCCATTCAGAACATCTTTTAGCTCATAAGAAGAATGGGCACAAGAAACTTATCAGCTTCAGCAGTAGTAGGTAACGTTTACACTTAATTATGTCGTTATACACAATTATACATTTAACATAGTTATACACAACTAGCTGAGCGTATGCAACTTTGTTTGCATTACTAACTTTTCCCGTACGAAATCTTTTTCCGTCAGATTTATACCGTAGGAAAATTACTCTATGTCCTTCCCCAAGTCTCGAACTATCCCTATACCAACTGTCATAAAAATTGGTTCAGTAGTTTCGAAGCCTATTCAATACAAACAAACAAACAATCAAATCATTCCTCTTTATAATATTAGTATACATAACATTTCTTTTTATGTTAGCGAGTGATCTCTACAAATAAAGACCAAGCATTGGCATTATTCAGATAAACATTGACTTTATAACTCGACTGGTTGACTTTACATACTCATTAGAGTCTTTTTTAAATCCGCTTTTAACCTATGAAAAGGCAAGTCAATAACACTTCGAGGAACTTTGTTCTAGAAAGTACTACATTACTCTTTAAACGAGCCTCTAGTTTTTTAGAGCCTTTTGCCTTTTGAGAATATTTTGCCTTGTCCTACCTACGATATTTATCTCCAGGTCCGGGGTTCGATTCCCCATATGGGGTAGAATATTTTGTGTTTGGTTTGGTTGGTGGCTTTTAAGCTCGTCTGGCTGTATAGCTATCACCTACTCAAGTTTGTCGCCATAATAACAATGTCAATAACATTGTTGTATCTTAACAAGTTTGGGTGGCGCTGCGGACTCGGCACTGGCCTTCTAATCGGCTCGTTCGTTTTTCGAATTTCATATGTACACACGCCTGCACATCAGACTAAACGTTTCTGTTGCAAAATAGTACTTATTACAACGACATAAGATGCCACAATGTTTACCTTGATGTGCTGTCGTCCGTACATTTGTCAGACGCTCCTACATTGAAGGAAGATAACGTTAATACATTAGCGAAGAAATTCAAAGGTGTATGTGAAGTCGACCAATGCTCACTGGGCCAGCGTGGTTGACTTAGGACTACGAGTAAAACCGGAGCGAGACTCTGTACCAGGGTCGTGTGCTTGGGTACCTCCGTCTTACCTATTTCTGCCGCAAAGCAGCAGTGCTTGCATTGCTGTGTTCCGGTTTGAAGGGTAAGATATGGCACTGAAATTACTGGGTACCGTGACTTTACATCTTAAGTCACAAGTTGGTAACGTACACTGTGGTTCTTGTGGGGGTTGCAGTTTTGCTGCGAATCTCACAGGAGCCACATGTATTATAGGTGACTGTTACCACTTACCATCAGGTGGGCAGTTTGCTTGTTTGCTAACTTAGTAGCAATAAAAAAAAACTCTCTAACTTAGAGCAGGCTCGAGCCCCTCGAGCTTCTCAATTGTTGAGAAATCTAAGTGAAACTCGCTTCCGTCCTCGGCTCTATCGTCACTTACCATCAGGTGAGAAGAAGGAAGAATTCGCCTGTTGTAAGTAAAATAAAAAAAATGTTATCAGTTTTTTGTTCGCAGTAAAACCGTTTATCTAATAGAATATAATGGAACACGTGAGACAATTGACAAGCGATAATTTCCAATGTAACTATTTACACGGCTGCCCTTACATTAACAGCGGGCAGGTGGTGTTTTATCCGATGGTCGCCGCCAACCGCCAATGTTGACGATTATCCACGTAACACACTAGACACTATATCAATCGAGTACCATTTTCAAATAATTTGCACTTTTATGCTTCAATTTGCTGCATTTTTTAACAATTTGTCATCGTTACTGGTATACATTTACATTACGTTGCCACTGGACGTCTGATTGGACATCAATTCTCGCCTCGTTTGCAAAGGCATGTGCAAATATTATACTATTCACGTCTCTTTTTATCTCCTTAATGAGATTATTTCTGTATAATAATTATATTTGTTCCTTTGTATGGAATGCATTTAATGTGAAAAATATTTACCCTATTAATGTTTCAATTAAGTGTCCTAATAACATTTTATAGTTGCATAGCCGATTGACTCTTGGTATTATATTTCTTACATACTCGTACGTGTGAATTTTAACAAAGTATCTTTATTTCTTATATTGATTCCTTCGCAAATGTGTCCCTTTATGATTTAGAAGATCAATTATTTTCTTTATTATTATTTGCACGTCTATAAAGGATACGAAACGAACATATTTACATCATAGTAAAAATTGTTTCTTATAAACTATATAATTTACACAATATTATGTCAATTTCATTTCAAACATAACTTAAGGTAATTGTCACCGTACTCTCGCCTGCTTATTAGTTGATAACCTAAAAATCCCTTTTCCTTTCATTGTAGCACGAAAATACTCTATTTTATACAACAAAGGTAGGCATCCAATTTTGTAGGCAAGCAACTGTCGTCACTATGTAGGTACCTTGTATAGTTACGAGTATAGTGAGAGCTCATTTCGGCCCTTTGTTCATTGACCTAGGCCTAAGTCACGAAAACCACATTCCCGTCTACAATAGATATTATTAGAGTTACGTGTTGGTAATTTCTTCTTCTTTTTCCTGTATTTATTTGTACATATTATTTATATAACAATTTGTTTCTATTAATTATATAATACTATCGGTTGTATACATTTCAATATACTTTCATTGCCGTGTTACACAATTGATGTCAATGCCAATTTTTATCTTTATATTTTTTTTATTGCAACTAAGTTGGCAAACAAGCAAACTGCCCACCTGTGGGGCTAGCACGCAGGAGAATCAAAAATCGAATCGAAATCCGAATCGAGGAGTTTGTATGGCAATTTTATTAGCGCCACGGCGGTGAGTAGCAGAACTAATAAAATTGCCATACAAATTCGATTCTCCTGCGTGCTAGCCCCACTGATGGTAAGTGGTAGCAGTCACCTATAATACATGTGACTCCTGTTAGATACGCAGCACAACTGCAACCCCCACAGGAACCATATTGTACGTTGCCAACTTGTGACTTAGGATGTAGAGTCACGGTACCCAGTAATGTCAATGCCATATCTTACCCAACAAACCGGAACACAGCAATGCAAGCACTGCTGCTTTGCGGCAGAAATAGGTAAGACGGAGGTACCCAAGCATACGACCCTGGTACAGAGTCTCCCTCCGGTAGAATGTAATATGTATGTATATGAACCTCTCTTTCAAAGACTGTCTGATGTCCGCAGCCCTTTGCTCTATCTTTACACTGCTCGTAGTTCATTTTTAATTGGCATTATACGCGATACGCTATTAAATATATTGTGTTGCGTTTCCTCAACCACCAATCCACAAATCTTAGTTCGGTTTCAAATTCTAACGGCTCCGTGCGAGAACGGCGGTTAATCATGCGCCTGCGCCGAAAATAAACGCGCGTGCGATGACTTCTCCACGGCGTCGTAAATTCACTGCTAATTTACAGCCCCTCAATATTATAAATAAATAAATATTCGTCGCCGTGCACTATATCCTACTCTGACACAATATGCCACCACTTTGTAGGTGCTTGTCATAACAGATCCTTCGCTGGATATTTAATGGTCTGTTTCCGTGGCGTATCAAAGCTGCGTGCCCATTCAATGCGTCTAGATTATAAGAGAAGACCTAATATTTGAGTTTGTTATAAAAAAATACACGGAGAAAACTTTCATTGTGTTCAGATCCAAAATCTATTTCTCTGCTAAAAATCCTGTGGTACGAAAACCTTCTGCGCCATTTATTTCAATGGTATTCGTGCGTAAGAAACCTACCACAAACCAGTCTTGTATTACATCTACTACAGACCCGTGACACGGTAATAGTACCTATATTTATACTATTACCGTGCCCATAGTCACGGGCAAAAATTCCGAAACAAACCAACATCCAAAAAATTCGTCCAATGACACATTTATTATACCTACCATCCACCAGTATTGTTGTTTGACTATAGTCGGGTCGTATAAATTAATCAACACTGTTTCGTCTGAAGTCACAAATTATTGTGCCAGTTGGTACTGGCGAAAGTTATTGAGTGCCAAGTGGACTGAGTCGTAGAATTACAGTCGTTTCTAGTCGCCACCTAGCGCCGTGCCAAAGATCACTGGAGGAGTTCGTTGGCTATTGTGATAGATTCCCCATCGTCTGTCATATAGTTCGAAAAACATCGACCTTTGGATACCTAAGCGACGGTAAAAGGGCTTCGAAAGCTTAGGGAGGGGCTTAGTTAAATTACTTAGATTGTATTGGTACGTACTGTATCTAGACCATGATTTTATTTTCTCTTTGCAAGAAAATCTTATATATAACTGAATGTAGAGTCATTTTCGCCTATTTGAAAGTGAGTAATAAGGAGTTTCTGATACAATCAGGTTTTTATGACTTTCATTTTTATCATTTTTTTACGAAATCATTAAGTATTTAATTTACTTAAAAGGCATTATTAGCAAATTTGGTTATAAAAAGACAGTGTGAGTATTTATGTAGCTATATTCGAATGTATATTTTTCTGAAAGTAAATATTTCAAAGTATTATTTTATCTCAAAACTTTTATTGTTAAAACTAAAGCGAATTCTCATAGTAAATTTTTGATTTAGCTAGCCGAGCTATTGACACCATTCGTCGTTTCGTATTCTCGTACCGATATCACGATGACCGCTTTTAATGCACTCGAGTATGGCTATACATATATTGATATACATATATTGTCGTGTATCATCCATCACTATGATTATTTTGCGATGCGAATCTGCCAGTAGGCGGAGACTGCGGTGTGCCAACTATGACGAGCGCGTTAATGTATCGCCGATGTCCGCGCGCCTGCTTTTGTTGCGTCTGCGCAACAGCGCCCATAGTTCGCTGTTTTGGCGTAAGCCGCACACCGCGATACTCTAAGATAGCCAAGGAATTTATTCGTTCATTTCTATAGTGATATAGTGAATATTTTAGAAACACACTACTTGTTAGAAACGTTTCACTGTCTACAGTTATTAGAAATATAAAATTTAAAATTAAAAAAAAACAGTTTTAATCGTTATTGGTTAGTACTAGCCATTATCAGTACAAATGTTTCAAATGATAATGGCAAAATATTGGATAAAAAATTCAGATTTTTTTAAAAGACTAACATTTTTATTTTATTGTAAAAGACAAGCTAAACCTTTTTATACTTATATGTAGGTATATTGTTTGTGTTCTGTTATATGTATTATTTGTGTACAATAAATTGGAAAATAAAATAAATAAATCTAAGTATGTCCTTAAGCTTCTATCTAATTTATTCTACATCACGAATTATCAAAACCTAGTTTGATATTTTTCATGTCTATCGAAGAATCCGATTGTTATCTCGAAAATGAAAACGTATTCCACCCACACGCTCAAGCTCGTAGATAGGGATCGAAATTGCAAACGACAATAATTGCATTCATTTATACACAAATTTCAGCTGGAGAAAGTTTGGAGTCGGTCGGATCTGGATCTGTTGGCGACGTGGACGGCGTGTTTTATATTTATACGTGAGAAGGGCCCATCATGTTTTATTTATTCGTTGCGGACTCGTGATAGAGTCGTGCCGTGAGAGCGGCAACCGCGTTTTTTGCCGACCGTACTAAGGCCGACGTGTATTGAGACGTCTTGGATGCTGATGTCTTGTTGCCTGTCCTTACTATACTTTCGACATGACGGCTACATTTAATTTGCTGTTTTTGCAGCTCGACAAACGATCGGCGATCTCGTATAGAAAGTAAAACGTATCATAGGTGCAAATCGAATTATTAAGTAGTTGGAGATGCATCGTTTCTTCATGTGTGCTACAAGGCGAGTGCGCAAACGTATAATCGTATATTGTTTTATGTGCAGGAGCATAAAAATTTATGCGATGCACTTCACAGGCGTGTGAATCTGTGAATTTCATGCTTTTTCTATATGCGTTAGAATGTATCACGTTTGAATTGCTAAGGAAGATATCTTTGACAGAAAAAGATAATGATATTAAATTTGTATAGCCCGCACCATCTATTTCAAAATCAGTAGATTCAATAGAATACTTTTATTGCATAAGTACTGACATGTATCTAAAACAATTACGTTTATTTGAGACAGTTAAAAAGTAATTAATAAAACTAATGGTATGTTCAAAGCTGCACGCAATATAACCTACGTTAAGCGTATATGCATTTAAAAGATTCGTTGCAAAAAGGCACGCTTGAATCCCAAAAGAGGAGCCTTATAACAAAGCTAATATTAGACAATCATTTCCTGTCAAAAGGGTGGGTTGCCCCCGCTCGTCAGGCCGAGGGGGGATGGAAATAGCTCCTCGTCTCTCCAGATTTTCGCTCCCGTGTTCCGAGTGTGAATCTGAATTTTTTGCGTTAGTGTGATGAATGGATTTTTAATATCCACGCAGATGGATTTCTTGGGGTCTTTTTGCGTTTGATGAAAAATGTTCCTCTAAAAACATGCTTGCTCTGCAGATTGATTTTATGAGGAGATATTTAGCAAATCTGATATCATATAATGAAGCTTTTAAATATGTAAATAAGTATTGAACGTGAGCATGAGACTTACTAATAGTTTATGATCATGTCTCTATCAAAATAGTTGACTCACCAGTTTCAAAACTGAACATTACTAAATTATATCAAGAGTTTCAGTTCGACGACCGAAAGCTTAGGAGAACACCTCGATCCAAACAATAAAATCTCCACGTACCTACTGTGTGAAAAAATAAAACAAAAATATTCAAATCGCTGCGATGTTTTGAATAAAATTTATTGGTGGAACGTCTATTTCTGGTCGTTTTCGTAGAGACGACCACTTGATATTATATGGCCTATGAATAGTGCCAAGAAAAACGCCGTGCCGTGGGTATTCCACGTTGACAGATTTGTGTCCTACACATGAATGTTGGGCCCGGAAGCTTTTTTTGTCATTTTATTAATAAATCTGTCTGAGAAGTTCCAAATACGAGGTCGATGTTCACACCATATTGTTACAATTTCTTGTTTCGTATACTCGTATCATATTTCGACATTGTTATATCGAAGCATTCCAAAGCTTTGTTATATGCGTCAAAAATATAATCAGTCGCTGTTATTGAGTTAAACTGACGCTGAATGTTCATTGGCGGTAAATAATCGCGTTGATGGAAACGAAAACGGTCACCGAATTAAATCGCCAATGGCCATTTTAATCGCGAGTCGTCACCGCAAAATATTTTTGTTGATGCAGCAATAATTCCGAGCTCGCATATTGCGCGATTCCGCGCGTAGATAACAGAAATAATGGGGTTCAAAAATGAAATTAATTCCAGGTTGATGATTTCAAATTGAAAAGTCACATCGGCCCGCGCCATAATTCATTGCCTGAAACGTGTTCGGACGGCTGTGTCGGACGGCAGGGCTGCCAACGACACATTATTTATTTACGTTGTGGAGTGTTTTAAACTTGGCTTAGGAATACACCCGTATTATGTGATCGAAATGTATTATTCGCTTGAAAATTTTTCTGGTAGCTATGGGTAACTGCAACATCGAATATGCGGTGAGGTTTGTCGTTGAAATGTGTCGATGAAATGCGCAATTGCTAACGATAATGTCACTTATTTTACTATGTGACGTGAGTAGTAAAGTATTAACGCATACGTTAAAAAATTCGTTATATAAATTACCGCAATTAAGTACATTATGCTGCGAAATGTCTGGTTTAGGAAGCACATCCATTTTGAATATCACCCTTTCTTTTTGAAATAGTGCGACAATGCTAAACAATAAGAAACATAACTAAGCCCGTTGTAATATTGCGTTGCATATTTTAATGCAACAATGGGGCGCAATATTTAATGCATGCGATAGAGTAAATATTAGTATTATTAAGCTGATTAAAATTAAAATTAACTTTTTTTTCTTTATATGAATAGAGATAATGTTATGCATGCATTCCAAAGTTTATATTAGTACCCGCATAGCATAGTTATTATGATTTAAAATATATATACGCAATTCGTAGATTCTAGGTGGATCAACCCTGTATAAGTACTAAGTGCTCATTGTCACAGGCCACTGTCGGGCTCTTCCGCCTCACTTCACTCTATATCTGCAGGAAAAGGTGGTTACATCCCCACAGGATGATGAAGGTCTCATTGATTTAATTTTCCATTACCGGCTTGAATGTACATGTGAACAGACATATAGGTAATATTAAAATTCACTGTGATGCAGGTGATGATGATACCACGATAATACATACTTACAAAAATACGATGATTAAAAAATCTATTGGTTTTGTTTTATTTTGTGAAAAATCATGAGAATACGTGACTTATTAATGGTTTAATTATTGGCAAAGTTTGGATGTTTAAATACACTTACGTGCAGTGATATCGACCCACCTGTACGCTTTGGTTCAGAGTTCGAGAAAACTCTGTAACCTGCAAATATTTTAACCCTGCTTGTTAAACAAGGACTTAAGCTTACATTATACCAGTTTTAACTGTAACAGATTTAGGTTTATTGATTTTACAAACAGAAAACCAAAATTATTAAAACAGATAAATTTTCTTGGGAAAATCAGCTGAATTTAAAAGGTCAATAAATCTGCGGGGATAATATTTTTTTTAAATAAACATTGATTGAAATAACTTTTAACACTGTACACAGTCACAAAGATTGCGTATTTATAACGAAAAAATGATGAACAGGGTTTTTCCAACAAATAAGTCTATTGTCAGCAACACTTCTTTTATCCATGTTTAAAGTAGGTATAAAGCTTTTGAAATATACTTTTAAATTGTATTTACAGTTTTTGTTCCATTGCACGTTAGTGAAATTTAGTCAGTTGATAGCGAAACATGGCTGGGAGGACATAGATCCAATGTGACACACGTACCTTGCAGGCGTAGCACGGACCGTGGACAAAACGGGACTAGAGACAAATAACATGTTTCTTCTCGTTCTCTCATATAACAATGAATCGAGACGAGACAAGGGTTAGTAATTTTTTCTACTGTAGTACAACACCCGCCGTCCTAGGCCTGGTTTGCCTGCCTTGGGCACAATCTGTAACTATACTAGGTAGTAGTAAAAGAATAACATATGTTCCGAAATGGTGATATAGTGGACGCACTAGCATTCGATTTAATTAAATCATTGTATGCGATGGTATGAGATGTTGCTGTCAAGAGACTGGTGATGTTACCGGAACGGCAATCTGGTTAAGAATCCACCGTTCATCGTACTTCTGTTTTTACTTGTTAATACACCAGTTACAGACCTTATGTATCATTCATATTGCTGTCCATAGCAATTTTCCTTTTACTGCGTCGAAATATAAAACTAGTAGAGATTTTTTGAACATTGAAACATGTGTAATGCCTAAAGACAAACTGTACGGTATATAACGGAAACCAGAGCAAAATTATTTATTTGGCTTTGTTCTTCGAAGAGTCCACCGGAAGTAATAATTTATAATACTTAATTAAATCGTAATATTCATAAGCTAGGGAAGTAAGTATACATCCGCGTAAACATGTTAATCCAACTAATTATTGTACAACTTAATTAGAAAAAAAGAACCTCTAAATCATCTCATCCATTCTCAGCTATATCATGCTCGAGGCCTGTAAAGAAACAATGGTTATATTTGCATCTTTATCTGATGCCAATTTCGGCCGTAGGTTAGACAGAAACAGCTTACAGGCACAGTCACGTAAAAGGGGCCCGTAATTTGCTTGCACGAAAATTTGATAATAAATCATAATAGTTTTAGACAGAGCAGAGGTAAAAAATAAACCAATTTGGAAAGTGAATTGTAAGGCACGGCGAGCACCGCCGCTCGGTCTGTTATTAGAGCAATTATGTTATTATGTTCGCCGTATCTAATCCGAAAAACTAAATTGGAGTCGGCCGCTGCCGGCGAATGCCCGATAGGTTCAATCATTCGACTTTTGGGTCGCACGAAATTCGTTGCGGAAGCAATAAGAAACACGAAAATTCCTAACGAAATTAACCAATAAGATAACAGCCTAATGCAAGCGAAATATCGAATCGATAAAAAACTGGGTGCGTTACAAAATTAGAGACCCCGTTTGGCTATGGTCCATAGTTTTGTACAAATTAAAAAGGGTCCTCGCTGCAGTACATATTTCAAAGTTCACATTTCATACAACCCCATGTTGCCCTTTGATATCCCTCACTTAACTCATATTTCATTCAATATGACCATAATTGAAGTGATAGGTCGGACTTCATTAGAATAAAACGCTTATTGCCCGCGCGGAAGGGTCCATAATAGTTCGCAGATGCGACGCGAGATAAGGAATATCATGAGCGATTGCCTCTTTCACAATTTGTATCTTTAGCATACTCTGTCGGTGAAACAGGTTTTCCTTGTGTAAGTTACGGGCGCGGAGTTTCGTGTTTTCGTTTCAAAGCTCGGTCCCTTTGTGTTATCAAAATATCAAATATGAATACCAAATAAGGGTTGGGACAAAAGAAAAACTGACAACTTTTTAATTTATGCGCAAACGAGTACATGAAAACGTAATAATAGGAGCGTGTTTGGTAAATATATTAATGTAATAATTCTCTGAGGGCGTTCCGAACTTGTCGGCTGGTATTTTTTCTAAAATTTCACGGTGTATACATCATCTGACGCTCGTGGAAATTGTTGAAGACTTCATTATGAACGTTGAGTGGCTTACTTTGTGATTGTGTACGATCATTATGTGGCCTGCGCATTCTTAATTTGGTCCACCATATAATTATTCTGAAAATTTACTTATTGTTGCATTTCTTTCTTGTTGTATGACAATTTTATATTTCAACAATACTAACAAAAGATTTAGTGATTAGTGTATTTTGTGCGAAAGCGTAAATATAATTTATTAGGAACACAAAGCGTAAATATAATAACAAAAATCAACATATATTTCATTATTTACAAAAACCAACGACGTATTTACAGACATTAAGGAATTATATTCAATATTGCGTAATAATCTTTTTTTTTATATGCGCAATTACGTTTCAATGTTAAAATTTTGGTTTCACCAAGTTTGGACTTAATCTCGTTTATTTGGTTTTAGCAAATATAGACAGTACCAAGGAACTCCAGAAGGTTTTGTTTTATTTAAATAAAAATTGATTTATATTTCAGGAACATATTCAATCATGATGTACAAAAATATGTATAAACATAATGTGACCTGAACAAACTATGCATCCATTGACCTCGAAGCTGATATAAATATTTATTTTAAAGTTTATTGCACGTAGGTACTAGTAGATATGCAAGTCTCCCCGATAACGAATGCAATAAATTATTTTACTCATAATTATTTTATTCACCTTTGTTTATGAAACGATTTTAGCCTTTTCAAACATTATCATTTAAATTAATGTTCCGATGATAGCGAAAAGTGTTTGCTTAAACATTTTTCAATTGTTACCTACCTATTTTTTATTAATTAATTCTCCTTCTTATCTTTATTGGTATTGGAAGTTGATATTTCGATTAAAAGTAATTTATGACTTTGTTGCAATTAAAAGGAATTGCTCTGTTAATTGATTTATACGTTTTTTGCTATTTTCACCTTATTTGTACATCGTCATATCAAAGCGTGTAAAGTAACATGTAGAGCAAATCAATTTTAGCGTCCAATAGAGACTGTCGCGTTCTTTTGTTGGCATATACCTACCTATTCGTCCAAGATTGATATGAACTTGACCAGAATAATGCTCATTTAGTTGCAGTGACCCACTTATCAATACAGTAGAATATTTCCCCTGACCCTGTCTCGTATCAACTGAGACTGATAACGCGACGTAGGTCACATACAAGAGCCAACGACTTTTTGTGAATACAATTTTTTTTTCTCTTACGATAAGGGCATAATGTATGATCATTGTCATATTATGACATGTGCTTATGATTAGGAAAAAAGTACTTTAATGTATATTGTGATTAGTAAATGAAATATCTGTCTTACCTATTGTGTAAATGTAGTAATTATGCACTGCCTTCACCAGAACTACACTAGAATTATTCTGTTTAAATTATTTCACTCTTCAAAATCGACTCTGTGGTTTTAATATCAAAATGAATAGACAAATAGAGCTTCCTTTACGCTTATAGTTTATTTTATTTTAAATGATGATATAAGGAAGCTTTAGCTTTAAAAAGTCTTTAATCAGTGCGTCCTACCTGTCATGTCATACGGAGCCGAAACATGGCCACTCACGGTAGGGCTAGTCCACAAATTAAAAGTCGCTCAGCGAGCCATGGAAAGGGCTATGCTCGGATTCTCTCTGAAGGATCAGATACGTAACGAGGTGATCCGACAGAGAACGAAGGTTATCGACATAGCTCACCGAATAAGCAAGCTGAAGTGGCAATGGGCTGGCCACATCAACCGCAGAACCGACAACCGTTGGGGAAAATTAGTACTAGAGTGGACCCCATACGTCGGAAAGCGAAGTGTAGGACGCCCTCAGACTAGGTGGAGCGACGATCTTCGCAAGGTGGCTGGCAAAAGCTGGAAGAGAGTAGCCGCGGATCGTGCTCAGTGGCGTGCAATTGGAGAGGCCTATGTCCAGCAGTGGACGTGTGTGGGCTGATGATGATGATGATGATGATGATGATAAGGAAGCTTAATAAGAATATAGTTATGGCCGAGTCCACCTATTTAATCTGCACAAAATTATCTATATTTGATGATCGTGTAATCTGTAAATTTTCAACTTTTATTTCTTTGATGTGAAAATATATTATGTCAAAAATGATGTATACATAGATAATTTAATATTTCTTTAGGAATGAAAGAAACACAACATTGACATTTTTTTTTTTTTTGTTTCAGGTAAGTTCCCACCGTGAACGCTCCGTTTACGGAAATGAGATCCAAATTCAAAGTGCGAGCCACCTTCGTGTGCTGACTGTGTTCTGTCGCGCGCCCGCCACGCGATTAACAGTTCAATCTCGATTTACATAAAGTCGTATTTCAATTTCGCGCGGTCCCCCGTCCGCCGTAGAATGAGTGGGTATGGTCTGGATAACCGACAGCTGAAAATGAGAGGGAAGCCTTATTTCTATCTCATTTTGCCTGGTTTAATCTGGCAATCGCTATCACACAATGTAGTTAGAATTAATCAAATGATGTAAAAGACACGATGCATTATCTTTTTTCCTTCTTTAATTCTATATCAATTATTCTGGCGTAACACTAATTAAATAAACAATGTTATCGAATGTACTACTTATCACCCGCATTGAACTTTCGGCACGGACGTACTTCAATCTATATTAAGTGTACAAAAATAGATACCTATTATGTTGTCACGATTAGACAAATAAATTAGAACGTTTATTTTTATTTGCAACTCTACATTGTTTACATTTTCATCTCAGATACGAAACGTTTGTTGGTACAAATATACAGCGTCGATTAAATATTGTACTGAATGTCCAGATTATTATCTCATTAAAGGTATAAGACTTGAAACGGGCTATTAAGACATCATGTGGAGAATACCGGCGTTAAGATCCTGGCGTTTCCCGCCCATCCGTAGCACCGCATGCATTCGCACGCATTCCGCTAATCTCTCATGAGATCGGCATAGACGCGTGCACACTCCAGAATACCCGGCCATTTTGAAAAACCCACATACACCGAAGTCCGTTTCGCGACTGGGCATCATTTCGTGTGGTCGCGTTAAAAGCACGCTGCATGTTCGCACTCCCACCCGCCGCAACACAGGCGCGAAACACGTATGAATCATGTGCGTATGGCAGTGTGCGTCCGCCGCGCTCCGCTCCGCTGGAGTCTGTCAGTGTGGTAGTGTCCGCGCGTGCGTGTAAACGCGTCGATGTGTGCGCCCACACTCATGGCAGCGGACTATGACGGCTCGTAGATTTGACAGCTAGCTCAATGCGGGTTCAGACGTTTATTATACCGCGACCGATGTAATTTTCGTAAACCATTTGACATGTTATATGCTCGCTTTAGTGACGTGCACGTTTCAGTGACAGTGACATCGTGTTTGCGCGCGAACTTGAACATGATACAGTTAGTGGTCGCGATATCCAATTTTCCGATTGATTTGTGACATACCCCGTCCGGAGACTTTACGATGTCAGCAATTAGTTACGGTCCGTCGCCTGTATATCTGGGGTGCATTGATACGAATAAAAAATCGGCCGCGGTTTTGTGGTATCAACAAGACGGAACGAAAACATGCGCCACGTTCTAGGAAATATAAATAAATAAACTCGTTAGGACCGAGCTGTGAAACGATACAATAAATTATGCTAAAAAAGAGGTGATATACATTTATATTTTTTAATTGATAGACTTTAAATTAATTCTTTTTTATATATTAGTAACGTAGAGACTGTTAAAAAGTAATATTTTTGTAACGAAATTGTGTGAATTTAGTGATAGTCTGTAAATAATACATATTGAGTGCTCATTTACGCCTTACATGGAGTTGTTATGGACCTTAACTACAGCAGATCTTTGGGATATTGTTTGGTAAGTATTATCGAATTCAAAAACTGTTATTCATAAATCAAAAACAAATATTATGTTTCCTGAAATGTAATTTAAATAAAATAATACCAACCAAAAACATTCATCAAGGTTTTTTACTGATTATTAAAAATCTTTTCTTCTATGCAACGATCTAATGTATCAAAGATTTGCATTTTGTCTACGAAAGTAAATTTTTGATATAAGTAATTTACTTTCTATCTTTTCTGCAAGTAAAACTACTAAAGTCCAATATCTTCGCTATAGTCACACAGGTTTTTAGAGATTATGTAAAGTTTTCCGCATTGCTCAATATTGGTAAAATACGTCAGAACACAATTTGCCGGTAAATCTCAAATATTGAAAGTAGACTATACAAAACTCTACATACTCACTAAGTATAAATTACTTTCTGCGGCTCATATTTCTTTCTGCAAATAAGACATTCATGAAGCTGATGGTTGTGTCTCATAGTAACATAATTCATTTAAATAGTAGTACGAACTTACGTGTATAAAGAATAAACTAAAGAGATGAATTTTAATAAACAAATAATTGCTAAAGATTTAAATTATCAAATTTCGAAATGTCTGAAATGGAATAGAATATCATATCGTAAACTAGTAAGAACCCAAACTGTACATAATTAAAACATTTCATTAAAATTAACATTATCTTATAATTTTATATTGACTCTACATGACTCTATCAATACTCCACGTAATGATTGAACATAGCCGTCAGTTTCAAAGTAGTGTAAAATACAAATTATTACTTGATTACAAATAACAACGTTCATTCACTAGAATATTTTTTGTTATTGAAAAAATTAAGCGCAACAGGTCTCGAAGATTAATAGAGACATTAAACTGAATGAGCACATGTTATATTGTTCCCTTTACATAGCGATATTCGGCCTTTAAGTGGGAGTCGCCGAAAAGCAGGTAGAGAGATAGTGTCATTATTTTTTCTTTGCGTCATTAATCAAATTTCTTTATTATTCCACGTGCGCCGATGAGATAGAGACATGGCTGGTAATCTATTTGCTGACGAAGGCACCGCCTTGACTTTAGGCAATGTTTAGTTTCGGATACATTTGTTGTTTTTATATCTTTTTTGTAGTATTGTTTTTTTTTTGTAGTTTATCTTTAATATTAGTTTCATACTTATTTTCCTGTCACCATGAACATTCTAGTGATTCCAGGGTCCCCCTGAAAAGAGTGATTTGAGTCGTGTCCCACCAGGCTAGCTCCGCATAGGCTAGTAGAATTATTATTAAAAAAATATTCTATTTTCATTTACATTGGCTGAGCTGTATCCAGCTATAATTGTCTAAATAAGTAAGACCTAATCCAAAGTCCGCGCAAACCAATTATAAGTTCAAACAATTAATATTTACTGAAAGTTAAAACAATTAATATTCACTGTAGGCTTAAACAATCAATTATTTTCTATACCAAAATTTCATATTTAGGGTAAGTCAAACATAATATCAAATTGTGATTTAACAATTATTAATGTTGTACATTATGTTAAGGTTTTACATATTTTCTTTTACTTATGACCAATATTTAAGATTAAATTAATATTACGGCAATTTGTTAGCTTTGTACATAACTTTTAAAAATCTAAGTTAATGATAAATGAGAAGAAAAGACACTATTGTCATCTAAAAAGTAACAGTAACTTGTTTTAAAACAATACAATGATTTGTTATTTAAGAAGCATATGAATGTAAAAATAAAAGTACCTACTCGTACATACTTACATGGACAGAGCGCTATAAGAATTGAAAGCACACAAAAATCTATTGAAAAATAGATTGTACAACAAGGGCATAAAATGAGTCATTGTAGACCGAGACGATAGTAAGTTCAGGGGTACAATGACTATTTATGCCAGTGTTTTACACTCTGCTTTTCACTTCGATTGCGAGAAAATTAAACAATTACTTCAATATATAAACGAAAGTTTAATTAAAATTATATAAAAACTCAAATATGTAACACAATGTTGAAAAATTAAAGAACTTAAATAATAGCCAATTCCCGCCGGTAAACTTTTTTTTACTATTACTATTTTTAACCGGTTACTATTTTTATGTGGTTTCATGTCTTTTGAGCTAGAAAATACAAGACAAATAAATTAAAACAAATAAATATATTATAGCAAGTTATTCTGTGAAGTTTTATTGAGCGTTGTTGGCTGTTGAGCCAAAGAATCTTTGTCTAAAAGAAAATTTTACTTTATGCTCCTAACACATAAAAAACCATTTTATGCAGCCTATAAACGACATAAAGACGAACTTTTCGAGCACGAGAAGTGAAAATATGGATATCGGTAAGGGTTGACCTCTTGGTCATATACTTATTCTTGATATACATATTTTTTTTTCAACACGATTTTACTAATTTCACACGATCTTACTAATTTGTATACACCCAAAGGTAATGTGATACCGGTACAATAAATTTTACGAAAATGCATACAGTATATACATTTACAACATTATGTTTCTGTTTTTTGTAGCCTTAAAGTATCCAATTAGATCTAATAGTATAATTTCTATTAGATTTAGTGTTGCCCAAAATCGGTCTGGGTCTTGCAGTCTTGCGAGACTCTCGCTGCAAGTCCGACACCAAGATCGGCCAAATTGTACCAAAACCAAGACCAAGGCTGATCCATGTAAGGTTTGAGCAAGAGTATTGCTCAAATAGTGTCAGGATGTGTCGTCAGTACAATGCAATCTCTAAAACTCATCACAAAACCAACTGACATCTTTGGACAAAAACTTTCTAAATTTAAATTTAACATCAGACATGTCATTTTAAATTTGTAATTGTTTCATGGTTAATCATTGGCCTTTTTTGATATAACAACTACTGTCGACTTTAGTATTCCTACACTACTAATACTGTACCGCTCTACTTTGAATCAGCTGTATACACATGTTTAGGGATATAGTCTTGTTCGCTATTTTGTACATGCTTTAATTATTCAATGTTTGATTATATTCTGTTTTGTGTATCAAATAAATAAATAAATAAATATTGCATGGATTAGTCTTGGTGTTGCTCTAGGACTCGGTCTTCTTGCAGCTAGAGCCTCGCAAGACCAAGACGGATTTTGGGCAACACTAATTAGATTGCATTATTTGAAAAATAAATCATATTTCAACAAATAACTAAATAATAACAAAAGGCAAAATAATACAATTAATATTATGAATGTATTTTTAACATACTATAGAGAAAGTTAAAACAAAACCATTTATTTTTAGAATTTATTTCGACTATAGAAAAATTTTCGCCTTGAAATCCAGAAAAATAATCATTTCAATATTTATTTATTTATCAAGTATTTTCATATGATAACAGTGCTATTTAGTTAGGCAGTGAATGATATCGAATCGTCAAAATATCACAGAATATATTTAGTTCCGAAAAGTATAACTTTCAGTTTTTTCATAAATTTAATTTTGAGAGGTTTGTTATAATAGGTTGGGGAAAAAGTTTCTTCGCATTTTTTAAGAAAATTCAAAACATTTTTTAATATAGTTTATTTACATTTAACTAAAGTATGTAGGTACCATTTTGTTCGATAACTTTTTGCCATCTTGTAGGTAGGGACATGATCCCATTGCTATAGAAATTTTGGGACTTCTGGTCAAAATACCGCGACAAGTGGTTTTGGCAGTCCTCTCGTGATGTTAACCTGACACTGCCTAAAGAATTCTGAAGAGACCGAAACAGGTGGAAATCTGAAGGTGCAAGGTCAGGACTATACGGCGGATGCATTAACACCTCCCAGCCAAACTCTCTTAATTTTTGCTGAGTGGCTAAAGATGTGTGAGGTCTAGCGTGATGAAAAACCACACCCCTTCTGTTGATTAACTCCGGCCGCTTTCTCTCAACTTCTTGCTTTAATCTCATCAGTTGTTCGCAGTAGAGTTCAGAATCGATGGTCCTGCCTGGTGGTAACAGCTCATAATGAATAATGCCCTTCCAATCCCACCACACACACAGCATCACCTTGTTGCGAGTTAACCCGGGTTTCACCACAGTCTGTGAAGCCTGACCGGCCTTTGACCACGACCTTTTTCGCACGTTCTTGTCGTACGTGATCCACTTTTCATCACCAGTTATCAGCTTCTTCAAAAATGGTTCGGTTTCATTACGTCGTAATAAAGAATCACAAATGAGTACACGGTTCATTAGGTTTCTTTCAGTGAGCTCGTGAGGTACCCAAATGTCGAGCTTTTTTGTGTACCCAGTTTTTTTCAAATGCGCCAAAACTGTTTTGTGCTCAATTCCCAGTTCTTCAGCTACGTCGTAACTACTGACATGCCGATCTTGCTCCACTTTTTCAAAAATGGCATCCATTTTATCTGTAATAGGGCGACCAGAGCGACGTGCATCTTTGACATCAAAATTTCCGGATTGAAAACGCTTAAACCAAATTTGTGCTACTCTCACAGACACTGCACTAGGTCCATAAACATCGCAAATTTTTTTCGCGGCTTGCGTTGCATTTTTACCTTTTTTGTAGTAAAATTTTAAAATGAATCGAATTTCTTCATTAGATTCACTCATCTTGGCGGTACGAAAAACAAATGAAAATCACACATTTTCCTAATTTGAATTTGGAATTATGTTCTTTAAAATTTAAACTTTCAATGATACCAAAACCAGCCAGATACAAATAGTATAGCCAAAGAGATTTTATTACAAGTTTATACATACTATAATGCGAAAAGACTTTTTCCCCAACCTAATATTTCATCTTTTTTGTGATACATTCCTTTTATAATGTTATTCTCATACGCTAATCTTTCAAATGGTGATGTTTAAAAATTGCAAAAAAAACTGTAAGGATTCAATGATGGAATAAATTTGAAAAACAGTTTATGATGAGATATTTAGACGGATAGTTCATCTAAATATTACATTAGAAGATAATTCAAATATGACTAGATTATCCACTTCCACTGTTTAAATGTAGAGTATCCAATGTATATTTACATCTCTTACCAAACTCAGCTCTATTAAGTCAATTTTGGCTGAATGTCGTCAGCGCCATTGTTTAAAACTATAATTGTCTCATTACGCGATCTCAGTGCAATTTTTGTTTCCCACGTGTTCTGTATGGTGCTTAAAATTTTGGGATGATATTTAATAGCGTCGTATTATGGCCGTGGTGTGTATGATTAAATGAAAATATAAAGTTTTTTAGATATCATTATTTATTTTTGCAAACAAGAATGAAAGGAATAACGAAGAATAAGAATATAACATAATGAAATATGTTAAGAGACCTATAGCCCCACAGTGCCAGTGTGTAAATTTTTTATTGCATTTATAAAAAAGCACGTACAGTAAGTGCCGCGTAAAGCTATACTGTTTGACCGCTGCGCGTTGGACCACTTTTATGTCACGCATAATAACGACGGGTTTCGTAGTGCAAATCTAAAGCTTAACGTGGCACATAATGTACATTTTTATACAACTAAGTTGTCATACAAGCAAACTGCCCATCTGATAGTAAGTGGGAACAGTCACCCATAATACATGTGGCTCGTTAATACAACCCATAATACATACGTTGTCAACCTGGGACATCAGATGTAAAGTTACGGTACCCAGTAATTTACCAGCATTATCTTAGTCTTCAAAACGGAATACAGCAATGCAAGTACTGCTGCTTTGCGTCAAAAACAGGTAAGACGGAGGTATCCAAGTAGACGACCCTGGCACAGAGTCTCCCTCCGGTACATATGGCGGGCTTATCTAGGACTTATCTCTGTTGAACCCAATGGTTCAACAGAGAGCTGTGCTTTCCATTATCATGTGAAAGTATGACTAGAAAGCAAATAATAAAATTACATTCATAAAAAAAATATATCACTTTAGTATAAATTAAAAAATAAATATATATATATTGCTTCAAAAATATATACGGCGACGATACGTTTAGCGCAGAGGTCGAGTGATCACCTACTGCGCAACGGGTCGCGGGTTTGATTCCCGTACGGGACAAATGTTTTGTATGGCCTACAGAAATTTGTTCCGGTCTGGGCGTATGTGCATGTGATATTCTATGTTTGTAACTGCACCCACGACACAGGAGAAGATGCTAGTGTGGGGCGACGTTTTCTTTTTTTAAATAAAAAATATGTCTTCGTATATATACATACAATCCAATGGATGATAATAAATTATAAATGTTTTGGTAGAAAATGAGGAATTCAGCTTCAATGATTCAAAGAGCTGAGGAGCAAACTTGAAAGCTTTTTACTAAGAGGCAGCTTGCGGTGACCCTGAAAAAATTAGTCAGAAACTTAAAACGATGGAATGGCATCTCAAATACAGGTCTTTGATGCAACAAAGATGATGACTATTGGGTCTTTCAGTGCTACTCAATAAGAAATTACTTTCTAGATAAGGTGCATGAAATTTTTTGAGGACATTAAATCAAGTGCAAAGAATTCGTAATTCTCTACGCTTCCAGATGGGGAGCCCCTTAAGCTGACATTTTGTAGGAAGATACATGATAAAGCGTAGATAAAGCGTCTGCATTTGTTTAGTAAACGCTCAGGTTTGTCGAGAGAGGCTTGGGTAAGATAAGTGCAGCTCATATTAGCGTAATCAATGAGTGGAAGTACTATGGACTGAGTGAGAAATAGCTTAGCTAAGAAGCAGCCGGATGAAGGTAAGAATTTGTACCGGTACAAGTTACACAATATCCGTGTAACCCGTCTGCAAACCTCCACAAGATGATTACACCAGCTAAGGTTGTTATCAAAATAAAGATCCAGATTCTTCACAATAGTCAAGATCATATTCACATAGTCAAGAATTATATTATTGTTGTGCTTTACGGGGTTTTGTTGTCAATGCTAATATAGCTTAACTAATTGTTTCCAACCACAATAGCCTGACACTTACTAGGGTAGACAGCAATCCCAAACTAACTAGCCCATTCAAGTACATGGTCGAGATCTTGATGTAAGGAATGGATTGGTTGATATCTGAAGATCGTTAGCGTAAAGTTAGTGAAAGCAATAAATAAGGTGAGTGATGAAGTTAATAAATAACTAAAAAAGAAAAGGAGTAAGTATACTGCCTTGTAGAATGCCAGATCCGAGTTCACTCCAGTCAGACAAATCGTTCCCTATGCGTACATCTTGCTGGTGACCATGATGATATAATGCAAACCATTCCAGAGCTGAGAGATCCGCAAGTGGAAAAGATAAGTCCGTAGTATATCGTGGTCCACAGTATCAAAAGCATTAGAAAAGTCAATGAGAACAAGAATTGCAATTCGAGACTTTTCTATGCTATCCCTCATGTCATGAATGACTTTCAAAAATGCTGTGGTAGTGTGGTTAGCCCGAAACCTGATTGAAAAGGGCTGAGAAAATTACTGTGACACCAATCGATCACCTTCAATTGAAAATTTTCTATTTACTGATAAGGGCAACTTATAAATGATCCATTACCGGGATTGGGCTCTTCATACACTAGGAGGAGTTGGCCTACTACACCAGATATAGTTTGGTGTACGGCTTTGTACACCAAATCCATCTTCCATCTCCTCGCAGAGGTAAAATCCCATAGTCAACTCTTGCGACGTGAACAGTTCGATTTCCTTAATTTTAAAAATGTTTACGTTCAAATATGATGTTTTTGATTCAAGTATCTACTTAACTGTGGTCAAATTTCAGGCAAAATCTGTAATTACGAATCCGCATTTTGGGTTGATAAAAATCTGAAAACCTCTTCAGAATTGGCTTACAGTAAAACTTAAATATACCACATATACAGGTTGATCAACCCATATGGGTCAGTAGAGAAGTCAGAAACTACGAGAGATAGCGAAATCTGTTCTTAGGAACTATTTAAATTTTAAATTCTCATACATAACCGGGAATCGAACATGGTGATAATCTCTATAAACAATGTTATAAATCTCGCAAGTTTTTTCGTTGTTATTGTTAATGGCGTGAATCATAGGTCACAAGGAACACATTTTTAATGAACCTTACTTAAATAATAAAAAAAACTCAAATGTAAGATAATTATTTAATTTAATTATTTTTAAATTTTAAATAAATTTGCTCGCCCGCTGATCGAATGTGTTCTAATTTTAAATAAACGCAATTCGTAATGCAAAATATCGATGCAGATAAAATATGTATAAGTTCAAATAAATGATTTATATTGATGAACTATGACGACATTATGCAAATTATTTAAATTGTGGAAATTTCAATCTAATATTTACACGAGATTTCATAGCAAAATTTGATCTTTATACTCACTGGATTAACTATACAAACAAAAACTGCATGTGAATACTCATAGAATTTTGACCAGGTTCGATTCCCGGTTATGTTTGAAAGTTAAATAAAATTTGCGAATACAATTATTATTAAATCTTTAATCGGCGCCATGGTTCTGATTTCTCCCTACTAACCCATTCAGATTGATCACCCGGTATACCTAAATCAGAAAAGATAAATTGCCTTACTACAATGTAGACCATAATCGAGAACATAAAAAGTATGTATTGTTTATCGAACTTCTTATAATATTTATTGCCTGCAAATTATCGAATCATTAATCTTGTAAGTGAGGCAATATAAAAATCGATACGTCAAACGCTCGGCACATAAATTGTTAGAGCCGCTCGTACATTTCAGTACACCGCGACTATTATTCTAACGGTCCCTTTCACTGCTATCTGCTGACCATCAGGTGAACTGCTTTTTTAAGCCGCCTTAATAAAGTGAATAGCATATAAGATTTTAATGTGGAGATTTTTATGCGATAATACGCCGTGAAGCGCACGACTTTCTAAGGCTGGCCGGCGGTTTCTTTCTTTTTCAGATTCGGTATGCTCTGCCCTTTGTGTGCACGTTTCGGACACGCCGAGAGCTTTTTGGAGTGCTTATGCCTTTTGAGTCATGTCAAAGGTTAGCTAACTCGCGGAAAATGTTGGTCGATTTCTAAAACCACGTTTTCTTGTATTCGCACGTAGCATGTGTAGAGCGTTACGATGTTTTTTATATCAAATGTTTGAAATGAAGAGAGACGATAATGTAGTTGTGTAGCTTTCCATTTGGACTAGTTTCTTAATGAAATCAATGATAGAATATGTATTGAAACTATTTTATTTTTCCCTTTGTATAAACAAACGTAGTGTGCAAACAACATTCTTCTCAAACATAGCAATGAATTAGTACCTATGTTTACTTTGCGTGTTTGTGGAGTTGGTCTTTAAGATGCTTGTAGCTTTTAATAGAGCTCGTTCGTAAACATCGTTTATTTTTGGTTAAAAGATACAATATTTCCATACTAAATCATATAATTACATAACATAGCTCATTCCTATTTTAATACACCGGGGAATGATTGATTATTAAATGCAGTAACTACAGACAAAAGTCATACATAAATGCCAAAACAGAAACTCGTGACCTTTACTTTACACCATAGTCGTATCTACAGTAACATATCAAAAGAATTCAAAAAAAGAAATTAATATTAAACAACATAACAAATGAAAATTTTAGAATGAACAATTCGTCGTGGACAGCGTTTTGAACGCGGTCACAGAATCGTCTACGCCCACATCACTGCGTATTTAATTTAATATCATTTGTTCGTGTCATCGGGCACCACTAACATAGCCGGTGACTAATTAAATATTTTAATTAGCATTTGGTCTGTATACTTATGTAACATATGAGTAACATTATACCCGGGATACTGTGGGAACACGGCATCAGCGTCCTATCTATCCTATACTATATGCTAGAACTCCGTTAAAACTGTAATGAGTTTTTTACAGATTCAATATAGTTCCACTGATTGCATAGTAATGATGTGTTAAAGTAAAATCAACCCTTTGCTATGTAGTTCAAATAATAATTGCAATAAATCATTTTATTTGCCAAAATATGGCTACAATGATGGTATGCATAACTGAATTCCAACGTATATGACGTCTTTTGTCGACATGCAAATATTTTATACAACGGGAAGTCTTGATATATTTTTTTATTCGACAATGACAATGATAAATATTATTCAATTCACCAACATTACTTATTTCTGAGACACAATGTTGAAGAGTGACTGGTGTCTGTTTTAAACATGTATAGATAAAATAAATAATAATATTATATAGTCAAAAAGATACATAGAGGTTAGAAATGTAAAATAAATAAAAATCTAATTGATTTTGCCTTCAACATGTAACAACAATAAAATTACTGCCATCTGTTTATGTAGAACAATGCAGATTTTATTACATGTAAGTTATAATATCAAAAACAATAATTATATCTCACAAAAGTAAGTTAAATTAATTTTGCTAAATAAATCGCGAGCATCAACATACTTGCCGGAAAAAAAATGCAATTTGCTACGGCGCGTAAGTAGATAATCCTGAGATTTACTGTATTATAACTCAAGTCTTAAGTGTTTTATCTATGTAATAATCTTACTATCTAGCTTACATTTTTCATTCTTCGTTCTTGTATTTTTTTCTAAGAGCACTAAACAAGATAATTTAACGGAGATTAGCGCAAAATCGCATTAAAAATCGCTCCCTTAATTGTAATTGACGTGTAGTTGTGTAGTTTTTAAAGAACACGATATAAGGTCGAAATTAAACGAAAGCTAGCGATAAAATGTGTAACGGAAATTATGAAAGGTACAAAGTGGCCGCTCGGAAAAAACTTGCGTTGATAAATTAGCGCTAAGTAAAGATAATCACAAGAAAATCGCCGGTTTGACATGCGGTGTCATGAAATTGATGTGTATTACAGGGACGGCAACACCCGCTCGTTTGCACGCGAATTCGTAAAATTATCGGGCGGTCGATTTGAATATTAATCTCTGGAGCTCGAGAGCCAATCGACGTCATTAGAATGGAACCTTTTTTTTACTTTTTAAACTGTATTTTGTATACGAACTGACTCAGTGACCTTCGTTTGGAATTCCTAAGACAGGAAATCGCCTAGGACCATAACAGGTTTCGCAAATATTGATAATGTGGAAAATACACATATTTTTTGAGCTGGTTTTTCCAATTAAACTTGATGCAAGGGGGAATTACGATACACTTTATTTTTTGACTTAGTTGCTTCCAAAACTTTTTCATAATAATGGAGAAAAAATCAAATGTTTATAGCTTGTTGTGATATACTTATATTTAAATTCTGTTAATGTTACTGACAGTTAGGAATATGGCTATTGATATCATGCATATTTATTGTTGGCCTTTATTTCTCGTGATAGTAAAAAAAAACACCAATCTTTTATAAAAACCGACAGTGAAGCTTTTGGTTCATTTTTCGGGTCTTAGTTGTACTCGTATAGCAACTCGACAGTTTTATTAACATTGTTGTTATGGCAATTAGCTTAGGAATTATTATCGTAGCTGCTTATTCATATAAAAAAGTAAACCAGTCCGGTTTAAAAAAATGTCTACGTCAATGAGACATTAAACCCGTATCCCTCCTACAATCTAGTAGGTATATTTCAAACGGGGCACATGTTGGTTCTACTTAACATATATCCTAAAAGCAGGCTTCACCTGGATTTCTCTGGATATCTACCGACCAGCTATCTAACTCTTTAATTTTTGAAACACAACAATCTTAGGTATTAGTGTGGTTATTAAGGCCACAAAGTCAGATAAGATGATGGTAACTAGCGCAGGCTTAAAACCCTATCACTCACCAAACCAAGTACAAAAACCCTCGGGCGCGCTGGTAGTGGTAGTCGCAGTGTGGACCTTACCATGCGCGCCCATAAGGGCAGGGAGAACACCGGGGGGTTTTAGTGGGTCGGCCTGGCATTCTGCCGGGAGAGCCCCACACACGCCCGCCGTCTAGCCAACGGCGGGTACGGTGCGGTTGCGCATTTCCCCCCGAAAAAAAAAATGGTGAGCCTACCTCTACATTAGATCCAGGTCTAACCAGTAGACCATGGAGACACATAGAGATCATGGTAGGCTTGTGTTATTTGCGGTCTTTAGTTTGGAAAGTCTGACATATATTCGGTGGTTGATATCAAAATGAGTTTACTTTTAAATAAAATTAAACCAAATTCTCATAGATGTGAAGTAATTAGGTAGTGGTAATTAAAAATACCATCATTCTCTGCTGCCTATCTCAGCAATTAAAAATTAAATCATACGTCGTAAAATCATTGCTTAGATCCGCTAATAAAATATGAGAGGCTTGTGAAACCAGCTGCAAATAGCCTTAGGTGAGCAAATGTGAGAGTCAAGAGACGAACTAATATTAATCGTTGAAATATTATATTCATACATGTTTACAGTTTCTAAGTAGAGCAGCTTTCCTTTTGCCTATCTATGGTAATCAATTTCGATTCGAAAGACATAATTTAAATTAATGATGTGTTTTTTTAAAAAAGGCTCCTAAAAAGTATTTCGCAAAATTATGGGTTGTTTGTTATTTTTGAACGAATGTCAAATTCACATAGTTAACAAATTGAGACTGTGAAGTATGAGTGTGTATTTTTTCAGTTTAGTTTTTAAAATAAATATGTACATGTAAAGTCATTATAATAAAAAATTCGATAGGTATTGCATAAACAGACGAACGTTATATCAAACCAAAATATCAATCGGAATATCGCTATACATTATATTGTTAATTGCTATTCTAACAATTTGTAATGTCATGAATAACAGCGTGTCCATAATTACGTGACTGCCAACAGCGATTGTTGTGTCCATTGGTTTTGGCCTTGCTTTTTCTTTTTTAGGGGTCCGCAGCTTGTTTTGAGGGTAAATTACACAGTACACATGTATTGGATACTCTTAAAATACTATGTTATTACTTATGCACGTTAAATAAACGATTGAAGCTTTTATTTTCTAGAAAAAAAAAACCTTTCGGTTTGGCGCAGATCGTGTCAGTAACAGTCACCTATCGCAGTGTCCCTTTCACAGAAAGTCTTTTTCGCAATAGGTCCCGTTATCATATCCATACTAATATCGTAAATGCGAAAGTGCGTCTGCCTGTCTGTCTGTAACCTCTTCATGCTTAAACCGCTGAACCCATTAAGATAAAATTTGATGTAGAGATAGTTTAAGTCCCGGGAAAGGACACAGGATAGTTTATATCGCAAAAATCATCCTTTAAGGGGGTGAAAAGGGGGTGGAAGTTTGTATGGGGTATCAATAAGCGCTGTAACGATTTAGATGAAATTTGGTATGGGGATAGTTTGAATTGTGGGGAAGGATATAAGCAGATTGTAAAAAATAAGCTACCCAAATTACTAATTTTTCGCGAACAAAGTCGAGGGCAAAAGTTGGTTGTCCTATACGCAAAACTTTCAAATTGCTTCACATTATTGTCAAGGCGAGATGGTTAGGATAATTTAGGAGGTATTTAAGAAAATGACAAGCATTCAAGAGCAATTAGAAAAAATATAACCTAATTAATTACTAGACGAATAGAATTTAATAAATATGAAATTTATATTACGTATTTATAGTAGTCTATATTAGAAATTAATAATGGTGCCCTTATTAATAATTATAAATTTCTTAATTTTGTAGTTTTATCTAAAATAGTTTTTCTTTTCTATGTACAAATACAATACAATGTTCAAATACTTATAAGTACGTAACTAATAATAGTGAATATGATCAGCTTGAGTCTGTTGTTTTTACCTGAAATAATGACGATTTGTAATTTTTTAATACCTAATACCAATGTTAAATTTGTTTAAATATATATTTGTAATCCACTTAAATTATTTTATAACAATTTAAAGTGTTGTACTTTCAACTTTATTTCTTTAAAGCAACCTTTAAAAAACTTACAATTAACATATTTACCTCTCTTATTAACATATTACTTCTACCTACGATAATCTTCTACGATAATATTCAGTTTAGGAGGATAAGTTTTAGTTCTTTTTAACCGACTTCAAAAAAGGAGGAGGTTATCAATTCGGTTGTATTTTTTTTTATGTTTGTTACCTCATAACTCCGTCAATTTTAAACCGATTTTCAAAATTCTTTTTGTATTCGATAGAGTATACTGCAAGGGTGGTCGGTTTCTTTAACTGAAAAGATTTCATTCACTAAAAAGTTAAAAATAATTTTTTTTTACAAAAAATAAAACCGACTTCAAAAACACTAAAAACTTAAAAATTATATAAGAATAGGTACAGACAACATCACACTTCTATATTGAAGTCGGTGACAAATTTTAACACTTTCTAGGAGATCATCGTTTGGCGCCGACTTCAATATAGAAGTGTGATGTTGTCTGTACCTATTCTTATATTATTTTTAAGTTTTTAGTGTTTTTGAAGTCGGTTTTATTTATTGTAATTTTTTTTTTCAATTAATCAATCATTGTATCGCATTCGAACGTTTTTGGACTAAGTTACAGACCCAGGAAGGTCTGTAACTTAGTCCAAAAACGTTCCTATGAACATTTGTATGATCTGTAGTAGAACATTCAATCCTATTAAGTCGCTTGCAAGTTATTATTATTATTACTATAACAGCTCATATACCTCCCCACCGAGGTGCTTGATCCTACCCCGTAATTAGGGTGTTTAGGCCTTAGTGAATCACGCTGGTCCAATGCGGATTGGTCGACTTCACATACACCTTTGAATTAATTCGCAGATATAGCAGGTTGCCTTGCCATGTTTTCCTTCACCGTAGGAGCGTCAGACAAATGTACATGTGAAATTCGAATAACGAAAAACACATGAGTGCTTGGTGATCTCGAACCCCGGACCTCCCGATTGGAAGGCAAATGCCGGGTCCACAGCGCCACCGATGCTCGTTTGCAAGTACAATATTTTTCTTATGTAATCAAATAGGCAAATATCACACTGGTCAAGCGATAGAAGGGGGGTTACAGTCATATATTACAGTATTAGCTGTGCCTGCAAACTACGTTTCCAATTTTTTTGGATAGGACTTTGGCAGCTTCCTGTGGGAATTTTGAAAATTCCTTTTTAAGTGGGCACCAACATAAGCCAATGATCCCTTGTACTGAATTTTATGATTCGTGCTACAGGTAGTTTGGACTCTATATGTTGATACCTCAGTCAGTCACTCACTAAAGTCATAAATGCAGAAGATATAGATTCCTTCCTTTTCCGTAAATATGCTATCACTAGAAGTGTATGTAACCAACGTATGATATAAATATATCGGAGACCTGAGGCCTGTGCTTCAATCCGGAACAGTTATAGAGTCAGATACGACTTGAAGTATATGATTTGAAAAAATGTAGGAAAAAATATAAGATATTTTACAAAAAATAAAAACCGACTTCGAAAACACTGAAAAGTTAAAAATAATGTAATAGTCGGTCCCAAACGATGATCTAGTCCTTATTAATTTGGCACCGACTTCAATATAGAAGCGTGATTTTGTCTGTACCTATTTTTACATTATTTTTAACTTTTCAGTGTTTTTGAAGTCGATTGTTATTTTTTGTACAAGATTTTTTATTTTTATCTTTTTAGTGAATTTAATATCACCTCACCTTCCTGACCTGACCTTGGACCTGAATTTAATACCAGCTCACCAATTTCGAGCAAAGATTCAGGTCAGGTCAAGTTCAAAAGTTAAGGATCCTTCCACCATCAGCTCGGTTCATGACTACCAGACGCAAATACGTAAATGACTTCGGAAAAAACACGATTTTCATGGGATTTCATCATTAGATCCTGATTTTGTTGACCTTGGTATCACCCCATGAGTATACTCTATCGAATACAAAAAGAATTTTGGAAATCGGTCCACAATTGGCGGCGTAATCGCGTAACATATACACACAAAAAAAAACATACGTATCGAATTGAAAACCTCCTCTTTGGAGTCGGTTAAAAACTAAAATATATTGAGATTGTTGCTGGAAATAAAATGCAACTGTCAAAGGTAACTATCTGATTTTCCTCCGAGCTATTGAACATTTTGTTATAACTCAAAGTGAAATTTTTTATTTGAAATGAAGAATCGTAAGCATTGTAAAAAATCTGGTTCAAATATAAAAATATCCGTCCCAATAGGAAAGATAAGCTTTCCTATTGGGACGGATATTTTGGATCTCAATTTGAGATCTCTATCAATATACTTATATAAACACCATCTTCCCACTAGGAAGTTGTGTCAACAGAATCGCTGTGATCTACCAAATACCAGGCCATACTATAGTATAGTAATAGAATATATCCTAGCCGGCGACTAATGCTTTATTAAGCATAAATTCGACCGCATATAGAGTACCGCTCGACCCTTTTGACTCCCTGCAAAGACGTGCATTCCACATCACGGCCTCAATGGAGACGCTGGAGCAAAAGAGAGACTTTGGTCCTCTCTGCGTGCTCTCTAGCTCTTTGATGGAGAGTGCTCTGAGGAACTGTTTGCAATAGTGCCTTCATCGCCTTTATACCATCGAACCACCCGCCATCGCTGTAGAGTTTATCCGTACCACCTCAAACTGATCTGCTCTAGCACAGTTCGGTTTCAGAGTTCATTTCTTCCACGTACTTGCAGACTCTGGAGCGAACTCCCAGCTGCGGTGCTTTCTGAGCGCTCTGGTATGTCCAATTTCAAACGAGGTATAAAAAGAGCACTTTTGTCCAGGTAGGCAGTAACTGAACTATGCCCCTGGTATTGCAGATGTCCCATGAGCGCCTGTTACCACTTACCATCAGGTAGACCACTGACTCGTCTGCTAACAATAGCAATAAAAAAATAAAGATTTTGTACTATATTTGCCATTGTTATCAGTTAATATTGGCTCCACTTTCGATTACCATCTGGTGAGAAGATGTGTTTTCCGTTTATTAAACACTCATTGGATTGATTGTATCTCGTAGGTATTTAGTTCAAATAGGTAAAAAAGTCAAGATCCTGCCGAAGTATCTTTAGATTTTTTTATTAATAAGCTAACGATTTTCGCTTGTATAATCGGGCTATAGAACGTAATATTGTGATATTATTCAAAGTGTAATATGTAATGACCAATTTCATTGCACATGGATAACCAATTATTCTGTCGTTCTCACCTTCAAACACAAATGAAATGTTGCAGCGCACCTGAACAAACAGACTGTCAGAGATGCATGAAATATTTGTTCTTTTAATTTCCAATTTGCTTGCCTTTACCCAATACGGCTGTAACCGACGTCAAATGAATTTTCAGATGATTCAAATTCACTGTCCTTGCATATTTTTATTTTAACAAAATTATTTTGGTATTACCTTTAAAGGTATATTATACATACCGGAGTGAGACTCTGTACCAGGGTCGCCTGCTTCGGTACCTCCGTCTTACCAATTTTTGTCGTAAAGCAGCAGTGCTTGCATTGCTGTGTTCCAGTTTGAAGGGTAAGATATGGCAGTGAAATTACTGGGTACCGTGACTTTGTATGTCATGTCACTAGCTGGCACTACATGTACTATAGGTGAGTATTATCACTTACTATCAGGTGGGCAGTATACTGGTTTACCAATTCGGTTATATAAACAAAACCGAGGATAACGAATGGCTTCTAACTGTCGGTAGTCATGTACTCGTAATATTAAAACGGCATTTCAAGCAGTATGACTTTTTGCGACAACAAGGAGCAATAGTGGTGAAGATCGGATTCAGAGTTGCCTTGCTGCGAGTTTCACCATCATTGTGTGAAGTTCTGTACACGGACGTCTGCTGTTATATTGACCAGACCTAAATACGTGAACAGTTTCGAAAAAAAAGGTGAAACAAATTGGACGTATCTATAAAATTTAAGAGCTTCCCTCAATTTCTGATCCTGACTTTGGTTATAATCGGACTAGCCCAGGGGTATATTCTATCGAATACAAAAAGAATTTTGAAAATCGTTTTACAATTGGCGGAGTAGTCGCGTAACATACGCACAAAAAAACATACGCATCGAATTGAGAACCTCCTTTTTTAACCGACTTCGCAAAAGGAGAAGGTTCTATGTTCGAGTGTACCTATTTTTTAATGTTTGTTCACTGATTACTCCGCCATTTGTGGGCCGATTTTCTATTTTTTTTTGTCAGCGAAAGAGAACACTCCCAAAGTGGTCCCATGTCATGATTTGATAATGGAACCCGAGAGAGAAACCCTTAAATTTCATAGGCACGTCCAACATGTTTCATGTCTTTTTATAAGATGTTCATGTATTTGCGTCTCATAGTCATCGTGTCATATTACTGAGCTGATGATGGAAGGTTTCTGGTAGAGATTAGGAGTTCGGGAATAATTCTTTTAATACTGCTTAGAGCGAAAGACTTATTTTAAGTTATTCTGGTGTTTGCCTTGTCTCAAGTTCTAAAACGCATGTATCAAAACTAAAAAGATTGAAAAAAAAAATATAAAAAAAATTAAACCGACTTCAGAAACACCAAAAAGTCATAAATAATATAAAAATTAATACAAGATCACAGTTTTATTGAAGTCGGTGCCAGGCAATGATTACCTAGAAAGTCTTACAAAATATGGGAAAAATTTAGCACCAACTTCAATATAAAACTAATATTGTATGTTTTTTATATTATTTCTGACTTTTTAACCGACTTCAAAAAGAGAGAAGGTTCTCAATTCCATGCGTGTTTTTTTTGTGTGTAATTACGCCGCCACTGTGGAGCGATTTTCAATTTTTTTTTATATTCGATGGAGTATACTGCTGGGGTAGTCGCAAGGTCATCAAAGTCAGGGTCTTATGATGGGATCCTATAAAAATCGAGGAAAGCCCTTAAAGTTTTAGGTGTGTCCAACGTGTTTTGTGTGTATGTTACACGAATACTCCGCCAATTGTGGACCCATTTTAAAAATTATTTTTGTATGCGATAGAGTATACTCCTGGGGTGGTTCCAATTTCACCAAAGTCAGGATCTAATGATGGGACCCAATGAAAATCGAGGGAAACACTTAAATTTTATAGGTACGTCGAACGTGTTTCATGTTTTTTTCCGAAGTTATTCAGGTACCTACCTTTTTTTTTTTTTCTCGGGGGGAAATGCGTAACCGCACCGTACCCGCCGTTGGCTAGGTGGCGAGCGTGTGTGGGGCTCTCCCGGCAGAGTGCCAGGCCTACCCACTAAAACCCCCCTGTGTTCTCCCTGCCCATAAGGGCGCGCTAGGTAAGGTTCACACTGCGACTCCACTACCCACGCGCCCGGGCAAGCCCGACCGACTGGTCGGGCTATCGCCAAGGGGGGATTGCCCGAGAACATACATTTGCGTCTGGTAGTCGTGAACCGAGCTGATGGTGGAAGGATCCTTAACTTTTGGACTTAACCTGACGGTGAGCGGGTATTAAATTCACTAAAGAGATAAAAAATAAAAAAATATTTTACAAAAAATAAAAACCGACTTCAAAAGTACTGAAAAGTTAAAAATAATTTAAGAATAGGTACCGGCAATATCACACTTCTATATGGAAGTCGATACAAGTCCCAACCCAAGTCCTACAGACCAATCAGCCTTACCTCTTTTCTTTTGAAAACCATGGAGAAGGTGATTAACATTTATGTAAAGGATACGCATCTGGCAGGTGATCCCTTACATTTTAGGCAACATGCCTACCAGAAAGGTAAGTCTACGGAAACTGCCCTTACCGAATTAACCGATAGACTTGAACAAGCGCTAGAAAACAAAGAAATAGCCTTGTGTGCCTTTCTGGACATTGAAGGTGCCTTTGACAACACCTCAACAGAAGTGATTGTGCGATGTCTGCAAAACCGCGGCATCGACCAATTAGTGATCTCCTGGATAAAGGCAATGCTATCAACAAGATCTGTGAAAACCACACTGTTGGACTGCACTATAATCGCCAGGGTGACTAGGGGGTGTCCCCAGGGTGGAGTGCTGTCACCATTACTGTGGTGTCTGGTTGTTGACTGCCTTATCCGGGATTCGGGCCTTCTCGTCTTCTCCCACCCTTACTTTGGAAGGCTGGCTGATTGGCTGGGTTCCAGGTCACTCCAACATCCGAGGCAATGAAATTGCCGACGAACTAGCGAGGGCTGGCTCCGAGAACGTTCTTATAGGACCAGAACCAGCATGTGGCATTTCGAGGGTGACAAAAAAGAGAGCCCTTAGGGATTGGGTACAGACACAAGCCCGCCTCCAGTGGGCTCAGAGTCCAGGACTTTTGCACTCCAAAATGCTCATTAGGGAATTTTCGCCCAGGGTCGCAATGCGAAACCTCCAACTGAGCAGAGGCCAACTAAAGGTTCTCACTAGAGCCTTGACTGGCCACTGTAAGCTCAACAAACGTCTACACAGAATGGGATTAGCAAATGCTCCCATGTGCAGATTCTGTGGTGAGGATGACGAGACACCATCTCACATCCTCTGTGAATGCTATGCTCTCATCCACACAAGGAGCCGAGCTCTGTGCGGACCTAGTTTGCCACCTCATGAGGCAAAGGCTCTGTCTCCAAAAAAGGTCATCGGCTATTTTAACGCTACAGGCCTATTTGGAGCCCTTTGAAAGAGGGGTCAGCCACAATAGATCTGTACAGGTCGCAGTGGCTCGCTGAGGGTCGCTACCCGTCGCCCACAGCCACCCCCAAATTACAGATAGATATGGAAGTCGATGCCAAATTTTAAGACTTTCTAGGAGATCATCATTTGGCACCGACTTCAATTTAGAAGTGTGATGTTGTCTGTACCTACGAGTATTTTAAAATTATTTTTATCTTTTCAGTGTTTTAGAAGTCGGTTGTTATTTTTTGTAAATATTTTTGGTGTTCTTGAAGCTGGTAATTTTTTTTTGTATTTTTTTTGTAGTCGGTTAAAAACTGTACTTAATTACATTACACCTGAAAGTAACTACCTATCACTTCTATATGCGAAATTTACGATTTAAGTCATTGTAACGGCGTTTGACCTAGAATAAGCAATTGCGTTGTGTTCGCTTGCAATTTTACCATACCTAATTATAAGGAATCCACTCATCATACGTCATAATTAGTCACAACATCCCTTTAAATACTGTATTGGTCCAACTAGATACCTTAGGCAAGCTACAACGCGCGCTGGTCTCTGCAGGTCAGTCAGAGTGCCCCATGAGGTACCTATCTATTTTTCAAGCTTTTTAACCGCTTTTGAAAAAGGACGAGGTTCTCAATTAGATGCGTATATTTCTTTTTGTTTTTTTTTGTGTGTATGTTACGCGATTGCTCCGCCAATTATAAACTGATTTTCCACATTCTTTTTGTATTCATTACTGTATACTTCTGCGGTGGTTTCATTGTCACCAAAGTCAGAATCTGATGATGGGATCCAAGGAAAATCGAGGAAAACCCTTAAATTTTATAGGTACGTCTACGTGTTACATGTTTATCTCGAAGCTATCCTGGTATTTGCGTCTAGTAGTTATGAACCCAGCTGATGAGGGAAGAATCCTTAACTTTAAAAGTTAGGTTTTAAATACAATAGGCACCCAATAGAATACAATTTTAATCCTTTGTCGTATTCTTTCAAGTGACTTCGGTGAGGTGATATAAATTTACTAAAAAGATAAAAATGAAATAATACAAAAATAAAACCGACTTCAAAAATACTTTAAAGCTAATTTTTTTTAAAGAATACAGACGACATCACATGTCCACATTGAAGTCAGTGACAAACGATGATCTCCTAGAAAGTCTTTTAAGTCTTAAAATCTGGCACCGACTTCAATGTGATGTTGTCTGTATTCTTATATTATTTTTAACTTTGAAGTGTTTTTGAAGTCGGTTTTTATTTTTTATATTTTTTTATCTTACCTACTGTTTTGATGCACATAGATAAGTAAATATTGTAGGTTTGCTAACATCACACACAACATGGCCCTAGTTCCTTGGTAGTTTGACATGGATCGGTTTCCACTATCACATTCAGTTCATCATTATCATTATTGGTGGTTGATGTTCCTCGGGATTCATCGTTCAAGTTAAAAGTTTCTAGTTCCACTACGAAAGCGATTCAATCAACACTTCACGGGTCGTTCGTTAGTCGTATCCTCTTCAAACAAAGCATTGATATTGCGAGATGTTTCTGCTAGAAACATGCCAAAACTCGTATTCAAAACATTGCCTTATATTCTTTATTTAAAAGCCAAATGAATAACATTTGCGAGTCAAACAATCGCGTACGTTGAACATATTGAAAATTAAGTATGTTAATGGCTGTCGTGTGAAATAAAGTTTCACTCTGGAATATCACATGGCATCATGCAGGTTTCATTTTTATTTAAATGCAAACTATGAAGGCGATATGAATACAAAAACTGCTTCTAATATGTTTTCAATAAACCGTTAAAAGAGAGCGTCGGTGGCGCTGTGGACTCGGCACTTGCCTTCCAATCAGGAGGTCGGGGATCGAGACCTGCCATGTACCAATGTGTTTTTCGTTTGGAATTTTATATGTACATTTGTCTGATGCTCCTATGGTGAAGGAAAACATCGTGAGGCAACCTGCATACATCTGCGAAGAGATTCAATGGTGTATGTGAAGTCAACCAATCCGCACTGGGCCAGCGTGGTTGACTAAGGCCTAATCACCCTAACATAGGGTAGGCTCGAGCCCCTCGGTGGGGACGTATATGAGCTGTGATGATGAAACCGTTAAAATGTATTTTCATTAAATTAGAATGTTTTGTTTTATTTTGACGTCAATAAGTGCCTGTAAAGGCCTATGTTAAATAAAGATTTTTGAATTTGAATTTGAACTTCACATTGGGTGGGCCATATTATGCTTCTTTGACAACAAAACGCTATAAAAATGATATCACCTTATTCGAAATCGATACCATCGTTCCGCTTTTGAAATAAACCTCCAACTTACGGAAGACAGGAGTCAAGATATACGTGTCATGTTGTGTTGTGCTAGTACCGCACGTGTTTGAGGTCACCAGCGATTATATTAGCAAAGTAATGTTGCACTGTTGTACTGGCGGCGTATAGATTTGGGTGGCAATGCGCAACTAAAGTCCCAAACCTACACAGGCTACGGCAGCTTGCATCAGTTGGGCCGTGTGAATTTTCACCATGTACTGTATAAAAATGGTGACCTGGGATCTAGGACTTCTGAACAGCACCTTACAGAATCTTATCCAAAATCATCTGCTTGAGGTTCACCTTCCGATCAACGAAAAAGGCTCTGACGGTTTCATCTAACCCACATCAGGGCAACTAGGCGGAAAACGGCCCAATCCCTTCCGCTTGTGTGTGGCTTTAGTAATTTATACTATTACTCTTGTAAATTCTATTAGTAATAAGTCAACCGTCGGGACTTCGATAAATTTAACCATACCATTCTCTCAGTGTATTGCGGCTGGGAGAACGATGATGTGGCCTGGCAGCGTTCGCTCATCTAACTCGATCTTTGTTCAATTTGCACGTGCACTTGGCATATTTTTCTCAATTTCCCGAGCACGCCTACAAAAGCGTAGTTGTTCTCGTCCAGCAGTGGGTGTATTGCGCCCTAGACGACGACACTGTTGTGACCTGGCAACATTCGCGCGTCTGTCGTAAAGAAGCCCGTCTACGTTCAATCCGCGCGTGCAATTGGCATATTTTCCTCAATTTCCCAAGCCTACCTACAATAGGCGTAGCTGTGCTGCATCGCGCGAGGTGTTCCCAGTGTAACTGCGGCATGGCACGCGACGACGCCGCTCCGCCCATTCGCACGCATGCCAACGTACAATTTGGTTTTTGTATGTAAATTATTAGTTTTTCTTTTGTTTTCTAATTTCGTATCGCACTGGGTGGGCGCGATCGTGCGATATTAAATGGAAAAATTTAGATAAAAATTTAATTGTCAAATTTAGTTTAGAGGTAGAGTGAACGTCTGGGCAAAAATTTGTTGTCCATGCACAAATCTTATTATTACAATAATTTTTCCGCGCCAAGTTCAGGGTTGAGCTTTCTGAATTATTGTAATTTTGCTGTTATCACTGATTTATCGCTTAAAATACCGCTTACTGAGTTCCTTGTAAAAAAGTGTTTGTCAAAATATTATAGTGTCATCAAAAATTGCCTTACCTATACGGACAGCTTCATAATAATTTTAATACGATCTTATTCAGTTTATCATTGCTTTTTTTATAATCTTATTATATTACAAATGACTGATAAAGTAATAAGGACTGGTTCAGAGAGACATTACGCCTGTTAATTGATGTCGGTAATCTATGTGTAATTCACCATCATATTCAACATCATACTTCATAACAAGATTTATTTACTTTCTCATTTTATTGAATATAACTTTCCTGAGTTCTGGTCTCTACAATCCATGAATATGCTTATAAAATATCTGAAAAGCCAGTTTCAGCATGGCATGCTATAATTTGGTGTAATTATTTAAAATAAATATCACTTCTCATGGATAAAAAAACGTAATCAACCTAGAATAATAAACTAGTTTGAAATTAATTATAACATATGGATAGAAATATACATTGTAGAAAATCATTGACGTTTTATTAATCAATCTGTTAAAATTAACTACAATTTGTAATTTGAATCATCGTCATCATTTTAGCAAAAGAAGCCCACTGTTGGACATAATCATCCAGAGTAATTTCAATAAATAAAAAATTACGAATAAAATATCTTGAGTATCATAGCGGCACACTTTTTCAAAGTAATTTCTTAATGATGAATAATAATTAAATTTTGATTATGATTCTGATGCTAGATACCGATGCTTTGTGTATGTTTATTATATTTAAGATTTTTTTTTATTACAAGCTAGAGTTATTGCAATAAATTTTGGTAGTACCTATATTAAGCTAGAGTAGGTACCTATAGCAATATCCGATACTTAAGCAGTGTTCCAGTTAAGTATCACCACTTTACTGGTGCTGACATCTGATGTAGCCTCGTTTTGCGTTTCTTATAAGAAATGTTAACATTTTTAGCCCCGCTAATTGTTACCTGAAAATGAAATGGTAGGAACTGATCTTTCGTCCTGAATTTTGACGCCTCACCTACTTAGGTAGTCCAGTAACGTAATATTTCAAATAATACAAATTTGAAATATTAAGTTACTGGACTAAGAATTGGCCGAAACTGTAAATATCTTTAAATGGAACACACGAAACAGCACGAAAACTATTGAAACGCGTTGATGCCAAAAATGTTAAAAATGTTGCAAATCCCTGCTTATCTGGAACGCGCCTTTTTAACAATAACCTCCAACGTTTCACTCACAAATCCGTCGTCGAAAATTGCAGGAAACAGCAAGTAACAGAGCACAATGTGTAACCGCTAACGCAACGCTCAATCAGAAATAGTCCAAGTGCAGGGGCCTAGCCGTTGATAAGCGGCGGCCATCATTGCACGCCACGGCCTATTATGAGAGCATGACGTCACCGCCCCGCCCCCCACCTCCCGCTTCAATCACCGGGGAACCCTCGTCATGCCCCCACCCCACGTTCCGCGTTACTGACTCCGCATTTTTTTCTCATAATAATAACGTCGAAAAAATCGCGCAAAAAAATCTTGACAGACGCGCTGCTCGTCTGACGTCGCTCTCGTCCCATCCTATCGTGCCCTTGTTAGGCATTCAGTCCCGAGTTTGATGGTTTTAAACGTTTCAAATACTCACTGAGTATTTTTGCTAATGATGTGGTTTGTGTTATAAACATTTTTGAATTTCTAAAACTCGAAAGCAGTCCTATAATAGTTTGTTGTAAAAAATGTGAAAAAAATCTACCAACACTACGCAATAAAAAATACTCACTGACATTAAAGATATTCCTTGAAAGGGGTTTTTGCCATCGCTATATGTATAAGAATATGTCAATGGTTTTAGCATTAATGCAATTTATTGATTAAAAAGTACACAGAAACTATGACTACTTATGTTATGACACATATTTTAGGAAGTTCTTCACTTTAATTGAGTTAGTGTTTAAATCTCTTTTTCGGGTCAAATTTAAAGACAAAGACAAACCTATAAAGTATCTACGTAGATTAATACAGATAGTAAAATAGGTATTTTCTAGCTTTGTAACAATTGTATAAAGGTCATGTTACTGATTTAGTTTATCTTTGTACCTATAAAGTATAACTATGACACCTACATCCTACATACTATTAGGAACACGAAATAATACATAAACTTTGAAAATCAATGAAAACGAAATTTCAAAACTATTTTCCGTTTTTCCAATCAGACAGATTTATATAAATAACGTGCTTAAAATAGTCCCACTGATATATGCTTATTAGAATAAGGCACACTTTGTCTGATTGTGAAATAGGTAAGTAGGTAGGTACCTACTCGTGAATTGAAGAATAGTTATTTAATGTTTAACTTTCATTACAAAATGCTTAAGCAGCTCAAATTAACAATAAGGCTGAAGGTCAAATTAGTGGTCACATCTGTTTTTGTGCAAACATAGAAACAGACGTTGGACCGTTTGTATTAAACTCGATCACTTCTTCAGATTAGTTACTTTACAAATACTTCTTAATAAATAAATAGTCATTAATATTAATATAATTTGAGTAATTACCTAAAATTAGTAAACTGTCTAATCTGAAAATGAAATCGTATTTCTTCGAATAGGTACTTATTAACTAAGAGTATAGGTACTACAAGATTTTATATTCGAACTGAAATTTTCTTGTCTCATTCACGAAACAAAATTTCAGTATTTAATTTATGTTTCATTAACACGCAACATAATAGTTATTTTACTTTACAACTTAATAAAAATCTTATTGGAGAGTATAACTTAAACGACTTAGCCTGCCATCTATTAACAAGTAGAATGCGCTCTGGCCGAATCAAGCGCGAGTCATGGAATGATTTTAGTTCAGCCACTCCTCGCTAGAGGTCACTATAAAGTTGAGAAGTTTTGATGACTTAGTTCAAGGCAGTTTAAACAGAGGGTGCTGACGTTCGTTTTATTTATATTTTTATTTTAACTATAATAATGTATCTTGTTTGAATAAAATGGTAGAAATAAAAAATATTTATTTTGTACTGTTACTTTGTTTAGTGTATATATAAATATTTACAGCAATGTTGCCAAAGCTCTGAATACCATAATCTCAGGTCTTAAGGCGCATTAACCCATATCAAATTTGACAATTTCTAAATTAATAGTTCGTGAAGGTGTTTAGTAAAATTTAACCTTTAAAGTTGACTCTAAAGCTTGTATCTGACACGGTACCTATATAAAAGAGAACATAGCTAGACCAAGTAAATGACTAGGTATAAGTAATACCTACTCAATTTTGATTTCACGGTATAAAAATATGTTAAGAAGTAAATACCTACCTACATATTATTATCTACACAAAGCCCTTACGATTTGCGGCTCAATTTTATATATAATAAAAAATGTATCCACGTTTTGTAACGGTTTCATACATGTAGTTGAAGTGGCTGATTTCATATACAGGTTGAATGATTCAAGTGTGCCTGGAATCTGGATGGCCAAATCTGAAGCTATTACAGATAACGGAAATTTCTCAAAGAGATCTCGGGACCCATTAATATTTATCAAAAACAGACCCTATTTTGTCACAAATGAGGCCTTTCATTTAGTTTAAGCGACACTATTGTTTGGTGTAATACCTAAATAATACAGGCTGTGTTTTTGTCCAAATCCAGTGGGCTCGTTTCCTGCCTAGGAAAATAAATTTTTCAAAAATCTAATGACGCATTTTTGGTTTTTATCAAAACAAGACTGGAGCTCTTTGAGTATTTTGCGCTACCTATCTGTAATAATTTTGGATTTGGCCATCCAAGCACACGTGAAAAATTCAGTGGAATGTTGTAAAACCTAATGTTTTTGCATCTATAATATATAAATATATAATAGATTATAATACATAACCTATTATTTATTGTAGATTATATAAACATTTTATTTACCTATAACCTATTTCCATTCATGCATAGCAGCTCAAATTTTTAGCAGACCACAAAAATTTGCACTATCTACTTAGGTCACACTTCATTCTAATAAGACAAGTAAAAGAACATTATCAAAAATTATCGTGGGCAAATAAAAAAGACTACCTTCTTTCAGTAGGAAATACCTAAGTATATTTTGACATTGAGCATTTTAATCACCCACCACAATGACTGTCATTTCTGTCTCATAAATATTTCCGAAATGAATCGCAGAAATTGTTGCTAAGGATCCATTCTATATTGAAGTTAGGCTGATTCAGATTGCTAGTGACGAAAAGTGTGTTTTTTCTTTGTCCAATGAAGACATAGAACTTGTAGAAGCTTTGTGACGATACAGTGCTTTATTTTATGCATACGAACCAAGACCATTAAAATCTTTAGACCAAGTAATGAAAGCGTTATCAACTGCACGAAATTCTGCGTTGATAGAGTTCGTTTTAGTTTGTTTCGTTAGGTAGTTTGCAGCTCTAAAAGAACCTCTTAGAGTATTGCAGAGATATCTAAAAAAATATAACTTTGGCTTGGAGTCTACATTTTGTAGATATTTTTCATAAATTTTAGGAAGTTATTAGATAGATGGATAGATACCATTGCGCCTAATCTTATTTACTGTTAAGTAAAAGCAATTTCGAAATACAAAATGTTATAGTAGTACTTATAACAACTCGAAACTAGAACTATAAAAATGATCCTTATACGAGTAAGTCCCGTATTGCGAGAGACCGAAGTTTGATGTATGACTTTCATCGCTACCGCTGCAACCGGAAACTTTGAGATACCGACCGCCATGCTGCCGCGTAAATTAACCCCGACGACATGTCGCACTTCCGGTTACATTTATGCTATAATTTCTATAAAATTCTTTTGTTTGGTTCATTTTTGTTATTTTAAATGAGAATCAGAGCTAGAATTAGATTTTAAGTACTGATTGTGTAAAGAGATGATTACACTATTCAATTTGTAGAAATTCTAAATAGGAACGTTCTAATTAGAGAGTCGAAAAAGAATGATGACACTACACTAAATTGAATCCTAAATTGGACTGCAGTGTGGCCATGTTAGTGGATTTTCCACTAGTTTTGGTATTTTGGAACCCCTAGTTGGTGGGAAAAAATCGTTTCTGGTGGCTGGTGGTTTTTTGGGCATCAAAAGTCAAAAATATAAACATATGAACCTCATCTAATAAACTCCTACTAGTCTGTCATTCCGAGATTTCGCCTAATAGGAGTTATTAGGAAAGGACCATTATCTTCAAATTAATGTTTATTGAAATGAAAACTTGCCAACAATACATTCTAATCGTGTATTTACACATTAATTTTTGTGTATAAAAATATAATTTTTGTGAGTAAAACTTTATTGTGTAAAAAGTTTTTAGCTGGTTAAACACTTTTTCAACTTCGGCGTTAGACCATGGCTAGGAAATAATGGAAAAGAATGAAATTTAACAAGGAATTGCAATTGAAGAATAGAATAGTTTATGCATAAAAGTAAAAAAAAATATAGTTTTTATGTTTAAGAATAGGGCCAAAAAGGAGCTATTGAGCTAAACACGTTATTTTAGAACTAGCACATTGTTAAAAGATTTAAATTCAAAATTCTTTATTAAAACATTCTAATTTTAAGAAAACATAAATTAACCTTGTATGTGCATACATCCTAAATATACTAGATGTCTGCAAATACAAGTAGGAATGAAAAAAAACCGGCCAAGTGCGAGTCGGACTCGCGCACAAACCTGTAGGTATATAAGTAACAAACCTGTAGGTATATAAGTAAAAGTTCACCCATCACGACAATCGAGTCATTTATAGCTAAGTATTTGATATGAGTTTCAATTTGATATCTCTACGCGTTCATGAGGAAAAGGGTAATAAGTTTATAACTATAAAAAATATATGTTATGTAACTAGAAATTTAAGGTTTTCGGAATTTTTCCTTAATTTGTGCTATAACAAAACATTGTTTTATGTGCTATGCTATAATAAAACATTGTTTTATGCCAAATTTCAAGATTCTAGGTCGACTGGAAGTACTCTTTAGGTTTTGATTCCCTTGCGAGTACCTATAGTTGCGAGTTTGAAAATAGCGGCTTAAATTGCTGTTTCTTTTTATTGCGTTGACATATAAGTTTGATTTTGTTACAGCTTAAAGGTATTATAGACTGACTATATTTGATATGAATTTCAATTTAATACCTCTACGCGTTTATGAGGAAAGGGCTACCCTTTCCTCATAAACGCTATAAAGTTTAAAATTATTAAAAATATTTTTAATTATATGATGTAACTAATAATTTGCGGTTTTCGAAAAATTTCCTTTATCTGTGCTTTAAGACGTTACTTCGTACCACATTTCAAGATTCTGAGTTCACGGGAAGTACCCTGTAGGTTTTGATTACCTTGCGAGTGTCGAAAATTTGCGGCATAAACGGCTTATTTCGTATCTTTTTGCGTTGGCTTAGAAGTCTGATTTTGTCATAGCTCCAAGGGACAGTAGACCTGAGTATTTGATATAAATTTCAGCTTGATACCTCCACGCGTTCCTGAGAAAAAGGGTCTTGACAGACAGACAGACGGACGGACTAACAACAGAGTGATCCTATAAGGGTTCCGTTTTTTCCTTTCGAGGCACGGAACCCTAAAAAAGGGTAAATCGAAGATGAATTTAGCTCTAAAGAGCTAAGTTGGTAACACTGTATCTGTAAATTGTAGACAATTTAGGAAGTAGAGCGGTTGGAACCCTCCTTGCTTTCTAAATCGTATCCAATCTGTTCTAACTGCAATGCGATTACACCTTCCTATTTCCTAATTAGGATCTCTACAAATTGAATAGTGTAATAAGCTCTTAAGGATAACATTTACACTGAATATATTTTTTTTTATTTTTTTTTTAAAAAAAAACGTCGCCCCACACCAGGATTTTCTCCTGTGTCGTGGGTGCAGTTACAAACATAGAAATATCACATGCACATACGCCCAGACCGAAACAAATTGCTGTAGGTCATACAAAACATTTGTCCCGTACGGGAATCGAACCCGCGACCCGTTGCGCAGTAGGTGATCACTCGACCTCTGCGCTAAATGTCATGAAGCTAACGAAAATAATATTAAAGAATTATATAATTATGGAAGTTGTTTATTTGGAGTAACCAGGATTCTAATTATTTTACTTATAAATTAAAAGCATCGAAATAGTATGTATTCTAAAATTAAGAAATTATAAAATATACCTTACGTGTATCTTATCACACATGTCCAATTTCGTGATTTAAGTATATGTATAAAAAATATCAGTAAGCATAGGTTGTTTAATTAATTTTTATTTTAATAACAAAGGAGCACTTAGCTTTTATATTACCAGATGAACTATTTATTTTTTTATATATTCGTTTATTTATAGGTCTATTTTAAACGTCGCAGCATGTATCTTCTAATAAATTACAATGTTTAAAAGCTAATACAAAATTATGGGTATAACATACACTTCTAGCAGTGTTGCAAGCTTGCAAGTTAATCCTGCTTTTTAATTTTTTATATTAATTAAAATATGAATAAAAGCGATAGAATGTCACTGGTAATAAACTTTGGCCCTTCAAACTACCAAAAAAGTGGTTTACCCCTTTCGACCATATTTCGCGTAAAGACAAAACATCGTAAAGGAAACCCTAGTAACTGTCATCAATAGGTATGTTATTGCAAAAGAAAATCAACTGTGTTGTTTTATGACGCAAAACTTAACTTTAACCTTAATTAAGGTAGTAAAACTAGTAAATCACCTTAATAATTTCAAATCAAAAGGTAAATTTTTTCAACACGAGGGTTATTTGTTTAATAAATAATCCTTGATAACTACACTATTAGAATTGAAGGTTAGCATAATATCGTTAAATACCTACACATTACATAGAACTGGAAGCTCCAAGACGCAATAAATAAAGCTCCGGCATCACTTGAACTTAAAGCATTGACCGATGTAGCATGCTCGGCGCGCCAAGCTTTCTGCTTAGTTTAGTTTGATTATAATTGTGTAGATGGCGTTGTATGAAACTCAAAGTTCTTTCGGTGTTTCGTTGATAGATGGCGTTATTCACGTTTAATATTCTATTTCTTTTGACAAACAAACTGAGTTTGAACACATATAGGTTTACAATTACTAGCGGTATAATCTATTGAGATATTTCACCCCCGCTCCCATTGTTCAAGTGTGTGCATGTAATGTTTGAATTACGTGGGGCAATTACAAAGGTGTCGGCGTCTGTATCTCGCAATAAATCAGCTCTGCGCGATATAACAATTAGTCGCTATGATAGCAATGTTAATTAAACAGCTATAATTCGCGTTGTGAGCGTATAGGTATTAGTTGTAGATAGACTAGGCTGGACACAGATACAATAGCTAACATGTTTACTGGAAATGTGACGTATTTCTGTCTGTAAAACGTTATAGGTGAGGTCAAAGGCAACTGATTTTGTCATATCGGCGAAGGGAAACGTACCTATTTGCTGTAGGTAAGCCTCAAAAGATGAAATTTTCATTAGAGTCCAAAAACTTTTCTTAAAAAAAAAAAAAAATTATGACTCAAAACTAGACACCTGATTTTAAACACTAGAACATGATTTTAAAAACATAATTTTCATTTTTCCTTCTTTCACATAATAACAAATATATCCCTCTAACATCAATTATTGCTCCCCTTTTTGTGGCTTACAGTAATCGGAGTTTATTTTTACCCAACTGTAAAATGAAACCGGCAAGTTTAGAAATTTAAATTGCTTTGAATGACGTAACGCCGTAAGGCACAGGACATTTTGATCTTACATTAATGTTATTGCTTTAACTGAATAGAATGAGAAAACCAAAAGAAAAAAAAAACGTCAAAATAGCGTTAGCCTCTGTTTTAAAATTTTCTGACCACAATAATGTCGTAAGCAAAAAATGCATTTAAAAAACTCGTATTTGGTAGACTTACAGCTGCAAAGAAGACATTAGTTTTGTTCAAAAAACTTAGGGCGTAAGAGATTATTTTTTTGCCTAAAAACATGATATACAGACCAATCGAGGCAGTGTTTTTTTTTTCTGATTAAAATTGTATAAAAATGTTTTTAACGATATTTTGAAGTTTACAGCAATACGTTTTCCTACATCAATATAATGTTGTATATACTAAAATTTATGGTTGTTGAGTTATTATACCATTAGAGATTTTATTCCTTTTTAACAAATTGAAAATTTTTGGACAAATTTGCTACTAATTTTTATGTTCCAGAAACAACACATTTAAAGATCATTATGAAAGGGGCTTTAGTTTCTGACCAAATTATTATTTTGATTTCACAAATTGTCTGCTATCTTATAACATCTAAACATCTGAAATCATCCGGCATAAAAATGGTATTTTAGTTTATTTTCGATTTAAATGGTCAAATAGAAATTTGGATATTGAAAAACAACAAAATTTCAAATAACTAAAAACCATTAATTTTCAGGCACAACATTAAATAGACAAAATCAGGTGCTTTTGACTTCATCTACGAGTATTGAGGTCCCAACAGGAATACGTCATATTTCGAGTAATCCTGAGTACGCTGAAAAGCTCGATTTACTACGAGTATTTGACTTTACGTCAGTATTATTTTCGCTCTTGCGTGAAGAGTTCCACGAGACACTTCACTAGCCGAGGCCAACTTCACCTGCATGTAGCGCAGAGTTTCACTCACGAAACACTTCACTAGCCGAGGCCAACTTCACCTGCATGTAGCGCAAACCCCTGATCAACAGACAAGTTCTGGCACTGGGCAAATAGTGGAAGATGCCCAAACCGTACTTCTTCCCCAACAGTGGGCGTGATGTTATGGCTGACGATGATGATGATAACTATTCTTGCTTTAGGTTCGTCTTTTGATTCTTATCTGATTGAATCGAGGGTATTGTAGCAGTTTGTACAGCGTATTATAACAACTGATGGCGCTCCCCATCATCCCACCTATAGCCAGTGTCGTAAGAGACGACTCAAATCCCCCTATTTTGGGAAGATAGAGGTGGGTGCGTTGTGAGACACAGTGTATTTTAACGGAAAGTTGTATCCAACATTTAATTTTTCATTATTGAAATAGGTATAAAATATAATAAGTAAACGTAGGTACTTGTGATAAAGAAAACAATGAAACTCCTCTCTTTGGACTAAATAAGCACCTACGCAGTTTAAATTAATTAAACAGGAAATTAATCGTATGAGATTTGGTTTCAATCATTGCATATGTTTAATTACTGCTATCTGAACTCCATATTAATAACTCCTGAAGGTTTACATCTCAGTGCACTTCAAAATTAGATCTTATCAGACATAATTTATACCTGTGACATGACAGGTAATCATAACATGTAGCTATATAGGTCAATTCAAAAAACAGTTATATTTCGTGTTTTTATGATATCCGTTTAGACTTTTTTGCATGATTCAAAACTTACGATTAAAACAATTTTTTTTATATACTACACCAGGGAAACTCTTGACCTTCATCTCACCTGATGGTAAGTGACGATAAGGCCGAAGGTGGAAGCAAGCTTCACCTGGACTGGGGTGAGGAACAAATAACAAACCGGCTATCTGACCTCTAGTTTTTGGAACACAACAATGCTATATTAACAATGTTATTATGGAGACAAACAAAGGTAATAAGGTTGTAGTTAGCCAGACGGACTCAGAAAAAAAAATCTCTACCACTAGAACACAGAGGCCGTTAAACATAAAGACGAAATTGAATATCATATCTAATTAATAAATTATATTAATAAATTAGTACTATACGAAATCATTATAGAAAGCTTCTGATTATTAAAGTCAATTCTTTTAGTACCCACACCAGCATTTTATAATACTGTACACCTAAATGCCAAACATACACGCTAATGTAACATAAATTTTACCGTGCGATAAAAAAACCTGAAACCTACCCTTTTTGCCAACTAGTGAATAACGTAGACCTCCGCTTTTTGGCACAGCCCGAAAGCAGGTCATAGTCATTAGCCTTTTTTGAAGTCGTCATCAAAATTTGAGCGAACGACTCTCCCGAGTAAATCCGGGCTAAGCGCGCCCTGAGTGAAATGCTATGTTCCCGCTAATTACCGGGGCAACTTCCAAATTTAATCAGACAACTTCTGTGATTCTCGCGCGGGCTCATAATTTTTCATGAGGGCGGAATTTCGTGTCGCTGCTCCACGTACCGCTTTTGTGACGAGCGTACAGATTTTTTCATATCACTTCATACGTATTGTTAGGAGAGTTAGGAGGAATTTTCCGGATTTTTTGAAATCTTTTTAAACGAAATTGATAAATTACGTAGTACAATTATGTTAAATAATATAATCGATTAGCAAAATGAATATTCGAGCGTTTTTTTTCTCAGCTAATACTTTTTTGTTTTAAATAAAATCGTTGCGATCTCTAATAGGTTTCCTTAGGGAAATTTTCGAAAAAGTCAGAGAACTGTATTTAACAACTGATCTATTCAAGATTTACAATTAAACTAAGGAGATACTCTAGCTAAAGGTTAAAAAACAACTAAATTCAATAAATTTGAATTTTAATATTCTACATTTAAATTTTAGATGTTAATAGAATCTTAATTTTAATAAATTTCGGTATACTAAGTTATAGCTACGCTTTACTATACTGACAGCTTCGGTACGCGATCTTATCAGAAATGATGAGATCTATAGAAAAACTAGAGTCAGAAATAGCCTAAGCAATTGCAAACCTTAAAGCAGTGGGTAGGACACATAGCTCGCAGAACTGACGCCTATTGGGGCGGAAAGGCCCTCGAACGCGGCCGGGAGGCCTATGCACAATAGTGCGCGTCTCTTGGCTGAAATGATGAGAGTGATAGCTTACCAAAGCCCTGAGGAAGGACATAGCTTCCCAGAATTTTAATAACCTACCCAAGGAACGGTGATATAGCCCAACAGGCAGACAATGTCACGGACAACCGCTAGTATCCATATATATTGAAAAAAAGCTTGTTACATTGTTTTAACTGTTACAAACGAAAAATAAATAACTTTGTCGCTTAAGTTTTTATTTTATGAAAATAGTAAAACAATTTGTATAACTTAATATTGTACAAAGAAATATAATCTATTTTTTTTTGCGTAACACAATCGTGACGTGCGAAGACATGGGTTTTAACGGATTTTATTTGAATTTTATTTGAATTGCTACCCTAGAAAAAACGCTAAATTTTTATTTTTATAACCCCTTTATTCATCATCATAGCAACAGCTCATAAATATGTCCCCACCGAGGGGCCTGAGCCTACCGTGTTAGGGTGTTTAGGCCTTAGTCAACCACGCTAGCCCAGTGTGGATTGGTCGACTTCACATACACCTTTGAGTTTCTTTGCAGATGTATGCAGGTTGCCTCACGATGTTTTCCTTCACCGTAGGAGCGTCAGACAAATGTACATATGAAATTCGAAAACGAAAAACATATTGGTACATGTCGGTCTCGAACCCCGGACCTCTCGATTCGAAGGCCAGTGCGGAGTCCACAGCACCACCGACGCAGCAACCCCTTTCTTGCTTTTGTTTAATTTAGCCGTACTTGGTATTGGGTACACAATATTTTAAAATACAAAGTAATTTGTAAATTCAAAGGCGCTTTTAAGCTAAACATCCATGTCACTGCTCCGATAATGGCAGCGTTTACACCGAGCGGCTAGCTCGGCCGTTGCAACGTAGGAATCTGTTAATCAAAGCGAATGCAATCAATTACGGGCGCGCAATCAAAATGGCGAGCATTCCTGATGCGAGGGCGCAGGGCGCGGAAGGATTCACCGGACACGTTGCGTAATAGCTGCACATTGAAATACTAGTCTCCGTTATTAGAAATTGATGCAAAACATTAATAATTACTATAGTTTTCTTTAAACTAGAAATCGGGAGATTGAGTATTTCAATATTTATCAATTACGATTGCTCCTTTTGACAGTCAATGAACAGCCATCATACGCCGCCGGCCACTGTGAGATACGCATGAGATACGAAAGTCAGAAAATGTATTTTGTTAGTGGAACCTCGCATTCAAGAAAGAGAGAGAGAGAGAGAGACTGACACCATTTTTATGATATTGACCATTCGTTTGAATTTACGTTTTTGTGAACATTGCTAACTGTGCCTTACACACAATTAGATTAAATTAATTAACAATTCAAAATACTACTGTGGCTTATTAAATATATTGAGATAAATGACTTAAAATTTAATGTATCTCGATCGAAAATTTAAATCAGTTAACAGAGCTTTAATAGACTGCTAATAACCGTGTGATCTGACGTTTTATGAATAAATTCATCAATAAAAAAATGTATTAATACAAAAAACATGCAAGCAATAGAAATCACACCAGGTGTTCGACTAATTATCCCGATTAATTACAAGAGTAACGTCAGCTTTGAGATCAGACGCAAGCTTTCGAATTAATGAGCTCTCTGTCATAATTGATGCACCCATGACGTCTAGCCTTTGTGGGAACAGATACGGAAAAATACCGCTTCCTAGAAAGCAAATTGAGCCGTTTTTATTTTGTCTTTTTCATACCTGGTCTTCTTTGTTTATTACATTATGTTATTTTCGTTACCTAGCGCTTTGTTACAGAAAGAATGTTCGCACAAAAGGCACGAACTTACCGCGTTGTGTTCTCGCAAAGTCATAATTTTCTATAGTTCAATAAATTTAACTTTTTTGATGAAAAGTTTCAAACCCATAAGCGATTCAATCAATCTGCGGCCTCATTGAATGATCAGCTTTTAACTAGGTTTTATTACAAGCCGTTAAGTAAACATTTCATAAACCAATTAAACGCTTTAAAAAATATACTAAAAGGATACAAATCGACACAATGTTTTAGGAAATATACTAAAAACAAAATGTTTAATTTTGATTAAAGTAGCTTTCTAAATATCTACTGACATTTTAGTATACTTTAGATATATAATAATTATTGTTTTGGACATAGGTACAATACAAAATATAAGTGTAGGTACTCCATCTTTCGTAGAGAGATTTCGTAGCCATCTATGAAGAATAATTTGACGTTGACGGTAATTCCTTGTACTCGTAGTTCAATTGCTTAACAATGAAAACAGATATTTTCTGTTATAAAAATGTCAAGTACGAGTATACGTGTTAAAATTCTGTTGCTTTTTTTACAATGAACATCAACATACATATTAACTCAATTAAATTTTTTTATGAAAATTATTCAATGTAAAGGCAACTATTTGATTCTGTGTTGCGGTTCGCTAAATTAACAAAGATGTAGAGAGTAAAAAATGAATTATGAAACGCTTTTAAAATCGGCTCCACTTTTCTTTCATGCTTTAGGCCGATTCAGCTCGAATAAATCTAAGCCACTTTGTGCTCCCACAATAGCTCTCTAATTGACAAATAGTGGAAATGATTAATACAACCGCTGAGAATTTTCCAAAAATAATTTCCTTTGATCATGGTTTGATTAACAACTACCGACTGTCGGCCACGAAATGATATTAATATTCTTTTTAATTTAGTCCTTAATCTGTTTGGATGTCTATTTTTTGTCGGATTATTTCCGTCCGTCCACTGCGCCTCCCAATTCGCAGTTTTCTAGTGTAATCGTTTAGATTATGAATGATTTACATATGTAAAAGTCGGGGGGGTGTGGGCGAATGTTTTGTAGACTTTATTATTAATGAAGTGTTGATATCTTTATACGCCTACAGCGTTTGTTTTGTTATTAACTCCTACTATTGTCAAGCCTGATTCACCTCTTGAAATTCGGGGTTCGATTCAGATATGCATCGCCAGATCACCAGAGAGAAACTCTGTATCAGAATCGTATGCATGGTTACATCTATCATAACGATTTGTACCGCAGCAGCGGTGCTTGTACTGCGTGTTCCGGTTCGAAGGGACAGGCAGACATGCAGTGAAATTACTGGGTACTGTGACTTGACACCTTATGTCACAAGTTGGCGACGTACATTGGCAGCATCAAGTGGGCGGCCTGATTGTTTGCCAACTTTGTTCTTTAAAAGAAATTGGTTGGTTGCGGGATTGTTATTCCACCTGGCTACCTTTTTTCGAGGGGAAACACGTAACCGTACCGAAGAATGTTTCAAAAATATTATGTAACCGTAATATTTTTGAATCATTCTTCCGGCTTCGAGTGCTCGTCAGTGTTCGATTTCTACTTAGTTTTCGATGAAAATCAAAACAATATTGATGTTCGTCGTAATTTTCTATTGATTTTTATTGCAAGAGGAACGAAAATCAATAGGAATCGAGCACAGATGACGCTTGAAAAGCGCTCGATGCCAGACCAATGATGAAAAAATAGAGTCCCTGCATTACCCACCGTTGGCTAGACGGCGAGCGTGTGTGAGGCGGGGCTCTCCCGGCAAACTGCCGGACCTACCCACTAAATCCCACGGTATTCTCCTTGCCTTTTAGGCTACCTAAAGGGGTGAGAGCCTCTTTATATGGGAGGCTAGCATAGTTTGTGAGAATAACGGCAAAAAGAGACGCGATTAAACCTCGATAGATGAGCTATAGACAAAAAATTTGTCGTGCGGTGGGGATTTTGAAAACATGGCTAGTATTATGTAATCTGATGTGGTTGAGGTATCCAGTTGAAGCTGGCTCCAAGGCCAAGAAAATAAAAATAAAATATGACCGAGACAGTGTTGGATACTCCGTATTCCGAGCTAATTACAGGAGACTTTACTGAGAACCTCGAACCAAAGGGCATGTGAACTGGCCATGACTCACGGGCTGGAGCTATAAATCAAACCAGTGTGTGCCCCGTTATCAAATTATCAAAAGCACGTGAGACTGTTAATTTCAACGTCGGTCAGTTTAAAGACGTGTTCCTTGAATCGGGGTCCGTGGAGATTTTTATCTACATAGTAATTGCGGACTAGAACATTAGCTTGTTACGTGGACTCAGATTAAAACTGTAACTAGGAAGCTACGGGGAATCATGTATCGGAATTTTTGTATCTATTTTTTGCACACGATGTTTTTTGTTGAAAATATAAGTAGGTAAATAAAACATGTTTCGAAGAACAGGCAACATTTTAACAGTAAAAATCTCATAATTTCTACAACAGATCGCTGAGGAAAGATGTTCCAGATGAACTGTCGTATTTGAATATTAGCCAACATTATGAAAAATTATATAAGCCTATCTATATTAATTTTATGTAGTAGAAAACAACAAGAATCAAGAGTCCAACTCGATGATCGATTAGTGTGAATGTTTTAGTCACTACAGATTTAATTTAACATATTACAAATTTTCAATGAACGTAATGTAGTATTGTTTGTATATACACATAAAGTTATTCAAGTATTTCACCTATTTATCGCAAACTAAAAGTGTTAAATGTAGTAGTAGACGTACGAATAGATCCAGAGACAGTAATAAGTAACATTTAACACAGGCGAATTTCGATCTTTATATACCAGGGAAAAAGTAATAGCACAGAAATGAAATTGAACACAATGAAATAAATTACAATCCTCCTCTACAGCCTCACACATATACGTCTATAGTTAAAAGAATTCAAATGGAAATTGAAAATTTAAAAAATGCTAGGGTCGTTCCTGTTCAGAGAGGGGAGGCGTATCGTAAATTTAAATTGTCCATCCCTCAACATGCAAATTTTCCGAGTATGCCTTTCAATTGTATCCAAGTATGGGCTATGCCATTAATTACAAGTCCAATGTCATACAATTATCACCTTTACTCGCGTGGAAATAAGACTCTATATATTTCAATGTTGATGATATGGTAATATGAGACTCGCAACGAATTTCAGCTACACGTATCAGTATTGATTTTCGTGGAGATTGTTTTCATGTCTAGCTGAGATGATTGAAACAAAACATATTGAAGTTGTGATATAATATCCAAAACATTATCAGTTAACTATTTTTATATAAGGGCGTCTGTTTGCGACATGACTCATAGTATTTTCCCACATTGACAATCTGCTCCAGCGACGCCGGGAACACACAGAAGCATCTGTGAGCATATTGTCTCCAAGTGCCGCCATCATTAACTGTCGCTAATGAACCTTGCGCATTCGCCTTTAAATAACCTACCGAGGGGCGGGCCATGCATCCAGTGTACAGATTTTTTTACTCTAAATATGATGTTAATAGACCATATCGAAAATCCTGCGACTTCGGTACAAACGCACATTATGACATTCGTCAACCGACTTTTGTATAGTCAACACAAAACAGCTCTTAACGAAACAAGCTTAAAATGTTGTCACAGAGTGATCTGTTTTTTTTTGTTCCTTGTAAATTCTAGTAGCCGTCATACTTAGAATGCTATAAATTTCCTACTTTAGAACTTGAAAAGCGAGATCCGACGATAACACAGCGGTTTCTGAGGCACTTGTCTTTCCACATACAAATTAACGTCCGCGTCAAGTTATGTCGTCGGGCAGCGGCTCAGTTGTCACTCATGCTCCATCAACTGCTTGGGAAACGTCAGGCGTATCACGGTGGGTCAGCCGCACGTGGAAGCAAAACGTGACATTACTTCATATCACTGTCTCACACTTGAGGAGCTTTTTCCCTTGGTGGGATAAAGATGGATTCCAAACTCGCACTTAAGATACGCCGGTTAGTTATCTGCGGCGGACGGGGCCTATCGCGGACAGGTTGTAGCTAATAGGCGTTTTACTTGGAACATATGAGGTTTATGCCTTCGTGTGTGTCCCAACTTCGTGTATGACACGTGTCAGTCTCAGTCGGTCGTCAAGTCGGTGGCGGCGCATCATGATACTTGCGTAACAATCCGGGACTCGGCCAAAACAAACATTCGATCGATAGATGGATCCCACTGATCATTTGAAAATAATTTAATTATAGATCAACTAAGAGCAATAACCTTCTCCTTTCAGATTTGCCGAGGAACCGATGAGAAGACACCGTCCGTTGGCACCGCGTGACCGACCAGTGAGTTAAGTCGCCGTTGTGTAGTGAATGGAATCCGAAGTGTCCGTGTGGTGAACCGAACAGTGACAGTGTCGGCCCCGGAGGCCGAAAATCTGCGACGGAAGATACGGACGCGAGCCGCGCGGGCTGCGGGCCCGCGATGAGCGCTAACAACTGCGACAGCATGACATATTTCTCGAACGCCTACATGCCGGACATGAGGAACGGAGGCCACGACCACCAGCAGGCGCACGCGCACTACGGCGCAGTGCCGCAGCAAGGCCACGAGATGGAGGGCTGCGACCAGCAGCTGAGGCCCGCGCAACACCACTACCCTGCGCAGCCGGCACCGGGGATGCCCTATCCGAGGTTTCCACCTTACGACCGATTAGGGTACTACCAGCAAATGGAGCAAAACGGGTACCGGCCTGATAGTCCATCTCAGATGGGTCATATGGGTCCGAAGACGGACGGGTACGGGCCGAACGGTCACCAGCCCCCGGCGCCGGCGGTGTATACATCGTGTAAGCTGCAAGCGGCCGCGGCGACGGCGGGCGGAGTGCCGGGAAGCCCACCTCTGGAGCAGGCGCAGCAGATGCCGCACCATATGCACCCCCAGCAGCATATGGTGCAGCACGCGGTGCCCCATCAGCAGCACCTCATGTACCCGGTGGACGACATGCAGCATCAAACGCAGATGCCGCCCATGCACCAGCAGTCGATGCACGCGCAACAACCTCCCCCGCAGCAGCCGCCGCCGAACACGAACGCGTCGCTGCCTAGTCCGCTGTACCCTTGGATGCGAAGTCAATTTGGTAAGCATTATTTTTTAAATATTATTTTATGAAAAGGTAGTTCAGAATACGAAAAAAAAGAAAGTTATTGAACAGGCTACCCATTCCAAAAAGGTCAGTGAGAGAAATTAAACACTTTTCCTTACTTGTCAGTTTAGCTATTTTGCCAGTTTACTTATTTGACAATTTCTTGATTCGCCAATTACCTTACTTGCCCGTTCCACTTAGTTGTCTGTTCCTTTAGTAAGTCAATTTCCTTGTTCGTAAGTTGCCTTATTCGTCAGTTATTTTAGGTTGATAATTTTGGTACTCTGTCATGTTCTCAACACGTTAGTTTTGTTATCCGTATAGGTAATTTAGTTAGTCAATTTGATAATTCAAACCACTCTTGAATCCAGTACTATATTGGGAAGAGTTATAGTCTTTTTGATGATGGACAAGTACGTTATTATGTGCTATTACAAAAAAAATATTGCCCTAAAGGTCTCCAAACAGGCGAATTTGGAAACTGACAAACTACGAGTAGTAATGAGGATAACCTAGACAAATTAAAGAATAAGTAAACTAGCATACAAGGAAACTGACCAATTTACGACATTGGCAGCCTGCAAAAACTAACGAATGAGGAAACAGACGAATCAGGAAAATGACAAACTAGAGAAAATGTCAACCTATCGAAACTGGCGAATAAGTAAAGTGGCAAATTAGGGAAACTGGCAAATTATGAAAATGACCAGTGATACGCTAACTCAAAAACTATGGACAAATTTGTTCTTATAAGCTTAAATTTTAAAAATAACAAACTGCATAATTCATTTTTTCATAATTCTATAACCCACCCGGGATTCGAAAAGAAGATGTCCCTTTTTTTAAATTTAGCAATTTCTTTTATTACGATAATTGATAGATTGGATAAAAATGACAATGATTTAATATGCTCCATCAATATCCAATTCGTATTTTGAGATTTTGAATTTGTATAATATTGAAATTATTCGTCAGATCTTACAGTATGACGTACATTTGAGTTGGAAGTGGCGTTTTTACAAAAATCGTTGACATTGTCTCATTCACGTAAGTGCATCACAAATGTTGACACACGCATAAATCAAAATGCCCTTCGAAAGTGAATCTCTCGTGTCGCCAATGTAATTTTGCACAATGTCTCCGGTACAGGTAGCAAAAAGGGCAAGGCAAAATCACTTTCGCCCCACGTGCTCATTGATGAAACAATAAGTGCCAGAAACAATAGCGTTCCTTCTGTTCGGGAATTATTTATGGGCCGAAGAGGCATTCAAAAGGAATTTCACTTTTCATAAAATTTACAACTCTCGACACAAAGCGCCCACCTTCTGTTTTGCTGACGCCCGCGCGAACAAAGCGCGCTCAAGTTGCGCTACCGTCTCGCACTGTTTTTGAATTTGTCTGAGATCTAATTTATGGGTGAGCTGCCTGATTTAAGGATTCCATTGTAATTGAGATCATTCAAATTTCGCTTTGGAATTTCGCCGGAGCTTTAGTTTCGTATTCGCTTCATTCGGCGACCCTTTAGCAATCCGAAGGGCCGCCGTGATTTGAATTCATAACATTTCAATGGCTCATATTGTAAGATTCCATTCCTTGGTTCGATATTATAATAGGTATAAAGCAGAAATAAAATATGGCACATGTGGTTTTAATATTTAAAAAATCACATGCATTTTGTACTTTATCGCGATGTGCACGCAATAAAACCTTTATCCATTTGTCTGAAATTACGTCGAGTTAAACCAATGAAGCAAAATTGAATACTCAAGCGCTGAGACGAGTGGGGGACTTTATTCATTAACTGCTGTCACAGATAACGGAAACTCCTCTGACAAGTAGATGGGTAGCGTCGGCAAGTTAATCCACCATAACAAGTTTTCCAAAATTTGCTTCGATATTTTGTTTAATACGACAGAGAAGCTCATGGCCTTCATCTCACCTGTAGTTAAGTGACGATAAGGCCGAAGGTAGAAGCGAGCTTCACCTGAACTACTCACTCAACATCTGAGGAACAGCTGGCTATCTTACCTCTAATTGTCGGAACGCAACAATGCTATTGACATTGGTATTATGGCGACAAACTTAGGTAAGATGGTGGTAGCTAGCCAGGCGGGTTCAGAAGCCCTACCAACAACAAATACAATGGCAATGACAATAATTTTTCGCTATATAGATATAGGTATACCTATTAAGGGCTCCATGACATTTACCAATATACTATTCACTAGAAATTTTTCTGTACTCGTATGTAATAGCTACGCTTTTTCAACCTACTTTAGTACTAGTGTTGCTGTGGCCTCGGCACTGGATTGTGCTCCGAGTGGAATCGGGAGGCCCACGATCGATCCTGCCATGTACCAATGTGTTTTTCGTTTCACGAATTTCATATATCCTACATTTATCTGACGCTCCTAAGGTGATGGAAAAACATCGCGAGGAAACCTGCATACACCTGCGAAGTAATTCAACTGTGTATGTAAGGTCAACCAATCCGCACTGGGACAGTGTGGTTTGACTAAGGCTTAATCCTAACTGTAACTGGTTAGGGTAGGCTCGTGCCCCTCGGTGGGGACGTATGTGAGCTGTGATGATGATGAAAAAGAACAAGAGGTAGTTATGTTGTGCTCTAATTCAATAATAATTTGTTTGATATTAGATAGGATGAAGTGGAAAACATACGGGCCATTTTTCCATGCAAATGTAGTCCCCTCTTTCCTTCCTGGATATTGGCAGTAGTTGCTCTAGTCCATTTTTTCCAAAAAACATCTATGGCCACTATTAGCATAGGTCCTGTAGGCTTACTCTCGAACCAATTCCGATGGATCGTCAGTGGGATTGTGATTTTTCGTACGCTTGAATAGCAACACTAGCGCCAAATTGGATCCGCATTTATTGAAAAATTAATAATAGGTTTGGATGCTTGGTTCACCCAAAATCCGCGCGATACGGGGTCAATTTGGAGCCAATGCGCAAAAACAAGCGTACGATAAATCACAATCTCAATGCCGATCGATCGGAATTGGTTCAAGAGTAACCCCACGGTACCTCCACCTTACCTATTTCTGCTGCAAAGCAGCAGTGCTTGCGTTGCTGTGTTCCGGTTTGAAGGGGATATGGCAGCGTACTGGGTACCGTGACTTTACATCTGATGTCATAAGTTGGCAACGTACACTATGGTTCTTGTGGGAGTTGCAGTTTTGCTGCGAATCTCACAGGAGCCACGTCATTTGTATTACAGGTGACTGTTACCACTTACCATCAGATTTCAAACAGGCAGTTTGCTTGTTTTCCAACTTAGTTGCAATAAAAAAAAAGTTCCTATGTTTTCCCTTTTTTAAATTTATTATTAATGGAGATTTCAAAAATCTAAGAAATTGGACAAATTTTCTGCTGTATTCAAATGGCCAGCAAACAAATTTGACAATATTATATGAAAAAAGCAAAACACAGAAACACAGCAGCAAATAGTCACCTTCCTTTTATTTTCTATGCAAAAAGTAATTACATCGGTCTAGTTTTAGAGAAGAAGACGGGTACTACAAAACGTCTATTTTGTAAACTTTGCATAGGTACTCGTATCTTCGGCCCGAGCTGTAGTTGTCTCTATTGCTCTCAGCTCGTTTGTTGGGGCACAGCCGCGATAGCAATATATTTTACAAATACCTATTTTTGAATTCTCATGACCTTGGTCTTTCTCATAAAGTTTATTGTCAAACTAAAGACTCGGTAAATGTGAATATTAAAAAAATCAGTTTCCTTTCAATTTGCTAACCGTATCTCGATGGAAGTCGATTGGTTAGCCAACTGGCTCCAAGTTTCTCGCGACTCGACGGACCCATGTCATAACCCTTATCTGGCCAAGGCTCGGGGCCAGATAAGACGTGCCAAATTTGACTTTGACCGCCCGGCCTTCAATTGGATGTCCTATTAATTAATCAATTATAAACTTGTGTCATTTGGTTGACTACCTATCGTATAGTATGTAGGTATAAACAATAAATCAGCAATTATGTCGTAGTAAATTTCTTATTTGTAATTTTTATTCTTCACGTTGTTTAAACTTGAATTATATATAAGTAAGTTTGTAAAAATCCATATTGATTTTATCCATATTGTCATTATTTAGAAGAATAACACATAAAATTCTTATGAACTCTAGATATGAGTTGCAATTGCAGTAACAATACTAAAAATCAAGAAGTAGAAATAAAAATGTTTTATAAATTTTAAATAGGGGTAAATAAGTGCCGTGACATAAAAACGTAAAGAGGGTTATTTAGTTCATCCAAAAACTTAAGATTGTTGGCACTTGAAGCTCCGCAGTACCTCTTGAACGGTTGCTAAATACGTATTTAACGTATGAAAAATAGACTTTTCAAGAGCACCTGGTAGCTGATACTCGCACTTTAACTCTCCTCGAGCTATCTACTTGAAACCACTGGATCATTAATTATCTTCAGAATCTGGCTGCCATATTGAAAAAAGGAGCCAATGGCGTGCGTTCTCGTGTTTTGTTTGAAAATAGAACGGCGTGCTAGGCGCAGACGAATCATTAATCATTAGCCTGAATTCTACACCTACTCACTCGTTTTGTTTATGTTGAACCACCTAATGTAACCGGCTCATGTAAACTTCGTTATTTACTTCATCTTTTTGTGGATTTCTACTTGTTTCGGTTGTTAGTTTAATCATAATAATCGTTATGTTAAGCATAAATTTGTAAATTTCCCTTTTACAATGCTGCTTAAACTAAATTGCTCTTTACATGTGCGTATGTTCGTTAATTAAAAAATTAACTGTTCACGTATATTCATTTGTCTGGGTTTTATTAATAGCGAGTGTTTGTTTTATTTTAACAAGATAAATTGCAGATTCTGGCTATTCTGAAGATGTTCTACAAATTTTCGCAAATAATTACTATAAACTCAAAATGTATACGCAAGCTCTATTCATTAAATATTCTTATAATAGCAATAATAAACGACAAGTTTAATTTTCAAAACAACAATTTTTACAGCACAAAAATATGATTACGTAGGTTTGCAATTTAGTTAATTCACTAAAACATGTTTTAGTGTGTTTGGGATTCAGACATTCTTGTGGATTTAGGATTGGTGCTACCAATGAAATCAAGAAAATGTGCCCCATGTAGTACCAACTCATCACAGTTGATTATCGAAAACGTTCCGAAATCGAATCGTCGCTAGCAATTCATGGTCAACGTCAAAAATTAATTAAGCAAAACTTGGTGGAAGGTGATAAATACGCCCTGACTAACGGCATAGAAAGATAGACTCACCTAGCCCGAGGTAGGCTCGATAAGTCGGGAATTGAGGTGGAAATGGAAATATAATGGGTGCCACCCCTCGCCCCCTCGCACAATGCCGGATAGACGACTTGTTACATTTCATTGTTCGTTTATCAGCCTCAGGCCTTTGTGTAGGCACGATGATTGAATAGGTGTATTTGTTCGTGCCTGCCACTGATTACTGAAAAGGACCTCTGAGTGTTACCGTGGATGTGTTCTGTTAATGTGAAAGATTAGCGGGAGCTCTGCGATTTTCCGTGTAGCGAGAACTGGCGATTTTTTTAAATTTTTGTTTTTATTCCGCATGTAAATTTTTGCGACTTGAGAATAATTAAGTGAAACAAATGAATATCAAACTTTGCTTTAGTACGACACGGAAAAAAACTAACGAAAGCATTTGTGAAAAGTTTCGAATGGTCTACAGTGAAAGACACAGTATTGATTTTAACTATACTATCTAAATCAAAAAGAGAAATAATGAACTTTTACTAAAATGAAATCACTAACTTATTTTTTCTTTGTTTAACTACTAACCGCAGGAGCAGACACAAAAGCGAAGACGATTTTCCATATCTAAAACAAAAGCAATTCTCTCCATGCATTCTTCTTTTTAGATTCTATTTCTCCAGCTCTGATAAAAGGTGACTATAACAATCGTACGTACATACGCTAACCTATTGTAATGGTCGTGTGATCGATCTGACGTCACCGGTACAAAGGCGACGAATGCATCACAAGATTGGGCCGAGATCATTCCACTGTGATTCTCATTTATTTTTTCGAATTGGATTTCCTTTTCAAGAGGGTTTCCTTCCTGCAGGGGTGTGGGCGGGAGAGGAGGCTTTGCGTAATCTTTTCTTACCATAATTGCTCAAATTAAGAAATTTAATCGTGTCGTGATGAAGTTTTGAGTAGAATTTTCATTACTTACTACAACCAGCATGCATGGTAATCGCTGTTTAGCTTACAACGCTGTGGAACATTTGAAATCTTTCACGATTCGTTAAAAATGCCTTCAGGACATGCCATAAAGCAATTAGAACAGGGCTAACGGAGCAAGGTTTACGGAAGTTCTGAATTTGATATCATCAGCAAATATGCTATGGGTAATGAATGATATGTTAAAGAACATAAAGAATTATACATTGACAAACTACGTTGTATAAAATAATTTTGATTTTTTACAAATTATGAGCTATAAAAGTCATAAGTCTGGCGTAAATCTTTACTCACTGTTGTTTCTGATTAAGAACAAAGAAGATCAGCCACAAGCAAAATTAACTTCATTGTATTAAAGAAATTAACGTCACTTGGGATTACCCTTTAATTTGTCGTTTATGTTCAGACTCATTATTAAGTTGGTTATATTATTACTTTACGTTTTCGATTCTATACAGATGACTTGACATTATATTGATTTCCTTTCGTGACAGCTTCAGAAATAGATGGATGAAATATGGATGAAAACTTGGTGAAAATATGGAACATAATATTTCCGATAATAGGCGTGATTCATGATTTGGTAGGTTTAACTACTTCACTGAGCAAAGGCAATACTCAACCCAATATTGTGGCTAAAAAAATTTACATTTTCTATAAAGGATGCCCTAACGCTGTGAACTTTGTTTTTTATTGTAAGATAAATATTTTGGTTCTACTCGTAGGTAAAATGTTGAAGCCCCAGCAATCTTCTTGTATGATTTGAATCTGAATTCGCTTGATTGAACAAACATATCCAATCAGTGGTAGTGTTTACGCTACAATAGAACGAGTATGTATCTCGCCGAAGTATATTCACCCCTTCTTATTCAGTTGACGAATGCACGATATCTTTGTCAATTGGATTGGTGATGTACAGGGAACGAATTGTCGCCATTGTGTCCACATTTTAAGTAATAATCGACATCAAAAATATTTCAAATATTTATGAATTTATTGACTTTATTTTAATTTCGGCAACTCACTTAATAAACTATCACATTGAAGCTTAAGAATGAAATTTAACAACCAATTCCTAATCGAGGGAACAATTCAGAGCAGTTAAGAAATCTGTGGTTGAATGTGCTTACTCGCATATTTTAATCGTTAAAATTAGCCTTTTATTTGTACATCACTTCGTCCAATTGGCAGAGATAATATTGTAAAATTACTTTTAAACCTCCGACCTTTTTTAAGGATTATTAAAACATGACCCTAAAACATGACCAGTGGACAAAATACGAAACATTCATCTTACTATACGTCAAAATTGTATGCAAAATATTTTCTCAGGGAACAACGAGGAGTGTTAAGAAAGTGATTTTCTGGCTTCCCCTTGTATTTACACGTGGTATTATTTGCATAAAGGTTTTTTTATCCAACTAGGGGTGTACTGACGGATAAAAATATATTTCTAATTCTGTTCGTAGCCGGTTTCCGGCTTGCCGGCGCGGCGCGGCGGTAGCAGGGCGACGTTGACGGATGGCGTTTTTGCTCGACGAATATTATTTTTGAAGTCGGTTTTTGTTGTGTACATATTACGGGGAATGATACAAAATGAGAACGGTTGTTTTATGCTGAGAGGTCGAGTTGTCGCGCAAGTTTTTATGGAGACGTTTCCAAGTAAAGCACGGGATTTTCGCAAGTTTCCAGAACTTCATAAGGAATCTTTATGTGGTTTTATTTTGTCATACTCCGGCTTACTTCTTAAAAGACTAAAAAACATAAAAGTAAGATACAATGAATTTTGAAATAACTTCGATAGCATTTTTAACTAGGTACCTACCATATTTATATTATAAAAGTTCTTTAAATAATCGTAAACTCTTCAGACAATTTTGAAATTTTACCTACCACGTTCTTATTTTAATTAACATTTGAATATGAGAAAATACGTCAATTTTCCCATTTTTTTCGAGTAATTGTACATACATTAAATATGTACAATTTAATTTTTCTTATAAGCACACAAATCATTGTTAGGTAAAGCAATTTCACGTGATAATTTTTTCATACATAGATTATCAAAATCACACCGTACGTTACAAAAAGCGTAATGGCGGCCTCAGAAAGATATGATCTTACATAATCCACGGGCAGACATGTTTCGGAGTAGATTACCGTACAAAAAATGACAGACTACAAAAAGTTGGGAGCTTATTAAAAAACCATTACCATCTTATAATTACATACACCCACATCCAAAACACCCAATACCATTAATATTTGTCTGACGGCTGGCACGCATACACGCGCGGGCCGACTCAGGGCACCGCCGCGAGGAACGCACACATAGATATCATCATGTAGATGATTGTAGTTTTTAGCGTGGTGGGTTCTGGGTTGCCAGCAATTTCTGTTTTACTCTCAATATGGCAAAAGAAGTTTATTAAAGAACTGTTTTTTTTTTTAATTTTTGGTTTTAATATGCAAGGCCGTGGCCCTGTTCAGTTTATTCTGTCAATCATTTCGTAATATAGCAATGTAAAGTGAAATATTATGAGCCTAAATATAAACTCATCATAACAGCTTAAATACATCTTGACCGAGGGTTTCGATCCTACCCTATGTTAGGGTGTTTATTAAGGCCTTATGGCTATTTTCACCAACCTCTTCTTAGCTTAGGGGACTCTTAGGTGGCATGCTGTCACATTCTTTTCATTAAAGACAAAAAGTGACAGCATGCGTCTTAGGGGCTACCTAAGCTAAGTAATGGTTGGTGAAATCGACCATTAGTCAACCACACTGGCCCAGTGCGGATTGGTCGACTTCACATACACCTTTGAATTTCTTCGCAGAGTATGCAGTTTGCCTCACGATATTTTCTTTTACCGTAGGAGTGTCAAGCAAATGTACTTATGAAAGTCGAAAAACGAAAAACACATTGGTACATTGCGGTCTTGAACCATCATCCCGATTTCCAATCGGGAGGTCCGAGTCCACAGTACCACCTACGCTAAAAAGAAACTGTCAACTGTTAATAACTAATTTATAGTCAGTCAAACATATTTTTAACTAACTTACTTAATTAACTAACTTTAATCGATCGGTATATTTGAAACGGACACCCACCCTTTTTTCCACACACTTAGTTTTATTGATTTGAAAATATTGTGTAAAATTAGTAAAAAAGCGTTAAATCTTTCACTATATCGTGATGAAGTTCAAAACAAACCTATTTTGTGGCGATCTATGTTATAAAAAAAAATAACAATATTTCAAAATATTCTGGGACTAGCTGCTTATGTTTATTCTGTTTGTTTGTGCCAGTAGGACGTATTGGAAAAAGAAAAATATTATAAAAGACAATGTTAAAGTTGGCTTAAAAACCGATACAAATATAGCATAGTGATAATTCTTGAGACAGTTTAAGATATCATTTTCACTCATTAGAATTCAGCGGACCCTTCTGAAATTTTATTCAATTTACAGAAGGACTTTACGATTCCTTCTTACATTTTTTTCTGTTGAAAGAATATGTCTATAGCTGTGCCCGCAAACTACGTTTCGCCATATATATTTTTCCCGTTTTTGCAACATTTTTCATTGATGCTCAACTCCTATTAGTCGTAGCGTAATGTTATATAGCCTTCCTCGATAAATGGACACAAATAGAATTTTTCAATGGGCTAGATGAATGAAAAAAATTATTGCTTTAATAGAAGCTCATTCATCTAATAAACACAAAGAAAAAAACAGTTTTCGAATAACTATAACTATAACAATCAAGGTATTAGGTTATAAAGATTTTTCGACGGTCCCAACGTAAATTATCGAAAGTGATTATTGAAACCTAAACTTTCGATGAACTACTACGGAATCGAGTTCTATATTCGATGATTTACGACATATTTTTGGAACTACATAATTTTCTCTTATTATCTTTATGTAAAATTTCGCTCTGCAGAAAACGTTACAGCTAATAAAAAAAAAATTGAGTTTCGATGAATTACGTTGGGGCCGTCGTTTTGTCCGTCTCTATCTATTTTTTTAACCACTATGCAGAGTGGAGGTGGATAATCCTCATGGATACCCGCACGGCCGGCCATACGGGTTATATCGGACTCTTTCCGTCTAAACTCCACCTTACGCCTTTCACCCGAAGGACGGCTCCATCAGATGGCGACCGCCCCTCAGAAGAGAAGGCGGTGCAGCACTGCCCTAACTAGGCTAACTATAGGGCAAATGCGCTTCAAGGCACCGGGAACCAAAGTGGTCAGGTCGTATTTGATAGGGACCTACTTCATCGAGCGTTAAAGAAGGTAGCTTGGGAAAATACTGACTACAACGTACTCTCATAGGCGAAGCTACGAGAGGGATTTAATGAGCACTAGATGCTCGACGAGCGCGAATGTTTTATCGCGCGGTGCAGGCGCATTTTTAAGTTTGCCGGCTAAGATTCTTAGCTCGGCGAAATTGACTTTGGATGTCGCATCGAAAACGATTGTGAAATCTTCAGAGGCTAAGGCGGGTGCTGATTAGCGAACGCCAGTACGGTTTCCATCACGGTCGCTCGGCTGGTGATCTTCTAGTGTATTTGACACACCGCTGGGCTGAAGCTTTGGAGAGGAACGGTGAAGCTCTCGCCATCAGCCTCGATATTGCTTTTTTTTAAATTTTTTCGAGGGGAATGCGTGACGCACCGTACTCGCCGTTGGCTAGACGACGAGCGTGTGTGGGGCTCTCCCGGCAGAGTGCCAGGCCTACCCACTAAACCCCTCGGTGTTCTTCCTGCCCTTTTGGACGCGCGTGGTAGGGTCCACACTGCGACTACCACTACCAACGCTCCCGGGCTAGCCCGACCTAGCTGGTCGGGCTATCGCCAAGGGGGGATTGCCCGAGAACACCAGGGCAATCCCCAGACGGAGGGCCTTACGGCGGCGTACACGGGGCCAACCGTGCACGCAGGCCCCCACGGCAGGGTCATTAGACGGGCATTGCTTGCGCGAATGCCGGCCTTCGCCTGCCTGTCCGTCTGCGGCGGATGGGAGCGGCTTGAGGATCATTCTCCCGCTCCCTCTCCGCGGCCTCCTTCTGCCAGATGACGTCCTCTCAGAAGAAGGCGACAGCCCCCCATTTCGCCTCGCCGCAGAGCATGGCCACGACCATTCTCGGCAGCTAGAGGCCTCCGCCTCCCAGCGCAGCGTTGAGTTCGCTGCGCTGGCGTCGCCAGGCCGGGCACACCAACAGAGTGTGCTCGGCAGTATCGTCGGGAGCGTCACAGTGATGACACTGCGGCGTTTCCTCCCGACGCGCGACCCGATGCAGGTAGTGACCGAAACAACCATGTCCGGTCAATACCTGCACCATGCGGAACGAGAGACTGCCCTGCCGGCGCCCTACCCACTCCTCCAACACCGGACGTATCGCTTCGATCGTCCGGTGGCCAGCAGCTGGGCCTCGATATCGCCTAGGCATTTGACAGGGTCTGGCATAGAGCACTTCTAGCGAAGTTATCATCCTACCGGAATCCCCGGGGGACTCTGCAGATGGATCGCCAGCTTTTTGGATGGTCGAAGCATCAAAGTCGTTGTTGATGGTTCGTGTTCCGAGACTAAAACAATTAATGCTGGAGTTCCACAAGGTTCGGTTCTCTTCCCAACGCTGTTTATTCTGCATATTAATGATTTGTTGTCGATAGAGAACATTCATTGCTATGCGGATGACAGTACGGGTGATGCGAGTTACACCAACCATCAGAATGTCTCCCGGAACTCCGTGTCGGTGAGACGGTCACAGCTTGTGTCTAAAGTTAAAAACTCTTTGGGGCGGGCTTCAGAATGGATATGGAATATGGATTTAGTGCACTTCAACCCCACAAAGACGCAGGTTTGCGCATTTACTGGCAAAAAAGACCATTTTTCATTAGCGCCTCAGTTCCAAGGAGTATCCCTTAAAATCTCTGAAAGCATTGGTATCCTCGGTGTCGAGATTACGAGTAAAGTCTAATTTGGGAGCCATCTGGATATCAAGGTCAAACTAGTCAGCAAGAAGCTCGGTGTGCTTAGTAGAGCGAAGCGGTACTTCACGCCCTATCAACGCCTTGTACTTTATAAGGCCCAAGTTCGTCTGCATGTGGAGTACTGCTCGCATCTGTGGGCAGGGGCTCCTAAATACCAGCTGGATCCATTTGACTCTCTGCAAAGGCGAGCTACTCGAATTAGCGGGGATGCCAATCTAACGGACTCGCTAGAGTCACTGAGCTCACGGAGGGACTTTAGCTCTCTCTGTGAGTTCTACCGTCTCTACGGTGAGTGCTCCGAGGAATTGTTTGAATTAGTACCAACGTCACCTTTCTATCATCATACCACTCGATACCGCAGTGGGGTTCATCCATATTACCTGGAAGCAATGCCGTCTAGTACAGTTCGCTTTCAGTGCTCATTTTTTACTACGAACATGTCGCCTCTGGGACGAACTTCCCACTGCTGTGTTTCCCGAACGCTACGACATGTCCCTTTTCAAGAGAGGTTTGAAGAGAGCACTATATTCAAAGTTGGCAGCGACTTAGCTATGTCCCTGATATTGGCGAAGTCTATAGGCGGCGGATACCGCTTACCATCAGGTGGGCCGTCTGCTCGTCTGCTACTTACAGCAACAAAAAACAAGGTGGCGGCTGGGCCTTGCGGGGTTTAGATGGTCTCCACTTAAGAGGGGAAATAGGTGTGGTGGTGGGTGCTGTTTTCGACAGCGCCGGGAAATTGGCGGCTGTCGAAGTTGGCGGACTGGGGCGTATGGGACGGGAGGGGGTCACTTTCGTGCCCTTTCGAGGACGAGGTGTTTTGGGGCAACCTCTGTAGTTTCGAATTTCGACTTCTATAGGGACCCGGGTCCCTATAGAAGTCGATTGCTATTCAGACCCAGGCGAGAAAAAATGGCGAAGAGGGGAATTTTACTTAATTATTGATTTTTGCGAGCGGAGCATGGAACATCAGTTTCCGCTCCGCTCGCTTTTGGCCGCTGTATGTGGTCACAATGTCTAGCCTAACCTAACCTATAGTTTTCAGTTTTATCCTATAAGTTATTTTTCGATTCGCTGCTATCGGGTCCGAATGGCAATCGACGTTTATAGGGACCCGGGTCTGAATAGCCACTCCGTTCAGCGTGCTGATATCGATGTCATCGCCATTCGGAATGCACCTTTTATTGGCTTCGCGCAGCTTATATGCATTTAGCGATACATAATCATTCGTCTGTGCATTTAGCCACAACGGGGTATAAAAATGTCTATAGAAATCACGTTGCTTTTTTACGTATTATTAGTCTAAGTTTTTTTATATGACATTGGGTGGGTTTTTACACACGAATGTGTATATGCTACAATACTGGCACTAATTTACCTTCTTTTTTTTTTCGAGTGGAATGCGTGACCGTTGGCTAGACGACGAGCATGTGTGGGGCTCTCCCGGCAGAGTGCCAAGCCTACCCACTAAACCCCCCGGTGTTCTTCCTGCCCTTATGGACGCGCGTGGTAGGGTCCACACTGCGACTACCATTTCCAACGCGCCCGGGCTAGCCCGACCTGATTGGTCGGGCTATCGCCAAGGGCACTAATTTCCCTAAATTGTTTTCATTTATTTATTTTTCTTATATAGATATAGGTACTTATTTAGTGTTTATTATCAAATATAACCCCAAAATCACTAATGTTCCAAGAAGTTTCCGTCAGTAATCTTTGTTTATACAGTGATTTACTTGTAATTTGGAACCTAGAAAATAATTTTACATGATACTTGGTTCTTAGACCAACAATGTATGGGCACAGGGCAATCTCCTTTGATATTTTAATTATTTTACTTAATTAGATCTAAGATAAACATAGACAGAAATTATTACGCTAACATTTTGTTTAAACTTTACTTTAGTGTTCTTAATTGGTAAACGTTACAGAGATAAAATATTTGATATTAATCAGATTTGTAAAAAAAGGTTTATTTAAAATAATTAACCAAGCGTTCTAGGTGTCGAAAATATTTACAAGCTTAACCTTATCCATTATCTCAGAGAAGTTTCAAAGTTCACTGTATAACGAGGAGTCACTCTTCCTGAACCCTCTGTGAAGTTTCTCCAAGTTCAGACCTATAATTTCCCCCAAACTACGTACTTTTGCTTCCAAAGTAAGTTGAGTCCAATTAACTGGCAACATTCTGAGAAATCGTACGTCCCCCTCGCACTTATCCCACCATTCCGTTCTCACTCGAGGTTACGTTAGCTTGCCCCACATTAATTAAACGTCGGGATAGAACGCCAATCAAACTTTGACCGCCGCTAAGCCGATGAAGCCGAACTTATTATGAGGAATTAAAATTTCATTTTTGTACAAGCCATTACAAATTGAAATGGACGAATCAAATTATGGAGTTAATGGTCACTAATTGGATGAATGTCATGATGGTAAGGAGTGCTTTTAGCCGCACGCAATTATTAATGGAAAATGCTACTAGGTACAAGCGAGCTCTATCAACGCTTTGTAATCATTAATGTTATATTAAACCGCTTCGTATCATTAGAAGAGCACAAAAAGTGTGGCATCACATGACGCGTGCACATGTGCGATCCGAGCCACATAAATCATAAGCGTATCTTTATATCTACTCGCGCGTAGGGAGTAGCCACGTCGATAGAGAAACGGAAAAAAGCCCCCCGTTTCCTGGCCGGGATCACACATGACCGGGCTGTCTATCTGCCAGACCCGTGTCAAATATTCTCTGGAGCGGAGACCGCCCCCTCTCGGCTTCGGGGGCAGGGGAGCCCCCTGGGGCTCGCTGTCCCGCGGCGAAGCTCATCTTGGAGCCCTAATGCGTTCAACGGTATTATGTCGAGATGAATTTTTACGCGGCCTACTCACTGTTATTCCGAAACGCAATCAGCGAACAAAGGACTCCTCAACAAACACACATCGGCGCGCCATGATTGAATATTTTCCTTTTCATTAAGATTTTCGCCGAAGACGCCGGCGTTGAAAAATCGCCGCGCCCGGCACCTTTCATAACTTTTCACTTCGTGATCCGACGCAATTATTCACTTTCTATCGCCTTCTCAAATATTCATTCGTACTTTCCTGTTGGAAATTATAGTAACGGTCCGAACAGCAGTAATTAGTTGCCTACATCCATATAGTTTGGGGAGGGGCTCTAATTTTTATGAAAGTGGCGCCTAATCCAAAAACATTTTCATATTTGAAATTGAAATAGTATTTATGATTGATTACTTCAATCTCGCTAATGGAATACCAGATCGATAAGCTACGCTCGGGCTTGAAAATCTAGTTGGTTGAAGGCACCTTCCTGTATTCCTACAAGGTGTAGTTATAATGTACAGGACGGCGGCTGAGGCCACAGGATGCCGTGTCGACAGGCGGAGCCGGGAGCGGAACAAAGCTCGCCGCTCTAACAAAGACGTCACCGGCCGTGGTTGCGACGCGGAGTTATGGCACCCATTGTGAACAACAATACCCAACAAACGAGTTTGTATAAGCTATTAGGTACGCGCATTAATATATATTTTTTGTTCGCCCGAAAATTTAGCATTCCATTACGAGGGAGAGAAATGAAACGCCCGCCGCATGAATTATATTAAAATATATTTGAATATTTCATTTGACACCTTTTTTGCGAGCGGAATTTCGTTCAATCCCGGTTGGGCCGCGTAATTTTTGGCGTACACCAAAGCAAAATTTTCGGTGAATAACATTCCATTTCGGATGCGAAACACGACGGGTATCAACGTCGGCGTAGCGCTGACTGATGGCGCTGTGCTCGCGATATAAATTCTTTTTGAGGTCTGACAGATTTGAATGGTGTAATTCCTATGTGTGTAATCATGACGACGTTTTACTGTGGCTACACAATTTCAAAACTGCACTCAAAATAATAGGGGTCCAAATTTCATTGCGAAATCACAAAACAAACGTTTGTATATTACATCGGAAATATGCCTTGCAACGTGGCTCTCCCATATTCCATGATTTGTAGCGGATGTAGTTTTGGCAAACAATCAACTAACAAATCTTCGTTAAAGATTTTAGTAAAAGCCGTATGCGTGAGGTCATGTTGTCGTGTAACTAGTAAGAGTGTTTTTGGGTGTTTTCCAAATGGGTGAGGGTAAAACGCTACCGAACAAGTGAACCGACGGAAAAACAGTAGGTATTAACATTATGTAGACGCGAGAAAGTCATTAGGCATTAGGCAGGTAGCTAACATATACGAGCGTGATAGTTATGTATACCCAAAACCGCCCGCCCATGCTGATGATTAATGGATATCAGAGGTTGAAAGCCCGCCATGTTATTTTTTTTTACTTCACATTTAGTTCCGCTCCTTGATTTCCCTTATTCCTTTGTTTGATCGATACCAAATGTAATTACACGATAAGAATCGTGCTATAATTGCCGACTGGACGAATTCGGCCTGCACTAAAGTCGATCCCTCATACTGTTCTTTGTGGCGGTAATTTATGAATGCAATTAATATGTACTTGGCAAATTACTTGGCACCTAATTTGTAATCTGTGACGCACTATTAAAATGCCATTGCGAAAGTTGTGTCTAGTTAGCTCGGTGCGTAATTAAAGGATATATAGATAGATAAATTCTTTACAGAAAATTGATTTGCAATCTAAGATTAAATGTACCTAGTTAGTGTAGTAAATAGATTATCTGAATCATCAATAATATACGTAACTTTTATGTTAATATTAAGTCTCTATTGTTATCATCTGATCAAGATCTTGAAGTCGGTTTCGTTTTGTCTTACGTAAATATATATTTTTTCAATTGATTGTTAGCAGGGCTTTCTCTTGCTCTAAATTCCTCGGGCTGGCTTCTTTATTAGACAAATCTGTCATTACAATATTATATAGAAAGCATAAATGTGTTTTCTCAATTGTAATTCTGTCAATTATACACACAAACATCATTTTGTGTCTTCCAATTTTGTAGTGAGTATTTTAAATTACTTGAAAGGCGAGTATGTAGGTAAGTACACTCGTATAATGATAATGTTAGAAAGACAAAATATCAAATGCATCATAAGTTTCTTTGAAACCTACTTCAAGCACCAGTCTCTTACAAATAAGTATTTCGTAAGCTAAATAGACTATTGTACATAAAACATATTAATCGTTACTTTTATATCTATAGAGAAAAATAAATGTAAATTATGATAAAGTATATGAACACTATCATCATACGGTAAAAGAAACATCGGGAACAGTTCACATTAAAGATTAATCCCAAGGCCGCATACTTAATGGAAGTCAACACAACAGGTAACTTTTCTATAAATAACGACGTTTTTGAGTAAATTATATATTTTACATTAATGATGCACGTGGCGGCCATAATTATGGGTTCGCGTGAGTTGTCATACACAGCTCTGGATGTTATCAATGTCGACAAATTGCTGGCAACCATTAAGGCGGCTTTAAATTTTCACCGGCCCAACAAAATTACACTGTCATCAGCTTTCTGGAATTCTAATTGTTTGATTGTAGTCTAACAATATGTGCGTTGACGTATAAGTAATTGGCGTTGTTGCGATGGAATCAATTTTTGGGAAACGTTATTATAACTGTGTAAAAAAATTATGTGGCAAATGCTACAAAAATACTTAGGAGGCTACAAAGAGAAGATACTGATAGAAAGGAAATATCAAGAATTTTTTTTACATATTTTCTGTAAAATGAAATGAAATACGGAAGAAATATAATAGAGAACAAACTAATTAAGAATTCATAATTATTAATTTTTATACTCAACTAGCTGTGCCCGCGAACTTCATTTCGCCTTACGATAGATTTCCCGTCATATTTTTCCCGTGGTATTCATTTTTCCCGTGGGAAATATAGCCTATGTTACTCACGAAGGATGTAGTTTTCTAATGGTGAAAGATTTTTTAAAATCGGCCCAGTAGTTATCGAATTTTCCCATAGGAAAGAAATATTTTCACGCGGTAAAAATTATAATATAGCCTATAACCATCAAGGACAATGTAGCATTCTAATGGTAAAAGAGTTTCTCAATTCGAACCAGTAGTTTCTGAGATTTGCGCTTACCAACACATTTTGCGATTCATTTTTATATATAAGATTAGTGTTAATAAGATAGTGATTCGTTATTAGTTTTATGATCAGTTTTCACACTGGATATTACTTAAACAACAGTTGTACTAATAATAGGTATCCAGAATTGGCCGGAAAATAAGCTTGTATCTGGATTTTCATTTAACGCAACAACAAAACCTGAAATTCAATGTTTTATTTTTTTTCACGTAAAAATGAAAAATAGGTTTATAAAAGATGAGCCATAATAGGCTGTAATGTAAAGTTTAGGGTTTTTATCTGTATCGTAATATTAACGAAAATTTCGAATGGGTTGTGAAATATGTTTCCTTTAAATTAACACACCTTATAAAAACTATGAATACTTTCAAATTTGTTTGAACAAAAAACTAATGGAGCTTCTGTTTTTTCCTTCGAATATCGTAATTTAAATATCAATTAAATTCATTAAACGACACGACCTTTGGTACGAAGCCACTGTCGGAAATCACCAATTTTATTTACGACGTGTAAGCGTTTAAGAGAAATTGCATTAATATGAATACCCATTTAATATCGTGTACGATGTTGCAATACATTGAGTGGACACGCCATTCTGGAGGGCGTTAAGTAAATACACCTATCGTTTTATTTCCAACTGTACAAACCAAAAAATAAGGTCAGAATTCGTTCGGTGGTTATCCGAAAAAATACGACCAACGGTCCGCGTTGAAATGTATGAAATTGTACGATATGAATTATGGATTGTCGATATCGCTTCAAGCTGTTGCTGTATTTTTTTCCCGTTCCTCCGGCGTGATACCGCAACGAATTAAATTAAAAGCTCTTTTCACTTGTCATCCCGTGATGAATTTGGTATTTAGGTCCACGCAAATTTTGCGGGCTGAACGGCTAGCATTGAACGATGTTTCATTATGATTTTACTATCAAGATTAATTAATGATGAATACAGAAGATTCCTCTGTATTTAATCCATCAATGAAATCAATTTTCGGTTTTGGTGCAGTGGAAAATTTCATTTCTCTAATGGCATTCACAAATTTCGGCATTTCTCTATGTATCTCAACATCTAATAAGAAACTAAAAAAATGATGTGATCTCAAAAATGAAACCATTACAGAGCACCATGCAGAGCTCGATTCTATAGTCGACATACGTCGTATTTGTGCAAATATCAAAATCAGAGCTACTCCCGACCCCTCGGCCGTGATCCGCGTGCACGGGCCACTATCGTGCTGGTAATCAGTACAAATGCGATCCGAGATAGTAGCACCGGGCTTGCTCAATATTTTAGCACGCACTCTATCCAGATAAATGTAGTCCGACCTTTAGGTCTGAGGAGATTAGTCTTGGCCCGATTGTCGGTTGCAAACGTTGTCGGTTCAAATGTTAGTATTGCATCTAAGATAGATTTATGACGTGAAATCGTTAAGGTTTTAGTATCGATGCATAATCAAACTATCTATGCGATATGTACTTCTATTGTCGAGTCGTTAGAGATCAGAAAGGGTGGCGTTGAACTTAGATAAAAGATCCAAAGAAAACCATAGAAATTCAAAGAAAAGTGAACAGAGTAGACTTACATAGCACCAATATAGAAGTGATATTGTATTGATATTGTATTGATATTGTATTTTCGAGATTAAAAATAACTTAGACATTTTCTTATTATTTCACACAAAAATTTGGAAAAAATATTACTATGATAGGTAATGAGATGTTTGTTGGTACCTCTAAGAACTTATGCAGATGTCATAAAGCTAGCTATACACACAAATGATACGAATGCTACCTCCTGTATAAGTAAAAAAATAGTTGCAATAACGAAACACGTGCTTATCCTCAATAATTACTCATTATAATCTGCCAATCCTAACCTAAAGAGTAAACAAGGATGCCATGAATCAGGGATAAGTTTTGAACTCTTACTGAGAAATTTATCACAAGAAAAAGTAATATCACAAGAGTCTCGTGGTTAGCGTGTCTCATGTGGCCAACATTGCAGTCACATTTCAAAAAACTCTGCTTAGGTTCTTCAGGTTTTATTATTTAGATAGTCGCATCCATAGTCTTTCTTCGATTATTGTAAATCAATAACTATTTTCTAACATGTAGTGTATTATACATAATGAAGATATTAAAAACCTCATTAATCTAATAATTCGATGCAAGATTTTGATATTGCTTCGGCATCTAAAGACTTTGCCGTCAATTTTTCCGCAGTCACTGCTGTGCCTGCCGAATAATAACCCATAGTCTATTTAGATGAATAATGTTAATTTCTTGCTTTCATCACTCACCATGCTGAGTGACTGCTGGAATTGACTAAGGTTTGCAAGAACGTATAAGGAATGCACGCCTTTCTAACAAGATATGATGAGGATAAATACTAGACGGAACTTCCTAAAGAGATTATCCGCAGTATAAACGCAGTTGTACCGCAAATAAAGGATTCCATAGAAACCCTATTACAAAATGTTGGCGATAACGCAGCTCGTGTCCACAACGTCACCGTGAAAGTAAGCCGGCCCGATTTCGTAGCCGCCCTCCCTGCCGCGATGATTTACGGCCGCCCCGCCGACACATGCAGCGCTGCGCCCGACGCCGCTTCTAAAGCTGCGATTTCGTTTTTGCGACACAGACTGGCGGTTCGAACGCGACGTTTCGACGCCGGTCTGGTTTGGTCCGTTTACTTTCATCCGTTGTAGATTGGTCAAGGCGTTCCTCCCAGAAAATCTACTCATGCACGACGACTGCTTTATTGCAAGGGAATATAGGTGATAGTTACATAGCTTCTAATGTCACTTACGCGCTGTGACCCAAGGAAAACGTTACTTCTTACACATTTTAATCGATTTTTTGAAAATTGAAGTACAAAAAAAAAAAATTGCAGTTTTCTAGACAATAGTAATGCATATCTATTGGTAAAACGTTCTGATTTACAGCTGTTTTAAAATATTGAATAGAGTGTTCTTTGGATTTTTTTTCTATCAAGTGAAATATTATTAAACATATTTCTTCTGTCTCTATGAATGTTTAGATAATACGAGTATGTTCAACAATATCATGTATGAATTTTAGAACTGTGTGTTTTATATTTGTGGAGATCAGTAAATCGAAATTGCTTGTATAAGGGAAAGTAGCGCCTTAACCTTAGACAGTGCTTTACCACTTACCAAAACTTACCAGCAGGCTTATTCACTAACTCAACTGACAAGTGGAAATGACTATTAACCATCTATAAACATGACGTTTTTTATCTGTGGCTTACCAAAAAGCCTTTTTTGGTATTCACTAACACCGGTGTCTAACGAAAAATCACTAGGCTCACTGTTAATCACTAGGGTTGTATTGATAATCGCCGAACGACAAATTTCATCGATATTTCACCTAATTGGTATTCTGTATCGTTCAGTGTCTAACGTTTGACGTTTTGAATGCCTTATAGTGAAAGTCACCGTAGGTTCGATTAGTCACTATTGGTAAGCAGTGTTTTAATTTAATCCACTCTAATTATCAAGCTTAAAAGTAGGACTATTAACTTTTTTAAGGTAGTGAATTGTTAATTTGGTTCAATTAAATCAAAACTAGTATGTTACATCGATATTCTATATGGAATTTCGAAATTATATATTTTTTGAAACTATATTTTTCGAAACATCATATTTTTGTGATACTTTGACGAGTACGATTTTATCATTATAACATATTGACGCATTTAGGACTTCGAGGAGTCAAATCTTCATTTAGCTCCGTATGCAGATAATTGAGTATTTATATGGACACTTTGTAATTTTACAAAATTCATTAGAGGAGAGAAAAAAGGTGTCCAGCAGGCGTAGCACGAACCGTGGATAAAACGGGATAAGAGACAAATAACATGTTTCTTCTCGCTCTCTCATATCACGATGAAGCGAGACGGGACGAGGGTTAGTCACTTTCTCTGCTATAGTCTTATTTTTTATTTTTAAAAAAAAAACGTCGCCCCACACTAGGATTTTCTCCTGTGTCGTGGGTGCAGTTACAAACATAGAATATCACATGCACATACGCCCAGACCGGAACAAATTTCTGTAGGCCATACAAAACATCTGTCCCGTGCGGGAATCGAACCCGCGACCTGTTGCGCAGTAGGCGATCGCTCGACCTCTGCGCTAACCGTTCACGCGCCGTGTTGATCACAGAAGATATAATAGTACTTCCTACAGAACGGCCACTCACCTCCCCGCACTCGTTTCAAATACCCCACCCCGCACTTCGTTGTAGACATCACTGACACAAAAACAAAGGCGCGCGCGATCGCTCGGGCACGGCGATACTTCACGTTCAACGAGTAGACGCGAGCGCCGGCCGATAACAGAGATAGCACTATGCGGATAAAAGAGAAGGCAGTCGCTGCACTTCTCGCGTCATTTCGATTTAGCCGCACACTCAGCCCTACTAGATTCCACGCACACATTTGCGCGTGTACAAAGGTCATTTGCTTAAGTAGTAGTAAGAGGTAATTGATTTGCGAACGTTGTATGGAGTGTCCGGGCCTACTGATGAAGGACTTCGATATTTGGTGTAACTGAAAAAAGTAAGTTCATATAGGTATTTAAATGCAATCATATGGATTCACATTATGACAATTCTGTAAAATAATCCTGCCGTTGTGGTTTCGTCAGGGAATTGAAAATATGTGTAAATCTTAGATAAGTAGGTATATTTTTTTTTCAAGAATAGCACTTTTTATTTCAATATATCATGCACTCTGACTCGTCGATAAATAATCATAAATATCAACAGTGATCGGCGGAAATGTTTGCTCATCTCCTTATCACATCGTATCTTATCAAAGTAACGTCACCGGCTTGGATATGCTCGCTGTTTCAACAAAATTTCAAGATGGCTGTTGTATCTAAGTATTTTGACGGTTCATCGTTATTAAATGCTTTATGATATCCTCTTATTGGTGTTCATGCTAGGGGGGGGGGGGGGGGGGGTATTTGATGCTAAGTTTTCGTGGCAAAAGTGTTGATGTGGAACACACGCAACTGTTGAAAACGGTGCTTATCTGGAACGCCCCTTTGATAGTCTTATATAATCTGTGGGTTCAATTACAAAATTAACGAGCCAATTTAAGAAGTTACTGATATCTTTTGGGGAAAGTCCGGTAACTGAGGCTAATAAAATTAGTCGGGTAATGCACAGTGACGTGTTGTGATTTATCGATATCCACTAGGGAACTTTCGTTGTACACCGATAGACCACGTGATTCAAATGCCTTACAGAATAGCGATTAGTAGTTTTGATGGGTTGCCCACTTTGGACGGTGGACTACTATAAACAGTTGGTCACCTCGAACTGTCAAATTAGCGAATAAGGCTGCTGAGACTGTTACAATAATATCTAAACGCATTTTAAATATATCTCTGTTGCATACAATTCTAAACAAATAACAATGACAAATCGATTGTTTTATTAAATTTAGCATAATCATATTAAATCGAGGTCTGCATTTGGGTGACATTGATGAATTTAGCTTCCAATAACTGCTTTAACGTGTGAAACAGCTTTGGAACTTTTTCATTCCATATTCACATTGCTACATTAACATTATATATTAATGAAATATAAAAAAGATAAATACTAGACCTTAGAGTAGCCATGGTAGTTTTTTCTGCTGACTACTAAGATAGTCAAACTGTAAAGGTGACGTTATCTGTGTCGTAGCTTATGCAGGGGGAGATTATTACAATAACCCTACAAAATGCACCTGTGTGAGAGAATATTCGTCGAAGTATCGCTGTCAGTTCTTATACAAACAGTGTGTAAAGGAAAGCTCTTCGTATATGTTGGTTCGTTTCTAAGAAAATACGGGGGCCTATTGCGTAAAATATTTTTCACAAATCCCAACACTAACCTATTTGGACATGGACAACATAAGTAAATTTATACGCCATATCTTATATTTGTTACCATATATAACATCGTCTAAATAAACTACGTTAATAAAAATGGGTAGTATGTACATCATGCATTAAAGAGTAGAGAGAGAGAGTAGAAAGAATAGCTCAAATAAGTTCACATTCAAATACTGATGTATAGTACGTAATACGTAGGAGTACGCGTTTATAATATATTATAAATGTATTAATGTTTATTTATATCTGCCCGAAAAACATTTAATCGGAATACCTAACGTCTAAGACATTAGACGCCGCGTCTTGCCCGCCTCTCGGCGTCGTCCTCTTTAATGCTCTTATTACGTACGTTTAAATCTGACGGCAGGATCATGTTTTATGCATCTGAGAGTGCGATGAAACCGCTAGTGTAATATATAAGCTGTTAAAGCACATAAAAGCCTGAGAAGGGATTTTGCTAGATAGCTGAAAGTTTTAGGCTAGAATAGATAAAATATGTGAAAAAGTTTTATTGCCGCTTATATTTGATACTTCACGTTCGTCGACTTGTGTTTTGAAAACATTTGCAAAACTATTTATCAAAAACAGGAATACTTAACCTTCAAATATTCAGAGAACAATAACATGTGCATTCTTGACTGCGTCCCAAAACCGAGCGTGGGGCGATGAGGCTGTTATCAATTTCCCGAGCAACAAGTGGTCTATAATTTTGAAATGTTGCAACGGCTATTCCAGTTGTAGGAGAACAGCTCTTTTATTCGGTCGCACAAAAAGTCCTCGGTACAGATTCATCCCTGGCACTCAGATTTTCATAGCAATTTTGTTGCTTTCAACATCTCATTTGTCAGGAGGTGTCATGAACGGCACTTACAAAACGATCAGTTTGTCATCGACCTTTTTTACGTTTTTCCATAACATGCTTTCGAATATTGTCTTCCAAAGAAATGCTAGGTTTGGATAAAGCAATTTGCAAGCCAGGGATTTACTAGTTCGTGTTAACGTTTCTTCGAAGTTCGCGTGTTTGTCTTGTACAGCAAGTTGTTTTGCGTGTTCCAGTTGAAAATAATCAACCAAGTTTGGCTTTGTAGCTAGCAAAACTTTATTTTCAACCTATTTGTTTCTAGATTATGCTTAAAATGCTTTTGTTGTTATTTAGATTGAGATATGGCAATCTCTTGTATGCGTGTAGTTTTTGGTAACGTTAAATTTGAGTCAATTCAAACAGGAATATATATAATTTATAATCATACAATTTTAAAGGTTTCAAGTGTCTGAGCATTTAGTTTCAAGTAACAACGAATAAATTCAAAGTTATACAAAACAAAGTGACTCTATTCAGTGCACAAAACTATCATGAAAGTCAATTTATACTTAAATCAAGTACTTAATAAGAGATGTGCAGTTTCAAATTCAGATTTGTTTCTTTTTTGTTTAATTCAAATAAATTACAGTTCCGAGCATCTTCTAAATCGTGTATAATAGGCTTCGTATCTCCACACAAGAATAATGATTACAAAATGAAAAAGGCCCGAGGCGTCTTAAATTATTTTAATTGGCTTCGGTAGCTCTCTGGACTGCGTTCTCAATGCACAGACACGCTCACGAACAAGTTTTATGAGATGTCCTCATAATTTTGTGCATATTTCATCATCAAAATTGATATTTCCGCTATACGAGAAGTTAATAACTATATCCTCTTCAAATCAAATTCGTATACTTTATCAGTATAGAACACACAATCACGCACACACACACAAAGATAAAGACACGTTTTTGAAATAATCCTAATAGAATATTTTTTTCCCTTCTTGTCTATTAAATATTTAGAATTATTATAAAAAAGCGCATTGAATAATGTTAATGATTTATGAATGTATACGAATTCTTTCTTTGCAAAGTAAATAGTCAATATTAAATTAACGAAATTAATTTGATTTATTAAAAATCAACATTATATTACCATTCCATTTTTTTACTTATCCATTCTCACTTTTATTGTTTTTGTCTGTATCTGATCTCAGAAACTTTTCTACTACCGACAACTCGGAGAAATGCCCGACAAGCAAAAACAATTAACAAATTGATAAGTTCAAAACAATTTTCAATTAACTCCGCCGGGAGTGTTCGCCGTTTACAAATAACCACCATTTATCAGAAATGCCTATGCAGTTTTTAACGTCTGGTCGTTGGCAGGGTTGCCCCACCAAATTAAACGGTTCATGTTCGTTTTGTATTAATTCCGGTTTTTATGTAATTCCAGAGAGGAAGCGGGGCCGGCAGACTTACACCCGGTATCAAACTCTGGAACTGGAAAAGGAGTTCCACTTCAACAGATACTTGACGCGAAGGAGAAGGATCGAGATCGCGCACGCCCTGTGCCTAACTGAGAGACAGATCAAGATCTGGTTCCAAAACAGGCGCATGAAGTGGAAGAAAGAGAACAAGACCAAAGGCGAGCCCGGCTCGGGAGACGAGCCGGACAACATGAGCCCGCCGACCTCGCCGCAGTAACGGCCCTCGGTTCCCACGGTCCTCGCGAGGGTCCCGTTTCAGATAAAGTCCTTAAGGAAATGTTTTCCGCGTCCATTTTACTTTCAATCGTTGATGTTGCTTTCGAACTTTACGATGCTCGTGGTGAATCTGAAACCATCGATCCGGAGACCGCAGTCGCTAGAACAGTTTAATTTGTATAAATTGTATGTTGGACTTTTCACGATAATATTACATTATAACTAAATACGTAACCTAGTGATTACGATAAAGAGTAATGATAGTGTGATGAAGAGATTTTTACAGTTGTTAAGTATAAATTAATTTATAGAACAATCTCAATACCAATAATTACCAAAAAGGCAGTGTATAATGAATAGTAAACTGCATCGATATTTTGTGATTATAATAGATGATTATTATCATTTTTGAAATCTCACTTGTTTGGACAATTGGTCAGCATTTTTTTTCTATCTTTCTACAAAGTGCCTCGTGTCGTAATGTATGTTAATTTAATTGTTTACTGTCGACTCTTCGCCTTTCTAAAGAAATTAATGGTTTTTGTTTGTTACTCTCATGTTCACATAGTGTTCATTTTTTTCTAGGCACTTCGTATTTTAAATGAATGTAACAAAATTTATGTTGTGTTATTTTAAACCACAAAACCATAAGGACCTCTTATAATTAACCATTGATAAGAAGGCAATTAGTATCCATATTGTTATTATTTAATATATTTGATGTTTTATTTCTTATTAAGCTATCAAAACACTATTCTGTACATACAAACATAATTTTAGATTTTTAATGTACATTTGTTTTAGTGTGAATAATATAATTGAGATTACTTTGTGAAACAACGATTTGTCCGCGTTTCAAATTCTGATTTACGAGTATTTATTTGGTGAAGCTTTTTGAGTTTTACGTATGTTCTATTCTACGTGATTGTAGTATTGGAAAGGCCAGTTATACAAGTGCAATGTATACGATTTTTCGATGACACATATACGTAATTAATACTGATATTAAACGTCATAGGAAATCTATTATTATTATTATTGTAAAATGTTACGTGATTGGAGTCTATAATTTAGATGAGGATAATTAATGAGATTCTAAATATTCTTTGATAAAATTCTATTTCATGAACAAAATGAATGTTGTGCCATTCAGTGGGTCTGAAATACGAAAAGACAGCTTGGACTCGGAATGAGGAGTACGGATGAATCACTCATGCTTATTGTATATTAATGAAACAAAGGTTACCTTCGCGTTTGTAGGTGCAGAGAAACATAGTTAATACTTATTTTGAGTGTTATATGGAAAGTATGAGGTTAAAGTACACAGTATACCAAAGCTAGGAAATAAACTGGTGTTCGAACGTACGTTAATAAGATGGAGTGAAGCAGCCACACCGCTGTCAGTCTTAACGAGACATCGTTTACAAAATGGTATTTTTATAAAATCATTGATTACGGAAACCAATATACGTAAAAGAGATATCGTACATTGAATGAATTATATTTACTCGTGACACGACTAGTATTACGAACTATGTTTAAAATTGATGAGTGAAATTGAGAGGTTGGTGAAATTCTTCAGGATTCAAGTTATACGTTTTGTCATGATAATGTATAAAACTATTTGTAAATTATTTTTTCAAATAGATTGTAATTAGTGAATGTTTTTGTAAGAACTCAGTGAGCCGGTTTCATTTTTGATATAAATATTCTCTTTTTTTAATTTTGTGCTGTGTTCGTTAAGTAAATGTAAATTGTAATAATTGTATATTGTCGATAATATCCAATACTTATTTATTGATTCGCTTAATTAGGTTCGATTATGTCTACATTGTTTATGTCTTGAATTGGGTAGTGTCTTCTTCATAACTATCTGGCTGGGGTACAGTATCCTAAGTACCTTTATTGTTATTGCTCAAGTGTCGAAATGCTTATGTTGTATGATAATTATTAGAAAATAGGATTACTAACATTGAATGTTTCCTTCGACTGTATAAAAATACGTAATCAAGTGCAATTATTTGATTGTAAACAAAATCTTAAACGGTCCCTTGCCAGATGGGATAGTGTGAAATTCGACATTAAAATTTCAAATTAGGTTTACTTCGGTAATTGTAATTAAGTTTTGATCGTTAAGTAATACAAAACTGTCCTCGAATCTTCATAAATTAGATGCGTAGAGAAAATTGGAGCCTAATTTGAACAATTTTGTTTACCATTTATTGTCCTATCGATTCAAAATTTATGAAATATAACTATAATTAGTAACATAATAAGGTTAGGCGAGACGATATTGTCATAAATATATAAATACATGAAATTAATAAAGCATAATGATTGTATTTAGAGAATTTTCATTATTATTTATTTCTACCACTTTGTAAGATATGACCTTCAAATGTTGATACGTAGCTTTTATCAGTGATAAGGGAAACTCTTTGGCTAAACAAAGTAGAAGAAATATAATATAGAGTTGAAATTTGTTGGGGTTGGGTAAGTCCGCGGTGGCCTAATGGTTATGGCGTCAACATGGTATTTTGAAGACGTAGCTTAACATGAAAAAGTTAAGTCAATTTTAAAGGTACGAGTGTGTATTGCGTTCTCTAACGGTATTTAACGTAAAATGTGGATATTTTCTTAAATAATTTAGACTTATTCGTCGAAACCTATGTACTTATATGAATAATTTAAATAGAATATATGTGAGGATCTTTATTTAAGCAAGGAGGAATTCTTATTGTTGTTATTAGAAAAAAAATATTATTTTTGATCACTGACTTATTTTAGCACAAAATAGTTGGTAGCTATAAACATTTTGGTTTGGTAGTTTTGAACATAAGTTTCAGTGACTTGAGGCTTTTTGAATAGAAAATTGTCAACGATCAACAAAATCTCAATTCAAATATTATAGTCATCTTTGTGAGACTTAAATTGTATATCCACTCTAAAAAGATGTTCTTTTAGTACACGTGCAGGATGAATAGGTATTATAATAAACAGCTGAATGCTCATTACTAGAGGAACGAAATGAATAAATATACTCTGATGCCGCTCACAAAAAATCGCCTCACGATTTTCTCCAACGTTACACAACAATATTCTTTGCGCCGAAATCCATTTCTCGTCGGTGAAACAAAGCTTTCTGTGTGTTCGAGACAGCATCATTATAATACGTTCAACCTAACGACGAAATAATGATTTCGCGTGATAGAGGCGCGGTTCCTTCCGTGTCAGCCACGGGTGATTGGTGCCCCCCCTCCCTACCCACAAACAAATCTCAAAATTACTTTTTTCTTGAACACGATATTTCTAGGTGTGGCCGACGCTAATGACTTTTTAATAATCCCCTGTCCAATGACCGCTGAAGGCGAGCCATTAAACAGCCCGGGGCTGAACTAATGCGATTTTGACAAGTTCGAAATTGACGCAATTATGCTTTTGCGGCGCTTAAAATGGCCGATGCTGTGGTACCTAATAGCACAGGAAGTAATTCGTTAATGGGTGTGCTTGCATTTTTGGCTGTTCTTTTTGTCTGTTGTTTAAGAAGAAAGCTAAATATTATTGATGATTTAAGTACTCGCCTATTATTGGATAACGCTTTAAAATTTGTCTTTTACATAAATCGATAAAGTAACATTAACATAATAATTTATTTGTCCTTACTTAAAGACAAACTCAGTAAAGTTTTTGGTGGTTTTATATAAACAATTATATTAAATCGATATAGGAAACTACTAGCATGACGATAATACTTTGAAAGTGGTAGTAAAGTAATATTCACTATGCAGTAAAGTTTATAGTAGTTTATTATTAAGCTACAGCTTTGACTTGACTGAAATTTTGTCTGTAAAAATCTAAAAATTTATCTGTGTCATGTCATTATTATAAGAATCATAAAATATTGACATAGTACTTCACCATATCGCATAATATAATAACATACATAAATTGCTATTAAATCGATATCTCCTACACGAGATTATGCAATGAATACAGTATATTTAATTCATTATACTTTAGTACCTAGTGACGTATATTTAGGGGGGTATTCAGGGGGTTTAAGCCCTACCCCCTTACTATTTGTAATATTTAACTATGAATAGAAATCTATATAATTATATATAAAATCTGGGGATAAACTCCGAAAGTATTCGACTGATGTTCATTAAGTTGGGTTACTGTATGCAATTTGGTCCAACTTAAAAGATAGGATAGTTAGCTCAATAATCGAGATAAAAGCTATGTATATTATTACCATACATATTATTAAGAATTAAACTCTTTGCAATTATTCGTTAGTGTCAAACAGATGGCGGTGTGATTCAATGACGACACTGACACAACACTTGAAGCCGTTGCACCAAGTTTTACAACTTAATACCTAAAAAATGGGTCGTTTCACTATTAAATATATAATTTGCGCCGTACATTCATCCTTTTTAAACGTGAGGGATAACATAAAACTACAATTGAAACTAGATTATGGTGCAATTCTTACGTATTTATATTGTTACTTTTACGAAATCGTAAAACGTAAATTTGGTGCCACCGGCCGTTAGTGTAGTGTTTAGTTTTTTAAGCGTCCTTTATGAAAACATTAATATTTTTATTTAGTAATAAACATTGATCCAATGTACTGTAACTCCTAAGCCAAAGGCTATACGCAGCATGAGCGTTGTCTCTGTTTTAATATTGTTTTATTTAACCTTGCCATAAATGATCATAGTAAGGCCCCTGGTCAATTTTTTTTTATATAAAGCAACTCTTCCTGTACCTACACGTGCAACCGAAAGAAGTTTCTCCACCTTAAAGGTTGAGGACCTACCTTCGAAACAAAATGGGAGACGAGCGACTTAGGGGTCTCGCTCTTATGTCTGCCTAATATATTTTAAACATATTAGCAGTTAGATGTAAGGGGTACCTAAATACATATATTTTTGCTTGAGTGTTTCAAATCAGTTCAACGAATATTAAAAAGTCAAATTTCACTCGTTACGGCCAAGTCCGTCGTATCTTGACCTTTTAAACCAGTTTGGCCGAAGGAAAAGTGGGTCAAGTTGTGCTGGTCAGTCATTGAGCTCATCGCACAGTGATAAGTGTTATTTATGACTACTCCAATGTGCCATTGCTCTACACAGATTGGGTTCAGGGTCACTGTAGATACAATCTAACTATAAGCACAAAATATACAGCTTCAATCAGAGACCGATATTTCCACAATAAATTTACATGAAAATTATACACTTACTAGGAGAGTACTTACTTGACTCTACTGTCTTTGATATTATAATAATCTATATCTATAATCTGATTAATAAGAGCTTATGATTAACGTGCCTTCTGTAACACGGAGGAGCTCGAGATGTTTTTGGTCACCCATCACAGGACTGACCACAGCCAACGTTGGTTAGCCTTAGCAATCGTTCGCTCAGCGCACGCGCCAATGCGCCACCAAGCTCCTCAAATAAATACCTACTATACCTAAATATCAGCCTAAGTTTTACGACACAATAATGAATCTATCGTTTCATTAGCAGTACCCACCTAGATTAAAATTGTTTATATAACGTTGGCTACCTTATTATATCTGGGGGATTACTCTCTGTCACACCATTTTGTCACACCAATGTGACACATAATCTATACTAATATTATAAAGCTGAAGAGTTTCTTTGTTTGTTTGTTTGCGTGAACGCGCTAATCTCAGGAACTACTGATTCAATTTGAAAAATTCTTTTTGTGTTGGATAGTCCATTTATCGAAGAAGGCTTTAGGCTATATAACATCACGCTACGACTAATAGGAGCTGAGCATCAATGACAAATGTTGCAAAAACGGGTAAAAAATATACGGCGAAACGTAGTTCGCTGGCACAGCTAGTAATATAATTATATATAATAATAATATTATAAAGCTGAAGAGTTTGTTTGTTTGTTTGTTTGCTTGAACGCGCTAATCTCAGGAACTACAGATTCAAATTGAAAAATTCTTTTTGTGTTGGATAGTCCATTTATCGAGAAAGGCTTTAGGCTACATAAGATCGCGCTACGATGAATAGGAGTTGAGCATCAATGAAAAATGTTTCAAAAACGGGAAAAAATAGTATGGCGAAACATGGCACAGCTAGTCTAGACTATTTGTGAAGAGTGTATGAATGAGATCTTTGTCACAGATAACTCAATAGGTAGGTAGTTTTCATCCTGTATAGATTTGACCTCTTTAGTTCTGTATTATCTTTTTAGTGCAATGTTCTCACATCTTAGAGGTTGGGTTAATACCTGCAATGATTGATTAACAATTTAACCACCTAAATATCAAAATCAAACCAGTAACCGTATCTCCTGAGATCCTTGTGATTGAAAACTTATTGTTAAAATGTTACCTATTGAATAAATTGAAAAAATCAATAAACAAAAATTTCCGTCTCGGGCGGGATATCGTCCCGTCTCGAACATACCGTGTTGACGCCTTGACCAACTAGGCCACAAAGCTCTTACCAGTCCCGACGAAATTCCTAGCTATATTGATCACCTTTATTCTTTGTTAAGCCAAAACAGTCTATATTCACTGTCTCTACATCTAATTTACTGTCTCTACATCTTATTTACTGTCTCTACATCTAATTTACAAATATTTACAGATTTCTTGGTTAAGAATAAAGCAAACATACAGAACTTTTCATTTTCTCTAAAAATGCAAAATAAATCGAAAAATGATTAAAATCGATTAAGAAAACATTTCGTCTCTTTGTTGATTTATTTCGCGTCTTTATTGGTTTTATTAATTTTATTTAGAATTTTTGAAGAAAATGCAAAGTTCTATATAAAATAAATGTATGTATGTAGGTACCTATGTAAACTACAGAAAATAATCTCAAGGAGCATTAAATTTTCTAAAAGCCACTTAATATTGGAAATCAGCGCCATCTGTCATTATCAACATGAACAATTAACGATTATATCGATTTATATTAATTATAGGGTAAATATTTACAATTTATACAACTAAAAACAGATATGCAAAGTACTTTAACAAATTAAGTATAAGTACTCTCTCATACTTACCAATATTATCGAAGTCTCTGAGAAGTACCTAAGGGAGAGTCTTGGTACTTATTCGTACTGTGTGATAGAGATGTAGAGTTTTCGGTAGTAGGTAAATCCCAGCCTGATACGATTTTTTTTTGTATTTGTTTTATTTTCCTCATTTTTAACAATGTGCTTAACCCCTTATATGATTATAACATAAATAGGTAACCCAGTGTAAGACAATATCAATAAAAGTAATTAATGATATCAAATGCATAAGTGAATCCATAGACACAAAAATCTTTTATCCATTCTCGAGCGAAGATGGAGACATAAATCACTAGTAATTTTTCATTTGCGTCCTTGCCTTATAACGCTCAATTTTATTGACTGCAATAAACTAAGGCAATGGTTAAATCAACGCCGCTGTATCGATGTAAACACATCGTAAATATGTTCCGTCTCTATCAAACTTAAAAGAAACAAGCTTATCGGAAAGGGATGGCTGCATCGGAGTCTCTTCATTTAGTTCTCTCGAAATAGTTTATGAGAAATCTGACAATATGGCGTGATGAACAAATATATACCCTATTGAAGAGCAAGATAGAGTTGCGTTTGTATACAAAGTATTTTCCTGTGTGCCTTTTAAATGGTCCTTAAATCGCAATAACGATTTGTTTATAGGTCGTGTGAGCGGTGAGGCTTTGTGGGAAGATGTCTTAATTTATGGCAGCTATTATGTCATTGGATATATTATTGATCATTGGTTTCTGATATAATCAGTCATTCCATTAATGTGAAAATAATTGATTTTATAAACAGGATTTTAGGCGGTTACTTTTTGTACATACTTAAGTTTTTTTAGATTTGTCTTTTTTGCACGTAGGTACAATAAAGTTTGACGAAATAATTAAATGATGATGGTATATAATTTATATGTATACTTATCATATAAATGTTACAAATAGGTCTTATCTATCCATATCAAAAGAATAGAATTAAACCGAATTGTTTATAAATGTAATTGTAGTTGACAATCTTAGACCACGCTTTCAATTGTTTTTTGCAGAAAATAATGATAGAAAGACAAATAATGCGATTGTAAAATGTAAAATTCAAATTTTGGCGCGCTCTCATCCGCCATTTTGCTTGGGGCGTCGCTTGTTTCCGCCCCGCCTCTCCGCAGCCCCTCCTATGCGACAGCCACTCGGACGCAGCCCAACTCATTTATTATAATGTACAGTCTACCAAAAAGGTTTCTACCTGGGATTGATATTTTATTTCGATTATAAAGAGGTAAATTGTTTTAATTTTGCAACGTCTAAAGACTTAATTCCAATAATGTTTGTTCAAATTACAAAATACTCTTCTATTTTATTGGTTATTTCATTGATTTCTTTTACACCTGTAGCTTTCAAAAATATCGTAGGGAAGAATGTATTTTATACCTACCTACGACCTAGTAGGTATAATCTAATGATATTATATTGCAAAAATATCTGGTGTAAAATTGTAGTTTACCTTTAGTACAATTTTATTTCCAGATATTTTTCCTAAAAATTTATAAATTTTTGAGGTAGGTGGCATCTTACAATTAGTGACTCATGAAATTCCTCATAACATTAATTAATTCTTGTTATTTCTCCTTCATGTTTCAGAATACTAATAATAAAATTTGTTTATCATGCCTTAGTTTCAGATAAAAAATAATACTTAGATTTAAAGTAATATGCGCAGGAGTTGCTCTTTGGGTTTTATCATGAAATCTTTTTTATGAGGCTGCAAACAAATGTTCTTCTGATGACGTACCGCATGTATAAAATACTATGTTAAGATTGTAACACTTTAAATGAAATAAATTATCCGATGATTTCAAAGCCGAAACTTCGAGCCGCCTGGGTACACGTCAACCGTTGCAGTTGAAGATGACAGTAATGAAGTATAGACATCTCGCTTCAATACATGGATAGATATATTATTCTGTCCCATTTAATTGTGCTTTCACACTTCATCTTTAAATCGAATGGCGTTGTAGGGGAATTTACGTCACGGAATCGGAAAGCAACGTATGAAGTAAGTACGTGTCGACATGTAAGTATAGTAAGTATGTATGAATAGATGCGATATAAGAATTTACAATTTGAGTATATCTTAATCTATCGTAACATAAATCTATTTGAATTTATTAGGATAGATCTTAAGAGTATTTTTAATCTATACAAATAAATAAAATTGAAGTGTCTGTTTGTAATGTCAAAATAACATGTTTTTACTAAATGGGTATGAATGTATATCGGGTACCAATAAAAAAAACACAATTTAAGAAATTTTTGTCTGTCTGTCTGTTTATTCCCGCTAATCTCCGGAACGCTGGGACCGATTTTGACGGGACTTTCACTAATAGATAGCTAAGTTATAACATAGGCTACTTTTTGCCAAGAGTTACTATTCCACGCGGACGAAGTCGCGGGCACAGCTAGTCTATAATAATATTGTTATAAAGTAAAAAATATCTACATTGGTTGGTGTGTAGTACAACATAAAAAAGATAGAAATCTATTTACATCGGATCGACCTGATGGTTACAAAAACTATCCAGAACAAATGTACCAAATAGGCTAAATGATTTAAAACAAGGAACCTCTATCTAACCTATTCCTGCCGCTAAGTAGCGTGCTTGCATTGCTGTGTTCCGGTTTGAAGGTAAAGACTGGCGGTAAAATTACTGGGTACTGTGACTTTGGCATCTTATGGTCCCATCTGAAAATAAGCGCTCTTGTTGCAACATGCAGCAGCAGCTTTAAGCTGAGATGGGACCATTTGGTCAACCATTCCTAATTGTTCAATACCTTTGTACATACCTATTGGCCAATAAAAAGTTTCTTTCATTTCTTCTTTCTTTCTTATGTCACAAGTTAGCAGCATGCATTGGCGTGCTTGTAGGGGTTGTAGATTTACAAGTCTTACAGCAACCACAAGAACTATAGGCCACTTACCATCAAATGGGAAGTCTGCTTGTTTTCCAACTTAGTTGTATAAAAATATAGGCATCTTTACCTAGATCCACTGTTGGGTATGGGTCTTACGTATCATAGACGAGGAGGAATCAGCTTACTTAATCTCGCTGGATAGACAGTTTGGTGTACGGTTTTATTTCGAGTTTACCATCTCTTCACAGGGGTACGTTGCGATAAACTCCTCTTTCCGGCTTTTACGACATCCATAGAGAAGAAAGCAGCGACAATGTATTCTGCTTATTATGGTCTTTTTACTACATGCAACTCTAAAAAAATACAAAACCATAAATCGATAAACTCTTCTTTGGACTCCATTGAAGTCCATTGAAGTTCAACCTTAACCTTCTCCCCAGCCCCAAATCCTCACAAGTCACTGTTTTCGTAATATTCATAGGAAACACGTATAAAAACACATTAATCACTATCCTACTTACTTCATACTATGATAAATACATGCTTGCTTAATAGATTTTTGTGAATTATATTGAGTTTATTAATTGGTACTACTATTTTTGTACTTAATATCGGTAATAATCAAGTCCTGTTCCTGACACTTCTTAATGCTGTGCTTAAAATGGAGTACCTAATTACTCCAAAACGAGATTGGTATAGTATCTTAAAATATTTTTTAAAGTGTTTGTAATTTAAGTTATACTAATTATTGTGCTCTTGTGTGTTTTACTTTACGTAAAAATAAGGTTCTTACTCACATCATTATCTTTAACAAGAAGTCCAAGATTTAAATTAGAAACACCTTATCTTCTGTGGTCAACAACGTAGGCTATGTTTCATTATGATAGTGAGATATTTTGTTCTAAATCACTGTAAAATGGTTAAACGATTTCCGCAACAATTAAAATCAAACTTGAATTTAAACGACACATTTTGTCTAGTTTGAATTTGATTTTGAATTTCATCATACAAGCAAAAAGTTACACTTTGAAGTTAATTTTTAACAATCACACAATCAATATACTTGTAATGGGTTTTTATTGTTGTAAGGATTAATATAATTGTACACACTAAAACTAAACAAAGTCTAAATTAAATACTAAATAAAAATAAACTAAAAGTAAATTAAATATATACTTACTTTAATGTAGGTATCTATAACTAATGCCGGTGACATAGTAACTAGAACTCTTAAAACTTGAAAACGAGTAGGTAGGTACACACCAGGTTACGGAGCGGCAGTAAGTATAAAATGAACTTGCTTCTAACTCTATAAGATTAGGGAAAAAAATGTAGAGTTCACACATTATTCCCACTGACTTGAAGACAGTAATAGCAATAGCGTTTCTTTGTACACGATACCAATTAGTTTTGAATACTTATATCATCATTATTCAAGTATTTTTGTAGGCCTACTCAGGTATGTATCTTTTTTATACCAGGTATCATTAATTACCATAGAATATCATTATCATTATTAAACACGCCAAAGGTAATTGTACTGCGGTAATCTCGTTTTGCGAACATTCTTTTAATGACGTTGTAATGTAACTGAACTGGCAATAATTTACTCGGTTATTAAAAAGTGATTTGTCCATCGCACTTACATGTCGGTGAACTATTCTAGACCGTCATCCTATTAGGGGTTTTCATTCTACGATATTTTTCCAAAGGAATACTTGAATTTTTTGAGTGATAATATTACTTTGTTCTGCTCATCTAGATTTTGTTGTACTTAAGTCTAAAAAACGTCTGGATAATAATATCAGGTTAGAACCTTGATATTCAGATTCACATTAATAATTATGATAATCAAAGCTTCAATAAAAATATTTTATGTTGTAAGTAATCTATATTTGTAACATTTTAAAAGAATACCTACCCTTCTTTAAAAAAGTTTTTCTCCAAAGCTAATATCATCAACTCAATAGAATTATAGGTATAAGTATAGATTTTCTTCATTTAGATTCCATGTTCAACCCTGACGAAGCCCTATTATAACATCATTTGACTCTAAATGCGTGTCTGTAACGAACATACTATGATAGGGCCTATCGATCTTTACTTACATTAACATGGAATTCACTATGAAAACTCACCAGGCAACAAAGATCGTTTATAATTCACGTGACGCTAAGACGACGACGATATTTTCTGCGTCTATGCTTGATGTGAATAAATAATTCAAAGATCTATCTTATACTATATATTCACTTTTAAATAATACTCACGAAGAGGATACCGATAAAAGTAGGTGATATTATTAGCAAAGTACCAGAGTCGTCTGCTTGGATACCTCCGTCTTATCTATTTCTGTAGCAAAGCAGCAGTGCTTACATTGCTGTGTTCCAGTTTGAAGGGTAATATATGGCAGTGAAATTACTGGGTACCGTGACTTTACATATGATGTCACAAGTTGGCGACGTACACTGTGGTTCTTGTGGGGGTTGCAGTTTTGCTGCGAATCTCACAGGAGCCACGTGTATTATAGGTGACTGTTACCACTTACCATCAGGTGGGCAGTTTGCTTGTTTGCCAACTTAGTTGTATAAAAAACTACCGATAAAAGTAGGTGACATTATTGGCAAAGTGAGCATGTTGAAATAAATTACCTTTACTGCCGCCCAGCAGCGGTGCTTGCATTGCCGTGTTCCGGTATGAAGGGTAAGGCAGGCAGTGAAATTACTGGGTACTGTGACACATGTTGGTGATCTTATGTCACATGTTGGTGACGTCCATTGAAGTTCTTGTAGGGTTTGTAGAGTTGCAGGCGACTGTTACCACTGACCATCCGGTGCATGGACAGCTTGCAATGCTTGTTTGCCAGCTTTGTCGTGTAAAAAAATTATGTAAGCTAGCAATGCTTACACGGTGAACGGGTTCCGCGCAACACATTCAAGTACATAAGCTAATCTCATCTGATTGCGGTGCTCCCTGCTAATAAGAAGATTGCAGATCTGGTGCTCCCTGCCTCGTCGTACCACCTCGATTGGAGGCAGCCCAAGCCCCTTTTTGAAGATGAAGAATGAATGTTTTTAGATGAGTACACAGTAGGACACTAGACGTGGGAAGGCTCAGGCGGTCTATAGGACTATTGAGCAATTAAAAACTGTATTAGCTTCAATTAAGATTCGTCGAATGAAGTGCCGTATTTTGAATATCATTAATTCAGAATAATTCACTTTTATCAATGGATAGCTTACTTAAGACCTGCTTGTACTGTAGAATGTCTGTACATACATTATACGATACGATCTAAGAATGTATATATGTACGACATACATATCTAATGATTCGTGTCATGAGTCCATAAGTTCAAGGTTGTGTATATGAAATGTTGCATAGGAAGTTCTTCTGTCATCATCATCATCGGCGTCCCAGCCACAAAACAACATAAATCACAACATAAGTAACGATTTTTACTCAAGTAATTACTTTGACTTGACTATAGATACGAGAGTTAGTATCACTTTTTCAGTTTAGAAGTATAATTTACTCTCAAATTCATGATGAAGTAAGCGCAGCTAGGCACACTTCATATAGATTAGATGGCCTTCCAACACCGATTTCAACTCAAGAAGTTCAGTATATTAATAATATCTTGAATAAAAAGGTGACAATTTAGCGTTCATCACTCTCACAGGAATATCTAATATTATTTTTTTTTTCTCAATTACTAACCCACAGTATTCTAATATACACTCAGTAGTGTTTAGTAGAACTAACTTTTGCCCGCGGCTTCGCTCGCGTTAAATACGGAATTCGGATTTCAGATTCTAACACGTAAGATTTCCAAAAAAAAAAAAAATAAGACAGGTATTTTCGTTGGTAACAAAGAGTCTGTGTACCGATTTTTAGCTTCCTACCTTGAAAACTGCGAAAAGTCTCACATAAAATTACACCCCCTTATTTAAGGGGTTGGGGCAGATTAAAAAAAAATGATGCACCATTTTTTGTTAGTCACAAATAGTTCACATACCAATTTTTAGCTTTCTACCTTGGACATTGCGGAATGCTCTATAAAAACTTCCAACCCTCATTTTAGAGAAGTAGGAGGTTAGAAAGAGACAATAAGAGGCCTATGTCACTCTACATCCCTTCAACTATCTCCACTTAAAAAATCACATCAATTCGTCGCTCCGTTTTTCCGTGAAAGACGGACAAACAAACAAACAGACACACACGTACACTTTCCCATTTATAATATTAGTATGGATGCCTATTCGCTACACGAATCACAAACTGGCGACTGTTTTGCTATATACTTTATTGTTAAGCAATTTGCAAGTCACCATTTCCAGCAAAAATGACTGTTCTCTTCTTAGCCAAAGAAAAATTACCTTATGGGGTTACAGAGAATCGAAGTTCGATCACGAGAGAAATAAAACACCATTTAGTATGCAATAAAGATATAATGTGCAAAACTTAATAAAATCATAAAATATAATATACAAAAGAATAAAAACTTTATTAAACAATATTTCTGGAGGAGTAGCAAAGCTCTACATTGTTTTCGCATTGTCGAATTATGCAATGTAGAGCTTAGCTACTCCGCAAAAATATTCTTAAATATTGCTTAACTAAGTTATTTTTTAGCAAACATTATTATATAACACAGTTGTCAACAACTGTTGGTTTTTTTTTATATTTACACAAGCGTTAACATTCTTGTTTATTACGGTAAGTGTTATATTTATTGTGCATTCAGTGTTTTGACTGGCCAGTCAAAATATTTAGTTTTAAGCTTGTTCTATAAGCGTGTTCTATGTTTATTCCCAAAAATAGAACAAGCCGCCGGATAATATAGAGGATGCACTTTTATAAGACTTGTTTAAGAAATCAAACTTAGATAAATTACGTGATTATAAAGTATGTACCGTATTTATGTAAAGTAAATATATACAGTAACATAAAATAATAATCACAACATTATCGTTCTTAAAATATTAATAAAGTTAAAATGACGAAAATCTGTATTGTTAAAAAACAGCAACATATTACATGAAAGTCTATTAGTATTTTATTATTATGTATATATTTTTACAAGACTAAATCTTAAAAATAAAGAAAACCTCGAAGGTTGTTATTAATAACTCATCGTTTATCGAATTATCTGTATAAATTAACATACCTATTTTTTAATTTATCAATTTTACGCCAAGTGTTAACACCAACAATTAATTTACTTGAGTAGGTATATCTACTGACAGCATTAGGTGTGGGAAACATTCAAAATGTTTACATCATGCACTAACAATAAAATTTAACATTTGCAAACTACTTCACATTGTAACGCGAATTAGTACAATAAATGTTATAAAACACATAGTAAACTAACTCTTATTTACGATTGGGAATTGAACAAACCAAATATTCCAATAGAGATTTATTTACATTACCTGGCGTGCCCGACTCTTACAGTTACAAATTGCTTTTAAATGTAATGCGATGTTATTTTACGGTATTCATCCGATGATGGATGTTGGAAACAGAAACTGCAGTACAAAATTCTATGGAGCACCTTCCGCTTGATTGTCATTTGTTTAAGTGTGACTACTCTCTGACTTTTTACAGCCTTGAACAAATAGTAGATTGCTTTATAAGGGTGGAAAGGAATCAATCCCTACGAGGTTGTTAGACGCCCGAGCGCAGCGAGGGCGGCTATAGTCCGAGTAGGGTTTGATTCCTTTTACCCGTGTGTAGCACTCTACTTTTCATTTCGAATGCAAGGAAAATAAAAAATAGCTTTTCTAATAAAATTTATTAATAAAAATACTCCTAACATGACATATCGACATCGTGTTTTACACTTAGTGTACTTTTAAGCATTGAATATCTGCTCCATAGCGTAGACGCCTGCACTGTATGAGATAGTTCATTAAAGTATATAAGAAATACATTTTCAGAAAATGATTTTATATTCCTTACATCTCGCCACTTCATAAAGTCGGAATATGTATTTAAATATCTTTCCTTTGAAATTTTTGGCAAAAAAATTTCGAGTATTGTATTTGCTTCGTTCGTGACTGAATCTGGACCCGAAATTTCAGAATCGCTTGAATTCATTGTTTTTCTTAAATACCTAAATCACACAATCAAGATTTCGGTACAGCGTAACAGATTCCCCTCCCGCCAAAATTATCTTTTTCACAGGTATTTTTAAATTTGGAACATCGCGTTACCTGTTACTGGCCATTCAGCCAAATACTTTTATTATCATTGTACCAAAGATTGTATGTACGTAACCTAATTCAGTTCTATTTTTAAAATTTTACTTTCCGCCCTAAGGAGGGAAGTAAATAGTATGAGAATTTCCCGCCCGCTGGTGGGAACTAGCGTTTTCCTCCCAATACTCAGATCAAGGAAACGCTCCTTTCCGAGCATGAGGAATGAAAAAGTATTTTACTTTAAACCACTGGCTTTTTCAGCCTAAACAATACAAAATTATTGAAAATAGCTGGTAATTCACTTAATATATATAAATTTTAATAAAGTTACTCGTGTATTATCACTGTGTTACCCGAAATAAATTAATTTTATAGCGAAATAAAAATAGTCGTAGCGTTAGATAGTGCATTATATGCGTAGAGGCTGCGCCAGAGTCGACTGTTGGAAGACGTTTGTTAGTTTTTGCTTCTAATCTCATCATAGATGAAGGCCGGTTCTCATCATTTGCATAGGCGTTCGTACTCAAAGTGTTCAGTCACGATTTTTTAATGTCATTTGTGTTTCACTTTCTAATAACGATTGGCAATTTTTGGTGCGCGGAGGCTTTGGGATGGGTTGCTTGTTTCGTTTCATATTGCAGATAGGCTCTTATCGATGGAATATATCTGTGAAAATAAAAATAACATTAAACTTAGCACTATGAAAAAAAAAACAAAATAAGATTGTAGAGAATTTTTTTTTTTTACTTTTTACAAAGATATCTGATCATGAAGGGACTTAAATAAAATAGTTTCTAGACAATGGGCATTTGTGAAGACTGAATAACTATATTATTTTCTAAGAACTATTTCAACTTCAACTAAGTAGTTGAAGTTGAAACTTCAACTAGAGACACAGCTCCGTCTCTACATTTTTATTTAGTATCTGACATTACGATTCTTAAATAATGTCATTTGTTTCGCATTTTTTTAATGATGCCAGGAAAGCTCTTGGCCTTCATCTCTCCTGATGCTAAGTGACGATAAGGCCCAAGGTGGAAGCGAGCTTCACCTGGACTCCTATCTTGCCTCTTATTGCCGGAACACAACAATGTTATAAACATTGTTATTATGGCGACAAATTTAGGTAAGACGGTGGTAGCTAGCCAGGCGGGCTAAGAAGCCCTACCACCAACCAAACCAGACATAAAAATTTCTGCCCCCACTGGGTTTCGAACCCCTAGACCACGGAGGCGGTTATTTTATTAAGAAAAAGCCATTTCATTGAGAATATAATGAAATACAGATTATTAACGTTTTCCACTGTAAGACATTGCCAAAATATATACGGTGTAACTATAAAACGTTAATAGCTAACCTTTCCTTATCATTGACGCTTTTTCTATCAACCCATATAATAGTATTAATAATAAGGGTAGATAGAGCAAGCATCAGATTTAAACTATAAATAAATTTAAACTACCTTTGTAGTAACACCAGCATTTTTCATTTTTATTAAAATAAATGGATTCCAATAATTAGAGTCATATTTGCCCCAAAAATCCTTGCAATTTATTGTTTAGGAGCTATTCTTTTCTCTATCAGCCCCTCTTCATAACTTGAAAGTATATACGCGCCAACAGTTTCCATAATATTGAAATAACTATCTCTTAACTCCTCACTTACCAGAAACCTTCCCTCATCAGCTCAGTAACATGATATGATGACTACTAGATGCAAATCCCTAAATATCTTCAGAAAAAAACATGAAACACGTTGGACGTGCCTATGAAATTTAAGGGTTTCTCTAGATTTTCCTGGAACCCCATCATAAGATCATGACTTTCCTGGAACCCCATCATAAGATCATGACTTTGTGGCAATGGCACTGGCAACTTTCGATTACAAAATGAATTTCGAAAATTGGCAAACAATTCAACGAATTTATTGACATAGTTTTTTCGATAATAATACTTATAAACTTAATCAAAAGATAAAAACATAAACAATAAATACAGTTAAACATAGAACATCCTCTTTTTAGGGTTCCGTAGTAAACAAGGAACCCTTATAGTTTTGCTATGTCTGTCTGTCTGTCCGCGCTTTTACTCTGAGACTATTAGTACTAGAAAGCTGTAATTTGGTATGGGTATGTATATTAATCATGCCAAAAAAAGGTGGAAAAAAACACTGAAAAAATTTTTTTTTAAGGGTAGGTAGCTCAAATACAAGTAAAGTGGGAGTAATTTTTTTTCTCAACTAACCCATCCGTTTCTGAAATATTTGCAAATGTTTGTTAGAGGTAGGTGTCCCCCCCCCCCTCTATCCGGTGAACGGTTATATATGGACACGTGAAAAAAATGACAACAGAAGTATACAGGGTGTAACTGAATACCCCAATAACATTTAAGGGTATGTATCCGTCAGAAGTAGAGATGCTGTAGAAAAAATATGAGGGCGAACAAACCTACTTTTTTTTCCCATACAAACTAAATAAATTATTTTTTAGTATTAAGTGCCGACAACCTTACGTAAGCATACGAGGAATACTACGCTCACGTCATACAAACTAAATAAATATTTTTTTGGTATTAAGTGCCGACAGCCTTACGTAAGCGTAGGAAGAATACTACGCTCACGTATTTTGTGTTTAAATTTCTTTTCTGTTAAGAGCTGATTATGGTTGTCACTTAAAAGTTTTTGCTTTCAGTTTAAAATCAAATAACTCTGAAAGTATAGGGATTTTAGATCTCAGACAAGCACCGAAGGTCCATTTAGTATCTTACTTATATGCCCCTTAAATATTATTGGGGTGTTCAGTTACACCCGGTATATAATGAAGTTTAAAAGAAAACTATCAAAGTTGAGTACTAAGTACAAACTTAAAAGTTATAGACGACTAACTTATAAAATGTACTCGGAAAAGTTAAATTTCATTGAAATTAGTACTGAATAAAAATTTACGAACCACGTGAAGTTAAGGAAATATAAAATCATTACAGCTTTAACAATAATAATAATGCCTAATTTAATAGCAACGTATTTAGTAACTGTGGCATCGTGTTGTGAGGTGTGAGTGTGAACTCAAAGTTATTGGCATTTACAACTACGGAACCCTACACTGCGCGTGGCCCGACACGCACTTGGCCGGTTTTTTTTTTGAAGTCAGTTATAGATTTATTGCTTTAAAAATATTGGTGACGCGTATGAATCTTAGTCGAAATAAATTTGATGCAAATCATAAAAATATTACCACAGCGAACTACATAGTGCTGTAGTGAAAAATATAAAGCTTTTGTCTTTATTTGGATATTTTCAACTTTTCTAACTATACAGGATCATTTTTAATGAATCAACAACCTCCCAGGGGCTGATTCTAGTGCTCAGATGCAACAACTTTTTGTATGGGACCAACATCGAAATCGCAAAAAAAAAATCCACTTTCCCATACTAAAGTCTCGATCAGCTTAACCTAGTTTGTATAGAAAAGTGTTTTTTTTTAAGATATCGATGTTGATCCAAAAAAAAAGTTGCTGCACTAGGTTGTTGATTCATTAAAAATGACCCTGTGTAATGATTAAAATGGTAACTATAGAGATTTTTTTTTCTTTTGACCTCTAGCTATTACCGATTTCACTTCTGATTGACCTGTAATCCTGTGTATTGTAGAGTACCAAAATTATTATTATTTTTTGAACTTATGGTAAGTAGGTATATTATGGATAAAAGTACCTAGAGCGCTATATCGGCGTCATGACAGAACGTCTGCCCGACATCCTTTTAATATCCGGAGCGGATATTCTCATTGCGTATGCCGTCTCCACACCAATGCCTGGTGTTATTCGGTTACGTATTACTTCAACTCTGTACGTTTATTTATCATGTCTCTACATAATTTTTGCAAAATTTCCTTTACTATTTGATGATGTTTTGTGAATATATAATAACTTAAAACGTCTGTAATGCTTAACAGCGTCAATATTTGCAATCAGGTTTCTTTTCAGTATAATATGTAAAATTACAAAGGAAGAACGTTATGAGAAAATTATAAGTGAGCCAATTACATTTTGGTTTCACTCATTTGAGACAATATTTTTGTTACTATTTATTATAAAAATTTGGTGAGATTTAGGTTTCTATTTGTACTTTTTAATCCACTTAAATCTATAGGTATTATAGCAGTTTGGAATTTTTCTTAGTAAATAAATATGTACTTCTGCAGTCGTAATATAAAGAAGATACATAAAATAAGATAAATATAACATTCATATTGATCTGATTTTGCATTTTCTTTCGAGAATTCTTAATAAATTTGTGAATAAATCAACACAATGGCGTATTGATTTCTTTAACGGTGATTTTAGTTTATTTATTGGCTTAACAATGTAGAAAAAGAGTAAAAATTATGGTTCAATTATCCCCGAGTTGGATATATCATTGGTTGTTTTTGGCATCATCATGGTATGTTGAAAACGCGCAGGTTCGAATTTTCTCTGACCTTGATTGATTTATTAATTTATTTATAGTTTTACCTTAGAAGTGTAAGTTTGGTGAACCTATAACCAATCCCGCGCAGTTATAAGTTTCAGACGTGAAGTTTGAGCTAGGTTTAAAGTTATGAGGCGTGAGACAACGCCTCATAACTTTAAATTCCTCACTAAATTCCTCATAGCTTATTTATACAACTGAGCCTATCTCACGGGGCTTGTTCAGTGAATCAGACCTTCGTGTTCCCGAACGTACCCTTCATAGGGGATGGAGAGGTTCCAGCAGGAGGCTTAACTGAGTATCGGGAAACTCGGGTTTACCACAGGTGCGAGAGTCCTATGTACAACATACCCAAGGCGGGCGGTTTAGTTAGCTTAGTTCCTTGGTACCGTAATTGATACAGATTGGTAAAATATCACAAGTAGTAAATACAGAACATACACATCCACACAAACAAAGTCATACTCATTCATCCCATCTCACAAATTTTGCCTAACCGAAATCAGATCTTGGGATTTTGGGTTTCTAAACTAAACAGTCATCACAATATGCAACATATATTTTCAATTGAAAATAATTAGCAGGGATAATCTGACACAGGAAAATATATAGTCTGTGCCTTACAACTGGAACTTGATAGAAGCTATGCCTCCCAGCCGCTTGCTGTGATCAGCGTGTGGTAATTCAATAAAGATAATCTGGGCGATGTCGGCCGATATACATCTACAGCCCGCGCCCGCTTCGTGTATTCAAATAGCTTTACCAGATCTTACATTGTTCAATTCTAATAACATTTGTTTAAAGTCGACCTGATGCATATTGCTAGATAACTAATTGCCTATGCATCAGTTTGGCACAGACTACAATGAAGATTCAAAAGTTTATATCACATATACGTTCTTATGTTTTTTTGGGTTCTAATTTATCTATTAGTCCACTTATACTTCACAACAGTGCATGGGCAGATAAAAATGACATAACAGTTTTGAAAAGAAATTATGAAAATTCTACTAAGCACTAAGAAAAAATAAAGCCTGCAACTAAGATCAAGCTTCATAATGAGTCTTGATGAAGAGAAGAGGAATATGAGGCTTAAGGACAAAACAATAACAAAACAAACAATGTGACATCACAATATGGATTTGCATATACGTATTAATTAGCCGCTACCCTTGTGGATTTATAAAATTTAATTCCACCCTCGCGACAGCCTTTAATCACAACCCTCCATTAGGTAAGAACAGCGAATAATTTCATTAGCTGGATCCCAGATCCGTGTATCCGCACAGACATGATCCGTGGAAAGTCCATATTAATCATACATCTGGCCCCCTTTGTTTGGGACACGTCACTAGTTCTGCGCCGCTAAGTGTTACTGTGTTATCCAAAATGATATTAATGATGAGATCCGGTGATGTAATCAATATCAGGGCTGGTGAAAGCACCATTGGGTGCACGTTCACGTTTCCCGAATTCAATTTCGTGTTCAAAATAGCACCGTATTTTATTAATAGTAATCAATACAAACGAACTTATCACGGCAATGATAAATTCCTCGGTATCAAAGTTCTAACGCAAATAGTTGGATGGCGATAATTAATTAAAGATAAGTAATATTTCTATTCCGTTTCATCGTGTAATGTAATATCATGATCAATGCAATCTTGTTACGTTATTGGAGAATCTTTTCACTTTTGGAATACGATGTCTTCATACTGTCTGCCCATGATTTTGTGAAATTATAACATGGAAGGAATAAATCATTATTTGAATTTAATATTAAGACCGAGTATATTGTTTCGAGTATAGTAATAATTACGTTATTCACATTAAAACGAGTAGTTTACCTATAATAATAAAAAAAGATAGGCCTAATCCTCAGCTTAAAGTTCGGCAGAGTTTCATTATATACGAGATAAAATTTGTTTACCCGAATGTTCGGTTTGTATTTATCATCACAGCTCATATACGCTCATATACTATGTTAGGGTGATTACGCCTGAGTCAACCACGCTGGTCTAGTGCGGATTGGTCGACTTCACATACATCATTGAATTTCTTCGCAGATGTATGCAGGTTGCCTCACGGTGTTTTCCTTCACCGTAGGAGCGACAGACAAATATACACATGAAATTCGAAACGAAAAACACAGTGGTACATGGCGGTCTCGAACCCGGACCTCCCGATTGGAAGACAAGTGCCGAGTACAGCGCCACCGACGACGCTCCGGTTTAAATTGTATTACATGCTGTCAAAGTTAAAATTGACGGTGTTGTTGGGAATGGCGTTAAAAATGTTTGTTGTTTCGAATAGATCGGAATTTTAAACTCTAATTAAGATGAAGCGTGTACATACTATCGATCCGTGATAATGTCAGGCAAATTCAGAGAGAATATAAGAGAAAGGCTGATACAGGCCCCAAGAACGACTGAAATGTTGGGTTTTAATTAGTTCAGTATAAATGAGTACCATACCATATGGGTATTGTGGAAGAGGATGTGGAATTGAGGCCCAATTCTACTAATAAGTTACAGCCGAATAGAAACTTACCGTTGCGTTCGACCAATCAGAACGCCACATTATCACGTCATTAAACAGTTGAATGGCAATATGAGCGCTCCGATTGGTCGACCGCAACGATTCAGTTTCGATTTGGCTGTAACTTATTAGTAGAATTGGGCCTCTGTTCTTAAGGGGCCACAGTACCTACTACTAGCGCCGCCATTCGTTTTTTATTAATTATGAAAAAATAAATACGTTTCTACAAAAAATAGATCAGTCATCTACTCAATACAGATATTTCAGATTTTTTGGCTATCCAGGCATATATTAAATGTATGTATAGGAAAATCTGTATTGAGTAGATGACTGATCTGTTTTTTGTAGAAACGTCTTTAATTTATCATACCTAATTAATAAAAAACGAATGGTGGCGCTAGTAGTAGGTACTGTGAGCTCTTAATACAATGAACCATTTTGGTCATAGTTATTACATATGCTGATATATTATATGTATGTACTAATTTCATTCTCAGTTAATTATGTTAATTTGTAGCGAATTGACTAGTACTTTTGAACGTTTAGAAGGATACATAGATCAACGATTGATATTTATTGTTTTTTTTTGTTTTGATTTGTAGAGCATTAACTTATATGTATAATTATATAGAGATATTATATTTATTTCAAGTTTAATCGGTTGTGACCTCAAACAGAAAATATATATTGAGATCGAATATGTAAAAACATGTCTTCTGTTTAAGTACAGGATAAAGATATTAAAGAAGTACATGATGACATTTTTCACGCGTAAAGAACTGTATTCTTTTTTATAAATATGTATTATGGAATGAAATATAGATATATTACGGAGCGTCGGTGGCGCCGTGAACTCGGCACTGACCTTCTAATCCGGAGGTCCGGGATTTGATGCTGTCATGTGCCAAAGTGTTTTTCGTTTTCATATACGTACATTTACCCGACGCTCCTACGGCGCAGGAAAACATCTTGAGACATCTGCGAAGATATTCAAAGGTGTATGTGAAGTCGACCAATCTGCACTGGCCCAGCAATAAGGCCTAAACACACTAACTTAAGGTAGGCTCAAACCCCTCGGCGGGCATATAATATATGAGCTGTGGCGATATTATGGAGTTTATAAAAAAGAATTCATACAGTATCTGCGTAACCTTAATTCATCGTCTGCGTGGGTATATCGTGTCGTCACACCGACCGTTATACAACTTGGAGTGTCAGTGTTGCCATTATGTAGATGTATTCACTCGATATACATCGATATATCTCACCGTTTCGACTTGAACCCTTCACACCCCACTGCGTAGCTTAACACGAAAGAGCTCAGAACCGATTATTGAGGTAAGGCGGGTCTCCGTAAACTGGCCAACGAAGTTCGGCTTAAGGTGAGCGGTTCCATTGTCGTCGTCCATTGATTAATATTGTAGTTTATCTACTGATATGACAACAATGGTGTCTCATACCCGAATACCTTAATGCGTTCCACCTTATAGGTTTTATTTACGTACCCTTCCTCGTATTTGATTTACATGGTGTTTCAATAATGCAACGTCTTTGTGTGAATTTTTACTATGCAATCAAGTTGAATTCAGTTCAATTATATTAAACATTTGTTGCCATTAACATGATTATACGAGTCTTTCAAGTATTATTAACATGATAAAAAAATAAAGTAGACTTCATAAAAAATTAAGGTAGTAAAATATTAAAAATAAGACGAATTAAAAAAAAAACAATGTTAATTTTGGAAACTGGATGTAAGAATCCTTTTTTATCAAACTACGAGTATATTGGACAATCTGACATGACATAATATTTTTTGTTTTTCCGAAGAAATACAACACTCAAAGGAGACGGTTCATCGTGGGCCAAAATGTAACAACATGAAATATTCTTTATTTTAACTCTTATTGCATAGTAGTTATATATTAGAAAAATCAGCCTTATCCGCAATCTGAGAAAAGAGAAAATCAGGTTTAAAGTTATTGATAACGAATGAATCGAATAACATGCTGTAATCGATTATATTTTATTTCCCGTGATAATAGTTTTACGTCAGGTGAACTATAAATAATATTTTTGCCATACTCTCACGCACATTAAACATCAATAATTATAATCTATCTTGTCCTAAACAATGAAGAAGAGTTCCATAAAATAAATATCTATCTGTAATCAATTATTCATATCTTTTTTCTTAAATACTTTGGGGTCAGCGCTGTGAAAAAAAAAAGTTTATGTCAGATGTCACTCGACTGGTTTACTTCGTGTCGTTCGACTTTTATTGTTATTCGATTTTTCTACGACCTTTGCTATTCAATACGGACTTCAGTGATCTTATTTTTATTGTATGACCTTTGCTTTCACACCGGACACCGAAAACCCGCTTACACACGATTGACTTTGGCAATCTTGTTCCTGGACTTCCCGCTCGGCCTTTCGATTGGACACCACACCATGAATCGTTGTATAAATTGCAATATAGCGTTAGATCGCTGTAACGCAATAGGCAACAGAGTTTTAGATAATGATGTCATATTGACTGTGTTTCGTCATTGGCGTGCAACCTGTAAGTTCAGTCTTCTAAACTATTTTAACTAATCATCTTAAATAGTAACATAAAAATGCTTTAATATGATAAAAATATATGACTTTATAATGTTATTGCCTGAAAAAGCGCTCTGTTTCGACATCTGATTTTTATAATCCCACCTTTTATAATCTTTAATTTCTCAGATCTGAGATTGCCAATTTTGGCCAAATTTTCAGAAACCGTTTAATGTCCTACTACCTTTCAAATAGTACCACTTTCATTGTGTTACACCGTAGGCCCAAGGTTCTATGGAGGGTGATCCGTCTCCTTTGTCTTTAGTATACTTTCATTAAAACATCCATTTGTTTGGAGGCCTATGTAATTAATACAACAGTTGCTGAAATGATGATGATACCGATTAAACATTGATGTTATTTTTAACATGTTGATTCTTATACTTCATCACAAATAATGTTAAAGAAAAAAAAAACAAGCCAGAATATGATTAATATTTATGTAACTTTTGATTGTTTCAATTATTATTATTAATAAGGCAAACAATGGGACACATCTACATACATTTTATGTTTTCTTTTCAGATAACACCATCAGCCTGTCTCGACAAGATGGCGTTTCCTGTAATAAAATGTTTGAAATTCTTTTGGCTAGTTCTTTTTAACACCTAACCTAAATGAGACTGTGTTACTTTAATAAATGGATTATATTATTATTATATTTACGTTTTATTTTCAATGTATTCAATGTCGTAATAAATAATATATGCTAAATAATAATTTATATTAGAGGACACTTCAAGAATGTTTTATTTTTTTCTGGAAAATTACATATGAAATATAGCAACCAGCTAACTTAATTCAATTGCCTGCGTGGTAAGCAACATATAACATCTTGATTGTGGGCATGATGTAAACTAAATCTTTAACATTATCTTGAAATCTGTTGATTTCAGTTTATTCAATGATGATGAATGATTAAACTATTTACACACTTATAAGTTTTTTCATTTATAAAATGAGACTTATAGAATTTAAATATGTAATTTTTGAGCTAAAGATTTGCATTTTATATAATAAACATAGAACATTAAAAATAAAATATTAATTAGAAACACAAAGCATCCTCCTGTATCTTATCTGATTGGTTGTCACTCAAATAAGTGACAAAGGAGTGTCGTCTCATTCTATGCAAATGTTCACTCATGTTCTGAGTGATCTTTATAATCAAACTGCTAAATTGCCTACTGGGTGTCAGACAATTCAAGGAGCCACTGAGAAATACAGTGGTAATAAATCAATTTTCAAAACACTCTTAAAATCGATTTTATTTATATACCGATCTGTTCTACCTACATGGGTGAACAAAATAGGTACGCTAGATAACTTTTTCTCAACTTCAAGATTTATCTGTCATAGTCCATTTAATTTTACTATTAGTTTTAGTACGGAATATAAAAAGTTATTTATAGCTGTTATCAAGGCAGCGCAAACAGGTACCAAATTTATTAAATTATTATATAATAAAATAATTTAATTATTTCAGGCAGTGCCCATATTAGGTAACCACAGCATGTACAATAAAAATTAATTCTGCTACATTATTGACTATTACAAAAGATGACAAACTAATGTAAAGAGACGGTTGCTTCAAAGATTCAACAGCAAATCTGCAATTTTATTCTTAAATTGATTGAGAGATCCGCCAAAAACGTCACTATTTTCCTGTTTGTAACAAGGTCATTATAAGTACGTGATAGACGAGGAAAAGGTGAGTGTCTATCCAGGTTAACTCTACAAAATAGGACACTGAACAAGACACGATTTCACACGAGGCTCGCGAGGTGTTCTGACAGGGACGCTCAAAGAAAACTTCCTAAGGGGCTTATTAAATTGTTCAATCCTAATTAGGAAACAGGAATGTGTAATCGCAGTTAGAACAGATTGGATACGATTTAGGAAGCAAGGAGGGTCCCAATTTACAGTGTTATCAACTTAGCTCTTTGTGCTAGTTCTAAAATAACATGTTTAACTCCATAGCTCATTTTTGGCTCTATTCTTAAACATAAAAAAACTCATTTTTTAGGACTGTTTTGCGTAAACTATTCTATTCATATCGTTGTAAAATTTTATTCTTTTACATTAATGAATTATTGGATTTTTTCTATTAATTCATTATTCCATTAATTAATTAAGTTGAAAGAATGTCTAACCATTTTTTACTTTTTTTAAATTTATCTAACATTTTTTACTTATAAAAAGGTTTCATTCTTAAAATACATAAAAATTAAAATACACGATTAGTATGTATTGTTAGAAAATTTTTATTTCAAAAAACATTAATTTGAAGAAAGTAATGGTCCGTACCGTTCCCATAACTCGTCTTAGGCAGAATCTCGGGTGTAACATTTAGTAATGACAGACTAGTAGTTCATTAGATGAGGTTTATATTTTTGACTTTTGATGCCCGCTAAAAGACCATTAGCCACCAGAAATGAATTTTGCCCACCAACTGGGGGTTCCAAAACACCAAAACTAGTGGAAAATCCACTTACATGGCAACACTGCTGTCCAATTTAGGATTCAATTTAGTGTAGTGTGATCACTAGCTTCCGACTTTCTAATTAGATCGTGCCTATTTAGGATTTCTACAGATTGAATAGTGTAATAATGTACAGGAAAGACATGTTAAGAATAATTCTTCTATTATTAAAAGATTGTAGTCTAAAGTGTTTAATTTTATCTAAGTAGGACTTTACATAATTTGGTGGTCTGTAACGATACGCCATATGTTTTTTTTTTACATTTTCAATTCTATTTATATGAACTTCGGATACTGGAGACCAAACAGCACAACAATTTTCTAACTCGAATTTCAATTACTTCCCTCAACGGTACACCTGCAATTTTGTAAGCGGTAAGTACTTATTTTATTCCTTTTTCTTGTATGTGTAATATGTAGACATTTAGTCGGATTCAATTACATCTTGTTAAGGTTACATCATTCGTGTAATCTATTTATATCCTCCTGCAACAAATTAACATCGGTGTCACAATTCACAGAGTACACTAGGTTTAAGATCATTAACAATTAGATAACAAGTTAAATACTGAAAAAATTTTTGTTTGCTTTCTTTTAGAAAAGAAATATACTTAAAAGCTTACTAATATTTTTTCCGTCAATAAGTGCTAATAAAATGCATTTATTTATTTTAATTTTCAATTAACGCGCATAAATTGGCGAAAACGCTAGAATCTTGTTGTTTCTATGTCAGAAGTTATCTCGATTTAAAGCAACGACACTTTGTTAGGCCGGCCGCATACTGAGCTACGAGAGGCGGCCATTAAACGCGACCAAAAGAGGGCAGTGAAGCTACTAGACGCGGCAACCAATCAGAGCCACGAGTGGCTATGTGGCGGGCACCAGTCGCCGTCATACGGTTAGTACCTTTGGCTTTTTAGAACGCGAGCGTCATCCGGTACCTTTGGCTTTGTAGTCAACGCGAGCACTACCGGGTGGATAGAAGCCGGCAACTGTGGTCGAGTGTGCGCGGGAGGCGAGCGACAAAACGCGGGAGGCGAGCGATAAAACGCGGTAAGCGAGCGCTCGCGACCCCGCAGCTTGTGACTTGAACGCGTAGACGCTCGGTTGGCGCAGATGCTTTACGAAATGTGTGAAAAGTGTCATCCGCAACTTGTGGCGGCCACTAGTGACCTTATTGTAGCCGCACAGTGTATGGTAGCTCTAATACTTCGTCTAATTCGGGATGACGCTTTCGACAGATCATGGCCATGAAATTTATTTTTTTCAGAAACAATGTATACCAGTTAATGTACATACTTCATTGACACTCTTTGTTAACTGAAATAATGACATATTTTTGAAGTTTTACTGCCTTGGTACCATTTCGCATATTTGTATAAATAGTGCATGCGATGCGTGCAAAAAATGTGAAAATTTTGAAACAAAATATCTTAAGTTTATTTCATCATATAAACGGCTTATGCCTTAACATTGTTATTCAAATATTTTTAAGATTATTTGTCACAAAGAGTAAAATATCTACCTCAGTGTAGGTATAAGTATACATTTATAAAATATCGCATGGTAAATACATCAAATAATAGCTGCAAATTTTTCGATATTGCCAGATTTGATAATATGATAACCAGACAAGCAACCAGAGTAAGCATACAGACATGTTTATGTACCTATATGTATATGAATTAAAAATAACCAGGCCCTATTCCTCCCCTCGCACGCTACCAAGATAATCCCTTTCATCGCCTGCATTGCTCGGGGATACAACAGACCTCGAGTGTTTCGTGTCAGCAAGGAGCAGAACCAGAGCTGAATGCACTGTGTCACACGTTCTAGCTCGTGTAATTCTTACAATTAAAATGGGATTTCACATTCTGATGGCAATACGTAGTGTCGTCACTCTAAATAAATGGATTTTAGCTAACGAGAAAAAATATATTGCGACGTAGTTAGACTTTCTTTATTTACTTCCTTGGTAATTATATACTCTGTACTAGAGTTGTTTGCATAGACCTCTATAATACCTATTTCTGCTGCCAAGCAGAGGATTTTAAATTCAATAGAATCGGGTTTATATCGCGGTAAGCAACTATATTTATTTACTGTTTCCCGACGGTTCGGCCGAATTGCATCAGGCCGTGGTCACGGGATGACTGTCGAGCTCAGCGACGTCTTCGTAAGGCACGGGTTTCACAACTACCCTCCGCTTGGTCTTCAGAATTTTCATTTTATTTTCATCAAAATCGTCGGTACCTCGACATACCACGGCCTGATGCAATTCGGCCGACACTTCGGGAAACAGTAAGGAAGTTATTACCCGATTCTATTGTATTTAAAATGTGTACAAATTGCGCAGAAGTCTAAAGACTTTGAGACCAGAGGGATATTCCCGTCTGAGAAACTATGTACCAGAATCGTCTGCATGGGTGCCTCTAACTATTTACACCACCAAGCAAGCAAGCGGTGCTTGTATTGCTCTATTCCAGTTTGAAGGGTGACAGGTGACAGGTATCTTGACATCTTATGTCACAAGTTGGCAGCATACATCAGCGATCTTGTGGGGATTGAAGATTTGCTAGTGTTACGCTAAACATATGTACTATAGGCGACTGTAGCCACTACTAACACATTAAAGCTTGTATGCCAACTTAGTTGTACAAAAAATCTTTTAACAGAAATATTGATTATCACTACCTGATTGTGCCACGTAGAGACTAATGAGGTGACATTGACAGATTTGGCATTGAAAGAGCTCATTACTCAGTCCTGCTATAACTTAGAAGAATAACTAAAGCATATTGAAGTAGATATCTTTAACCGATTGAGCTAAAATTTTGTATACACACACAGTTTGGATGAAAATGCACGGTTAACTGTGTAACGTCATTCTAAATCCAAGATGGCGGCATACATAAGATGGCGGACCAATTATTTTTTATGCACTCCTACAATATGGGTATCAAATAAAAGGTGTTGCTAATAATAACTTGAAAAATAAAGTGATGTCACTATTAATCCAATATGGCGTACTTCTAAAGCTAAAAAATCAATGTTGAATAGATATCTTTAACCGAGTGAGCTGAAATTTTGTATAGACGTTCCGGCAAACGACCTTGCAATAATGATACGTTGAATGAGATGAACAGATTGAGAAACGTGTCCAGTGATAACCAAAAAGTAAAAATAAATAAATGTAATAAAACCTTTTTAAAAACAAGCTTTTGTTTAAATGCGCTAAAAAGAAAAAATATACTTTTACTTATAACGTCATTTCACATTTGACGCAATTTATATGACATAAAAGCTTGTCGCGAGATTCACTTTTGTAGATAAACAAGTAAATTAAATAATTTGATGTGAATAATTTTATACATTACAATTTTCAAACTAAGTAAATACGAGTAGGTACTTAAAAATACCCTTTTAAGTTACTACACACAAGTAAATCTTATCTTACTTATCTTATTTTCTAATATATGAAATTCTCGTGTCACAGTTTTTGTTATCGAAGTTCTCCGAAACGGCTTAACCGATTTTTTGTGTATATTTGGTAGGTCTGAAAATAGGTTGTAGGCTATTTTTTATTGTAATGAGAGGCCCCCCCTCATCACCTAGGGGTACCTAGGTGATGAGGGGGGGCCTCTCCAGAAAATGTTCAGTGTTGAGCTTTGATAAAGCGAAACGGAGTTCGTGGGCACAGCTATTCTTTATCTATATAAATAAAAATCAATGTATTACTATGTTTGTTTGTCTTCTATGCGTTCCGAAACCATTCATCAGATTGTAATGAAACTTTGGTAGGGTGTTATGGGGACACCCGTGAGGGTTCCTAGCAAAAAAAATATTTACGTGGCATTGCAATGCATGCCGGGTACAGCTAGTTATATATAAAAATCAATGTATTACTATGTTTGTTTGTCCTCTATGCGTTTCGAAACTATTCATCAGATTGTAATGAAACTTTGGTAGGGTGTTCTAGGGAGGACCGTAAGGGTTCCTAGCATAAAAAATGACAAAGAATTAAAAAAAATGGCATTGCAACGCATGCCGGATGCAGCTAGTCTTTATATATAAAAATCAATGTATTACTATGTTTGTTTGTCCTCTATGCATTCCGAAACTATTCATCAGATTGTAATGAAACTTTGGTACGGTGTTCTAGGGAGGACCGTGAGGGTTTCTAGCAAAAAAAAGACAAAAATTAAAAAATAATGGCATTGCAATGCATGCCGGGTGCAGCTAGTCTATCTATATAAATACAAAATCAATGTATTACTGTGTTTGTTTGTCCTCTATGCGTTCCGAAACCATTCATCAGATTGTAATGAAACTTTGGTAGGGTGTTATGGAGACGCCCGTGGGGGTTTCTAGCAAAAAAATGGCATTTACGTGGCATTGCAACGCATGTCGGGTACAGCTATCAATATATAAAAGTTTTACTAGAGTCACTTGCACATCGTCATCTTGATATCGGTACTGATGATGATATCTGTAGGTACAAGAGTAGTGACAACATTCCCACCTATGCTCTCTGGGGATTTCATTCAATAGAACTTACTCGAATTCAGAAAAAAAAGAATTGGAATGAAATTATTTGGCTGCAATTTTCTGTGAAGTAGCGTTACATCCCCATAGATACCTTACTGATAAACGCCTTATGTTTCTAAACGTGCCAGAGCAATGAGTTTTTGCTACCAGATTTTTTCACCTACATCAAAACAATACTAACTTTATTTTTATAGAACAATTTTATTCAACACATAAGCAGTATCAGCCGGCAACAGAAACTGCGTTGAATAGCATTTCCACAGCTGAATAAAAAGACACAAATAGTACCGCACGTTGTTTCACTGGACCTTATCATTACACGAATAAAGTTGAAAGTAAAATAATGAAGGACAAATTTCTACCGGCTGTAAGACAACGTAAGTACGTTGCTATTGAGAAGAGAGGATAAATAATTTTTCATATTTGTGCATACAAAAAATTTAAGATTATTTAAGTAGTGTTTTATTTCCTCGCGACAACTGTCATATTTAATTCACTAGATTAGCTAAATGTCATATGTATATAGATATTTCTATTGGCAGTTTCGATATATGTAGTCGTACTTATGATTTCTTAACTAATCTAAGCTATGAAACTCCTACGCATAGGGTACAGGAAAAGTCAAATTCTTAACTTTGATATTTATTCTTAATTGAGTTGTCTAAAAGCTTTCTACTCTATCAAGGAAATGGCGGAACTAATGATTACGAGATAATGCGTAAGAAATGGACTAAAGAAAGAAACGCTTCCGTGCGTCTATTCTGAAAAAGCGAAAAAAGCTTTCGTGACGGAGAGACGAAAAAAAGATCGAATTTCGTCTCAGGAGAGCAAGACTGCAGAACCTGAGTACGTTGGTACGTATTAAAAAGTACGTTACGCCTTTAGCCCGCATTGCGTTTTCATCCTTATGTCGCGGACACAAGACTATTTTCGGTACATATTTGAAGCGGAGTAACAACTCACAGTTTATAAAAAGAAAATCGGTATATCCGTGACTAGTGCGAGCAAGACGGCTGCATAACAAGAGTGGGACCGAAATATGGCATTTTGATTAATACGTAGCCATTGCTCAGAGCGGGCTGTGTACCATTGCTAAGTAATGACCACTCCATAAAGACATGGTTAAGGTTAAAAGAAAATTACTTTATCAACGCCTTGTTTTAAATAAATATTCTGTTTCAGGAAATATTATTGTTGTTTCCAATACAAGAAATTGAGATGTAGCGGAGATGTTAAGATTTAGCCGCCTTATTGATTGCTACACAAATGATTTATTATTAAGCTCGTTTATTTTCTTTGTACGGATGTTTGTTTGAAATTAAGAAGTTCGGCTTTATTGCCATCATTAAGAGTTTGAATTGAATTAGAGATGATACTTTCTCTGAATTGAATTATAAGTTATTAATTATTACAAGTAAAGGGGTGGTTACAATACGTAGGTACCTATTTAACATTGACAAAAGCATGTGTTTTACATTAATGCATGAGAAGATTTTGTGAATGTGAATTTAGACAAGGAAATCTTTAAAAGGCTATGCGATATTTCTTCAAGACAGATTATGAGCCTTGTGTTGATATTAAAATGCAATAAAGCCACATTGAAAGAAAAAAATAAACAAATGTAAATCGTGCGCCTATGACAGTCATTGGTTAAAAAGGGTTAAGTCAGCTGTCAGATTGGTGGACCAGCAAAGGAATGAGTAATGCTCTGAGATAATCTGTGACAGATTCGTCTTACTAAAAAAGCCGGCGGTTGACGCTGATAAATAATATTATTCAGATATTTTCCAACCTTGAGTTTTCGGTTCCTACTTTAATTACCTGGATTCTCACAATGTGTGCGCGTGACATTTATCTTGTTCTGTTATATTTTTTATCGATAGTATAAGTTAACTTTAAACTATATTAAAATAGCTATGTGATTGAACATTTGCAGTATGACTTTTTTCATTCAAGTACTTATAAAATATTATGCACATAGGAAGTAATACATTTTTGAGCAGAGCTTAAGTTATACCAAAGTTCGTCAATCATAGAGGAACTATCTATATTAGGTACTACATCAAGTTGTAGTAAATAATGTGTTTGATATTATTACATTGGTTTAGAACATCTGTCTTTATTCGAAACTGCTAAAGATTAAACCATCCTCATTAAAACACAAAAAAATTATCATCACATTTTTTTATTGCAGTCGGTGCCAAATTTTTGTCAGACTTTTTTCATGAAAGTTTTACAAATACTTAAATCATCGCTTGGACTTCAATAAATTACCTTATAATTGATTTTCTGACTTTTTACTTTACCATAAAACATTTTTAGTGAGACACTTACATATCAATTAAAATTTCTCGTTGCGTATTTGAGCTCTGATGTCAATTAAGTTTTATTACATATCCACGTATCAGTCCATGTCTTAAAAATTAACCGATTGTGGTAGAGCATAGTCTATTCCCTTAACCGAAATGAATTAGGGACCTTAGAAAAAGGTCACTATCAGCTTAATTGTTCAGCAGAAATGCGAGGACAATTAATATGCATATACCTAAGTACATACATGTATAAACATTGTTTATCGAAAATATGCTACGATAAATGATCATATGTTATACCTTCTTAGGGATAAATTGTACTTACAGTACTGGACCAGACAGCAATCAGAAATGTCAATGTATTGTAATTTGGAGATGGAACTGATTTCTTTGAAAAAAAACTCAACTCACTTTTTGAATTGGCACGACAAAAAAACGCTTCCTTTGAATTAACTAAAACGAAAAGTAAAAAAAACCGTATTTGCTCGCGCAGCTTTACTATTTTTATCGTCTATTGTTATCAATTAATTATATTTAATTGTATAAGTTTGAGAAAAGCACTATAATTACATATAAGCAATGACCACAACAGTTGAGCATTGCTGGACTATGTACTATGAGATGCGTGCCACGGCTTCGCCTCCTAGAAGAAGCGTCAATGGCGTAGTGCGTAACGCCGTCGCCGTTGCCTTCCAATCGGGAGGTAGCGGTTCGAACCACGCCACGTACCAATGCGTTTTAAAATTTTGAATTCATATGTGTGTTTATCCGATGCTTTATATAATTAGTAATAGTAATAAAAAAACAGTTCGATTAGGGTATTAACATTGCGTTTTTAATCTTAACTTAAATCTTTTTCTTCTGAAAGGGAAATTATACTTAAATAAAAACAAATTAATAAAAAAGTATAAAAAAAACAAAGAAGAGATGCTCTACATTGGGATTGAACCACTGCCACTCGGATTTAAAGTCGAAGCTCTAACGCACAGGACCACTCCTGTCCTATGCGAAACTGTGAAATTAAAGATCTCATATTTTTTTGTAATGCGTTATGCGATAGATGGACGTAAAAAATTGTGGCGATGTAAAAACATTTAATTTTCATTAGAATGATTTCGAGATGGTCCCATATTTTCTGCATAATCAAAATTTAATGATCATAATAAGAAAACCAAGGATGTGTGTCCTACGTTACTTGAAGACGTGAAAATCTATATACGAAATATTCTTTATTGATTTAAGAAGGTGTTTACATTCTCATTTAATGTTTTTCTTAAAGTGTCGTACATAAAATCTTATTACGAGTTTATTCAATTGAAACATGGTGAAGAATGTTTAGAACATTGCTCTGCGTTCATATATTGCTTGCCCCAAAAACAACACCAGAGATAAAATGCTTTTTGTATAATTAGACATTAGTAAATCCTTTAAGTTCATATCAATGATATGAGTTGAGATAAGCTTCAAGATCAATTATAAATCAAAACGAATCAGTTTCTGAGGTTGATGAACGTAATGCCTCAGAATAAATAATAGAACTAAAGTATTAATTTCGTTAAAGCACTCGTTAAGTATTCATAGTAATATACAGCTACAGGGTTACTTTTTTATCACCCTGGAAAATGTAAGGGACGCTTCAGGACACGGTAGTAAAATGATTGAAATATTAATAAAAAAAACAACTCACCTATTCAATTTTATATAAATTTTCTAAAATACCCAAAAACGACTACTGAACTAGTTTAGTGCAGTATTTAAAAAAAAATAATAATAATGAATGTGTCCTGAAGCGTCCTTTAAATTTTCCGGGGTGATAAAAAAGTAACTCTGTATAATTATTAAAAATAATCAATTTAATCATTCAGACAGAGTACGTCATGATAGCTACGTGGTAAAAAAAAACAAGAAATCTCGAAATTATAAAGCAAAAAATCATAAGCACTTATATTAGAATACAAGCGGAAGCGCGTGAGTAGTCAATTGACGTATGTTAACGTTGTAAAATTTGAAGGAAGTTAAAAAAATCACAAAGTGGGACTTATGTAAATAAATAAATGTCCAAAACTACATACAATCGATTTCATACTATTCGATTTAGCAAAGGAGAAACAATAAACATTCGTGTATTTTACTTCATTTGATTTTATTTCTGAAAGTTCTAATTTAACGAAGTAATGAACTTCGTCGACATGTTACAAAATTGTGAAATCTTTGTTGGTCACTGGCGATTTTTGACATCGTCCTTGAGATAAGGAATGCTCAATTTTATTGAGGAAAAACGTATGTTTCAACATGTGCAGGGTATAAAGACTCACACTGTAGAAATGATTTAATATTATAGTTCTGCTGGTACTAATTTCCTAGGAAATAAGTAGAACTTATATACGAACAGGTACCTCTAAATTAGGTGTTTGACTATCATTGGATTTCTTTATCATAAAAACCTGAAAAGAATCTCCACCCCACAGATAACAGAAACCAGAAATATCCTCCACTTGTGTTTCTTCGCGTAAGTGTCGTCCACAAAGTTTATTGTATAGGTGATATCACGATTCTTCATGTTCATCATTTCAGCCAAGGGACTCTGCTGGACATTGGCCTCCCCCAAGGATCTCCAAACTTGTCTTGCGCTTCCCGCATCCAGAAGCTTCCCCTGATCTTCACCAGATCGTCGGTCCACCTTGTGGAGGGTCTACACCAAAGTTGCGTTTCCCGCCGGTACGTGACCGCCACTCAAGGACCTTTCCAAACCAATGGCATCATCAAACCATCCTACCAGCTATGTGTCCTGCCTGTTTCCACTTAAGGTTCGCAATTCTTTGGGCTATGTCGGTGATTCTGGTTCTTCTACGGATCTGATCATTTTTGATGCGATCGCGTAGAGAAACCCCGAGCAAAGCCCTCTCCATTGCCCTTTGAGTGACCTTGAGCCTTCCTATGAGACCCATTGCAATCGGCCAAGCCTCAGTTCCGTACGTCATTACTGGCAATACGCACGAATTTAGACTTTCTTATTGAGACACGGTGGTAGATGGACCAAGAATATGTTAGCTTCCCAAACGCTGCCCAGCCGAGTTGGATTCGTCGATTTACCTCTTTCTAGAAGTTCAACGTAACGGCCTGGACTACGAGTATTTGCCCCAGGTAATCATATTTGTTAACAACTTTCAGTGTAGAGCCTCCAACCTTTACAGGAGTTCTGCTTGCTAACGATTTCTATTAAATATATTCGGTGATGTCAAGTAATGCTGGTACTCACTTCCAATAAAGCATATAAGTGACTATATGTTATCCTATAATCAATAAGGCAACTTCAATGTACATTAATTACGGGTAGCAGTTGTCAGAAGCCGTTGGTATATGTCCAGGATTATCCACTAATGGTGCGACCATTCCGTGTAACTGCGAGCCCGATACGTGGACCACTGTGAATAATCGATTATACTCGCCACAATCGTCTTACGCTTACATAGCGTTACCATTCGAGAGGAATTCTCGATTCAGTAACTCGATTTGATGTTGACTTTGTCGTGACGAATTTCCGCCATTAGGTACACATCGGGAGTGCGAGGTGGGTTAATTTAGGTACTTTTGACCTAATTTGTTTGGAAAAAGAAAATTCTTTGTTGTTGCTGCTTGCACTTTCATGATACCCCTTGCTGCTTTTGATTGCTAATTATATGTTATATTTATTATGTAATTATTTTTATTCTTCTGCTTTGATTATAAAGCAAAGTGCGTCCGAATTCAAAGAGGTCTTTTGTAGGGATTCAATGTTCCATTCAAAGTTAACAAAAAAGGTACTTTACGTTATCTTAGTTAAAACTTATTACTATTCTGGGTTTGGATTCATTCTTACTATATTAGGACCTATCACAATATTTTATTCAGCGATGACTAGTCCATTTATATGGTGAGTGAGAGGATTTGTACTTGAATATATTTATGTCAATATTTTCCAATGGGATATTGAAAATCGAATAAAAATAAACAATTGATTCAAAGCCAAAGCAATACAATGCAGCAATTATTTTAGAATTAGAATTATTTTATTTGAAGAAAAATAGCGTACTTAAAAATAAGCTAGCAAACAATCTAACGATATCTGCTTATAGAAATTCGGGAAAGCTTTGTTGTAAAGTTTATTTTACATTAAATAATCGCAGAAGAAAATACCAAACGAATACTGGTTCTATGGTGTTAATGTGTTCCTGGAGACGACCCACACTATAGATTAATAGAACTGTGCAGTGTTCATTAAACAGTACTACGATGATAGAACACTAAAAAAGATATAGAAGAAGATGCAGTTTCTCCTCCATAGAATCCAAAGTTTAAGGCAGACTACAAGCAATTCAATATTAAACGATTATTTTATCACGATTTGGTACCTATTTGTCACATAAAGTGGCGGCACTACAGGCACTGGAATCTGGGATCTCAGTACATAGAGAGTACACAGTTGGTTGACCGTCGCAGTGGCCGCAGGCAAATGACAAGGAATTAGTTGGTAATGGTGAGACCATTCCGGTAACGGCACGGCGGCTTTACCTAGCCATATATAATTGATTGTCCCACTGAACTCCTCTCCTTGCTTTATTTTACATAGGGTGTGAAATACAAAATAATTTCTATATTTTTATTTGATTTGTTTTAATTGTCTTTTGAGCATTACAAAGGTAATGGCGGGAACGAAGAGAACTTTAACTCGATGACTCTACAAAAGAAAATTCATATTTACCTCTACATGTTGAAAAAAAAATACGATTTTGGTCAGTGTAGGTATAAAATTCTCATCCACGAAAATAATAACCGAGAACAGATTAACTAATAATCAGTCTCTATTGCTACTTTCATTGATTTTGGTGACAATTTGACAAACAATGGACACCTTTTCACCTTTTTCTACTTTGGATTAAATCAAAGTAAATTTATAATAAGTAAACAGAACTGTGCTCGTCTCGGCCATAAATCAATATTCACCCCAATCAAATCCGCATACAGCTATTTGCAAGAAAAACAAAAGAATAGAGCGAAGGACAGTCCCGAGAGGGCCTGTCGCGCCTCCATCAATCACCAACAATATTTGCTATTGGGGCGTAAGCTGTCTGCTCCAACTTCAGCCTTGTGGGACGCACACACTACGCGACAAAAATCGACTCTCACGGAAATTATATTGATATTCAATACACAATAAATGGGGCCTGTCAAAAACTTGCTGTTCGCTCCTACGGTCATCCCTAAGCTATCTGTGTCATTTGCCATTGGTAACTCTTATCTGCATCTCTTTCTACATCTCCTGTGTGCGTTCGACGGAAAGAGAGCGCGCTACGTAGCTAGTCCAGATCGCTTTTGTCAAGAGAACTGAACAAATTTTTCATCATAGGGCCCTTGACAGTTACAAATACGTCCCGAACTGTCTCCTTCTTTTATAATACTTTTTATATTTTTTCAAGGGTAGTGCGCCCCCGAAGAACGAAGATTTTCATCTAGGCGCGGGGAAAAAATTGGAAGCAGCTTAAAATGCAATTTGTTTGACTAAACTCTTTAATGCTCGCCCAATTAGAAAATGAAACCGGATTTATAAAATGCGTGCACAGTTTTTAAATGTAAAGTAGCCATCGCATGGAATAAAAATGTTTTTAAAATAAAAGGCATAAATATTTTTATACCATAATTTTTTTGTAGCTCAATATAATTCAATCTGTATATTATTTAATCACATTTACTATGTAGACTTTATTTCACGTTAATGAAGTGTAAAAAAGCATAGCATACAATGAATGAATGTTTGATTCGAAAGTAAAGAACTGCCTGCCATTTTGATTTTATCAATCTTACAACAAAGTGACATAATATTATATTAGACTCACGTAACTGCATCTATATCACACATTAAAAACACTGCTACGATATTCTTTCATACACACATAGCAAGCTCTCCCCGCATTATAATTCGGAACCCCAACAGATCAGTGGCATCACAATCAATCACTGTACAGAACTGTCATGTTAGGTTTATGAGAAAAATCGCTGAGGACCCCTGCCTCCCTTCGTAAACAACACTTGTGCTCATGATGGAAAAGGGTGTAGCATTAATAAGTAAAGTAGGTATCGATGGTCAAACATATGCTTAAGTATAAAATTGGTATTAATAAGTAAAGTAGGTATCGATGGTCAAACATATGCTTAAGTATAAAATTGCAATAAATATATACTATGGTCTACATCCCATAATTGAAAATGGAACCATCTTAATTTCAATTGAAGTTAAATAACATAATCTAACGGTCAATTGTACCAAGTTTTACCTTTTGTAATTTCGTAAAAAGTGATGTTAAATCAACGTAATAAATAACTACTTTTATTTATTCGATTGACACAATATTTTTCGTGTTTTTTTTTCACTTTTTAAAACCAAGCGGAGAATCTAATCCTAAAATCGTAAAAAGTATGACAGTTTAGTGAATGTAGAGCTGACGAATCGACTTTTGTCTAAAATAACGGATTATTCCACTTTGAGCTCCTGGGTGATATCACCCAGGTGATCAAACTCGACATGTTTGTGCTACCCGGCACCTTGTGTACTAAAATCACCCGGCACCAAATCACTTGGGGATCAAATTCAATGTTTGTAAGCTACCTAATTGTAATAGTGATGTATATATACAGGAATATTATTAGTGTGAAATCTTAGACATTCTTTTAAGATTTTGATCATGTAATGGAATATTTTTTAATAAGGTTATTATATAGAACAAAGATTTGTGTGTCCGAGTGTTTTAGCTATTAGAATAGCGTATTGGTACATGATTTATATTTTATCAACAATAATAACAGTCATAGTAAGCATGTTTCTATAAAATCTCAATATTAAGAGACAGATTTATAAAATGAAAAAAAACCGCAGAAACTTTAGTTTGTCAAAATTTGTTAAAAAACAATAACAAACCGAGTATCGCTTAAACAAGATTGATTTCAGCGCTTTTAAAGGAGATTTCTCCATTCGTTACCGAGATAGCCATTTTCACGGGAAAACCGAGGACGCAAAAACATTTTGAAGAAAATACTTCTCTAAGAAATCATTAGTCTAAGCATTGGAGGGGTCAATGCGACGCGGCGGTTCCCACGGTGAACCTTCTAACACACGGCAAAGTATATCTGCAAGCTGGATCTAGAGACCCGCACCAGATTTGACCTTTAAACCTGAAGTGATAAGATCTACGGTTGTTATCGCAACTTCCTCTGTGGCGGAAAACGAAACATTGAAAGGCTGTAGGTATTTCGAGAAAGTTCCCGTTAATCGTCCAGAAAAAATATTTGCCGATTCAGCTCCCGGTTTTTTGCCACTGATAAATGTGCTCGGAATATGTATCTGGCGATGCGGGAGTAGTTCGTTTATTGTTTCATTAAGTGCTTTAGCCTTTTTTCCTTCCTTGGTAACACGGGTATGTTGTTCAGTAATTAAGTTAATATAGAATGATATAGTCTTCGATGTTGCATTTATATTTATATGTACTATAATAATGTTGTGGTTTAGGCTTAAGTAATATTTTGTTTATTAATTAGAAATGCATTTGATAAATTTACAAGAATAGTATTACTGTCACGATGCAGCATTGCCAGTCCGCCTCGGCCCGCATCAAGGGTCCAGCAATGCTCAGGCTTGTGTAGTGCTTTTATCAGTCATGCGGGTAAATTAAAACGATATTATAGGTAAGTATACTTACAACAAATGTTTTGCCACTTCTTGAATTTCTGACGGTGTAAAAATTTTTATATCACTCGATGAACTCATTTTATACAATCAAATATAATAAATAGGGAATAAAAATAGTAAAGCCGCGCGAAGATGTCGATTTCTTTTTTATTTTTTCTTTATAATTCATGTAACGGAGTATTCTTTTTATCGTGCATTAAACCTAAGTAAGTTACCACTTAGTGATCATGTACAGGCTTTAAAGCAGGTAATTCGTTTCATTTTCAAATTACAGTAACGACCGCTCGAGCACGTTAGAAAAGAAATTGCTGACCAATGTCTCGCCCAGTACCTACTGCATGCGATTTATACCAAAGAAAGTTGTGTAAGATATGGTCATATTTTGTAGTATGTTTGTAAAAATGTATGTACCCGTCCTGTTTGAAACAAGTGTTCGAAACTGGAGGCAAATAAGTATCATTGACTTGTTATATTTCATAAATATTGTCATAAATACAACATTATGGACTTTGATTCTGTAACCTTATACATTTACGCTATTTCTTATATAATCAATTTTTATTATACTTTATTGCGAAGATTACATATTTTCATCGTTTACTCCACGCTGGCTCCAAGTTAACAGCAAGTTTGGGGCTGTAGAGTTTTCAGTCTTTCCTTCAATATATTCTTTATAAGCGCATGTTTAAGTTTATAGTTTAATATGGACAATAATATCCACGTTATTAATGTAAAGAAATTCCTTTCTTGTTTAAATAATTTCTACTGCTTAATTCAGGTCCGTTTGTATTTTATGTGCATATTTAATATGTACTTTATAGTACTTTGATGTATTTCACTGTAGTAAATGTTCTTGAAGAGATTATTTGTTATATTTTGCCTTATGAATATTACCATCGTTATCTGGATACACTCACACAAAAAGAAATTAATGGATATGAACAATCTGTCCTTTTCAGACAAACATTACAATGTGCGATGTCCGCCAGAAAACTAAACTCATTAATCAATTTATCTTAATGAACCTACATTTGATTGTAGACGCTATAGACTTCGTAAATTGGTACCATTTATTGAACAAAGAATGTGTGCATTATAGACGCATATAGACGCTCCCACCACATAACAATGCTTATTTAATAAAAATAATCAATAATAAATTCAACTTTTTAATCTTTATTGCTATCTTTTAATTTTTTTCTATATACGGCAACAGATCTAGAACACATATTATTATGACCCTACTACTTTTATACCGAGGAAGTCATAAAGCTGATAGATAGCAAAATATACAACTCTACGATGAAGTGGACATAGCGTCGTCGCTCCAAGTGCATTTTCTGTGTGCTGTGATCCGAACAATCAGATCATAGGCAAATCGATTTACCCGCAGTCCTATTTATAGTAGGTACTAAGGGTAATTTTGTTTACCCGTGATTCTTTAAAAACTAAAATACATAATAATTCTCTTTCTATTGAAACTTTATGCAGGATTATATATAACTGGCAACTTTGGAAAAATAACTGAAGTTACCATTGGCATTGCTACACCAACCCATTTAGCCAGCAGGACGTAGTAGCCAATTCCTTCTCCTTCCAGCACAGGGACGTAGATCATCGATTTAAGTAAGTGAGTACTTTTTTTAGAGAATGAGACAAAAATAAACCATAATGTAAAAAGTGATTTTTTTTCAAGACGAGGCGTCGTAGTAATAGCCAAGGCGTAGCCTGAAGCATCTCGGATAGATATTGAAATTCAAATGGCCGACCGTGATTTAGTATTCATTTGACGTGATGGAGGCTTTACTTCGGTTTAGGTTTCGCCAGGCGTCGCCTTCTCGTACATCATAGCACGCCACGGTTGAGACGCTAACGCCGGTGGTATACTGGGCGTATATTTTTAAAGCGTGTATTTATAAGCATAATTATTTATTCTCAAATATTTTTATTTTATTTTACTAGGAAAACTTACAGCTACATTCACAATATTGGACAAAAGAATTAACATCCAAAGGCTTATTACAAACTTCCGCATATTGAGATTATTAGGCTTATTTAAAAAAACAAATTATATTAATTTTACGTGTGTTTCAGCTAAAAAGCGTTTGATATATTTAGTTGTGCCATTAAACAAATCAAATCGATCATCTATGATATATATAGTACTTACTACAATATGTATAATAGGACAGATAAATGAGGAGGAATGAAAGTGCGAAAGACATAAATTCGTGAACTGGTATGAAAAATCTTAAAAGGTTTCTCTCTGATCACATCACGTCACTGTTATAAATTTAAAAATGAATTCATTAAGGATCAGCTTCATAATATGGGATGATTTTACTGAAATATATTTGAAATATTGTATTTTGTAAAAATACAATACGTGATGTATGTCTGCAGTACTGTTCTTCTATTTTTCTATGTTGCATATCTATGTTTTACCATCAAGTTTGTTAGAAACCGAATCTTTATGTATTTTTAATAAAAACCCGGATTTGATTCGAAAAAATATCACTGACACATATATTATATCAAATAGCAAACATAGAACATAGTTTTAAATATATTCAATTATGTATACACACTTTTAGGTATAACGGCTATATTTTTCATGAAATAAAAACTACTCTGTAAGTACTTACAATGTGATTCTTTGAATGTTTTTTTTTCGTTGTATCAAAGAAGCGTGAATTGTTTCTTTAAAAAAATTAAAACAAATTAAGAAAGCCAGAACCATAAAAACTTGTACTGATTCTCGGAAAACTTAAACACTTCTAAAGTGTACAAATTATCATCAGTTACGACAAATACGTGAAAACAAAAACCATAACTTAATCGAACAAAAAATGAATTTGAAAGAAATAATTATTAAAAATGTTAATGAACCTAGTTAGACTGCTAAGTCATTATAATAATTCTCTTTATTATTATCGAATTGAATTAAAAAAAATGATTTCAATATAAACTAAACGTCAGTGCTTTAAAGGTCCCCCCAGTGCGCCAATGGCGGCGGCCGGTTGACGGCAGCGTAATCCCAAAAGATTTCCACTTGGAGCGAGCATCAACTCGCGTCTCCCCACCGCTACACATTCTAAATAATAAACAGGGACTCTACCTACGGACCACTCCCACGCGCCGGAAATATCTTCGGACAAACGAGATTAGCCATCGAGACTTAGGTAAAATCATATTATATCACAGTGCTATATAAGTTTCTATAACTTCACGGCGTGCTTGGTAAGTTAACTTTTTTCTTGTAAAAATGTAATTTATATTTATTTATCTAATACTTAATCAACAGATGAATGAACTGCTTTAAGATTATTATTTTGAAATGTGTAATAATAATAATTCATGCTTTTAGTACTGCCTAGTTGTTTTGTACTCCAGCATATTTTTATGACTGATTTTATATCACGTTAAATTTTCTGTGGTGTGATAAATAAATTCAAGGCAAATTAATTTTTCTCCATATAGGTATATTGGTAACGTTATTGATACTTTATTGTCCCTCTTAATTTGACTGATCTTTGATATTTAACAGGGTGTTCAAGTAAGTTACAAGTAAGATTAAAAATTGATACTAAGATGCCTTGAAATAACATTATATTAAGTATAAGGATAAAAACGAATTAGATTTTATGACATTTTGAACGTAAGAAGGAAGGCATAAGATCCATTTTCTCAGGAACACGTAAAGATATCAAAATTTTATTTTTATTTCAAATACTTATCGCAGTTAAAGTTTAACAGCGATAAGTATTTGACATAAAAATAAAATTTAGAAAATAGATCTTATGCCATCCTTCTTACCTTCAAAATGTCATAAATTTTTTTTTGAACCGGTTCGACGAATTTACCTATGGAACTTTTTGATAAAGGTTATGTTCCTCTAAACCGGTTTTTGAACCAATTTTTAAAAATATGGATATTTTTTACTAACCGGTTATACTTTTCGTTCAGCGAAACAAACTGAAGTTCGTAATGTTTACGTTTCCGACCCATGTTCATGGAACGTGCGCAATAATCAACCATACTCTTCCTACTGCAACTGCGTTTGCGAGCGACGCACACAGTGGGTACTTCAACGAGTTACAACAAGTCGCGAACAATCTCACTATAAACCGGTTTATTTAGGTTCCAAGTATCGCTCCTATTTGGTTCCACTCCGGAACGGAACTATATTATAAAATCGTTTAACCCTAATAATACCGGTCAATGTGGAACCGGTTTCAAGCCCTGGGTTAAACGCATAAGGTAATCAAAACCTACTTTGTAGTGTACTTTTTGTCGATCTAGAATTGGCAAATTAAAAAATTTGAAAAATGTCTATGCTTTTACTTTTATAAGTGTAATATGACAAACTATGGCCCTAAAGATTTTTATGTAATTGAGGCTCATTATTTTGAAGTCAGTGCTAATAATTTCAAGTAACTATATTTTTAGTTCTTACATTTTTAATTCTTTCCAGAAGATCATCGCTTGGCACCGACTTCTATTTAAAAATGTGATGCTGGGTATTCTTATATTATTTTTGTCTTTAAAGTGTTTCTAAAGCCAATGAAATATTTTTATTTCCATCTTTACAATGAATTTAATATCAGGTCAACGAAGCAACTTGTAAGTAGTTATGTAAAGGTCAATACATACTATACATACTACTATTTTATTTAAAAAAAACTAATCTCTAACTCTTAAAAGTCAAGAATGCTTCCATCACCAGCTCAGCATGGTAAAAGAATTCTTAAGATGACGACTACCAGACGCAAACAATAAATAGCTTCAAAAATAATAACACAGGTTGGACGTGCCTATGAAATTAAAGAGTAATTCCTTAAAAGGCCTTATTCATAAAAATATTTAAGCAATATTTAAGTTAAATAATGTTGCTGTCACTTTCAATCTCATTACAAAAGAAAGGACATCAAAAGAGACCGCAACATTACTTAACTTAAACATTTTTATGAATAAGGCCATTAATGTTCTAAGGTTCCCTTTGATTTATCCAGGATCCAATTACTAGAGACTGACTTGATATCAATGCGACATTGGAAGTATACTCTTTCGAATTCAAAGAGTTTTTAAAATCGGTTTATTTCTGGTGGAATAATAGCGTAACAAACGTATAAAAACATTACCTATGTCGAATTGAGAACCTCCTCCGTTTTTAAGTTCGTTAAAATGAGGTATCAAGTGTCAAACGAAAGGTAAATAGTAGATTACCCAACAAGTGAAAAAAAGGTGAATTCTTTTCGAGACACTAAGTTGTAACCCGAGAGGAGCGAAGGATTCTAAAGTATAGTTCTAATTCTAGAATAGAAGCCTGGGCGGATCAAGGGACACAAGAGCCGAGATGAATTTTTCACGTGTTAGGTACTTTTTATCACTTTGTATCACTTTTTATCATTGACTGCGAGAAAATAATTACTCTTAAAATTTTAAATTGAGGCATATTCCATACAGCCAGTTATTTATTACGTAGAGTGTGCAACCTCATTGCACGTTTTCCTTTTTTTTCTTACTATAAGTAATCCGTATATTCGCGAATGTTCCAAATTATTATTTTTTATTCACTCAGTGAAGCAGAGAGCGTTTTATTCACTATTTTTGAAGAATCGCGAGCCCTTTGTCGTGTGTCAATAGTAAAAAGATTATTAACCAGGATAAAAGTTTGCAATGGTAAAGAAACAGCGACAAAACGACCAGAGCAAGTCTACGAGGAATGCATTGATGCATTCGGCCTGCGCCGCCGCGACCTCGATTGATGCTGGTCCAGCGCCGACGTATAGCTGTCGTTACAGATCTAATGTCGATACGGCTCGCTCCACCAGCAGTCTAGCACCACTCGGTATCTAACTTTTTCGAACCAAATTGCAGTGTATTTGTACATATCACCGAGACAAATTATTTGCTCCATTAACAAGGTGTTTTCGTAGACAAGTTTTCGTGCAGTGACAATTTTAAAGGGATCTCTTCTGAATTGAAGATCTGTCCTTTTTCATTTATTTCCCATAAATTTATCGTTGATTATACGTTAAGTTGAGAAATTTTAAGTCAATCAAAAAAATCAAAATCAAAAATAAATTTACTAACTACACGTAGCTTATAGAATGTGTGGGTCTCCTCTTTTAAGCTTAAAAAATACATTTTAAGTAATTCACATTTTCATTCCCGTAAATTTAATGACGACAAATTGAAAAGTTACTAGTAAAATACCGACTAAATACGTCTAACGCTAAACATTTTTAAAACGGAGTGGTATCTCCGTCAATCTCAAACAAATTAGTTTCCTGAAATAGAAGAGAAATTCATGAAACTAGTATTCAGTATGATGGTTATTGCATGTAGTATACATTTAAGCATAAATAATATACAATGGTACATATAATGTGCGTAATGAACGTATGTGTATAGTAGGTACTCGTATAATATAATAGTGTAAAATAATGTATTACTGAAATTTATGTTTGAATAGCATATTTTATTAGTTGCGCAACAAAAAAAATGAGTGCGTGTTTATAATTTTATAAGGAGTTAAAAAATATGTAAGTAATAAATTAATTAAATGTTAATAAGAGCACAAACTGAGAGTCTGTAGAGGGTGCAAAAAATCTTTTTCATTACTCATACTCTGAAAGTAGGTCTGAAGTTGCCTGAGGAGCGGGTTGAAAGTAATACTTTTCAACCCTAGGGAGAATCACTTTCAACTGACAGCTGCTGTCAAATTTAAAAAGAAACTAGTTCTTTTTTGAACCATGTTCCGACTTTCTATACAGCCACTCAATTACAGCGCGGTGTAAAATTGAAATAACATAACGTTAAGTATTTAAAGAATATATTAAAATTTTTAAATGATTTTAATTTAATTTATTTTCAATTATTTCTTTAAAATAACATAGATTTGGACAAAAATTTACCATTTTTTAAATTATGAAAATAAAAAATAATGGCTGAATAGCTGGCTGGCCACAGCAAAAAAAAAAACAAAATAAGCGGGAAAGCGGCAATGCGATCTTTATTTGTTTTGTAGTTTATCATTTGTAGAGTTTTGTTAATACAGTATAGCAGAGATTTGTATTAACTGTTAATTATATTTGTATAACATTGTGTTAATAATTAACACAATGAGTTCATCCGATTCAGGTATGGAGTTAATACATGATTTTTTAGGAGAAAGCGGGCTAAAGCAGAAGTTGTTGATTTATGTCAAAAAAAATTTAACGTTTCTTCTTTAGCTAATTCATTGTTTTATTTTTACTTTCCTCGTATTCGTAATGAAAAGCACAGTGTTTACCTCGGGTTAAAGACTTATTTAGTCCCTCGAACTATTGGTGCCCTCGCTACGCTCGGGCGCCAAACACCGTCTCGGGACTAAATAAGTTACTTTCACCCCTGGGGTAACAATGTACTATTAAAAATAATAAAAACACAATTGAAAAACATTAAGCGTTAAACGTATTGAGTGAGCGTCGTACAAGTAGTGCTTAGATTAAAAAAATAACACACGAATTATTATTTTTTTCCGAGGGGCATGAATTCAAAACATTTAATTGCAATCCACATAATATCCGTGAAGATAGCGATGCATCTAGGTCTACGTAGGAAACACTCACAAGACTGGCTCAAACATAAATCTGGCCCGGCGGGTCGGTCGCGCGGAAACTTTTTGAATTATTAGTTTTAATTTCCGGCTAAGATCCGCCGCGTGCCCGTATCTGTCAGGACGTACCCGCAGGCGCAGGTATGTATGTGCTGATGGGGTTGAGCGTTTAATCAACAGTGCTGTTAATTTTGTGCACATAGCTATTTATTTTTTGGGGTGCTCAGAGTGCTTTGCGAAGATGCGGCCTGAATTTTAAGCAGTAATGTTAGAAATTTTTGTCAAAATTAGCAATCAATATTTGAGAAATATAGTTATATCCAGGTAACATCCTAATTTTGTAACTCATTCATAAGAATAATCGAAAACATTAAGTAGTTTTTTTAGCATTTGTTTTGGTTCGTATTCTTATTTTGGACACTTCAAAGTCTATCTCACCAAATAACCAATAAACCTAGTTTAATTAAATTAAGCAGATAAATCTACGAGACAGACTCACAATAAACATTGCCGAACTACGTTAAAAGGAATGATTTTCATTTTATCAAAATTATTTCTAAGCGGCTTATAATTGATTTCGTTATTGTTGATTATAATTGATTTCATTATTCGAAAAATGCATGAAGTCTTTGTGGATGGCCAGATATTTATATTGAAACTAGTGGGCCCGGCAGACGTTGTCCTGCCCGATTACAGCGCCACCTACCGGGTCCAACTTTACGTTTAAACCTTCCTTGGACCTATTGAAATCCAAACATACACAGAATATTTCGTAAGAATCGGTCGAACCGTTTAAAAGTTTTTGCGAGACTAACACACAGCGTTTCATTTTTATGTATAAAGAAGAAGATTTGGCTCCTTATTTATATTTGTATATTTAAAACGTAAATTAATAAAGAAAAAATATATTTAAGTAAATAATTTTTATTTGCAATTATAGCTAAAGGAGCCCTGATAAATATTTACTTACTTTACAACGATTGACAAAAATGATTTCTAGTAAAAAATGGCTAAATATCGTCGAAGGGGAAGAAACTCTGAATAATAAGCTATTCTTAATAATATCACTGTAACTGCCTCGCAGGCACCCACCATTGTATCAGGGATCGACAACATTCTTAGCACTCTATTAAGATTGCAGGCTTTAATATTGTATGGAGGGCGTAATTATACAGCGCGATCGCCACCGGCCGACTCGCTGTTGACTTTGTTGGCTCTGATCGGACTAAGATATGTGCAGAAATAATGAGTGTGTGTTAATATGTGGCTGCCTGAAGAAAGGTGGTAGTGACATGTACAGATTAGGAGATGAATTGTTTCGCTACCGGCCGGAATCTTGAATTTATTTTTCATATCAGAAACTAGAGGAAAAATTTTGAAAATACACTGACCTTCAAAAGTAAGTACTACACTTTTAAAATTAAATTTTTCCCCAAACTACAAAAGATAAAGTATATTTAATGTATCCTAAATACTTGTATAAAAAACTATAACTTCCGAAAAACCTGACGAAATGAGCTGAAAATATTTTTTGTTTGAATTAAAGGATTCAAACAAAAAACATGCTTTTTTTGGTATGAACTGACCAAATAATTGCACACTAACCACTGTCCTAATAAAACATTTCGTGGTTATAATTACGACGTGAGTTAATAATAAATATCGTACAGCTTCTTACTGTTGTAATTATTTTGTAATCGGTGGTACATGTCAAATTCATCTCTTAAACTTCAATTTATACTATTGCTGATTCGATTTCTATCACCTCTGACTTGCATATTCAATTTCCGAATTTCCGAAAAAAAAGTAGAATAGCCGATACAACACAAATAAAAGCGTCCAGCCGATAGGATTAATAAATTTGTCTAGTGGAAACGCCACGCTTTCACCGTTCTCCCTTTTTGCGTGTGTTTCCACATTTTTCAGGCGATAAATCATATTTTTTCACCGGTAGCGCTTTTTGCGCTGGCGTCCTTTCGGTTTGCTCGAGCGTACTGTCATTTTTTTCACTCGGACATGGGAGTTTGCACTTGCCGTTTCGCTTTTGTTTTTGTGCGGTATATTTATGATTTACAGCCACTGTTGATGATGATCAGGTTGAGTAGCCCTGACTATATTTCAGCAATGGCTGTTGGCGACGATAATATCGGAGCTAATAGTTTTTATTCGTTATTTTTGTTGTGCTTTATGTATCCACTGGTATATAACGCAGTTTTATTTACGGATAAAAAGAGTGAACATCAAAACCGTTTATAGGTACCTACGTGTAACATTAGTATAACATTATCCCATATTTACCATATACATATACACAGTGTTTCATAATAACCAATAAATAATCAATGCGTTATCTAAAACTAATTATTAAAATGTGTTTACACGTAATGTCATTCAACCCAAAATTTTCATGTAGGTATATCATAGAATGTCTATGATTTACATGAAAATTTTGGGTTAAATGACATTCCGGGTAAACACAATTTAATAATTAGTTTTAGATAACGGTTATTATGTAGCACCGTGTTATTATGTAGCATAAGTGTAATTGTATGCAATTTAAATTTAATGCACCGAAAATTGTATAATGTCTGCCCTTCTCTATTCTAAATTGCAACACCTCAGCGAGGTACATATGTTTAAATACATCCAAAACATTTGTAATGCAAAATAAATAAATATAAATATAAGTAAGTGTAAATTTTTCATTTAAATACTGGGTTCTAATATTATACCTAAAGAATTTCACATTTGTAGTAAGATGTGGACTCGGCACTCGCCTTCCAATCGGGGGGTCGGGGTTCGAGACCCGCCATGTACCAATGTGTTTTTCGTTTCGAATTTCATATGTAGGTACATTTGTATGACGCTCCTACGGTGAAGGAAAACATCGTGAGGCAACCTACATACATCTGCGAAGAAATTCAATGATGTATGTGAAGTCGACCAATCCGCACTGGGCCAGCGTGGTTGACTAAGGCCTAATCACCCTAACATAGGGTAGACTCGAACCCCTTGGTGGGGACGTATATGAGCTGTGATGATGATGATGATGATGTATTAGAACAGATTATAAAAAAGATATCTGTTTATTGAATCTGTTAAAATAAATTAAATAAATAATGTAATATGCACAATAAAATACTTAAAATGCTTACTAAGCATACTTTTACCTTTTCACCTGCACTTATTTTGTACAGTAAAATAAATTTATCGCAACACGAATATAGCCGTTGATTAAACATGACAAATAAACAAAGAATAGGCAACACAAAATTATTTGTTGCGAGCGCAAACTTGATAAATGTACGGCTACAGTCGAAGGCGACGAAGGAACGCTTAAAATCATCGCTGTAAATTTCAATTTAGCTACCAAAACGAGAACAATTTAATTTAATTGCCAAATCATTAAGTTAAGTACAAAAATATTAGTCGGCACTAGCGTTGAAATTAATAAGCGCCGCGTACAAATAAAGAAATCGATGACGTATCTATCTCCCGGAAAAAATGGCGGAGACTCGACATTAATACGTGGCCATAAATTAAAGCGTGGCTTAAAATTAAGACAACAAGGCTCTTTAATCTACAATAAATGATCGTCGCTCCGAGACCGGTTCGAGATGGAGGCGCAAAAGAAAAAAGAATAATCCGGTCCAGGCAGGTCCAAAATATGATAGGCATCCATAATACAACATGGCCGCTAAGCTCCTACATCCCTCCTTGTCGCACACGGAGGTGAATGTATTGCCCTCGCACTTTATTAAGGTTGACCACATGTGGAGTGTTCCACTAAGCCTAACCTTGATATCATACTCCCAGCTTTACGGGGTGTGTTGCGGCAATTTTGGTGATTGCTTCCAATAACGATATTATAGGATTAAATTGGTCGCTTCACTGGTGATAACACAGTCGCCTTATTGTCATTTTGGACCATATAGGCAGATTTTACAAACTGATTGTGAGCAAATAAGTACTTATTCATAATAATAATAATAAATAGGTAATTTAATTTGCAAAAATATGGTTACAATGATGGTGTAAAAAGCCATTCCAACATATTTTGTCGTTTTCCGACGTGCAAATACTTATTATTATGTAGATTTTATTCTGATTAGTATGATTACAATCAATACTTTTATAATTTATCATTTAGGTACAATAATTACTAATCGAATTCAAAATTATGAATATTGATAATGTCAAATAAATAATGTTAAAAATGTCAATTTGGTTTAAATTTGTAATACTTAAATGTCATTGCTTAATTTACTTCGCTGGTAGATCAATCAATGGTTAATTTACATACAATTTACACAGTAATACACAGCTCAGAGTATAGACAGAAAATAATAATTTCAAAAATATTTAATTAATTGATGTAACATTTATGTTATTGAATCATTTAAGTATTTATTAATTGAGTAATCCATTACGTTTAAAAGATTTTTGAAAAATTTGTTCTTAAATTTACTTAGAGTCAATTGCTTAATATGTTCTGGTATTTTATTATATAATATTTTTTCAACACACTTTTCGTAAAGTGGATCTAATTTCACCAGTTATAGATACATAAAATAGCTCATAATGGTGCGGTAATAATCTGTAACCACACTATTAGTGTCATTTTTTAAAGGATCAGCAAAGAGTTGTCTTAATACAGTACCTAGGTAAATATTTTTGTTAATAAATAAACTCTATTACTTTAAATATAACAAACATATGTTTATTTTCATACCATTATATAGTTTTGTCTGCAAATTAAAAATGATTTGTGTCATTTAATCAAACAATTCAGTTTATTAGGTATTTTTCCTTACAAGTGTGTTGAAAACCGTCGTACGATTAACGTGCGTACATTGGTTTTAAACATTTGGCTCTATTACGCCCTCGCCTTCGGATTGGGCTGAAATTCCGCCTCGTGAAAGCAAAGAATTGTTTGTCTTGCGGGTAAATAAAGGATTTTCTTGCGGGTAAATAGAGGAAGGAAGGAAAAAAAAAGAAAATAGTGTGAAGGCTGCGACCGGAGAGCTATAGTATTAGATATATAAGCTATGTTATAAATTGCATGAATGTGTAATGTTAACATTTATAATCCAACTAACAAACGATTAAACAAAAATATATTTTTTAATTTCCGTTGAAATATTCTGAGTTGTTTTTATCATTTGTGCATCATTAATCAAATATTATGTATCATAAATGAAGTTCCTGTTCACATATTTTACAGACAACATATTATAGCCAAGAGCAAAAGATTCTGCTTTATAAGTCATTTTACAAAGGATACTTTTATTCACTATCTGAATTTCATACGTTTATTGTATATAAAGATTTGATTGCATTTATTTAATAATATACACAGTAAACGGTCGATTGTCTTACTTCGCACCTCACACGCGGCAAACAGAGCACCCTATATACAACCGCCTCCCGCTCCGTAGCGGACATGGCATTCCACAATATTACCAACACATTTTATAAATAATATACCGTATGTGCGCTTACCTGTTGCCACAAACTTAAAAAAAAATACAACGTTGACATCTTCCTCCGAGCAATATATCACTGCGTCGAAGCGTAGATAATTTTATTTTTATTTTATTAGGTATCGACGTTTCTCTCGTAATTTATATCCACTCTTTCTGTTTTTATTGATACCATCGTTTTTTTGAGCAACTATGTAAAGGAACCAGTTCTTATTAAGTGGTTGCATAACGTGTGAAGTGTTTGGGTTTGGGATTTAAATTTTGTTGGGGTTGAATGTTTTTGGAAGTAACTATACAATCCACTTAACTTACTTCATTCTTTAAAAAAATATTTAATGTTTTAACTAAGTATATTCTATTGGGATATAATTATTTGGATATGGCATCAAACTGGCTAATTGGAGGCAAGTAAATAATGAAAATATATATATATATATATATTTTTAATACGAAAATATTCGATCAGTATCAAGAGGCTAAGAAAGAAATACGTCACGTTTTATGTATTTTCAGCTAGTTTTACACATTTTTATAGAAAGAAAAATGAAAATTGTAATCACCTTTGTAACTTAATAAAACTAAAGAAATCATATGATGCTATCATCACAAATTTTAAGTTATAATAGTTACGAAATCTCGTAATTAAATATGTTTATTTTTATATAAAAATAGTAGAAAAATATCAAACCTTACAATCAATGCAGTCACAGTTAAAAACGGATACAACTTAAGACCTCATATTAATATTCCACTAGTACCACTGTCACTGCAAGTATCGCATTACTGCACTCTGTACACGAAAGGAGAAGACTGATCTTCAAGTGAAATCGAAGCTTTTGCGAATAATATTCAAATGTACCAATCGGCAGGTGGTCATTGTGTCGCGTTCGCTATTCATACATTGTTTCTCGTACGCAAAAGCGTACTGAAGCTTTTGTGTCGGTCGCTGGTCACTTTCGCCCTAAGTTATTCACGCAAATTCACAGCTCGATTTACAATTTTGTGGAATTTCGTTGTGCACCGTTTGTTTTGATGTCCTGCGGTGGTAGATTTGTAAACACTTTCTTTGATAGTTCGCGAAAAGGAAAGTACCTGTTACGATTTTGCACACTTTCGTTTTGTTGTAGCCCTTTTGAATGAAGATTTGAACGTGATTTATGACGTTAGAGTTGTCGCAATGTCCAAGTATTCACCACATTCCGAAATGGTACCTGCCAAATCTCATTATCGTTGAAACAAGCCTCTCGAGACGTTATCCTATTTAGGAAACTAAAGACAAGATATTGACATAATTGAGGTTGATAAAATATCTTACAATATCTAGCTTAATAGTATAACGTAATTTTTCACATTCTCAAACTTATTTGACAATACATCTTTGATTAATGTTAGCATCTGTTGCTAAGGTTGATGATACATTGAAAGCGATACTATTATGTTGATATTCATTGAGTTATTCTTGCAACATGATGTCCAAATACTATGTGCTTAATAGTAATTTAAGTTTTCAGTTTCTATTTATCACATAAGTATTCTTGCACTTAAGTTTTCGTTATATGTTTTACACATACCTTATGTCACAAGTTGGCAACGCACATCTGCATTTTTGTAGGGTTTGTCAATTTGAAAGTCTTATAGGAGCTATATTTGCAATAGGTGACTGAAGACACGTACCATCAGGTGGGTAGCTTACTTGTTTGCCTTTGTTTAAAAAAACTGTTAACTATTAGTCATCACTGTACGGAATTTTACGATTAAAGTAGATACCTAGTATACCTACATTAAATTTGTTAAAAATATATTTGACTGTACATCAGATTCTCATTATCGAGCGAGTTGAAGACAAAATAAATATATGCCAAGTTGCGCACTTACTTGCCAGTTGACGAACAAGTTAAGCAACTTTTATTGTTATGCATACTCGAAAGTAGTATTAAAACACATTTTTATAGTTACTTTGGTAGTCCTATTTCATATTCCTAAAATATGGATACTCTAACTCGATTTAAACAGTATTTATTATTATTTGCTGCCCGCAACTTCGTCTGCGTTCCCTGAGGAACTCATTAAAATTCGAGACAAAAAGTAGCCTATGTCCTTTCCCGGGACTCAAACTATCTCTAAACAAAAATTCATTTAAATCGGTTAAGTGGTTTAATCGTGAAGAGGCAACAGAGGGACAGACAGACACAATGTCGCATTTATAATATTATTAAGTATAAGTATGGATAACAGTGTAATGCAGTAAAGTACAATCCATTTTTTGGTTATAGCACTATTGTTACGATAAGTTTCGCTTACACTACAACACGAACCTTTCCGTCTGCCCATTACTATAACACGCCTGCAATAACAGATGTTCTTGCAGTTATTAATACGATCCAAATTAGCTAATTATAGCCAGTCGTGGTTTATATTAAAACGGTATCGTCGCGAAACGATGTTGTAATATTTTGGAAGAAAAATGGTTAGGCAGGAGACATGGGAATCTGTTAAGACGTTTCGTTAAATAATAGCAATAAACAAAATCTTATTTTCTAGTCCAACATTATCATGCATTATACATTATACAAAGTAAATACAACAGTTCTGAGCAGTCATCATAGCAATAACTATTAATAGTTATTCTGAACATTCAAAGAATTTTAGAATCTTCATTTCTTGCCTCTGATAGGTCTAAGATATAGTTTGATGCGATGAAACTGTATAAAGACATCTTTTGACGCATAAATTACCTTAACACAGCCTTTTGTGCACGATCCAAATGCGAGTTCTGTTAATAATACTCGTATATTTAGATAGCAAAACTTAATTTTTGAGTTACTTAACTGAACTAAGTTTCATATAAATTAACTAAAAACTTAACAATAAAACTGAAATCGAAAATAAAAATGCCTAATATTGTTAGCGCGCCAAGTGAACCGTGTTTCTTTTTTCAACGTTTTCTCGCTTGCATATAAATTTGGAAGGCACGCCACACGCTTGACCCGAGCGCAAGGGCAAGAAGAACAAAGCTTCTAATTCTATTGAAACACCATTATCTAATAACTCGATAGCTATCCATCAACGCGTCGAAACGGAGCACGTCCTCGGCTCTACGTCATTAATCAGAATCTATAAATATTACGCCGACACTTGCATGTGTATGTTTTTTGTTATTATTTGACTCTGCTCTCGCTATAAAATTTGACCTTTCTTTGATCTTAAAAATAGAAGTTTTAGGCGCTCGCTCCATATTTGAATTCTGACGCTTATTGAACGTTGCGGAAGTATAACATTTAAGGACAAGGAAACGGAAACAAATTTTGATGTCACGTTTTAAAGTTACTGCAAATGCAATACGGACGCAACTGAATTTGTGATAGTTTGTTAGATATTATTGAGATGTAGAATGTTCCGATACAGCCATGGGCAGACGGACTCTGATCTTACGAACAAACATCTAAATAAACATTATAAACATTGTTAAGTCTGATCCATGTATCTTGGTGTAATAGACTAGAACTTGTTCAATTGATCTATTAGAATAAATTCCCTTGAACAATTTATATTCAAATGCCGTCGTCGTCAGAACTATATTATAGGCGTTATCAATAAATTGTTTACGTAAAAAGTGATAGGTATTTTTTATAAACGTAAAGTCTAAGGGTAGACACTATACCAATCGGTACTAATGACAGACATCCAATACATTTTTTAGAATCATCAATCTAAAAGTAAATCAAGTTGATACCTAAATAACACATCTAGTAGGTAGGTACTTATTGCAACAAAAAAGAGGACTACAAAAATTGTAGACCACTTTGATCTCCGGCTAATATAGTGTTTCGTGACAACTTTGTTCGACTAATTCATATCGGAAATAAACTTGTTGACATAAATTGAAGTGCATTCAATAATATAATTAATTCAAATTTAATTTTCACATTTCTTTTCATGATACAAAAAGTTTGAATGTAGAGATGGAGACTTTATGATTTGTTAGTTGTGGTACCTATTCATTGATTTACTACCAAACGTTTGGTAGTAAATCAATGTACCTATTAGAGAGCAAAAGACATTAATTTGAAAAGGTATGGTATGAGACCTCGTAAACAGTGCAAGAAACAATAGTAAAAATCACTCCCAGGAAGCCAGATTATTATCGAACGTCAACCGACATGTGAATAATTCCGTCCAATAATAGGGGCCCGGCCCTCCGTGCGGCATGCGGGCATCCCAGCCATGTACTATGGCACGCAATCGTATCGCGTTTCGTTATTGCACCGCATGCCGACTGCGTGTTAGTGCTTCGGTACGTGTGTCGACACTCATTTGTCACCATCGATCGCATTCGCCATCACTCTGCCCGCTCGGCTCGGCCAGACGTCGGCGTCTGCACTATGCGTGTGCGTTTTGTTTCTCGCCTGTTAAAGTTTGACATTGCCTTAGTAAGCGAACTAATGCCTTGCGATATGTTTTGCAGAAGCGTCGATGGCGTAGTGCGTAAGGCTGTCGCCTTCCAATCGGGAGGTAGCGGTTCGAAACCCGCCACGTACCAATGCGTTTTCAAATTTTGAATTCGTATGTACGAGTACTTACGTTTATTCGACGCTTTTACGGTGAGGGAAAATATGGTGAGGAAACCTGCACACACCTGTGAAGAAAGAATTTCTTTACAGGTTGTGTGTGAAGTCGACCAACTCGCACTTGGCGTGGATGACTAAGGCCTAATCGCCCTAGTTTAGGGTAGGCTCGAGCCCCTCGGTGGGGACGTATATATGAGCTGTTGATGATGATGATGTTTTGCAATAGATTCCATTATTGATAGGTACTCGAAAGCTTTGTGATTATTTAAAATTTAGCCTAAAATTACATAAACTAAGCTTTTGGTAATTCATAATTGAGTCAACAAGGCAATAGTGGATGATATAAGCTATATCAGCAGTATGCCAAATCTGGTCGTAGCCAGTTGTTGCTAAAGTTACCAAGGCATTATTGGAAAACATTTGCTTAAACATAAAAACAGTGTAGGTATATTATCGACATAGTAAGTTGTGTTAGTATTTAATCAAAATTCTTTTAAAAGAAGGTGACAAAATAATTGGTATAATTTTTTCTTCAATTGATGATAAAACTACTCTGAGTCATTTACTGTTTCTGCTGCACGCCTATGGAATCAGTTACCTGCCAACATTAGAGATTGTACTAAAATATCTGCTTTCAAGACATCTCTTAAGGATCATTATCCGAAACAATGTATCTAACGTACCATAATAGCCATCATATTAGACATATGTATTTTGTGTATATGTGTATGTACCTGTATATTATGTATTATTGTATAACAATTACAAGTATATATTTATATATATAGAAGTATATTTTAATATAGTCTTATTTATATGCTATGTATTTTATTTAGTTATATTTATTTATATAATATCTATGTAAATTTTTTTGGTATGTATATTTAAGTATGTACACACAAAGTCTTACCCTTTAAAATCACCTGTCACTGACTCGGGTCTGCAGGAAGAAATTTCTAACAGAAATATGCAGTAGGTACCTTTTGCTCATTGTTTTAAATGTGTTTTCCTATATTGTATGTTTGTGCAATAATAAATAAATAAAATAAAAATTTGCATCAGATAATTCATTTCTCTCCCAAGACCAGGTTGATAGCACGAATTTATGGATGAATCATGAATTGGTACGACCATCTCTGTTTCTCATAACGTGAAGAAAGGAGATGGTGTGATGAAGTTGAAACTACTATACGGCTCCCTCACGCAGTTGAGGAAAAGAGGCGTTTCGCGCACATTTATTGTGTGGAAATTATAGATGCACGACGTCAATCATTTACAACTCCATCACCTCTGATAGTCGTGATTGATACGAATTTGCCGCAGTAGATTATTAATCAATTTGTTTAATATAACCCCAGTGTAGTGCATACATTTCGTTTTTAGTATGTAATGATGTGTTGACATGTAATATAAATATTTTTCATTTTTTTCCATTGAAAGATGCTTAAGACCGAAAGTTCAACTTTTTGATACATACTTTTAGCATTCAGGGATGTTGATGTATGGCTATAAGTAAATAAACATATTGCTGCGACAAACGGAACATTTAATTAATCTTTAATGTTTGAGGAATCCAGTTTAGAATGTTTATTTATTCTCTAGAAGCTGAGGAGTAAGTAAGTTTCATGGATTTCCCTTCAAAATTTTATACCAGAACAAATAACTTCCATTGTTAGATGCATGAAAATTGCTCCTAATAACACAATATTTTCAACATTTAATTATGTTAATCTTACGCCACTAACGATGTCTACTAAGTGTTACATAATCAGTTAGTGTTTCATAAAATAGAAACCTGATTATCTTTTCCCGAAATCCTCTGTATCAACACGGACGGATCATTGCTGTGAACTTAGATTACTACGTATGTAGGCTTTAATGACAAAATATCAAAAGAGTTATTACGGATCAAGAGATATAAGGCCAGTGCGGTGACTAGAATACTAACTGGCCACTGCAAACTTAATAAGCACACGTCTCGTATGGGCTTGACGCAAGAGGCAAAGTGCAGATTCTGCCTAGAGGCGGAAGAAACAGCGTTGCACATTCTCTGTGATTGCGGGACCCTCATGCGACATAGGAGCATCCATTTAGGGCTGCATATCATGTGCCCTGAAGACCTACAATATCTCACTCCCCAAAGAATCTGGAAATTTCTAGAGGCAACGGGAATTAGCAGTGAGTTATAAGATAAAGGGCTACTACAATAGATTAGCAATGGTCGAGGCAGTGCATACATGGCCCAAAGTCTCTACAATAATAATAATACTACGTATGTAGATTACTACGTACCCCTGTGTGGATCGAACAACAGCGTTAATGAGAACATTAAAATCTAGGCAAATATTTAAATCAAACATCAGAAATTTACTCCTAGGCAGTCAAAAAGGGGAATTTGGAAACGTCTTGTCTAGATTACGAAAGCCAATTCACAAAATATTAGGCTCATGGCCAATTTCACCAACCTTGTCTCAACTTAGGATACTCATGGGTGGCATGCTTTCACATTCTTTATTAAAGACAAAAAGTGACAGCATACGTCTAAGGAGTTTCCTAAGATAAGGTTGTCCATCAGTTTATTTACTAAAATTTGTCACATTCTTTTCATTAAAGGCAGAAAGTGATAGCATACGTCTTAGGAGTTTCCCAAGCTAAGGTTGGCCATCTGTTTATTTACTAAAGCCTGTCACATTCTTTTCTTTAAAGACAAAAAGTGGCAACATACGTCTTAGAAGTTTCCTCAGCTAAGGTTAGCCATCAGTTTATTCAATAAAGCCTGTCACATTCTTTTCATTAAAGGCAAAAAGTGACAGCATACGTCTTAGGAGTTTCCTAAGCTAAGGTTGGCCACCAGTTTATTTACTAAGGCAACCTACATAATTTATATGTTACTCTTAATATAAACTTTCAATAATATTAATAATACCATTAGTCATATATTCCCCAAAATAATATTAAATGAAATACAAGATGATATAATTAATTGAACGTAAAGCTTTCAATGAACAAGCGTACAAAACTCATAGTTTCCCAGCTTGAAAATCGGCGATTTATTTATATCTTATGAGCAAAATCGACTCTGAGCTATGACCTTTTTGTGCTGCTATAGGAAACACACATAATAATGGTATAGCAGATAGGACTATGTATATTACCGATATAATTTCATATTTTTCTGGTCATTCACTTCCTCTTATACTTGTTTGTTTACACTAAATTGTTGTGAGTGCGTGTATCTAATAAATTTCAAATGTATTTACTACAATAATGTTTACGACTCATATTTTTACCGTTAATTTGCTGAAATTCTAAAGCAAGCCAAACACTAAATCATAACACATAATAATACGTATGAAGTCTTACGTAACGCGAATTTCTATAGCAAAAACTCCCTTTGTTGCCGCTTGAGCGGGCTGATTTCTTAAATAATGTCGGTTTGTGTAGGTAGGAGGGCCCGGCCGCACAGGCATAGGCGAGCCTTGCAGTCATCAGTCTTACTCCGCGTGGACGCGCCTCGATTAGTCAACGCCTGCTGCAGAGACAAGTTCCCCCGGCCTCCTCTCGAGGGAGCGCTATCGATTGCCCGTAATCGATTCTAGTGCGGAAAGTATCGATTCTAGTTTTGTAATTGGAATTCTTTATGCTCCTGACATTAGTATCTTTGCAAGATAGATTGTAAGTAATGTCGATTTTCGTGTGAGATTATTGAATTGATTGAAAACTCTTTATTTATATTCCACCAACAGCCCCCGCGGATTCCGTTTCGCCTTAATAAGTTGTTTTCTTTATATTGCAATGACTTCCAGCTTCATTTCACCCCTTCAATTGCTTTAATGTCATCGCTGAAGGTACGATCTATGAAACTGTATACAAAAATCTATCAAATTTGGCACTAGCTTGGGTGTGATTACGTCACGTAGACGGACAAACAACGTTTCTTTCGGATTTATTAAGGTATATCATTATGTCGAATGCTTAGGGGAATAATGTCATGAATTAAATATTATATTTTGAAATCTAATAAGCACTTATTTATATCTATTTAATAAAACTAACAACTGTTGTAAGAACTGAAATGTATCATACCAGTGGATACGACATGAAAACAATGTTTAATATCATGTGTAAGTCATAAAAAAAACATGCACAAAAATGTTCATAAAAATGATGAACAAATCAATAAAGAGAAAATTTCCAAGGATACATTTTTTTTTATTTATCGATTTATTCATCATTTTTCAATGTATTAAGAATTTTTAAAGAAAATGCAAAGTTACATATAAAAAAATGTTCAAATTTCCTACGAAGCATCATAGCCTGATTAACAAGAAAAGGTTTATAAGGGTAAGAGCATGCCATCGGTGATGGTTCGACCTCCGCGGTGGTCGCAAGCTAAGAGGTCACTACAACGCTAAAGCGATTAGCTAAAATGCTAAAACATAAGACCGAACGAGGTAAACAGCATTATCGAGCACTTGTGTCCTAATCGCAGGCCGATCCTCTTCGAAATAGCCCCTTCACAAATTACAGTTGTTGAGAGAGGCAACTTTAATAGGCAATAAGCTATATTGCCAACTATAGGTATTTATAGTTAGCCGTGTACGTTTCGCGATGGTTCAATACTTTGTTGAATTTGTTTAAAATAAACCTGGATAGCACAGAGACGTTGTAATTTGTTTCGAGTGTTAAATGTTTTTTTTTTATCGAGCGCCTCGAAAATGACTCTGTCCCAACTTATGATAAGTGGAAGTGGAATCCAATGTGAAGCATGGCGCAGGAATGATAATGTTTTACTCTAGAAATTGAAATAATAAAAATATTGATATTAAAATTTACATAGCATGAATAAAAATTAAGTAACACCATCACTTCAACCCATATACTGATAAGCACGGGTCTCTCTCTTAGGCATTTTTATATTATTTTATTAAATCTGGTATCAAGCACAAACGAGGTACGATTAATTGCAAAAATAGAATTGAATCGTTTTTCCTATACATCGCGGTGCTTACCGTCTTCGTAAATTTATCAATTTACTGAGTTTAAAAAACTGCGTTTTTTCTCTAATTGATTGCTGTTTTAATGACTATCATAACCATTTATATAGCAAATCACTACTTGCTACGCTGTTAAAACACAACTTCGCTCTATATTATCCACACCAAAACTATTATCGTGCTCCGTAATTATATTGCTCTCGGCATTAATTGGTTGGAGCTAGTCTACTAAGGCTGCGGTCCGAAAATCAATAAAAGTCACTATCAGCGCTATTAGCGTGCTCAAACGCGTCCCGAAATGCTGTGAGCGCGCTAACGTTAGCCGGCATGGCGAGCTGCATGACATCATCCTTTATGTCATATCGGACTTACGGTGTTAATACTCTGAAGTGAAATCATCGTAAGCGAACTGTCAGTTTGACGTTCGATACTTGTGTTTTCGGCTGAAAATGAATGTATTTGTTCTGGATAAGCAACGGAGAATCAATGTTGTGATTAAAAATTCACAAAACAATAGTGCTGAGAAGCAATTGAAAACAAAATGACCTAACCCAATCAAAATTTTAACTCGACATTTGACTTGACAAGTTGATACGCTAAAACCCCTGTCCGTAATCGTAAGTATGCTGATAGCACTGTTAGCACTTTTAGTACTTATAAATTAGGACCGGGTGATTATAATCGTCAGCACTGTGAGCACTGTTATTTATTTCGGACCGCACAGCCTAATAAGTGTGTTGCCAATGGCCGGTTTTCCACTGCAACGGCGCGGTGCGGCGCCGGCCGGCGCCGGCACGGAAGCCGGTGAAGCAAAATTGTATGATGGCAATGGCAAGCGCACGTCATGCATATATTTTTGCCAGACCAGTAGGCTTACTCTTGAACCAATTCAGATGGATCGCCATTGGGATTGTGAATTTTTATACGCTTGAGTAGCAACACTAGCGCCAAATTGGATCCGTATTTTGATAAAATTAAATAATACTGAGTTTGCTTCATCCAAAATCCACGCAATACGGACTCAATTTGATGCCAATGCGAAAAAATAAGCGTACAAAAAATCACAATCTCAATGGCATTCGATCGGAATTGGTTCAAGAGTATTCCTACTGCTTGGCGAGCGGAAAAGCGTGACACAACTACATAAATATATTTAAGAGGAAATCATACAAGCTGTTTTTCCATACAAAGGTTGTGCCCTAATTTCTTCCTGGATAATGGCAAATGTTGTTCTGTTTTGTCCAATAAAAAACCTATCACCGCTATTAGCATGTTTATAACTTTTGTTTTTTAAAAAGTTTACTATTAAAGGCCTTCAAAAACATAAATATTGGCTAGATTTTCTGCTGTATTCAAACATCCAGCAAACAAATTTGACAAGAATATATGATAAAAGCAATACATAGAAACACAGCCCAAGGTTTTCTTCCGTTTTTAATGCAAAAATTAACTTATCGGTCTAGTATTACAGGAGAAAAAAAAACAGGAGACTACGAAACGTCTATTTTGTGTATTTTTCATTTGTCTCTAACGCGCTCAGCTCGTTTGTTGATTAATTAATTAGAAATTAATTGATGAATAATAATAGTAATATAAAAACCGTGATAGTAATACATTTTACAAATACCTATTATTGAATTCTCTCGAACTTAGTCGCCGGCAGCCGTGCCGTTACCGTTACCGGCGCCGTCCCCTTGCTGTGGAAAAACAACCAACAGCTGACCTTGTTTAAGTAACAATTTGTATGTAGCGTTATAAGCCCACCAATAAGTTCAATTGCCTAAATACGTATAACTGACTCAAGTAGTGTAAATGATCTATCATTGAATCTAAACATTATCGCTGATATAAAACGTCTTTATCCCATTTACCTTTTCCGCGGCTTTTTCATGTATATAATAAATAACACGATTATTTTTACAATCATCAGCTATGTCACTGTCGCCACGTCCGCTATCGGAGTCGCTATCGGAACTAGTTTCTCACTCGGTGTATTTTAATTTATCAAACCCATGAGCTCTCAGCTCACCTTTATCAAAATTCATTACCTATATTTTATTCACGAGCTCATCTGTTATCGCGAGTTTTCTCACTGTGGCATTATAATGAAGAGTTTAAATTTAGGCGTAATGGTTGACCAATAAGATAAAAGCGAGAGGGATATACGTGCCAATATAAAGGCGCTGTCTGTATCAGCTCTAAATTTGGTGACATAAGGGTGAGATTAGAGTACAGGGTGTTCAGATATCTTGGTGAAAGGGTAATGACGGACGCTTGGACGGCCGCATACAAAGAAGCCGGCTACCAGAATAAAGTTATCTCGCGATACATCCTTGAATTAATGGGCAACTCGTTACTTGGGTATTGAGACGTTTGGGATCAGCCAATGATTGGGAGTCATCGAACTTATGAAAATAAACACGCAATCTTTCGCGGTAAGTCGGAAGCTGAAAACTGAGTGAAAAAATAATTTGCGTTTACGGATTGAAGTCGGACGTAGTAGAAGCTAACAGATTTAAACACTGTAGATATGTATGAAAACATAAGTAGGCATATCGTACTTATTATACTTAAAGAACTATTTTATTAATGAAATTTGAAATTGAACTATTTTACTAATAAAGAACTATATAGTTTCAATTTCAAATTCAAAAATCTTTTTTCAACAAAGTCCTTTACAGAATCACAGGCACCTTATAGCGCCATCTCGCCCTCAGTGCGGTTTTAATATTGTTTTGAGAGATCATGGTTAGGGGGCTGATCGGAATTTGGGAGAGCCATCTCGAAAAGAACAGGCAAGAAACTCGGATCTCGAACTTAAGAACAAGCAAGAACTGTGTGTCTTCTCTCTTAAATCGCCAAAATTACAATAATAGTGCTTCCATGTACATGAGTTTAAATCATTAAACTCTTATGTGCTTAATCAGACGATCAAACTGAACACTTTTACTATGGAACTAATCATGAAATCGCGAAAAAAAAACAGCTATTCCATGCAAATGTTTAACATCTACTGTTTTTTTTTCACGATTTCAAGATTGCTTTCATAATAAAAGATTTTCAGTTTAATGGTCTGAGGCCCAATTCAGCTAATAAGTTACAGCCGAATCGAAACTAAACCATTGCGATTGACCAAGGGCAGCGCGTATATTGTCATTTAACTGTTCCATGGCGTGATAATGTGGTGTTCTGATTGGTCGATCGCAACGGTGCAGTTTCGTTTCGGCTGTAACTTATTAGTAGAATTAGGCCTCTGAACACGCTCATAAAATTTAGCTCGTGAATAAAAATCACCATGTATATGTTAACAAGTCTTATTAAGAGAAGAACGATGATTTCAAAAATAAATTAATGCGATTAAAGTTGGTCCCTAAAATCCGTTAACTTGACTGTAGAATTATAATATTAGGGAGAGTACCTAAATTACATAAGCAAATGTTTGGGGCGGGGATAATTGCAAATTCAATACTTACTGTTTTCGTATATATTGCAACACTGTTAAAGTGTGCTGAGCCAGACTTTATTACTTTAAATAATTGTTCCGCTTGTCGAGTCCCTTTGCCTTTGGATGCCGACACGTTTCGTCTGTTAAACGTGCCTCGCGACCGAAGGCGAGAGCGAGCTAAGGCCCAAACGATAGTTGAGCTTGCCAAGTAAAAGTCACGACTGCTTTGAAGAAAACTGATATTATTTATTGGTATTATTTATAAATTGTCTTTAGCTCCGTGTGTTTAAGTGGCATCATCGACGACTTCTTAACAGTGGCTATCTACATATTAATATTGTAAAGAATATTTTTGTATTCACGATTTTTTCGTTTTATTAGAGTGTTCTTATTAAGAACTTACCCTTATAATGTTTTCTACTACATTTTGTATGTTTTCACTTAGACGTCAAATGCATTTTGGCGAATAATAGGTATTTCTCATGTACCCGTTATTTTTAAAAGAACAGAATTTTAATCTTCGTTGTTTTACTCGTACGTGTCTATTCCAATAAATATATATATTTTAGAATGTAAGTACATACCTCCTTATTACAGGATTAAACTATGAAGACATTCGAAGTAAACGCTTTCGCCGTATGGTTATTTTCACAATAGTCGGGCAATCCGGTCGATCCCCGTCATAGCCGGCCACGTCTGCGGTCCAACACTATAATTTGCCAGTTTTCGCCGCCTAGCTGCCTGTAATTTCGTAACTATAGACCCGACCCGATATATTGAAGACTTCATTTTGATGCTTTTAAGTTTTGCCCTTTTTAACCCGCAATCATCGGCCTTTGGTTACGTAACAAAACTACCCGGGTATGCGACGTCTCAGTTTATTGACATGTAAATTTTATATTTTGAATGAATTTCTAGACGACTTTGTAGCTTGTTTACTCACGCTGTTTCATAGAAGCCTAATCTGGTAACCAAATGTTCATTCTGATGCTAAGGACGGTTGCGTGGTCCATTCGAAAAAATCACGGCGGGCGAGCGGCCGAAATGTGCAAGGCATAACTGGCGCTATTCAAATGAGCCGTGAGTCATAAAACGTCAAAGAAACGTTTCATAAATCATAAAAGCCGCTGAGACAAAGGCGCAGTAGGTGTAGTAGTTGTAGGATGTCGTGAAATCAGGTCAGGATCACATGTGCCCCTGTCATTGTCCATCTTCCGCGTTCGGGGCGGTCTTTGTGTAAGCGTGCAAACTTTTTGTTTCTAATTTTAGAATAACCTGTTATTGTTCGGTTTTTGCATTGATCCTTGGGACGTTTGCAAAAATAACCGAAGATGTTGCATCATGAATATTCATAGCCACGTTATTATTTTCAGAATAGATTAGAAAAGATCAAATATTTTCATAAACAACGGTTATATTCTTTAGTATCACGAAAAGTAAAAGAGCGTTAAATGGGAAAAAAGAGGTATAAATAGAAGACATAAGTAGCTTTATACAGATGCAGTATTATTATATTATTATGTTATTTGAAAGTAAAATTATCAAATCAATTGCGTCGCAAATCGAATACGTGGGAAGTCGAATGCGTCCGACAAAACAAATCACCGTGTCACTTCATCCATTTACTTGCAAATTTCGCGCAAAACTCGGGGAAAAAACCCAAGATAAAGGTACAAAAGTGCTCTATTCTAGTCGCCAAATGAATAATTACCTTTCACGTTTCTCCTTTCAATCTGCGCTTGGCGATCGATCAGCGTCGCGCGAACTCTTTCAGACGCGTCACCCCTGCGCCTCTCAGGTAAAACGCAATTAATCTGAAACATCCCAAATCAGTATTACATTAAAAACGAAATAAAAACCCCGCAGCCTGCCGTTTTTTCGCTGCCGCGTTTTCTTTTCCATTCAGATTTTTTTGACAGCACGAAAAATGACACTCATTTATTTGACTCGTACACAATGTAGGACTGTTTGAGTACGAGTATTTGCTATAAATACGCATTTTTCTCTACGTCTCCTTCCTTCGTTGGGTGTACATTAGCCTCGGATGCGAAGGGACTCTCGCGTCTTCCCTTTGTTCGGTTTAGAGATTTTAGGGGAGTCCTGATAGTTATACTTCAATGGAATCCATCAAAATAATCGCGCACTCATGTATAATGGATTTTGGTGTCAACGAAGTTCCGCGCGATCAACCAGCAACCGTTTCGGCATTGTACGAAAAATTTGTTTTCACCTGTGAATTCTACGGCCCAATCTCCATTTTAATACCAGCATGAATGTCAAAATACAATTAGGGCCATCAAATGATTTAAAATAGCTGATTTTAATCATTATATCAGCCGCATGCTATTATTAAATACGTAATCACTCATGAATATTTACCTAGAAGCGTAACTCATTAACACACACATGAAAGGCAATTGTTTCTTTATATAGTTTAAAGCGTTCCTTTTGTTTTACTGAGAGCCTTGCGCGACGCTTTCATAGCGATGTCGCGTCATTTGTCAAGATTCACAATAACATATATTCTAAGCCTGATTTTGAGGCTATTTCTTTCATTGTGAGTTTTGTACGGCGACCGGCCGAAACATCGACTCTTTGTTTGATAAATTGCTGAACATAAATACGGCATTGTCTTTGCTCATTCACTTATAATTAGGTAGCACAATTTGCTCTCCTGCATCGTTAATGAGATGGTTGTGCAGTAAGGCTTTCAGACAATAACGCGGTAAATCAATTTTACAATACGTTCAGCAATTTTACGCTTTGAGCCAGCGTGTAAAGAGCGTGTGTGAATATGGTAATCGTGTAGTTTCTGTTTTGCTTCTGATAATTTTATCTTAATATTTTAAAGATACCTCAAATATTAAGATCGTTATTTAACGATTAAACTTTAGTTGCAATCCTCCTTTTTTCAAATGTATCATCATCATCATCATCAACAGCTCATATACATCCCCACCGAGGGGCTCGAGCCTACCCTTAACTAAGGCGATTAGGCCTTAGTTAACCACGCTGGCCAAGTGCAGGTTGGTCGACTTCACACACAACCTGTAAAGAAATGTATACTTATGGCAAAATAGCATTGCAAATATTGTGATTTGTTGCAATTTTTGTTGTATAGGAAGATAACATGACTTGGAATCTATAGAATACATATCGTCATTTCTTTGCAAGACGTTAGTTTGAAGTTTCTATGTGGAAGTAAGTCTTAAGATAAGTCAATTTTTATAATCAAAATTTTTGGCGAACAAATTACATTATTAGAGAAAAGCGTTTAAATGCATCAAGTACGTAACGAAAGCCATTCCCAAAATAATAATTATAATCACACTATAATAAAATTTTAATATATGTATAACCCTGCCTTGAAGTTCAGATATAGAAAGATGTCATTGATAAGTGGGTGTATTCTTTGTCCAGTTATGAAGGAATGATAAAAACTACGATCAGGATAAGAAGGATCTTAAAGAAAAAGAGATTAAAAGACAAAACAAAAAGAAATAACAAATGGACAAAAGATTTTACGAATGACACACATGTAAACTGTTACTCATACTTGCCAAAAAATATTATATTATTATATTCACTACCTATTTGCGGATATATTATCCGATAATGGGTGATGAATACAAAATGATAAAATTGCAAGTCTAAAACTTCATTTATCGATCTACCACCAAGGATATTCTCGGCTGAGGCATAAAATATCAATCAAGCGCCAGAGACATTTGTAGCAACCTCTCAGCGATTTGTCCAAATGAAAAATTAATTTCGCCGATGATTAAATATAATGGTGCGCAATAAAACGTAATCGTTGTTTGGAAGTTTTTACATCTTCTTCTTGTCTAAATTAATTTGTTTTCGCGGTAACGGATTGTGACTCGACGTTATGTTGATATTCGCGCTAATTTTAATTAATTACTTTATTTTCGTTTTATTTGGTAGTTAATGTAAACAAATGAGTTTTGTTGCAGAGCGGAACTGGGTTGAAGTGTTCGAAACTCATTTTCGTGTTGCCAAGTAATTTAATGTTGTTTATGTTTACCTTTTGAAAAAATAGTTTTATCGTTATTTTGTAAGCGCACAGTGCGCTTAAGCGGTTGCGCAGTAGGAGCTTTTTTACATAGCGTTCGTTGAAATGAAACACATATGATAGAAAATCACAATGTAATTATGGGAATGACACACGGCATGTGGTTTCATTGTGTCATTCCCATACATCGCCATTCTATACGTCTTGACACAACGAACCGCGTAGGTTATATATATGACTTAAACCAAGCCCTCAGGTGTGATGTATTATCATTATCGCTTAGTAATAAAATACATAAAAAATCAGTGAGTAACCGAACGAAGAGTGATTAGTAAATCTATGCCTCCCCATATTCAGACTTTAGATTTTCTATAATATAGCAATAATAGGTACTGAAGCGGGTTTTATTATTAGCGCCAATGTCTTTGTTTTGAAAAAGGAAACATACTTATACCTACGTCAAAATCGCGGGTGAAGTGAGTGTAGTCTATAAAATGTATGCACTACATTGTTGTAATAGTAATTGGGTTGTTTCATCCTCAAGTCACGCCAAGACTAGAGTATTATGATATTTGAAATAACAAAAAAACGCCATCCGTAGGTATGCTTAAAAGGTGTACTAAGCATTTATGATTCAAAAGTTGATTCGCCACAAGGAAATTTCAATTTTCTCCAAAAGGATCGGTGATAATGTTATTTACTTACGTCACCACAAGATCTTAAAATACTATATATTATATGAAATGCGAAAGTCAGTAATTGCTTGTCACGCTTTCATACCTAAACCAATGATTAGTTCATTGATCATTTTATTAATCGTGATAATGATATTTGGTATAGGGATAGCTTAAAGCCTCGGGAATAACATAAGTTAATTTTTATCCCAAATTTCCATGAGTTCTCTAGGGACGCAGACATTTTAACATAGTCATAAAATAGTTATGGCGTCATTGAAAATTTGGAATTGTAAAATTAATTTTGAAATCCCCCATACAAATAATTAAGTCTGTGAAAAAAATAATAAATGAATGGGGAATAAGAAAATTTATTGTATAATTTTTGAATTTTCTATAACAACAAATCTTTAATAATAGGTAGGTTTCGGCATGATAGGGTATTGACCAAACACCTTCTATATTCAATCTGCTAACTTTAGCCAGTAAGCATTATATTAAAAAATAATAAAATATTTTATTGGTCTGTAATATCACTAAATTCGCATTAAAAATATGAAATATGACTGTGATTAAACTCTGTATGTCTACAATAAATTTCATTGCCACTGTCTAAGTCTAACATCATGATGTAGGTACGAGTATCTTTATATATCTAAAGTTTTGCATCTACAAAAACAACAGTGTCTCCTCAAAGACACAATTGTTTGCCATCTCTGCATCTAAACACGATTTTCCAAGCAATGAAATTAATACAAACGCCGCCCGGCTTAAAGTAGAAGACACCTCCATTGAAACCTGTGAACCGAAACAATCAGGTGACAGGGTGAGATATGACGTTTCGTAAAACAATGAACGGGATCCCGCCATAATAATGGGATGAAATATCTGCGGTAACAATTCATATTCTAACGCTGGATTCAACTTGACAATTTATTAATCAAACCGATTACCTCCCCAACCCTGCCCTGCCTATTGTGAAAATATTGTTTCGCAAAACAATCCTATGAATAATTTAAGGATTTAAATTTTCACACAACAAAAGCATAAAACAATAAACGCTCTTCAAACTGGACAAAGGAGAGCCTGTGAGTGGCATTTTGGCCCCTTCGCTTAAAAATGTTAATACGGGGGTGGCTGCGGCACGTAACTAAACTTTAACACGTACCTACGTACAAATAATAACAGCATTCCTGACGGTTCGGGGTGAAGGTGATCAAATTTATTTTCAGTATTGTTTTAATCCTTCATACTTGTATTCTTAACTCTCGATGGAGGAAAAGAATTTATACTAATTTAATGTGACATTTTTATTGAAATATATCTTATTTCGTTAAGTTGAAAATTTAAACAAGTATTTATTTTTATCAATCATAGTTATTTTCATTTGAAAATTGAAATCATTTTAAGTATTCTTATTTATTGCAGATACTGAACAGTTAGTACGCGTAAGAAAATAGTTAGCCGACGAAGTTGAAAAAAAAAACAATATTATGATACCGAGAAAAAAAACAAAGGTTTCTTTGAAGTTTCAAACGACTTCTTCAATTTTGTCCTATACAAAAGTTTTCCAACAAAAATATTGTAATTAAACTGAGAACTTAATTCATAGTTTTATACAGAAATCAATTAGGGCAACCATCGGTACGTCTCTGACACATGTCGGCCCCACTTCCCTCAGCTTTTTCCATAACGACCTGTGAGCCCCTCCCTTCTTTAGAGAGAAAAGCATAATCCATCACCGTACGTCACCCCTATTTTGGCGTCATCCCTCTCGCTCTCGCGTAAGTGCGAACACACCTTCCCTCCCGCTCGCACCCGCTAGGGGTAGTTTCTCTCAGTCGCTGCTTGACGGGTGATCATTTTTCTTGTGGCGCGTTCAATCATCGCGTCACTATCGCCCTCCCTTTTCGTCAAGGGCCTATTTGACGCCGTCCCGCTCGCACGGGCCCTTCCTGTCTTTCTGTGTGTCCCTTATTTTCTGTTAGCGATGCGTGTTCTAGTACGTGCCCGCCGACCAAATATGGCGTCTTTTGTGTTTGATTTTGACGTTTTAATTTTTGTTAATAAAGCGGTCGGTTTTTAATTACATACCGCTCTTTATTTGCATATATCATTAGCGTTTGATCTAGCGTAAAGGGATCGTTGTTAAAACTGAGATGTTCGAATGTTAATAATTATTTTGTAGTACCTCAAAAAATTTAGGAAACTAAAAAAGAAAATTTTGTATTCAATCAAGATTTCTATCAGAATAAAGGAAGTATTAGAGGACGTATAACACCATATTAATCCCGAAGTCACGAGTTCTCCGCTGAGAAACGTATGCAAATGCATTGAATGTGCTTAACGTGCATAGAGTACGCAAAGGATTCACATGCTCTAAATAGGCTTTAATGTAGTATCAATCAATTTATTGCGTGGAATGCATTCCAAAACCCACGATAGCAGATTAAACATAGAGTTTTATAAAAAAATTATAAACGCAATAGTTTATAGATTTTTAGTTCTCAATATTGGGAGTACTTAGTTTTATAAGATCGTAAAAACTCGCGTTACAATTTAAATAATCCCAAAAAAGTAGGTACAAGAAAAAAAATATATGTCTTAATAGTTTGATTCCATCCAAATTTGTTGCATGGGCTGAAGTGATTTATAATTATGATTTTTTTTTTCATTATTTGTCTAATATTATACAATGTTCTTAAATAATACAGTATATTATAAACTACACAAAGTTTTTCTATATACTGTAGATTATCGGTGGACACCAGTTGTATCAAAAAATATAAGTAGGCATTCATACAAAATAATTTAACAAACATGCGGGTATCTAATAAAAATGTGCAATGAATAGCGACGGCCACGATTACAATGACAAACGGAACGGAGCGATGTTATGTGTGGGGAAGTGTGTGTTATCTACCACTTATTAGCTGCCACCGCCACTAATAGTCATGCAACCATGTACAGCGTGTTAGCAAAAATGCTGCGGAAACTATTTTTATTACATGCTCATGCTCTATAGTTAGAAACACAACATTAGGAAATATATTAGGAATTCGATTGATTTACTTATTTACCATATTTTATATTATATTTTAATTTGGTTCAATCAATTTGGATATAAAATATTTTTTCAACTTATATTTAATGTTCTTGGTATTTATTTCCTTTTTAAGATTACATGGTAATTCATTCATTAATGTTGGTATTTTATATTTCAATAGGTTTTGCCATATAAGTTATTATAGTAAGGTATGGACAGTTTAGCCTCGTTTGTACGACGCGATCTTTCTCCATAACTACGAATAAACTGTATACTAGTGTTAAAAAATTGTTCAACTAGTAGCGTATACTTTATTTTATCATAGACAGGTAGTATTTGGCAATAGTGGAAAAGTCTATTATAGTCATCTTTAAATTTACATTTAATTTTTTTCGGTACGATAGTCTTTAGTATGCGTAGTTGGAGTCCATAAATTCTATTTAAGTGACTTTTACTTGTTAGTCCATAGCTGCTTAGTCCATACCCTATTATTGATTCTCCAAGAGATTTATACAGTGTTAACAATATTGGGTAAGGTATTTTATATTTAATTATTGAAAACTTCGAAAGAATTGCTCTTAGTTTGTCACACACGGTATCGATGTGATCTGTCCATTTGAGTCGTTTATCCATTACAAGACCTAGATATAGCTGCTTATCCACAACATCGATTGAAGGGCACCTACATGCATCACTCAGATTTTTTTTAGAATGTAAGCACGAGTGGTCGTGGGCAACAATATTCAGTTCCTGTTGTCTTCTGTTTTGACTCGAGCTCATATACATTAGCTTGGTTTTGTTAGCATTAAGGACCAGTCCTGCATCATGTGACCATGCAATTAAATTATCAAAGTCATGTTGTAGTTGTGTTAGTGCTACATTTATATCACAATTAGCTGCCATTAAGCAGGTGTCGTCAGCGAATTGAAAGATTTCACAGTATTTTATTATTTTTTTAATGTTATTTACGTAAGTAAGGTAGTGTAAAGGTCCTAAAACTGATCCTTGAGCCGTGCCAGCAGACACAGGCATTTGATCACTGTATGCATTATCTACTTTGACTAGGAAGGAACGATTATTGAGATACTCTCGACACCAATTAAGTAGTGGGCCTCTTATTCCAGCTTCATCTAATCGTTCCATCAGAACATTATGTTGCAGCATATCAAATGCCTTACTATAATCAATATATGCTATGAGTACATGTTTCTTATTATAAAGTTGATCGTTAATGACATCGGTAAAAGTAGAAAGAAGCTGGGTAGTATTTTTTTGTGGTTGAAAGCCATATTGAACGAAGATTATATTAGGTTGACTTAAAATATGTACGTAAATTTTTTCAGCTTTATTTTATTTACAACAGGAAAACTATTAGAGATTGTCTATTTTAACGCAGTCACAGGTAGGCTGAAGGCAAATTCGATCCGGATTATTTAACCACAGCCGATCTGATAAAATGACCACCAACTGTCCGAATAAAACAATTTTGATAACATTGTTATTTTCTATAACCTAAAAATAAAAAATGAACAAATTATGTAATCTCTTGTTAAATCTAGTTACTGTAGTGTAGGTAATAGTAATTACAAAATATTAACAAGGTCACTCTTTCCAAAATGTAAAATAAGCATAAGAATATTCAATAACAGATCAAGCCTGAATTGAGTACTAGACATATGACTATAGTACTCGTATGTTCACAATTCAAAATTTTTCTTTCATAATATATTTAAAGGAAAATTCTACTGATACTGTTTAGTGACTATTTCATTTTAAGAGAATTTTATAGATTGAACTAAATATTTTAAAATATTATTTGGTTGACTTTTAATTCCATTGTGAATATAAAGTTACACTGCAATTTATTCTTAACGTGAACGTATGTATAATATAAAAGTTTTTCAAAGAATTCTGGTGTAATGGGTATTCAATATTGCATAATACTCAAGGATCTTGTGTATGTTACATACACTGCTCGACTAAGCATTCATTTGCCACTTCCATGGTTTAGTGGTTGAGACCACCAGACATTGATCTGAATGTACGGGGTTCGATTTCCCATAGGGGCAGAAGTTTTTCTGCTTGGTTTGATTGATGGAAGAGCTTCTGAGCGCGCCTGACTAGCTACCACCGTCTTACCTATATTTGTCGCCATTATAACTATCATATTAATTACATTGTTGTGTTCCAAAAATTAAAGATAAGATAGCCAGTTCCTCAGTTGTTTGAATAGTCCAAGTGAAGTTCGTTTACATCTTAACCTACCTTAAGGTGAGATAAAGTCTTCATCTTCAAAAAATTCAAGCCTTCGCCTTAGAATATCAGCAGTTAGATTAAACTATAGGTCAGCAGTTATTGTAATATAACGATCAGTATTAATAAAAGTGAATGCAATAAACGCCAAAACATAAGATAGAATTAACTCGTTGTTTTTAAAATGAAACTGTTTTTTTTTGTTATAATTACGTATATGAAATTCAAACTTCTATAACAAATTAAGTTAACCTGAAAAAATAATTGCAAAGCTTCATCATCACAACCCATATACGTCCCCACCGAGGGGCTCGAGCCTACCCTATGTTACTGGGTGATTAGGCCTTAGTCAACCACGCTGGCCCAGTGCGGATTGGTCGACTTCACATACATCATTGAATTTCTTCGCAGATGTATGCAGGTTGCCTCACGATGTTTTCCTTCACCGTAGGAGCGTCAGACAAATGTACATATGAAATTCGAAACGAAAAACACATTGGTACATGGCGGGTCTCGAACCCCGACCCCCCGATTGGAAGGCAAGTGCCGAGTCCACTGCGCCACCGACGCAATGCGCAAAGCTTATGATGTCTTTAATATACTAAATGAAGCTTGGTAAGAAAACAGTACCTTCCAATACTGTTTTTCATAAAAATCGTCGAGGAAAGTCTATTCTCATTGGAAGCATTCGAGAAATTTTACGTATACTACGCACCTGCAGGACCCGCGTAGTCCGTGGGGCTTGTCCCGGGTTCGCTGTAGATTGACTTGTCGGAATATTTGAATTTTAATCCCGCGCGGGTATTACATAAACACTCGTTTATTTATTCATGAGCCTATGTGAGCTCTTCCTAATGTTCGGTGGGAGCTTTGATTTTAATTGAGATTTTGAGGAGGTGCTTTTCATTTCAGTTCAATTAAAAACTTTACATTTTTTTGTTGTTTTCGTTCGTCAAGTTATCGGTTATGTATTGTCTGCGAAGTCAGATCTGCTCTTGTGTAGTATTAACAAAAGGTGGTGAAGTAAGAGACAAAAAAAGAAGAGACTCCTGACCTGAAGATTCCGTAATTAATTGATGAATTTTTAATGCTGTCAATAAGGGGTTCATTTAAAGAAACTTAGTACCAAATACTATAGTATGCAACAAGTGAATAAAGGACGGATTTAAAGCGAGGATTCTAATGACTGAATCACAAGCAATGAAGTATTCTAACGACTGATTCATGATTCAAGTGTTCGAATCCTGAGCGACGACGCGAGTCATTCATGGCCCTCGGTATATATCCGTTTTATTCAAGAGTTGCATGCGTACTTTAACGTTATACCATAACTACGAGAAAATAGTCATTTAATATCGAGTATTTATCGTGCAAGTAGGTTGTACAGCATTGAGATGGAGGTCGAATTTATTGGTGTGTTCTAAATTCAAACACCAAAATAGTGATTAAAAGTACTTTTTATTCACTGTTCTCAGTGAATAAAATAAGCTTTTTAGAAAGGGAATGGTATAAAAATAAATTACCCATCCAATTCACAGATACAGCAACTTTTTCGAATTTGAGTGCACAAAGCGTGCAAAAACATAAATATGACATAAACAAGAGGGGGGAAAAAATGTAAAATTCACAGCTACGATTATTTATTCTACTTTTTAAAAATTTAATTCTGAATAAGTACAATTAATATTAATTATTTAGGATATAATTGCAATATTTTAACTTAAATGGGGGTATGTGACAACTAAGTTTGCGTTCCCTAAGGAAGTCATTAAAATAAAATGTAGCCTATATCTTTCCTTGGGATCTAAACTAGCTCTACTTCAAACAGACAGACATACATACTTTCGCGATTATCTCATATTAGTAGGGATTTAAGTACAATATTTCTATTTTGTTGAAGACGTTTATCTTGAATTATAGTATAGACATATTGATAAAAAAAACTTCGAAATAGTTTGGAGGCCCATTTCATGCATGTTTTAATGGATAGTATCAATAGTGCAGAAATTAATTCAACGCTAAAAGTATTCAAACTAATTGACTTTAAAATAAAATTGCGATATGCCTAAGTACTACAACGCATGGTTGATTGCATTTCAACTCTCCTCGAGGCATTATACGTAACATTGAGCTTGCGTGGCGAAGCATTGACAGCACTCCGTTTAAAATGGATGACTTTAATTTAACTCCGATTTAGCAAGGAGATTGTGGAAATAATAATTATTATGCATATCTATATTGGGTTTTAGTGTACATTTCTCGATACAGTTACGTTCTCCAGTAAAAAATAAAAATATAAAACAACGTCAAGTTTCACGTTTGTTTTATATTTATTATTGACGTTTGTTTTATAGACATTATTTATTTGCCTGAATTTTAATAGTTCCATTAAACCAATGAAAATAACAAAATAATAATACAGAAAGTCAAAAGTGTTAGACGTAATAGTATCTTTTCACTAGAATGTCAACTGTTCAAGTTCACGCAAATGAATGAATTAACACGTAGGTATTAATTAAAAATATTGTAATTTAATTCCACCTAAAAAAAAATATTGACACTGAACTAAGCAGGAAAAATAGTTTCGTTTTTAATAAGAAATTCACAAAAACTGCATATTTTAAATTAATAAAAATAAAACTACAAATATTTGAATACTTAATAGATTCTATTAATATAATTACACAACTAAAAAAATACAACCAAATATCCAAAAAGCTACTTCTATTAGACTAGTCTGTTTCTAACCCAAACAAAAAATGTTCATCCCTTATATCGATAAGAAAAAAAAAACATTTTCAAACAAAATACTCTAATTATTCTAGATCATAATGTCTTAGATATTAAATCTAATATATAAAAATCTCGTGTCACAGTGTTTGTTATCGAAGTCGAACTCCTCCGAAACGGCTTCACCGAAATTTTTGACATTTTTAGTGTATTTTTATAGGTGTGAGAATAGGTTGTAGGATATTGTTTATAGGTGATAAGACTGCTTCTCTCCAGATTTTTTCTGACAATTATTACGGCGAAACGTAGTTTGCGGGCGGTGCTGGCTAATAGAGTGCAAAACAAATACAAAACTCTACATTATTCTACATCATAACGTCTAAGATATTAAATAATAAATAAAAACTTTGATAATTGATGTTTCTTTGAGTCATAATTTTTACAATAAATTCAAAATAGTCTATTTTTTATTGCCGCTATTAAAAGCATTTATACGAAGCATCTGCGACGAGGAGCGTCCCCGCCTTATTGACTGTCATTTGACATAGAGCGGGGCTGAAGTGAACACTGTCGCTAAGTATGTTTATATTCCTTATTTTTACGAATAAGGCACGATAAAACTACGGGTATAGTTGTGAGAACATTATGTAGATTTATAAAAATTATTTGTGATTCAGATTATTTATGCTTATTTCTTGTTTATTTCAGATAATATGAAGATGATATCAAGGACCATCTCGGGATCATCATCGTACTGGTAAGATTTCTTATCATTTATCATTTCTTAATACTGTCCTTTATCCTATTACTTTTACCTTTTTTGCCGCCAAACAGCGCATGTTTGCATTGCTGTCTTCGGGCTTGAAGGGTAAGACAGGCAGTGAAATATGAACTGAAACTTGAAATCTTATGTTACATGTAGACAATATACATTGGCATTATAATTTATTTGTATGTACAGTATAGTGTGTTATTTTATGTCTATCATATTTATAGTTTATCTATATTCTAATATATACTATTAAGTTATCTAAATTTCTTTTTACATCTACCTCGTGACTCTCAGAACCATCCTAAGGTCGAATGGCAGAAAATGCCTATGGCATTAAGTCCGCCTTGTACACAATTGTACGAAAGAATAAATAAATTGGCGTCCTTGCAGGGGTTGTAGAATTACAAGTACTACAGGAACCGCACATGTACTATAGGCAGACGACCTTGGTATAGATAGAGTGTGCTATTGTTGCTGTTCCTGACCACCCCAGAGGTGCATAGGGCCTTCACATGGTCCCGCCATGCCTTTCTGTGCGCTGCGACTTTCATGGCCTTACTCCAGCTCAATCCCACTGCTCGTAGCTCGCAATCCACTCTACGACGCCGGATCATTGTTCCGAACCTAGATCACTACGTCCCCCTCTATATGTATACCCGCTTCGAACAACAGCATTTACTGTCAGTTTTCGTTACCACGCGACAAAACGCTAGAATAACATTCCGCCAATAAGAACCTTAAAATCTAAGCATACGTTCATGGAAAAGGTCAAAACTTACTTATGGATAGTCAAAAAAAGGGAATTTCGAAACGTCTTGCCTAAATTACGAAAGCCAATTCACACGATTCAGTTCATTGAATAAAGAAACCTACTCAATTCTGTTTTTCTTTAATACTACCTACTTATATATTTAATAATACCATTATCTATATATACACCAACATAATATTCATACACCAACTATAACATAACATTGAATACAAGATGACATAATTATGCTAATCAGTCAACTAAACGTGAAGCTTTTAATGTGCAGGGCATGCAGCACTTCGGCTGAGTGTCTTAGACGTAGTTCCCCAGGCTGTAGCTGAAAATCAGCGATTTGCTCGTCTTATATGCACCCTCCACTACACGGCGAACTCGAGCGTCCGAGCCTCAGAGGCGCGCTCCCGTTGCAGCCGCTCCCCGCACCGGCTATAACCGCCTGGTGACTCTACTCAGAGAGCGGGACACCCCCGGTGGTGATGCCTCTCTGAGCTAGAAATCCACCAGGTTAGGTAAGCCAAACGAGGCTTGAGGACCCACCAAAGTTCTCGCCTTCTTACAAATAATCAAGGTGAAGCTGTAACAGCCATCTGCGGCTAACAGCATAGGTCCTTCAAAAAAAAAATCGTCTTATATGAGCAAAATCGACACTGAGCTGTGGCCTTTTTGTGCTGGTACAGCACACATACATAATAATGGTTTGGAAACAGGTATGCGATACTGATATATATGTCATTTTTTTGTCATTCACTTCCTTGTATACTTACTTAATTGCTTGTACTAAATTATTGTGTGTGTGTGTGCATCTGAAGACCAAATAAAGTTTATATCTATCTATTTTGTTAACCGTGATACCGTGGTCGTTAACGTGGTACCTACCAGCCGTAAACTATTCATAAAACCCGATAGTAAAACATTTGCCTTTGTTCTGTGCCTCATATAAGAAAAGGTTTTTCTTATTAGAGTTATATTCAAAGAAGAGATATTTTGAAAATTCCAATAAGACTAACTAGTTAAGATAGTTTTAATAATGGATCTGTAAATAATATTATAGTAAATACAATTCTGTAAAATCTGAAATTGAATAAAGTTTACCTTTTTAATTCAAATTTAACAAACAATAAAATATGTCACAATAATACTCCAGAAACATTATTACATTGCATGCTTACTTTATTGCACAGTAATATAGTTGATAATAATAATTGCATATAGCTTCTAATGTCACTTAACGCGTTGCCATTGATTTTTGGAAAAGTGGATTACAAAATAAAAAATGTACTTTTACAATTTCCTAGACAATAAAAATGCATGTTTTCTGCAACGTATTTTTTCTAATTCACAGCCGATATAAAATATTAAACAGAGTGCTCTTTGGAGTTTTTACTATCGAGTGGAATATAATTGACTTAGGTACATGCTCTAAGATAATAATCGATCATGTTTCTGGCTTTTTAAAACGTTTCAATAATATGTTCACCAATATTTTGTATCAATTTTAAAACTGTATTTTTAATATTTGTGGCGGTACAGTAAATTGAAATCATTAGAAAACGGGAAATAGTTCTTTAAGGTGATACATCGAAAATGAATCACACAATGGGAGGCATACATAAACGCGGGGCGCCCCCCGTGCTCAAGTAGCTAGTCTTTATATCTATGTCATCAAAGTCGTGAATGCGCTGCGCCCGCATGCAATCAGGTCGTTTAGAAATTATCGACGTAAACAACAAAATGCAAATGATTTTAATAAAAATAACTATAATGATTCGAAAAAATGCTTCTGTATGATTGTGAATACTGATGATGTCTACTTATTTACGGAATTTTTTAATGAATAGATAATACCGTTTGCTAGTAACCCTGAATTTTCTTATTTTTAAGAGGTAATTTAAAAAATAAACTATATCGAGGCAAAATCCTTAAATCGCGTTTCCGGTTCTTTTAGTGTCTAGCTAAAGATATAAAGAAACACATTTTCGACTTTCAGATCTGTAAGATTTCTGAGTGACCTATGACGTTACATTAAAAATAACCAGTATTTTCGATATAGCGCCTTAAAGAAAAGAGCTTGAGTTCAGAAAACATACTAAGTAACTACTTGGTAATACGCTCAAACTAATGTAACCTCTTTGTTTGTTTTTTTTCTCTCCCCGTATCCGGTAATCAGGCCAGCGGAGGAAACTTGGTGGTTAATCCGATTTTTTCCTTCGATAGATAGAGAGAAAAGATAGTGGCGTCCATTAGTGATACAAGGTTGAGTAAAGAGCCGACACCGGTTGTCTGAAAGCATCCTACATAATATAAATATTCAATGCGGCTTGAATATGTTAATACAAACTCCTCATTGGGTTGTAGATTGCGACGTCGTTTTTATCTTATACGACATTTAACTCGGTAATTCAATTTAGCCTATTTGCATAATGTCTCTTTTGTGAAGTAGGTGAGCGAAGATCTTTGGGGGTGGTGAACAATTTTTTTTAGGGTGTATATTGCATAGTTTGAAGGTTTGGTTGAAGGGCTATTTTTCTGTTTATTGGGATTCGTAATTATGTTCTGTGTCAACTTTCTCAACAGCGAACACTTCGTTGAATTTTAGTAAGCTTACAATAAGCTTTCCGTTAAATTTCAGCTAGTATATACCATATATAAAAATAATTCATTCATGAACGCTTTTTTTAAATTTATTATCGTTTTTACAAAAAAATATTAAAAATTAATAGCAATTAAAAACCATTGAGGCTTAAGCCTGTGCTATTATGACTTTACAGAAACATAAAAGAATCCGCGAAGCTATTACCTGGAAGCATTCCCTATCCAAACATATTTAAGTATTTCAAAAAAAACGATCACGTTATAAAATTATATGATTGAGTTAGGTATTAAAGCTTAATTTTCCCATAACAAAATTTAACAGTTCTAAGTGGATTTTAGAAAATACTGTTTCAGTTTATTTTTTTATTCAAAGAACTGCTTTGGTTGTTGGGTACTTTATTTATGATTTTTTACATATAAACCAAATCATCGATGTAAGCCTCTAGCATATACCCAATAGTATATAGTATGGATAAATACACAACTTTTTTCATGTGCTTTTTGCTATCTGGCAAAAAGGTAAAATTAATTACCAAACGATATAGGTACTAATCGCCATTAATCAACGCAACAAACTAATCCACTGAAATAACAATGGAAAGTTTAACCAAAGGCTTCAAAACCCACGCCTGTTGTTAACACGGACCAAAAAAAAAGTTCATCACGCAATCGTATAGGCAAATGGAGATATCTAGCATTAATCGCGCTCTAAGGCGCACAAAGCGTGAATTATGAGTCGCTCGTAGCGTACAATGGCTATGTCTTCATCACGGGCCCATTGTTTTTTTCTGAACACCATACGTCAGATTGTTTTCCTGCGTCGGGAATTGGGAAACATGTCTCGTATACCTTTTAATGCCCATTCGTTTCAGTCGATGACGTGGAAAGTGTGCTTGCGACCTTTTCTAATTTCAACTTAATAAAAGACAAGATATAAATATAAACTTTTTTAATCAGAGTAATATGTGAGTGTTTCTTTTTTGACAAAAAGGAGCTGTTGGTTTTCTTGTTTCTCGTTAGTTTTATTTGTAACTAGCTGTGCCAGCGAACTACGTTTCGCCGTATATTTTTTACCCGTTTTTGCAACATTTGTCATTGATGCTCAGCTCCTATTAGTCGCAGCGTGATGTTATATAGCCTAAAGCCTTCCTCGATAAATGGACTATCCAACACAAAAAGAATTTTTCAATTTGAATCAGTAGTTCCTGAGATTAGCGCGTTCAAGCAAACAAACAAACAAACAAACTCTTCAGCTTTATAATATTAGTATAGATAAGAAATGTAGAGACCATCATGCAGGGTAAGTGCAAAATAAACATTTGCAAGCTAGATATCATTTATTCATCAAAATACGAAATATTCGTTCTTATAATTATATTAATATTAAATATTTTGTGAACATATTCAAACTATGTTCATGATATAATAAAATGTAACAAAAAAATATTAATAGAAATAACGTATTTAAAAAATGTAGAGCATTATATTTCGTAACTATCATATTTCTGAGGGTTTGGTTGCCCAAATGTCTCCACACTGACCTCCCGTCAGATAATCGAACCACTTTGTGGGTCTACTAACGCTTCGAGTCTCAATACGCGGCCGCCACTCAAGTAACTTTCCTCTCCAACAGATACGTCAGTGTTGGAAGCAATGCAGCCTGCCCACTAGTACTGAAAGCTCGCAATTCTTCAAACTACATCGATGAACATGGTTCTTTTGTGGATCGCATTACTTTTTCATTTCGATCACGCAACTCTGTACATTGCCCTCTGGGTGACTTTAAGCCTTCTTGTGAGGCCAATTGTCAGAGGCCACGTTCGGTCCAGTTTGTCCACTGGCAACACGCATTAATTGCAGACTTTCGTCTTGAGGCACTGCGGTAAATGAGTCAAAAATATTGCTGCGTAACTTTCCGAACGCTGCTTAGCCAACAAAGATCCGTCGATTGATCACATTCTGGAAGTTGGACTAACCTATTCAGACTATTTGTCCCCGATACTAATACTCGTCCACAATTTCCAATGGCGAACCTCCAATCTCCAAACTAAAGGAGTAAGTATATGGTAATCCTTACTCATATTATAAATGCAAAAGTAGTTCTGTCTGTCTGTGTGTTACGCAATCACGCCTAAACTACTGAACCGATTTAGATAAAATTTTATATAGATATAGTTTGAATCTTAGGAAAGGATATAGGGTAGCCTTTATCGCAGAAATCATACCTTAAGAGGTAGAAAAGGGGGGTGGAATTTTGTATGGAAAATCAATAACCGATGAACCCATTTAGATGAAATTTGGGTATGGAGATTGTTTGAGTTGTAGGGAAGGATAAAAAAGTTTTTATCCCCGAAATCATTCTTTAAGGGTATAAGGGGGGGGGGGGGGATTGTAAAGGGAATCAATAAAAAAATACTTCCACGCGGACAAAGTCACGGGCAAAAGCTAGTTAGATATAATTTTGGTCTTGTCTGTCTTCATTGCAAGACCCACTTCTTGGGAAAAACTATTGAGGTTTTCCAGTATCGAGCTCAGATCTTCCACCGTCACAGACGTGACTATGATGTTATCAGTGAAACGAAGGTGATTCATGTACTTACCGTTTATGTTAATGCCAAGTCCATTTCTAAAAGCTTAAACATATCATCCAGCGCAGCGCAGCTGTGAACACTTTTGGGTATATTACGTCGCCCTGTAATACAGGGCGACGTAATATACCCAAAAGTCTGAAAACCGTATAACTTTCAAAACTTGACCCTGAAGCGGACCTACATGCTACATGGTATCATTTTTATGTAGTCTCATTATACTTACCTACTTTTAAATTGTACATATAAACTTTTATTCATGGAACCAACACACTAAGGCTTAAATTTTATTCAAAATACGTTAAATAATTTCACAGAACCTTACTAGGCTCTTATACGTAGGAGTAACAAAAACAAATACAATTCACGTGTAGACACTTTTATTTATATAAGATCCACACGTATAAAGTCGCGCGGCACAATAGAACCGAGAGCTCTCCATTCCCGTTATCAATCTACCATGATGCCATCTGTGACGCAGCCATTACTCAATTTCCTACCAAAAAGACCGCCTAATAGAATCCAAGAACGAATTCAAACAAGCATTGAGGAACTTCGAATAGAGACGCTATTTTTGTATTTCGAACACATTGTTTCGAGATTATTGGCTGAGTGTATAATCCTTTTGCGTGTTTATTGGGTGGGTTGTTTTTTTATTCGCTGCTATTCCAGAACGATTTTTGTAAATAAAGTTATCGAGAATAAATTAATACTTCGATGGTGAAAATTGGTAACAAAAGCAATTATTACGAAATATGAAAATTTATCATTTTTTATTTTAATTTAGGGGGTAACTTTATGGATTTGTAAAATATATTTAAACCTTCTAGTAGGTAATTCTCATTTTATCTTTTTTCCAATTTCCGACAGAATTCCGTAGTCAGGACTTCTGTAATATTGCTTGTTTTACATATTTTGTCATTTTGGGGACTGATAGGTACATGTGAATAATTTTATAGAATGTGCTTTCAATGCCATAGGCACTAAAGGTGATTTTTTATATTTAATGGCAAAATATACCCTGTATATTTGTAAAGGCAGTTAGTGATATACCCAAACAAGTCCAATTTTGGGCACTGTTGCAGTATGTTGGTACCACTGAATGATAATTTAAATTCATTCTCTCCGCCGCCCGCGCCATCATTTGGACAAATGCTACGTCATTTGTCTAAGGGACTGAGGCGCGGGGTGTACCGGGATATCCTCGAAGGCATGTTTGGGAAAAAAGGTTCTTATTTGCGTTGAGATAAGCTACATTGTTCCACGAACGCACCTGATCAGATTCCAAAAACTTCTGCTCTTGTAATCGTAAGCAACATCAGGCTCAAAGTCGTCGACTGAAAGTGTATTTGGGCTTGCCTCTTTTGAATCTCATTTTGTAAGCTTCCGAAAACATTACCTTAATGAAAAATGGAACTTAAAAAGTATGCGCCTCGGTTGCTTTTTGAGCGGCAAACTTTTCTTTCAATGACTATTGAATTAAAACTTACTGTATTTGCGCTACGTAACTAATTAATTTAATTATTTATCCCATTGTGAGCATGTTTGTTGAATAACAGACACGAGTGAAAAAAAAATATGCCAATGAAAATTCTGCTATATGTAATTGTAGGATCCTACTCTATGTACCTATTACCATTTTTTCAATACGCGTGTATTCGTCGCTATAGCAAAGAGATCTGTTATTTTTGCTAAGAATAATTCGAAATATCTATATTAATCGCGTGCGTTATTTTTAAAGGAAAACGAAATTCAATATAAAATCCAATAAGCATTCATATTCAACCCATGATTAGACATGAATAAAAATGTCGGTCATTACCCACAAATCTTTTTAAGTAGTTTTACCATATCGTAGTTTAAATAAGTAGGTGTTATAGTATAGTAGTATTAAAGTAAGAGTAAGCAGTAAACAACACAATTTAACAAAGTTCCCATCAGCTCTACCCGCAAATGAATAATAAATGAATGTAAATAAATGCGCGCAAAAATACAATGCGGTGCGAAATAATAGGATTCCGTAAAATGCTGTATTAATGATCGACCATTTGTTTGAGTGAAATAAATTTGATGAAATTAAAAAGAATAAAAAACCGTATGAATAATAATGATATTCGTGTAGCTGAATCGCTTCTGGCATACGTAGGAAGCTTGCGAGATAGCTGGTGATCGTACTTTTGACATATTTTGAATTAATGTAATTGACATATTTTGAATTAATGTAAAGAAAATGTATATCATTAATGCGATCTAACTTTGAGATGTAAAACAACACATGAAATACATTACTAGCTACGTAAACATTATCATACGTAATTAATTTCCCAAATTTTCCAAAACTTAAGGCAATTGTAGAGTAAGAGTAAACCAATATTACAGTTATCCAATCTTTTTAATATTGCCGTAAGTACTTCCCAGTGCGCACTCTTAAAAAAGTTTCGTCGCAGTAGATACGAAATACGCCAAAAGCAATCTAGTCGGCCTCCTTGGGATTAGCCGTTCTTTTTTTATTTCACCTAATTGTGCCCCGTGCCCCAGAGATGGGGCGATATGTCGCGGAGTGTCTGCTGGCCCCGCGAATGCCAAAATCAAAGGAACTAGAAATGATACAGAGACGGACAACTTAGATTTTAAAGCTAATATTTTTTGATATAGTGATTTTTCATTACACTTATATTTCATTAGTATACTCGTAAAGCCTTAAATACAACACAAGTTATAGTTATACACTGTTTTTAAATAAAAATAGTTTTTTTGACATAGCATTAACTTTTAGTTTTTTAAGGAATTTTATTTTATTAATTTTTATTTCATTGATAATAAAGTCCACAAATCTTACTACCAATGGGAACAATCTTGGAATCGCGAAATGTTCAACATCCACTGAACCTATATATGTATCGAACAGCAGAGTTTTTTTTCGTAATTTGAAGAATGTTCTCATAGTAAAATTTGTTCAGTTTGCTTGTCTAAACAAGCACACAAAATTTGGCTCCTTCTGTTTTAAAAGTAGCCCTGTATATTAGGTCTCACATCTCATCACGGACTCACATTTTGATTTTATTCTTTCTCGTAACGAGTTACAACGAGCAGTGTGCGAGTGTGTGCGTTTGAAAGAGTAGGTAGACGTGTGTGTCTCTCTCTGTGTTTCTTTCTCTGTGTGTCTGTGTGAATTTGTGTATGTGTATGGATGTGTGTGTGTGTGTGTGTGTGTGTGTAATAGTGACGGCAATGACTTGATGATGCAGTGGCGTGTGCGCTAAGCTAACGATTGCTGAAGTTTAGTAGGGTTTGCCATGGTCAGATCTACAGACAATTAACAAAAATAACAAACCTCTCGAGCTCCACTGTGTTTTGGAAGGCATCGTAAACAGTAAGTCTCCCGCCTGATCCCGGTCTGGTCGTGTCGATTAACCATTCTATGCATGTGAAGGAACGGGGAATGCCACAGCAGCATTCCCCATTTCTTCATACATATATTTCGCTTATATTTTTTACAAAAAATAGAACCGACTTCAAAAACACTGAAAACTTAAAAATAATCTTCTTCTATATTAAAGTCGGCGCCAAACGATGATCTCCTAGACAGAGTTAAAATTTGTCACCGACTTCAATATAGAAGAAGATTATTTTTAAGTTTTCAGTGTTTTTGAAGTCGGTTCTATTTTTTGTAAAAAAAAAATTATTTTTAACTTTTTAGTGAATGAAATCTTTTTAGTGGAAGAAAACTCGAATTTAATTAGTGTTTTCCTCAATTTTCTATGGGATCCCATCATCCGATCCTGACTTTGGTGACCATGGGACCACCCTTGCAGTATACTCTATCAAATACAAAAAGAATTTTGGAAATCGGTTTAAAAATGACGGAGTTATGAGGTAACAAACATAAAAAAAAATACAACCGAATTGATAACCTTTTCCTTTTTTGAAGTCGGTTAAAAAGGCGTATCTAAGTAAGCTTAAGGCCAGCTGAAAAATATGCGACATTTGTGAACTACAAAATGTGCAATTGTTTCCATAAAATACAATTTTTTCGTAGACCTTCAAATATTCTATCGCATCGTTTTTACAATAATTTACATACAGATACGTATCTGTACGAACCGAAGAGGGAAAATGTTATTTCAAAAGGATACTACTCCGGCCCTGGCCGAAAGAGGCGCCCCTCGCCGCGAGTGACACTGACGGATCGGGCCACATTAGTCATAGTCGAGACCTCCCGCTCTCCCACCACCAACCCCCTATGTACCCTGTTTATTTACTTTTTGTAACGGTATTGATGTTTAATTATAGAGCGCCCCTTGATGTAACTCGCCTAATTTTGGCATAATGTTTTCTTTGTAATTTTTCATCGAACAACGATCATTGATGTGTCGAACTATTTTTGTCGTCTTTTTATATTCAAAGTCTGTGAAGTGTTTTGGTTGAAATATTTTTTTTCTATAACAATTTTGTTTTCTTGGAATTTAGTTCAAGGCTACCTAAAATTAATTATTATATTAGTCAGAATATATGTTAGACTACATTCCATTGACGAACAAGATCATTTAGGAATATTTTTATTTTTTCCTCAAACTTTAGATATAACTCAATAAGGTACTACAAATCGCAATAATATTTGATAACCATTAATAATTATAAATGATAATGTTATTAAGCTGAAATAAAAATATTGAAGGTTAATGAAACAAAATAACTTTATAATCATATTTTTATAATAACATAAACACACATTTATCCTTCTTCTTCTCTAGCTTTAGATACAGATATCCAGAAACATAATGCATTGGTCAGTAATAAACTCTACATCAGTAAAAATAAATTTATCATCATTAACATATTGTGTACATCTCAAATCTCAAAGCAGTTTTACTGGTGTCTAAGTAACCATTTTTAAACCAACTACAATCAATCATTGATGGATCCGCCATCATCAGGCATTACCTGAGCGACTTCCCTCACCTTATCACATAGCAGTGATAAATGACTCGTGCCTATCTGTTAATTAAGATTTTCGCGGCTCCCGCGTGTAGACGGATGCTGGTAATTTAACTTGAGTTTCAGTTAAGTGACGTCGAGGTGATGTCGTCTGCGTAAGGAATTTAAGGTCAAAAACTCCACAAACATTTCCGTATCTGCAATTCAAGGAGATATTAAAAATTAGTAGTTAAGCTTTTGCTTTAGTCCTGGCAAAACAAGTTGCAAACTGTCAGAAAATCTAAAACGTTTATTGAATAATAGTTCCAATAATATAAATTATAGTTCCACCTTGGTCTAAAAATAAATTTTACGGTATGTATTCTTTTATATTTTTTAAATCGACTTAATTTTTATTTATGTGATTTAATTCATAAAAACTAAATTGTTAATGGTGTTGAATGGACAGTAGTCCTAATAAATGATGCTTATGATTATTTAAGTTTTTCATCTCTAATTCGGTTTATTATTGTTTTTTTTTTCATTACTTATGGTTTTATGCATATTCATTTATTCATGTAATTATGTATTTGCTAGTAATATAAATTATTTCACTTAAAATAGGGTCTGTCTTATTGTTGTGGCCCTTACAGGTGTAAGAACCACCTTTTGCGGTGAAAACCTTCTCCAAACTTTTAAAGTTGACTCTATCTTTTGCGAGTCTGGGCCGTAGATTTCCAGCTATTTTCACAAAATCGTCTCTCCATCTTGTGTATGGTTGACCTCTCTTTCTTTTTGTGTATTCATGTGACCATCTTTTATCCGTTACTCTCTGGATATGTCCTGCCCACTTCCATGTCAATTTAAGTACCAGCCTGACCGCATCTCTAGCTTTAGTCTTTTGTCTTACATTTTAAAATCCAACTTGCTAACTACACTTACTTACTACACAGGTTTTATCTGCGGCAATGGTCTTCCTATTACCGATGAAGGGCGGCACGCTCGTTTGTCAAGACGCGTCTATTATAGCCGAACCCGAGTCGACCTCCGGGGATTAAGAACTTAGTACGACCCTGGACAGTTCAAAGCTGAGAGCAATGATGGCAACTGTGACACATTCACTGTTTTTCCATTATTTATGCTAACATAAATTTATTTTGTTATAGTTAACTAGCTGTAGCCGCAAACTACCTTTCGCCATATTTTTTTTTTTTAAGCACCCTTATCACTTAGAGGGATAAAAAGTAATTTACGACCTATTCTCAGACCTACCGAATATACCCAAAAATTTAATAAAAATCGGTTTCGGAGGAGTTTGGTTACAAACACTGTGACACGAGATTTTTTTATATTAAAAACTAGCTATGCCCCCTAGTCTAGCCCGCTAATTCTGGAAAGGGCCACCCTTATAACCTAGGGGTATAAAAAATAGCCTACGATCTATTCTTAGACCTACCAAATATACACAAAAAAAAATGAAAACGGGCAAGCCGTTTCAGAGGAGTTCGATAATACACAGTTAGACGAGTTTTTTATACACGGTTATTTTTTTATCACCCTGGAAAATTTAAGGGACGCTTGACGACATGGTATTAGAATGATTTAAATATAAATAAAAAAAATAACCCCTCTCCTTAATTTTATATTATTTTTTTAAAAAATACAAAAAATGCTGCACTAGCTGAGAGCAGCATTTTTAGAGATTTTTTTATTTTTTTTAATATTTTATTTTTATTTTTTATTTAATTTTTTTTATTTTTTATATAATATTGGATGTGTCCTGAAGCGTGCCTAAAATTTTCCAGGGTGATAAAAAAATAACCGTGTATATTAGATTATATTATTTATTTAACAAATCGTGGAAAAAAATATTTCTTTTTATACCATTAAAATGTCCATTTTGTTAAAATGTTAAATAATTGCTAATATAGAAATATTTAGAAATTGATGTAATAAATGTTGAGAATATGCTATGCTATATAGATAACTACAATATCAATAAAACTATACATTTTCACAAAAAAGAAGGCCTTCGTTGTTTATAAATTCTTTATCCTACAAAACCTTTGTTGTATGTAATTCTTTTATGTAGGTATATCTGTTTATATATTTGTTATTCATTGAGAACCAATATTTTAACTATATTAGAATAAAGAAAATCATGCATGCTACAGATATATTTACATAGAATCTTTTATCCACCATGGCCCATATTGTATATAAATACGAGTAGTTTATGATTCCTACAAACTGAACGTGACTTTACCGTGCGTAAAGAATATAGTGTATTGAAGCAACTATACTAATTGTACACGGATCTACCGCAAATTATGGAGTTACGGTTCATTTTCGGAAACAGCCTGAAAATACTCAGCGGCGCGATTATAACAACATTACCTGATAGATATAAACTTATCGCGACCGCCAATCAGAAACGAGAACTCGAAATAAATCGATGTTACATCCAATCATTACTCTACGTCAGGATCGACTCAATTAAAATATCGTTAATGTTCAAAAACTCACGAATTTCCACCTTATATCCATTGGTTTTGGGTTATGTTTCGTTTCACCTATCTTTTTTCCCTTGCAATGGTCATTATGTTAAATATAGTATAGGATAAAACCACGAAATCCCCGTGTCGGAATCGACATAAAGGCAAAATAAACAGTCGGTGAAACCGCATTGGACACTTTAGATAAGTAAGATAGTCATTATAAAAAATCAGTACGTACTACGTGTAGACCGCAAAGAAAGTTTTAACTTCCATACTTTTAATGGATGCCCATCAGAATAGTTTGTGTTAAGAAAATAATATTACAGTCATTATTATACATAGATTTTATCTGTTTATATCTGTGTCTTATTGAATTCTGATGTCTCATGTAAAAGAAATTTCAATTTTGTATTTATCAATCCAAAAAAAAAAAGAATCATCCAATTTGGTGCAGTCGTTCGGAAGTTATGCGCGTACATACATTTCGGTGATGCATTTTTATTAATATTATACCTTTACTTGATTAATAGCTAGTAAATAACATGATAGTTTTTCGAGGATTGATTTTTTAAAATGGTTTCATTATTGTATTATTTTATTTAATACTGCATAGCAGCTGAAGTGCTCTTTTTTCATTTAAGTTGATTTTATTATACAGAATGAATGTAATCTTTTAATTACTTCTCATCTTACTTCCAATTTCTTTCCCGTGTAGTTCCTATGTAGGATTTCGTTTTATGAATTACACGTTATGATTGGCATAAGGACATAAAAAGGTAATAATGTAAAATAATAAAAAAAATAATATACTTACTCCTAAGTAGTAAAAAATAGACCTTTTTTCTTGAAGTTGTTTAAAAATGTATATTCATGTTTTACAAACGATCATTTGTTTCGACCGTAAGAGCGAGGTCATCAGTATTTCATCAGTCTGATCCACCAGTCTGGTATGATTGACGCCAGACTGATCGTGTAACCCAGTGACTGACGAAATACTGATGAATTTTCGCTAGTCCAGCGGATACTGATGAAATACTTTTTCGTTTCTTATCAAAAGTGAAAGAGTTGTTCCCTCAGCCACATCTTAGTGAAACCAATAATTTACACTAAATAAAGAATAATCTCCGAGCGATATTAAAAATATATATTTACACCAAAATACCGCTATGTTATCCTTGTGTACGAGCGATAAATTACTTGTAATTTCGTACTTGGGTGATACCTGAGCAGTGAAAAAACACGAGACATAGACGTCTCGGAGCGTCGCAAATTACGGTCATCATCTTCTCATCAGCGGCGTGGGTAAGCGTTGATGTATAGGAGTCGAGCTCGAAGGTACGGGGATCGCAAAGATAAGGCTTAACTTAACATCGAATTTAATGCCTATCACAGATCTTTCTCTGAGAGTTCGTTATTTCTTGAAATGTTTAGTACGTTAACGTCAATTCATGTTGTATTACTGATGCTATACATTATTATTCCAGTCTCATGCCTTTCTTGTGGCAATTTAAAATATCATTCGGTAATCGTAGGATGGACTTGTTGTATTGTAAAATCTATTACAACAGCAGAAAAATATTAAGCTTGCTCTGAATATATAGATTAAGGACTAATATTAGCACTTGTTTTTATTTTGAATTCCGCCGGAATCCGATACTTTAAATGCACAAAAAGGTGAGGTATGATTATACATCAGTCTTATATCAGTTTCCTCTTCATTTCCAAGTATGTAATTATAAAAAGATGCTAAGACCAAACATTTACTTGCGTGTTGCATATTCCTTTTCTTACGAAGTAGATATTATACCTACTAATAAACACCTGACTATAAGATTACACTTGGACATACTATTAATGGGTACGAAGAAAATTGTAAATCAGTTGTTAATATAGTTTTCTGTATGCTCTATCTATTTCAAATAATAATGTTTTTTGATTAATTTAAATGAGTCTTTAAGGAATTAAAAAAAATCAAATATTGTCATACCTTTAAAAGTTTAATATTTAGGTTACTGTTCTGTTTTTTTCGTTTCTTTATATATTCCTTGATATAAATATGAGCGCCTCGGCGTTGAGAGAGTTGGCTTAAAGAGTAAATGGGCGTTCGGTGTTAGGTTTTAAGCCCCACTAAACTCCAAGCGTGGCAAGAAACAAATTACGAGGAAATGAAATCTGTTCCTTAATGCCACACATCACAATATTACATAAGCACTCAACACTTGCTAGGTATTGTATTAAAGAAATTTCCTACAGACGATGGAATTCGCAACATTACTTTGTTGCTTGAAAAATGAATGGTTATTACTCAAATTATCAACTGTTAACACTGAATTTTCGAGCGTATTCCTACCTTAAAGGCCGGCAACGCACTTGTACTCTGGGGTTGCGGGTGTCTATGGGCGACGGTAATCACTTACCATCAGGTGATACGTTTGCTCGTTTGCCATAAAAAAACTGAATCCAATTGTAATTTTCAGTCATACATTTAACTTAAAGATAATTAATTATGTTTGAGAGTTAATTAGAAAGTGTTGAGCCTTTATTGCTGATTAAAAACCTTTACACTTCAACCGGTATTTGTATTTCTTAGCGTAGTCTCTGATTTGTCCAGTCAAAACTGCCTTGCAGATTTGAAATTTAAATTGATCTGTCGTGATTGATCAGATAAAAAAAATAGTTTTGAGATAAGATAGGTAGCTATTATTTGAACGCTTAGTCGAGAAAGTGATATTTCATAATAGATCTTGGGACCCTTATGGCTACTTGTGCTGGTAGCACGATATACTAAACTTCTTCATTAATTCCTACTGCTCTTAAGAACGGTTAGTTATATAAATTCCTTGAGAACCGCAGGGAACTAATAAATATTGAAACATTATTTTGTTGAGACTTTTAATATTAATACGTCAGGGCATTGAACCCTTAACAAAATTAAAACAAATTTTATGTTTATTTATTTAATCACAGACTAAATCTAAATCATGCTACATGGAATTTGCAGGATTTTAATAAGAAGTTTTTTCACATCTTGGTGCATGGTGAAACATTTTGTTTTTTTTTTGATTTTGTGTGATGTCTCAATATGGCTTCAAAAAAGGAGGTAACAAGAAGCATCTCTTTGTATTTGTACTGAATTACATGTCAATATGAGATGAATTACATTTGACACAACTATTTGTTGGGTAGGTATCTTGATGTAACTGTTACACGATTGATACTTTTAAGCTACTCATAAACTCATGACAGTAACTCAAAGCAGTGTTATAGAGGCACCAAAAGTAGCGTGTGGCGGAGACAAATGTAACAATTTACTTTTCAAACGTCTACTAGATATTAGAAAGGTAGTAACGGGTGACGGTAACTAATCGGCGCGCATGCGCATCGAATCGAAATATCGTTGAAACAATTGTGGTTATTCACGCTCTGAAGTAGCCATAGGTGCTGTGAGGACATGTGAGCTGGGCCGTGGTTCCGTGTATTTGGTAACGGTGCTTGAACATTAAAATTGTTTTTTTTTTTTGTAGAGTTAAGTAGGATTTTGTAATGTTTCATCATTTCTTCATAGGCATAAGGTCCTCTTTAGAACAAATAAACTTGTAATATAACTACTAGAAATATTTGAGAGGATGTTTAGCGAACCGAGATATTCCATCCATCTTGTGGGGGCTTACCGACGCTGCTTCTTCTGGTACTTAGCCGCCACTCTAGGAGCAAAGTTCCGTGCTCACTGACATAGTGCACAATTCGTAGGTCTGCGACATTGCACCTTCGATCGCGCAGATAAACTCCGAGCATTGCCTTCTCTATTGCTCTTCGGGTGAATTTGAGTCATCTTAAGAGCCTTTTAATTTTATTTTGCTTCGATAACTTATAAGTCAAACTAAAAGTTCATTCGCTTAACTACCATCTTAGCTAGGTCACCATAACAAGAAAAAAATACAGCATGATCAATATGATCAGAAGTTGGACAACTTGTGATTAAGTAAGCCGGGAGAAGCTCGTTTTAATCTAATCTTGGGGCTAGCGTATTAAATAGTTAGAATTGATATTATGCAGTACACAATAGCTAGACCTGCGAATGATCCCTAAAATACAAGCGAATCCTAATGTCGTAGTTTTTATGCGACGACCAGTAGTTGCGTAGAAAAACGTGAATCACAAAAACAGATTGACGGTGAAAAAGAGGGCCGGGCGGCCAGGTCATTAGTACCGGCCAATGATCGTTACCTAAAAGACATTAGCGTCAACTTTTACCGTAATTTGACGTTTATATACCGACATAAAAACATAACCGAGACGAGAATTCCATTATAATAATTTATGTAAAAGAACCAATTTTCTGTTATTAGTACAAGTCCCGATGATGGCATGATGGGCCGATCGCGAAATTGTGTTTTTCGAAATCGTCTTAAAAACTTAATTTTGTCCGCATTTTCTTATGGTCTAAGAGGGGCGTGTTTTAATCACAATTTTTATGCACTGCAGTGCTTAAATGAGAGTCCTGGAAGTGTAGCAATTTAAGCTTATCGCAAAAAGTGGAACCGGTCTCCTGTTTAATATGATGTTTCAATTAATTCGTGCCATTATTCTTTGTTGGTCTTTCTTTATCGATTACGTGACCTTTCTAAATTGGATTCGACAAGACTTCTTATATTTATACGTTTAAAAAAATTAACTTGGCTTATTATTAAAAGTATGATTGTGGAAATTTATTGTTCTTCTTAACTGAAAATAAAATAAAATTAACTTAGCTAAAATATAATAATGATAGAGTACAGAAAAACTAATTAACGAGAATAGTGTGGCAACAGTTCCAAAACAACAAGGCTATTAGAGAGACCACAGTTGCAGAGAGATATACCTATATCCGACACTATGACTGGAGGGGCCGAAATCGAGCTGCTCAGAGTGAGCATGGTGGTATGCGTCAACTCGACCCTACAAGAAGTTTTGGATTGGTGGGAAGCTAACAAAATCGAGTTCAATGCCTCAAAACCGAGCCGTGTCTTTTGAGCTCCTTTTTTTTTCGGGGGGAAATGCGTAACCGCACCGTACCCGCCGTTGGTTAGACGGCGAGCGTGTGTGGGGCTTTCCCGGCAGAGTAGCAGGCCTCCCCACTAAAACCCCTCGATGTTCTCCCTGCCCTTATGAGCGCGCTAGGTAAGGTCCGACTCCACTAGCCACGCGCTCGGGCAAGCCCGACCAACTGGTCGGGCTATCGCCAAGGGGAGATTGCCCGAGAACAACAGGGCAATCCCCAGACGGAGGGCACTACGGCGGCGTGCACTATTAATCTTTAAGTTTGGCATTATTAATCTTTAAAAAAAATTCTTCAATTCTGTCGAGACTTGGGCCGTGCTTAAGTCACTTCAGCAACTGGAGCACGTGCTGCCAAGACTGGATTGGGGTCACGCGTTATCTCACAATTTCAGTGACATAATCTCTAGGACCTAAAAGAGTAGCACGGCGGTGCGTATTAAGTGTGACTGACGTGTTAAAATTTTCTTGATGATGCCCATGGATTGACTACGACGTTCTATGTTAGTCTATTGTCTTCTTTCCTTAATATGGGTGTCCCTTTTATGTCACGAAACTGAAGTCTGTTTGACAATTTTTTATGTCACGGTCGTTTATAGGTGCAGATAAACTGTGTCACATATCGCTCAAGTGGTCGCACTGTGTTATTTCGACGTTTTTATGGTCCCGTACCTAAAAAGAAAAAACGGAACCCTTTTAGGATTGCTGCCTATCCGTTTGTCTGAATGTCCGAATATCTGCCTGTCCGTCTGCACGTATGTTCATCTGTCCATTTGTAATAATACGACCATAGACATTTAACTTTTCTTAAATATGTCACACAGTTATAAAGTCATGTCATACAAAAATTCACCTCTCATGGGTGCCCTATGTTGGCAAATGTGACTCAGTCCAAGACAGGAACACGTGTGTTTTGAGTTTTATCGCAAATTTCTTGGCGTCTCCGTGCTCCGACTGCCGAGGTGAGAAAAAGACTATTGGTACATAAAAGTGTCAAAAAGTGTAGTCATTGTACAAAAACGCCACCATGTCAGTCCGCTTTAAGGGTCAAAACTCGAAACCAAATATGACTTCAGAGAGGCGTGAATCATGGCGACAATATATTGCCGATACTGTTCACAACTCCGTTGGAGGATTTATTTAAGCTTTTGGACTGAAGAGGACTCGGCATCAACATCATCTGCGAGTACGTGACTCACCTTCCTTTTGCTGATCTATACTTATAATTATAATAATATTATAAAGCTGAAGAGTTTGTTTGTTTGTTTGTTTGCTTGAACGCGCTAATCTCAGGAACTACTGATTCAAATTGAAAAATTATTTTTGTGTTGGATAGTCCATTTATCGAGAAAGGCTTTAGGCTATATAACATCACACTACGACTAATAGGAGCTGAGCATCAATGACAAATGTTGCAAAAACGGGTAAAAAATATACGGCGAAACGTAGTTCGCTAGCATAGCTAGTGATATAATAATCATTGCTGAGACCTAGGAAGATATGGACTTCTAGTTTTCCAACAAGTGGGTCTTAAAATTAGCATGGACAAGATTAAAATATTGTTGGGTACACTGGAAGTTCTTAACAAATCTATTTAGCTGGGGCAAATAGTCAGCTTCAGCATGGTAAGTCCAACCCCCGGAAATAGTGTCTCAAAACGAAAGACTTCACTTTGTGCGTGTTTCAAGTGATGACGTACGGAACTAAGATGTGGCCACGCCGTTACAATGTGTCTCACACTACCCTTGGAGTTTCTTTACGTTATCACATTAGAAGCCATGAGATCCGTAGAAATAGAGTCATCGATATTGCTCAAGAATTGCGAACCTTGAGTAGCAGTGAGCAGGACATATCGCTTGCAAAACTGACGGCCGTTGGTGAGCCCTCCACAAGGTTGACTGACGATCTGGTGAAGGTCGCGGGAAGCCGCTGGATGCGAGATGTGCAGGATGGATCGATTTTGAGATCCCTAGGCGAGGTCTATATCCAACAGTGGGTGTTTTTTGGCTGAATAATGAAAGAAAATTGTAACACCTTCGAGTTTCAAGTGTTCCTTCAAAAAACCGACTTCAAAAAAGGAGGAGGTTCTCAATTCGAGGCGTATGTTTTTTTTGTGTATATTATGCGATTACGCCATTAATTGTGGATCGATTTTCAAAATTATTTTTGTATTCCATAGAGTATACTCCAAGGGTGGTCCCATGGTCAACAAATTTAGAATCTGATGATGGGATCCCATGGAAATCGAGGCAAACGCTAGGGTTTCTTTCACTTAAAAGATTTCATTCACTAAATAGTTAAAAATAAAAAATATTTTACAAAAAATAAAAACCGACTTCAAAAACACTGAAAAGTTAAAAATAATATAAGAATAGGTACAGACAACATCACACTTCTATATTGAAGACGGCGACAAATTTTAACACTTTTTAGGGGATCATCGTTTGGCACTGACTTCAATATAGAAGTGTCGAACAACTGGTAGGACTAGATGGAATAAACGAATTTTATTACGAAAAAAGTTTTACTGACACAATACTATATACCGTTTAATGTTTCGTCTTAGTTCTTGTTACCATTATTGAACTTTTTATAATACTGGTGCGGAGTCTACTTGGGCTCCCACTCTAATTACACTTTCCCATTATTTTGATGCTTTATAATCACAGGGCGATTTGTAATGACCGTGCCGGCTCTCAATGAGGTGTAGAAATACACCGTTTTGTGGCATGCGCTTTCAGCAAGGAAACTGTGGTGCAAGTTGATAGCGGATTACCGAAATGATTGAATTATTTTCTTGAAAGTAAAAGTCTACGAAACATCGTCATAGCGAGTGACCGATAATTTTAACATTTTAAAAGAGAATACATATAGTCCAGTCAAAATAGATATTTTACTTAGCCAACATTCGCATAGAGCTGAAAATTGGTATACACAAAAAAAATATACAAGGTCAAAGGTAATAAATTCCCTTTAGTGGCAGTAGTTCGGTTGTTAGTCCGGTTAACCGGACAAGAACCCTTTATAGTTACAGTAGTTCGGTTGGTACGAAGCACCGAACTAACGATACCTTTTGGTCTCTGAAACGGTAAGTTTTATCGCAAAAGATAATTAGGGATATTGTCAAATTTTCAGGGCTGTTTTCATTTTATTATAGATATTTAATACTTTTATAGTTTGATTAAATTTTATCAACTCAGAACTTAATAAATGTTTACTTACATTTTTTATTTCAAATCGTCAAAATTTTACATTTTCGCACACACTGTAGAAGCTATTTTTCGCGAAGTCTGATTGCACCGCTTCATGAGGTCACATCACATTGCTTTCGTTGGCGCGCATCCGTACGCTATCGGTACTAATATTACTGAATAGCTCAATTTGGACCATGGTGTCGGAGTTTTTCCCCATACCGTGACGTAACGCGCTCCGATTGGTGTTTGCAATCACGTGATACTGCGTATTTTTTTACATTTTTATTTAACTAATAACGCATATTTACACTTGCAAAATATAATTTTCAGCATTTTAATATTCCTTTCTTTCTATGGTATAAACATAACTTTTTATATAATATTTACAATTCATGTCGACATCCCTATTCTTTACAAAAATTTTACAGATTTTTTTTCGTACGAATCATCATTCGTGAGATATCGCGATTTTAAAAGTTTAAAAATTCATATTCTTCATAATATGCACTTATATGCAGCCTGCATACATCATCGGACGTTTAATATAAGTAAACTTAAGAAACTATTGTTTTTTATAACTTACACACTAAGGCTTGCACAAATTGAATGAGTGTTTTAAATACTCATGCAATTTTATTTATTGAAATATAAGACTATACATACTGTCAGTTCCTAATTCAGTATTTACAGCTGCTGGTATTCCAATAAATCAAGCTGATAATGATACTAATATCCTTATAATTGAAACAACAATAGAACAATTTAAAAGATTAAATAAAACTGTCGTTGTCGGTGAAGATGTTGATTTGTTGATGTTACTGACTGCACGAACTCTAATGGATAAAATTATTTACTTTTTGAAACTTGCGAAAGCTCAAGTACAATCAGCAATATATTCATTATACACAAAGTCTAACTGCATATCCGAAATATCAAACACATTTTTTATTTTGTACATACAGTAACTGGTTGCGATACTCCAGCGGCAATTTTAATAAGAGGTAAAACAGCAGTATTTAAATTGTTGGAAAAACGTAATGATTTAATTGATTGCGCAGAAGTATTCAAAAAGATTGACTCTTATCCACACTACATTGTCACAAATGAAATTCTTCTCCAATATTTATGGTGCTCCAAAAACAATTCATTCTATAGATAAGTATGGATAGTTAAGGTTTGTAAAATCTGCATGGAACAATAAAACAGTACAGTAGTCTTGTCTGCCTCCTAAATCTGCTTCTGCACTTGTATCGTATATGTGGTAGTATTTTGGCCGTCAATGTATTTTGTTCGCCAGTATGTATCAATTGTCAGGTTTAGACTTGCTCCAATATTGAAGCAAATACAACACAATATGATATCACTTATGATATTAATGAAGAGACAACTGATGCATCTGTTTTCTTAGAACAGCGTACAGAAATTATGCAAGAAGAAGAAGAATAAAGTGAAGATGAAGATAACTAGCCGGAAGAAGACTCTTTACCAGGGTCGTCTGCTTGGATACCTCCCTCTTACCTATTTCTGCCGCAAAGCAGCAGCTTGCATTGCTGAATTCCGGTTTGAAGGGTAAGATATGATTGATTGTCAATAAATCATAGTTGTAGTTTTGCTGGGAATCTCATAGGAGCTACAAGTGTTATAGGTGACTGTTGCCACTTACTATCAGGTGGGCAGCTTGCTTGTTTGCTAACTTAGTTGCAATAAAAAAGTAGAAATTATTGATGTAGTAGAATTAGATAAATTAATTATCTATCATAATAACATTTAGAAGAAATCAACCCGTTCCGATTTGATCATTGGCAATAGACCCATTCTCTCGATCAATAGGACATGATCTGATTAAACTTTCTTTATCAAAATAGACCGTGCAGTTTGCCTACTAGGGGTACCACGTTAAAAAATACGCCAAGTACATTACCTCATAGATGGCGCGGAACAGAATTTTTCAACTATTAAAATCGCGACATTTCACGAATGGAGATTCGTGATATGAAAAAAAATCTGACAACAACTTTTGTCAGACCTATTTTTATGATAAAACTTACCGTTTCAGAGAAAAAATTAGAAAATTTTTTTGCTAAAGTAGGATCAAAGGCGATTTTTGACATTTTATTTGTAATGGTTTATTTAAAGTCTATACCAATTTTCAGCACTATACGAATTTATGCTAAGTTGTTACTCTTTTTCGTCTATTTGGACTGGTCTAATAGAGGACATTAGACTCTGTACCTAAGTCGTCTTTACGTGGGTAATCTAATCTTACCTATTTCTGTCACAAAGCAGAGGTTGTTGCATTTCTGTATTTCGGTTTAAATTGTAAGACATGCAGTTGAATTCTACAATATATTTATGTCACAGATTTTGACAAACCATATATATCAATGTTTACTATGGTCCTTTTGCAGGGACAGCATATTTACAAATCTACAAGGAATTATAGCTACTATATGTACCCACTGTACTACAGATGTCAGCATCTGTGTGTTTACTAAGTTTGTTTTATAATACTCGTAAATTGTAAAATTTCCAATATGTCTTCAGAATTAATTCGCGGACGGCTGCATTATCGGATTTAGAACATTTAGAGTACCATTCAAAATATATTTGTCACTGCGGTCATTCATCGGTTGCCGCTCAAATTCTTGCCGTGAATGTTGTAAACCTACTAAGAGAGCTTACCACAATCGAAACAAAGTCCTACACTAACCTGTTTGGCCAACGTGATATAATAGGCAGCGGGACATATAACTGGAGTGATGATGATTTGACTACAACGGGCCTTTAATAACTCCGACTACCAACTCAGATTTGTCATGTTGAAGGACACCGTAATGTATATCCATTGCGGTTTCTGAACGAAGTTCTTATATATATGTCAATTGAAAATGACGTTTAGGTGACAACTGTTGCTCTCCCTCACTCACTCTCTCTGTCTGTCTCTCACTGAATGTGCTAGGCTGTCTGTAATTACGGAAAATATAAACATGTTAATTAAAGTAATCTTGCCTTTATTTCACAAAATAACCCTCATTCAATAAAACCGCTTAACTTAGTAACTTTTTTTCCTTATTTTTCATTTTATTTATATTCATTTCATTATTTAATATTTTTTTATGATGTACTGTATTCTACTAGTCCAGTCCTTATACTTAATACCCATATTGAGGGGGTTAAAAAATGTAATCCGCCATTTCGTGATGGCGGCCATCATAGATTTACAGTGATACTACATTTATGTATGATAAATGTAATATTATCAGAATTAAAGGTGTGTACCTTCATATTAATCGCGCAACATGAATAAGGTAAAATTTTTATTAATAAATTTGACCCAACAACAACAAACAGGCAGGATAAACTAAGTAAAATCGTTTAAAAAGGTTGATTCTTAATAAGCTGTGTGGATTGCATTCTGAAAGAACTCGGATAAAATGTCTAACTCAACGCTGCGCTGCTGGGAGGCGGAGACCTCTCGCTACCGAGCATGGTCGTGGCCATGTTCCGCGGCGAGGCGGAATGGGGTGCTGTTGCCACTTTCTGCGACGACGTCATCTCGCAGAAGGAGGTCGCGGAGAGGGAGCGGGAGGATGATCCTCAAGCCGCTCCCCTTTGCCGCAGTTAGGCAGGAGAAGGCGGACATTCGCGCAAACGATCCCCGTCTAATGACCCTGCCGTGGAGGCCTGAGTGCACGGTTGGCCCCGTGCACGTCGCCGTAAGGCTCCTCCGTCGGGGGGATTGTCCTAGTGTTCTCGGACAATCCCCCCTTGGCGATAGCTCGACCACTGGTCCAGTTTGCCCGGGTCCGTGGTTAGTGGTGTCGCATTGTGGACCCTACCACGCGCGCCCACAAGGGCAGGGAGAACACCGGGGGGTTTTAATGGGTATACCTGGCACTCTACCCGGAGAGCCCCACACACGCTCGCCGTCTAGCCAACGGTGGGTACGGTGCGGTCACGCATTTCCCCCCGAAAAAAAATGTAGGGAGTAAAGGGTAAATACGTTATGCCTAACTCTCTTAAAGTAAAATGAAATAACAATCTGTGAGTTCATTTATTTAATTCTAGACCGAGAGGATTCTAGGATTCTATATTCCATTACAACCCATTGGGAAAGTGATATCACAAAAATCTTTTAAGCGTGTCAAACAGAGAAAAAAATGATATTGTAATAGTACATTGTTACCCTAGGGGTGAAAGTAACTTATTTAGTCCCGAGACGGTGTTTGGCGCCCGAGCGTAGCGAGGGCACCAATAGTTCGAGGGACTAAATAAGTCTTTAACCCGAGGTAAACACTGTGCTTTTCATTACGAATACAAGGAAAGTAAAAATAAATAAAAAAATAACTAGAGAAAAAACGTGTAAATTTTATTTTATCAACAACTTCTACTTTAGCCCGCTTTCTCTTATAAAATCAGGCGTTAACTTCACACCTGAATCAGATGAACTCATTGTGTTAATTATTATAAACACAATGTTATACAAATATAATTAACAGTTAATACAAATCTCTGCTATACGGAAGTATTAACAAAACTCTACAAATGGAAAAAACAAATGAAGATCGCATTGCCGCTTTCCCGCTTATTTTGTTTTTCCCTCCGTCATGTTCCGTCTGTGGCCGGCCAGCTATTCAGCCATTATTTTTCATTTTCAAAATTTAAAAAATGGTAAATATTTTGCCCAAATCTATGTTATTTTAAAGAAATAGTTGACAATAAATTATAATAAAGTCATTTAAAAAATATATTCTTTAAATACTTAACATTATGTTATTTCAATTTTACACCGCGCTGTAATTGAGTGGGTGGCTGTATAGAAAGTCGGAACATGGTTCAATAAAAATATGACAAAAGAATAATTCTTTTTAAAAATTGACAGCAGCTGTCAGTTGAAAGTGATTCTCCCTAGGGCTGAAAAGTATTACTTTCAACCCGCTCCTCAGGCAACTTCAGACCTACTTAATTATTATGAGTAATGAAAATTAATTTTTCATTACTCATACTCTGAAATACTGACTGAATAGCTGGCCAGCCATAGAAAAAAAAAACAAAATAAGCGGGAAAGCGGCAATGCGATCTTCATTTGTTTTTTCCATTTGTAGAGTTTTGTTAGTACTTCCGCATAGCAGCGATTTGTACTAACTTTTAATTATATTTGTATAACATTGTGTTAATAATTAACACAATGAGTTCATCTGATTCAGGTATGGAGTTAACGCCTGATTTTATAAGAGAAAGTGGGCTAAAGCAGAAGTTGTTGATTTATGTAAAATACAATTTACACGTTTTTTCTTTAGGTAATTCTGTTTTATTTTTACTTTCCTTGTATTCGTAATGAAAAGCACAGTGTTTACCTCGGGTTAAAGACTTATTTAGTCCCTCGAACTATTGGTGCCCTCGCTACGCTCGGGCGCCAAACACCGTCTCGGGACTAAATAAGTTACTTTCACCCCTTGGGTAACAATGTACTATTGTATTGTAAACACCCCGTTCCCTTAAGAAACTGAAAAAAAGCAACTGAATATTTGGTATACCGGAGTCAAATCGTGGATTCCAGTAAAGGTTCCATCCTCTTAATCTTATAGCTTGGACCAAACACTAAAAGTGCATTATTGTAACACTGTCGACAGCGGCGCTGGTCAGGCGATGTGCGGTTTAGAAATCGATGGCGACCAATGAACACTAATAGGTTTCCTGTAACCGCGCCCGCAATTGATCTCTAGTTAATGTTCCAAGGAATTTTACATTATTGTAATTGTTCGTTCAACAGGAATTCGATGTCTTTGGCTCTATTCCCTTTGGTACCTCGATTTTGGTACGCAATACTTCTTATGTTCTGTCGTTACTATAGTCCTCAATATCGGAGTAGTAGCCAGTTATATCGATGCTAAACAGATTTTTATACGCTTTTAGGATTCATAAGTCATAAGTTTGACAAGGTTGAGTTATAAATTTAAATCAATTAATGTTATATTAAGATAATGTAGTGTAATCTTTTGTAAAATAATGCCTTTGGTAATTGTAATTTACATGTTATTATACAAACATACACGAAGATTCCTAGCTTTTCTATTTCTTTATAATAAAAAAAAATATTTCATTTTTCAACCTTTTCAAATAAGTTATCACGTTTTGAGTCCGTCTTCTTACAACGTTTAAGATTACATTAATGATCATGCACAACGTAATTTAAAAAAAAATAGGATTAACAAATAATTGTTTTACACTACTAATGTAGCACCCGTTGTTTTTGTATCATGGAAAAGCATTAAGAAAAAATTAATCCTATTTCTTTAAACCACTATTATTTATTTATTAGCTTCATCATAATTACCGGATAACTATGTTGTTATTATACTATTAGCTGTATTAACTCGTTAAAAATATTAATACGTGGGTACTGGGTACATAGCTGCAAGTCAATACAATTAATTCTTTAAAAATCTTAGTCGTTTGGTTTCGACATCGCACAGAGTTGGCGATGAAAACGTTTCGTCACATATGATAAGTCAACGAAAGACTAATAAGCCGCGAAGTTGTAGTTCTAGGGTTGTCAACATATTCGTGGGAGTTTTGACAGCTGATGACGCGAAGTGACGAGTGCAGATCAATGTCAGACAACAGCTGTCATTGCCACTGTGCATATTGTATGCCTTCCACTTCTTATGTCATTCCTGTTTCTTAGAATTCAAATGTTGAAATAATCTCATCTGTCTATGTCTAATCACTGCTGGGCATATACCTCTTTCTCAAGAGGATTGGTTTTTTTTCATTATCTACCATGATGACCCAATATGGATCTGAGAGGCGGATCAGAAGCTCATCCGTTGGTTGTTAGGCTGCACCGCGGATGATTTGCTGTTTGGTCGACGGTGTTTTTAAAGCCCTTTACAAACGTGTTATCGTTGAAACGAATTATGTATTCGAATAAAGGTTGAAATGGAATAATTTAGTTTTCCTATGCATGGAAGGATATATAGAAGATCAAGAGAATGGTTTGTACACCATTCCCAAAAAGGAAAAAATGGCGAGAGGTATAATTCTCTGCTGTCCAACTCTCCTCTATTTGAGCCACTAGTTGTACGCATGTGTTGAGATAGTCATCATCATCACCACAGCTCATATACTCTTATGTCCCCACCGAGGGGCACGAGCCTACCCTAACATGTTAGGGCAATTAAGCCTTAGTCAAACCACGCTGGCCCAGTGCGGATTGGTTGACTTCATATATACCTTTGAATTACTTCGCAGGTGTATGCAGGTTTCTTCACGATGTTTTCCTTCACCGTAGGAGCGTCAGATAAATGTACGTATGAAATTCGTGAAACGAATAACACATTGGTACATGGCAGGATCGATCGCGGGCCTCCTGATTCTACTCGGGGCACAGTCCAGTGCCGAGACCCACAGCGCCACCGAGACGCTCTTAGTTGAGATAGTGATTTACTTCTATTGTCGGCTGAGTACCTATATACTACGTAATTTGTTGAACATATAATACGCTAAATTAATAAAAAATATTTCACTTGTTCTTCGTAGTATTAACTTTAGGATTTTGACCTTTCCAATCATTTTAATAATACTATAATAAGATAAGCTAGCAAGAAAGAAATAGCAACAAACAATCTAGGTTCAGTAGGTAGATTTTTATGCAAGCTCTATAGAAGAAAAGATCTAGGAAAATCCTAGAAAATATTTATCTGCAATTTTTTTCTCGACAACCTTAATCTAAGTAGGTAAGGGTTGTACTAACGAGTCTGCTGTGCACGGCCGTTAGCCAAATGCGAGATGACCCGAAAATCCACTTAGCTGTGTAGCGGGATGCGGGTAAGTGTTACGAGTAACTCAGAAAAATGCTTCTGAATTGGGGGAGCCTATTATAATGTTGGTAATACTGAAGACACCTCCGACGTATTGAGTAATCGAAGCCTAACAATTAATTCAGCTAGAATTCATTAAGTGTTACTTTAAGTTGCCTATTGAGAGTTTGGAAAAGCTAACTGAGGCTATATTTACTTAAATATATAAATGATGGCAAAAGAATCATGCTGACCTGTATTTATGAAAAAAAATGTCTGAAATATGCCTTCCTTCAGTATTTTTATAATTCTGTAAGCACAACATGATTTCTGCAAGACTATATGATTAATCCGCGCTAGAATTCAAGCGGGTTCCGGTGCTCTTACTAATTAGTTACAAGAGAGCGTTTCGCGGCCGAAAACTTATTTTGAAATCAATAGAGATATTCTTATTATATACTAGCTGTGCCCGCGAACTACGTTTCGCTATCGAAATGCTTAACACAGTGTTTAGTTTTTTCCTCTATTTCGCTCACTGAATTCATTACCGGCACAAGTCTAAAAACACGGTTTTGAGTTATCACGCATTAAAGTTTTCGTAAATGGGTGCCCGCGCAATAAATACTCTTTATTCGCCACAGTATAGGCCTTGTATGCTTTCTTAATCTGTGATATAATCACTATAATTTACTTTTTTAATATTTTAATAATAACAATTAGTTTAAAAAGATATAGGGCCCTAAATACGGCGAATTCAACTTATGCCAGTACTGTATATGGCATACAGTACATATATGGCATATTCTGATTAATTTTGCTTTAATGCAACATCATGAGCTAGAAGAAGAAAGTAAAATTGTATTAAGTTTTTAAATAATTAAAAATTAAAGGGCTCATTTAATTGGAAAATTAAACAGGAACTGTTATAGGTTCTATTTATATATTTGTATTATGGAAAAATTATCAAAAATCTTCTTTAAATTATAAACGATAGTCATTCAAAACCTTCTGGAACATAATAACTTTATCGTAAAAAATATTTTTAAACTTTTACAAAAATCAACAGTTGAATCATCGTCATCGTCATCATTACAGCCAAGGGACGCCTACTGTTGGGCATAGGTCTTCCCCAGAGATCTCCAAATCGATCGGTCCTGCGCCTCCCGCATCCAGCGGCTGCCTGCGACTCACCAGATCGTCGATCCACCTTGAGATGGGGCACTAATGCTGAGTCTCCCGGTAGGTACGCGGCCGCCACTCGAGGACCTTTCCGCCCCAACGGCCCTCAGTCCTACGAGCGATATGTCCTGTCCACTGCCACTTAAGTTTGTAATTCTTTGGGCTATATCGGTAACTTGAGTTCTTCTACGGATCTCATCATTTCGGATGTGATCACGTAGAGTAACCCCGAGCATAGCCCTCTCCATTGCTCTTTGAGTGATTTTGAGCCTTCTAATGAGACCTATTGTAAGCGGCCACGTCTCAGTTCTGTACGTCATCACTGGCAGTGGCATCACGCACGATTCAGACACTTCGGTAGATGGGTCGAGAATTATGCTGCATAGCTTTCGGAACACTGCCCCGCTGAGTTGGATTCGTCGATTTACCTCTTTCTGGAAGTTACACTTACCGAGCTGGACGATTTGCCCCAGGTAAACATATTCGCTAATAACTCTCAGTGTAGAGCCCCCAACATTCACAGCATTAGGTACTATATGGGAATACGACATAATTTTAGTCGATTTGGTACCTCTGGATTGACCTAAGCACGGCCCAGGTCCCGAAGAAATCGAAGGCTTTCTCATAGTCCACAAACGCCAAGCATCGTGGCAAATTATACTCCTCGATCTTCTGTATAATCTGCTAAAGCGTATGAATGTGGTCTATGGTACTATAGCGTTTACCAATTCCGACGTGTACAGGAGGCTGGAAGTTGTCAAACCTGCGTACGAGACAGACGTGATGTCTCTCGAAAACAGCTTGTATACATGACTCAGGACCGTGATGGGTCTCTAGTTTTTCAACTTTGCCCTATTGCCATTTTTGAAGAAAAGTGCCACCACGCCCCTGTACCATGCTTTATGCGTTTTGCCCTCGAGTATGACGGAGTAAAATAGGCTCTGCAGAGCTTACATGACTGTCGGTCCACCCACTTTTAGAAGCTCTACTGTGACTCTGTCATCATCCGGGGCCTTGTTGTTCTTGAGCTGTTTGTGAGCCATACTTATCACGTGCAGTGCATAGTGCACTTTCAACTTATTATCGCCACGCTTGCCTAGCCTTGCGTTGAAGTCCCTCGTGACAACGGTGTAGTGAGTATTGGAAGCATGTATTGCCCGAGAAATATCCTCATACATAGCTTCCACTTCCTCGTTGGAAAGCGTCAAGATCGGGTCGTATACAGGTACACGAATGACCTTCAGCGAATACCATTTGGTGATTCCGAGTATACGATACGCCACCCTATTCGACACACTTCCGACCTGTACTACGTTATTCACGACTTGACTTGTGGACCCGACATCACCTTGGGACAGGTCTTCACCCACCCGGAAATAGAGTAAGTTGCCGGATTTAAGGACCACCGCGCCCTCATCCTCTGTTCGGACTTCAGATAATCCCACAATACTCTCCAATGAATCCTGCTCAATTCCTTCTCCAGTTCCAGCAGCTTCTCCTCGGTCCGCAGTGCGAGTGCGTTATAAGTGGCGAGGGCCAAGATTGTTTGAGTTGGGGTGCGAAGAATCTTCGCACCCCAAGTTATGGGGCTGAGTCGACGACCATCATCGCCGGCACGTTCTGCGAGATCGCCCAGGGCACTTGGGGCCTTTCGTTAGTTTGAATCATATTGGGGGGGTTTGGATCTTCTCCCACCATGCTGGCCCAGTACAAGTTGGTGGGGAGCTCCAGAGCCTCGTTCGCTGACCAGCAGGGTGCACCATGTGCACGTGAGGTTAGCTTGGATCCCGTCAGGTGCTATTTAGAACCCCTTACACCCCCTAACTATAAGAGTAGGTCCGGCACAACTTAAAATTATAACACGAATTTTTTGCAATACCGGCTCAACTCAAATGTGCAAGCGGCAGACTGGAGATGTGCCAGTGTCACTTGATGAAGTCGCGCGATTTCACGCTCCGCAATATTGACACTTGTGTCACTAACTGTCGAAATAAAGAACCAAAATTATGGGTTTCTAATGCATAAAATAAATATCGAGGCGTAGATTACGAATCCGTGACTAACTAAATTTGGCCAAATTCGGACTTGTGCCGGTATTGAATTCAGTGAGCGATTTTATTCCATAATGATTCAACTTTATTATGACTTTCTTGAGCAGCGGCCATTTCGAAATTAGGACAATTTTCGTAGATTCGTAATGCTCTACGTACTCTTCAGGGCCTTTCATTTAATACCCATATTGCTGGGTTTGAAAAGCAACTTTTATCCGCCCTTTTTGAACGGCGGCCATGCTGAATATATGTCAATGTTGCTACGTTCATAGTGCTCTACTGATCAAGGCATTTCATTTGATACCCATATTGCTGGGTTTGGAAACGAACTTTTATCCGTTTTTTTGAGCGTCGGTCATATTGAATTTTGTGCGATTTTCCTAGGTTCATAATGCTCTACTCTATAAGACCTTTCATTTGATACCCATATTGCTGGGTTTGGAAACGAACTTTTATCCACCTTTATAGAGCGGCGGCTATGTTGAATTTCCATCAATGTTGCTAGATTCCTAGTGCTCTACTTTTCAAGGCCTTTCATTTAATACCCATAATGCTGGGTTTGGAAATGAACTTTAATCCGTTTTTTTCAACAACGGCCATGATGAATTTAGGGTGATTTTCTAAAGTTCATAGTGCTCTACTCTTGAAGGCCTTTCATTTGATACATATATTGCTAGGTTTGGAAACGAACTTTTATCAATCTTTTTTGAGCGGCAGCTATGTTGAATGTACGCCAATGTTGCCAGGTTCATAGTGCTCTTTATTTGATATCCATATTGCTGGGTTTTGAAACGAACATTTATCGGCAGTCATGTCGAATTAGGTCAACGTGGCTAGGTCCAATGTGTTCTACTCTTTAGGCCCTTCGTTCGATATCCATGTTCCTTGGGTGGATCCAAAAAAATGCGATCCGTCATTTTAGACATTAGGATCAAGAGTCCCGTACGCGTAACCCAGAATCATTACAGCCACATATTTTTTTTAATTATCAATATTAATCAATTACTTTTAATAGTTTTAAATAGTTTGATTCCTTAGTCATAATGTAAAAACATTATAACACCTTTCAAAATACCTTGAAAAGGGAATCATCATTTTTCTACATTTCAAAAATTGTACCGATTTTGTGAAAATTGGTCAAGAAAAACCAACCTACTTTGTGACGTGATATTGTCATAAAAAATGCTTTATACATTGGTTGTATGGCTTGATCCTTTTGCTTTATCACCAGGGTAATACATAAGAAAAAGACAATTTAAACCTTTAAACTTCTTGGTTGGCGAAATCCATTAACAGAAAAGATTAAATCTTTCTATGCATTATGATGTGACAGTCTTGTCAAAATAATTTCACGTGCGCCATGTTGATTTTCTACTTCAGCATTGTTCAAAAAATTTTATATGGTATTTTTTCACTAAAAAAAAAGTGAAATTAAACAAATGAAATTATGCCTAACTGTTCTTCCGGAAAATTCTAAGCATTGTGGTGTAAGTCATATCAAATTCTGTCCAGTAGTTTCGGAGATCTATCCGTACAAACAGACAAACAAACAAACAATTTTTTTTAAACTATTCTATCGTGTTCTGCTAATGATTTTAAAGTGACCTGTGTATTTTTTTCTTAATATTTCGCAATTACAGATTTTTCTACCCCTACGATTTTATTATATATAGAGATAACAAAGGCGGCAACCAAGTTGATTGCCCACATGATTGTAAGTGGCAGTCACCTACCACAGTGTTTCTTGTAAGTTTCGGAAATTTGCAAACCTTATTAATAAAAGTTTTACTCCTTGGATCATCCTCGGATTAGTTACTCCGGGTTTTATCTTGTTTTGACATATGACAGCCGACATGTGCGGAAACATGACAAAACACGGAGTTACTAATCCGAGGATGATCTAAGGAGTAAAATTTTTATTAATAAGGCCGTTAAAGCTTACTACAGTTACGTTGCCAACACGTGTCGTAAGTATTTAGGCACAGTTTACCAAAATTGTACTACACTTAAACCGAAAGATAGCAATACTTTTTAATGGTATTAGGTAGGATGAAGCTTTCATTTGAGCTGTTTTAATTAAAGCCTTTAATGAATATAAATAATAACTCTTTCAAGCATTTGTAAAGATAAATTATAAATATATTTATTTATATTTAATCTTATTAAATGCTAAAATATAATATTGTATTCAGAGTTAATATTTTCTTGCCTTTTATACACTTAGGCTAAAATTTAATTTTGCACATTAAAACAATAAAGTTGATTTTGCCTTCTTGTAGCTAATCTAATAATACATCAATATGAAAGCAAACAATTATATACCATAAGTCAGTTATGGTTTTTAATTCAACGGCATGCTGTTAATGGTGTGTAGATATTAAATTTGCTAAAAAAAATTTTTTTAATATTCTGCATTTGGGCTAAAAAACAATATATTTAAGAATTATAGTGTTGGGATAGAGATTATGATTATATTCATATTGCCATGATGAACCTATCAAAACTCTAAATGAATTTTCGAATCAGATTTTACGTCCCATAAGTCTGACGATTCATGCATAAGACCCACTGGCACGCTCTACCGTTTGTCTGCAAAGGAGGGTTATTAAAACTTTATATTTCTGCCAGGTGCTTTAGTGCATTGCAAATATTTGCACTGGAATTTGCAGAATGCGACATCCTTGTTCAAGTGGTTTTAATTATCTTTTGTCAACATGCTTCGTCTATCTACTTACGTATTTAAAGAGAAAAATTTCTTCTACAATGAAATTTGTAGAATACCCAAAAATTCGCTGCCCACCCAATTATGAACTTCAATAATAATATTTGAAATTTATAATTCGGCTCATACTTGAAAAAATACCTACATATTATGTAGGTACTCTTTCAAGTATCATTTTAGTATAAGCTACGAAAATTTTTCCGCAACAAATTATTTTGATTCGATTTTAGTGCGTACATTATAGTACCTTACCTCAAAACTTATACTATCTTACCGATAGTAAGTATGGAATGGAGGATATAAGCGTTTATTCTAAAAGTAACTAACGATTATATTTATCTTGTAATGGAAGTTGAGCTCAAACTTTTGCTTTGAGGTCAGCTTCCAATTGACGACTCTGTAACAAAACCAAAATTGTAAATGGCGATTTAAAAGAGGAGATAAAAAATGTTGACCTTTCGAGTTTCTTGCCTGTTCTTCTCGAGAAGGCTCTCCCAATTTCCGAACAGGTGTAGAGTTAACTTTTTTTTTCAGTCCTACTTGTATTTGCAGACATCTTAAGTATATTCAGAATGTATGCACATACAAGGTTATCAGTTTTCTTTTAATTAGAATTTTTTGCTTTGTTTTGACGTCAATAAGTGCCTGTAAAGGCCTATGTTGAATAAAGATTTTTGAAATTGAATTTGATTGAGAACGACTTAAAACTACTGTGTTGTGACTAATAATGTAGAAATCTTTCTCATCCAATTAAAGCCCACATCAATTATCATACAAGTAAAATCATAAAATAATAATTAAAGTTTATAATTTTTAACGCAATTATATTCGCTGCACTGTTAGGAAGAAAATTTGCTTTAGGCGAGAGAGAGCGGCGAAACTTTATCTAATACCTAATATTAGATCCTTTTATTTGCTCATGTCACTTCGCATTATATTTACACAACATAATGTTAATTTCTATCCAGATTAAGATATTTGTTGAGAATGTTTACAAATGACATAACACCAACAAATGCTTATGTAGAAATCTTATTGACTTAACAAACCTCCGGACGATCAATAAAGATTTTACACTGTCATTCGAAGCTTAACGTACCTACAATGAATCATTACAAAACGCATCAGACAAGGCGCACAGCGTACTTATACGTAGCTGAAGGTGCGAGAGGAATTAAAACCTCGGGAGAGCCGGTACACCACAAATCGTTTAGTGCTTCCCGTCCGTCCTAATGGCACGCCAATTAAAAGTTTGCGCGCTCGCTCCCTGGGCGCGGATTGTTATCCTGCTGTAAAACTGAACAGCTGAGCATCCCGACGTAATGTAGTTTCGAGCGCACTTTGCCGATTAGCATTTTGATGTCGTGACGATTGGTCGGGGAGTGTATCGGAGCTGAATAAATTTCGTACATCTCGTGGTAACAACAAACTGTGCCTTAAGAAGAATCATAAATATATCTTAGGAAGAACCTTAAAGTGTATAATGTTCTGTGTATGCTAGGAAGATTTTTGTACACATAAACAGTATCTAGGTATAGCAAAGAGGACATGCTCACGCTCTGCCTGAAGGATAGATATGAAAAGACGTAGCTGAAGTCCTTGACTCTCGAAACTTGTAATTTTCCTGACGAGTTTTTTCTGTTGCCCTGTAGTTATTTGAAGTAAAATGCTAAACGATATTATCGATTGAAGCTAAGAGAAAGTAAAGATTATTTCTTTAGTTTTACATCAAAAATAGACGAAGTTAGAATTTTTTTAATAAGCCACTATCATTTGACTCAATGAAATGACTGATGCAACTATTAAATCTGTCGAATTACTGGATAGTAGTTTTTTTTAAAGATGTCTTTATTATAAAGCTGTAATTGCTATTTGACCTAGGTATAAGAATAAATGAAAAATGTCCCATCGATTTAATTTGAATCGATGGCGATCCTATGTAAATTAAAAGACTAAATCCAAGAACTACATAGTAACGCAAAGGTTTATTCAACGCATTTTCTGTCGTCACTATGAAGTAAAGTTTTGTTTTGAACAGACGCTCCAATAAAACCTTTTAAAAATTACAATAATTTTTGCTACAAACTGATTTTTCATTTTTTTGCAATAATCACAGCAAACTTTGCTTTTCGTGCGATTATAGTAATCTTAAAAATCATAGTAACAAAAGATTGTTCTGTCCAACGCAGACGTCGAAACGACCAAACAAAGACTTTAGTAAATTCGATCATTACCCAACCGCTCTGGCTTTTCTAAAACAACTCTACTTCGCACCAGCAGCATGTCTTCCGTTAATGACAGCTCGTTACTGCCACAAATCTCCGACATTACAACGTATTAAAACTCTAAAACTTCACGAGGCTTACCATTTGGCTTCAAAAACTTTCTTACATCACGATGATTTAAATTCAAGTCTCGAAGAAGTCATGACTTCGCGAAGGCCGCCTGTGCTAAAGAATATTTCTGCTGAAAATGTGTTATTCTGTTTTCAAATTCAAATTTTTGGCTGCTTTGTATCTTTTATTACTATTATTCTCAAAAAAAATCTTAATTATGTTGCGTTCTGATTATTATGACCTACTGTCGAATAAGACAGCGTTGTTGGTATGTTCAACCATGTTTAAGTGCTTATAAGATTTCTACACATGTTGTAATCAGATTACTTTCTATTACGTGATTTTGAACAATTTCTCGACAATAGTCCAAAATAATGTTTGTTAGTCAAATTCCTAAGAATTTATAATCACAAATAGTAATTAAGAAAAAGCTTTTTTTATTTCATTCTATCCAAAAGTACTAATTTTATATTACGAGTACTATCACGGTTTTCCTTGAAACGTTTTTGCTTTTAGTCAAATTTGTTCGCGTGTTCAATTTCTCCACCAGTAGCGCCATTTCGCAGAATTTATTTTGCAACCCTTAGCAACAGGGGGTTGTTAATATTGCAGAGCTAATCTTCGAGATGGCGCTAGTGTATTATGCTTACGTCACTAAGTGCGTAGTACTAAACGCCGTTACTAGATGTCGCTTGCAGTTCGAGAAGGATATTTGTACAAAATAGAAAATTTTGAAAGATGCTTTCTTTTCTTTATGTTCTATTAATTTATAAGGCTATTTTTCCATAAATAAGGCTCTTTAGACTATTTTCCATAGTATCTTTGAATTATTAATATTTTTTAGTTCAAAGGTTTCAAGTATACGATAGATATACCTACATTATTGATGGAGTGGAATCTTTATGTTTTTGACAGCATTTAATTTTGTTATTCCATCTACACTGAAAAAGTAGATTGTATACTTTTGTCATAATAATAAAGGCAATACACTCACTTCTACTACCAAAATATCTGTAATTGTGCTACCGTCTAGTAACTACATCAGATCCTTATCGCTTTTTTAAATATTCCTGGATCTTAAACATAACTAGCTAATTCCAATCGACCCATCTGTATGAAAACCGAAAATGTTACCAAATCTGACATCAAAAGAGTGCTTAAAACACTTGAAAATGTTATTTTATCCCGGTCTCATTAATATTTTGAGTTTTTGCAGCTCAACACTTTTTCTAAATTTCTTCGGTTGCTGACAACGTTTAAGTGCCAAATTTTAAGACTTTCTAGGAGATCATCGTTTGGCACAGACTTCAATATAGAAGCGTGATGTTGTCTGTACCTATTCTAACATTATTTTTACTTTTCAGTGTTTTTGAAGTCGGTTTTAATTTTTTGTAAATTATTTTTAATTTTATCTTTTTGGTGAATTTGAAATCACCTCACCTTCCTGACCTGACCTTCCACCGGTCAACACGTTCGACGTACCTATAAAATTTAAGGGTTTCCCTCGATTTTCATGGGATCCCATCATTTGATCCTGACTTTGGTGACCTTAGGACCACCCCAGGAGTATACTCTATCGAATACAAAAAAAAATTGACAATCGGTCCACAATTGGCGGAGTAATCGCGTAACATACACACAAAACACGGGACACACCTAAAAATGTAAGGTTTTCCTCGATTTTTATGGGATCTCATTTTCTGACACTGACTTTGGTGACCTTGGGACAACCCCAGGAGTATACTCTATCGAATACAAAAAGAATTTTGAAAAAAAAGAATTGAGATGGTATTATATTAGGGTTTCTTTCACTTAAAAGATTTCATTCACTAAAAAGTAAAAAATAAAAAATATTTTACAAAAAATAAAAACCAACTTCAAAAACACTGAAAACTTAAAAATAATATAAGAATAGGCACAGACAACATCAGACTTTTATATTGAAGTCGGTGCCAAACGATGATCTCCTAGAAAGTCTTAAAATTTGTCACGGACTTCAATATAGAAGTGTGATGTTGTCTGTACCTATTCTTATATTATTTTTAACTTTTCAGTGTTTGTTTTTTATTTTTAAACGTTATATAACGTGTAAAAATAAAAAACGTAAAACATACGTTATATACATACATACACAAGCTATGCGCATGCACTCGCAACATCTATTTGAATTCATGTCTGTAACCGGGGGCCTATATAGACAAAGTGACAATTCAAAAATGATAACGAAGTTCGATTAGAACAAAATGTATGGGATTGACATGACATAATTATACCATCGCCAAATATCGTGGCAAGTCCATCAAAGTCATCGATTTGTAAGGTGGTAGACAAATTGATTCGCATCGAATCGATGAGGTAGCGAATTGTTTTTTCGTAACTTTCATAATAAAATGAAATGAAATAATGAAATGAAAATATAAATTTTAATATATTCTTTCCACTTCTTTTCTATTTCCCAGCTTTGAGTACTTAGATAACCAATATGTTGCTTTCTTATACGGAAAGAACAGTTCGACACAGCGATCGATAATCCTTACGTTGGCTAGGAATTTGTTTTCATTATCTCTGCAGAGACGATGACGAATTTAGTTATTGCTTCGCTATGAAACGATTGCCACTGGAATGCTGGATGCTGGAAAGTAGCGGCACACAATTATAACCATTGACTGCATGAGCAAGATATTTCGTTTATTTTTATTGTGTTAACGCAAAAATAAACATAAAGGGGTGGATGAAAGTATGTGCGGTGTACCTTCCTACTTATGTAACTACTAAGGCCTCGTTTACGGAGACGCGGGGCGTCGCGCGCCGCGTGTGGCGTGGCGTCTCGCGGCGCGTCCGACGTTTTTTGTGTTTACGGTGGGGTGGCGCGTGAAGCGGCACTCATAATCGCACGCGTAAACACAAACATATGGCAATACATATACGATAGTGTTCATAGAGATGCGAGACGGGAAGCGTGGCGGCGACCGCCGCGGTGCCCGCCGCGATGCCCGCCGCGGCACCCGCGGCGCATCCTCGGTAGTCTAGTGGTCTAGTGTCTGAGATCACTCGGTACTGACCTGGAGGTCCGTGGTTCGATTTCTCATGGGGAAAGAAGTTTTTTTTGCTTGGTTTAATTGGTGGCCCGCCTGGCTAGCTACCAGTACTACACTAGTCTTACCTAAGTGTGTCGCATAATAACAGTGTTGATAGTAACTTTTTTGTGTACCGACAGTTAAAGGTAAGAAAGCCGAGATGAATCTCGCATCTATCTTCACCCTTTTCTCCAGTTTCCATCACTTTCCATTAGGTGAGTTGAAGTCCAAGAACTTCGCTATCATTATTTCGTTTGGTCTGACTTGCTTTCGTTTTTTGCTAAACTTCATTTACCTACAAAAATTGTTTCTACCAAAGTTAAAGAATGCCTGCACCAGTGTGATTTTTCTGAAATTGTTTAAAATTCGTCGCCTCTATTGGCAGAGCGGGCGCGAGCGCCGGCTGTGAGAGATTAGACACGCTAGCCGGAACAATTTTTTAATATCCCCAAATAAGGATGGCGAGACGTTTACGTGAACAGAACATGAGGATAAGCACTTCCAATGCCTTTACTTATTCGTATATTGTTGCTTTAATAAATAGAAAAATAAATGACGATAAATGAAAAAGAAAACGCAGGAGCAATGCTTGTTGTATAACATAAGTACAAAAAATATGCCGCGGATATTATATTTTCAATGAAAACTTGTTAACTTATTTCGATTCTCTAACAAAGCCACAGGCAGTTGGACCAGGAGCTAATGGACAGGTGAAATATGAACTATTAAAATTCAACAATATTATTAATGCTGTCGTATCCATAGTAATATTTTGTCCACGGGACATTAAGCGTGGCACCAGGTTTGACAGCAATACGTGTCGCGTCTAGAATTAGCATACACTTGCCGCTTGCACTTGTCAGCGCTGCCAATAACAACATTGTCTCGCATATATCACTGCCGACCCTCTAGAATCGGAAAGAAGTGTTGCCATGGCACACATTGATATAAACTTGTAACGTGGTGAGGTGCAGTAGTGACGGGGTGGTGCAGTGGGTATGTAGGGCCAGATAAATGAAGCACCAATGGTCTGTCACTGACCTTATATTTTGTTTACTGTTAGTAACTAGCTTTTGCCCGCGGCTTCACTCGCGTTAAATTCGAGGTAACACGGAACATTTTTCAAAAAAAAATAAAGCAGGTATTTTTCGTTGGTAACAAAGAGTCTGTGTACCGATTTTTAGCTTCCTGAAAACTGCGAAAAATCCCATATAAAATTTCGCCCCCTCTTTCAAGGGGTTGGGGGCAGATTTCCAAAAAAAATGATGCAGGATTTTTTTGTTAGTCACAAATAGCTCGCATACCAATTTTTAGCTTTCTACCTTGAAAATTGCGGAATGATCCATACAAACTTCCACCCCCTATTTTAGGGAAGTGGGGGGTTAAAAAGAGACAAAAAGTAGCCTATGTCACTGTCCATCTCTTCAACTATCTCCACTTAAAAAATTACGTCAATTCGTCGCTCCGTTTTGCCGTGAAAGACGGACAAACAAACACACACATGCACTTTCCCATTTATAATATTAGCGGCATAGAGTTACCAAGGGGGGGCGCAGCAAGCGGCTCTAGAATTAAACTGTACAAAGTGTATTCAGGAAAATGATCTTCGCTGTGCACTGACTAATATGAAGCCAAGGATTCATCAATTGGTTAATAAAGTGCAGCCACATGGCTCTCATTAGTTGTATGTTTTACTTTTCTTAAATGATTAGGAACCTACTTTTCAATAAAACTAAACCTTCAACATTTCGGTCCCTAGGGGGGTATAGTATTTTAGCATAATGTTGGGTTAGGCGCATAGGGTAAAAATAGAACCGACTTCAAAAACACTGAAAACTTAAAAATAATCTTCTTCTATATTGAAGTCGGCGCCAAACGATGATCTCCTAGAAAGTGTTAAAATTTGTCACCTACTTCAATATAGAAGAAGATTATTTTTAAGATTTCAGTGTTATTAAGTCGGTTTTATTTTTTGTAAAAAAATGATTTTTAACTTTTTAGTGAATGAAATCTTTTTAGTGAAAGAAACCCTAATTTAATACCAGCTCACCTTCGGTGAGCTTGTATTAAATTTGTGTTTTTCTCGATTTTCTATGGGATCCCATCATTCGATCCTGACTTTGGTGACCATGGGACCACCCTTGCAGTATACTCTATCAAATACAAGAAGAATTTTGGAAATTGGTTTAAAAATGACGGAGCTATGAGGTAACAAACATAAAAAAAAATACAACCGAATTGATAACCTCCTCCTTTTTTGAGGTCGGTTAAAAAGGTTGGGAATCCCTGACCTAAACAGTGTTTGAGGCCTAGTTATTCGTCATCCACAGGCCTAATGCATCTGCAAGGCGCTAAGAAGGGAGTAAAAGTCGCGAAGCCAAACGTTGTGAGATGTTATTTTAGTCCTTTATCAAATAAAAAATAGTGTAGTAAGTGTCAGTCGCGTAATTTACTTATTAAACAAGTAATATATATCAAATACAAAAGAATTTTGGAAATCGGTTTAAAAATGACGGAGCTATGAGGTAACAAACATAAAAAAAATACAACCGAATTGATAACCTCCTCCTTTTTTGAGGTCGGTTAAAAAGGTTGGGAATCCCTGACCTAAACAGTGTTTGAGGCCTAGTTATTCGTCACCCACAGGCCTAATGCATCTGCAAGGCGCTAAGAAGGGAGTAAAAGTCGCGAAGCCAAACGTTGTGAGATGATATTTTAGTCCTTTATCAAATAAAAAATAGTGTAGTAAGTGTCAGTCGCGTAATTTACTTATTAAACAAGTAATATACTACAAACTTACATCGTGACGGTAACGATGAAAAAGATCCTTTAAAATCTATGTAAATATTTCATATTTATACAGAGTACAAAAATAAATTAAATGTAAAAAAACCTTTTTAAAAACAACCTTTTATTTAAATGCGCTAAAAAGAATTAATAAACTTTTACACTAAAACTTTTACTTATAACGTCATTTCACATTTGACACAATTTATATGACATAAAAGCTTGTCGCGAGATTTACTTGTGTGTAGTAACTTAAAAGTACTTAAAAGAGTACTTTTAAGCACCTACTCGTATTTACTTTGAAAATTGTAATGTATAAAATTATTCACATCAAATTATTTAATTTACTTGTTTATCTACAAAAGTAAATCTCGCGACAAGCTTTTATGTCATATAAATTGTGTCAAATGTGAAATGACGTTATAAGTAAAAGTTTTAGTCTAAAAGTTTATTAATTCTTTTTAGCGCATTTAAATAAAAGCTTGTTTTTAAAAAGGTTTTTTTACATTTAATTTATTTTTTACTTTTTAGTTATCACTGGACACGTTTCTCAGTCTGTTCATCTCATTCAACGCATCATTGTTGCAAGGTCGTTTGCCGGAACGTCTATACAGAATTTCAGCCCAATCGGTTTAAGATATCTACTACAAAATTGATTTTTAGCTTTAGAAGTACGACATATTGGATTAATAGTGACATCATTTAATTTTTCAAGTTATTCTTAGCAAGACCTTTTATTTGATACCCATATTGTAGGAGTGCATTAAAAATAATTGGTCCGCCATCTTGGGTATGCAGCCATCTTGGATTTAGAATGACGTCACACAGTTAACCGTGCATTTTCATCCAAACTGTGTGTACTGTGTATACAAAATTTCAGCTCAATGTTAAAGATATCTACTTCAAACTTGATTTTCAAGCTTTAGAAGTCCGCCATATTGCATAAATAGTGTCGTCACATTATTTTTCGAGTTACTCTTAGCAAGACCTTTTATTCGATACCCATATTGTAGGGGTGCATTAAAAATAATTGATCCGTCATCTTGGGTATGCCGCCATCTTGGATTTAAAATGACGTCACACAGTCAATCATGCATTGTCATCCAAACTGAACGTGTATACAAAATTTCAGCTCAATCGGTTAAAGATATCTGCTTCAAAATTGAGTTGCAAGATTCCACCCGAACATACATACATTGCAAGTTAAATAAAAGCTTGCAAAAAAGATGTTAGTTGGGTAAAAGTACCTTAAGTATTTTGAGATAGCAATTTTGCAAAAAGAATGCATTCCTTTATTAAAACTGTGTATTCAAAGACTTCTAAATTTTCTTTCAAAAATCATATTAAACTATTTCTTTTACAAAAACAACTTCTGGGTGTTCCAAAGGGGTACTCGGTAGCGGATTTTGCCATTTGAATGGACAGGATGATCTTTTTTTAATTCTGCTGGATAGGTAATGATTTACAAATGCACACCGTATTCCATATTTACTCACATAATAATTCACATAATAATATAAAACAATAATTTTGAATTTATTTTTCTGCTTCTCCTTTTTACAGTTTCCAGATTTTTTGCAATATTGACTCATTATGCATAAATTTATACACACTGTATACACATAATAATATATATAATAACATATAGATACACAGAACTTTGCCATTTACTGTTAAAATTTTCTTAGTATTTTAATTAACAAGAAGCCCTCGGGTTGTAGCAGAATACCAGTGCTTTGCTCACATCCTGATGTGAGTAAAACCAGTCACTGAGTTGCAACCCTTTTACACTTCTGCAGCGCACACAACGTAATTTTGGATTAGGTACCTACCTACTATATTCTTCATTTTATGTTTAGTATTTTGTTTGTTTGTGTGTGATGAAGATGGTTGTAAATAAAGACTTTATCTATCTATCTATCTATTTGTATAATCACTTGCCTCGACCAGTAAATAAGTCTAAAATGCAAAAGACAACATATCTTATAGTACCGTAAGCTCACATTCAAGCTTTACATTTACACTACGAAAGCCGCCACTATTACGAGCGACATAAGAATGATCCAAAGGTAAAACAGTATAGCTTGATGAGGAGCTTACTGTACCAATTACAATAATTATTTTCTTTTAAATAATAAAAACTGCTTAGAAATAAAGAAATATGTAGCTTTCTAATTTTAAATACTATGTTAATTAAATGAATTTGTTTTTCATTTTTTTGCTCATTGACTTTGATGGCAAATGATTGTAAATTTCAATTTTAAAATCAGTTTTCGATATTATTTCTCGCGCCTATTATTATTTAAAATATTGATGCTCATATTTGGAAAACTGCAGATACAATGAGAATTCACACCCAGTCAGTTGACTCCTCATTATTGATTGGCGTTTTCTTGCCAGACTTGGAGAATGTTTAATTTTTACTGACACAAAGCCTTAGAAAACGGGGAACGGTTCCGCAAACACGGATTTCCAATTAAGTTAGGGCCTGATTGGCAGGTCGTTAGTCATTGGCTCAATGTGGGCGAGACTCGCTCTCAATACCTATGTTTCGCGATTGTTGATGAATGACTTGAATGTGTTTAAAACAGGTGCGCCATTTAAACGCGGCTCGAGAGCTCCTTATGTGAACCATTGCTTATTAATTGGTGCAGCTTATTGTGATAATACATTTCATGTGTAATTTATGTCATTTATCATTGTTGCAATAAAAAAAAAGTTTCCTTGTCGTTTAAAGTTAGATGGTGATGATAGATTTTGGAATTAAAAAGATTCTTTATTAAGAGACGATAAGATTCCTTTTCAATGTAGTTGCTCGTAAAGTAGTCTTTTTTGTGTATAGATATTAACCGAAAATCACTCTTTATAGGACTGTGCTATGGAAATCCTTTATTTCACGCTAGCAGATTTTTTTTTAAATCTTGCACCACGCAATCCATACAGCATGGAGTAGAATGAAATAAATAAAAAATAATCATTCAACAAATAAAACCTGCTTTAATTTGTAATTATAAAACTAATAAAACCATACGATATAATATCAAATTTTCTAACCAATAGTTTTCTTTTATTTACTCGCAAAAGCATTCGCACGTGAGCATAAAAGGTATCATAATTTATGCACGTGTATCATAAATAACTATTTAATGTTCCCTCAAGCAACTTTTTTGTTTATTACTACTTGTAACAATAGAAAATTAATTTCGTGATATACTTACTTAGGTACGTATTGTTTTATGTATGACAAATCACTGTTAAGAAAATGTTATTAATTTTCGATCAACTAATTATAACACAATTAAAACAAGAATATAGTGTACCCTAAAGTTCGTTCATATTACTACGAGTAGCTTGTATTAATTTACCTTGCGTATATCTCTTTTTATTTTCTAGCGATATTCGCAAGAAAGGCTCGTTAATTACAATACCTAAGGCCACAAAGAAATGTCTCCGTACAAAACATGATTGATAGTGAGTTCGACGGCAGTGAAGATATCATGGATAGAGAAACATTAAGTGTATTCCTATGTCGGTCGTGATATCATTTTCATAGGGCCCGTCAAGGTTCTTGCGCTCCCCTATAGCTCGGCGAACAGGGACGTCTGTGGCGATGACAAACGAATTATTTATTTTTAAACGTTATTCCAAAAGAATGGATAAAACGTATGAATAAACCACAGAAATGTATGTATTCGATTCGGTAAAATCTCATTAAATAATATTTTCATAACGAATTTTACTCGGAGTATTTTCTAGAGCATAATAAGGAAACGTTTGTGCTAACGTATTGTGTTACCTATACATCAAAATGAGTTTAGTATTTATGTTATTTGGAAGATTTTAATTGTTTAGATTAAGTTAATAAGAAAGAAAGAAAGAAAAATGTTTATTTGGTACTATTGACTGAATAACAATAAATAACTTATAACTAAATATAAATAGGTACCAAAATGGTCCCCACTTAGTATACGGACGTGACATTAAGCCACGAGTACTGGTATTCTGTGGGGCCCGTTATAAGACTGCGATAGCCCAGCTATATACAAGCAGCAACTCACCACAAAGACTAATAACTTATAAATAATATCAAGCATATAAACAAAATCATAAACAATCACAATTAACACTCGTAATAGTTTCAAAGTTATTTCATAAAATTGTTGAATGAATAACAATTTACTTAATTATCTTATAAAATACGATGATTATTATTAAAAAAATATTCGCGATGACCAAGAACAGGTTGAATGCTCTCTCTGGCTGGAATCAATTTAGGACTGCTGTGACAACAAGGAAAGCTAATCCAAAAGCCATAAAAAGCATTTTGCCATCACATTATCACATTTCGGAATCTTATTATTTTGGACCTTCTGTCCAACTTTTTACTCGTGCTCCCATTTAACTTTGTGAAATAGAACCTAATGAATCATCTGCGTACAAAGGGTGCTTAAGACATCAAAAAAGCAATATATTAAAACTTAACTTTTCGCTACAAATTAGAATGCGAGGTATGCGAACCGTACTATTCCAAAAATATAACTTTCATATTATGAGGCAATTAGTTAAGGGCCCTTCTAGCTAGATATCTTTGTTTTGTCTTAATAATTTTATGGATCTTAATTATCAGAAAAAAATATTGTAATCAGAAAAAATGAAAAGATTATTTGTCTCGTATACAAATGCACAAAAAAGTCGCTTGAGGAAATCACGGCCTCCTTTTATAACATTCCTAATATTATAATACTATTTGAGAATTGTTTAAGGGTTAAAAGAGGTATAGCTACGGTGTCAACACGGCAGTGTGATAGCACTGATATCATTTTCATTTTATACTGATGACTTGCTGTTAGCCACTTATCATCAAATGTCATAATTCATTTTTGTTAAAAAAAATTGAATCAATGATATTGTACTGAGAATAACATGTGTTTTGTGTATATTTTATCGTTTTTTACCTTAAGTAGGTTTATTTCTGAAATGATAATCAACTAATTATATAGAAAAAAAGACATGAGCAATAACCAAAACTACCTTTATCATAATTGGTAAATAATCAACTCTACGGCTGCTTTGTTCCTAGCATTCAACACTGCGATATGGCGAAGCGTCGGAAAAAAACAGAAACGTTTCAATAGAAAACTAGCAATCGTTCTTCGTCAATGAAAAATAAATTATCTATAGAGCTCTTGCAGAAAAAAACCTGTGTTCAATAAACTTACATAGGTATCACATAAAAACAAAAGTTCCTAGAAATCTATGTGTCTAAAGCTTTTCTAAAGTGTTCACGTCACATACTTATTTCAAGAATAGAAAAAAGGTAATAGAAATATTTTTTTCATGAATTTATATTCCTCATTTAGTACGGCTCAATTCAAATATAATTAATAATACCGAATAAAAAAAAACAATGATAAACATATGTTTTGAAGAAAATAAATCGTGACTTTCCTATTCAGATGTCAGTTAATCTCAACTTTTCACGTTTAATTTTATATCTGGCTACATTTCTCGAATGATATTGTCTCGTAAATCAGTCGCTAGTGTTTTTCTTGGACAAGTCTACTGTCCGTTGTTTTGTTTGTGATCACGCACAGCCTGTCGCTTCAGCTCCTATGGTGATTAATAACTTTCGTGCTTTTTAACGTTTTTCCAAGCTATTTTTAATTTCATAAAATATTTCGAAAGCATATAATGCTATGTTAATTAAACTTATAAAAAACAAACATTTTACCTTACATCCTAATAAATAATTTTATAATAATTGTTTGAAAATCAACAACACGTGTGTTATGTATTTAGAGGCATTCATAATAATACTAGCTGTACACGCGAAATTGGAACACACATACACGAGAAATTGGAACGGGACAGTCTACTAACCTGTCAGTTTGCTTTTAATTTTTCTTAATCCTTTAATGCATTAGCGTACATTAAAGGATTAAGATCCTATTAGTTCAAAAGTTTCAAGCCAACGCTTCGTAAGTATAGAATCTTTATGATGTTCCTAGTGGAAGAGTAATTATTGTTATTCTAATGGATCGCGGCATTCTGAACATTCCCCATTGTGAGAGTCTAGGATCGAAGGCCTGATTAATGGTGGTGCAGTGAGGGAGCATTTGGGGGCAACACCCACAGAGCAATCACGTGAATAAAGCTGTTACGATTCTTATATTAATAAAAAGTAATGTTTTTTCAAGAACTCAAACTTCAAGTAAATTAATAGATAGGAAAGTCAGGTAACGCTTACATAAGCGCTATTTGGTTTCAATATGAACTCCTTTTTATTTCAATATCCATTTTAAAAAAATTGAAATACTTTTCTTATTTGTTTCTGTTGTAGAAATTAGTTTCTGTGCATTTGTCAATAAACTTAAATTGTCATGACTCAAATTTAGAAAATTGAAATATATTAATTTGTCATCTCACTGACTTATGGATTCTTATTTTCGGTATTAATTAATTTAATATTACGAAAGTTTCTTCGTTATTGTATCAATAAGACTCAATTTAAAACAAACAATAATTTGATTTCGTATCTCGATTCTTTTACTTAACGGCCGTATTCATAAAAATATTTGAACAATGTTTAAGTTAAACAATGTTGCTATCACTTCCGATTTCCTTTTTTTTGCAATGAGATAAAATTTAACTTAAATATGACTTATGGCCAATTGCACTAACCTTGTCTTAGCTTAGGACGATCACAAGTGACATGCTGTAGCCTGTAGCCCTGTAGGTGACAGCATTATTCTTAGGAGTGTCTAAACTAAGACATGGTTAGTGCAATTGGCAATTAAATATTCTTATGAATAAGGCCGTAAGTTTTTGTTTTGGTTTTTGACATATCTGTTGGATTGCTCTTTAATCAATTACCTGCTACATAATATGCGTCAAGCATGTTTTTTTCTTTTTTCATGACTACACAATTCACTGTTGGCTGCGGAAGGTATTGACAGCTTTGCCGGATTTTCATTTAAGTAGTTAAAACTGTTGTGAGTCTTCTAATTTAAAAAAATGAATTGATTCTAGATGAGTTCTAGAGGACGGGCATCATCTCAAAAATGTTCACCGTCGGAATCTAATCATTAGGGCCTGTAGCCAAAGTATCATTTGCGTTCGTCTGTTAACGTTGTATGTTCTTGATCGAACGGCAATGTATGAGAACTATTTGTAATGTGGAATCATTCCCATACATATTTTTTTTCATCCCATCTATTCCAAAAGAGGCGAAGGGTTCTTCGATAAGTGGACCAAAATGGGTCATTCCGGCGCACTTCATAATAGTGACGTAATGAGTTTTGAATTTGGAGCACTATTTTAATGAAAAAGTTTAAACACAATTCGCTTCGATAAAGTCCTGGCCGATAATAAAAAACGCGCCAGCCGAAGTGCTGACGCAGCATTGGATAAATTAAAAAAACTACGTGGGAACTTCTTGTTAGATTTTTTATTACTTTTTATTAAAATATTACAGACAATTTTTTTTTGTAATTTGGTTATGTAAATACACTATAAATAACTAAAATATTCTTCACTACTTAAAGCATCTCTATTTTTTTTTTAGCAGAAAAAGCAGAGTACGTATGCCACACAGTACTAAAATCATTTGCCACGCTTGGGATTCTACTTTAGAATTCTTCCCTTCGCTCTAGGTTCAAGCAATCGCTCTCGCCCTCAATACATTATTTTGGTCCCTTGTGACACAATCTACTATAATTCTATCTTCGTTATCGATTTTGAATTGATTCGTTGTCAATTTTTTTTTAAATTTATTTATTTGTACTCGAGCAACTATAAGCCCTGGATGTTAAATAACATTTATGATAGATGATAAAACTACTAAAATAACTAATAAATATTAATATAACAGAGAGAGACTTTGGTTGAAGGTCGCCTGCTTGGGTACCTCCACGTTTTCATGAGTACCTAACTCCGTCTTACCTTTTCTGCCGCAAAGCAGCGGTGCTTGCATTGCTGTCTTCCGGTTTGAAGGTTAAGATATGGCAGTGAAATTACTGGGTTTGTTACATTGCATCTTATGTCGCAAGTTGGCAACGTACACTGTGGTTCTTGTGGGGTTTGAAGATTTGCTGCGAATCTCACTACAACCACATGTTATAGGTGATTGTTACCACTTACCATCAGGTGGGCAGTATGCTTGTTTGCCAATTTAATTGTATTAAAAAATAAAACTCTCTATTGCCAAGCGACTAGTGTGCGTTGCCCCGTAACATGGTATCGCAGCATAATGCCACAGCGAGAGATTACGCCGTACAGTTGACCGGCCTATGTTTGTTTGCCAAATCAAGAGCCGATGGGGTCGCATTCAACCATTACCGACGCTAAATTTACCTGAAAATAAATTCATTTAATCTGGTTTGTCCGTACAAATAATACAAATGGTAAATTAGCAAGCTAGTCAAACAGAAGGTATTAAAAGAAAAAATATAGTGTTATGAATTCTAACAAAGAGTAGCTGATAGCTGCTCAAATGGTATAGATTTAATTGATAAGTTTGAACCTGTAAAGAGCCTATAAAGGCCTATGTTGAATTACAATTTTTGAATTTTCAAATTTTACTATTCATATTTAACGACTGAGTATAGCAGGATGAATATAGCTATAATTATTGATTACTTCAAAATTGAAATTAAATAAATTGATATACGAGATGGAGAAAAAATATACGTCTTCTATAAAAGGTTAATAGTGAGCGGAGGGTTTATAGTCGGCTCTTATACGACATACGACTTATGCCAAAAAATTTACTTTTTTGACAATAATTAAAGGATAATTTTGGTGCAACCGGCTTTAAGATTTTTTGTTGAACCAAATGATCGTGTGATTTTCACGTCGGGGGTTGATTCTTGCACAATTTGTGAAAAACATGTCAAACTCCGCCAATTTTTAAGGAAGATTACTAGTATTGTCTCGAGAGCTTATGAATAGTCAAGACATCATTTTAAAATTTGGAGTATTTCTGTTTTTTGATTTACAAGTATTTTCAATTAGGTACATTAGATATTTATAATAATAATAATACTCTTTATTGCACACAAAGACAAAGTACAACAGAAAAAGAACAAAAGAAATAAAAACAGAAATGTTACATTAGGCGGCCTTATTGCTAAAGAGCAATCTCTTCCAGGCAACCTCGGAAGTGGAAAATATAAACACAGGAGATTCAACCGGGGGAAGGGTGCAGAAACTGGAATCGGAAATAAATGTATGATAGGGAAAAGAAATCAGTGTCACGAAAGCAACTAAGGATTCAAGGATAGGAAGTGATCACTAAGATGGTTTTAAAAAGACTCCAGCGTACGCGCACTTCGAATACTCTCTGGGAGAGAGTTCCATAAGCGGACAGCGTAGGATGGGAATGAGCATGACAAGACATGTGTCGAGTGGGGCGGGATATCAAGAATTAAGTTGAAATGAGATCGCAACATGCGATTTGAAGAAGTGGGCCGAAACGAAAAATGAGACTTAAGATATGGTGGAGACGTTGAATGAAACAAAACGTTGTAAAGAAGGCACAGAACATGCATGTCTCTACGCTGTCGAATTGGGAGCCATTTGAGCTGAGAGCGATAGGAAGAAACATGGTCAAACTTTCGTAGATTAAAAGTGAATCTGATGGCTACATTCTGTAGGCGTTCCAACTTATCTAGGAGCTCTTCAGACAGATCCGCCCAAGCAACATCAGCATAGTCCAGCAAAGACAGTAAAAGTGATTGTGCTAAAACTGTTTTAGTGCCTATTGGGAGAAAGTTGCGGAATCTGTTGAGTGACCCATACACGGCAAAATTTTTTATGCGAACAGCCTCAACCTGCGGTTTCCATGACAGGCACTGATCTAAAACTAACCCTAAATTACTTTAATTAACACTACTGTAAAAGGAACAACCGTACCGCCGAATACCAACGGAGGCAACAAACTGTAATCGATCCTTGATACAAAGTATGGACTGCCTATAATTATTGTCTGAGATTTGCTAGGATTGACAAGGCCATACGATTTACTCCAGTCATCGATCAAATTAAGGTCAGAGTTAGTTACAGCAACAGCTTCAGAGAGGTTAGTTAAGGCTGCCTGCGCGTAGATCTGCAAGTCATCAGCATACAAGTGATAGAGACATGAAAGCGACTGAGTAATAGAGTTAATAAATACTGAAAAAAGAAGCGGAGATAAAACGCCACCCTGAGGGACACTTGCAGAGATACCACACCACGTTGACATGGAGTCCTCAATGCGTATGCGTTGCCGGCGCCCTAGCAGGTAACTACGAAACCAGTCAACTACGGTAGGAGATATGCCAAGAGAACGTAGAACACTAACAAGAACATCGTAATCCACTGAGTTAAAGGCATTACTAAAGTCCAGTAGTGTCAGTAATGTGAGGTGTCGGTTTTTCATACCCTGGCGAATATCACGTGTGATTTTAGTTAAGGCAGTGGCCGTACTATGACCTATACGAAAGCCAGACTGTAATGGGTTTAAAAGATTATTGACATTGAGGAACTTGAGGAGCTGTCGAAGAACTAGTTTTTCAAGGACTTTGGATTTATTGTAGAAATTAACTTGGCAACAATGTTTATTCAAATTGAAATTATTTAGGTTTATTTATCTGACATAAATAATCATTTCATAGAAAGATAAAGAAACCAAAATCCAATCCTACTAACTACTCGAGACAAGTCAAGCGACGTTCCTTCAAAAAATGACAGAGCTCGACATATCCAGTGTTCTGATTCGCTGAGCTGTGACTACCATTCGCGAAAAAATTAAAATTCGAACTTTTTTCAAATCCCTGAGAATCAGCCCCCCATGTCAGCAGTGTTTTGTTTTAGTAACCGTTTCATCTGAAGGCACGTGTTGCTTTTCTGACAAACGGATGCACCAAAACAAAGCACCTCACAAGCTTATTACACCAACAAAAGAACAAAGGGCGCCTATTTGTCCCTTAAAAAGCCCGTGCACTTTGAAAGTCGCCGAAGTATTGTTGTCGCAGCGTACAGTTTTTTACTTTGTTTAGTATGTAGTGATTGCCTTGAAAATTTTTTTGTCTTATTTGTAGAAGGCTTGTCGTAAATATGGGTTGAAAATGAAATACGCAAAAAAGTTTGCAAAAAATATGAAGAGAAATTGCAAAAAATGCTACCAAGCTGTATGGTAGTGAGTAAGTCTTACTTACCTTTAGTTTATTTCCGCACATTACTATGTTCTTTATTTCTGGACATTTTTGCGTCCTCTTTAAAGGTATGTGTGCTTAGATATTACACAACTATTGAACGTCGTCTTTGTGCTGCACATTGTAGTATAATTAATTAATGTTTAACTTTGAAAAATAATGTCAAATGAACGATTCAATATACTGATTTTATACGAGTATGTCTTCAACATTTTTGCAAATAACTTGTTCAGAAGCCCATACATTTTAAGTCCTTTTGATTTTTTTTATGCCAAGTGGCCAGATTGTACTATGGGGCCGCGCGGGTCACTTGCCTTAGTAAAAACAGTCGAAACGCTGTCCGTGGGATGCCTAGAGGCTTTTGAAGTGATTGAGGACGGACATACGGTGTCCGACGCGGCCCCCTGGACCCGATACACTGGCGATCACACGGTGTCCACTGTGGCCTAATGGGATAAGCGCGGTTTTATTCATGGGGTTCTACGTGTTACTTAGAACTGCTTCCCAAACATTCGATTAAAACAGTAACAAAACCACTGTGAAAGTGTAATGACGCTTTACGCTGCGATAGCGGTGTCTCATTTTCAATGTTGTCCTTCCGCGCTCCAAAAGTGGCCCAAGAAAATCAGATCCGAAATTCAAATTCAGTATGATTCAGAGGGCCTATTACCGATCTCATGGTTTTGCAAATGATATCATAGTGCAAAACGAAAAATACGATTTCCGGTCAGATTTTTAAACACTTGTTCATTATTTAATGATATCATTGAAATTATGCCATAGCGATGATATCATTGGAAATCGGTAATACCAAATGCAGCATTTCATGACTTCTCTTTCTCAAATTTATACCATGTCATACGATGAAAGAACCATGATTGGCCTGCTGATCTAATCGCTCGTCATATGGTGAAGAATTGGTGCAAGCGAAATTGAACATAACAGAAATGTCAATACGACCCAAATTAAATTGTTTATACATGCATTAACGTTTCGGAAGTTTTTGGACACATTTTCTTGAAATTTTTATTAGACCCAACGTCCATTGGTTTTGTAGGTCAATGAAATTGGGCAGTTAGCATCGATTTGAAAGATTGGTTCAACTTGATATCACAATCAAGTCGGATGGTCTCGATAATACAATAGCCTTGAATTTGTTTGGGTTTTACGACCCAATTAGATCTAGTCAAATTGTACATAAAATTGTGTCGTGTGGGTGGGGTTTTATAAATCTGCTGGCCCATTGACTTAGTGTATAAAATATTAGTGTTGAGTTCTTAATATTAGAATTAGAACATGAGTGTAGATAAAATTATTTTTTCGTAAGGCTTTTAAATTAATGATTCAAGTCTAAGCGTGGAACTAACGTCACAGAAACAGCTCGCATTATCAGTCCCGTGACTCCTGTGTTTGGTGAGAGTACGGCTTTAATAAACACACCAGCCCCCGTAGCACGAACACCGAAACACGATATGATAAATCGATATGTACTGTCAAAATATGTTGCATTTAATGGCTTCCTTGAAATTTTATTGACATTGATACATTAATAATACCCAAAATAACAATACCAATATTCGAAACATACCTACTCAAAACTTCTAAGATAGCTGAAAAATCCAACTTTTTAACTGTTTATATCGATATATCGTTTTATAATTTCGTGTTTCGGTGGTCATGCTAGGGCGGGCAGATGCATTTCTGGTTAATGGTAGTGAAAATTTCGTCTTATTACCCCAAAGAAGACCAGCCCGTAAATAATTGTGAATTGAATACGATGGAATGCTGGTAGCTGATTCGTATCAAACTACCATGAAATACTAAGATACCCATTATTAACCAATTTGTATTTTAATTTTAGGTCTGGGATTCGATTTCTCATGAAGGCAGAAGTCTTTCGGCTGGTTTGGTTGATGGTAGGGCTTCTAAAAAGGAGGAGGTTCTCAATTCGATGCGTATGTTTTTTTGTGTGTGTATGTTACGCGATTACGCCGCCAATTGTGGACCCATTTTCAAAATTCTTTTTGTATTCGATAAAGTATACTCTAAGGGTGGTTCCAAGGTCACCAAAATTAGTATTATTTATTATGAGATTCCATAAAAATCGAGTAAAACCCTAAAAATTTTAAGTGTGTCCAACGTGTTTTGTGTATATTATGTTACGCGATTACTTCGCCAATTCTGGACCGATTTTCTAAATTCTTTTTGTATTCGATAGAGTATAGTTCTGGGGTGGTCCCAAGATCACCGAAGTCAGGATCTGATAATGAAATCCCATAAAAATTGAGCGAAATATTAATTTAATTAATATAAGAATAGGTACAGACAACATTACACTTCTATATTGAAGACTTCAATATAGAAGCGTGATGTTGTCTGTATCTATTCTTACATTATTTTTGACTTTTCAGTGTTTTTGAAGTCGATTTTTTTTGGATGGGAATTTTTCAGCTTCCTTAGGAATTTTGATAAACCCTTCCTTAGTAAGCGCCTAAATAAGCCAACGATCCCCTGTAGGTCATTGCCAAAACATTGCCTTGAAAACGAAACTTACCTATGGAAAAGTGATGGTAATTATTTGGTAGTCACTTCATGATGCAATTCGCTACAGCTTCCTCTGCTCCGGATAAGCAAAACACCGCCTCCGTAGTCTTCTGTACAAAAATTTTGGTGTCCTCTGCATAAAACTTCGAACAATTCAGCCAAAACTCGCAGCGAGACCGTGAACTGATCTTTACTGCTATTGCTCCTTGACAACCTATTACAGCTGGAGGAATTGTTTTCACACAACATATATAGAAACCATCCATCATCATCCATACTGACCAGACCTGGCTCCAACTAACTGTAATTTTTTCCGTTCTTTGGTATATTTTTTTACATGATAAAAATTTTCTACATAGGTTACAATACAAAATAGCTTCGCATAGATTGTCAATTCGCTGGTCCAGGCACCAAGAGGTTTATCGCAAAGGCATGAATGACCTTCTCATGAGATTATATGGCAGAAATGTATCTACAATGAGGGTAAATACTCTGATTAAATAAAATGTTTTACTCAAGATGTTTTCATACTTTAAACCTTACCTTTAAAATGTTGAATGTGAATGTTTATATGAATTGTTATTTCAAATACTATGTCCCATTTGGACATGTTCTTCATACAAAACAAGCTCTACATAAATTTCTACGTTATTCTTTGAAGATGCCGTGTCGAAGTTCCATCGGGAATTTTCGCATGGAACCTAACGATGCCTCACAACAAAATAAAAAATATTTTTGCAAGCAAGTAGCAGGTAAAACTTTATGCCGCGCGGCACCTCAAAGGGGGCGGGAAGAAAGCGCTTTATTGTTTTATGGCTCCTAATAAACGGGAAAAAGCATGTTTGCAGTACAAGGAGCCGCCTCCCGTTTATTCCCTCTTTGGAAACACCGACTGACAAATTTGACAATGGGGGTCAAACAATGAGTATTGTCTTATTTTTTCAAGTACCTCATAACTAGGTATGCTGGTTTTGCACTCACGGGTTGCTTATCAATTTTTTAACTTACAGTGAAGGGCAAATGTTGACCCCTTTTTTCTATATTTCCAAGAATGATATATTGTTTTATGTGTATTAATAGAATTTACAGGTAGGTGGCAAAGATAGGGTATCCGTTTCTTCACATCTGGCTTGAAATGTAACTTTGTGAGTTAGTGGTATTTTGAGCATGCAATTATTTTGTTTCGTACTGAGACATGGTATTTATTATTTAGCAGGTGTACTTTAGTCATTCCTAGAGTAGGTACACCTCTAATCTACTATTTTTGGTGGTAGAAAAAAATATTTACGTGCAAACTATGATTTTTTTACTAATTATATTATCTAATAGATGTGTCATTTGCCTATATTTCAAGGGAATAAAGTGTTCCAGAAACAGCGATATATACCCAGTTACATATAATAGCTGTGCCCGCGACATACGTTTTGCTTTTATAAAGCGCAACGATGTAGTTTCTTTACTTTTTTCGTGGGGTTTTCTCAGCTTTAAAATATCTCAATTTTGAAAAATCCTTCCTTAGCGGGATAGCTTATTATAATACAACGATACCTGTTTCGGCACTATACGTCGATACCGTTTCTTCCCCACTGCTCAACTCGATTGCTCAACCAGTTGAGCAGTTGAGCAGTAGGACATAGCTTTAGATTTCACGTGACTTATTAACTTTTGAATCATAATAAACTTTAAAATATACAATATGGTGCTTAATAGCTTTTTTATTAATATCAATAATACACTACTCTCGTCGCGCTGGTCAAGAGTCTTGATGCGGACTAAAAAAACGTCTAAAGGACGTTTACATGACTTCATCATACGCATAAGATACCTATATCTGCTACTATTAAAAGTAATGTCATTGTATTTTACTATTTAAAGCACTTCGTTTGGAATTGTTTAATTTTAAATATCACAATATCATCAATCAAAATAATTTAAAGTTCAGTATAAATAAAACATTTTAGCGGGCAGGTTGGCATCATTAAAATTTTTCAGTTATTATTTCTACCTCACCCAAGTTATAAATATAAGTATATTTAAGAATGGCAAATACAAACATATTATTGGAATTACAATGATGTTTTAATATTTATTATTATCATGTGTATGAATTTAAAACAGATAAAGGCTGCCACAACAATTTTAGATGCCAGGCTTCGGAACAGTTGCACATATTTGTAAGATTTACTAAGCATTTTGTGAACCAGTAACAAAGGTTTTCTAAAACGACAGATGTACCTTTTTTTTGGACAAATCATAAATTAGAGAAAAAGATCCAAAGTAAATATGAACAGAGAGCCCAGCGGCAAAACCAAATACGATATTCTGAATAAGCCATCGATTGATTTCGCAAGATTAATGGTGGCACATTGTCAGCGCCACAGTATGACGAACGTGCGTGCGAGTTGCGTAACAAAATTGACCTTTATGACGTCACGTTAAGGACTAAAGGATTTCATTTTTAAATTCTTTTTGAGTTGACATATAAACGAACGATGCTGGAAACAGCCAGCGTGACTATAAAGCTTACAGATAAACTTATAAAGCTTAAAGTTCATAGCAGACGAAGATCGTTCTTAGGGCATTATAGAATTTGGAACAGATGCAAGGGCTCGATAGAAATTGATTTCGGAATTCAGTGTGAAATTGAAATAAAAGTTTTTTATTTGAAGTCACCTAACCATAACGAGTGCTTTACGCTTAATCCACAAAGCGTACAATATTTGTTTGGTTTTAAAAACCAATAACGTTTAAAATTAAACATTAATATTTGGTCACATTATTCTTAATGGATTGTGTGTGATATATTTATATTGAGATTTGATACACGTTTTCAATGGTGGACTTGAAAGTTTAGTTTTTACATTTTTTGATAGTTTAGTTTACCTAATTGTCAAGCTTGCAAACTTTACCCAGATATTCAGATTTGGAATTAGGATCATATTTTCTATAATTTTACATTGTCGATTCAAACTCCTAAGCGCCGCTATTCAATAGTTTTAAGGACTTTCTACAAATTTTCATCTGAGCGATGTTTAACTCAGTATATTTATTGCACGGCACGCAAGACCTCATACAAGTAAAGAACAAAATCACACCAGAAAAACAAACGCAGGAGGCCTTATTGATGAAATAGCAAGATCAGCCTGGCTACGTAAAATATAATAGACACGTGTAATTCATAACTGAAAAAAAAATGAAATAAAATTCAAAAATGGTAAAAGCAAAAATAACAATATTATGTACTTAAAGCTGCATTCATTCACGAGCTGTGGGTGCACGCGTGTACCGACAGATGTGTGACCATAGGAGGTATGTACTTCGACATACGACGCATATGTCTCTGCACCCCGTCCTATCATTGGGCGCGTATTAATGCTTACGTAGAATGACAACACAAAAATGTTTGAATATACGAGCTACTTTTTGAAAGTATAGAATATGTTGGTAACATTGGTAATTTAAACATCTTTACAAATGTGTACGTATCTATATAAAATAAAAGACGATGTAATATGTAATATGCTATGTTAATCAGTAATGTAATGAGTAGTCTTTTTTTTTTTTTTTCTCTTTATTTATTTTGGGGCTTTTACCACATGGTAATGTCAGCCCCATTGTATCTTCTTAACTTAACACATTTCACATACATACATAGAACTAAAAACAAAAGAGAATACCATATCTAAAAAGCTAAGGAACATAACTTTTTAGCCGTAACAGATTTAGGGTTTGACAGAATGGCCTGTATTATACCAACATCGTTTAGATTTAGTTCTAAATCTTTAAAAAGTGCCTGTCTCTCATCTCTGTTCTTTACACAATCCATCAGCATGTGTTGCACATCTTCGATTTTATTACATTCTATGCAATTGGGTGAGTCAGCTTTTTTCATAAGATAAGCAAATTTTGCTAATGGATAGTGTCCAGAACGCAGTCTGACAATTTTTTTTATATAGCCTCGGCTCAACGTGCTGTCCTCGAACCAGGGCACAAGAGTAGGTCGTCCTTGAATTGATCTATACCATATACCTCTATCCTTAGAGACCTCATCAAAGTATTGATTCCATTCTTTATGACAAGCGTTTTTATACATTGGAAGGGACTCCGATGAGTCCGGTAAATACTCAAATACAGGCCCCGTTACAGCCGCTTCTTTAGATAGAAGGTCTGCCCTCTCATTCCCCGAAAGACCAATATGAGCTGGGACCCATTGCAATTTCACTTCTACTGAGTAATGAGTAGTCTAATGGTGAGAGTTTTTGAAATCGGTCTAGTAGTTTTTGCCTTTATTTGGAACATTCATACATACAAATCTTTCCTTTTTTATAATAATAGTGTAGATTATGTAAATACGTAGGTTTAATAAAATTAAAGCTTTCTTTTAGCTGTATGCTCTTAATTTATGCATTACCTAAATTTAATAATAAGTAATATTTTAAACGTTTACATTGTTGTGAACATTTTTTAAACACTTTTTATAAATTCATGCTGATTACAGCCGGTAGTCATTTTAAGAAATTATCGAGTAACTTCGGCAAATCGTGTACACTATCAGCATGGAAAAATCACCAGAAACGCACGCGCACGTCTCGCACTGCGCTATTGTCTCGACCGACCCCCGATTGAACTGTTACGACGCGTGAGTTATGTTCGTGCGGACTTAACACAGGGTGCTCATTCAAAAGCATTTTTAACTGACATCAAAATAAAAAATATTTTACAAAAAATAAAAACTGACTTCAAAAACACTGAAAAGTTAAAACTAGTATAAGAATAGGTCAGATAACATCACACTTCTATATTGAAGTTGGTGCCAAACGATGATCTTCTTACAGTCTTAAAATTTGACACCGACCAACCTTTTTTTTAGGAGGGAAACTTCTAGTTACGAGTTCGACAAGGGGCCGCGGCTGACGAGGCCGCCCCAAGAATATGCAATTGGACTCGGGTATAAGAAACCCCATACCTGGCTAAAAACCCTCCAGATACTTCTAACTCCGTAGGGATACAATCGGGATCGGCTTTAGCCATTCCCCGATTGCGCCCCCTTACACCGACCAACGCTACCTCAACCCTAAATTAGCGTTCCCCTCGATTTTCATGAGATCTCATCATCAGATCCTGACTTTGATGACCTTGAGACCACCCCAGGAGTATACTCTATCAAATACAAAAAATATTGAAAATTGGTCCTCAATTGACGGAGTAGTCGCGTAACATACACAGACACACCTGCAAATTTAAGGGTATTCCTCGATTTTCATGGGATCCCATCATCAGATCCTAACTTTGGTGACCATGAGGCCACCGTTGGAGTATACTCTATCGAATACAAAAAGAAATTTGATAATCGGTCCACAATAGGCGGCGTAATCGTGTAACATAACACCTTCGGTGAGCTGGTATTAAATTAGGGTTTCTTTCACTAAAAAGATTTCATTCACTAAAAAGTTAAAAATAAAAAATATTTTACAAAAAATAAAAACTGACTTCAAAAACACTGAAAAGTTAAAAATAATATAAGAATAGGTACAGACATCACACTTCTATATTGAAGTCGGTGCCAAATTTTAAGACTTTCTAGGAGATCATCGTTTGGCACCGACTTCAATATAGAAGTGTGATGTCTGTACCTATTCTTATATTATTTTTAACTTTTCAGTGTTTTTGAAGTCGGTTTTTATTTTTTGTAAAATATTTTTTTTTGAAGTCGGTTAAAAGGAGGAGGTTCTCTTATCGTCGGAATCTTTTTTTTATGTATGTTCCCCGATTACTCTAATACGCCTGAACCGATTCGGAAAATTCTTTTTTTGTCTGAAAGGGTATACTCTAGAGGTGGTCCCATTGTCACTATGTCATGATCTGATGCTGGGATCCCATGAAAATCGAGGGAAACCCCTGAATTTCATAGGCACGTCACCGTATTTTCACCGATTACTCCGCCATTTGTGGACCGATTTTCAAAATCCTTTTTGTAAACAAAAGAGTATACTCTCGAGGTGGTCCCATTGTCACCATATCATGAGCTAATGATAGCATCTATGAAAATCAAGGAAAACCCTCGAATTTCGTGAGCACGTCCGACGTGTTTCATATTTTTGCTGAAGATATTCAGGTATTTACTTCTGGTAGTCATCATATCATGTTACTGAGCTGATGATGGAAGGTTTCTGGTAGGTTAGGAGTTCGGGAATAATTGTTTCAGTACTGTTTAGAGCGAAAGACGTCTTATTTTAAGTTATTCTGGTGTTTGCCTTGGCTCAAACTCTAAAACGCATGTATTATAAACTAAAAAGATCGAAAAAAATATATATTAACAAAAAATAAAACCGACTTCAAAAACACCAGAAAGTTATACATAATATAAGAATACATACAAAATCAGTTTTATATTGAAGTCTGTGCCAAGCAGTGATCACCTCGAAAGAATTAACAAATGAAAATAATAATTAATATAGTTACTTAAAATTTGGCACCAACTTCAATATAAAACTGTGATTTTGTATGCCGTCTTAAATTATTTATGACTTTTTTGTGTTTTTGAAGTCGGTTTTTTTTTTTGTAGAATGATCTTGTCAATTATATATGAAACAATTTTTGAGTTTAACTACCTACCTATAATATATTTGGTGTATTTAATCATGGTTTATAAAATATTCAGTCTTTCTTATAACTGTTAATTCTTTGTTCTTACGCTTCGTCCCTTAGGATGATACGTTTTATTCTCATAATGATTCTACTGTAGTCAGTAAGAAATTTTCTTTAAATAAACATTGTTTCGTGGCTTTATTACATTATTTGTATCACAAATCCGGCTAATTACTATAAATATAATTTTGTTTCAGTTGTAAGATTACTGCACGCAATCACAGGTTGGCTGGTAGAGATCTCTCTTTTGCGTTTTGGGCCATATATATGCATCGAACCCGGTTTATCCACCTATGCATCATTTTAATTAACGTATTATGTGTTTTTTTGCAATAAAGAGTATATATGAAGCATCTACACACGGGTTCAACACAATATGTTTCCTATTTTTTTTTTTTCAGCTACGCTTAGAAACTCGATGTTTATTTAACGACGTTGCTAGCTATCGACGCAAACACCTGCAATTATTGAGTGTGGTAATAATTATAGCTATACCTAGTGTTTATCATCTAGTTTCTTATTTGCGTTTACTTTGGTAAGGTGACAGATTTAATATGGTATGTTGAAGTATTCCCAAAAATACATATAGGTACAATATTTGGAAGAGCGGAGCTTCCTAGCACAAGCATATCTCTTGCTTAAAAGGTAGATCCGACCATGATTTATTGTAAACTAACCTAAGTTACCAAATAAACATTTTTGATTTTGATTTAAAAAAATATATCTCGTATTTAGTTATCAATCATCTACACCAATTATATAAAGAGGTAAAGTTTATGTTTCTAACAATTAAAAGTGTTATCTGGAACTTATCATCGTTTTCTTATTGTAATGTAAATGTCGTTAGTGTTAATAATATTAAATAAATAAATAAATTTTATACCACAAAGGTGGCAAACAAACATGTGAGCCGCCTGTCACTGTGATCCCCACTGCCTATGAACGCTTATGCAACATAGTGGCATCACTCGCGCATTACCAATTAATACTACTGAAGCAATTTTGAAAGCTTATTCACCAGAAGAGAGCTACATTATTCATGAGTGACAAAGGCTATATTTGATTGTGATTAATAATATTTTAAATGTGAAATGGCAATATTAAAATGGCCAGGCGTTCTGTTCTTGAATCATTCGTCTGTAAAATCAAATTAATTTTCGTCGTAATGTTCTATTGATTATAATCTACCGGATTACCGGAGGGAGACTCTGTCCCATAGTCGCCTGCCTGGGTACCTCAGTCTTACCTATTTTTGCCGCAAAGCAGCAGTGCTTGCATTGCTGTGTTCCAGTAAGATATGGCAGTGAAATTACTAATTGCTGTGACTTTACATCTTATGTCACAAGCTGGCAACGTACACCGTGGATCTTGTGGGGGTTGCAGATTTGCTGCGGATCTCACAAGAGCCACATGTATTATAGTTGACTGTTACCACTTACCATCAAATGGTAAGTATGCTTGTTTGCCAACTTAGTTGTATAAATAATAAATTCTTCGAAAATAACACGAAGATTAGTGAAAATCGAACGCAGACGATGCTCGTCGAATATTCAACGCCTAACGAATGATTCAAAAATAGAGATGCGTTAAATTTTCGGCGTGCGCTGACTAAACGGTTTAATACTACTACTACACGCTTGAATTCTCGACAGAATATTTTATTTCATGTAGGTACCTTTTTGTAAAACAAAATTTGCTTGTAATAGCTTCTTGTATCGCTCGTGTTATTTATATAACTGTAAATATAGTAACTTAGATATATTTATCGAAAAAATTGTTCGTTATAGATATAAAATTAAAAAAGTGTAAATGTTGTTTGAATCGATGTAGTGGCTTATTGAGATGATTGTTTTTATTTTAGTGGCGACTGTTATTGTACTTAATCTGTTTATTGTAAGTTATAATCTTATAGTGGAAACTTAACTGATATGTGTATTATGGTAACGTTATTCTAGCTGTAAGTGTTTGTATATATTGTATGTTTCCCAAATACCTAAATATAAAATAAAATAAAATAATATACTTATTAAAAATACTTACTTTAAAAATATATATAAATACAATATATATAAAAACAATAGGCTTCTAAAGCTGCAAGATTTATAAAAAAAGGTAAAAATATATCAATTTAGCAAAATCAAAAAATCTCAAATTAGAACACACTGTATAAAATCATACAGCACAGTGACACACATACGCGGCTTTACACTAAACCAATAATAGAATAAAATCAATCTACACTACCCTCTATAACTCACACGTGCGCATACCAATCAATGATTTGCCTATGCGTACACGCACCCACACACCACTGCGAAATTGGAAATATTGGCATTGTAAACATTTATAGATATTTGCGAAGTATGCTGATAAACGCTTCTATTTCTGTCTCTTTCACACTCATTGTAATAAGCGAGGCGAAGCGGCGTCAGAGAGAGACGGCGCTCCCGGTTTTACAGCTTTGCGGAGGGACAATGGCGAAGCTATTGTTGAATGTACCCCAAACTTTTTTTAGGTCACATAAAAGTATTACATTTGTTAGGGACGAGCCGACTTACTGCATTATGCTCGCTTTCTGCATTCGTTTCGCAGTCAACCTAGGAGACGGACCGCCGTCTCCCACGCAGTCCAGTTTTAGTGTCTATAATTGTGGAATAAGTGATATTGTATGACCTCTCACCTCCAGTATGTCGTCAGTAGCAACAACAAATCGTGCCAGTGCAATGTGGAATAATTGTGTTGATGTGAATAATCAAAGTGCTAAGGATTTGAAACACTATGGATACGGACAGTTTCCAGTGATGCATACGAGCTCTTATGCCTACCAAAACAACGCATACCCGGTCAATGCCGATATTGCGCACCCGTATAGTGATGGTTACGGTGCCAGATCCTATGAAGCTAACATGAATAATGGGATTGTCAAAACTGAGCCTGGCAATTGGGATGGCTATAATCCCAATTATGTATACAATAGTCAAGCTAATGTTGATATGATAAACAAATGGAGAGAAATGAATTATTACGCGCATCAGCAGCCCAATAATTATGGTTACGAACAAAAATTAAAGACAATTCCGAATCAGATTCCTTCTGATAACAGAAGTGATGATGCCAGATCTATAAACTCACCTAATCTGTGTACTACTGATATCGACTACGGATCACCACAAAGCGCATCTAGTATAAAACCTGCAACTCCAGAACGAGATGAATCTCCTAATCTCCGATACCTTTTGACGAACCCGCAGGGTAAAAAGGCGATGCCATACTATGTGAATGACAAGCCGATTGCCAAAGATGCGTCACAGGGTACGATTTACCGCGCAGATGATGTGAGCGAGTGGGAAAAAAATAATGAGGTTTTGCCTGAGAAGGAATGCAATTTGTTGCAATTTCATGGTGGATTCGAGGGCAGCGAAGGTCAAACGTCAGTCAAGAGCAAAGGTGCCGTGGGTGGGGCGCCGCTCGCCAAAGAAGGCGCACCGTCATCGCTGCCGCCGGAGCCCTGTCGGGATGTGACAAGGGTCCAAGCAGGCGGGGACAATGCGGATTACGCGGAGAACAAAATGGCCGCTGTATCGGATGTTCAGGGATTTTATCCGTGGATGAAGAGTGTAAGCGGTATGTCAAACATTCTTTTACCATTTTTTTATCATTTATATATGATAGTTCCAATCCCTTATTGATTTACATAACGTGCAAAAGCTAATCCCCGTTAATTTCATTTATAGACATGAAAATAAAAATTAATTTTAATTTCGACTTGTAAATACTCTTCCCTTTTGTATGTTTTTTAATTCACCCTTTACATTTTATTATACCAATGATATTCATTTTTATCCGAATATAATTTGAAGATAAATGATTCACTTTCTCTCTTTAAATTAAATTTATCGATTACTTTGCAATTACAGGCGACGATAAGAAAGAAGGCTCAAAAAGGACCCGACAGACCTACACCAGATTCCAAACGTTGGAATTAGAAAAAGAGTTTCATTTCAACAAATATTTATCAAGAAGACGCAGAATTGAGGTGTCTCATGCGCTGGGCCTAACTGAGAGACAGATCAAAATTTGGTTTCAAAATAGGAGGATGAAAGCCAAGAAGGATGGAAAATTGACTACATCTCCAGACCCATATGGTGGCGATGAAGCTATGAACTCAACAAAAATAAATAACATACCGGATTACATAGATATGAGGCAGCCGGCATCAATAGGAGACACGTCATATCCTAGTTACACTATGCCAAATTTAGGTCAATCTAATATGCCAAATAATATTTCTCCAAACTACATGCTCTCTGCATTTGGTGGAATGATTCCAAAAATGTGACGATATATTTGTCATTTTGTTTAAGTAATTGTATTATTCCTGATTTTTTTGTATAAATGTTATTTAAAACAAATGTATAAAGCACAACACTAGTGTAATCAGGGTTTTAATATTTTCATAACATATATATTTATAATTATGGTGATAATATGATCGATAAATTTATTTTAATGTAAATAACTATAATAGTTTAAAAACAGTTCCTATAGTCTTAAAGAAAACTAGGTAAATGAATATGTAATTAAAATGATTATTTATCGACATAATTGAACGCTAAACATTGAATTATAGCTAAAATTTAATGGATTTTAGATAACATACATATAAAATTTCAGTGATCAGGGATCTACTGATTAATTGTCTGATAAAAAATTTGCAATAAATTATTTAAAGTTTTAGTCCATTAAAAATGTAGCTATTTTTCAAATTGTTTGCACTTCTCTAGTCAACTCAGTGGCGCTAAATAAAAGAGGAGTTTTTATTCCTGATTAACGGTGAAATTATAAAAAAATACTTGTAGTTTAAGTAACAGTGTAGAAAATAATTATTTGTAGTTTACTTATATGTTTTAAGTATAGTTATGTTTATTTTATTAATTATTTCTCCTAAATAATTAATATAATTATTTACCAATGTGCATTCCATTTGTAATTGGCTAGTTTTATATTTTCACATACTGATTTGTTCTGATTCTTATTAATCATGTAACAAATGATATCAACTACGGATCACCTCAAAAATTGATAATCTGTATAACATATTTTCTTGATTGCATATAAAATTAGCTATCAAAAAACAAAGAGATCTGTAAAATAGGTCTATATGTAGATTGCTAGTAACATAATAGACCCAATAATAATAACATTGTCATAGAATACAAATACTGTTATTAATTATCACAAGTAATGAACTTAAAAATATCACCTACAATATATAATACAGTAAGTACCTTTCAGTGAAAGGGCTTATTCTCTCTATGTTACAATGCTAACAGTAAACAAATTGTAACCCTTCCCGCTTAGTTTCAAAGGATCGGCAATCCTCAAGCGTTTTATTGAATGTCCCTCAGGACTAAGTTAAATGTGCAAATGTTGACACTTTGTCACAATTTTGACATGTTTTGACTCGTTATCGGATTTGGTCGGCTTCTACAGTTGATTTTGCTGAGTAATCCTGTTTGGGTAAAGCTACCTGTTTTGTTGTAAATAGATTTGGGATTCTTGACTTACTTTGAATATTATTTTGCGGTAACGTGTTTGGGTGGACGACAGTTGAAATCGTAATCATTAAATGGCAAGGAAAATAATGGTTGATTTGAAACAAAAAGCAATAAAATAATTTAAAACACATTTTATCGTTTCTTTTTTACCCTATACGAAGAAAGATGAAAAGACTTGTATAGTTTCAAATGATAATGTTTAAAAATTTTGCTTAAAAATGTTGCTTAGGATATTATTGGAAATATTTTTAAAATGTGATTTATGAATGGATGGAAAAATGGATTTTGTGAAGTGTATGCAACAGTGTATGCAAAGGGCTGGCGATTGTTTTTTTATTTTTTCTGGAAAATGTCTAACTGTATGCTGTAAGAAATTGTTTTAATAAACACTCAAAATGGCTAAATGAATTGAGACGTAATAAATCAAAAATAAAATTTTCGATTATTTCGTTTCTTTTTTGGACGAGGCAATAAGGGTCATTTCCGTAACTTTACCAAATACAGAAAATTTGTCACGAAATTATCCATTATCTTTTGTGTAAATTTCATAGATTTACCAAAATGTACAGTTATCAAGAAAATGGATACTTTACATAAAAACTTTATTAATGGGAATTATAATGAATTTAAAATTCCTTTTCCACTGAATACTTACTTTTACTAGCTAACCTTACCATATAAAAAAATTGTTAATTGAAAAAATGCACCTCGTCCAGTCTCCTTACAAACTGCCCCGAAAAAGGTTTATTGTGTAACTTTTTTATTAAGTATTCCAACCTTGATCAAACCAAAAGCAGTTTTTAATCAGTGAAAGACAGTTCAATAAATTAATTTTTGAAATCCCTGATGTAGTCTAACTGGAAAACGTTTACACTAATAACTATTAATACCTATTGTCTAACTTTATTACCACTGCGGTCTATACATTATGATGATCAGAGTTCAATTAGGAGTTCAGTTCCTAATGGAGACAAAACACAGGCTTAGGGATAATTATTTATCGTAACAAATCAATCTTTCTATAAATGCTTCAATTTTATTTCTCTGTTATCTTCTGTGTGATCAACACGCAAAATTATTAATTAAAACGACTCACGTGTTTATTTTTGCAAAATGCTTATTCGCAACAAGACGTTTGTGCAGATATTATGTGGCTAACTTCACTGCTCAACACACCCCAGTATTAGAAAGTAGGCCCTCTTGCTTTTCAATAGAGGATAACAAAGAGAACCCACGAAAGGGACAGCAAACGATGCAAAAACGAAGATAGACAAGGAAAGGAAACAATACCCCTGCTCGGGGGTAAATCGCATCGGCGCATGTGCAACAGACGTCAAGATGGCTGCTCAGAGATCGTATTTTGTTTTGGTTCCTTAAATCTTTGGTTAAATTTTTGTATACAGTCTGAAACTCGTAACTAAATAATAGCTTAGATTTAAAGTAACAAATACATATTGAAAGTCAGTTATGTGAAAATGTTTGAAGTAGTCTAGTCAGGTGAGTGCAACCAATGTCAATATTGATTTCATTCAAATTAAAATATCCTCATAATCCATTGTAATAATGTTATTTGTTGATCAAAATATGCAATGGCATCTTTAAATTGGCATACTACTCGTAAATCAACATCAGCTAAATATTAAGATCAAAAAATTTAAGTATTAACCATAGCAAAAGGTCTTCATCAAAAGCGGCGCCAATAATGTGAAAAATATGGCTTCCTAAGTTCGTCATCAGTTTGTTTGTACAATGTCTAAATTAGCGGATAACTTTAAGTCTAAACATTATCAATTGTCATGATTCAAGGAGCTTTTGATTTATGTATTTTTAAAACAATTATCTGTACTTTGGGTATAGTAAATTATGAGAGATCGTCGTCGCAGGACAATAATAAATATAAATGTTATTTACTGAAATTAACATATTAATATAATTAAACATAAACAAACGTTAACGAATTGTTAACTTATCTATCAAAATGTAGTATTAAATTTGACCGATAAACTAACCGTATAACCATTACTTACATTACCTACCGCACTGAGAGCGAGATGGCGCTATTCGTAGCGAAAGCGGTGTGTCTCTGTTTCAATATTGTTTTAACCTTGCTATAAGCGATCATGGTAAGGCTTCAGGGGGCCTAGATAAGTGGCAATCGTTTTATAGAGAAACGATATTTAAATTCGTCATCGTCTCTGAGATGACGAAAAACAATTCCTAACCAACTTAACAGGATTGTAGCTATCGCTGTGTATATTTATAGTGTGTTCTTTCTATAAGAAAACAAAATATTGGTTATTTACAAAAAAAAATAATTGCCAGCATACGCATTAGTATTTTAATAAATAGCAAAATAAATGATATAAGTACGTATCGGTTTCGGCTGAAAATCTTATTTCGGTCGAATAATTCATAAATATACTCGCTAAGTAGAATTGTTCTTTCTATAAGAAAACAAAATATTGGTTATTTACAAAAAAAAATTATTGCCAGCATACGCTATTAGTATTCTAATAAATGGCAAAATAAATGATATACGTATCGGTTTCGGCTGAAAATCTTATTTCGGTCGAATAATTTATAAATATACCTATTTTTGAAAGATATAGATAGGTACCTTGAAACTTTTACTTACAAATTTTAAACAATAATAAAAACCTTTGAATTGATATCAACTTTAACCAACATGTAATTTTAATATTTCTCAAGTGCTATTTCTTAGGGTTCCGTAAGTACATTAAAAAGAAAAAGAGAGGTGTCCCGCAGGGTTCCATATTAGGCCCTCTTTTGTTTACTCTATATACGGCGGATATATGCTCCGTAATAAAGTATTGCCAATACCACGTCATGTACGCGGATGATACACAGCTTTATTTGTCGTTTGATCCAAAAGACACGTCCATAGCTGTTGAAAATATAAATAATGACTTAAATAGCATTGCAACATGGTCGGAAGCAAACACACTGGTACTAAATCCTAAGAAAACAAAGTACATGATATTTGGGACTCCTGGTCATATCGCCAGTATAATAAGCCATAATCCCGCTATCTCAATAAGAAATGAGCCCATAGAGTTGGTACACGAAGCTCGCAATCTTGGAGTTCTGATGGACGGGGATCTGCGCTTCGAAAGTCACGTATTAGAATGCGCGAACACCTGCTTTTATAGACTCAAAATACTATATCGTATCCGTGACTTCCTTAGCGTAGATCTGCGCGTCAGACTATGTGACGCTCTTATTCTCTCTAAACTGTCCTATGCTGACCTGCCCGCCTAGCAAATCCACAAAAACACGATATGATAAAGCGGTTTATCGCGGTGAACTGTCAAAATACAATAGGGTTTCGTCGTATTTTGACAGTTCACCGCGATAAATCGCTTTATCATATCGTGTTTTGGTGGACGTACTACGGGGGCTGGTGTATGGTCCACGCCTGCTGGCTCGCACAGACCGCGTCGTGCAGAGAGTACAGAACGCCTGTGCGCGTTTTTGTTTCAACGTACCTCCGCGCACGCATGTTACGCCGTATTTTAACTCAGCTGGTGTCCTGAAGATGGCTTATCGTCGGGAACTCCACTTGGCTGCACTCCTTTTTGGCACTATTAAAACTGGGAGACCTCATTACCTGTTCGAAAAGTTAACATTTCGTGAAAGGACAAATTCCGGGTGTCGTCCTAGAAATTGGCCACTCCTTTTACCTCTACATTGCACTGCAGCCTTCCGTGGCAGTTTTAAATATTCAGCCACCAAGTGTTGGAACAACTTGCCACCACCCACTCGTGACCTTTTGTCTTTTAATAGCTTTAAATCTAAACTAAAAAAATACCTTTTAGACAAACAAAAATGTTTACCATTGGGTGGTCGTGCTGTTCCAACATACTTGTACACATAGTATAATTTATAATCTATACTATATTTCCTGTATATTATTACACTTGCATTTAATATTAATATAATAAGTATTTTTTAATTATGTATTTTATTTATAGTAGGTAGATACAATCTTTACAAATACAAACATTCACACTTATAACACTGTATCATTCATCCCATCGCTTTACTTTTATATATTTTACATTTTCTCACTGTGCGTTCAGCTGCGTAAGTACACGCTTTTTCTTGTTAAGGTTTCAGCTGAAAACCAGCGCTGTGGCTCTGTAGGTCACAGCATATGCTGAGCTGCGTCCTATTTTCGCATCACACTACAGCGTAATAATAAATTATAATTATTATTTTCTACAAAATAATCTCTTTGTGTTTTACGCTTTTTATTGTATTCTTTACTTTTTTTTTCTTTGTTCCACCTTTATGTTATGTTGTAGTGTTTGTGAAAATAAATGTCTTGAGTCTGAGTCTGAGTCTGAAAAAATGGAACCCATAGTGCGGCCGCACATTATAAGAAATTTCTAACAGAAAAATTCCGACGTTCGCCGGAAGGCATGCATGCATGACTCGATGCATTTTGCATTAGATCCCGCACACTGTTAGAAAAATTCTGACCGAACGTCCATTTCTGATGCACACCAGACGGCACCTCAGCCGGACGTAAGAATTTTTCTGTTAGAAATGGCGGAAGGCGTGTTTGCCATAGATTTTGTACTAGGCCCCGCACACTATCAGATATTCGCGTCAGTTCAGGCACGCCGACGCAAGCTATACTTTTTTTTCGTTGTTGTTCCGTAGGTAAGTTCTTGATGAAAATGAGCGAAATTCAAGATTTAATTGCAGAGGTGGAAAAATATCTATGTGTGTGGAATTTTGAGCAGGAAAATTATCAGAATAAATCTGTAGAAAGCAAAAAATTTACTTGGGGAGACTCTCAATCTGCCGTGTTTTAAGTAAAATTGTCTGTCTTCTAATCTTGTCGTATTAATAGGGTAAACCCAATATCGAAGTTTTATTTATCTCTTTTAATTAAGCAAAACAACAGTGCTAACAGCAATAGCGTATCTTCATCCATGTTGGTCGATGTACGTTAACATAAGTATACAGATGAAACACGACTGGGCTCAAAAATTGCCGGATCAAAATGTCTGATAGTATGCGTGGTGCGTCAGGCGAGCATCAGAATTTTTCTGTTAGAAATTTCTTAAAATATGCGGCCACGCTTATACTCTCACTTCCTTGTTCATTTTTGCCCGCCAAGACCCTTTTTCTCGGAAACGCGTAGAGATATCAAACTGAAATCAACTATGAAAAAATCTCACTTTTAAATCAACGCGATCATAGAGTCTGACAAGCGAATCGTGGCACAAGCTCGTGGCGGTAAATTTAAAAATCTTTCATATGTTAACCCTGAATATAGTAAGAAAAATAATCTTGATGCTTGATTTTTTAAATATTTTATGATAGCTATTTTTAAAACAAAATAATAATGAAGAGATCTATTACGAACAGCACCATACGAACAGATTACTTAATTGGTCATTTATCTATAAGACTAGCCAATTTTTTAAAGGGCTTTTTAAAAAATAATACAACATCAATAACTCATAAACAATATTGTTAATAGTTTTTCAGAGAAAGAAAAGCCCGACCGAGTCAGAAAGTTAGCATAAAATAAAATTTTAACCTTTAGAAATTTTGTCAATTACTCCACTTGTGCTCAGACCTTGCCAAGATTTTTTTGGCCTATAATTTTGATGTACATATGTTTCGTCTAAATAAATTATTGTATTTCCCTCTTGCCACTTCTGATCAATAGTTCTGAGGTATTTGTGTCTCCAAGCCTAAATTTCAAAATTTTCAATTAGAAGAGACCGTTCGATTTTATTGCTCTTGAATTCAAAACCCTTTTTTAACAATATTTGCCTTAATATTTCACGGGATCCTGTGAATCCAATAGATTCTCGCAGTTCTGCTAATAAAGTTTTTATTGTTGGAACTTGCTTTTTAACAGAATAAAATTCATTTATTTTATTACGAATTACGCATATGTCAAAATCATCCAAGTTTGAAACATGGGGTTGGCGAGGACGTTTTTTTCCTGGTGTGTTAGACAAGTGCGTTAAATAACTTGATTCAGAGGTAATCAGATCTTTATTCTCAACATCTTTGAGCTCCTTGACTAAATCTTCGATTTTGCATTTAATGTCTTCGTCATCCGACATACCTTTAAACCAGGAATAATTTCATAAGTAACTACTTGCTTTTGACGCATTAATATACATTCTAACACGAAAGTTATATAATAATTTCCAAGAAAAGCACCTCTTTTTATTTTAATGTACGATAAGTATCAAAATGTTTTGATTATACTTACTTACAGACGAAACAATTTCGTCCAAAAGACGTATTTTTTTCTCCACACGTCGGCTTGTTTCAGTTTTCCTCTGTTCATACTTGTTTATCATAATATATAACAAACTCCGAACATTGCTTTTAACAGGTTTCGACATTTTTGAAACAATAAACATATAAATTTCACACCACAGCAAGACGTAGAGGTTATGATAATTTAAAGTGACATTTATTTTTTCTACTTATGGCAGTTTACAGTGTTGCCATTCGAAATAATCCTCGTGCCACGACTCACTTTTCAGACTCTAGCTTAAATCGTATATTTTCTAAAAATTTTGATACTTTCCCGTTGATCTAAAAGCAATGACTTACAGCATTATGTTATAGAAAAAATAAAACCCTATCGAAAAACGTAAATATATGCATAGTTAGGAACTTATATAGTTAGAAAAAAAAAGTTTGTACGGAACCCTCGGCGAGCGAGTCCAACTTGCCTTTGGCTGTTTCTTGTTAAATAAAGAGATAGAAAGATAATTTTTTTCTAAAATCTTCATCGCACATAAACTTAGTTTTACAAAATTACATTTAATCCCTAACAATGAAGTGGTATGCGGTCGCGAGCCGCGTCCTTGGTGCGCAGAGTTCGGGCCAGCTCCAACACCGTCCTAGCAATGATAGCGAGCAGGATTGACTGTCCCTACCTCTGGCATTGCTGTGAGAGACATGTCTCGGTACCAAAACAAGGGAGAAATTATTAGTTCCTAATTATAATTTAGAATTTCAATAAATGTGTCAATTTTAATTTTGTTATGTTTTAATTAGTGATTTTATGTAAATTTGATAATGTTTATTTATAATGTATGATTTTACTCAATCTTAATTTTATTTGTATTTTTTTTTTCTTATTTTATTTTGATTGACATTTGCTAAAATTTATGATACTTATTTTATTTTATCTATGACATTTTCATTAATTGGTATCTAATCTTTGTTTGTAATTTTGTATTTTATGGGTCTAATGTAACCTGAAATAAATGAATTTGAATTTGAAGTACCAATGTTATACAAACTCCAATGTGTACGGGTGTGTGTGTAAAAGGGTCGCAACTGAAGGCGCGTTCCAGATAAGGACGGATTTGCAGCATTTTAAAATTTTTTAGCATTTCACGTTTCACTAGCCTTTGGTGTTAACTCTTCGTCCTGGTTTCGTGTGTTCCATTTAAACATTTTTGCTACGAAAAGCTAGGACCAAAAACCCATATATGTATATTTAATAGTATACTATGTATATCTAACTTATATGTAAAAGAGTAAATATTGCAAAAATCTGGAAACTGTAAAAAGGGAGAAGCAAAATAAATGAAATTTAAATTTATGCATTGTGTATGAAGTGATATATTATTATGTGAATGATTGTTCAATATGATGTGCATTTGTAAAAATCCTTTAGTTAGTAAGCAGAATAAAAAATATCCTTTCTATTTAAATGACAATATGCGCTAACGTTTTGGAATACCCAAAAGTTGTTTTTGTAGAAGAAATAATTTGTTTCTTGAAAGAGAAAAATAATAAATGTCTCAAAGGTGGAGGTATGTTATTCCATTATTTGATAACTACTAAGGTAGCGAAAACTGCCAGTGAAGGCCACAGTCTTATGACGATAAAATTTTAAGAGCCATCTACTGGCTCTGGTGCCATACATATCATGATAAGGAGATTTTTAAGCTTGTGAAAAGATATGTCGGCTTTCTAAAGTTTAAGATATCAAACTAGCAAGGTACAACCTGGTGGTTTGTGAGCTAATATTCAGTAGAGATGCCTCATTTAAGTATGGTGAGATGTGACTCTCGGGCTGTATTTTAAAGCAGAAGCGACAACATGCATTATGCATGCAAGAGAGAATAATCTTTTACTAGAAAATCAATGCAAAATAAATATCATTGCTCTGCTGTTAGTCTTATGTGGCGAATAAATTTAATATCACGCATGGCGTTCATTAGAATAAATTGTGATTTATTATTTCATAATCACCACAGCTAAATTAAAAAAAATCAATCTAGACACCTTGACCACTATGGATCTTTGTTCCTTGTATCTTTGAGATTAAAGTTACAAGCAAAGTTTCACTAACGACGCACCTTGGTTTGGTTGCCATAACCGATTTTACACTCAGATTATTTGGATTTAGTCATTATCATTTGCCACCCAAGATTCATTTTCTGTGTTCGCTTGCGCAAGATAAGTTTGTGAGTCCATACGTTGAATAAGTCTTGAATGGCAGGTCTAATTAATCCCGACGTCGAACGCGAACATTCATTGAAGTCGGATCAAAAGAAACCTTCTAATGGATATTTGAATACCGCGATAGTATGTATTTACCTTCGGTTCGAACTGACTCAGAGGGCTTAGAGATTGTAAGTCATTCGTTTTGTATATAGGCAATGCTGAAGGATTAAAATATAATTTTGTTTGAGATCCTGAATAAGGTATGTTTTATTATACCCATTGTTATCATCACAGCTCATATACGTCCCCATCGACGGGCGCGAGCCTATTCTAGGGTGTCTAGGCCTAATTCTTTTAAATATTTATTTATTTAGGCCAACCAACAAGACATACACTAAACATATACATAAAAATCTTAATACATAAAACTGAGCTGAGCGCTGTCTAAGTTAAATTAAAGGTCGCCACGGCATGCATCAACAAGGGTGGAGATGTATCAAAAAATTAGCAAATAAAAAACAATAGAACAGCATAGGACAACCGAAAGACGAAAAAGGTGTTCCAACTTTCTGGTGACAAATTCAAAAATGAAGAAAGAAAGCTTTCTGCTTTCAAAATATGATGAGCTTTCAAAATACGTCACTTTAAGCGGTGGCTAGCTTATTTGTATTGTTAAAGAGGCCCTTAGTTTTGTAATATTCGTAAGATCCGCAGAATATGAAATACTGCATGTCGATTCTGTAAAATTCGAACAATAGCTCGCACCTCACTTCGATATTCACGCTCACTTCGCATAAGATACAAGATACCCTTACATAGTCATTATCACGAGTTAGTAGCGATAAAATTCTAATAAATACCTCAGAACTAGTTTTTACCACCTTCAGAAATAATTTTAAATGTATTTTTAAACTATTATAATAAACTTTGAATGTTTTCACTCACAAAATAGCAACGTTTTATTTGACACTTTGTTTCGAGTTCGTGTGCGAAGTGAGCTTCGAAGTGAGCTTCGAAGTGATAAAGGAATTCCCTTTACGGAATGCCACTTCATACGTCATCCCATATTTATAATGTCAAAATCTCACGGTCACTCTAGTTCCACTCGCTGCCACGCTCGCAAGTGTAGCGCTGTAGCACAGATTACTTAATAGTTTCTAGTAACTTCAAATCTACATTCCAATTTTGAGAATGCTAATCTAAGAACTCACTGCGGAATCAGATTCGAAGTTTAAAGTGAGGTTTTACAGAATCACACTACTGATCCAAATTGGATACTAGTGCCTTAAGCGCTTTGCACAAAGAGGTGGGGAAGCGCGACGGTGACGGAACTGCCGTAAACGATTTATTTGCACCGCGCCGCTTCCGCAGGTGGTTTTTGTGTGGCATTGTCGATAGTAACACAAACATTACAAAAATTCCGCTCCGCTATTGTTCCGCTTTCGCCTCTGTGTGTGGAACGATTTAATGGTGATTGATCGGAAATAGTTTCAGGAGTATACCTACCCCCTTACCATGATAGCAAATAAAACAGTCCTGTTTTTACCCTTTGGGAACCCTATAAAACAATGAGAGGTGAATACTGCAATAAGAACACTACTTATCAGAGGAATGCGAGTTTTGTATACAGTAAAGGTAATTTCTTATAATTACTAACAGATTATTAATATTTTGCTATACTAACATATTATTAATATTTTGCTATACTAACAGATTATTAATATTTTGCTGACTGGTCTCAACCAGTATACCTTCATGGTATACTGGTTGAGACCAGTCAGTATTGATCTGCAGGTTCGTGTTCGATTCCCCATGAGTCAGAAGCTTTTCTGCTTGGTTTGATTAGTGGGAGGGCTTCTGAGCCCAGCTGGCTAGCTACCACCGTGTTATCTAAGTTCATCGTGATAATAACAATGTTAATAACATTGGTGTGTTTCAACAATAGGAAATATGAAAAGAACTAGTATTATAATTTTATTGATAATGATTACACATCATAATACTTTAACAAACTGTAAAAAACGGTCTAATTATGATGAAAAATAAACAATTCATAAACTATTGCGTGCCATATTGCATATCTGACGAGTGTGATTACGTCACCGTCTCCGTCAGATATCTGTGTCTAGTCAGCAGCAAGTTAAAAGCTTCGAACTTAACGATTTTAAAAGTTGTTTTAAATAGGTATACTGGTAGTTTCACTAAGTTGTTTGACTAATGAAAAAGCTTTGGCCTATAAAAAATAAGAAAGTGTAATATTCCCTATTAGAGAGATTCTCAGTTGTTGAGAAGTCCAGGCGAAGCTCATTCTCAACTTCAGCCCTTTTTTTCGGGGAAAATGCGTAACCGTACCCGCCGTTGGCTAGACGGCGAGCGTGTGTAGGGCTCTCCCGGCAGAGTGCCAGGCCTACCCACTAAAACCCCCCGGTGTTCTCCCTGCCCTTATGAGCGCGTTAGGTAAGGTCCACACTGCGACTCCACTACCCACGCGCCCGGGCAAGCCTGACCCACTGGTCGGGCTATCGCCAAGGAGGGATTGCCACACGGGCAAAGCCCTAACATCACTTTCCATCAGATGAGATGAACATTTCCTGTTGGTTGTAAAAAGTGTCAAGAAGTATACATCAATTGGGATAGGGAACATCGAATCTAAGGCATTAAAGGGTTTGTGTTAATTTCGCCAAAGTATTTTGGCGCAACACTTACGTTGGTGTCGTAGCATATGTAGGCATCGGTTGCCGCCGATTTAGAAGCTTCCTTGGCGGCTGATTTAAAAGTTTTCTTAGCAGCAGTGCCATGACAACCAACGGCGGCCGTTGAGATGGCCCTAGCGGCCTCAGTGGCGTTAACTGTCGCTGCTGCGATGTCAGTCGCTACGATACCCTCGGCAGCAACTGCGACGTCCACGTCAGTCACTGCGACACATTTGGCAGTAACTGTAGAGGGGGCTACTGCAACGTCAGATACTGCGACTCCCTCGGCAGCAATTGTATCGGGTGCTGCTGCTATATCCTTAGCGACAACGGTAGCAATAATCTCAGCGTCACCACTACCACTTATCAAACACAAAAAATATTGCGTCTAAATATAGAATAATAACTTGATCTACTAATAAATTAAATGAACTGCATTATATGTAACATAATAATTAATATTTGGTAATCGAAAATAGTATTTGAACCTCTTTTTTAATTATTCATTAGTTACTTTTAATGATTGCTGTCTTCTTGGTGTTTATTTTTATCTCCAATAAAACTTTGTATTAATATTTTTATTAAACTTTAAAATCAAACCACGCTCAAACCAATTTTTTATACTTATTGTATCCCATTGATATTTTTAATAAAATAATATTATTAAAATTTTCGTTATATTTTGTTACGTGAAAACTTACTCGGCTTAACTTCGAGACCAAACGGAACACATTAGGTGTTTCATATGAAATTAGCGTTGTATATGGAAAAAAATAAACCGAAAATATTATTATATTATAATACATATTTTATCAATCGAAGTATGTAACAATGCCATTATTATCTATTAGCATCTATGAACTTTTGTCATTTAGGGGTAGTTTTCGATGAAAAAAAAACATATTTTTATCATTTAAAACTGTTCGGAGTGCTCCCTCATCAACTTTCAAAACAGGAATGGGATGCGAAAATTTTAATCGATTCCAAAGCAAATCACCCCCGTCCATTGAACGGGCGATCTGCTCCCGACGACGTCATTGGAGCGTTGTTGATAAATGGACCCGGCACAAAGCGTCCTGCAGGATTCTTTTGTTGATCCGCTTTTTGTATGGACACTGATGTTTCTGTAACGTGACGTGGCCGTGACGTGTCCGGAGCATGGTCGACGGCTTCCTCCATTATTTTCGATGCTAAAAGCTTTGCTATTTTTCTAATAGCATTATGATAGTTGTGCCGAGAGTGTATATTTCTTCGTACATGAAGAGATTGGTAAAGCTAGCAATCAGCTGTGGCAATAATCATGGCTAATATTGCCAACGATAATATGCAGGTGGGTCAAACCAATACCCCCTGGATAGTTCTAAATATAGATGTAAACTAATTATACTCACTGAAAGTAAATATACCTCTATTTTTAGAAATAAAAACAATTACTTTCAAAGATTTCGCAAATGTCTCATACCAGAGGCGGGGGAATTTTTTTAAATGTTTTATTTTGCTTCATTAATTTATGTGTTCCTTTTTAAATATTTGGTAAGGTATAATTTTATAAAGCAAAATGAAATTTGTGCAGAGCTTTAAATGTTTTCAAAATCTCCAAAATAAATCATATCCTTTACTTAGCTGGATAAAGTAAATTTTAAATCGTACCTTTGAAACAGTACACTAACCTTTAATGGATGTTCCTCTGACCCCACATCAAAGAAAACTATCCCCCCGTCTTTAAGCCGCGTTGACCTTAAAGTTGAAACAATTATGTCACTCGTTATCTGCTACTACTGTTTACAGACACAGATATTAATTGCTCACTCCTTTATAATTACCGTATAATTTACGACGACCGATAAGGCAGCGCTTTGATCGCTCACTTCAACGGCGAAGCATCTGTTACAGATAAAAACGTTATAATTGCCCAGTCTTTGAAGTAATTGAATGTAAGATTTATTCCATTTCACCATTTAGTTTGTTAGCGATACTTAGCTGGTGCAGTACTGCGCGTGCTGGTTAGCTAATTGGTCCATTATTCCCAGTATTATGCTGTCCGCAATTTGGTTTTTGTGAGTTGATATGGGATTGCAAACTTCACGGATGTGAACTAATTTTAATTTTTACTCTCCTTCTTATTATTTATTTATTTTATTTTACAATTTATGTACACACAAAAAAACAGCATCAAGAACATATACACATGGAAACACTGTACAAAGGCACTGCTTATTTCTTAGCGAAACGTCTTCGAGCAGCCCCGTCACTAATACAAAAGTATTTAATATGGTAGTTGTGTGTGTAAACACAAACAAAGGTAAAAATAATATTAATAATAAAAGACCTACTTTAATTAATTAAATAAAATACAATATACTAAAAAATACGGATATATAAAAAAAACTAATAAACTACATTGTTAAAAGATAATAAGCTTTTACTCGTTTCTTAAATAGATGTAAAGTTTGACAGTCGCGAATGTCGCTTCTTATGATGAAGTAGATTAGATCGTCTACTTGTTTTTTTTTTAATATTTTCGTATTAATATTTGATGTGAATCCTGTACAGATTTATCTAATGAAGAATTTTTAAATTTGATTTTCTTTATCAAAAGTATCTGTGTCTGTAGGTACACACAACAACACGCCCGACTTTACATGTTTATGTCGAGATCCCTCTTATGTCGCTCGTAATGGTGATGGCTTTCGTAATGCTAATGTAAAGCTTGACGCATTGCTGACTGTACCAATTTTGATAAATTTTGATTCAGGTATAGATGAGAGTCTTGAAGAAACTAATATGCTTGTTATACAATAAGGGCAGTAAATTACTACAGTGACTGAACCTACCCAAATAGACCGCGGCGCGGCGCTGGTGCAACTATAGGTAATTTTTTTGGTAACTCTTGAGGAGAAAAAAACTAATTTTATTAGTAATTCTCGGCGAATATATGCCTAATTGATGTATGGACCTAATCGTGTTAAAGAAAATTTTATTCAACGATTATACTGGCGATATGCAAGACAGTGGTGGGTTACACGGGCAATTACTATAACACCGCCACTGTATAATAGCCGTTATTAAGCCGGGTAATTCAACGCCTTTGCGAAAATTTATAATGACTCAATTTATTGGCGAGTTTTTGCGAAAACGCGAGCTTCCGTTGGCAGGCTTATTATATATTTTGATTCCGATCATGTACCGCCTGACATGTTTAGCTCGAAGACGGCGTGGAATGTGTTGAGTGAATACATTTCTTAGCTCAAAGTTGATTTTAATTACAAAACTATTATACTATAAGTTAAAAAAATTTAACTTGTTACAAAAATCAATAATTTAAAATGTTGTAATACCAACTGATTTTTATGTATAATTTATGACTTTCAACCATCAGACCGATGATAGATGGTTATGAAGAAGTGTTTTGAAATGCTCATTTTCAACACGCATCGTTTAAAAATTGAGAAAAGTACGTTATATTAAAATTGTTCGTAGTCGTAACAAAAACAGTCACATGAATTTTTTTTTATGATTCAATGGTTGTTCTCGTATTAATCCTGTGATTTCAATGTTAATTTTTCCAACTTAATTACAAATCTTTTGATGAAAGTGTGAAATTTACATTGAATCTAAAGCCATTAAGATAATAAAAACATAACGTTTTGCATCACATCTACAAAAAGCTATTTAAAATACACTATTCAACTTATAAAATGGTTAAACTCATAAACGAACTCTTAATTTAAACATAATTTAATTATAAATATAACAACCATAGCGTACCTATGCTAATTGCTAATCCGTAACCTATGTTGTGATGAAATGTCAATAGCCATCGGCTTGCCCAAACCTGACCACTACCTCTGACTGAACATTATAATGAATGCAATGTTTAATATCAATAAAAAATTTTATTGGTTTCCTAGCAACATGAAGTATACATAGTGTTCAATGTGTGTCAGCAGGGCAAAACTTAATTATATTATCATTATTTTTCTCAAATAATAACGACTCATTGTTCAAATTAATCTACATTTTAATTTTCTGAAGATTACCAAAATAAAATACTGGTAATATTTACGTTACGAAATCTTAATCTCTTGTTTGACGATAAGTACTTAGGTACATGAACTCTGGTCCAACATTCTAAAATAGTGACGACTAAAATAAAATTGTCAGTTACAGTTCGAATCAAAACATAACGTCATTTACCTGACCTTAACGCAATACGACGTAGCCAGGAACAGCGAAATGCCGATTGACCAACCAATTCGCGGTGACCTCTGCGGGTGTTTAGACAAAGTGCCGTTTCATGAGAGGTTGTAAGGTCTGAGAGATCAAGTGTGGGTGGTGTGGAATCGGCGTCAATGTCACTTATGTGTTCAACCCGGCGAGTGGATGGAGGAAATGATGGATGACAGAACAACCGGGCCGTTGCCGTTACCACCGGTATTTATTTGGAGTTGATAATACCGACGTAGGTATTAAAAAATGTTCCAACATACCCACTGTTTTAGAATTAGCAAATATTTGAACTGCGTTTTTTGTTGATGTCGAATGAATGCATAACAGCAACATTACATATGTAGCCATTAAACCAAATATCTAATAACCAAACTAAGCATACTAGTGCGCCTTAAATAAAAGTAAATACACCAGTATGGTAGGTAAAAAATAAGCATAAGCTTATAATGAATTTTTGAGAACCAACTAAATAGCCGACCTTTATTTCTTTTTCCGGGGGAAATGCGTGACCGCACCGTACCCACCGTTGGCTAGACGGTGAGCGTGTGGGGCTCTCCCGGCAGAGTGCCAGGCGTACCCACTAAAACCCCCCTGTGTTCTCCTTGCCCTTATGGGCGCGCTAGGTAAGGTCCACAATGCGACTCCACTACCTACGTGCCCGGCAAATTATATAGCTGATTTAGAGTTACAAAGATAATAATGAACGATATTAGGTACTACAAGGATTCTCCACAGGAGGTGGAGCGAGTTCGTACCCTGGCGCAGAGGGAGGCTCTGCGCCAGTGGGGTGAGGCACTCGGCTCCCCAGCTGCCGGCCACCTGACGATCGAGGCGATTCGTCCGGTTTTGGAGGAGTGGGTTGGGCGCCGGCAGGGCAGCCTAACATTCCGCATGGTGCAGGTACTTACCGGGCATGGCTGCTTCGGTCACTACCTGCACCGGGTCGCCCGTCGGGAGGAAACGCCGCAGTGTCACCACTGCGACGCTCCCGATGACACTGCCGAGCACACACTATTGGTGTGCCCGGCTTGGCGACGCCAGCGCAGTGAACTCAACGCTGCGCTGGGAGGCGGAAATCTCTCGCTGCCGAGCATGGTCGTGGCCATGCTCCGTGGCGAGGCGGAATGGGTGGCTGTCGCCTCCTTCTGCGAGGACGTAATCTCGCAGAAGGAGGCCGCGGAGAGGGAGCGGGAGGCAGATCCTCAAGCCGCTCCTATCCGCCGCAGACGGATAGGCAGGCGAAGACGGGCTTTCGCACAAGCGATGCCCGTCTAATGACCCTGCCGTGGGGGCCTGCGTGCACGGTTGGCCCCGTGCACGCCGCCGTAAGGCCCTCCGTCTGGGGATTGCCCTGGTGTTCTCGGGCAATCCCCCCTTGGCGATAGCCCGACCAGTTGGTCGGGCTTGCCCGGGCGCGTGGGTAGTGGAGTCGCAGTGTGGACCTTACCTAGCGCGCCCATAAGGGCAGGGAGAACACCGGGGGGTTTTAGTGGGTAGGCCTGGTACTCTGCTAGGAGAGCCCTACACACGCCCGCTGTCTAGCCCACGGCGGGTACGGTGCGGTTACGCATTTCCCCCCGAGAAAAAAAAAGGTACTACAAGGATTGCCTAAAGTTAGTCATTAGTCACTGTTTCAATTGTGTTAATGAGGCTAGATTGAGATAGCGTCAGACTTAAACTATAATAATAATAATAAACTTTATTAACAAGAAAAGCATATCCATATCATAAAACAGTTTTATTACAGTTTTTATAAATATATACGTACTTGATTTGAATTAAGCATCCATTACCGAACTAGGTGGATAATCTGTGTGGCGCCTCAAACCTCCAAGTACTTTGACACTTCCTCTTTAATCAATGTACGTATATTATATTTAAATTAAACATATAAAAGCAAGGCCGGAATACTATGACTACAGACAACGTTTTGTAGAGAGACCATGAGGTTTTTACGCTTAAAGTGTAAACATTTAACATTTTATTCTTTAAATATTTAAAAAATGACTTATTAGTGATAATGATGACAGTAAATAAGTATTCACTGGACGGCATACATTTATTTCAATATGGTTTAGTGCGTTATGAGATATAAAAATATAGCTATATAGTTTTATCGTTTAAAATGAATAGTGTTGATAAATTGATAATTGACATTATGACATTAATGTTCATTCGTATTTTATTCATAATCACTATCATTTTAACCCATATACGTCTCACTGTTGTTCACTATTTACTACTAAGGTAAGAAGGAATTCTCTGTGGCTAGACGGGTTGTAGGATTTTGTCTCGAGTGAACTCTCTTCGCAGAGGTATTACTTATATTGCGATAAACTCTCTACCACCTGATATACTACTTATTCTAGATAGTCGATAGTTTTTCTGTCTTGTTTAAATGTTTACAGAAATAAACATGATAGAGTCAGCTCTATATGTGTCCCAATTTTCCGCGGCACTCGGCCGACCCTCCGCGCGCACGAATACCAAATTGTTTTTGACTGACAGCTAAATGTAAGTTAGCATTGTTTGAGCGACGCACCGCAGCCTTCGAGCACCCGGCTCTTTCAATAATTATTTCACAATCCGATACCAACTATTCTACTTTTGTTTTTGCAAATCTCTAGTTAGATTAATTTTCTCTTCGCTAGTTTCTTAAGCCGAGATCTTTATTTAGCCTCGTAAAGTAGGTTTCTTTTTTGTTTCCGAAGAGTGTTTGCTGGTATATTACTCGTATTATACTAGCTGTGCCCGCAAACTACGTTTCGCCATAATATTTTTTTTCCCGTTTTTGCAACATTTTTCATTGATGCTCAGCTCCTATTAGTCGTAGCGTAATATTATATAGCCTAAGCCTTCCTCGATAAATGGACTATCCAACACAAATAGAATTTTTCAATTTGAATCAGTAGTTCCTAAGATTAGCGCGTTCAGCCAAACAAACAAACAAAAAAACAAACAAACAATCAAACAAACTCTACAGCTTTATAATATTAGTATAGATTTGGCTCTTTCAATAATTGTTTCACAAGCCTATATCAACTTTTCTACTTTTATTCTTTCAAGTCTCTAGTTAGATTTTTTTTCGCTAGTTTCTTTAGCCGAGATCTTTATTTAGCCTCGTAACGTAGGTATTTTATGTTTTCGCCGGTATATTATTATATTTGGCTCTTTCAATAATTATTTCACAATCCGATAGGTACCAACTATTCCAATTTTATTTTTGCAAGTCTCTAGTGAGTTTTTCTCTTCGCTAATAGTTTCTTTCGGCCACGATCTTTATTTAACCTATAAAGATGGTATAATGTGTGTTCGAAAAGTGTTTGATATTTTAAGGGAATAAAGTATGTACCTACGTATGTGATGCTCACGACTATTTTTATCAATGTAACATTATGTTTTGTTTATACAAAGCATGAAGTTAAATAATAAGCTGAGCCGCCTCCGTGGTCTAATGAGGTGACGTAGGGCTGATTATTACCTGAAGGCTTACCTTAAACCAATTACGATCGATCGACTTCGAGGGTGAGATTTTTTGAACTGGTTCCGCACGCAGTATGATGGAAATGTTATACGATTTACATTGCGAAGTTTATTTTTTGTGTATTTATTGTGGTTTTTTGACAGAATATATAATATTTGTAAACGTTAACTATATTATACCAGAAAATTTTGAAAAAAAATTGGAAAATTTAATAATTTTCCGGGAGAAAATTTCCGTGATTTTCAAATTAGGATCAGGGTCCGACCCACTATTAAAAGAAATGGAACACCGTCACTTATACAAGGTTCAAGAGTAAGCCTGCAGGTTCTGATTTGGAATTCCAGGGTTCGATTTTTCATGGGAGGAGATGTTTTTCAGCTTTAATTGGTTAGTAGTTGGTCTTCTGAAGCCTATCAGTTAGCTACCACCGTCTTACCTAAGTTTGTCACAATGATAACAATGTTATAACATTGTTGTGTTCTAACAGTTAGAGGTGACATAGCCAGCTGCTCAGTTGTAGAGGAATCCAGATGACGATCGTTTTCATCTTCGTCTTTAGCGTTACTTACCATCAGACCCCCTAGACAAATGCCACACGCTAAATTTTCCGCAGTCGTTCCTCAGAAAAAATGTATGGAGATGACATTAGCTGCGGAAAAAATAGCGTGAGGTTGTCGTAAGCTAATGCCATTTCCATACATTTTTTGTGAGGAACGACTGCGGAAAAGTTAGCGTGTGGCATTTGTCTAGAGCCCTAGGTGACATTAAAGCCAAGAGTTTCCCTGATGTGCGTAAAAAATGCAACAAATTGGCAAACAAACAGACTGCCCTGGCTTTCCTGAAAGTAAGTGACTACAGTCACTTGACTATTATAGTTAGTGACTATTATAGGTACATGTGATTTCTGTAAAATTTCCAAATTCCTGCAAATCCTTAGAAAGACCACAGGATGGCATCGTTACCGAGTAATTTTACTGACCGTCTTACCTTTACAATCGGATCCGAAATCGGACTATTTTTATTTGTTACACTATTTTAGTTTTCTATATTTATAAAAGGCTTTGATGAATGACTGACTGAGGTATCAACGTAGAGCCCAAACTACTGGAGCTTAGCAGCATGAAATTCGGTACAGGGGTTGTTGGCTTATGTAGGCGCCCACTAAGGAAAAAAAATTCAAAATTCTACCAGGAAGCTAAGAAATCCCCATCCAAAAAATAAGGAAACTATAACGTTGAGTTTTAAAAGCGGAACGTAGTTCGCAGGCACTGTTATTTATTATATAAATATATTTGCTTTCCCCACTCAAATTAGGGTCTCTTTTTATGTCGTAACGGTTCAATGCATTTTTTATTCTATGACCTGATCTGCGGCCCTACCGCCTAACTCATAGCGATTAACGATGGTGATAGCGAAGCACTCGCTATCGTTTTAACTTCACGCGTTTCCTACGATAGGCGGCAGCCCTACCACTTAATTCACTCGGTAAAGTTTTAGCTCTCTAATCTTGTGATCTTTTTTTTTGTGGGATAGGGGGCAAGCGAGCAGACGTATCACCTGATGGTAAGTAATTACCGTCGCCCATTGACACCCGTAACCCCAGAGGAGTTACAAGTGCGTTGCCGGCCTTTAAGGTGGGAATACGCTCTTTTTTTGAAAGTTTGAAGGTCGTATCGGTCCGGAAATACCGCAGGCGACAATTCGTTCCAAAGTTTGATCTCGAGCGTCGGTGGCGGTGAGCGTCGATGGTGCTGTGGCCTCGGCACTGGACTGTGCTCCGAGTAGAATCGGGAGGCCCGCGATCGATCCTGCCATGTACCAATGTGTTTTTCGTTTCACGAATTTCATATGTACATTTATCTGACGCTCCTACGGTGAAGGAAAACATCGTGAGGAAACCTGCATACACCTGCGAAGTAATTCAAAGATGTATGTGAAGTCAACCAATCCGCACTGGGCCAGCGTGATTTGACTAAGGCCTAATCGCTCTAACATAACTAGTTAGGGTAGGCTCGTGCCCCTCGGTGGGGACGTATATGAGCTGTAATGATGAATCTTGTGATCTCGTACCGCCTATCATAGGAAGTTACAACGATAGCGAGTGCCTCGCTATCGCCATCGTTAATCGCTATGAGTAAGTCGGTAGGGCCGCTGGCTGTGAAATAAGGTACATTTATAATACAAAAATCACATTAAATTAATTCATTGACATAATTATTATCATATCAACTTCTTGAAATTAGTAAGTACTGAAAAATATTCAAATGAACACTGTTGCATTCTAAAAATTAACACGCCACAACTAACGTCTGAAACTACAAATTCATTAAGTGAATGTCCTACCCAACATTCTTCACAAAACTTGCGGTGATGGAATTGAAGGGCAAATAAAACAAAAGTTCCTTCGCTGAAAATACTCTTACGGCTTGCGAGCTTTTTAATTTCATTAAAACTTGGCCTTACTTGCCAAGTTACCCTATTTTACTAGGTAGAAACTCTATGCGAGTAGTTCGATAAAAGAGTTTAATTAAGACCTGTGTTATTAAGATTATGAGATTTTCAAAAGACCTCTTAATTTTTCATTTTTCAGAACTATAATTTGCAAAAGACAAAGAATATATGATTTATATGGAAAACTATGTTCATGATCCTAAATCTCTAAAAAAATATTTATATTTATTTAAAATAAAGGTTATTTTAAATTAAATATGTGTTTTCTTTTTGTTACAGATTCAATAACGAGAACCGTGGAGGATATGATTGCGGACCAGCTTCTAATAAACATTATTTAGAAAAACTTCTTTATTTTATGATGAATCCTACAGAAATGGATACTTTTAAAAATCAACATGATATTATAGCCAAAGCGTTTACTATCTATTGTCTATTCTGTTCTGTTTCAGCGTACACCCTTGACTTAAACTCGCTTGCATTCCAACGCAAAGATAGCTGGAATGCTATTAAGTACACATGTACTTAATAACATCACGCGCTGTCAGCGAGTGTTAAGCGGTATTGGCGTAAGGTCGCCGGCGAGTTCGTTTGACAAGGGCCGACAGGTTGACTAATGGTGTTCAACTCTTACTTTCCTCGAGACGTTGGGGATTTCGAGTTTCGGCGAAATTAAAAACAATTGGCGTTCAGTTTGTTTCAGCTTTGATATTACTTTGGCAACTTGAAGTGGGTAGGTATTTCAGTAAGTAATCTTAATACGACGGTGAATAAATCTAATCTTGCCAATTGCTACGTAAAAGTGTAAAATTCATATATAAACACATATACACGGTGTTTCATAATAACCAATAAATGTTCATGTATATCATAGTATACTGATACTATGATTTACATGAACATTTTGGGTTGAATGACATTACGGGTAAACACAATTTAATAATTAGTTTTAGATAACGCATTGATTATTTATTGGTTATTATGAAACGCCGTGTATAACTACTTGTATGTATTAAAGATACCTATAACACATGCGAGTAGTTATTGACTTTAATTGTGGAGAAAAATATTATAGAATATGGCTTCATCATTTCAGCCTAGAGACGCCCACTGTTGGACATAGGACTCCCCTAAGAATTTCCAGTCTGATGGGTCTTGCACTTTCCGCATCTAGTAGCTTCCCGCAATGTTTGCCAGATCGCCGGTCCACCTTTTGAGGAGCCTATCTACGCTCCATCTCCTAATAAGCGGCGTCACTCTAGAACCTTCGCTTAAGACCTTCACTTAAGGTTCGCAGTTCTTTGGGTTATGTTGGTAACTTTAATTCTTCTACGGATCTCGTAATCATCATTTTTGATTTGATCACGTAGAGAAACCCCAACCATAGTCCTTTCTATTACCCTTTCAGTGACCTTGAGCCATCTTATGAAGCCCAATGTAAGCGACAACGTCTCAGTTCCATACGTCATCATTGGCAACACGCACATATCGAAGACTTTGGTATTAAGACACTCCAGTAGATGGTTTGAGAATATGCTGAATAGCTTCCGGAACGCTGCTTAGCCAAGTTGAGTTCATCGTTTGACCCCTTTCTGGAAGTTGAGCCCCAGATAAAAATATTCGTCAACAAAGTTAGCGCAGACGACTGAGGACACGGTTAGCGCAGAGGTCGAATGATCGCCTACTGCGCAACAGATCGCGGGTTCGATTCCCGTACGGGACAGATATTTTGTATGGCCTACAGAAATTTGTTCCAGTCGGGGCGTATGTGCATGTGATATTCTATGTAACTGCACCCACGACACAGGAGAAAATCCTAATGTGGAGCGACGTTTCTTTAAAAAAAAAAAGAAAGTATTCACGTTTTTTGCCATTGAGTTATATTAATGTACTTACCTAACTACTTCCCTACTATAGGTACGTTATTCTAACTAAAGATTGTTGCTCTAGTTCATACGTTATGTTGACAGAATGCATATAATTATATCTGGGGGCACGGTAGTGCCCCCGCCAAGTCGAGCGCGAAGCAAACACTGCCGTACCATCCTTTACTGGAACCATTTCGCCGCATTTTCAGGCCCCTATTTGAGAACCTCTGGATAAGACCAGAGCGCAGAAATTTTTGTCATCCAGTAAGCTATAATCACATACTTAAAATCCAAAATTTCAACTCTGTAGGTCATTTAGTTCCGAAGTTAAGCGAAAGCAAAGTTTCGCATTTATGACACTCACTCACTCACTCACTCATGATCATCAAAATAGAACTAGTACTTCCCATAAACTCAGAGAGCTGAAATTTGGTACAGAGTACACCAAAAACATTCTGTAAAAAACTAGCAAAGTCTCGATGGAGCTGCTTTTTTATCTCTAAAAAGTAATGAAATCTAGACAAAATCGTGCCAAGTCTAAAGTTCCTTACTGCGATTTCTTTATTATTATAGTTAATGTTGTGTGACTTGGCCGTTGACTTGTACCCACTAACGTATAAAGAATGTTCAACGACCAAGTCACACAACATTAACTATAATAATAAATAAATCGCAGTAAGGAACCTTAGACTTGGCACGACTTTGTCTAGATTTCATTACTTTTTAGAGATAAACAAGCAGCTCCATCGAGACTTGGCTAGTTTTTTACAGAATGTTTTTGGTGGGATTTCACTTCTTTTTGTAGAAACGTGAGCTTATTGATTTATTTTATTAGATTTTCTTATTTGACACAGTTTTTTTCCTTTTAGGGGTAGTTTTTTTATTATTACAAATCTTTCTTTTCTTTTTTCTTTTCTTTATTGGAAGCGGCCCACCAAGTTGAATATTTTTTGTAAAGGCGGTATGTCGATATCTCTAATAGTTTGGTTGGGCTCTTGTGTTTTCTAATCAGGGTCACCAGGTACTCCAGATCTTCGATTATCCTAGTTTTTATAGTTTTCCCTTTATGTGACCATTAAACTCCTCTCGCGGGTCTGCTGGAAGAAATTTCATTTTTGAAATAAGCAGTACCTTTGTACATCTTTTCTTCTGTGTTGTTTATATATATGTTAATTTCTGCGTGCATAAATTGTTAAATAAAATAAATAAATAAACCCTAACTCTGTACCAAATTTCAGCTCTCTGAGTTTATGGGAAGTAGTAGTTCTATTTTGATGATCATGAGTGAGTGAGTGAGTGAGTGTCATAAATGCGAAATTTTGCTTTCGCTTAACTTCGGAACTAAATGACCTACAGACTTGAAATTTTGGATTTTAAGTATGTGATTATAGCTTACTGGATGACGAAAATTTCTGCGTTCTGGTCTTATACAGAGGTTCTCAAATAGGGGTCTGAAAATGCGGCGAAATGGTTCCAGTAAAGGATGGTACGGCAGTGTTTGCTTCGCGCTCAACTTGGCGGGGGCACTGCCGTGCCCCCAGATGACGCGAGATTTTTATACATCCATAAATACTAATATTATAAATGGGAAAGTGTATGTGTGTGTTTGTTTGTCCGTCTTTTACGGCAAAACGGAGCGACGAATTGGCGTGATTTTTTAAATGGAGATAGTTGAAGGGATGAAGAGTAACATAGGCTACTTTTTGTCTCTTCCTAACCCCCCACTTCTCTAAAATGGGGGGTGGAAGTTTGTATGGAGCATTCCGCAATTTTCAAGGTAGAAAGCTAAAAATTGGTATGCGGACTATTTGTGACTAACATAAAAATCCTGCATAATTTTTTTTGGAAATCTGCCCCCAACCCCTTAAGAGGGGGTGAAATTTTAAATGGGACTTCTCACAGTTTTCAAGGTAGGAAGCTGAAAATCGGTAAAATACCTGCCTTATTTTTTTTTGGAAATCTTCCGTGCTACCCCGAATCTAACGCGAGCGAAGCCGCGGGCAAAAGCTAGTATATTTTTTTTTCGACACAGTTCAGCCAAATATCTCGATATTTTTACATCCACAAATTCGAGATAAAAAGTAGCCTATGTCTTTTCTTAAATCTAGCTCTTCACTAAATTTCAATAAAATTGGTTCAGGCAGCGCCGCAGGTTCTTTCACATTGCGAATTTGCGACATTTTGCAGCGATACAGTCGCGATACAGCCGCTATGCAGCATCGATAAATTTGCAAATCGTCTACCTTTACACACACGCGTCACGCGCTACTCAAAGAAGCGATTTTCGTGCTGCAGTCGCGATTCAGTAGCTAACCGCATAGACTGTAGTGTTACAATCGCTATGCAAACGCGATACAGCATCGATGTAAACGCAATACAGGATCAATACAAACGCAACGATGCAAAACTATCAGTATTTCGTCGACAACCACAGTGCGATGAGTTCGCTTGAAACAGTTTTAATCACTCTACCTGTATTAGGTATATTATTACTTTTAAAATTATTTGCATCTATTTATAAGTGAAAGAACGATGAGTGGACATTATGAGTCATCATTAAAAAATTAACAATGTGGTTTGTTTGTGTGTAAAAAGTTCTTTAATTGTTATCGGATGTCATATTCCACATATCAAGAACTCCCCCTTTACCCCTGCGTCTGAATCGATACAAACATGTGTGTGCATCGCTACTCACGTGCCGCTGCTTCGATGCAAACGCGATGCAGCTGCACTACAAATGCGCGTTTCCATCGATACAACCGCGTGTATGAATCGATACAAATACTTGTTGATCGCGGGCATCGCGATGCAATCGCGCGACTGTCAAACGCGCGTTTGTATTGCTGTAAAAAGTCGCAATGTAAAAGGGCCTGGTAGCGGTGTGACAGGCAGATAGAGAGACAGACTTTCGCATATACATATATATTATTAGGAATAGGGATTATAAATATTCCAGGTTGGCCAGTGACTTCCTTACGCACTTATGGCCTTACTTATAAAAAATGTTACTATCGCTATTGATGATAAGTGACTGACACTGCTTAAATATGATTTAAATATTTATAAGGCCGCTATCGCTCATCGAGGATTACTACCTACATAATATTATAGCAGTACTGTATTGTCGGTGTAAGCGTCGGTGGCGCTATGGTCTCGGCACTTGCCTTCCAATCGGGAGGTCGGGGTTCGAGACCCGCCATGTACCAATGTGTTTTTCGTTTCGAATTTCATATGTACATTTGTCTGATGCTCCTACGTGAAGGAAAACATCGTGAGGCAACTTGCATACATCTGCGAAGAGATTCAATGGTGTATGTGAAGTCGACCAATCCGCACTGGGCCAGCGTGGTTGACTAAGGCCTAATCACCCTAAGATAGGGTAGGCTCGAGCCCCTCGGTGGGGGCGTATATGAGCTGTGATGATGACTGTATTGGGTAGTGGAGTCGCAGTGTGCACCTTACCTAGCGCGCCCATAAGGGCAGGGAGAACACCGGGGGTTTTAGTGGGTAGGCCTGGCACTCTGCCGGGAGAGCCCCACACACGCTCGCCGTCTAGCCAACGGCGGGTACGGTGCAGTTACACATTTCCCCCCGAGAAAAAAAAGTACTACTGTAAATACTGTATACAATAGTACTACTGTATGTACTGTAAAGTATATACTGTATGTATTTAACAGACATAGTCACGTCAAATAAAATTACCCTAGGTCTAATGGATCGTGAGGTGCGTTCGGGTAATTGCTAGTCCGATCCCGAGCGTGCTTCTACCAGGGGCGGAGAGGTTTAGCCGGGTATGGGGTTTTTACCCGAGTCGAGTCCTAGCATATCCAAGGGATAGCCTCATCAGCTTCAGTACCTTGGAGTCGTAAAAAAAACCCGCCCTAAAAAAGGATGCCCTAAAAAAGGAGGCCCTAATGGATCGTCGAACGTACACCTCCATCGGGAGCGGAGAGGTTTCGGAGGGTGGTTTCGCCAGAATGGGGATATCAGCGGAATATCCACTGGTAGATCCGAGTCCTACTGTATACCAAAGTGCACGGTCCAGTCAACTTAGCCCTTTTTTTCGAAAGGAATGCGTGAACATTCGCCTTTGGCTAGACGACCAGCGTATGTGGGGCTCTCCCGGTAGAGTGCCGGTCCTACCCACTAAACCCGCCGGTGTTCTCCCTGCCCTTATGAGCGCGCGTGATAGGGTTCACACTGCGACTACCACTACCAACGCGCCCGGGCTAGCCCGACCCGACTAGGCGGACTATCGCCAAGGGAGTCAACCTAGCCCTAATGCACCCTTAATGCATTCTACATGGGAAGGAGAAATGTCAGCAAAATAGGAAATGGTCCGCAAATGTATTCTACATTCGAAGTGGTAGCGTCAGTACATCATATGAAGGTACTTTGTATCGAGACCAATTCAAAGGAACATTCGCTCGAGATTTACGCTGACGTATACGATATATCTCAATATGCCAAATAAGATAGATGTACTGTACATCCATACTAATATTATAAATAGGAAAGTGTGTGTGTGTGTTTGTTTGTCCGTCTTTCACGGCAAAACGGAGCGACGGATTGAAGTGATTTTTTAAGTGGAGATAGTTGAACGGATGGTGAGTGACATAGTTTACTTTTTGTCTCTTTCTAAGTCCCCACTTCCCTAAAATGGGGGGTGGAAGTTTGTATGGAGCATTCTGTAATTTTCAAGGTAGAAAGATAAAAATTGATATGCGAGCTATTTGTGACTAACAAAAAAATCGTGCATCATTTTTTTTAATCTGCCCCCAACCCTTTAAAAGAGGGGGTGAAATTTTATATGGGACTTTTTGCAGTTTTCAAGGTAGGAAGCTAAAAATCGGTACACATACTCTTTGATACCAACGAAAAATACCTGCCTTATTTTTTTTAATCTTCGGTGTTACCCCGAATTTAACGCGAGCGAAGCCGCGGGCAAAAGTTAGTACTTAATAAAGCATTACTGTCAGTAATAACACAGCCAAATCGGTTGCTTAATTTCTGGTCACATAGCATAAAAAGTAAAAAAAAATCGATTACACATCTCGCTTATTCCAATGCCGGGCTCGATGGACGCTGAGCTAGTAGTTTGAATACTAAGGTAACCTTTTTGTCACATAAGCCATCGCTGCTGAGTATCATCATGTATACATTGTTTTTCCTTACGTTATGTCTATTAATACATTTGTAACTAATCCACAAAATTAAGTGGATCAGGCAAAACGTGAAGTTATGATGTACAAATATATTAAAAATTTCGTAGAAATACATTTAGCTTTTTTCCACTGTTGACACACCAAATACTATCTTCTTTTTTACGTACAACAGGGATGGCCTCGGCTTTCTTCTCACCTAACCTCTCCTTTTTACCGGAGGGAGACTCTGAACCAGGCTCGACTGCTTGAGTACTTCCGTCTTACCTATTTCTGCAGCAAAGCAGCAGTGCTTTCATTACTGTGTTCTGGTTCGAAAGGTAAGATATGGCAGTGAAATTACTGGGTACCGTGACTTTACATGTTATGTCACAAGTTGGCAACGTATGTAGACTGTCGTTCTTGTGGAGATTGCAGATTTCTTGCGAATCTTTCAAGAACCACATGTACTATATAGGTGACTGTTATCACTTACCATCAGGTGGGCAGTTTGCTTGTTTGCCAACTTAGTTCTATAAATAAATCTGATGGTAAGTGACGATAACGCCGAAGGTAGAAGCGAGCTCCACCTGGACTCCTCAACGACTGAGAACTGGCTATCTTACCTCTAATTGTCGGAACTCAACAATGTTATTAACCTAACCTAACCAAACCAAACCAAACAGAAAAGCTTTTGCGCTCATGGGGGAAAGAACTCTGGACCTCCCGATCAACAACCAATGGTCTCAACCACTAGACTACGGAAACGGTTTAATGTTCTAATGTTGTCTAAATCCTGGAACATGGGCTATACCATTATTAAAACGATATTGAAACAGAGACACCGCTAATGTAGTATTACGCTATCTCGCTCTCTCTCTCACAGCGGTTATAACACTGTTTTAAGTGATCATTATAAGGGGTCAAGACCTACTACTTGTTAAAAGTTCCTAGTGAAAGCTCTGTTATGAATATAGAATTAAACTTTCATTGCTATAAAAAGTATCTTATATTAGAGATCTCAAAATTATGACTAAGACATGTGTTTAATACCAGCTACGGTAGCATCGTCAAAAACAGTCTACTATTCGGAACTATTTGTATCGGCGGTGCAGTAGCATATGTGTAGGTGGGCCTGTGATGGGTGGTCAAAAACGTAAAACATTTCGAGCTTCTCCGTGCATCAGAAGGCACGTCAAATAGTGGTCCTGCCCCGTATATAGCATGACCACCAAAACATGATATGATAAAGCGGTTTTTCTCGGCGAACTGTCAAAACACCTAATTACCGGAGGGAGACTCTGTACTAGTGTCATGTCACTTGCTTATGTACCTCCGTCTTACCTATTTCTGTCGCAAAGCAGCAGTGCTTGCATTTCTGTGTTCCGGTTTGAAGGGTAAGATATGGCAGTGAAATTACTTAGTACCATGACTTTGCATTGTCACAAGTTGGCAACGTCTACTGTAGTTCTTGAGAGAGCTGCAGATTTGCTACGAATCTCAAAACTACATGTACTTATAGGTGACTGTTCTGTTACCACTTACCTACTATCAGGTGGACAGTATGTTGGTTTGCTAACTTAGTTGCATAAGAAAATGCAATACGCTTTTATCGTATTTTGACAGTTCACTGTGATATACGGCTTTATCATATTGTGTTTTGGTGGTCATGGTACTTGGGCTGCACCTGAATTCGATTCGGTAGGGTCCGGTAACCATCGCATGTGATTGATGGGATTATGCTGGTAAAGGAACAGAGTGCACTTATGTTTGCGCAGGCACTTGTGCAATATATATCTCCTGCGCAGATGGCTAGTCTCTGTTGAGATTGCCCGCCGTGACCGAATATCGCTTAGGAATACATCCTACCCTTTTGGAAGCCCCGCAAGGGTTTTATTTTATACCCCTCTGGCAGCAAATAAAAATAGGTATGACATATCTGCAGGCGTAGCACGGGCTGCCAAGACTGGACTCGAGTCACGTATTTCACAATTTCAGTGACATAATCTCTATGTCTTAAAGAGTAGCACGGTGGCGCGTATTAAGTGGGTCTGACGTGGTAAAAATTTCTTGACGCTCGTCAAGGGACACGCGTGAATCGAATCTAGTCTTGGCAGCCCGTGCTACGCCTGCAGGTGTTAAACGGTTACTTTAGGCTATGAAACACTTGATAAAGTCATTAAGCTCTGGCAACTTCACTTATGCGCAGGAGCACAAGAGAGCACAATTCGGCTGCGGTTTTTTTTTTGAGGTAGAGATATTGTCCTAATCGGGCTCCGCAACATCAGCATTTAAGCCACCCACTGCTGGCCATGAGACTATAGGAAGAATGTTTATTAACGCTAGCCCAATGCAGGTTGATAGGGTGAGCCATACCTAGCTGTTATTAGGCAGGTGAGGTTGACTTGGGTCCTACAAGATGTTTTTAGTACTTCATATAGTGTGGGCTGCTCAACAAACTTATACAGGCTGCTACTAATTATCTATTTCTCTTTACTGGCCTGAAACCTTTTGAGATTTTTCTATTTTTTTTTAAATACGCAGGGAAACTGCAGCCTACAGCTAAAGTACAGTCACGGAATTTGGATGTTTAGCAGGTTAAAGATTTCTTGCTTTTGGTATTATAAAAACAAAGGTGCGCTATGGAACACTACAAACTGTTTAAATATCAGGTAGTTCGTGTATTGGTATTACGACTAAATAGAAATAAGCGACAACCGACTAAACATTTTCATTTTATGACTCTAACTACATTTATTTTTATTTTTTTATTTCTTCTCAGGCAACGTAGGCCCATAGATACATACCTACCTTATAAACTAACCTACATATATCTATAGTACAATTTAGCTAGTATACATGTAGTGATTAAAAGGCAATAAAAATTCTTATTATTAAACCCAATTGTCTTAAAGTAGATAAAGCAATAATTTTTTTCAAATCAAATTCATAATTAGCTCTAATCCCCATGTTAGTGAAATTATATAGGCGTTTTTGGCACCATTCCGGTGGTGTTTGGAATCCTTCCAGGGAATCTTCTATACACCTTCGGACTTCGGCCCTTCGGCCAGAAGTCCTTCATGAAGGGGTCCAGCGCAGAGTTCCGAACTCGCACCACAAACGTTTTAAAACTAGCGTTGTGGCGCGAATTCAATGACTGCATCCTCAGATTGAAGTTGGCCTTCTTCAGTATGTACTGTCCGATGTCCTGCTCAGTGATGGTACAGGTACACGGCCGAGGTCTGTATAGCATCTCGCAGCAGGAAGTTGAGCCCTGTCGGTGCAGTAATGAAACGGTTCTGCGTCCCTCTTTATCGGCGCATTTTCCTCTTTTGGACTGTGAAGAAGCCGTCGTTTTCATGATCCTCAGAGGGGAAGTTCCCTGTGTCTCTTTTCGGCACTACCTGAGCTGTAACGGTGGCATATTCACAGAGAGACGAATTCATGACCTTGGACTCAGTTACTGCGCTACCGATGCGCAAACTGCCGACGATCGCTGAGCTGCGAGCTGCGGACGAGGAGGATGGGGAGGAAAAGGATATTTGAAACTTTTTAGAATAGAATAGAATATAATTTTATTTATTCATACCATGTAAATCTGTGAAATGGTATCCACTCAGCACAACATCGGGACGCCTCGACGCTGATCTTCCATGAACACCAGACGAAAAATAAATATATATAAAATTAGTAAGAGAGCATCACTGTGCACCGGTTTAAATCTATTCAGTTGTAATTTTTTTTATGGAGGGCCCGGCAAATGACCTCCTCCCGCCTGATGTTAAGCGGTGACAGAGGCCCAAATGAGACATGACATAAATTATAATCTAAATATGGAAACAGGTATAAAAGTAACAAATATAATTAAATACTACAAAATGAATAAGTGTATCATTCTTTTTTTTATACACTCCCGACCAAATAAAAAAACAGCTATCTAGCCCATCCTATCTATACTAGAGTTTGTTTGTTTGTTTGAACGCGCTAATCTCAGGAACTACTGGTTCAAATTGAAAAATTATTTTTGTGTTCGATAGACCATTTATCGATGATGGCTTTATATTATTATTATTAGGCTATATAAAATCACGATATTGTTATTTTCGGACATCCACGCGAACGAAGTCGCGGGCACAGCTAGTTAATATTATAAAGCTGAAGAGTTTTTTCATTGTTTCTTTGGTTAAACGCGCTAATCACTCGCGTAATATTATTACACCACGCTACGACTAATAGGAGCTGAGCATCAATGAAAAATGTTACAAAAACGGGTAAAAATATATGGCGAAACGCAGTTCGCGGGCACAGCTAGTTATTTTATATTTTGGGTTATCAGAAGATGTTCCTTAAATTTACGTTTAAAACGCCAATACTGAGCAGATTTCTTATTGCAGGTGGAATTATATTCCAGCATTTCGTGGCAGAATAACGGAAACTGCCGCGAAATGCGGCTGTGCTGGTCTGTGGATAGATTAAAAGGGAAGCCATTCTTAGTGGGCGACGTGAAAACTCAAGCTTGTCGTATAGGTTAGTTCGGTGATTTACCTAATCACCCCAAACAGAAGACAAGCAAAATGAAGGGACTGTTGAGACTGCATCGACATCAACTTGTTTTGATTCAAGTAAGGAGTCACATGAGCTCTCCGTGGGATATCGAAACAGAAACGTGCACAAGCATTTTGAGTTCGCTGTATAAGGCGTTTAGTATAACAAGCAATTACTTATTACAGTGTTAGCATAATTAAGCTTGAAAAGAATTAGAGACACGAACAAATAAAGTCTAACATCAATATTCAGAAACGCCCTGACCCTAATATAATACTTTCAACCTATAGAAACAGTTCCTAACAACCTCAACCACATGGTTGTGAAACCTAAGCCTATCATTCACGAGAACACCCAGGTTACGAGCTTCCACCACTTTGTCAATAACACTATCTTCAATTTTCACTATGGGATTGTTGCTATTGATTCGATTTATCTGCAACTTAGAGCCAAGTACCTACAAGAAATTTTGATTTTAGTGGATTGAGTACTAAATTGTTATCATGTGACAATTCAACATTGCGCTCCAAATCCTCATTAGGTTTACGGACAGTTAGCAGTGTATCACTGGGTGGACAAGACGCATAAACCTGGAAATCATCAGCATAAAGATGGTAATTACTATTGCGTTTGCAACTAACAATATCAGCACAATAAAGGATGATTAGAATTGGTCCAAGTATAGATCCCTGCGGGACTCCGCGACTAATAGGGGAGAATCAGATCTAATTACTATCCCGTCGTCACCACGAATCTCAATACGCTAAGAATGACCACACAGGTAGCTAGAGAACCATTGTAAGGCAGTAGGTACTGTCAGTACTGTGCACACCATAGAAAGCAAGTTTAGACAAAAGTAAATCATGATTAACAGTTTCAAAAGCCCGCGAATAATCCAAAAGATCCATAATAGCTCCCTTACCCTCATTAACCCCATTCAAAATGTCATCAACAACGTTCAACAATCCTGTTGCAGTGCTTGGCCACCACGGAATCCAGACTGCTTCTGAGGCAAGATGGTGTTTTTATTTAAAAAGTCTGTTAATTGCTAACATACAACCTTTTCTATTATTTTGAACAAACATGGCAAGATGGCAGGATGCTTTTAGTTAATTTAATACATGCGTATTAGAATTTGAGCCAATGCAAACACCAGAATAACTTAAATTAATACGTTTTTCGCCCTAAACAGTATTGAAAGAACTAACCCCTTACTCCTAACCTACCAGAAACCTCCCATCATTAGCTCAGTATCGTAATATTATGATGACTACTATGCAAATAACTGAACATCTTCAAAAAAAGCATTAAACACGTAAGACATGCCTATGAAATTTTAGGATTTCCCTCGATTTTCATGGGATCATATCATCAGATTTTGACATGGTGACAATGGAACCACCACGGGAGTATACTTTTTCGATTGCCAAAAACAAATTGGAAATCGGGCCCCAAATGACGGAGTAATCGGTGAACATACATAAAAAAAAATATACAGTTGAACATAGAACCTCCTCCTTTTTCGAAGTCGGTTAAAATACTAATGTGGAACAACACCAACAATAACAAACTATCAAAGTATTTTATAGTTCATATGTCGGTATTATACGACTAAATACAAATTGTCAATATTAAATTCTTTGACTGTAGGTACTACTTCAAATTTAGAATATTGAAAGGGAGAAAGTGCTATTAAACTTGTTGATTGCCTATGTCTTACTTGATTTAGAACTTTGCCAACAAGACATAAAATAGACAAAACCAAACGAAGAATTTATCGTTTTGGGTGATATTTAATTCAGCTATACCTACGTCACAGCTTATTTAAATTAATGGATAAATATTTTTATTTGTTATATTTTTACAACATACCAATAATTACCTAATATTCCTGTTCTTACCGAAAATTAAGTGATGTGTAGACCATAATATTATTGATTTAATATAATTCCGATGTAGAATTGAACCTCAACTCAGATTGAATTCTTATCTTTATGATAGGTAGGTAGGTAAGTATATTAAAAGTAGTCTCTGATTTTTTGTAGATTAATTTAAATTGTTTATTCTATCCTATGGCACCTTAAAACGGATAACATTTTTTTTGGGTCTTGTCTAAAAATTCTTATTACGACTAAAGACAAATTCTTAATGATTTTTTGGAAGGAAACAATAAAAAATTTCCTTGACTGTCATCCCTGTCATCAGTTAGTTATCAATAATTCAATAATATACATATTTTGTTAGTTACAATGTGATTTCATCAAAATCTCCTAAGAATCACGCGTGTATTATTGTATTTATCATTTTCATTATTATATTGTATAATAAATCCTTTTTTATTTATTCTATATTATTTTCTCTTATATTATTACACTTGTAAAATAAAGTTCGGCGAAGTATAACTTCCAAAGTTTGTACGCTCGCACCCCACTTTGCCACTTGTTCCGCCAATGGGACGCGCCGCTACGACGCAGCAAGCTCCGCCCTCGGCCGCTGCACTACGCATGCTTCTACTGCAATGAACCAGCATAATCTCTCCGTCCCGCTCCCGCGAGCCGAACGACACGCCGTGCGACAAGGAAGCCGCTACAATTACGACGTCATGCAAATTTTTTCACTTACTTGCAAATAAAGAGTTGCATTATATAATTATGTGTGTTATTATATCCGTGACCACATCTTTCTAGCGGCGAGAAGCTGAAAGCGTGACAAAATAATTAAGTTTTTAACTGAGCCACTTCGAAAATATATTTACGTAACGTTACATTTCGATTGTGGTAAAACAGCGTAGGTAGGCAGGTACGTAAGTATGTGTAAGAGTTTCTTGCGTAAGTTATTATAGAACCCGCAAAAAAACTTTTTTAAATTGAGTAATAATTTTAATTCCATAAGGCTTAATGAGAGAATGTATAAAATGTCACGAATTTAGCAGTAATGTTTTTTCGCGGAAATACCGATCTCAGTGCTTAAAAATAGTCAAGAAGCTCGTAAAATTTTGGGACAGTAAAAAAATATTTTGAGGAAGACTTCTTCCTTAAAATATTTTTATATATTGTCCCAAAATTGTACGAGCTACTTGACTATTTCAAGGACTTTTTTTAAGACACGCGTAGGTACTGACAAGCACACCATATAGTGCTCGAAGAAATCAAAATGTAGGTACCGTCAACTACACCTGGTTAGGTTTTACACTTGCTCAATGAAAACCGTCACTATTATCTGTGACATAAGAGTACATTAAGGGTTAGTTGGACTAACCCTGTCTACAATGGTAAAACTGCACTATGATCATCCGAGATCATCCGAGTCAGGTCATAAGGTCTGGGGATTAATTCATCCTGAGAATAGAAATAATTTGCTCGATTTGGCTATAGTCTTATTTATAGGTTTCGTTTGTTGCAACATTTTATATAAATAGGTATAACGTCATAGCAATCATCATATCTATAGTTTTTGACTCCCGAAAATAACGGAATAAAACAGCTAGGACCAAAAAAAACTAAAAAATTTGTTTTTTTTTTGTCATATTTGATATATTATTAATTATCTATAATTCACCATGTTTTATAAAGTGATACAAATGAAAAAAAAGACAAGACAGAAGTCTCAAGGTGAAATATTCATGAAATTTCACGAATCCCAATAAGAATCTTATTGTTGTAAGACAGGTATAACGTTGTAATACTATAAGCTATTATTAAAGAGCTTCCAGAATTAAAAATATTAAATATGTCGATAAGTTTTAATGACATGAGAATCTACCCAAATATCTATGTCGATATTTTTAATAAAAATGTAAGAAGTTATGACGTATCATATAATTTTATCAATAACTTGCTTTCTGCGTGCAGCTTCGCTCGCGTGATTTTCGTTTTTTTGTGGAAATTTTATATTTTCCTGTAGTAAAAATAATTCAAAATATAAAGCAGAACCAAAGAAAATATGAAAAATTTCCCTTAAAACAATTATAATAGTAGTACTTATAGTTTTAAAGTGACATTTAAACAAAAATAATTTTAAAATACCTTTTGATTCACCCTTTGGGGAGGAATATGCAATAAAGCTAAAACATATCTTTACTCCATTCTTTATCTTTCTTTCATATCTTTGTTCCATAAAAACTTTAAATACCCATTTCACGTTCTTAGGCGTAGAATTTCCAAAAACCCTTTCATAGTGGCTGCTATCGTTATAAAAGAAATCTCCTAGCCAAATTTCATACGTTATAATAGTTTCGGCGCGGCAGTCGCTCAGGGAATGTAATTTATTTGATTTGAATCAAGCAATTAATTAACCATGAAATAATGATCAGAAATCTCGTAAGAATCTTGTTATTTTCTTACCGGAATATTTATTGATCCAACAAACATTTTCCGAATTCCAACTGCGAAATTTATTAATAGTCTCTATATTTTTTACGTCGCGAACATAATTAAATTCCAATAAAAGATTTTTAAATAAACATTGCTGAGTTCGTCCTTATCATTCGTAGGGGGATCGAGCGAGAGCCATGATACACCCTTAGCTCGTAAATTAAGTTGAAGTCAAGATGTGAGGTGGTTGAATTGAATCATGTGGAGGCAACATGTGTGCGTTTTGTCGCGTGACCTGTTCATTATTAGGTGGTCATAAATTATAGTGCCCACAGAACATGTCTATTGGGGAAAAGGTTAGAATTAAAAAATGTATCTTAGTAACTTGATTTATTTAGGTATGTAAGTATATATTTCTGAGTCAAGAATGGAGTAAAAGCAAACTATTAGGTCTATTGTACCTTACATTAAAGGACTTTATATTTTTCTTGTAGATAAATTTGAAAAAATATTGAAAATCAAGAGAACAAAAAAATTAATGATGTTCTACATAGAGTTGTTTAGGATAAAAATATCAAATGTTCTTACCTGGGAGTCTTATCATGCGTCTACGGGAATATTGAACAATAATAATGCCTACAAGTAGAGAACAATTATATAAAATATTATATGAAATTTTGATTTTTATGCATACTGATACTCAGCTTGCTGGGGTTGATTTAGGATTGTTCATATCGGCATCTGTTTTGCTGACTTTTTAACCCAGTCCAACAAATGTCGCCTGTTACTTTTAACTATGTAAGCGCAAAATCATTGGATTTCATATTCATTGATGTTCACTCTCTTTAGATCATTATTTCGTCATTTATATTGAACAGGTAAAAGTGAAAAATCTATCCAACAGATAGTCTGTCAATGCAAAATGTCTATATAGATTTTTATCCAAAAAGGATGTGGAGATAGATTTTAAGCTATCTCTACATCTTGTTTTGCATAGGTACTAATGCTTTAGGAGAAGTTGTTTTTGAATAAAAAATAAGCATAACAGAGATGATTAAATATTAACCTAGATTTATGGAAATATTAACCATTCCTAGATATTTACGGAAAATGGAGAAGCCATGACAGCTATAAACAAGCGGACTTATTTTTACAACTGTGTTTTTTCTTTTAAAAGTCTCATATCTGTAATAATAAATTAAAGCTGAACTGCTGCTGCTGCTGCTCTGTAATAATAAATTATTTTAAGCGACTAAAACTATTAGCGGAAAACAATACTAATTGGTTCCTTAATAATTATAAGTCAACATTTAGTTACAAGTATTTTAGTAGAATGAGATACATAATTTATTTCAAACAGTTACCTTATCATAGGCTACTAATTTTAAAAAACTCTGACAATAAGGAACTTGCTCAAGTAAAATCTGTACAGCTATCACTCAAGTGAGTCCACCAGCAACTGGTACATAGTAATTAGCACGTAATTATAATTAAAGCTCGTATAGTGGAAGACAAATGTACGCCATTACGTTTGATTTATAACTCGTTTTGAGCTTCTGATAAACGTGGTTCTGTTATGTCAAAATGTTTTGTATGAATCTCTTTTGATTGAAGAGATCTTTCACTATCGCTCATGACCTTGGTGTATTTCCATGTTTGAATCTTGAAGGTACAGTCAATTTAAGCTCTCCTTTCCTTCTTCTTTAAAGCTGACCTGACAGACATCATTGTGACTGCTACAAAATATTTAAATCGAAATAGGCAGCACCTTTGGTATCTTTGTACAAATACTTCTTGATGCGTTATGTTTTGTTTATTTGTTCATATTATGTATGAACATAAATGTTAAATTAGTAAAAATGAATAAATAAAATCTTTTTATCAGTGTTATCAAGAGCATTTTGTTATTTGACGTACATATTTGATTGAATTGTCACAGGAAAAAATTGTCCTTTACAACCTTTTCCCATGAACTTATTAATCAAACTTTTCCGCGGATTTCTCCAAAAATAAAAAATGGCCAAATCGCTATAAATTTTCTCGATTTTTTGATTTCTATTTTTTATATGAAAAGTTAAAAAAAGTACTTATTTTTTTGTAGATCTTTACTCCCTCATGTAAATTCTCCTCAGTTCTTTGTTATGTATGGTATTCCTAATTAAGATGTACAAACTACGCGTTATCTAATACCATAGGGTCATACCAATTATCAATTTGTTACGTTCAAAGTTCCAATACGAATAAGTTTGTGACCGCATCACTTCACATATCAGTACTATAAGCAGTAGTTTTGATATGATTTGAATTTCTTTCAGAAACAATTTGCTTCTTTGGTTCCATCCTACAAATACTTTTCTGATCTAGCAAGCAATTATTATTATAGCTTTTACTTAAACTGTTTCCAATGGTCATACGTAATATCCAGTCTTGCCATAAGTTTAATAAGCAACCAACGTATTAATAGTTAGTCATACATTTTTGGCCGTCACATAATATTTGTATAGAAAAATAATCAGCCCAAGCCATTCCTTATTTTTATGCAATGACATGTGTTTTGCTGGACGTTGACGTATGTCCTACCTCCGCCCTCTGAGACATTAACTGAGTTCGTAATCAACAAGCAAATTTGACATTTTACATTTATAAGGGATTCAAGAACGTATTTTATTTTTTTTAATGTATAGTATATTATAACGCTTTGAGTCAATCTGCCAGATTATTTTAAACATCAATCAAAAGGTATGTCTTAAGCGATGTCGTCATATATGTACTTTCAAATTTAATCGAAATATAGGTCATTAAGCTTCCAACCCAATAATATCATGTAGTAAATAATATAGACGCCTAGGTTTACGTAGGTGTATCTTCATGACAACAATTAGATTTTAAAAATGTATTGCTTCGTCGTAGCTTATTTATGATTATAGCAGCAACCGAGCGAATTAAGTGCAATCATACTTACAAATCCTGTTATATCTTCGATAGCTCCTCTGCCCATCATCATTTAGTAAAAAATGTTCAAGTACATAAAATTAATGCGACCTTCTTACCGCCATATTTTTTTCGTGAATATTTTCGAAATTCCTGACTAAACAACTCAACGTCACTCTTATAAGTGTTTTATCAATATATTAAAGATCTCACACAGTATCCTGTCTCACTTTTCATATTAGGAGGTTTAAATCTGTTAGATTTAAAAAAAAAAATATACAATCCTTGTCCTGACAATAACGAATACAAAAAAAAAGAATTATCCAATTCTTTGTAGTCGTTCGGAAGTTATGCGCATACATGCCTTTCGGCGATTTATTTTTATTTATATGGATTAAAATCTTTAGGCTTATGAAAATGTTGCAATTTGTGACTCTATTCAAACCATATTTTCAAAATCTTTTTTTTTCGAAGTAAGCTTTGATTGTTCTTGCAGACTATAACGCATAGATGCCTAATGTAAGTCCCTCCACCCATATAAAGACTATCAAAACTTACTCAGTATTAAGAATTTTAGCTTTTTGAGCGATGTAGAGCAATTAAGATTCTTATCTCTACCAGACATGAGATAGACGTAGGCGGGTTCAATTCTTTTTTGTCACAATTTCAATATAACTAGATAATAATTTAAAATTTTTAAGGTCTTTAAATACTTTTTAATTTAATTATAATTTATTAGATATTTAAGTTAATTATAATTTATTAGAGTTTTTGTTTGCCACCTTAAATTGGTCTAAGCTTTAAATTTTACAATCACTTGGAGATAAGTAAATTAGGTAAGCATTTGGCTAGAAATTTGTGATTTAAAAGGTGAAAGATTTCAACTCATTACAGTAAACCAGAGCAAGACTTGTACCAAAATCTTCTGCAGAGATGCCTCTATCATTACCTATTTCTCTCCCCAAGCATTACTGTGTGCCGGCTTGGAGGGTAAGAGAGGTAGATATTTCTGGGTATTATGACTTGACATGTTATGTCACAAGTTGGCAACGAACTTTGGCACCCTTTAAGGGTTTGTAGATCTGCAAGTCTTACAGAATACTGTACAGGTGACTGTAGTGATTGTAGAGGCCTTCGTGCGCGGTTGGCACCGTGCACATCACCGTAAGGTCCTACGTCTGAGGATTGCCCTGTAGGGTTACTCTTGAACCATTTCTGATGGATCGTCATTGGGATTGTAATTTTTCATAAGCTTGAGTAACAACACTAGCGCCAAATTGGATCCGTATTTTGGGAAGATTTAATAATACTGAGTTTGGTTCACCCAAAATCCGCACAATACGGGGTCAATTTGGAGCCAATGCGCAAAAAAAGCGTACGAAAAATCACAATCTCAACGACAATCGATCGGATTCGCTTCAAGAGTAACGCTACTGGTGTCCTCGAGCAATTCTCCCCCCTGGCGATAGCCCCGCTAGTTGGTCGTTTTTGCCCGGGTACATCGGTAGAGTCGCAGTGTGGACCTTATCATACGCGCCCATAAGGGCAGGGAGAACACCGAGGGATTTTAGTGGGTAGGCCTGACATTCTGCCGGGAGAGCCCCACACAGGCTTGCTGTCTAGCCAACGGCGGGTACAGTGTTACTCATTTCAGTTACGCATTTCGCCCCCGAAAAAGGTGACTGTAGCGATTAGCCATCGGGTGGGCAGTCTGCTTGAGTAATACTAATTGTACTAATTTGTAACTAATTTGTACTAAAAAAATATTTGACATCATCATCATCATCACAGCTCATATTCGTCCCCACCAAGGGGCTCGAGCCTACCCTAATAGAGTGTCTAGGCCTTAGTCAACCACGCTGGTCCAGTGCGGATTGGTCGACTTCACTTACACCTTTGAATTTCTTCGCAGGTGTATGCAGGTTGCCTCACGATGTTTTTCTTCACCGTAGGAGCGCTGGATAAATGTACATATGAAATTCGAAAGACGAAAAACATGGCAGAATCGAGCCCCGGCCTTCGCGATTCGTAGACCAGTGCAGAGGCCACAGCACATTCGACGCTAATATTAATTATTCTATTCTGATGTTGCTATTTTTATGAGATAATCAGCAAACTTTGTGCACAAGCTATATTTTAATAGTATTTTGGAGTTATTTGACAATTTATAAATGTAAATGTTGCTAAAAATAAGGATCATTACGTATCATAAGCGCCATCATTATCTACAAGCTATGTATGTAATTAAAATCATTAGATTTTAATTTTCTGCGTTGGATTCACGTTGCAGTTCTAGCACTAGATTAAAAAATCAATTAATAATAAGTTTATTGTTATCACTAGACATGAGTACTGTTCATCATCATCATCATCAACAGCTCATATACGTCCCCACCGAGGGGCTCGAGCCTACCCTAAACTAGGGCGATTATACTGTTATCTGTTTGGAATACCTACCAAAATTTTGGACATCGAACTGATTTCTGTATCTTTTTCTAACTTTTACAAAAAAGTAATAATATACGACTATATTTAAACGCAAGGCAAATGTATGTATTCTTTATAAAAATAACAGTTTTCTTGCGTTTAAATAAACCCTTTGCTATTTAAAGTTGAGTTTGTGAATAGGCTCTATGTAGAGTTAGACAATAAGATCGTTCTACCTAGTGGCAACATCAAAGCTCTGTCATAATTTATTAATAGAAATAGCAACACTACAGATATTAATTATTAATGGTACATACGAGTACGTTGTCATGGCACCTAATATATTGCGCATGTCCGCCATTCTGGACTAGGACTAAATGCGTCGAGGATCTTTTGACGGTATTTAATTGATATGCCTTTGTTTTAACTTTGCATCAACTGCACCTTTCTGTAATAACTTTGTAAATGAATAAAAATAACCCTGTTGAAATGACTATGAGTATAATTATGTACTATAAGTAGATAATAGTACTTTAAGTAGATTACAACTTTTGTAAACTTCTCTACCTGCTCTTTAAGATTGTTTTCCTTTACATATTTTCTTCAAAATACAGAATTATGAATATTTAAAACTTTCAGTCTAACATTAGATATTACCTGTAACATGAAGCAAAAAAAGTAAGAAAATGGTATGTGGTTGAAGTAATGTTAACTGACATTTAATAAAAACAAACACCATATTCAATACATAAATAAAAAACAATGCTAGCCTCAAAATAAAAGTCCATTTGAAAACATAACAAAATATAAAACATACATCATTTTTGATGTCTATTAAGGTTGCTTTTGGTGGTTGTAAGATAATGATTTGCTACTAAAAAAGAAAATAAAAAAACGTCAGAATCAACAAATTGAAAACAGGAGTCAAAAATATAGCTAGTTCGGACACTCAACACCTTTAAGTTTTATTCAATTGAAATTTCTTAATTCTGCTGAAAAAAGCTCAATTTTTGCTCGTTTGAAGATACTAGATATGCCTAGTGTTCATAAAATTAAGTAAAAAATGCAATAGATGCACAAATATTGAAAGAGAAAAATTTAAAAACCTTAACCACTCAGGTAAACCCCTCCGTCCACTTGAATCCACCAGCAAGCTCCACCACTGGAGCCAATTGGCAGATCACACAAATATCCATTTCTATTTGTTATTTTTTATCGAAAATCGTGAGTATATTTAAAAAAAATATTTCTAAGATGAAATTCTGTTATGCCATTCACCTATTTCCACAAATGTATGCACCTCTATATTGATAAAGTAAAAAAATCAAACATCCCAAGCTTAGAAACGTAGGAAAAAATGAGAGGTTGTCTCGACAATCGCCTCCTAAGTGAAACAAAATTCCACAGCGCCAATCGTGCCATCCATAATCATCAATCGGTCCATTGGAATCGGATACGTGGTGTTGCTCCGAATACAGTAATTAGGCTAATCGAAGGAGCTGGTGCAGATCTCACGAGCGGCAGCGGGAGAGGCAGCGGGAGCGGAGGCGCTCACGTGGCGAGGCTCAGGTGCGCCCCGCCCCCCGCCCCGCCCGCTCCGCTTGACGCGCGTCAACTCAGCCGCTCACCTCGTCGTCAGACGCGCACTGCACTCGACGCTCGAAAGCCGGGAAAACACGAGCCGTTTTCCGTCGCGCCGCCGCCGGAACTCTGCGAAGTTTTCGAAATTCGAGTTCGTTTTTCGAGTCGTCTATCCTCCTTCCGCTGACTCGGGTGGCGGAGAAGTTTCGTTCTCGCAAAAGTTCGCCGGAGTCTTTTCGAAGATTTCTCTCGAGTTTTCGGAGATTTTTTTTTTGGTGAAAAGTGTATGGAAAACTTAATATTGTGGGATGATAGTGATTTCTCTTCGACTCTATTGTTTGTGATTTGTATTTAAGTTTGCTGCTTGCCTCTTTGGTCACTCTAAAATTATCATTGGAGTGAGTATAACTTCATCTTTATTTTTTTTATATTTGTTTATATGTATATATCTACAAAAATATTCAAGTGGTATAATTATATCAATAAAATTATCGCCAATTGATGTACAATCCTAATAGAATGGACGTATTGAAATCAAAGCGTGTCGCCGTAAATCTCCTTGACTTTGTGGTCTTAGACTGTCCACTTGTCACGCAGTATTAAACTTATATTCGAGAGCTTGAAAATTAACCGCTGATAATATTATTTTAAACCGTATCTGATTTGACAATTATTCGATGTGAACTTTAGTAATCTCTCAGAAATGTTTTCTTCTTTTAATGTTTTAATAATGCTGTTATAGTATTAAGTGAACTAGGTATTAATAGATATCCCTTTTTATTAGTAGGCAATACATTTACATGTACCCGAATCGGATGACAATAATGTAGAGCTGAATTTACTGTAATCAAAATAGTTTTTTTTTTATAACATGTAACAACTTCAAATCACTAATAATTTATAGATTAATAATAGAGGCTTAAAGATTATTTTAATAACTATTCCAATAATTCTAATTAAAGCTATTACCTACAGCTCTACATGTGCCATCAGTTCCCGGTTCACCTATAAAACATAGAGCAACATACTCTTCCGAAACTTTGAAACTTTAGACCTCACAGCCTCATCGTATCGTAACGTAAAAGAGGCGCTACTTTTAATGTTCATCGAGTTTCAAAGTCACTCAAACTCCATCATAAAACGTTTAGTCATAAAGTGCTCAATCAAACAGCCTAATAAAAGCAATCAGAGCGGCCGAATTAAAACGAAAACAGTGCACTATAACGTTCCCTCATCAAAGGATGTCTGGGAATAAACTCTGAGGGAAAAAAGAGGATAAAACGAAAAAAAGGCGAAATCGTTCGGCCCATTTAATGTGTACCGGACGGGAGTGACAAAATTCGAACTGAAATAAACCAACACATGTGTTTTCATGTCACGATGCAAGTAACAATGTGGCAGTCATTTCGTTGTAAATAAATAATTAGCGATACTGAAGCTTCATAGCGTTTTAGACGATCAAATGCTACAATCCAATCAATCAATTTTTAGTTTTATCTTGCGGTGTGTTTCCCCCTTCAGCATAAGAATAGTGAGCATGTAATTATTGGCCTAATCTTGTGAAATATTTTAAAACCTCTTTTGTATATTGTTATAGAGAATAATAAAGCTCTATGATTGACTTAAGTACATGAATAAAGATAGAGTTTCCAAAAGTAGAAAAATATTTAATATTAGTCATAATTTGCCTGGAAAATTCATGATTTGAACGATTTTATTACATATGTTTTTATTATTGAGTCATTCGAGTGTAACTTAAAAAAAATATTTTTGCCTCTACATTTAAAAGGCATTGTGCATTCGTTTAACGCTTAGGCACATTTAAGTGTTAAACATATTTATTGAGTGTTAAACATATTTATTGAGCCTGGTAAGAAAAACAAGCTTAACAATTAAAAGTAAAATTAGAAAATCACAACAGGGCTTTTGTATCTATGTTCTAGGTATTGACTTGTTTGTCGGTTTATAAATATCAAAATATCATTTGAGAGCCTGAATACTCAATACTTTCAATAAAATGCGTGAGAATAAAAAGAACATTTCATTCTTTGAATCCTCAAAGTGCCTCAAAGAGGTGGCCTCTTTCATGTCATCAGTAAATATCGAATATATCTCTAAAATATTATGACAGAACATTGAGATGAGTATAGAAAACATTGTTTTATTATTGCTGTCGATTCGAAGATCTATAATTTATTACATGATACGTATTTTTAAATATTACATTTAACATAGGTAAAAAATATAATGAGGGTACCAAAATAAAGTTTTTAGTTTTATGGCGCGCCTAGTGTCTTCCTCCTTCCTTCAATTACTTTATGGTTAACTTGTTATGACGGTCCCAACGTAAATAATCGAAAGTGATTATTGAAACCTAAACTTTCGATGGAGTACTACGGAATCGAGTTTTATATTCGATGATTTACGACTTATATTTTTGGAACTACATAATTTTCTCTTATTATCTTTAGTGGGGTGTACAATATAGCTCTACAGAAAACGTTACAGCTAATATAAAATTAAATTTTGAGTTTCGATGAATTACGTTGGGGCCGTATGGAGAAGTTATTGCAGATATAAGTAATAATTAGGAAAACGATAATCAAATAACTAAAATCATAGTTCTAAAATTAAAATATTCTGCTACGGTCTTGTTTTATTAAAACAATAAAAATGGTTTACAACACGAATAATAATAACGAATGGACGTAAAAGTTAGTAAAAATATAAATAGCTTCCTAGCTGAAATAAACGTTATGAGATGCAAAGAAGTCACAACATTTTGTAGTGATGATGTTCTTACAGTATTTTGATGACTTTTATTGAGCAAGCGTATCACTGGTCATTTTTCTTATTTGTCAGTAGACTGAATGATATCAATTCATAAAATCTTGAACATAAACTTGAAGTTATTAAAATTATATAAAAAAGATTAACTTAAACTTTCTTGAAATGTCTTCAATTGTATCCCCAATGTTTATTATAACAATGATGGGCTTTATTTTTCATTATTTCCTTATGACTAGTTGATATTAGTATATTATATCTTCATGAACGGTGAAGTAAAATAAAGAGCTTAGTTTAACATTTTTATTAAGATATAGACATGGAGAAGAGTTTAGCTTATGTTTTCTAAGATTATTAATATTTCTATCTATATTGTCGTATATACCCCCGTAAATATATAATATCTGCTATTCTAGGGAATATTCTAAATAATCTATTAATAAATAATAATAATCTATTCCTATAACAGCAATCGCTTACAACCTAAACTTTCCAACACTATAGATTAAAGCCGACAGAAGGTCGAATTACGTGACATTGCATATCGAAATTGCTCGATTTGCAACGGACGAACGTACGCTTACAAATTCACACATACATCACGATTTGCGCGACCGCGTCAAATAAATCGGGCTCACAATGAGTGCTAATTTGCTCATAAAGATGTATGCACTGAGCGGAGTTCATAAATTCGGCAGTCACATTCGGCCTACCGCTTACACCCATAAACCTCCGCGGACACTTTTATGGCCTTACCACGTGTCGGAGTTCGAGATTTTTTCCGCACTTGTCTTGACATCTGTACCGTGATAGGAAGTCGAAATATTAATTTATTGTTTTAGAATAGACCCCCCGGCACATTCGGTTGTGAGGATTGCATAACGGACAAAAAGTTTCGTATTTATATAGTCATCTATGTTATAGATGATTCTATAAAGACGATTTTTTGTCTATGAAATACAAGACGGCGTTGGCTAAGCGGCGATTAATTCAAATATTTCAACAATTAGGCTAGATTTATTTTTTTTGTAGAGAAAATATTCCAGCATTCTTGTTAAGGAAACTTAAATCTGATGACTTGTTAACATTGCGCTGTATTTAAAAGTAGAAACGAGTACTACTAGCATCATTATAATAATATTTATTTTCCTTCATGTCTTTGGGATTTGATAACAGATATATTTTCTAATTTAGTAAAATCAATAATTGTAATGAAGTGCAGCCATACTTACTGACCACAACATAAAGTTGTGTTTCAAAGTAAAAGTTGCGAGTTACTGCCTATTTATTGTTTTTGTGGTTTGCTTATAATATTTTAGAAAATAACAAAATTACATAAGAAATAAGTAAATCAAAACTTTGCATCACCACTGTCATCATATCAGGATCACATTTTAGTCTCCTTTTAAAGTTAGATTTTTTGGTTTGAAAACTTACCCTAAATTATTTGTGCTTGCTTATTTTACATTCATAAATTATCCTCTGAAAATCTCAACTGTGTATTTAACCAATCTAGGCAGCTTGGTGTAGTAAATATACTTAAGTGACATAACATAACATTTGTAAGACGCGAGCTGTTTGATAATAGAAAAGTATTTATTCGTTATTAAGTAGATTCGTTTAAGCCCTTGTATGATACAACAAACTTTGATACGAATATTTGTTCAAGTTCTTATAGGTACGGACACTAGCAAACAACATTTAATCTTCAATTAAAAGATTCTACAGCTTTATTTTATGTGTTGCAACATTCATCACCAATAACGAGACGACACACTTGACCAACTAATGTGTCTCATTTTATCACAGGACCATCAATCAAGCCACTCTCCACGGGGACAATTGGAGCGGGCAGCGGACATCGGTAGCACTTAACATGTCCAACTAGGCTATTCAGTGCTCGTCCAAACGATGACAAGTGTCGAGTGAACTTGAGAACAAGGATAAAGAACGCTGTTATCGATGAACGAGTTAAACTACAACGCAGGGATGAGCTCCTACCAGTTCGTCAACTCCCTGGCGTCCTGCTACGGGAACCAGGCGCCGGGGCGTACTGGAACACCTGTAGAGCAGTCTGGCCATCCCGGACTGCCGACTCCAGGCGCCGACTACTACAACCCAAATGCTTCTGCATCAGCATACCCCAACGCCTGCTATTCGCCCCCTCAAGTCGGGCATCATTACCCACAACACCCGTATGCGACTCCAGCGGCCGGTCATATGCAACCACAATCAATGATTGATTACACTCAGCTGCATCCGCAAAGATTAGGCAGCACAGCGACGCACATGCATCCACACTCGAACCCTAGCCCTGGAGCGCTATCACCGAATCTGATGTCAACCCCACCGAGCCAAGCCGGCGGTGCCAGCTGTAAATTTGCTGATTCCACTTCAACCACAGGCGTGGCTTCCCCGCAAGACCTATCTACATCTTCCGGACCCGGTAGAACGTCTCCGGGATTCGGAAATGTTGGTGGGCAAAATTCTAGTGGAAGCACAAGCACTAAGCTCGGTTTAACCACTCCTATCGCCTCTCCAGTTGAGCACAAAGCTAATGTGAATCAGAATATATCAAGTCCTGCGTCTAGCACATCCAGTAACGAAAGCAACGAGGCTAACAGCTCTAGTGCAAATAACTCTAAGAACAGCAAATCTGCATCGAGCGCACAAGCAAACCCTCCGCAGATATATCCCTGGATGAAGCGTGTACATCTTGGGCAAAGTGAGTATTACTTTTATATTTTTTTAAAACAATTGGCGTAGAATTTGGACAGTAGCGGTATCCGAGTTAATAGGTTCTTAGCGCGAGAACAATCAATTTTATCAACGGCTCGATTCACACTTTTTTACCGGCAGCGTGAAATTGTAAAGTGGCTCAGTTTCCTCATCGTAGCTAATGTCGGCGGGCGTGAACACGCCTTCGCCCAAAACTAACAGTTTACTGCAATGGAAACAAGCTATCCATCAATTGGTTCCTAGGTGGAGACAAAAGAAATTATATAACTATTTATAAAGCATTAGCATGCATTAATGTCGGATCGATATGACTGGCTGATGGATGGTGTCCATAATAAGGCATAATGGCTTTGTTGGCGGGCGCTTACAACTGAACATCCGAAGCCTTTTTTCTCCACGTCTCCTAATGATGGGGAAATGGCTCGTCATGGTGACGTGTGTTTTGACTCATCCCGACCTTCTGGTGTTGATCGTGAATGGCCCATTCAAGGGTTAATCTGTTTTAAATTGATAGTAGGTGTCAGGAGTAGCTGAGCTGTTAGCGCGATTTTGGCAGTCACCAAATATCCAATGATTATTGATTCCATGATTATCAGTGACATTAATAAATCATTCAAATATTCCTAGGGTCCAGAAAAAAGATATTATAAGTCAATTGCTATACCACAGCAAGTATTTTAGTTTAAGTTTTAGAAACTATTAGAGACGATACCTTAATTTATACCTTTTTTTTCATATAAGTACTTAAGCATTTAGAATCATGTTAACATTACTACTGATAATTACTATCAACATTGACTATAATATTGACTCACCTAAAAATATCTAAGCTCCTCTGTTAATTCAATTTTGCCAAGATGGAAATAGTCTAAACTAGATGGTCGTCCTTATCTTGTTGTAAAAACGGCCATTGGTAATAATACCGCGGTCTCGCCGCGAAACAACAGCTTGTAGCTCCATGTCATGACATAAAGAGAGGCGGCAGATGTTTCAATAGTTGTTCCGGGAAATTTCTGTGACTTTGGAATGACGCGTTGCGTAGTACATGTAAATCCTATGTGACCTTGTGAGGCGTAATTTTTAATTGGTTGACAGTTTTTTCTTGTTTTTGTAGCTGAGTTGACAGGTGTATTGTTCACTTTCTCTGTGTTCTGTGAATTCTTAAAACGACTGACGATCTCGGTCACCCTTCAAATTAAATGTATGCTGTTGTTTATTTTTTGTTTAATTTACTCACAATATAAATTTTGCAAGCTTCGAAGTAAATAATAAGCTTCAGTCTATCTAAAAATAATATTGGGAACAATACACGTAATTTTACAGTATTTCTATTTATTTTTATTCATTGAAAATAATACAGAATAATAATAATGAACATTTCAGAAATTAACCAATCATCAAGGTTCTAAGTACGGTCAAGGTTTTATAATTAGCGTACTTAGCCTATGTAATATTTTAACGTACATCCAGTATTTATTACCTTGCTCATTTCAACATGTTGCATATTTAATTACTACACTGCAGAGTTGTACAGTGCCTCCGCAATCAGCCGGTTGCAGGAAACCTAGTATGCAAAGCACTTTGAACAGCAGAGTTCGCGACCCTTCCATGTTTGGTGGCCATAACTCAAGTGGAAGCAACTGCCTTGAGTGCGTGCCGACCGGCGACTTATAAGAATTCAATATACTGATATTTGACTATATTTTGTCTGGTTCTTGTATGTGTAATTGGTGAAGTAGTACATCAATAACAATTTCTATAAATATTCCTATGGTTGAGCTAGTTTGTAAACTTATAATGTTTTCTTGAAGAGATAACAAAATGCACATACCTACCTTATACTAGTAACCGTAGTGACATTTATAGCATCAATAGCATCCTCTACATCGATACGAGTAAGTAATATAGTTTGCTAAAATACAGTATCTAAATAAATGAACACCTCGTAAATATTAAAAGATAAATAAGATACATATTTCAAAAGGCATTTAAAATTTCACACATGTAACTAAAGCTTAAACAGTAATTTATTGAATAAATACATAAAATAATTTCGACTGCTTTTGAACTTTACTCGTGATTTGAACTTGCGTGCTTCCTGCAGACGAAGATGAAAAACACGCGAATCGAGTTGGCCCGCTCGGAATATTTAACATGGTTTGGCGTGAAACGTAATATTACCAGTAATTTACGATTCAATCGACTGTCTACCCACGGAAACCAGCCAATTAGATTAATTTATTCGATTTTAATCGACTACAGTTTAAGTTGATTGAAAACGAAGGCTGTGAGCTTTGATCGTAAGTGAGAAGTTGAATATTAGGAACGATAGGTTTTAAGTAATGCATGTTTCGTGAGCAGATGCACATCGATTTTTTTGTTTTAGGCGTTAAAACGAAGGTACAGTCAAATAATTTAAATATTTAGCGGGTTGATGATTATTTGTATTTAGTCGTTATAATAACAATACTCGAACTATCAATATTTGGACAGTGTGCTTGGGTTTCCATGGCGTTCATTTGATTTTATAATACGACAAATCCGTTACTGTACAAACCTACTCATTGATGGATAACACGATGTGTTTTGCATGTTTATTTTTGTCCTAGGCAATTTTAGTAGATTTTATGAAATGATCCTGAAAAACATTAGTAGCAAAAACATTAGTAGCAAAACCAAAAACATTTAGCGAATGCTGTCTTAAGATTTGTGCAGTCTTTCCCTTTGTAAAAATAATTATGTAATATTTTAATTTTACTTATATTTGGATACTTACATCTTAATTATTGTGGGGGTGTTGTAAATACAAGGATTGAATAATTAATTATTAAATTCCTTAGTTAGTTATATTTTGAATAAAGAGTTCCAAGAATTTGTTTGAGTTTGAATAGGCACTAATCAAGTTAACTTAGCAGAAGCTAGGCAACAATTTAATGTGGGTAAGGGTCATTAAACTTATTCAAAATCAAATATCTCATTAGAAGATTGTACTATAAAATGAACTCGATAAGTTCTTTCAATTCCCAACTCTTTGCCCCGATCCAGCGTCATCTGTCTCCGTCGGCGAGCAAGCCCTACCTGTCCGTATAGTTACCAGCGGCGATTAGTAAATAAATAACAAATTAAATTCCACTAAAGATTAGTGGTGGAGTCACCGTTCGCTCATAAATAAATCAAGCCGTTGGCCCGGTGGACCGAGGTAAATTATGACTCAAATAATATTATGCTAACGTAGGGTCGCCGTATCATACGAAATCGCCGGGACATGTTTAAAATTACCTACTTAAACGTGCAAAAAAGCATCAGTGTTCGGTAGTTATGGATATAATTATTTTGGTATTTCAAGAAAATTATAGGAGCTTTTGATGGCGTATGAAATGAGTTTTCGCATCGGGCAATCCTGAATAATGATTATCAGTGAAACGCCGCCTAATATTCCTGGTTAATGTATTGTGCATAATTTTTATTGCAAATTTTCAACATTTTATAGTAGAAGGTGACAAATACATTAATACATGTCTTGTTTTCAATTCCTCAACGTTGTCAATGCAGTCATAACAATCATTAATCTAACTACGCTTTCTTTGCCTGTGAAATTTTGAAATGAAGATTAATTTGCAACCATTTAACAACGTGCAAATTCGCAAAGTAGTTTTCTCACTTGTCTTTAATACCATCTCATACAGGATTCAAACCTGTATCTTCAGCATATCGTGCTGGCCATTAACCACTAGGCCATCGAAGTGTCATCCGATCCGGGCGATGTTTTTTCGTATTGTTTAATAAATGTGTGAGTCGGTGGGTGTATGTCATTCATTATTTTGCATCTTGTTTGCCATTTATAAACAAAATTCAAAGCTCATAAATATAAAAATGTTTGTTTTTAGGGTTCCGTAGTCCGTACCGCCAAAGGCAGAACGAAACTCTTAGGATTACTTCGTTGTCCGAATTTCCATCTATCCGTCTGTTTTTAAGACCTTTTTCTCGGGTATGCGTATGACACTGAAATTTATATAAAAAGTACTGTCTACTACAAATACTGTCTATGGTCTCTTACAGCTGTCAAACTCAAATTTCAAACTTCTAAGTAAACACTTTCAAAAGATATGATCGTTTTTATTGCATATTATCGCATATTTTCTTTCTTCAACTTTCTTACAACACACTATCAAAAAAAAAAAGTAAAACTGTTAATTTGTAAAATCAGGAATTTATATACTTAGATAAGTTCATACGGCACCCTCGGTGTGCAAGTGCAACTCACACTTGACCGGTTTTATTAAAGTAAGCACATTTTGTCCGTCGCTTAAATTGAGAGGTGGTGAACCTACTTTAAAGATATGCTACATACTACAACCGCCACTTTAGTATACAGTTCTTGCTTATACTTTGACGCTTTTTTATAATTACGTATTATTACTGAGATTAAAAGTGGTTTGGTATTGCAAATACGTTAAAACAAAGTGTGCTGCTGTAACCGGTGTCCAATGAGCTGTTAAGGTATTTGGATCTTTGTGATGTTTTGAAATTGGGGCTACTTTTGTAACGACATACTAATATCGTAATATTTTTGCTTGCGTGATCGTATGTTACATTGATCCAAGTTATTAGTATTTCATAACAATTATATATAGTTAATAAAATTATAATATATATTTAATATTAGTGCGCTTATGCGTCAGGATAAAGTTAATGATGTAACTTGTTTACTGTTTGGTGGAAACAATAGGGGTTAAAGTATGAAATTGCCGTTTTGTATGAAGATTTTTAAGAACATTGCTTATTTCATACTTACGTTTTTCTTAGTTATTTAGTAATCAATAAAGCAAACTTTATAAAACTTTTAGAAATTGGTCAATAGACTTTAAACTAAGTAATAACATAATAATGAAGACAAGAAAATTAGTTTTCACAAAGTTACCGTCAATAATGTCAACATACTGACGAAAAAATAGGGGGTAATTTCTGAGATTCTTTTTAATATATTATTAAACAAATTCTGAGATTAAATTGGAACCAAAACGTGCACTCTAGGGTCAAAAAGTAATTAAAAATATTTTTTTATAGCTCTTAAATTAGAAAAGTTATACAATTATATTAAAAACGAAAAAAACGGCAATTGCATACTTTAACCCCTATTATAACAGAAAATGAATTGCAGGAATAAAAATGTTTTGCACACACGCAACCTGGATTTTTACAATTACTGCCAAGTTTTTTACCAAATGGTGCTTTCGTTTTGATTTTCAGCTAATGCCCGGTTTCTTTATTCAAAAACGATTCATTTTTGCTGCGGGAATATTTTCTATAGAATTACTGTTTTTAACCGACATTAAAAAAGGAGGAGGTTATCAATTCGGTTGTATTTTTTTATGTTTGTTACCTCATAACTCCGTCATTTTTAAACCGTTTCCAAAATTCTTTTTGTATTCGATAGAGTATACTACAAGGGTGGTCCCATAGTCACCAAAGTCAGGATCTGATGATGGGATCCCATAGAAAATCGAGGAAACCACTAATTTAGGTATTCCTTCACTAAAAATATTTCATTCACTAAAAAGTTAAAAATATTTTTTTTTACAAAAAATAAAAACCGACTTCAAAAACACTGAAAACTTAAAAATTATATAAGAATAGGTACAACAGACACTTTTATATTGAAGTCGGTGACAAATTTTAACACTTTCTAGGAGATCATCGTTTGGCGCCGACTTCAATATAGAAGTGTGATGTTGTCTGCACCTATTCTTATATTATTTTTAATTTTTCAGTGTTTTTGAAGTCGGTTTTTATTATTTTATGTGCTGAATTTATATATTGAAATATTTTCCATAGAATATCTGTAAAATTTTTACTATCCGTAGCAAAAACGTGTAAAAAATAAGAGTAATAAACTATAATAGTTAGAAAACTATTATTTAGTAATAAAAAAATGTACACTGAAAAAACGTAAGGGTTAAAAATAAATAAAATACTGTTGAAAATAACCCAGCATGTTTGTCAATATAACGCCTGCAAAGTTTGTAGCTAAAATCAAATATGTCAACTTTGTTATCATTACTTGATAAGTATTAACCGTTACAATTTGTTAATAACACTTCTTTATTGATAACATAGTAGCATTCATTAGTAACAACAAAGTAAAATCGACTGCATTTAGCCAATTTTACTAGGTTACTACAACCGGTTAACTTGGTAACTGCTGCAAAGTTACTCGGTTTTCTCAAACAACTTATTAGGCTACTACAACCGGTTCACTCGGTAACAGCTGCAAAGTTACTCGGTTTTCTCAAACAATTTATTGGGTTGCTACAACCGGTTCACTCGGTAACGGCTGCATAGTTATTCGGTTTTCTCAAACAATTTATTGGGTTGCTACAACCGGGTCACTCGGTAACTGCTGCAAAGCTACTCGGTTTTCTCAGCCAATTTGCTGGTATCTTACTAAAAAAATAGGATGAATCATTGAAGTCAAAATGCTCGTTCACGACAGCTTTAATTTCTTCATCATCCCCAATTTTTTTTCCCCGAAGGTCTTTTTTCAAATTTTTCAAGAGAAAGAAGTCGCTGGGAGTTAGACCTGGACTGTAGGATGGGTGATTCACTTCATCAAAGCCAGTTTCTCGAAGGGCTAGCCTCGCAATTCGCGCCGTATGGACTGGCGCATTGTCTTGAAAAAACAGAATTCCTTTGCTAATTTTCCCTCTTCTTTTTTCCACAATAAGATTGCGTACTTTTTTTATAAGTGCTGCATAATACGCGGCGTTCATTGTAGTTTTTTTTTTTGGTAAATAGTCAATGAGTAAAATTCCTTCCGAATCCCAAAAAATATTAGCCGTGAGTTTCGAAGTCGACTTTTCGACCTTAAACTTCTTTGGCGGCTTCTCTCCCTTGTTTAGATTCTGGATCATATTGTCGAATCCACGTTTCATCCACGGTGACAATACGGTTACAAATTTCGTCCAAATTGTCATTGTACAAGTCGATAAACTCCATAGAAGTTTCAACTCGATGCTGTTTATAGAGCGGCGTGAGCATTTTTGGAACCCAACGTGCTCTAATTTTATTCATGTGCAAAGGATAACTGATGCCCAACTCTTCTGCTATCTGCCACATTTTTATTCGACGGTCCTCCAGTACAATTTTTTTCACTTTGGTGATGTTTTCGTCTGTGACGGCGGTGCGGTGCGGGGGGAGGGGGGGTTCTTTCAACTTGTCCAACGTTTGACTGTGGCAGGATGATAGTCCAGATTCTGGATAAACTGCAGACTTTTCTTCAAAAATCTCCTTTGCCGTTTTCCCCTTTTTTACGAGGAATTTTATGACGGCACGATGTTCCAATTTCGTGTAATGCAGCGATGACTCAGATATGTATCTTCTTTAGGTATCTTCTTTCACAAAACACTAGTGACTAGCGCGAGTGAGTTTCTGGTTATGAGTGGGTGCGAGATCGATTTACCGTGGTTGTGTTGTTGTTTTAGCTGAGCAGAGCGGTTATTCCTCTTTTTGATTTCTCTAAAGGTTATTCCCAATTAGGTAACTCGGTTGTTACATAGTTTAGCAATAATGTAGTTTGCTATAACTAACCGATTATATTTACTCATTTAAAAGGAAATAAGTAACGTGACTCGAATTAATGAATTCATCTTATATATCAATAGATCAGTTGATGTCTTAAAATCAACCAAAAATTACTCGATTAAAATCAATAGACAATTAGGTTGGAATCAAATAATTTCAACTCATCTATTATTAAATAACAATGTTTGTAAAAATCAACCAATTGAAATAACTTGTTTAAAAACAACAGCATACTTATTAAGTGTTGACAAAATCACTTAATAGTTTTGGATCATGTTTGAAAGTGTTAAAATTTACCAATTAAGGTATTTGTGAATAATTAATGTTTTATTTGTTATTAGACAAGAATATTTAGCAATACACACAGGTCTGCTTTATACCAAGTTCACTTAGAGATTTTTAGTTAAGTCTTAGTTAAAATTTACCGATATGATTGTAACCGAGCCAAAAAGGTACTCTGTAAAAATAATATTTTTTCAGTGTAAAGACGTAATTAATATCACGAAAAATAACTATTTCAATCAAGGCCTTCTTTTTTTTATTTAATAACCTATATTGTCCCACTTCTGGGCAAAGGTCTCGCTGAATCCACTCCACAAATCACGATCCCTGGCACTCTCTAAGTAAAAAATAAGTAATTGATTGTATTCATACTGTTTTTATTTCAAAAGCCGTCTGCAAAATTATATTATTTATCTATCTTCTGAGATTTTATTAGGATACTTAATATTTTTTTAGGTACAGCTATAAAAACCGAGAAACAGAAAAATAGTATGCAACCACTTCAGCTGAATGGTAGGTATTTGGAAAATTACGATATTTTAGCTATCTCGATATATATGTATTAATTTATTTAGACAATACACTCTAAATACCAAAGTAGGTGATTAGTTGTATAGATATTATAAGAAAAATAAATGTTTAATTTCGATCGTTGGGCAGATAAAATCGCATCACGCACAGGCAAGCTAAGAATTCCTGAACAAGACTCCACCTGATATTATAATAACAGTATAACTGATACAGACTTAGCTGCTTAGAGATATAGTAGAAAATCGTATGGCAGATGTGACTTAACAAAACCAGGGCCTTACGCAGGGCAGATTGTCTTTGATATTACAGATTGATAAATATATATTTTAGTTTTTTTATTAAGAAAATAATTTAGTGTACGATTTTTTTTATCTCTGAATATGATGTTTATATTTAATCAAATATGATAGAAATATGTGCTCTATATTTCATTTTTGGCGATTATTAATTATTTTGACTGTTCCAAATACACTTTTATTTACATTGTTGAATCATACATTTTACCACCGTTAAATCCCTCTTGGCAAAATAAAAGTGTTAAATGCGAAATTATAACGACTCTTAGGGAAATGAAATTGTTGCAATTTGTTTTTATAATAATTGACAAGAAAATTAATGTTTGGTAAATAAGTTATTTTCTCGCAAGAGATTTCGTTAGAAACTACTTTTAATTGTAATTATTTTCAATTTGTCAGTTTTTCGTTGAGTTAAATATCATAGGCGTCCTATTTACTCAAACTGGTTTGTAGAGTAAAATAAATTAAAAAAGGGTTTCTTATTTGTGATCAAGTTAATTAAAATTGTTAATATGCTCACCTAATTAAGGCCTCGCGGTTCCGCCCCCTTTAATGCATCTCTTTACATACCACGAAACCAGTCTTACGGGCTGCGTTAAAATATGCACAAAGGGTTAACAAAAATAAAGCCACAAAAGATGGGTGGACGGCAAAAAGTAAATAAGTGTTGTATAGGAATTAGCGCGCGCGGTTGGCTGGCCCGTGCAATGGCGTCGCCAGTTTTGCACCGTCACGTTTTGGTGCCGATTTATTGTATTCGATTATGTATCAATGTGGTTCCATCTAACGAGGAACTTAAGTGAACTGATACTCTCAAAACTAAATATATTTAGTTATTTTTTTATTACAAAAAAGTTGGAAAACGAGTAGGTTGTCTACCTGAAGGTACCTAGAGTCGCCTTTAGTTTCTCTATAATTTACAGATTTACAACTCCTACAAGGAGCCGAATATACGTTGTCGACTTTTGTAAATAGCTTTGCAGCCTGTGTTACTTTGCTAAACTTACCCGGCAGAAATCTACACTAAGTATAATTAATATTATAAAGAATAAAGATTTGTATGTAACTATGTAACGAATAAACTCAAAAACTACTGGACCGATTTCAAAAATTCTTTTACCATTAGAATGCTACATTATTCTTGATTAACATTAGCTACAAAATTATTTTTCTTACGGGAAAATATAAAATTCCCATGGGAAAACAAAAATTACGCGGGCGAAGCTGCGTAAAGTAAAGCTTGTAGGCAATATAGGCCAATATACTCGTAATACCAACGCTGGTACTGAGTCTTCCTCTGACAAAGTATGTATGTCTTTTAGGTGACGGATAGAATACATGTGCTCTGTTCCTTTTCTTCTCATGGATATCATAAGAATAGTCTAAGGGAGCTTACTGTAATTATACCTCTGCTTGGGGATGAAATACTTTTAAATAAAACTACGCTTTTCGCATTCACTCGCTTAGGTATATTTAGCTTTAAAACATTTTAAAAAACTTCGCATCTAAAATTCCAACCCATCATCATTAATATTGTGTCAAGTAGGAATTATTTGTAATGTAAGTTTTATATTTCTATATGGGGTGGAGAGTCTGGTGTTCTGTAACACAGGCTTGTCCTAGTATAGACACCAGTCTTTCCACAGTATGTGGAAAGAAAATAAATTATTTTTGATTGATTGATTGAATATAGATTGAAGTGAGGATGATGAGTCTGAGTAGGAGTCATCTAAAACCTAATGTCATGCATGTAATCAAAATATTGATAGTATAATTTTGTTTACATAAATATCACTATCCAAAATAAACAAAACCTAAAAAAATATATCATAAAAGTTTTAGATTATTCTAATAAAGTCATTAAGCAAATATTATTATTTTAATCAAATAAACACTATTATTTCCTAAAGGCTTGCCTGGAGGCACACAATATGCAAACATGCAAGCACACATGCAGACGCGTCGGCATGTATGCAAATATGCAGGCGAGATCACACTCAGCATGTATGCAAATATGCAGGCGAGATCACACTCAGCATGTATGCAAATATGCAGGCGAGATCACACTCAGCATGTATGCAAATATGCAGGCGAGATCACACTCAGCATGTATGCAAATATGCAGGCGAGATCACACTCAGCATGTATGCAAATATGCAGGCGAGATCACACTCAGCATGTATGCAAATATGCAGGCGAGATCACACTCAGCATGTATGCAAATATGCAGGCGAGATCACACTCAGCATGTATGCAAATATGCAGGCGAGATCACACTCAGCATGTATGCAAATATGCAGGCGAGAGACTTTTGGCGGATCACACCCAGAATAACGTTATTCTATTTGTACTCGCTAGAAGATACATTTCCACCCTTCTATACTGAACTCTAGTATTCAATCGAATTGGACCGCGCCAATGTGGGGTGCTGTGATTAGAATTTTAAAAGCAGTTTTAAGGACTTAATGTATGGTTATTCAGTAGGTATACCAACTGTATTATGGGTGAAGCAATAGTAATGAGAAATATTTCGATGGCATTCCAAATTGATAAATATTGTTTTTCAAAAAAAATGTTTCAGTCAACAACATTAGTACTAACGAATCATAAGTGAAATATAAACTTGAAGCTTCAATATCCTTACAAGTGATATTTATAAGTAGTACGTCATAGACTGCAACAAAAGGGAACATAATGGCTAAATTTGAATGATATTTACACAAAACAGTTAAATGACAGAATATTTTTATGCGAATGAATGCCAAACATAAGCCTACGCTTCGCCTACACTGCAGCACTAGTGATAGACAATAAAAAAAACTTGTTTGCTTTAAAACAAAGTTTAAAATGTGTGTACTTTACTGAGACTAATTCTGAAGATATTTCAAATCAAAATTATTCATACGTGTGTACATAATGGGTATATATGTTTCTTGATCAATTATAAAATCCTTTCCGCTATTCTTCCAAGATAACTGTACAAGAATCAGTAATCGATTCTTGCCTAAATATGTCCATCTTTTCTATTAAAGAGTTTTCGAAATAAACACTCTTATAAATGTGCAAATATAGATTATACTCCTTCAATAGATTACCTATACAAAAATATATCCTTATAGTCTTCTCGTTGATACAATGTCTTTTATTAACATTACTATTACAAAAACACATTGCCTCGGTTTTATTTTCCAATTAATGAGCAAATCTTCAAATTAATTCACGACAAGATTGATATGTAGTAAACTGTAGAAACCAGTACGGGAATCCCAAAGCCCTGCTCCCTCGAGAATCCAACTTCAATTATTGATGGCAACTTTTAGCCTCTATAAAATATAAGGGTGTGAGGTTGCTATTTTTCATCTGGTTTACCTTTAAATAACTTGCACGATATGTCAGTTTCCTCGTGAGTAATTTGTGGTGCTGTGTTTTTTAAATGTTTGATCCATTCCCGGTTTTTTATGTATGACCACTTCTAATAGAGCCATGCCTTAATTTTTCTTAATAAATAAAACACAAATTTATTCAGTTAAAGGTAGGTAGGTACCTTTATAAATATTGATGCTTTAATTCGTTCGAAGGTTTGAGACAATTTGGAAATTCACATTACACAATTCAGAGCAATAAATAAATAAATTAGAACAATACATTGAAAAATTGATATCACAAATCACAATTATTTATCAAAAATAGTACACTTTCGATAAATATAATATAAATCAATGGATGAATATACCTTTACCTCACTGAATTTAGATCGTCTGTAAATGTACAGATGAAATTTTCCTCTCTCTACGATTCAATCATACAAGATCATTTCCTCGTAAGTGCTTTCGAACATGGCATTCCTCTGAGCTTATTCCGTTAGAGGGTTTTTTGCCTTAATTCTTTCGCATTAGGTACATAGCGAAGAACTTAAGAAAACGATCAAATGGATGACAATCTCTGAATTCAAATTGCTAAGTAAGTATACAATTATAACTTTTTCACATAAAAGTTTTACTGCATTTCTACGAATAACTTAAAATATTCGGTAAAAATTCTTTGGTGGTCCATTAATTAAACATTGGAACTATGAAAAATCCATTTGCATCTAATTGATTCTGTTCAATAAAAACTGTATCATAATACTTAAGCGCTATAAAATTATGCTTGTGCTAGTGTTGGGTGCATGAGAAGTTGCACGCTTCAGTCGGTAATCGCCGAATGGCCATTTTCTGCTATTATGTAATTATGGCGTTTAATTGAAATGCGAAGGCGATGCGTATATGAAGCAAAACAATATTAATATGAATGCTATTAATGAACAATTATTGTGTGTAGGTTATCATCAGCACCCTATCCTGATAATTATCAATGTCTAATGCTATTGCTTTTATGTATTTTGCGGAAAAAATATATTACAATAATAACAATAAAAATATGGTTAAAATATTATAATAACATATAAAACTATTTTATATACCTACTTATTATATAGTATAAGATCGAGAGGTAAGGTTCACAACATAACCGTGGAAGTTACTCCACCCCACAGTAGACCGCAAATAATGCCATGTTTCCTGCGCATGATTGCTGTCGATAGAGCTTTTGGACAATGTCAGTAGGTAATCTTGTCCGATGGCGGGTAGAGTTATAGGCCTGCAAGTCCTGCAACGCGCAAGGCTGGAGTATCAAAAAAAAAATAGGTATTGTTGTACTTGCTTAAAAATACACATATAAGCGTTATTCTGGTACTTACCTACTTATACCCGCTTTCAAATAGAAATCCCACAAAACAAATACAATTTCTTGAAAATCAATTAACAAAGCTTTAATTAAACCAACACATGCATTTCAAACCCGTGTTTGTATTTTGGGATGGTATAATAAGTATGTACATTCGCATTTTAATTTCATTTCAATAGCGCGTGTCGACGCACAGACACTGATTAAGCTGCTATAAGGGCTTCACTGTATGAGCGCACGCGCATGTGCATTAGCATAGGCATCCGGGGCCGTTGTGCAGGCTTCTTGACATTTGCAAGCGTAAGAATAAGCGAAGTTTTAAGTGTTCGTTTCTTCTGCTGTTGGCGATTGCGATTTATTACTTAATGCATATTAGATTTCTCACATCAATACCTATGACACAAAGAAAATATTTTGCGGCAAATGAATCCATTATTTATTTTAAAGACGAGTGTATCCATTATTTTTCGCTTCAGACATATGAAATATTTATATTTAACAAATTTCATTAAGTGAGAATCGATTGTTTTCAATAGATTTAGGTACAGTGGAATAGAACGTGTTTGAAAATGAGTGACAGTTGACTGGACATAATGAAAAAGTGGTGGGAGATACCTGAATGGTTTGACGGATGATGATGGAAAATGTGTAAGATAGAGTGCTTGGTAAAATTTTGAAGAAAATAAATAAAATCCGCAATATAGAAAAATGAATCGCTATGTGTTAGTCTCGCTAAAACTCAAAAAGGGCTCGACAGATTCTTACGAAATTTTCTGTGTGTGTTTGAATAGGTCCAGGGAAGGTTTAAAAGTAGGTACAATTGGACCTAGTAGGCCCTGTAATCGAGCAGGACAAAATCTGCGGGGCTCACTTTATAAATAAAGAAATCAATAAGTACGCCAGAGTGTTCAATAAAGACAACGGAAGCAATATCAACAAGAGAACTGTTTCATCATCATCATCATAACAGCTCATAGGTATACATCCCCACCGAGCGGCTCGAGCCTACCCTAAGTTAGGGTGTTTGGGCCTTAGTCAACCACGCTGGCCCAGTGCGGATTGGTCGGCTTCACATACACCTTCGAATTTCTTCGCAGATGTATGCAGGTTGCCACACGACGTTTTCCTTCACCGTGGGAGCGCCAGACAAATGTACATATGAAATTCAAAAACAAAAAACACATTGGTACATGGCGGTCTCGAACCTCGGACCTCCCAATTGGTAGGCAAGTGCCGAGTCCACAGCGTCACTGACGCTCTTATTGAACTGTTTGGCGAAATAAAATATCAAACTATAGATAAAAAGAGAACAATGCGACATTATTAAGGAATCAAATCGTCACAATGCTGTTGTAAACGTAGCAGGAGACAACTTCATCTTTTGCCAACAAAAAACAATTACAATACAATTATTGATGTCAAATTTGATATAATGGTAACACTGCAATTGTTTTCGGTGCCATAAATAACTTCTTACAATGGATTCGCGGTTTCCTTAAAAGCTAAACGGGCTGATAAACATTTTTTTTTTCTTTCCATCTCGAGCCGACTTTCCTGCGGCGGTGCCTATAAATATTAATACAATCAAATGTTTTGACATGGACCTTTTTTAAGCTTTTATCTTGTACCTTCGCTTATTTTTTGTGAGCGTTCGATCTCGTTTTTATTTTGTGTTAATTTGGACAGTGAATTTGGCCTTTTAACAGATCGTAAAGTATTTGCGCCGGCGATGGCGCCAGGTGGTTTTTCAGTCGCTTGGGGTGATATTATTACAGAGTAAGATCTCTTAGTGTAATGTTAAGAATAGATAATTAAACTCCATAAAAATATAGTTGTTTTGGTAGCTGATAAAATGTAATTTGCTATAGATGATCCTAGAAAAGCAGACTTAAATAGTCACCTACGTGCAGATATGCCCTCGCATGAGTATAAGTAATTTAAATCAATTTTATCAAATTAGGTACTTGCTGATAACGAAAATAAAAGAAAAACAATTACACATTTATGATAATAATCAGATAATATTGCACGAAAATTAGCCGAGTAAAACATTGCAGTGAACATCCATAATTTTTTAAATAAAAACATAAATCTCTGCGGTGACTAAGTTCTATAGTACAAAACACCCACAGCCGTTGGCGGCCTCAAACGAATTGTCGTCGTAACTCTATCATAGTAAGAGTCGTTTTAGATTATTACACCTATAGCATGCTTGGCTTCGACAAGATCTGATCAAAGTATCTAAAATGGTCACAGTTAGTGGGTTAACCACTTTAAATTGTCATCTGCTTGATTTATTTCCGTATCTTTTGCGGCCAACACATTTTTGTGTGAGTTCTCAGTTTTAATCTACTGCTTTGATATTTTTGTCGCGGGCGCTTTCCAGTACCGGATCTGTCGAGACACTAAATTCTCTTTATAGCGTGCTCAACAGATTTAAGGTACAAATTGGTATTTTGAAATCACTTCCCGTTCTAAATAGAGTCAATGTCAAATGTTTCCTACAGTTTGTTTTTGTTTAATTTACAATCTAATGAAACTTGTTTTCTTAACGTGAGGATTAGCATAAAAATAATTATAAAGTGTTTAATAACAAACTCGAAATGGAACACTTAAATATATATAAGATGACGGTAGTAAAATAATATATTGTTTATCTCCACTATTTATGACGTGCACCACCTTTAGGTATTTGAGTCAACCCGCGACAACGAAAAAATACAGACCGGCCAATAAACTTTATGCAATATCTGAGTTAATTGTTTTTTGTAGGCATTTTTTTAAGATCTTGATAAAAAATAGCCTATGTTATACCTAACTATATAATTGCTATCTATTAGTGAAAGTCCCGTCAAAATCGGTCCAGCCGTTCCGGAGATTATAAATATGTCACTCAGATATTGCAGATGGGTATTGTTTATCTCCACTATTTATGACGTGCACCACCTTTAGGTATTTAAGTCAACCCGCGACAACGAAAAAATACAGACCGGTCAATAAACTTTATGCAATATCTGAGTTACATATTAACTAGCTGTGCCCGCGACTTCGTCCGCGTGGAATAGTAACTTTTGGCAGCATTTTGTTTTTTGTAGGCATTTTTTAAGATCTTGATAAAAATAGCCTATGTTATACCTAACTGTTATACCTAGGAGCGTCGGTGGCGCAGTGGACTCGGCACTTGCCTTCCAATCGGGGGACCGGGGTTCGAGACCCGTCATGTACCAATGTGTTTTTCGTTTCGAATTTCATATGTACATTTGTCTGAGGCTCCTACGGTGAAGGAAAACATCGTGAGGCAACCTGCATACATCTGCGAAGAAATTCAATGATGTATGTGAAGTCGACCAATCCGCACTGGGCCAGCGTGGTTGACTAAGGCCTAATCACCCTAATATAGGGTAGGCTCGAGCCCCTCGGTGGGGACGTATATGGGCTGTGATGATGATATACCTAACTATATAATTGCTATCTATTAGTGAAAGTCCCGTCAAAATCGGTCCAGCCGTTCCGGAGATTATAAATATGTCACTCAGATATTGCAGATGGGTTATTGGCCAAGAAAAGCACTGTTGTGATTCAATACTAAGTTGGACTTTTTTAAACTGAAGCTTGGCTTGTTAAAGCACGCCCACGACATGGTTAGTGTGAATCTTCGGACGCTTCTTTCCCGTTTTCGAACAATTTCGATTAACTGTACCGTACCGTAAAACATACAGTCCTAAAATTTATATATATATATATATATATATATATATAATATTGTTGCACATTTTATCTAACATGATTAATAATATGTATTTCACTCGATAGAAAAAAATCCATAGATCAATCTGTTCAATATTTTAAAACAGCTGTGAATCAGAAAATACAGTAATAAATGACATAAGAGTTTTACCAATAAACGTGCATATTGTGATATTGCGTTCTATCTGAAAAATTGCGAAAATTTGTTTTTTAATTTGTACCCACCCCAGTTTTCCAAAAATCGATTAAAACGTGTAAAAAGTAGCATTTTAGTTCGGTCACAGCGCGTAAGCGACATTAGAAGCTATGCAATTATCAACTATTGTACTCGTGCACGGAGACTACCTTGCGATAAGTCTCCATGCACGAGTACATTTCCTGCGAAACCTCACCTTAAGGCTTACAAATTTTATTTAACTTCTCTTCTAACTAGCCTTCCACCAGTGGCTTAAGCCGCATAGACTGGCTGTTTTGGTTTCCAGCTCCGTTTTCACCAGGACATGGCAAATTTTGATAAAAAGGAATGCCAATAATTATACCATAGGCCAGAAATGAGTAATTGTTATACAAATTTATTTCCAATATAAGCAACAATGCTTTATCCAAAAAATGTAAAGCTTGCACGCATTAGCAAAAAAATACTTGTATCCATGATAGTTCTCTTACGATACAGGCATAGCCTATACTTAGCCTACAGTGTAGAGGCCAATAAGACGTTTTAACGTGTTGTAATGTAAACCTAAGATGGAATTAGTACATTATGATACGAGCGCGCTATGGGGGTCATTGCGCGCGTGTATCATACGACGTTTTTCAACACACTTGTGAGGAAAATAAAAGATCTTGTGGTATTAATAGTTTTCTGAAAATGACTGCGCTTTTTTATTAATCTTCCACTGTATGAAAGTATCGTATATGCCGCCAAGTCATCCTTTGACTTTGGCGGCAACAAACTATTACTCGCGCTTTGCGCCTCCATAATTATTTCCGGCGGAGTTAATAATATGGATTCTTCTTCACTTGGACTCGACATATTTGTAGATAATCAATTACAATAAAAAGGCAAAAAATGTCAATAGCGGGAAAATGCCGCGCGCCTTTTTTTTCGCGTGCTGCCCGGGCATGGTTAAACTTTTCATACAGCCAACATTTAAAAAAGGGCCAAACAGCCAAAATTCAAAACTAAATAGGTAAACCGAATATTTTAGTTTTTAAAAAACAAGTTTGTGTAAATTTTTAGTAATTTATTTTAGTTATAGTTATTAATTATTGTTTTTTTTTAATGTCGTTGTTAATTTAATATTTAAGTAACCAGTAGTAGGCTGTTCATTTGTTTTCAATTGACAGCCGCATAAAGTCGTGTTAAAAAAAAGTGTATTAAGCGACAAATTTAAGAATCCGTACTGGACATACATTTGCTTTGCAATCTTGAACAAATTAGAATTTGTCGTGTTAAGATTACCGCACTTGTGCGATTATGTAAAGTGAAAAGCACTCGTGTTTAATATACTGAATAACGGGTCTAAATGCAAGGTAATAAGACCCACTTTACGAGCAAGTGTGTTGAAAAATATATTTATTATTAATTACTTCTTAATTTTTGGTTACTCGTTATTTTTATTATTAATGTTCACCTACTTTGGGGGTGAAGTTTTCAAAAAAGACTAATATTTTCTATCATTCTATATAAATACTATCTTTACGAATAGCCTTTACTAATTGTCATGCCTATTTCCCCCCCATGTATATTTTATAATTAATATTGATACCGGTATTATTTTTTCATGTTGTATTATTGTTTCACATGACCCATAAACCAATTTCCAAACAATATACATTTATCTAAGTCCAAAAGTGACAAAGTTACCAATAAACTATTTTATCACAATAGAGACAGAGTTTTCAAGAGTTATTTCTTAGCTATAGCGTCTCTGACGGAAGCAAATTACTTGCCCGTTTACTTATCATTTGACATAAGTATCATTTAAACGAACTACGTTTCACTGATTTTAAAATTAGGAAAAATTATCGACCAATTGAAACGTTGGTGTAACAAAAATGTCGAATTGATGATTGGTCAACTGATACAGTAGCAAACGTGATTTCGACGAAGTAAAAAAAAGACAGGACGAAAATAGTCGTAAGATACATGAAAATTGGTCAAAAAATTATCGAATTTATAATAAGTAACCGTCTGTGACCTCTTATCTACCTGCATCTTCTAGTTTTTGAAATTCCATATAAGACAGTAAATAAATGAATTCTCTTATATAAAAAACAAGATGGATTTGTCATCATTTTAACCGACTTCAAAAAAAAGGAGGTTATCAATTCGACCCGTATGTATGTAATATTTCCAGAACTGCCCAGTTTTCGTATATGTTAGTATATATCAGCGTCTGAACAAATGTGCCAAATTTCAAAAGTGTATGTATGTATGTTTTTATGTTTGTGTTCGCATATCTCCGGAACTACAAGTCCGATTTAAGTAATTCTCTTATTGTTGTACTAGGTATTATTCAACTTAGGGAATAATGTAAGTTTCATCAAAATCGGTTCAGTAGATTTTGAGATAGGGAATTTTGACCGACTTTTTAACTGACTTCAAAAAAAAAGTTACAAATAAAAAATTATTTTACAAAAAATATAAAACCGACTTCAAAAAAGTTAAAAACATTATATGAATAGGCACAGACAACATCACACTTCTATATTGAAGTCAGTGACAAATTTTAAGATTTTCTAGGGGATCGTTAGGGGTTTCTTATACTCGTATCTATAACATTATTTTACGGATGGAGTCGCTGACCACTTCGGATACTTTTAGGGGCCACCAGTGGTCCGTGGACCACCGGTTAAGAACAAATGGTGTAGGGGTCTACTATCTATCAAGCATGAGACTTTGCATGAACTAACTTGGTAAAAGTATTTATTTAGTAAGCCAACTTTATGTTTAGACAAAAAGTGTTGACATCACGTACTATTATTTGTATCCACAAATAATCTTCTACTATAATAAGACAATATAGTAGGTCGCTAAACGACACGATTTCCAAGACGATTCGCACTACACAGGGGCGTATCCAGTAAACCGAAACAAAACTGTAATCATTTGCGGACTCCATAAATAATTGCGCAGTCCGGTCCCGGTTTTTGTCGGTCGATCTGCGCCCGCGCAGGTAATATAGTCATAAATTTCCATAGCCGCCACTCGATCTTATCAAGCATAATTTTAATTTGATTTCGAAACCACACGTGTTGAGGCCGTTTGAGCGGCGAGTTATGATCGTAGGTACTATGTTAAGCTAATAGCAACTTCGAGGCATAACAGTTTACGCGCTCGTTTATATCGACGCCGTCAACATATTAGCATTAAGTGATAAATTAGATCACCTAATGAGTCATTGGAGGACTTTGGTGTAACATACGACTTTAACTGCTAATTTTTCTCCATCTGAGTGAGACAAAAGTACATTGACACATTAAATCATAAATCTATCTATACATAATTAAGGATTTGTATTGGTACAAACGATGTAACAGATGTTAAAACAATATTATATATCTAAGAGCATTTGAATAAATTTTGAATGTTATTTAGAGAAGACGGCAAACCGAAGAAAATAATTGTCATTTAATAATAGGGTTTTTGAAATTGATTCTTGTTTGAGTCACATATTCAAAGTTCCAATCATGTAATTGATACACGGTCACTTTGACTTAAAAAAAACAAAAACAACTATCTATACTACTAGGTACCTACTACTAAGCAAAATTATTCATCTGCTTAAGGAAACGGAACACTGTCATGATACAACAAGAAACTATGTTGAATATTCATTGCAACATGTGACATGATTTATTTTTTCAGTATTACACCTCACGCGAAAGCGAAGAATGAAGATGAATCACTTGACGAATATTAATATGAGTAACACATTTCCCACCACGAAATCAAACGCTTATCACAAATTATTGTCAAGCGTAATCAATAACCACAAATCGAGCTCTAATGATACCTTTAACAAAACACGTCACGCCTTTGAGAGTATTAGTGGATCGGATGATAATTTATCATTAAATCCATAATACGGAATGATATAAGATAGCGGCCTTGTTTAGACAGTCATGTAACACTTATTCGTTATTTTATTATTAACTGCGTTCGATTTCGTCAAAGTTAACTTCGGAAATGAGGCATTACTCAGATCATATCCCATAGTACTACCAGACATTTTGTTGTTATTTAATTTTATCCCGTTTAATCTCAAAAGTACTTTCTGGTTTAATATGAAAATCAAGGCATTAATTTGAGATTTGTTGTTACTCGTACATATATTGATTTAGAAATACGATGTACCTAAGTTTCGAATACAAGGTGTGTTTGTTTCTAATAGTAATACATTTAACATACATACATTTACAATTTTTTTTTTTTACGTTTTACTTTTTACGTTTTTTGTAGTTTCGAATTAAATTACTTTGTGCAAAACATGTACATATCTAAATGAATACTTTTAAAATGAAGGTTCATGCGAACAAGAGTTTTAGCAGCGAGGTACACCTAAGAGAGAAAACCGAGATGAGTTCAAAACTTACTAGCAAATTACCTATGTAGTACCTTCTTAACCAGTTTCTCCTCGATAGGCCACCCTTGCGACTGTTTCACCTTACCGCTAGTTTCACCATGCTTGCTAGGAATGCCACGGACAGAATTTATTATTTATTTTTTTGTATGAAAAAAATCACTTAAAGCTTCGTTTATGACGCGGCGGTCATTCAAAAGCCCCAATTAACAATACGATTACAAAACCACGATTTACAACGAACAGAAACTACTTATTATCCGGTATCAAACTTTAATCCATTTATCACCGCTTTTGTTTACGATACTCGCGTATCATCGACTATTAATTATAATGCGTTCTTCACTTCGAACTTTGACGTTCTCGCTGTGTGACAGACCAGAGATAAGAATTTTAATGTTTCTCGACACTGTAGGTACGCGTTAAATACGACCACGTCGAAAACAGTCCGTTAGAAGCACGGAGTAAAGTTGAAAATGCATTGTGCTTATTTTTTGTACGACTCTTGATAATTTGAACTCTACCATTAAGCAATTGGGGCGAACTTTGAACGAACCGATCGTTGTTACAGACACCTCAACAACAGAAAGGATTTTGATGGATGCGCTTATAATTGTTTCTGTATCGATTATGCCATTGATAACATTTCGACTATTGCTCATTTTATTAATGACGTGGAAGCGGAAGAATATCCCGGGTGGAGCCCTAAACGTCAAAGTAATGTCACTATTAATTTCGAGGCTGTCAAAACATCTGTCAGCGGCCGATCTGGATGTCTGCTCGTTCCGTAGTCGGTGTAATTAAATTCATTAGAGCGTATTAGTTTCAATGGTTGATTGGCGTTTAGAGCTATCAACTCTATTATTGTTGTAGCTTTTATGTGGCACATACGTACATTTCCAATTCTTTGTTAGAGGTTATATGATAGGTCGTTGTTTTATCTTAAATTGTACCTTTTGCGTGCAATTTTTTGTCATGAAACGTCAACAACCCTACCACCGTAAGATTATAAAATATCAAACGAATTCCCAAGAGAAAAATGTATACGCGCATTAAATTACAGGCGTAACTTTTTAAAGTCATTAATCTTTTTGTCAATCTGAGCTATTTAAGTGTGAACCTAAAGGAAAATCAATATGGCCCCTTAGTTCAATTTTCGCTGAAATTAACGGCACCGTATAAACCAGCCGAGCAACGAACCGTAACGGAATTTAAATAGTCCAAAGACTTCAGTGCCTCAGTACAAGCGACGCCGTTGTAGCCTAAAACTTTTGCCCTTCGTTTAAAGAGAACTATGTTTTATTTGTAATGATATAAAGAGCAATATTGCCCACTTTGCAATTTTATCTAACGTTACAAAGACATTTTCTGTTACATTTTACTTAAACATAATATTATTACTTTGAATACACAGAAAATAGGTAACAATCCATTACTTAGATTATTTTGTCTGTAAACTCATAATTTCATGAACTTCCAAAGTAAATATTGTGTTTTAAATACTTACAAACGTCAAACTAAATATATATTTCTGCATACAATTTTTCTACCATTTTGTATAAGAAAATTTGGAGTAATATATGTAAGTATGGATAAATATATGTAGGACGTGCAATAAATTGGGAGTCAAAATACACGTGTTTAGAATTTCTTATTGATTTCTTTTCACATTGAAGATTGTTTTTTAATATTATAATAATAATAATATTTATGTTCGACTAGCGATAGCAGTACCCTCGATGTCGGAAGTGTCCATTAGCTATGGTAATCGCATACCATCAGGCTTGCTAACCATCTACGTCCTATAAAAATCATAGTTCAAAAAATAAAAATTATACTTACTATATAAACATTTTAAAAGGCTGCGTATAAATTTTTAATAGATCAAGTTGCCGTACTCTCCCAGAGGGCTGTAGGCACGTCTGAAGTCAACTTCGACATGCCCGGTGACAGGGGTCGACATGTCCAATTCATTAATTCCTGAGCAGCTTTAGTGAATAGCTTACTAACCAAATAATGTGCTCTTAGTGTGGGCGAATCAAAGTTTGCCGAACACTTAATAGCGAGAAAAAGCTCAATGTTATTTCGTTTTTGAAGTAGAGTAAGATTGAAAAAAATCCGCTACTTTTTATAGAAACACAAATATTAAAAATTAAGTCTGTGCTGATTTTACTTTTATTTCTTACGTAAGATTCCCATTTGCTTATCGTGAATTATTGGCTTTTCGAAGCTATTAGTTTTATAACATTTACAGGTAATGTTTCATTAATTAATTTATTACACTATTATGTAGAACTTAAAAATCACGTTGTTGCTAAGAATTTACTGAACGAGTTGATGTTACAAGTTCTTGACGAGTTTTCTGTGACTTCACAATTAAATGGATATTTTCTATGTTTCCTATAAAATTTAATGTATTATGTATAAAGTCATACATACTCAAGCCTACGGAATATGCGGAATATGCAGAGATCACAGTCATCCACTTACTACCATCTAAACGTAGAGGCTACTCCTTTTTTTAGATTAAGCTAAAGCTTAACCAACTTTATTTATTACACACTCATCGATTACTTTTAACAAGACCTTTCATCTATACTCTATACAAATAAATTAAATTCAAGTGTCTGTTTGTAATGTCAAAATAACAAGTTTTTACTAAATGGGTATAATTGGGATGATGACTGAATTCAAATTTTTACGTCTCGTCATTAAATATTAAAATACCGTGGAAAAAGATGCAGTCCTGTGAAATTAGAATTAAAATTGGCTTAGAAATACATTAGATACAAGCATTTTAAGTTGTTAATTTGAAGGCGATTAGACAGAGAGATCCGACATCAACCGTGACGTCATTGTTGAGTACGGCTATATAAACTCCTTGTAAATTAGTTTTGCTAGAAAGAGATGGAGAAAAATCTTTAATGCCTTATATCTTGGTTGTTTTTATAGTCATTCGAAAACCGATTTTTTCTTTCTGTTTATTATATAAATGAGCTTCTATTAAAGCAAAAAAATTGTCATCTAGCAAATTGTATATTGGGTACCAATAACAAAAACACAATTTAAAAAATTGTTGTCTGTCTGTCTGTTTGTTCCCGCTAATCTCCAGGATGGCTGGATCGATTTTGACGGGACTTCCACTAATAGATAGCTAATTATATAAGGTATAACATAGGCATTTTTATCAAGATCTTACAAAAGTTACTATTCCACGCGAACGAAGTCGCGGGCACAGCTAGTCACAAACTATTTATGTCCGCACTGGGCCAGCGTGGTTGACTAAGGCCTAATCCCCCATGGGGTAGGTTCGAGCCCCACGGTGAGGACGTACGTACCCCGTAGGTATATGAGCTATTATGATGATTATAATAATAAATTTTACCAAAAAAGTAAATTTCTTACATTAATTATGCTTATTATTTAAACAGCAGTGCAATAACTGATATTCAAATTCAAAAAGTTTACCGCGTTACCCATAGTTACCCATCGTATAACAGTAAGTCAAGTTCTTAAATAATGTATGATGGAGATAATATTTTGAGAAGCAGTATTGTCTGGTAAGTGCTGTATTTCAGAATTAGTCAACCATGCTGGCCCAGTGCGGATTGGTCGATTTCACATGTCGAGTTCACATACACGGATACACCATTGAATTTCTTCGCAGATGTATGCAGGTTCCCTCACGATGTTTTCCTTCGCCGTAGGAGCGTCAGACAAATATCACATATGAATTCGAAAAACGAAAAACACATTGGTACATGGCGGCCTCGACCCCGGATCTCCCGATTAGAAGGCAAGTGCCGAGTCCACAGCGCCACCGACGCTCACGCTCAGGCGACGCTTGGTTTCAGATAGTCAATATTTAATGATTGTTCAAAGAAAGTAATTAATTTCGGTCGATAGGTTGGTCACTAAGGATAGTCACTAGTGTAGTGTAGTCTTTATGCTATCTAGACAACCTGAGACCGACCCGGATTAACGCTTCTGTCAACTTTTGTTTTGACCTAAAGAAAATGAAATCTTTTTCATTTTATAAAACCACTATCGACTATCGTACTTGCTTGTTAGTGATACAATTTTTAAGGTCATTTAATTGTAGGTGATATTTTTTTTTTATGCCGTCACTACAATAGAAAAGATTATGCAGGCCATTAACAAAAAATGTTAAAATTTGATTCGCTTATCGGAATAGATGTTATTCCGATAAGCGAATCAAATTTTAACATTTTTTTTTCATTTTTTATTACCACTTATAAACGTTGCTCAGTGATAATGTACACGAAATCACAGGTAGTAAATACTACCTGCTCATATTTGTACGAAAAGTCTATGGCAACCACATAGATTTTTCGTTTACTGCTTCATGTTTACTATGCCACTTTTAACCCCCAACCGCAGTCTGAGTCGAAATGCGTCCGTGGAGGAAGCAAACTGACATTTATTAATGGTTATATGGAAAAATATTGTTGCGTTTTCGTTTCCCTAGCTTTTAAAGCGCAATAAACACTGCGCAATTAAAACGCCAATAGCAGATTGATGGATTGATTAATAATAGAAAAATATTCTTGCTTTTATTTCATTCTAAGCTGCTATTGATGGATATAAGCATGACCCATATCCAGTAAGAATAACATTTTTAAGATAATAATAGTGGCAATGTAATATTTGACCTAAGCTACATTATGATTTTACTAAGCTACACTTAGAAATCATCATCATAGCTCATATTTGTTCCCACTGAGGAGTCGAGCCTAAGCTAAGTTAGGGTGTTTAGGCCTTAGTCAAACACGCTGACGCAGTGCGGATTAGTCGACTTCACATACACCTTTGAATTTCTTGGCGGATGTATGCAAGTTGCCTCACGATATTTTGGCGCTATGGACTCGGCACTGGCCTTCTGATCGGGATCCAGATCAGATCAGATCGGGTCCAGGGTTCGGTCCTACCATGCAGTACCAATGTGTTTTTCGTTTTGTACATTTGGAGGATCTAGGCACATTGCTCGGAAACCTCTGTAGAGTTTCCCAACAAGTTAGTGCGTCTTAAAATCAACATGGACAAGACTAAAATAATGACGAATTCCCGTGTAGTACCCTGTGAATGTTGGAGGCTCTACGCTGGAAGTTGTTGACGAATATGTTTACCTGGGGCAAATAGTCCAGCTCGGTAAGTCCAACTTCCAGAAAGAGGCAAATCGACGAATCCAACTCCACTGGGCAGCGTTCGGGAAGCTACGCAGCATATTCTCGGCCCATCTACCGCAGTGTATCAAGACGAAAGTCTTCAATTCGTGCGTGTTGCCAGTGATGACATAAGGAACTGAGACGTGGCCGCTTGCAATGGGTCACATAAGAAAGCTCGAAGTCACTCAAAGGGCAATGGAGAGGGCTATGCTCGGGGTTTCTCTACGTGATGATATCAGAAATGATGAGATCCGTAGAAGAACTAGAGTTACCGACATAGCCCAAAGATTGCAAACCTTAAGTGGCAGTGGGCAGGACACATCGCTCGTAGGACTGACGGCCGTTGGGGCCATCACTCTCTATATGGGCCGTTGGGGCGGAAAGGTCCTAGAGTGGCGAACGCGTACTGGGAGACGAATGTTGGTAGGGCCCCGCAAGGTAGGCTGACGATCAGATGAAGGTCGCGGGAAGCCGCTGGATGCGGGAGGCGCAGGACCGATCAATATGGAGATCCTCGGCGGAGGCCTATGCCCAACAGTGGGCGTCTCTTGGCTGATATGATGATGATGATGACATTTGCTCAAAGCTCGTACGGTGATGGAAAACGATCTTAACGTTTGGACCCAATTCAAGACCTATTTTGAAATAGTCATTCGAAATCCACTTCGCTGGTTTGTAATTTAAAGTCAGCAGCAAAAAAAACTGCTCTCTTGTTGAAAAAAAAATCAATTAAAGCCATTTTGTGATTCACAGATACAGGATCGTAAAGACGGCACACATAAACGTGAAACTACTTGCTATCTGATAGATTTATGGATGAATGCTTACAGTCTTGCATAGTAAATGGCGAGCCAATTAAAATGGCGGCGATGGGTTGTCATTCTGTAATTGGTTAATTATTATCAGTTGGCCTGGGCGGGGTCGCACGTGTATTGCTGTGCCACCTAGGTATTTACAGACAAACTGCAGTGTTAAAAGATTTATCAATAACTAGCTTCAATTAATTTCATACTTTACGACTAAAATTGAGGAGAAAACTTTTAATTACACAATCACTTTTGACTTTTAGTGGTTTTTGTTATTTCGACAAAGCAAAGAATACGTTACTGATATTTTTTATTTAACTGACGCAATATATAATTAGATTTCTATTATTTTATTTAGTTACCACCCCTATTATTATGTTGTTATGACATACCATTCATCTCACAAAGTTAGGTAATCAAGGAAAAAAAATATTGCACTTAGTTTGTTACTATTTTTAAATAATTATTACTTATGAATATCATCTAATACGTTTTTTGATATAATAAATTATTTCATTTTAATTTCAATAATGGAGTAGTATATAGCGCTGTGGACTCGGCCTTCTAACCGGGAGGTCGGCGGCTCGATCCTGCCGTGTACCAATGTGTGTTTCATTTTTCGAATTTCATATGTACATTTGTCCGACGCTCCTACGATGAAGGACTCCCATATTCGGCCCTTACGCCGTCCATGGGAAGGGGAGTGGTAACACAATCTATACTAATATTAAAAAGTAGAAGAGTTTATTTGATTGTTTGTTTGTTTGTTTGAACGCGCTAATATCAGGAACCACTGATTCAAATTGAAAAATTATTGTTATGTTGGATAGTCCATTTATCGAGGAAGGCTTCAAGCCATATAACATTACGCTACGACTAATAGGAGCTGAGCATCAATGACAAATGTTGCAAAAACGGGAAAGAAATATTATTGCGAAACGTAGTTCACGGGCACAGCTAGTATATTAGATGCTTAAAAAAACCGCTATCGAACATACAAAAACTGTCAATTGCCACATGTCATTCTAATTTACTTTGGACCTTATGATTGTGATTTACTTGATTTGAAAATAATTTTGGTAAGTGATCTTGTCAACAGTGATATTTTCTTGTTATAAGTAAAGTATGTTCAGTATTAAAAAAAATATATAACTTTTATTTTTGATGAATTCAATTCAATAGAATTCGAAATTAATATGGCTAGGTAGTCTTTATGTGAATGCAGTCGTTTCATATACTATAATAATTTAATTTGTTACTAAAATAACAACCTTTACCTCCATATAATTAATTCTGCCCGTGGAAATTATAATTAAGTTATCGTCACGCACCACGATACAGTTTCGTGACGGAAACAGACATAAAAATAGTGTTACTTCCAAACACATCATTATTCGTATGATTAATGTTGTCAACCTCAGGGGAGCTAGGTGGTGACTGTAATGTTCATTCAATTCGTAATTATGGCTTCATCATTAATATTTTTACAAAGATCGTTGTGAATAATCGTTTTATGAAATTAAGTACCCTTGTATCCACTAGGGGAGAAACAACACACCCTATTATCGTGTCAAATAGACCTATTTTTATAGCGTTGACAAAACACTCAATGCTAAACAATACTGAAATAAAATGTTAAATACTATAATGATTTCATAATACAATAATTTAATGATTCATACAGAACATAATCTTTTTAGTAGAACTATCACTTAGCAATTATTTAATATTCTGTTGTTTATCATTGAAAACTTATTAATATCATACTATTATTAGTTACTCATTACAATATTTGTCTAAACTGTAGTCCACTTCGTATAATTAACTAAAAAAAAATAACAAAAAAATCTGTTGAAAAGGCATCGCAACAAATTGTAATGGCGGCCATCTTGAATTTGATTTCTTATTTCATAATGTACTGTATTTTACTAGTCAAGCTCTTTCATTTGATTCCCATATTGGCTTGACCAAAAATATGTATTCCGCCACTTTGTGATGGCGACCATCTTAGATTTAATTAATTTTTTTATAGTGTACTGTACTCTAGAAGTCAAGCTCTTTGACTTGATACTTATATTGGGGGGTGGTACAAAAATAAGTTACCTGTCATTTTGTTGCGGCGTCCATTTTAGATTTACAACGATACTAATTAGAACTAAAGGTGTATAGGTACTAAATTTAACTCGCAAGATTTGATCCGAACATACATTACATTTGCAAGTTAAATAAAAGCTTGTAAAACGATATGTGAATCGAATCTACATATAGCTAAGGTTAATAAAAAACCCAAGTTCATGTTATCCTAAGTAAAGTTAACCAATTCCGTAACTACATATTTGAGTTTGCTTACAGTACGATATAGTAGTCAAAATATTTTCAAACTTTAAAACCGAGAGCGGCACGAATCTAAATACTGACGTTCCGTATCTAGCGAGGAATCAGTTTGTTTTGAAATGTCGTGAGCGGAGCCGATCGTTTCATATCACGATGAATACGGCACGGTAAGAAATATTTTATGGAGGTAACCGTTGCATTTGCTTCGTCTTATCTGTCTCTGTAGCCAAATTCTAATTATGTTTTTCAGATACAAAATTTAACCTGTGAACTATTATTGTCTATGAATTATTAAAAATGTGTAATCTATAATGCTTATAGGTATAAATGTTGATCCTTCTATATTGAGTTGACTAACGACCGGTTTCAATATCCTGCCTATCTGTGGATCTACTTACTGGAGATAGAATTTTGACATATTTTGTATGGAGCTAATGTCAAATGCCTATCGCTAGTAACCAAATCCACAGATAGAATATTGCAACCGGCCATAAATAAATAAAGAAATGTTGTTTTTATCTTCAATTATGAAATAAATTATTATGCATGACTATTGTACATAATTTATTTGTTAATTATATTTATTAAACTCTAAAACTTGACGATGACACATAGTAATGACACGTAGTGTGATTACAATTATTTCCTGAAACATATAATCGTCAGGGCCTTATTGCTGGAGATCAGCCTAATCAGAATTGTTTGAATTAAATGAAGTAACATTTTAGCTAGATATAGAGGAACTTCATCTCTCGGGGATAAAAGGTTAACACCTTTCTCTATCGAAAAATTTGATATTTGATAATTATATTTCGGACTCATCCACTAAAATCTACCAGGACTAGACCACCGGTTTTCAGATTTTCAAGTTCTTCAAAAGTCCAAGATAACAGACCTTTTAAAACGTTTCAGCACTCCAAACGTATTTGCGTTCTAATTCGCTTCGTTGCCCGTGACATTTGAATGGACGTTTTCAGATATGACATCCTCATCTACCTTTAAGATGACATCAGCGTCCTAATTCACGTAACTGTAATTTTAACTTCGAACGTTATAATGTGGGATTTCTGATAAACTTTCAGCACGTCCCCCCTTTTCAGTGTTACACGCCATTGCCTTCTGTCTTCAGAGCTGAAGCTTTGCGCGGCTGCGCTGTCACTCGCTGTCAGCGCGTACGCAGTCTCGTGCCTAAAGCGACGGATTAAATAAATCCAAATGCTAAGTTGAAAATCCAGCATAATATAGATACGATCCCTGATCATTTCCACATTAATCTTATTTAAATACCTTCGGTAATAAATACTTTTCATCAAATATCTATTGAAGTGTGGTTACTTAAATAGCAGCAATTATGAACTGATTTGATCAGAATTTGCAACCGAAACTATTGTTTATACTTATATCAAGGTACATTTTTAAAATTGAATATCTCTTTTAGTGTTCGTCTATCTTCGTAAGAGTCAATAAAGTAAGTAAAACAATCGCTAAACATAAACCATCTCTTTCCCCGCAGTTGGCTCATCAGTCGGCCAACAAATTAGTCGGTGTCACTAGAATAATATACAATAAGGAGCGTACAGTGCTTCACAGCCCGCGGGTCGTCACATAAATCGTTCAACACACCCGAGTAATGTTTTGTATGGAGATTTCTTTCACCGGCACCCGCTCGCCGTGTAGTGGCCTTTATCTAGTATTAAATTAATGCTTGAAATTGATAAACGCCAGCAGTTTCTCAAAGCACCTGACACGTTGGTGTGGGCTCGATTGTTTCGTCTCTCTATTATTAGATGTCTGCTACTTCACTTTTAAGTCGAGCGTATTGTTATCAAGCACTGATCTCGCATGCATCGAGTCCCACACGATTCATAATATGATCATAACCAAATTGCCTAGTGCGTACTATGATATCATGATCTATTCCTGGCCCATTGTGGCGTACATTAACATCGCGCTAACCTCGAATCTCTACGCTATGTCTGCACGTATTTGCGTTTGCACTAACAAAACCGCTTAGTGCATTCATTATCTTTTCATGGTCGGTTCTTTTGAGCAAGTCTTCGTTTCCTCATTCCCTTTTACGTACAACAGCCCTGTTACGGATTCACCGCAAGTGGTCTTTTAAAACAACATGGTTTCGAGCTACAATGTAACAAAGTGTATCCCCCACAGACGCTATAAATCAAAGTCTGTGCGAAAATTACCAAATGTTGCAAAGCGTTCGCGTGCATAGACCCACAAGGTCACTTGCATTGAAGTGCTCGACTAAAAAAAGTTTTGTGCTCGCCTAAGCCATTGTGCCCCTGAAGAAAGTTCTAAAAAGCTTTCTTTGTAATGTCACAGTAATTAATGTGGTAATGCGTCACATTTAAACGGCCATTATACTTTTACTCTCTTTATAAAAGGGGCAATAATGAGTCGATTTCTTGGCAAAAGATTTCGGCAATTTGCATGGGTGGACCCACCGCGGGCAGGTAGTGTTTTGTGATCACTCGATTTGTCTTATTGTTTGTGCGCAGTGACCGCGACTGTATTCGAGATAAAAGTTATAAATTATTTGAGACGGAAGGTGTGTGTAATGATTGCCGACAGAGGTAAAGCACCCCGAAGGAGATGCGATCGCAATTAATACGCTTTTAGAACATAAGCTTCGTGCTTCTTATCAAGACCAAGAGGCTGGAGCTTGTCTGACGTTACAAAAATTAATTGCTGTAATTTATAACAACCAAGCATACTATTACTAATAATTTTTACTAAGGTGTGGAAGTGTGCAAATTACCACAATTCGTTTTAGAAATATTCAATTAGACGTGTCAAATATTAGTCTATTAATCAATTGACTCTATAAATAATATTAAAAGCACATTTAATGTGTATAAACACAATCAAATGAGATAAGTTCAAATCTATAATTCGTGTGGAGTATCGCCAAACGCTCTGAGTTAAGTTATAAATAAAAGGCACCAACTATAACTCGTTTGACCAGATTTATTGTGAAATTAATATTCAATTAGCTTTCCGCACATGATGCCGTTTCGTTGGGCGTGTGTATTATTAAATTTAATTTATGGCATCATTTACTGGTCGATATTCTTAAATTATTACCGGTCCCACGGCGTCCACTGTAATTGCGTTGCAATCAATTTTTTGGGGATATTCGGAACTTTTTTTTTCTCTATTTTCTTCAACCATGACTGTTTGTGTAATTCGGTACCTATACATGATTTGAAATAGTTAGTTATTGATTTTTTTGTTCCGAATACCTACATTAAAAGAACTCATTGATCTCGGTAATTATAATCATTTTTCTTTTAAGTTAAGATAATAATTTTCACTAGAATCACATGTACTCGTACAACTCGTAAGATCTCATGTTAAAATTATTGTACAATACATCCCATAATTATAATTAAATTGTGAATTTTATCAGTGGGGGACTCTGTACCAGAGTCGTATGTCTGCGTGGGTACCTCTATCTTATCTATTTCTGCCGCCAAGCAGCAGTACTTGCATTGCTGGGTTCCGGTTTGAAAAGTAGGACAGGCAATGAAATTACTGGGTGGACTTGACGTCTATGTCACAAGTTAGCAACGTACATTAAAAAGGGGTTGTAGATTTTCAAGTCTTACAGCAAGCCACTTACCATCAACCTCATCATCCATACCATAATTATATAAAAAAATAAACTATATAACTATGTGCTAAATGTCATCTACATCAATTTAGTAATTTTTCGTCGATTCAGAAACATATAATTGTACCTTCAAATGCTTCGATGAACTATAAGTACGATATCGATGAATCTGTACATCAATTTGTTGCTGAAAATCTTCTTCGCAAATATTAACAAAGAAGCATTATCTGAGTTATTTGTTGATTATTCATCCTTTAAAACCTCTCAATCACAATCCACTAAATCAACAATAAAAATACTGAGATTAATTCACATTGAACATTTTAATATCTTTTAAATATTTACATTTATCATGATGTCCTAAGTATTTTTTCTCAAAGTTACTCGCCCGCGTATACAATTAGCATAATTACTTATAAATATCTCGTAATAAATCACAAATTACTACAGGAATTCCCTCACTTCAAGGTTTGTTCTTACTTCCTACAGATAAAGTCAAAAACGTGAAAGTCAAAGTAATGTGAACTTTAACCGTTTGATCTTAAAGTATATAGCACCCGCATTATTGTTTGCCTCTTAGCACCGGTTCGGTAGGTCGAACTACACGTAGATAGATAAGTCATTAGTCTTCGAGATAAGTGATCTCAGCTATACATAATATAGTCAACTAGACTGTATCACATTTGACTAATACCCGCCAGATGTGGACGACAACTTGTCACTCGCAATTTGGTACCTACTGAATTTCAAACAATTCTTTTATAAAATCGCAGTTTCGGCAATATTGAAGCTTTGGACCTCATGGATTTAATTAATAGAATGCTTACAGCATAGAAACTTTTTTTTAATTTTAAAAGTTTGTAGGCCACTGCTCTTTTTAGGCCTTCCCCAAGTACTTCCAAACCTATTGATTCTACATCCAGCGGGCGAAATAATAATTAGAAAATACTACGTTTTACGTTCGAAAGCTTGCAAAGCTCAAAGCTTTTATTTTACAATAACGGGCATCGCGTTGCCGATAAAGAGCCCTAATTTACAATGCACAGCTCGAGCAGGAGTTATCTGAACGGTGAGCCCATAGAACAAAGTGGTACAAGCGGCGCAGATTGAGCGGACACGACCACTGAAATAGACCAACCGAAAAGCTCCAATAAGAATTTATCAACGGCGCCGAACGAAACGCGCCGCTGCGCCCGCGCACCTAGATTTATTGCGTGTTATGTAAATGTGTACAAGATATTAGTGTCCTTAATATTTCTACGTCGCGATTAGTGCACGGTACGAACGTGAGAAATCTCTTCTATAGGTTGCCGTTTGACGTTGCCGTCTCTGCTGTATTTACACTATAAAACTAAATATTTTACTGGGTTCTTACTATGTTTAAATAAATCTTATATGGTTGACAAATTTATTAAACCATGTCAATGTGTTCAGTAAGGAATAGTAAAACTAGCAAAGTTACAAATAGAGTTTGAGTCCCAGGAAAGGACATAGGACAGCTTTTATCGCAGAAATCATCTTTTAAGCGGGAGAAAGGGGGGTGGAAGTTTGTATTGGGAATCAATAACCGCTAAACCGATTTGGATGAAATTTGGTATGGAGATAGTTAGAGTTGTGGGGAAGGATAAAGAATAGTTTTTAACCCCAAAATTATTCCTTAATGGTGTAAAAAAGGGACTTCAACGCGGACGAAGTCGCGGGCAAAAGCTAGTTTTAACATAAAACACGATTGAGTATTGCACTTGTAGCTTTCAAACAGCACACAATATATAACTTAGTTTCAAGCGAGGATCATAAGTATTAGTTTCCTTTCCCGCTTACCTACAATATAAACGAGAACCTAGTGTAGAAAACTCGCCGGTGGAATGCAATCAGCGATCTTCGGTTACCTCGCACTATATTGCTCTAGCGCAAAATAGTCTTACAGTATTGTTGTGGTATTTCAACGAGTATCTTCGGCCTGTTAAGTTTAATAATTGTGGGGCAACGAGCCAAATCATAACGAGTGGCGACTATGAGCCACTGGCATTTGGGCAACGCGAGATAGCGACTCGGATGATGACATAATCTGAAACATGCGCGGCGATGATTTAGCTGTAATATTTCATCACATTTGAACGCTGCTGTAGTTCTCAGGATCGTAGCGATCGTGTATTCTGTGAGTAATTTACTTGTGGAATATACAAATTCTTTTTCACTTACAGATACCTGCTCCAGGTACACCATGGTATTGCGAGATTTTAAATTTCTATTTTACATTAAAACCAGTTAAGGTACAAAGCACAAAAAAATATATAATTCGACTATCGCACTGAAGCAAATGAGGATACACAAAAGAGTGTTGCTTTATAGCACTAAGTCATACATAACAAAAAGCCAATTGCCAGACTAAACACAAAAGGATATTACCTCTAGACCTAAGTGCGTATGTGGTCTCAATTCCAATGTGTAATGTGATATATCACCAGCAAAGTACCTTCTGATGTCATAAAATTTTCCTACTAAGTTAACTATACTTCTCACTAACTTGACTATCTGTTAAATTTAAAATTATGATGAAAAATAGGTCAATAAATTATAACACTTTTGAACAACTTAGAGGATAACTGATGAGATGTTTTGGGTAGCCACAAACCTGAAAATCACCATGTTTGAATGTTTCTTAGATGCATTCAAACAGATCCTTTATTAGACCGAGACTAAGTTTAAGAGATGGTATACAATCACAGAAGTCACGACCTGCTGTACCTACTTTGTACGAAAATAACAGGTTCACTGCGGCAAACATTGATAAGCATGAATTGCGGAATCAAAGAAGCATTGTGTTTTAATAATAATAATAACTCTTTATTTCAAACCTTTTACAGTCCATAGCGGGTTAGTAACAAAAATTACTTAATACTATGTTCGTGACTAAAATTAATATAGTATCTCGGACAAAAGAAAACTGATTGGTAAAATGGTAATTTTTCAACACACTTGCTCGCAAAATGGAAGTTTTATATATTTTTCATGTTACTTGCTTATTCGTCATTTATTCATATTGATATTATTAAAAAAATACTTAATAGAAAAAAGAGCATTAACGTTTTGGAACTGACTTTTGATTTTTGCTGGTTAGTCAGACTTATGGCAACATCAGTTTTACAAAGTTTATCTAGCTATCGTTATATCTTAACAGTAGGTACCTACCTACCACTTTTTATATGGTTCAAGCAGTGGCGTAGCTACCCAGGCGCTAGGCAGTGCAGTGCCGCAGGGCCCTCGAGCTCAGGGGGCCCTCGAATCCTTACCAGAAAATCTCGATCGAACAGAACTTTCTAAAATTTCTTCCATTTTCAAAATAAATATCAGGCCTGGATTTAACCGAAGTCATTGTTACTTTTGCGACAACTAAAGCTAGGAAAAGATTGTAAATATAATTGCTTTTAGCCAGTTGCCAGTTCGACCTTTATAAATTGAATCTTTTCTATTTCGTTTTATTGCCCAATACCTACATCTTTGTAATTTGTAATTTATGTCGTTACTGTTTAATATTTTTATTACCTGCCCTGCAGTACACGAAAAAGAGCTGATGATAAAGTAGCTTAGCATTTTTAAAGTATTTGTATCTTTAATATTTTTACTTGATAAAACCTAACCAGTTTAGATAGTAGTGGGGCCCCATTTTTTGTTTGCACCAGGGCCCTTGCTTACCTAGCTACGCCACTGGGTTCAAGATACCAAGTGAAATATTAAAATACGAGGTACGTCGAATTTATTATTTGCATTTGTTATTATACATGAATTCATTGCCAACAAAGTAAAATTCTGATAATTATGCCTATACTCTGAGCAACGGCTGAAATTCTCGTGTCAAACACCACCTTGCGCACGTCGGTCGTTTTGTCGTTTCGAGTCATGGAGAGGCCTCGTACGAGTTTTGTCTTTCAACAGGTGAACGCAGAAACTTGACTAGATTCAAGGCAATATTTAACGTAAGCGTTGTGTACCGGTTACATTTACCCCTCGTAGTGAATGTTTAATATTTATACGACAGAAACACCATGAAATATGATACAGCTTTGTCTGCACATTTTTATGCATTTTAATTAATTTTAACTTTTGAAAGATGTAATAAAATTACTTAAAGAATTATCTTTATCGTTGTGTTTGAAAGTCCGGTGGAGCAAAACATGTAAAACAACAGTAATAATTGTTTTTTTTTATTCCGGAGGGAACTTCTGTACCAGGGTCGACTGCTTGGGTACCTCCGTCTTACCTATTTCTGCCGCAAAACAGCAGTGTTTGCATTGCTGTGTTCTGGTTTGAAGGGTAACATATGGCAGTGAAATTACTGGGTACCGTGACTTTACATATGTCACAAGTTGGCAACATACACTGTGGCTCATGTGGGGGTTACAAATTTGCTGCGAATCGCACAGGAACCACGTGTAGCAAGCTACCCACCTGATGGTAAGTGGTCAGTATACTAACCACTTACCATCAGGTGGGTAGTTTGCTTGTTTGTCAACTTACGTATACCATATAAAAAAAATTAACAAATTGCAAGTACTAGGTACAGGAAGTAACTGTTCACCGCTTGATGACAGTAATTTTTGTGATTCCGGATTCAACCAGACATTGAATGACGAATGTGCCCGTAAAATCATTGAATTTAGAAAGATGACCTGTTTGAAAATGCACTAGCTGTGAATAAATGGGGACATATTTAAATTTACGACTATCGGATCCATGGCAACGAATTTTATTCGATGATTATGACGTCCTAGGCAATTGGGAAGGTTCTGACGCAGACGTAATATATTCATGACAATATAGGTGACTACAGTCTGATTTTTAATTCGACGGAATTCTGATATTACAGAAATGTTGGCAACATTGAAAAATTCTTACTAAGAGGGGAAAGCATTTTGCCAAAATAAAACTAAACCTTTCCTGAATTTAAGGTTTCAATTAGTAAAACTAAGACTTAATTACTAATAATGTTAAAATGGCAATTAGACTTATTATTATCATATCATTGAAGTTACAATAATTATTAAGGAAAATATTTTTCTTCTTCAGGAATCCCTGACCAATAAACCCATTGATTGCCAACCTTTTAGGAAAATATAAACACGATTTTTTGTTTTACTTAGATTTTTGTTTAGAATCATATATACATAAAATTGCATTGTTTTCGTTATACATATGTTTGGTTTAAGTGTGTTTTCCTAATCTTTGCGTTATCTATGTTAATGTATGTATCTATGTATTTTATTTTCAAAATAATTGGCCTTAAAAAATTAAAAATACTGCCGAAAGTCACTATTTCCCGCAGATGAAGTCGCGTGCACAGCTAGTGATGATATAGGCGATAATGATGAATTTTCATTTAAGAAATAATATGTTGTTTTACCATTTAGGCATTAAAAATTTACATTCTAATAAATATAAAATCAGCCTAGACAAAAGCCTATTTCCTCTTATTAAATTTCATGACATGTTATACCTGAGTGGAAATATGCGTTGGTGTAGCATATTGCTTACGTCGTAAGAGATAGAGGACTATTGTCAAGAAAATATCTAGAAGGCTAATAAAACATTTTTGGTTAAAATATTGGCAAAAACTTAAAAAGTACAACCTGCTTTTTGTCGTGGAAAAGTAACCAGTAGGTTTGTGGTCCCAAAACCCAAAACTTACCTAATTACCTTATCCAAAAAATGTGTTGAGGCTACTTCACTTTTCCTGAAACTATACTTATTGGCACGAAATTAACAATTAGTGAAATAATTTTAGATATTAATGCCATGAGAATGTCTACGTCATTTCGACCTAAATACGTATCGCCAACAATATTAATTATAGTATCATCGGGTTCCAATGCTGGGTACGATTCGGTCCTTAAAAAAGGAGGAAATGATCTACAACATAACCCTGGTTAGTTGGGTTGATGTGGGTTTTTGTGTCGATTTTTCCAATTATTCGCAGAATTTCCATGTTCTCGGGGAAATTTTTTACTCGCTGTACTCGGATCTGTTTGTTGATACATGACTAATTTAAACAAAAAGACAAAGTTAGGTAGCGGAAAAGAAGTAAATAAATAGTTAATTTATCTGCAAAGCTGTTTAAAATATAACGTTTAATTTTTTAAGCTATCTGTCGGACAATTTACCCATGCTACCATCACATTAACTATTTCTTAATGCAATGGTTAGTACCACCATAACCTAATGTTTTACTATAAGACTGAATCATCATGTTCAATTGCAGTATAGAAGCTCCTACCCCTTATCTTACCTAATTATCTTACCTAATTTCTCAGGCCAACGGCCCTACCATGATCGCTATCAGCAAGATTAAAACAATATTGAAACAGGGACACCGCTCTTTCTGCGAATAGCGCCATCCCGCTCTCAACGCGGTTTTAATATTGTTTTGGGCGATCATGGTCAGGAGGCAGTTATTGGTTATTTCATTTACTAACGTTAAATAAATTAACAAAATTATTTTGTTAAAATGGATAATGTGAATCACAGAACACATCTTTCTGTGTTCTGTGATGCTAATCTATAGTCTTAAGTGAACAAAAAACATTTTTGCATCGAATTACGATGATATTAATAATAATACTTCTTACATCTCTCCGGAATTGTAACAATAAATTTTGAATCTTACTGTGTTCTAAACAGAACGAGATGTAAATCTTAGATAAAGGTTTTACTAGTTGACGAAATGAATTATAATGACTATAAAATATTACACACAAGCAAGAAGTGAGCGTGAAATTATATAAAAACAATTATATTAATATATACAACCACAAAATAAAGTATACTTGACATTTTTATTGCAGTATCTCTGTTTTCATCTAGATATCATTAGTCATCTTCACTTTGATGTTTTATCACTAAACATTTTTATGTTGGCATATCTGAAGCTGCGCTATTTATGTTTTCTCGTTGATAGAGTAATATAAATGTTAGAAATTACAAAATGTTTTTCTAGAATTTCTATCGAAAACACTTTATGACGAAAAACAACAGTTTTATTTGTTATGGCATTTTGTGATTTTTTGGCACGATTTGGGTCAATTAAAACTACCGCGCATAAGAAACTACCGAGATAATATACGACAAAAATATTTTCATACCATTTACCATATATCGGAGTTTTTTTAACTTCTGATATAAAATTGATAATATACTTTTACCTGCCAACAAAAGAAATAAACATCATTTCAGGCTGATTTATAAAAATCTAGTTGTTCGGCAGACAAAGCGCCTATATGGTTTGATTCGCTTACTAACCTAGGTGCTTACTTCATTTGGTAGTAACCCAAAATGAGTTTTAGTTTCTGACACAAGAAGACGCCACGCTTTTCATTCCCGTACTACCTCCGTCTGGGATCGTATCTGGAGAGCCAGCAGGTCACCCACTCAAACTCGTCACTCCAGCGATACCTAAACAATCGCACCGGTCTAAGGCCAATTGGTTATCCCAATATGCTTTTTTCACGGCACGATTCTCACCTATTCTTCCTAGGTGGCCAAACTAGCGAATTCCTCAGGATTTCGTCTCTACGATATTGGGTTCAGCCACTAGCTCCTCCAGTTCTCGGTTCCTTCGGACTCTCCAGGTCCCATCCGCGCTTCAAAGCGACCCAAAAATCTTACGGAGCACTCTGAGTCTCGTTAAAAGAAGTTTGTGTTCTTCTTTCTATGTACAATGAGAATCCAGGCTTTGTCCAGGTTTGACGATTGCTGTATATATTACTAACTTGATATTTTTAACCAGAAATCTAGTCACAAGAACTTTGTGCAAGGGTGCACTACGACGTAGAGAATAGATACAGACAACACGATATCACACTTCTATATTGAAGTCGGTGCCAAACGATGATTTCCTAGAAAGTCTTAAAATTTGGCACTGATATCAATATAGAAGTGTCTTGTTGTCTGTACCTATTTTTATATTATTATTAACTTTTCAGTGTTCTTAAAGTCGGTTTTTATTTTTTGAAAAATATTCTTTATACCAGCTCCGAAGGTGAGCTGGTATAAAGCTTTGAGCGTTGGACGTACCTATAAAATTTAAGGGTGTCCCTCGATTTCTATGGGATCTCATCATCAGATCCTGACTTTACCTTGGAACCACCCTTGGAGTATACAAAAAGAATTTTGAAAATCGGTCCACAATTGGCGACGTAATAGCACAAAAAAAACATACGCACCGAATTGAGAACCTCCTCTTTTTTTTGAAATCGGTTAAAATAGAAGGAGAGTGATGCCTCGTTAATTAGCTAGACTTATGCTAGACTCTTTATCCATTATTCCCTTATTCCATTCAATTGGAAGATGCTCATTATTCCAAATGCTTGCCAAAAGATCAAAGAGCTTCTGCTGTGCAATCCGCAATATTTCCAAAACATCTATGACGTAAAGAAAAGCAAAATTAAAATCGCAAAAAGTAAGACATTTTGGTGCAACCGGGTTGTCTATTTCTACCTACATAAATGTTTTACGGTGCTGTTACGCATTTCTCCCCGACCCCCCAAGAAAAAAAAGGTCTACATAAAAGTATTGTTTTATTTTACTGGTAAGTCTACTGGGATTAAAGTTCCCAGTAATCTTATTAGTAAGTCTTTTTGGGAAGGAAACTTCCAGTAGTACTACTGGTAAGACTACTCAGTAAGACTACTAGGAGTAGTCCAAAAATTTACCGAATCAGATTAGTACCTAATCAAAACCTTTATCTAAAAATGTCAGAGTCGTTAATGTTTGTCCCCAAACAGAACTACTTTGGATTTCAAATTTTTGTCTCATCCATAGGTAATGCGATGTCATTCGTTTATAATTCGACCATGCAATAAATATGTCTAGACTGGGGAATATCGGAATATCAATGGACTGCGACCTAGAATTATTATATTATATTAAGCAAAAGAAGATAGATATTTTTTGTTCTTAGAGACTTTACAGAGAGAAGAGGATTTTGAAAACAATGCATGCAATATTTTAATTACTTACTACATATTATTTATCAAATAATAACCCTAACATGTTTTAGTCACTTTTTGCTTCAAAAGAAAACCCATTGTATGAATGTTGCTGAAAATTTAAAAAAGAATATTCGCTTACTATCTTGTTCGACAATAACAATCACGGATCCTAATAATTATTGATGTTATATTAAACTAGCTGTGTCCGCGACTTCGTCCGCGTGAAATAATAACTTTTGACAGCATTTTGATTTTTGTAGGCAATTTTTTAAAAGATCTTGTTAAAAAGTAGCCTATGTTATTATACCTTATATAATTAGTTATCTATTAGTGAAAGTCCCATCAAAATCGGTCTAGCTGTTCCGGAGATTAGCGGGAACAAATAGACAGACAGACAGACAAATATTTTTTAAATTGTGTTTTTGTTATCGGTACCCAATATTCATTCATACCCATTTAGTAAACACTTGTTATTTTGACATTACAAACAGACACTTCAATTTTGTATAGATAAGTTTTTACTGACTAAATTCCATTTTGATGCCAGACTTTTGGTTATTCTTATAAGAATTAATATTAGTCACAAATACATGCGATTTCTTATTCATTTAAGAAATCTGATGTATTTCGAATGTAAGATAACATTTGAGTGAATTGCTACTTAGTAATATTGTTTGATTCGCACAGATAATACCTACTGATTGAGTTGTGTGTTCATTATCATCATCATTTCAGCCAAGAGACGCCCATTGTTGGACAAAGGCCTCCCCCATGCATCTTTTGCTACTTATAATAATTGCCTAATCTTATTGTTACTATTAGGAAAACTTCTTTTACCATTGTTTATTGGGGCTTGAACAAAATTACCGGCCCTTGCAATCAATAAAAGCCGTTATATAGGAATCTCGGAGAATATTCTTCAGAAAATTCCTTTATCATTATTTTCTATATTCGATACCACAATAACATCGATAACACTGACGAGCATTCGATGCCGGAAGAATGATTCAAAAATAGGGCCCCAAGCGTGAGCCTGTGACGCGAAACTAGATTTATAAGCGTTACAATTACAATAACAGTGTTTGTGTGATGCGATATTTATGATGTGCCAATTGTCTTATCTCTCACATTTCGACCCACAGGAGGGGGTCGGCAATATGAGCTAGCTATCCCAACTAGCAAACTATATGCTTATAACTATCTACATGACTATTCTTTTAAGCTTATAAGATACTTATCGCTTGCAATCCTGGACTTATAGATTACAATCCTGGATTTGGGCACACTTATTTTTATATAGGAGCATTTTGTTTTTATAACAATCGTATAATCAACTTACACAATATTATTAACTCGTATATGTAATGTTCTTGTTATTACATAAGGGAAATATAATGAGTCCGTAGACACACAACATTTAAAAGATAACTTTTATAAGCGTCTGACATAAGCTCTTTACCACACAAATTTTGTTTATTAAAACTGTTAATAATATTACTATTTATAATAGCATAGTATGTGACAATGTGAATGGGTATGAAATCATTAGTAAGTAATATTCAATATTAATATAAAATGCCTCTAAAAATTGGACGTTAAACAATTGTTTTAATAAATTTATAAAAATCTAAAATCTAATTTATATATTATTCGCCAAGCTTAAAAATGTTTTTTCCTGAAGGCAAGTTAGGACTATTATAAGCATTTAAGCGCTTATATCAACTTTAATAATAACTATTCGGCTCCATCTTTTATTATTATTAATATTATTGCTATTGTACGGGCTTTCGCCTTGTAGGCCTTGTTCACCTCGACCTAAAAGATCTTTTGTGAATTATAGCGCCGTTAGAGTATCTCCTTCAAGCCCAAACCCTCTATGAAGCTGAGAATTTTTTGGATTGGAAGATTTTGTATTTCATCTGGTCTCATGATGTGTCTTCCCAGATGTAGCCTACGCCGATGAATCAGTAGACTGCAGTCACACAGAAGGTGTTTGGGTGTTTCACGCTCCTGGTTGCAGAATCTGCGGATGTCGTTGTCCTTAACCTTGAGGTTGAACATGTGCCTATTCAGGCCGCAATGTCCAGTTAGGGTTCTCACGACTACACTGATATTTTTCCTGTTAAGCTGCAAGAGCTCGTCAGTTAGTTTACGCGAGTAGCCTTGTATTAATGCCTTCGCGTGTTCTTGCCACGGAGTAGATTTCCAGAGTTAGAATGAGTTCCTAAACAGTTGTTCATTTACAAAGTTGTGTACCTGGTTATTTGAAATTCTACAGAAAGGTTCCGGCCCTATTTGTGGTTTTATAGTCCCAGTTTTAGCGAGTTCATCGGCCTTTTCGTTGCCAATGACACCAGAATGCCCAGGAACCCATATTAAAACAATTTTGTTTTTTTTTTACCTATGGCATTCAGGCGGGTGAGGCACTCCTCTACCAGCTTCGAGTTTATTTGGCTTGAACTAATGGCTTTTAGAGCTGCTTGACTATCTGAATAAATCTCTCCATCTTACATTTACTTTTATAAATAGTGCTAATCAAAACGAAATATTCACAATGTTATCAAGGTGTTCTCTTAATATGCATTTAAATATTGTACTCTCTCTATATGCTACTACAGAAGCAGACATTTTAATCAACAGTATGCGTTTGTGTGACACTTTGAAACGCATACTGTTGATTGTCATAAATCATATGGCATAAAAATCAAAAATCATATTAATTTTTGGCATAAAATATCAAAAGGCATAAACATTATAATGCAGAGTTCAAAGTAGAGTTGCTTTGACCTTGTCAGGTAGCGAAGCATCCATCCTCGATGTGTCTTAATCGTGTGACAATGAAGAGGATGCGGCGTTGTTGGACGTGTTCATGCCAAAGCGTACCATTAAGCTTAAGTTGGTTGGCTGCAGTCATTGGATAGCATTCTGCCTCCAGTGGCAGCGGAGAATTAGACATACTTGCGTTTTCCCAAATACAAGAAATACGTAGCGCATTTCCCGACTTAAAAAAGGTTACGATCATCAAATACTTGTATAAATAGCGTGCGATCATATTATATTTTTCAATCGCCAGTTTTAATGTTTGTTTCGCTTGTCATTAAAATTTAACCACATTCAAATCTGAACATGATGTAAACGCTTAATCAATATCATGGCATTATTCGAAATATTACATTGAATTTCAAATGTTCCCATTCGTTTCGTTCCTTTACAAGGATTATGTTAAAATTATACTGTCAGTCGATGTTTGTGCATCAAGCTGTCACTAACATTTCAATCCAATAGGGTTTTTGCTGCGGCTGCACTTGTCGTCCCTTACATCGGCCGAAATCGAATATTTATACACTCTTAAACATCTTTATTGACGCGGGCCTGACATCTTGTACTGAATACGTTAAGGTATCCGGCGCTTCCTCTGAATTTATTTATTTTTTTAACTGTCATTGACCAATTGCATATTTTATTTTTAGTATTGCAATTGATAATACCTAATCTTAATTAATGGTTTATAGGAGACATCTTCCCCACAGACGAGTTGTACGTGACGTAACTTTCGGTGAAGTGCTAGAGCCGCACTCACCTGAATGTATTGTAATGACTGGGTCAGTGGACTGGAAAGAGAGAGAGAGAGAGATTCTTATTCTGATAGTTATATTCGTACCTATTAATACGTACGAATAATTTTAATTGAAGATTTTCTTTCAGCAGCCCATGCTGCTTCAAGTAACGTTATAAATGATACAGTTTAATTTGGTAGACACACTCGAGACAGGTCTCGAATCAATCACGAAATCACTGGCGGACTTCCAAACCGGACCAAGTGGTGGGCCGCACCGCCGACACGCCGTGACAGGTGCGGCATGCAACCCATGACTTGAACGCCAATGCCATACCGCTAGCTAGCCCGCTTTGATTTCTAAGTAAGGACTAGAACACAACGTGTGACACGTAATTGTTGTGCTCCCTCGTGTGACTTAGTCTTATAATTACGACATAAAAATGATTCAAAGAAATACAATGTTGATTTTACCTTGGGTGCTCTAAATACACAAACAGGAACGTATCCGTGCCAACAATCACTAGGAGGTGTCATAATGTGGCGAACAACTAGATATAAATAAAGAAAAATGAGACAGCTCAGGGAAATAAATTTAAATTAATTGCGCAATACTATTTGGGTTTCTGCATAGAAATCTCATTTTGAATCGAGCGCGTTGCCGCGAGCTGTACATCACAATCGAGCAAGCGTGGCAAGGCACGAAGCCGATCGAGCCAACTATTCATTGGCTCTCAAACGAGCATTCAGATATAAATATTAACGTAGCTCTCATTCGCAACCAGAATAACCCTTAACGAACTCAACCCATGAAAATCCGTTCAATCATAAATCGAGATTTAATTATTACAACAACGCATTTAATTTATTTCCAGGTACAGTCAACGCTAATGGTGAAACGAAGCGTCAGAGGACTTCTTATACCAGATATCAGACATTGGAGCTAGAAAAAGAGTTTCATTTCAACCGGTACCTAACCCGAAGGAGAAGAATTGAAATTGCGCACGCTCTGTGCCTCACAGAGAGACAAATCAAGATCTGGTTCCAGAACCGGCGCATGAAGTGGAAGAAGGAACATAAAATGGCATCGATGAACATCGTCCCATACCATATGAATCCGTATGGCCATCCCTACCAGTTTGATCTTCACCCGAGCCAGTTTGCGCATCTGTCCGCATAGGATCAGTGGAATTTTTCGAACAGCGGATAACTGATTTATTAAACTAGACGGTCGTCCGTCTATGTACGGGGTTGTGTGTGATGACAATTTCCAAGTGAAAATGTTTATTACAACAACCAGACCGGTCAGTTATTCGCTGTTTGAAAAATTGTTCTAGTGTAGCCCAATTTCGTTATTAATGTCGTGACAATGACATTTAAAGACAAAGTGTTAAAACTTCAAGATATAGTGAAATAAAGTGAAAGTGGTTCGAAGGAGCACAGTCATTAAGACGAAACGAATAATCATTGTGGACTTAAAAAATTGTTGTAATCATTAATGTTAAGAAAATATATCATCCAGTGCATCTCGTAATGTCATTTTTAATGATTATGAATAATTAAGGAGTGGACAATTTATTAGGGAAAACAACCGCAATAACATACATGTTATAATATCATTAAAATTGCAGTATAAACTCACACGGCCTTATCAATAAAAAAATTACTTATTGGATTATCCTTGGAACAGCTATTCTGTAGTTTGTCTTATTGTTATTTTGATATGTGACAGTCGACGTCAAAGAAAGACAAAATACGGTAAACATAATTCGACGATGACCTAAGGAGTAAAATTTGAATTAATAAGGCCGACAATGTTTAATGTAGCAAGAATTTTCCTAGTCATAAGATGTAATTGGATTTGCATATTATTCCTAAAATTATAAGTTGTAATGAATTATCTATTAGAGTACATTGTGATGGCTAGATATAAGATGATAATTGAAAAATTGAAACTATAAAAAGATACAATTCAAAAACTGGTCAGCATTGCCGTCACATCAACAACAAATTCGGAAATGTACAGGGATAGAGTAAAACACGGTGAATCTAAACAACATGCTTTTGAAACAAATAATGTATCGAAAGTACCTAGTGGATGTTATTCTTTTGTAATATTAATAATGATTATAAATTAAGAAGGGCTTGAAAAAGCGCTGTGAACTAAAAAAATCTGTAAGCTCAGTAATTATAGATAGTAACTGTGAATAAGTAGATATTGTTTTCTTTTAATTGTAAATAAATAGATTGTCTTAAAGTAGATTTGATGAAAAATCTAATATATTTCAAGAAACTTCCTGAAGAACTGTTTTATGTTCCTGTGCTTAGTTGTAAATATTGAGATATTTATCGTAAATATAAATACTGCATACGATGTGTAATTAAAACTTAAACCAGTGTTAAGATAACAAAAATTGTAAGTTTTCTAAAGTTTCCACAAACAATACCAATTGAATGTGGCTACGTACTTTGAAATATTTAATGTTGTATTGTAAAATGTACTTAATAAGCTAAGTGATTAATTTTCAGTTCTCTTATTAGTTTTTTTTAATATAAATTAACAACAATTTATTGATTGTGACTAGAGTTTGATTGCTTGATGTTTCGTTATCAGATTTGTGAATTGTCGTGGTCAACTGTGATATTTTGTTAAATTTATTCTTAAGTGAAACAGCACGATTTGAGTTCAAGTTTTTTTTCTTACACAAGTATGGCAGAAGTGCTATTTGGTTTCCTTTACAGGTCCATTTGTTGCATTATTTATTTGTTTGTAAATATTAGATATATCACTTAGTGTAATTGAATTAAAAATAATGTTCAAATCTTAAAGGTAATAAATTTAAACAACAGTTTATTTCGCTTGTAATGTAAAATGTATTGTGCAATAGGATGTGGCCTATTATTCTCAATCTTCCTCAGTCTTGATAATGTAAAGATTTATTTTGTAAGCTATGTTATTTCTTTTTAACTGAATATAAATATGTTTATCGTTCATTCCACTTTAAATGAAAACACTAGGAAAGTAGAAACTTGATCATTTAAATTATTGTATGTATTAATAAATTGTATTAAATTTGAGAAATTGGTGACGATGATAAAATAAATTATGAAGACATTTCGAGTTTCATTGTCCATGATAAATTAAATATTTAACACATGACTGTGTTACGGGTAATGCTAGAAGATTCAGTAAAGTTAGGATTACCCGGGTAAAACTAGTTTTATCCAAGCTTTTTAAATCAAATCCGAATATTAAATCAAACTTAATTAATATTCGACGTTTACCCTTACACACCTAGGTCTAACCAACACTGGCATGAATGGCGTGCAGAGAGCGCAGCCCCCTTGCTCGGTGGATCGGAGGGTGGAAGACCCCCGCAAGGAAAAAATTATAGGATAAAACTGAAATCTGTAGTTAGGTTAGACATTGTGACTATAATATCATCAAACTGCATGCTGCATGCTTGCTTGCACGCTGCAGGCTTGACTGCATGCTTACTTGCATGCTTGCTACGGATTTTAACCCAAAAGGCTTGGGTAATACTAGTTTTACCCGGGTAATCCTAAGTTTACTGTATCTTTTGGTATTACCCGTAACATATGCATCTGAACGTATATGTCGGTTTGCTTATTTTTTTTAAACTATAATTTTATTTCATTGTATAAAAAGTTAATAAATATATTAACTTAATATACTGTGGACTTCAATTTAGACAATAATCGAAAATCTGGAAACAGCATTTTTAGCGTTTTTTTTTTTCTTAATGGTTCAATTCTTAATGTAAGTTAATGTTTGACAAAATTTTCAATAACCCTTAGTTGGGTTATTGAAAATTGTATCACTATAATTATTAATACGTGAAAATATTGTGTCGGTTTATGCTATTATTTTCAATCGGGAACTATTACATGTCCGATATTCATTTGATTGAAAACGTTTGACCAACGACTTTTACTGTTTTATTGTTTGCCATATTTTTAGATCATCGAAATATCATTTGACATAAAGTATCATTTTACCATAGACGAAGAATACTGAACTACATTTCACCGATTTTATTTTTTTTACTATTGACCAAAGTCTCTATTGAACTTTTTTAAATTACCAGATGATTTTTTTGACATACTTTCACTTTACCAAAATAACATTTTACTGAAAATTATTAAGTAACTATCGTTGGTTGGTTAGGTTTATAAATTAAACATTGTAATCAACACCAAAGTACATGTTGCTTACATGCTTGCTTGCGTGCATGAGCGTGAGTGCAGGAGGCGCAGCCCCCTTGCTGGGGGGGAGTGTCGAGGCAAAGTCAAGGAGTTAAAGTAAGCAAAGAACTAATAAGATAACACTATAGGTTAAGTTGGGTTAGATATTGTGACCACTGACCACACACAGCGGAGCGAACAGAGTATCAAACTGCATGCAGCAATGCTTGCTTGCATGTTGCCGGCTTGCTTGTTTCCTTGCATGCTAGCAATCTTAAATGCATGCTCGCTTGTATGCCTGCGGCGTTGCAGGGGGTGCAGCCCCTTTTGCAGGGGGCAGTCTGAGTAAGAAACTTATAAGATAAAACTGAAGCTGTTAAGTCCGATATTTTGACTACACAGAGCATGTTGCATCCTGTATGCTTGATTACATGCTGCAGGCTTACTTGCATGTTTAAAATAACAGCATAGATTAGAACGGAAATAGTGTGCTCATATTTTTCGAGGTGTTTGGTGAAATGAAAATAATTATGGCAAATAAAACAGCGGTGTAATGAATATTATTTCGTCTGAACATAACTTCGGTAAAAAAGTTTGCCACGAAATTAATCGTTGGAATATCGAAAAAAACTAATTGATAATATTGCAAACGTGAGTCAACGAAGTAAAAAGAGACACACACGATAATAATCGAAAAGTTTTCTGTTAAATGAAATTCGGTCTAAAATTTTTTGAACTTATGATAGTTTTAAAATCCTTTGAAAATAATAATTTCACTTTACTTGTTGCTTATTAATGAAAAAATTAGTTTTATATTTTTAGGAAATTAGTCTCGGTTTCTGTTTACCTTTTTACATACGAGTGGGAAGCTCTTGGTCTTCATTTCACCTGATGGTAAGTGACGATAAGGCCGAAGAACCTTATCAACAAGGATCTCAACATATTGTATCGTTAATTGTATCTTTGGTGTTATATTAAACTATAAGTAAATTTATTGCTTCTTTTTAAATCGTTTTAAGTACATCACGTATTTTGAAGGGTATATTTCAAACCAATCAAAATTATCCGCCCAATGATAAGCATGCAGTAATGGATAAATCTAAATGTTGAATATATAGGCTTTAAAAAATTTTTTTTTTTCATTGAAATGGTCGGATAGATGCTAAATAGGAAAGCGTGGTTACGAATCCTGTTTGGGGCATCTGAGAATTTTCGTGTTGAAATATTTTTTTTTCAGATCATGGATGTATGAATTATGTTTATTTATTTAACACTAGCTGACCCGGCGTACTTTGTATCGCCATGTTTTTTTTACTAAATTACTGAAATATTTCGAAGATCCATTTTTATTACACAAAACTTGTCCTAACAATAACGAATACATAAAACCAAGAATCATCCAATTTAGTGCAGTCGTTCGAAAGTTATGGGTGTACATACATTTCGAAGATCCATCTTTTTTTATATAGATAATATATATATATGATATATAGATTACGCATGTGTTTTTGTGTCTACTATGTATACGAATATCTGTGCAGAAGATATAGTGTGCAAGTGTTTAAGTTCCAGTAGTAATACGGTGGTTAGCCGCAGTCCTTATTATGTGAAGCTCAATACATTCTTTTCTTTCTTATTGAGAGAAGTGATAAGCAGCCCTCTACTTTACAGAAGCCCTAAACCATAGAATAGCTTAAGCGCGCAATATATACTTGTGAGGTAGGTAGGAATATTCCTGTGCATGAGTGAAGTTGCCAAAAATTTGCTGTCATTTCTTCTGTGCTGGTGCAAATGATTTTGATTCAACTATACTCAAGTGACTAGTAGCAAGCGTTTATAGACTGCTTAACTTTCTACTGGTTGGCTGCATGCTTGTTTGCTACGAAAATTGTATAGACAAAATAATGAAAGTGACACTGACCATGGCCAATGTAATTGAACTTATGTAACTCGGCACAATAAAATACTAAGTCTGCACAGCTGATCATTTCACAGATAATGAGGTATATATTTAATTTGAGTTCAAACAATCCATAGGTGGTCAGATTAAACTTACAATAATTCAATTGATACAGAAACTGTATCGCGCAACGATTCCGTTTCCGAATGCTGGGCCGCTGCAAGCGCCAGCTAGACGCCGCTCGATTTGACGCCAGTATTGAGCTATGATAAATGATGGCTGAGCAATGACATGACGGCCGAACCTGCGAGGGGAGCCACCACGTGCCGCCAACAAAGGAGTGTAAAAATGTGAAGGTTGCCTTAGTTTGTAGGTCGATGCTGCGTATCGGTGGCTGGACCTATAAATCATCCTGTCTGAATATTTCGCTTTATACTCTGTTTTGATACAGATTCGGTCCTCGCCACTGTTAAATATTGGGGCGCCTATATTTAATGCTGGCTGTTAAAGCCTTATTAGTAGGCTGATGAAGAATATACAATGGATGTATTGGATAGTTGATAGTAATCTTCTTAGTTTGGTTCGGTATGTACAGTAAAGCCTCTTTATTCCTCACTATATTGACATAGATATCCACTAAGTTTATCTATAACAACTTTGCAATAAATTCAAAGATCTAATTACTCGTAATATCCATAAGCATTTCAGTATCTACCACATTATTCCAAATGGTTATGGACAGTAGTGAAGAAAATGTATCAATAACATGATTCATATCAGCATACTTTTTAAAAATCTGACTCCTCTGCGCTGGTCTGCTCTATCTTACCCATTTCTGCTGCAAAACTGCAATGCTTGCATCTGCATTCCGGTTTAAAGAGTAAAATAGGAAAATCATTGGATCTTGTGACATGACATCTTATGTCACAAGTTGGCAAGGTACACTGTTCTTGTGGGGGTTGCACATTTGTAATTCTTTTTTTTTAGGGCGGAGGAATCTCTTTACGATTCACAAGGGACTGGAAGCTGACAAGGCTGTCCCTTGGATAATATGCCTTAGGACACGGGTAAAAATCCCATACCAAGCTAAACCACCCTCCAGTAACCTCTTCCGCCCCCGGTGGAGGCACGCTCGGGATCGGACTGGCCATTTCCCGAACGCACCCCCTGGGGATAGGCCCAGCAGTGTGGTGCTGGGACTAAACTCGTAAAGGGAGCAGTCCTAGATTTGTATAGGCCGCGGGCTAGGGGCGGCAACGTCCTATGGGAGGCAGATTTATGCCTTCCTTACTATAAATGGAAAAGTATTATTTTAGAAAGGCATATGGGGCGGCAGAAATAAAGTGGCCTACACTCATAAAAATATAAATCCGGCACTGAAAGGGAGGGGTCACCAGGTTACCAGGCTGAGACCCCCCAGACGGGCGACCAGGAAACAAAACGTAATATCTCCCAGCCGGTTGTCGGTCGGCCGGGCCAGATTCCTCCCTGGCTGCTTAGGGTAGTTGGTGCGTGCCCAAGAAGGCGCGCCTCCTCCTACCATCATTCGTCATCATCATCGTCATTACCTATTTAAAATTATTTTGTTGTATTAAGTTTTTATTTAAACTTTGTTTTAAACTTGCTTAAATATAATATAATCTACATTAGAAAGTTCAGACCACAGACGTATCTTCCCTTTATACGTCTGTGGTTCAGACCAAAATTCTACATATAAGTGAACACTTCACTGGTTTCTGTAACATAGTTATGTACAAATTTATATTTATTAATTTTAACTGTATGTGTTCCAAATAAATAAATAAATGTTTACAGCAACGTGCTGTCTGTCTGAAGGAGCCGAGTTGTATAGGCTTACGAGCACCGCTGACGGATCCCGACAAAACCTCATCTGCCCGCGGTGCGTCCTGCTGATTATTGGATGAAGTTCTGATGCTCCCCACTAACCAGACTGGGCCAAAGCGTAGTGAAATTCTACCCAAATCCCCACATTGTGGGTAACTTTTGCACGGCAATGGGCCTATTATGGCTAGGATACCGATGATGATGAGTAAATCATTACAGGGAAAGAAAGAAATAAGAGAATAAAAACTGAAAGACCCAAACCCACCAAACAACGGTGCTTTCATTGCAGTTCCGGTTTGAATGGTGAGATAGGCAGTAAATTTACTGCGTCCTTTAACTTGACAGCTTATGTCACAAGTTGGCAACGTTCATTATGGTGTCTTTGTAGGGCTTGTACAGGAACCACATGTACGGTCGGCCTCAGACCTTATTGTATTGTTTATAGTTGGTGTGGCATGGCACTGAAAGGTTTATCTGCTTTTGAGACCGACTGTACACTCGAGTACAAAATGATCGATACGTTCAAAGTCACAAAAATGTATGTTAACATTGACTTAACATTAAGGTAGAGTTGGTAGAGTATACAAATTTTTGTAACTTTGACCGTATCGATCTTTTTGTACTTGAGTGTACTATAGACAACTGTAGTCACTTATTATTACCATCAGGTGGGCAGCCTGCTTGTTTGCCAACTTTAATGTATAAAAAACAGGATTAATGCTTAAGATGTATCCCAGATTATTTTGGAGAGTTACAATAAACTTGTAAGTAAGCTCCCATTCAAGCTTTACATGTACACTAAAAAAACCGCCACTATTACAAGCTACATAAGAACGGTCCAAAGGTCAAACAGTATAGCTTGACAAGGAGCTTACTGTACTAGTATGAAGACAAATCATTTTTGCAAAAACGGTATTTTTATTACTTTTACAATTATGTAAATCGCAAAAATGATGCAATGCCCCATTTCACGTGACGTTAATAAAAAAGAAATGCATTCCAAGAGCTGCACTGAGAATGTGAACAAACCTTTCTACCAAACGCTCGTGGCATCCAAGCGATGGGTATCAGCCATGTCCTGTTGCGTTACAATGAGTAATATTATTAATGTTCATCTGTCCATTCGATTGCGTAGACCGCTGGACGTCTGAAATGCCTTGCATTAAGGTGTGTTTCGTGTCGCGAATCATTTTTCAATGTACCCGTGCGACCGTTTTGACAATCTGTGATAAAATTCCGAGTACAGTTTTTTGAATGATTGCATCGGGAGCTGGAGTTGAAGCCTTCTGCTGTTAGGATTAATCGTGGCTTTAAAAAAGTATATTTACATTTTATACTGTGAAGATATAGAGCTGAAAAAGACACGGATAGTTTAATTGATAAGATAAATTGATATAAAATTTATTCTACATTAATAAAATTATTGTTAACATAGCGTTTTCACTAACAACAACGATAACGTACCTAGTACGTAACGATAACGTACGTATTAGTTATATGGGCATAAGCTGATAAACCATGTACGATTTATTTTTTTTTTCTCGGGGGGAAATGCGTAACCGCACCGTACCCGCCGTTGGCTAGACAGCGAGCGTGTGTGGGGCTGGCCCGGCAGAGTGCCAGGCCTACCCACTAAACCCCCCGGTGTTCTCCCTGCCCTTATGGGCACGCTAGGTAAGGTCCACACTGCGACTCCACTACCCACGCGCCCGGGCAAGCCCGACCCACCGGTCGGGCTATCGCCAAGGGGGGATTGCCCGAGAACACCAGGGCAATCCCCAAACAGAGGGCCTTACAGCGGCGTGCACGGGGCCAACCGTGCACGCAGGCCTCTACGGCAGGGTCATTAGATGGGCATCGCTTGTGCGAATGCCCACCTTCGCCTGCCTATCCGTCTGCAGCGGATGGGAGCGGCTTGAGGATCTGCCTCCCGCTCCCTCTCCGCGGCCTCCTTCTGCGAGATTACAAACCATGTACGATCCTAGCACAAGCCTTGTTTAATGAAAATCTACAGACTCAATTGCATCCACGAGCACATTGTAAGTGCCATTTATAGCTAGTTTATTTTAAAAGGTTTATATGCACTCACTAGCATTAAAAGATCTAAATGTGTTTGTCCAAATCGCTTCACATAGATGCCCATAGTCCAAATCGCTTCACATAGGCTGGAAAGCACGACACAAAGTTAGTGAATAAACGTCGCGCTAATGGAATAGCCATTGGACTTGTGTAAGTCCTCTGGCTCCTTATGTCAATCTTTAATATCGAGAAACCTATAATAAATAAAGAGGTAGTTACCTACCTCTTTATAAAGAGGGTTACCTAATGCCCACTGCACGGCGCCCACTCGCCAATTACATTGTACGTTGCAACGTGCAATGCACGCAGAGTACAAACAGCGTTCCCTCTATTAGCTCTAGAATCAGAACCACAAAATTAAACTATTCGTCTGGGTAGGGCGACAACTCGTCACTCGGCTGTTTCGCGCTATGCTATGATAACGCAATGAAAACTCGCAATTACACCCAGGCGATATTTTTTTTACATATAACAGAGAAGCTTTTGGCCTTCATCTCACCTGATGCTATGTGACGATATGACCGCCACGGAGGTAACTATTGGCCATCACGAAGGTAACTGTTCCACGTGTCATCGCTCTCTTCTTCCCGTTCATTTTGCGAGAGTCGACTAAAGGAATACACTAAGTACATCTACGAGTAATACGCCTCTCCGAAGAGATTGAAACAAAACGCGACATCAATCCGTCTTGCTAGCGTGATGTGAAGAGTTAAAGCGGTGACTACAGCATATACCTCCTACATGAAGAAGTTTTTAGGTCATCACTAACCACACTGACAAAATGCGGGTCAGCTGGAAGTGCCAGAGCATCGTTCGCCGATGCAGGGTTGCACTGCTGCTAGCTGAGGTTAGCGTTCCGCAAGGCTTTATCTGAATTATGATGGCAATTTTTTATACATCTGAATCGGCAAACTAGCTGATTATTCACCCCACCAGGTGGACCTGCAGTGTGCCTAAGTGTCTACGGTCGCAAACATGCAATCATGTTTTTAGGGCGGGGGAATCTCTTAATACAATTCGCAAGGGTCTGAAGCTGACAATGTCGCCCCTTGGATGTGCCGTGGGACTCGGGTATAAACCCTATTCCCGGCTAAACCGGTACCTCTCCGCCCTCGGTGATGGAAGCACGCTCAGGATCGGACTAGCCATTTCCATGTTTAGGGTAGTTAGGGCGCACCTTAGAAGGTGCGTCTTCTACCTAACCGCCTGCGACGACGGATCAGGGCGGCTTGAGGGTCCTCTTCCCGCGCTCGCTCCGCTGCCTCCTTCTGCGAGATCATGGTTTTCGCAGAAGGAAACATGCAACCTCTACAAGAAATACAGTGTACGACGCCAACTTGTGACATAGATGTAAAGTTACAGTACCCAGTAATGTTCCTACCTGGTGTTACCCTTTACACCAGAACACTGCTGCTTTGCGGCAAAAATAGGGAATATAGAGGTTCCCACGCAAACGACTACAGCGGCATCTCCGACACATTTTTACTAATAAGTAAATACTGACTTCAAAAACACCAAAAAGTCATATATAAATAACTAGTGGGCCCGCACGGAAAAAACGTAAGGGTTAAAAATAAATAAAATACTGTTGAAAATAACCCAGCATGTTTGTCAATATAACGCCTGCAAAGTTTGTAGCTAAAATCAAATATGTCAACTTTGTTATCATTACTTGATAAGTATTAACCGTTACAATTTGTTAATAACACTTCTTTATTGATAACATAGTAGCATTCATTAGTAACAACAAAGTAAAATCGACTGCATTTAGCCAATTTTACTAGGTTACTACAACCGATTAACTCGGTAACTGCTGCAAAGTTACTCGGTTTTCTCAAACAACTTATTAGGCTACTACAACAGGTTGACTCGGTAACAGCTGCAAAGTTTCTCGGTTTTCTCAGCCAATTTATTGAGTTACTACTAACGGTTCACTAGGTAACTGCTGCAAAGTTACTCGGTTTTCTCAAACAATTTATTGGATTGCTACAACCAGTTAACTCGGTAACTGCTGCAAAGCTACTCGGTTTTCTCAGAAAATATCTATCTATTTCACTAAAAAAATAAGATGAATCATTGAAGTCAAAATGCTCGTTCACGACAGCTTTAATTTCTTCATCATCGCCAAATTTTCTTCCCCGAAGGTCTTTTTTCAAATTTTTCAAGAGAAAGAAGTCGCTGGGAGTTAGGCCTGGACTGCAGGATGGGTGATTCACTTCATCAAAGCCAGTTTCTCGAAGGGCTTGCCTCGCAATTCGCGCCCTATGGACTGGCGCATTGTCTTGCAAAAACAGAATTCATTTGCTAATTTTCCCTCTTCTTTTTTCCACAATAAGATTGCGTACTTTGTTTATAAGTGCTGCATAATACGCGGCGTTCATTGTAGTTTTTTTTGGTAAATAGTCAATGAAGAAAATTCCTTCCGAATCCCAAAAAATAGTAGCCATGAGTTTCGAAGAGGACTTTTCGACCTTAAACTTCTTTGGCGGCTTCTCTCCCTTGTTTAGATTCTGGATCATATTGTCGAATTCACGTTTCATCCACGGTGACAATACGGTTACAAATTTCGTCCAAATTGTCATTGCACAAGTCGAATAAACTCCATAGAAGTTTCAACTTGACGCTGTTTATCAAGCGGCGTGAGCATTTTTGGAACCCAACGTGCTCTAATTTTATTCATGTGCCAAGGATTACTGATGCCCAACTCTTCTGCTATCGAGGGGGTTCTTTTCAACTTGTCCAACGTTTGACTGTGGCAGGACGATGGTCCAGATTCTGGATAAACTGCAGACTTTTCTTCAAAAATCTCCTTTGCCGTTTTATCCTTTTTTACGAGGAATTTTATGATGGCACGATGTTCCAATTTCGTGTATTGCAGCGATGACTCAGATATGTTGATGTTTACAGATCTTCTTTCACAAAACACTAGTGACTAGCGCGAGTGAGTTTCTGGTTATGAGTGGGTGCGAGATCGATTTACCGTGGTTGTGTTGTTGTTTTAGCTGAGCAGAGCGGTTATTCCTTTCTCTAAAGGTTATTCCCAATTAGGTAACTCGGTTGTTACATAGTTTAGCAATAATTTAGTTTGCTACAACTAACCGATTATATTTACTCATTTAAAAGGAAATAAGTAACGTGACTCGAATTAATGAATTCATCTTATATATCAATAGATCAGTTGATGTCTTAAAATCAACCAAAAATTACTCGATTAAAATCAACAATTAGGTTGGAATCAAATAAGTTCTACTCATCTATTATTAAATAAAAATGTTTGTAAAAATCAACGAATTGAAATAACTTGTTTAAAAACAACAGTATACTTATTAAGTGTTGACAAAATCACTTAATAGTTTTGGATCATGTTTGAAAGTGTTAAAATTTACCAATTAAGGTATTTGTGAATAATTAAATGATCAAACGAACTTACCTGAAGTGAAGTTCGATCTTAATTATCCTGTCTTCGCCGAAGAGATTTATTCCTTAACCATGTAGTAGCCCTGCTACGCGCTAACCCTATCGCACAAGTTTTAAAGTCAGAGAAAGAAAACCACTATATCTTCCTCTGTCTAATCACACCTGACAAGCCTCCGCAGTACCGACCTCATTCTTTTTAGAGAAATAGAGCAACATTGATATATAGGGGGATAAGATTCAGGGAGGGAGGGACCTTAAATCTCTTCGGCGAAGACAGGATAATTAAGATCGAACTTCACTTCAGGTAAGTTCGTTTGATCATTTAATTATCCTGTTTTCGCCTCCGAGATTTATTCCTTAACCATGTAGATGTTCAGAGAGTATAAAATCAATGTTGCGACAATAAAAAATAAACAACATTACAGTAAAACATCAAAACATAATTGTTAGGTACGTTAGGTTGGGGAAAAAGTCTTTTCGCATTATAGTATGTATAAACTTGTAATAAAATCTCTTTGGCTATACTATTTGTATCTGGCTGGTTTTGGTATCATTGAAAGTTTAAATTTTAAAGAACATAATTCCAAATTCAAATTAGGAAAATGTGTGATTTTCATTTGTTTTTCGTACCGCCAAGATGAGTGAATCTAATGAAGAAATTCGATACATTTTAAAATTTTACTACAAAAAAGGTAAAAATGCAACGCAAGCCGCGAAAAAAATTTGCGATGTTTATGGACCTAGTGCAGTGTCTGTGAGAGTAGCACAAATTTGGTTTAAGCGTTTTCAATCCGAAAATTTTGATGTCAAAGATGCACGTCGCTCTGGTCGCCCTATTACAGATAAAATGGATGCCATTTTTGAAAAAGTGGAGCAAGATCGGCATGTCAGTAGTTACGACGTAGCTGAAGAACTGGGAATTGACCACAAAACAGTTTTGGCGCATTTGAAAAAAACTGGGTACACAAAAGCTCGACATTTGGGTACCTCACGAGCTCACTGAAAGAAACCTAATGAACCGTGTACTCATTTGTGATTCTTTATTACGACGTAATGAAACCGAACCATTTTTGAAGAAGCTGATAACTGGTGATGAAAAGTGGATCACGTACGACAAGAACGTGCGAAAAAGGTTGTGGTCAAAGGTCGGTCAGGCTTCACAGACTGTGGCGAAACACGGGTTAACTCGCAACAAGGTGATGCTGTGTGTGTGGTGGGATTGGAAGGGCATTATTCATTATGAGCTGTTACCACCAGGCAGGACCATCGATTCTGAACTCTACTGCGAACAACTGATGAGATTAAAGCAAGAAGTTGAGAGAAAGCGGCCGGAATTAATCAACAGAAGGGGTGTGGTTTTTCATCATGATAACGCTAGACCTCACACATCTTTAGCCACTCAGCAAAAATTAAGAGAGTTTGGCTGGGAGGTGTTAATGCATCCGCCGTATAGTCCTGACCTTGCACCTTCAGATTTCCACCTGTTTCGGTCTCTTCAGAATTCTTTAGGCAGTGTCAGGTTAACATCACGAGAGGACTGCCAAAACCACTCGTCGCGGTATTTTGACCAGAAGTCCCAAAATTTCTATAGCAATGGGATCATGTCCCTACCTACAAGATGGCAAAAAGTTATCGAACAAAATGGTACCTACATACTTTAGTTAAATGTAAATAAACTATATTAAAAAATGTTTTGAATTTTCTTAAAAAATGCGAAGAAACTTTTTCCCCAACCTTATTTAAAATTTTTTTTTTTTTTTTTTTTTGCGCCTCTAGCAAAAGTTTCAAAACAACAAAATATTGTGAACAAAAAACTAATCAACCGACAGTATTGTTTTAAGTACTTAATAATAATTATAATTGTGACAAAGATTCAATAAAATTGGTTTCAGAACTAATATACCGGTCTGTTATAAAAATCAGCAAATACAGCTGATCTTTCCGAACATCCTGCGGTCTTTCTAATTACATCGACGTTGAGGTCAGCACGAGACGCCGCCTGATGTTGATGCGTGTCTCGCTCGCTCCGAATATTAAGATGTCAATGCCACTATCGCACATGATCTGCTTTATCCAGCGCCCAATGGGTTGAGATGAAGCAGGTCTACGTGGTTTCTTATGTGTGAGGATCAGGTTTGTTCTGAATCTGAGCGAATTGAAGATGATACAGCAATATATCTTAACTTAATACCACTGATGCTGGACAAATACCGGGATATTAAAGGGATAAAAAAAAAAGTTAGTTTAAAACCGGTTGAGCTTTGCCAATTGCTTATGTTTTAATTAAATTTGCAAGTGTTATAATTACTCGATCTTCATATGCTTTATTAATATTTCGTATTTTTGTTAGAGAAATTGTATGCGTCCTTGGTCCAGCTAATAACATGACTGACTTCTTACTCATTTTTTCAAGATTAATTGTATAATTCTCAAATCGTTTAATAGTCTAATACTATAATACCAGGGGGCTACTGCCTAACTAATAACGATCACTTGCTATCGTGATATTAGAACAATAGTTCTACCTAAACTTCAAAATTTCAAAACACATTAACAGAAATTCAAACAAAAATGTAGTATTTACATTTAAAAAAATCTGTTGTATTCTTTTTACAAAATTCTCACCATATCTTTAGTACTTTATACTAGAATTATATTATGACCCGGTGTTATGTGATATCGAAGATAACAACATCTAAGGCTGTTTCTGGCACGTCATGAAAGCTTTCCCGGAAAATACACACGCTGGCAGGGAAAGGTGACGGCGCAGATGGTGTACCATCCTGAAAGGAAGTAAGTAGATCTTTCTTGGAGGAAATATCACAATCTCTGTCACACCCAGGGATATGAAAAGGGGATACCATGGTTAAGAGGGCTATAGTTGAACAACGATAATTCCGGTGGCTTAATCAGTAACTATTTTGTTTATAGTTTTAAAAATTAGTGCAAACGGTGTTAAAGCGTAAAAATAAAATTGCGACTAATCTACTGTTTAAACGTGTCAATATCATAGGCAAAGGGATCCCTTTTCCATGAAATATACGCGGGACATTTGCAATAAGTCAATAGATGGTTCACCAAAAAAATGTTTGCAAGACGAGATGCAAATAAGTCAATAGATGGTTCACCAAAAAAATGTTTTATTTTCAAAAGTTGTCTGATACCCAACTGCCACTCTGTGTCGAAGTTTATTTTTCTCGATTCACTATTAGCTTTTATATTTAACGAGTAACGAATATAAGACGCGAAAATAAATATACCTACTTTTCTCACACCAGTCCCAAATCATTTTAGTAACTTGACTTAAGTGTTGGTATTACACTCTCCCCATTCTATTTATATAGAATATGGCAGTGGTGTTATCGACACTTAAAAGACTACCACAATTAGCGACATTTTTAGCAAATGAAATTAGCCCACAATATACAGCGAGTAGTTCCTGTCAGTTTATATGATTGGTTCGCTCGATGTTGGTCCAGAAACCACCAGTCTTTTCGTTGGCACAAGCTGCACCCTAGCCTGCTGTCGAAACGTCCGTAAAAATTCCGAAATTGTACCTATGACTTTTTATTCAATTGACTGCCAATGGAATATTGATCTGCCACCAATGGAGATCATCATATTATTATAAAATATCTGTAATTGTAATAAAAACGTCGTAATTGTTAGTATTTCTAAGAAGAGCACTTTTAGTGATTTTGTGTGTATATACTACCCATATACTACAGCCGACATGCTGCCGTAGAAAACGTTCAAAGAACCTTATTCGAATTCTGTTAGATTTAAATATATTTTTTATGTGTATAATAAATTTTTGTGGCTTGAATCTGGTAATTGTATGTTATTTTATTAGAGTTTAAAATAAAACCTAAAAATTTACAAAGCTTTTCAGGTATTAGACGTTTTTTTTTTTTTTTTAAATTAATAACTAACCCTAATCGTGTCAGACATTAAATAGTTCTTTTTGTGTTCTCTAGGTACTCTCCAGCAGAGTTTGCTAAACACAACATATCATAGATATCTCACTGATAGCAGACCATAAGATCTTAAATGAGTAAGAGCTGGCTGTAATATTTTGTGAAATATATCGCGCGGAACATAGGCTAAACGGGAGTGCTAGAAACTCGTACAAAATATCATGAAAATAAAAGCGTAAACATGTTTTCTTTTTTTTTTTTTTTTTCCTTTTTTTTGATTTGTGAATCGGCAGCAAAAATTAAGCTTCCTAAATATCAATATTAATCACGTATCAGTCTTCGATCATAAATCGAGTAGCCGTTCTGATATCTTCCATTTTAAAATGAGATATCTACTTCGACTTCGAATTCAGATTTTTAGATTTAATATATATAGAGCACACGCTTTTAGGAATAACGAAGATATCATAAACGAATTGTTTTGCTGTCGGGTTACATCTCCTAATAGCTTTTATTTCTAATAAATGATTTAATTCGAGAGAAATTGCTATTCACTAACTTTTTGAAAAAGAACGCCGCGCACGGCTGTATGGTATTTGTTAAGGTTCCTCAATAAATGAAATCCTGGACACATTGTCTAATATAAACCTATCGCTAGTGATAGTTCACCACTCATTGACTAAATTAATATTTTAAGCGGCCGGCATGTACTTGCGGCTGCGCGCTCAGGTAGCGCGATTGTTCGATGACCGTTGTGATGCGACGCGACTGGCTGGTGCCTCGGCGGTGCCAGCGGCAGCGGCGGCGGCGGCGGGGCTGGCAGGCGACAAGCTGGCAGCGGTGCGAACGCGGCTGCTCGCCGTCGATTCGCTTGGTAGTATGACGTCTTTGACTGTCCCGGCCCACCGGCTCGATGAGGGTAGGATTGGCCGCTGCTTTGCTGTCGCGTTCGGGACGATGAGCCTTTCAAGTTTAAATGACTCTTAGATGAAATTGGTGTCTGCATCGTTCAACGTAACTACATCTGGAATATTAAGATTTTTCTTTAAAAGACACGATTGTGCCCTTCCCAGTGCTGAAAGTGCTTTACCGAGTTGATTCTGTTGTCTACCAACATAGCACTTACTTCCGAATTAGAGTTCGGCCCTTCGCCATAGGTACTATAGCATACATTGTTTTTTTTTTTTTTTTTAAATGCTCGTCTTTGGTCACTTTTGGAAACCGTTTTGCAATAGGACTTGAAACCTCGCCGCTACATCGGTTTGTAAGTCATCAGTTATCACCATATTGGTTTGTATGTGAAAGATACTAATAAATATTTAATGAGAATTTAGGCAACACAAAAAATATTTTTAAATAATTCCGATGAATGCAACGGAAATTTTTAAAACAGCGGGGAAAAAAGGACAGCCCCTATATTTTCCATTAAGTACACTCGTTGAATGCAACGAGAACATAATAACAATATGATCCGAAGAATACAACGGACATAAAAGTGATTTCCGATGAATGCAACGGAAATTTTTAGGCAGCGGGGAAAAAAGGATACCCACATTTTCCATTACCAGTATTACTGCACGTGGTCGCGCCGCGCGCGTACTCGGCGGCCCAGGCGAGCGGTGTCCACCCGCTTACTCGTTCAATACAACGAGAACATAATAAAATATTATCCGAAGAATACAACGGACATAAAAATGATTCCTCGTTCAATACAACGAGAACATAATAAAATATTATCCGAAGAATACAACGGACATAAAAATGATTCCCGATGAATGCAACGGGAATGTAAAAAAGTATTCTTCTGGTTGCACATCATTTTCGCCATCATCTGAGTACAAAATGTGCCTCCGGCTTGCCCCTACGTTTTTCCGAATTCAGTTTTTCTTCGTATCTCTTCATCTTCCTTAGCCATCTATCTTCTTCGGGTTCATTGTGTTTTCGTTTAGGCATACTTAACAAATAAGCAAATAACCGTAAATTTATACCTTTTTTTTTTTACGTAGGTTACCTACACTCATGCACAAATTATATTACTGTTACACTCGTGCGAGCGCCGCGCGCGCACGGACAAGAATGAGGTCGGTACTGCGGAGGCTTGTCAGGTGTGATTAGACAGAGGAAGATATAGTGGTTTTCTTTCTCTGACTTTAAAACTTGTGCGATAGGGTTAGCGCGTAGCAGGGCTACTACTTGGTTAAGGAATAAATCTCGGAGGCGAAAACAGGATAATTCATGTTTTATTTGTTATCAGACAAGAATATTTAGCAATACACACAGGTCTGCTTTATACCAAGTTCACTTAGAGATTTTTAGTTAAGTCTTAGTTAAAATTTACCGATATGATTGTAACCGAGCCAAAAAGGTACTCTGCTAAAATAATATTTTTTCAGTGCGGCAGACGTTGTCATGCCCGATTGTTGTACAAATAAACCTTCCCTGAACCTATTCAAACACACACAGAAAATTTCGTAGGAATCCGTCGAGCCGTTTTTGAGTTTTAGCGAGACTAACACACAGCGTTTCATTTTTATATATAAGAGAAGAACATATAGGAATACATACATCACAGTGTTATTTTGAAGTTAATGCCAAATTTTATGTAACTTTATTAATTATTCTTATATTTTTAAGACTTTCAAGGTGGTCATTGCTTGGCATCGACTTCAATATAAAACTGTGTTGTTGTTGGTATGTATTATGATTTTGTATCTAGTCTATCTATAATATATAAAGTGTTTTTGAAGTCGGTTTTTTGGTTAAAAAAAAATCTTACCAGGGTCGTCTGCTTGGGTACCTGCGTCTTACCTATATTTCTGCCTTAAAGCAGCAGTGCTTGAATTGCTGTGTTCCAGTTTGAAGGGTAAGAATGGCAGTGAAATTACTGGGTACACCGTGACATTACATCTGATGTCACAAGTTGGCAACGAATACTGTGGTTCTGGTGGGGGTTGCATTTTTGCTGAGAAACTCACAAGAGCCACATGTATATTAGGTGACTGTTACTACTTACCATCAGGTGGGCAGTTACAAAAAAAATTAAGTTAATAAGTAGGTAGGTACTTATATGCGCATTAGAGTTTGAGCCAAGGCACAGATAATATGCCAAGGCAAACACCAGAAGCATTGGTAGCGCTGTGGACTCAGCACTTGTCTTCCAATCTGGAGATCCGTGGTTCGAAACCGTCATGTACCAATGTGTTTTTGTTTTTCGAATTTTATTATGTACATTTGTCTAACGCTCCTACGGTGAAGGAAAACATCGTGAGACAACCTGCATACATCTGCGAAGAAATTCAAAGGTGTATGTGAAGTCAACCAACCCGCACTGGGCCAGCGTGGTTGACTAAGGCCTAATTACCCTAACTTAGGGTAGGCTCGAGCCCCTCGGTGGGGACGTGTATAAGCTGTTATGACGATGATGATGATGAAACACCAGAATAACTTAAAATAAAACGTCTTTCGCTCTAAACCGCTTTGAAAGATTTATTCCCGTACTCCTAATCTACCAGAAACCTTATATGATCAGCTCTATAACATGACATGATGAATACCACACGCAATACCTGAATGAAACATGAAACACGTTGGACGTGTCTATGAAATTTAAGGGTTTTCCTCGATTTTCCTGGGATTCCATCATCAGATCATGACACAGTGACAGTGAGACCACCTCGGGAGTGAACTCTTTCGATTACAAAAATAATTTAATTTACACAGATTTCTCAAGAAAGAAGGCAAAGGTATAAAAAATCCTATAGCATATCATTGATTGTGACTTGTGACTACCCATCCTTGCAAGACTACCAAATTTTGTTAACTTTAGCAGGTGCGAGAGTAAAAATAGGGTAAGTACCTAACTAAAAATTTTTTTAATAATAAATCCATTTTTTAATGTACATTAAAATAGTATTTAATAGATAGTACCTACCCAACAGATTTACGGTTTACAAAAATAACACAAAAAATATTTCAGCAATTACCGATAAACGCCACGAAAATAATACGAAATTACAATATTTTTTGTTACGTTATAAAGACGATTTTATGTGTAAAATCGATTTAGTCATATTAGTTATATTCTACTTTTATTCTATATTCAGTTAAAGTTACAGAAGCTGACCTCTACAGTTGTAAGTCAACACTTCGGTAATATTTATACAGCCAACTTTCTTCTATCTTATGGAGCGCCATCTACCAATTTCAGAAAGAATCAGCGTTGAATTTAGAGCACGAGTGTAGCTTTGGTGTGCTCTCTGAGGTCAGCGCTTTGCTTTTTCCCTCTATCTTAGTTTCACTTAAGTAAAATTTCGTGGTTCGATTAAATAACAGAATACTACCAATTGTGACAACCAGAAATGTTATTTATGTTTACTATTTCGTTAAATTGTAAAAATTCTTTTAAGATGCACTGTTTTTATAATTTCTAAAAATCTCGACAAATTTTTTCACAGCGCCTCACTGTGCTACGTCGGTAGCAAGGTGATGTTACGCTAGTGAGGCCATTCGTACATAGATGGCGCTAGCTGCAAGACCTAAGGTAAAGCAGGCAGCCGTAGTGATCCGGAGCTTCAGTCAGTGGGCTTTCAAAAAGCTCAGACTGTGAATGCACCGTCGCGTTCCTAGACTTCAGTTTTTCTAAAATCTAATATTCGGTCGTTTCGCTGCGGGATATGAAGAAAAACTTAGGTAAGTGTTTAAAAATAGACGTTTTCTTTATATTGGAGTGTGTATTTTTCATTTGATGCATAATGTTCGATGCAGACAGAGTGATGCAGTGCAATGCTAATTTTTACCACCCCTACAAGAGTAACGCCCTAGTATTGAGCGACCTAAAAAGTTACTTTCTTGTGGTTATTTGGAACGTTTTCAGCTATTACATGACGATTTTACATGATGCAATTTCTGATGCAATTCTGGTCTGATTTTGGGATTCACGCCTATGCAGTTTATTGATTAGCGAGCGAGAGGGAGAACCTAGGTCTTAAGTGCTATCGATTTTAGGGTGTGTTTCGAGACAAAAAGCGCTGCATAGCTTTATTTGCGCAGTGCAGCGAAACGTTTTTCAATACTTTTAGTTGCTACGTTACCTACATGCTGTCTACGTTTCCAAGTATTGTTGTGCTTTAGGGCAATTACTTTAAAGAAGAAACTGAGTTAAATATTGTTAAATAAACTGACAGTGGTTAAGAAAATACGTTATATTTTTGAACAGTGAGGAGTAGTGCCGTGTTATATTAACAGGTCTACTCCACAAACTCTTTAGAGAAAAAAAAATACATTTCCTTTTTCATACATAAACGATTTTACCTTTTATTAATAATCTATGAATAATAATGATTGTAAATTTAAAGTTTTTATACATGTTCCGTTAAGTTTAAATTAAACTTGTATAAAACGTAAAGCTTAGAAAAAAGTAAAAAGGTATATAAGCTTAAATAAAAATATTATAATGCCGTGAATGCTCACATTAGCTGATCCGCTTAAACACCTTTTTCACTTCAACCCCGTTCTTAATGACTATTATCCAATGAGCGAAATCGCATAATCCCATTATAACTGCCGTAAAATGAAAGGCTTTTCTCGGAATGTAACAATAATCCTGTAACTGAGTAGTCGATTGCGTTAAAACCGCTCTCATAAAAACTGTTAGCACGAAATTTATACCTGGCCGCGATGAATGGGGATTTTGTTTAAAGGTTGGCCGTTAAAAATGAAAAAAAAAAGAAAAAGTAAGATGGCCGCCTGCAAAGGCACCTCTGGGCCTGCGCTGCATTTGGACATGCGCATTTTGAATGAGCCAATTCGAGTTCAGCCAAGTCGCGTCATCGACTTGACCGCTACTATGAGTTCCCGATCGAAACGAGACATTGTTGGGGTTGCTTTTTTAAATTTATCTTTCAAAATATTTGGTCTTTATTGATTAATGCATGTGCCACCAGTATTGCTTCCAGTAGCACCACGGGCATAAAAAAATACCGTTGTGCTACCAAGCCATCCAGTAGCACCACGGGAAATATTTTTTTACCCGTGGTGCCCTAACATTATTAATAGTAAATTAAGACATTTTTAATACACAAAGTTTTATTCATAATAATATCAATCATAGAACAAATTATGTAGTTAATTTACTAATTTAATTAATATGACTTTAAATATTTCCGATTCTTCTAAAGATATAAACTTCCTGGCCTTTTTTAACCATCGAAATACAAACGAATGATGAAAAAACAAATATTAACTATTTCGAATATGAGAGAAGTTGTTTTTCTAACATAAAACCTAAACTAGGTATTGCTTTATTTTTTTAAAAATATGAACTAAAAAGAAACTAAACAAGTTATAATGATGCAGTAATTATTAATTATCGAAAATATATTTGAGAAACTTTGAAAACTACTAAGCAAAAAACATTTGCGAATATTACTACTACTACTACTACAACGGGTAGAAAAAAAATAGGCTCTATTTAGAACAAAACACGAAAAATTTAATAACATAAATGATGACAATATCAGGCAGATTATATCGAGAGAACTAACAGTTGGATATACACTTGAAAAATTGCATTAAAGTATATACGTGTGTACATTAACGTGTACTTTAATCTCTAATTTCTAAGATTAAGTTCATATTTTTTTATAAAAAAAATAAAGCAATAGTTAATGGGATTTTGTGTTAGAAAAATAACTTTTGTCATATTCGAAATAATTAATATTCGTTTTTTCATCATTCGTTTGTATTTAGATGGTTAAAAAAGGCCAGAAAGTTTATATTTACAGTCATATTCAATTAGTAAATTAACTACATAATTTGTTTTAAGTCGACTTCTATTATATATATTATTATAAATAAAACTATATGTACTAAAAATGTCTAAATTTATTATTAATAATGTTAGGGCACCACGGGTACAACAACATTTCCTGTGGTGCTACTGGATGGCTTGGTAGCACAACGGTAATTTTTTATGCCCATGGTGCCACTGGTAGCAATACTGGTGAAACCACGGGCAACAAACTTTTTCGAAATTTTATTATTTTTTCCCGACATCTTCAACAAATATCGTAAATGACACAGAAATAAATACAAAAACTTAACAAATTATATACTAAAACCTTCCTCAAGAATCGAGTCAAGATTCCCCGCTATCGAGTGGTGAAAACCGCTTGAAAATCGGTGCAGTAGTTTTTGAGTTTATCGCGAACAGACAGACAGATGAGGCGGGGGACTTTGTTTTATAATATGTAAGGATTTGCGTCATTGCCTCCTACTGTTAGTACTATGAATTCTCGAACGTGGCAATGAATTATTTCATTATTTGTATTTTTTTCATCTCATCTCATTACATTTTCCACTAGTGATTTCTCCGCAATTTCATGTATTAGGATGACATTTTTGACCGACTTCAATAAAGACGGTGGTTCTCATTCGACACGTATGTTTTTTAATGTACCTAATAATACGCGATTACTCCGCCAATTTTGAACCGATTTCCAAAATTATTCTCGCATTTGAAATATTATACTCCTGAGGTGGTCACATTAAACTAAAGTCAGGATCTAATATTGGGATCACAGGAAAACTTTTAGATTTTATAGGTACCTACGTCCAACCTGTTCAATGTTTTTTCGGAGGTAGACTTTGTACCAGGGTCGTGAGCATGAGTACCTCCGTCTTACCTATTTCTGCCGCAAAGCAGCAGTGCTTGCATTGCTGTGTTCCGGTTTGAAAGGTAAGATATGGCAGTGAAATTACTGGGTACCGTGACTTTACATCTGATGTCACAAGTTGGCAACGTACAATGTGGTTCTTGTGAGGGTTGCAGATTTGCTGCAAATCTCATAACAGCCACATGTCCTATTATAGGTGACTGTTACCACTTACCATCAGGTGGGCAGTTTGCTTGATTGCCAACTAGTAGCAATAAAAAAAAGATTTTTGCATTAAGTCAAACGCCGAGCTGATGATGGAAGGGTCCTTGACGTTTAGGAGATAGAAGTAAATTTTTTAAATACTATAAGCACAAATTTACCCTCAGTGGTATATTTTCAAGGCACTTCAGTGAGCTGGTATAAAATTCACTAAAAAGATAAACAAACAATACACAGGACACATTTAATATTGAATTAAGTACCGAGCAACGATCTCCTAGAAAGTTTTAAAATTTGGCATCAACTTCAAAATAAAAATGTGATGTATATTTTTGATTATTAAGTATTTTGAAGTTTTTTTTTTTTATATTTTTCGTAATAAATAACAAAGGACAATGTCGAAAATCGCCCCATGACCAACAAAGATTTGATTTAAGTCATAATTATATGCATATTTTATAACACTCATAACAAATATATATATTAGACGGACAAATCAAAAATATATAAAAGTACTTTTAGAGACAAAACCAAATAAAGTAAAATATAGGAATGGTTTATTGTCACCTTTGCTCGACTGAATAGAATTGAGTTGATTTCATGTAGGTATGGCCATCTATAAATTAAGTTTTTCATAACTTACAACGTAAATTAAATTAAAATATACATCAATTGACTACTCACGCACTGTGGCTTGTTAGTTCATCGTGTTTTTGACTTGCTTTATAATTTCGAGATTTCTTGTTCTTTACTACGTGGCTATAATATCGTTCTTTGATTAATTGCAATAATTATTATTTTAATAATTTTATAGGTATGGGCTATTTGTATTGCTCTAACGAATTAAAGTGTTACTTCAACTAACCTCAAAATCTGATTCATTTTGTTATTTAATTCGATTTCGAGTTTGTCCGTAGTAATTGATTTGGACGTACTGTATTTACTAATGTCTAATTATACGAAAAGCATTTTTTCACTGCTGTTGGTGTTGGGGCGAACAATGTATGGACGCAGAACAATGTCCTTTCGTACATAGGATATAAAACATTATGACTTTTTCAAATTATAAGACAATTAAAAAACATCATCACGATATAATATTCTATTATGATGTTGTACGTTATTCTAATAATTTCATAGAAATTAAAAATAAATGAGGAATAAATACCATTTTTAAAATAACAAAATGTAAATGTAGTTTCTTAATATAGTCTTGTTTGAAGAAAAGTAACTTTTTTATCAACAATAAAGATTTGAAAAACTGCAACTATAAAACAACTCCAGTGTAAGTTACCCACTTGTGACATAAGATGTCAAGTCACAGTATCCAATACTTTCCCTTCAAGCCGGAACATAGTATGCGCCACTGCTTTGCGGCAGAAACAGCTTATCTGTTTCTGCCGCAAAGCAGTTTGAGTTAACCGCGCGGACGACAATAGTAGTGAGCCTTCGATGATGAAACTTGCTGTTTGCAATTATGTAATTAGTGATATGCCATTTGAGACCATTCTTGCTTAGAAATTAAAAAATATACAGGCAAAACGCCCGAAAACAAATGCATCCCTATAGTAGTGTCTGCCTACATTTAAAACTACTTAAGTAGTGTCTGCCTACATTTAAAACTACTTAAGTAGTGTATGTCTACATTTAAAACTACTTAAGGCTAGCTAACATTGTAACATTCTACATAGAAACAAAATTTTAACAAAAGTCAATGGGGTGGATTTTTTTCGATAACTTTTACTAATTGAAATAAAACTAAAACCATACCCAAATTGCAAAATCTTGTAGGAAGATTCATCTTATTTTTAACCGACTTCGAAAAAGGAGGAGGTTCTATGTTCGACTGTATATATTTTTTTTAATGTATGTTCACTGATTACTCCGCCATTTGTAGATCGATTTTCAAAATTATTTTTGTAATAGAAAGAGTATACTTCCGAGGTGGTCCCATTATCACCATGTCAGGATCTGATGATGGGATCCCATGAAAATCAAGGGAAACCCTTGAATTTCATAGGCATGTCACCGTATGTTCACCGATTACTCCGCCATTGATGGACCGATTTACGAAATTCTTTTTGTAATCGAAAGAGTATACTCTCGAGGTGGTCCCGTTGTCACCATGTCATGATCTAATGATGGGATCCCATAAAAATCGAGAGAAACCCTTGAATTTCATAGGCATGTCCAACGTGTTTCATGTTTGTGCTAAAGATGTTCAGGTATTTGCATCTGATAATCATCAATCTTGTTACTGAGCTGATGATGGAAGGTTTCTGGTAGGAGTTCGGAAATAATTCTTTCAGTACTGTTTAGAGCGAAAGAAGTTTTATTTTAAGTTGTTCTGGTGTTTGCCTTGGCTCAAATTCTAAAACGCATGTATTATAAACTAAAAAGATTGAAAAAAAAAATTACAAAAAAATAAAACCGACTTCAAAAATACCAAAAAGTCATAAATAATTTTAGAATACATACAACATCACCGTTTTATATTGAAGTCGGTGCCAAGCAATGATCACCTGGAAAGTCTTAAAAAATGAAAAGAACAATTAATATATCTACTTAGTTACTTTGGCACCGAATTCAATATAAAACTGTGATGTTGTACGTATTCTAAAATTATTTATGACTTTTTGGTGTTTTTGAAGTCGGTTTTATTTATGTAAATTATCATCGTATTTTTAGTTTTGCAAAGACTGAATCTTATAGGTATATTGAAAACTGTTTTTATTATATTAAAATATTGTAATAAGCAATAATAAATCTGTACTAAATAAAAAAACACAGCTTACAAATTTTTTAACGAAATAAATACAATGAAAGAATTAAATATATCAAATAGGAAAAAAAAGGATACACCGAGTAAAGAAGGCGAAATCGTTCTAAAGGGAGATATTAAATTGAAATTCCTTTTTTGTATTCACCAATGAGGGGAAGGGTGGCGCAGGATTGGCTCTGGGCGTTGTGCGAAATAATCCGCGAGGCAGTTTGATGTGGGACAACATTTTTTTGGGTAGCTGCCCTAAAAATATTTTACTTCAGATATTTCTCCTATCTTCTATTTTGCTACAGCTAAAAGCGATTATTTAACTCAATATTATACAAAAAAAATGTTTGATAGTTTATAATAAATATGACCATATAAAATTATTTTATAATTAATGAAAAGAAGATAAATAAATAATCATTAAAATTATGACCTAAATCATTTTTTTATATTTGCTTAAGAATGTGTTTATATTTTTCACTTTTTAGGATTCCGTAGATCAAATGGAAAAAATCAGAACCCTTATAATCACTTCGTTATCCATCCGTTTGGTCTGTCAAGACCCTTTTCCTAAGGAAAGGCGCAAAGATATCTAATGATCATTTATGTCGCATATTTCTACATATTTTGCAATTTCATAGGGGAATCAAAATCTATAGCGTACTTTTCGTTGACCTAGAATTATAAAATTGACAAGAAACAATGTCTAACGGCACATTTTAAGGAAAACCGTAAATATGCAGTCAGTTAGTAACTAGTTAGTAACTTTTATACTTCGATAAGTTTGTACGGACCCTCAGTACGCGAGCTCAATTCAAACTTGACCGGTTTTATTCTGTTTTTTAATTGAACAGTTTTATATTTGATGATATGTGTAATAAATGTAGGTCTTCTTTATTTAAATTCCAAAAGAGGTAGGTGTACAGTACATTTTATACGATTTTTTTTCTAAATGAATAACATTTTCAATATTATAGATATTAAGTATAAGATTTATGTAATGTAATACTAATAATTCAATTTAATAATAAATCAATAGTGTAAATCAAACTTGCATGGAATTTTTGTAAAAGCTTTCAAGCCTTAAGAAAGCAATTTCGTCCGGTAGAGTCAAAAATACTCATAAGTTAAAAATAAGCCACAGAGACCTACAGCCACTATAATTTTTACGAAAAACTTAGTGCAACCGATCACCAGAAGGTAAGTTAGTGGCACAGACCCTCTTTATGTTTCACAACACCAAGGGCAGTGATTCCCCCACTGAAATATCTTGTCCCTGTCGATATTACGCCATCTGTTTAAGTCTTGGAGTTTTCTCTTTGAAATGTGTGGAGGGCCACAATAAATTTATTGACAAAAGGTGGGTCTTATATATGCTTGTTACACACATGTTTATAAAAAAAATGTAATCTGTGAGAAGAATTTGCCCAGTTTCATATTTCGGTCCGCTTAACACAATACAAATTGTTGAATACTATATTTACTGTTCGCATGACTAGTGCATACCAGTAATAAACGTCCCTTATAAGGATCGCCTACAAAAATTTTGTTAAGAAATTTGTAATGATTTTTCATTCACTAGCACCCCACTACCATAGGGTGATTTGGTACATATCAGTGGCTTATGTCAAATTGGTTAGGCAGACATGCGGATACCAAATGACGCGTCATCTATACAGCTGTATAAATTTACAGCGACTGGTTGCGCCGCCACTGCTGCACTGGTGTCTTAGTTAGATATGGGCTTTATAAAAGCAAGGCTATCTACCTTATTCTTAGTGGGAGCGATCCAGTATCGAGAAAACTGAATTCACCAGATGATCACTTGATAGCCCAGCCAGCTATAGGCCGTGACTATGGAGAATTACCATGCAACAATAAGCCGGGAATTAGCAAAGTTTCAATTGTCTGGACCACTATCACGCAAGTCATAGAAGGCGGACTGCGTATACCCAAACGTTACCACCAAAACGTCTGCGTCAGATGTAGTAGGTAGATAGATAGTTGTCCTCCTTTCATCCTTCTACCTGAGCCTTTTCCATTTTTGCCTTCTGTAAAGATGCTTCTTCTTTCGTTGTCTTCCACGAGAACACAAAAGGGTAAGCAGTCAGTATTTTATTTGCGATAACTATTGGAATATATTCTCAATAGTCAGCATTTTCATCTCCGTATGTACTCAGATTTTTGATATAAAAGACATGTTCCACAGCCTGTTTAGCAATTTGTACATTATACTCGTAATGTCTGCAGTCATAAAAATAATGGTTAACGAGAATCATTGATATCTATTAAGTGTCAAGTTGGATATAACTCCTTGGCAGCAGCCACTAGTATATTTAATACACTAATGTTTTATCATCATCATTTCAGCCAAAAGACGCCCACTTTGGACATAGGCCTCCCCAAGGATCTCCAAACCAAGAGGTCTTGCGCTTCTCGCATCCAGCGGTTATCCCACCTTAACTAGATCGTCGGTCCACCTTGTGGGGGACCTACCAACCCGACCGCCACTCAGAGCTATGTGCCCTGCCCACTGCAACATAGGGTTTGCAATTCTTTGGGCTATGTCGGTGATTTAAGTTCTTCTACGAATTCTATAATTTCTGATTAGATCACTCAGAGAAGTCTCTCTCGAAAGGCAATAGAGAGGGCTATCCCTCTCTATTGCCTTTCGAGTAACTTTGAGGCCCTTCTTATAAAGTCCAGTGTAAGCTGCCACGTCTCAGTTCCGTACGTCATTACTAGGAACACACTCGAATAGACTGGCAACATGAAGAGAGGCTGATTTTCATGTTGAGATACTACGGTAGATGTGCCCAGAATGTGTTGTGTGGCTTTCTGAACGCTGCCCAGCTTAGTTGGATCCGTGGGTTTACCTCTTTTTGGATTTTGGTTGGATTAAGGTGGACTAATTGCCCCAGATAAACATACTCGTCGATAACATCCAGTGTAGAGACTCCAACCTTCGTAGGAGTCGGTACGACATGGGTAGTCGGCATAATTTTTGTCTCGTCTATGTTCATCATCATCATCATTTCAGTCAAGAGTCCGCTCCCTGTTGGACATAGCCTTCCCCAGGGATTTCCAAATCCATCGGTACTGCGCCTTGGGCATCCAGCGGCTTCCTACGACCTTTACCTCCACTTTGTGGGGGGCCTACCAACTCCCGGTACGCGGCCGCCACTCGACGACATTTCCACCCCGATGGGCCTCAGTCCTGAGAGCGATGTGTCCTGGCTACTGCCAGTTAAGGTTTGTAATTCTTTGGGCTATGTTGGTAACTCTAGTTCTTTTACGAATCTCAACATTTCAAATGTGATCGCGTAGGGAAACCCAGAGCATAGCCCTCTCTATTGCCCTTTGAGTGACCCATTCTAAGCATCCGAGTCTCAATTCATTGGCAACACGCACTAATTAAAGACTTTTGTCTTCAAACACTTCGGACCGAGAGTATGTTGCGTAGCTTTCCGAACGCTGCCTAGCCGAGTTGAATTCATCGATTTACCTCTTTCTGGAAGTTGGACTTAACTAGCTGAACTATTTACCCTAGGTAAACATATTCGTCAACAACTTCCAGTGTATAGTCTCCTCCCTTCACAGGAATGGGTACTACATGGGAATTTACCATAATTATGGTTTTGTCCATGTTCATTTTTAGACCCACTTGTCGGGAAACTCTACAGATATCATCAGCAAAACGAAGGTGAATCATGTACTCTCCGTTTATGTCGATGCTGAGACCTTTCCACTCAAAAGCTTAAAAACATCCTCCAACGGAGCTGTGAACAGTTTCGGTGATAATATAACGTCACCCTGTCTCACATCGCGCTATACCGATATCCTATTTGGCACCTCTGAATTCTTGACAGAATCGAAGGCTTTCTCATAATCCAAAACGCTAAGCATTGTGGCAGATTATGTTTCTCGGCCTTCTGTATAATCTGCCGCAGCATATGGATGTGGACGATAGTACTATAGCCTTTTCGGAATCCTGCTTTTATGATATGGATGTGGTCGATAGTCTATAGACTTTTCGGATTCTGGCTTGTTAGGAAGGCTGAAAGTCATCAAACCTGCGTGAGAGATGATTCGTGATAACCCTCAGGAACAGCTTGTAAACATGACTCAGGAGCGTGATGGGTCTATAGTTCTTTAACTGGGCCACGTCACCTTTTTTGAAGAAAAGTGCCACTACGCCCTGTGCCATGCTTGAGGCGTTTTGTCCTCGTGCATGACGGGGTTGAGTAGCCGCTGCAGGGCCTTCCGGACTGGTAGTCCACCCGCTTTAAGAAGTTCGGCTGTAACTCCATCATCACACAACGTCTTGTTGTTTTTTGAGAGCCACACTTATCTCGTACAGACTGACGTCCGGGATGTCTTCAGTGTAATGCCGGGTCAATTTGGCTCTAGGGTCTGTGACCTGAATAACAGGTGCTTGCCATGTTGTGTAAAGCTGTTCATAGAAGTGTTTGATCTCAGTCATAAGCTCAGGTCGGGATGTAATGACTTTGCCGTCCTCTGTCTTCAGCTTCGTCAGCAGACTCTGACCGAGTGACAGCTCTCTTACGAACACTTCGGAGCCCTTGGAGGACTCTACTCTATGCTAAATCGGCGTATGTCACGAGTCAGAGATTTAGAGATCTCCGCGATTTGTACACATTTTAAATACAATTGACTCGGGTCTATTTCGCGGTTAACAATAACTATATTGACTTACTGTTTCCCGACGTTTCGGCCGAATTACATCAGGCCGTGGTCACGGGATGACTGCCGAGGCTCAGCGACGTCTTCGCAAAGCGCGGGTTTCACGACTACCCTCCGCTTGATCTTCAGAATTTTTATCAGTATCGTCGGTACCTCGACATACCACACTCACGACATCTACACACTGACGTTTTTTACAAGTACCGCACTGCCTAAACTTGCTAATAACAGGGTTCCAGGTAGTTGATAAACGGTATCCATCTTCCCGGTTGAAGTTTTTATGTTTTTTAATTTCAACCGCTTCTCGTGTTATTAGCAAGTTTAGGCAGTGCGGTACTTGTAAAAAACGTCAGTGTGTAGATGTCGTGAGTGTGGTATGTCGAGGTACCGACGATACTGATAAAAATTCTGAAGATCAAGCGGAGGGTAGTCGTGAAACCCGCGCTTTGCGAAGACGTCGCTGAGCCTCGGCAGTCATCCCGTGACCACGGCCTGATGTAATTCGGCCGAAACGTCGGGAAACAGTAAGTCAATATAGTTATTGTTAACCGCGAAATAGACCCGAGTCAATTGTATTTAAAATTTAGAGATCTGTTTGTTGAGTTGCCGATGAGCATCTTCAGAAGACTGCAGATCCATTCCATGACTTTCCTCCATCAGCTTAACTGTTGGCTCCGATATCTGACTTCTTTGCTTAGTACGGCTGGGTTTGTAAAACTTTGCACCCACGGTAAGTACAGCTTCCACAACCCTGTCATTATATGTGTCTACAGCCGTGCAGTCCTCCAGGCAATCGAAGCGATTTTGCAATTTGAGTTGAAAGCACTCGGGGTTTTGGATCTGGATGGCTTCGAGACGGAGCATAGACTTTACCAGTCGATACCTTTCGATAATTTAAATTAGGGTTCCTTTCACTAAAAAGATTTCATTCACTTAAAAGTTAAAAATAAAAAATATTTTACAAAAAATAAAAACCGACTTCAAAAACACTGAAAAGTTAAAAATAATATAAGAATAGGTACAGAAAACATCACACTTCTATATTGAAGTCGGTGACAAATTTTTAGACTTTCTAGGGGATCATCGTTTGGCACCGACTTCAATATAGAAGTGTGATGTTGTCTGTATCTATTCTTATATTATTTTAAACTTTTCAGTGTTTTTGAAGTCGGTTTTCTTTTTGTAAAATATTTTTTTTTCTTTTTGTACAAAATTACATATAAGCGTACCTATTTGTTCACAATCTTGTGCTTTGTATATTCCCTTGCATCATCAGTCTAAATAGGCTATACTTCATCATCGTCATTATCTCCGTCGCAATGCCCTATGCAAACTCTTCCCCTGCAAGGGACTGTCCGAAAACATGAGGATGTTTCTACCCCCCTTAACCGGTTTGCGTAAACACAGTCGACATTTTTGCCTGAAAAACATTGGCAAATGCACCAAATTACAGAATTAAGATATTGCCATTACGGAATTTATGAGACGTAGCACCGGGTACATCATTGTACTGTTTCGAGTACCTTAGTGGTCCTACCGTCTGCCAAAGTATAAAGCCACAGTGTTTCATAATGAATAGCGGAATTTTAAAGCTTTATAATATTTATATTACATTAAACTTCCAGCTATAAATGATACATCTAACGAAAGTTTCTTGGTGCCTTGCTTCTTTGAAAGCCTTCTTGATTTGAGTATCTGTGCATACGCCCTAGTTCACCCTCTGGTCAAAATGGACTTCATGTCCATTCCTCCTCTCCTCTTATATGATCCACTGGGAAAATTCAATTATCCACCCAAAAAACTTAAGAGGCTTGAAGCTGTCTAGATTCTTCATTCTAGTAAAAGGACTGTTTACTAATTTGTTGACGTTCACAGATAGTCTAAGCAGGCAGCACCATTGTTAGATCTTTTAAGAACGAGTTGAATAAAACCTGATATAGTTGTGGGAAACACACAGTGATGGAGATAATACATCTCGTCTATACAAGGTAGGGTCTTACATACTCCAAAATATATGAAGAATAAAATTATTAAAATTTCATTTTTTGTCGATTAAACATATAATAGCATTAAGACGTATAAAGGAGACTGGCGGGTTTCTTAGGAGTATTCGGCCTGATCACCTACACGAAAACTTTTAACTTCTCGTCAAAGCTCAATCTATAAGACAAATGAAAATAGTTTAACATTTTGCCAAGAACTTCGAGAAAATTAGTTATAGTGTGTTGAATGTTTACAAATACGTTTGGTTAAGTTTTGGTTTAATTCACGAATTTGTCTTATAAATAACAGTAACCTTTAAAAATCAGTTTGTATAATAGACGTAAACACATATTTTTGTACCACAATAGGAAATAACTCCCATACTCCACACATTAGTTAAAATATAATCGATCGCACAAACGTAAATTATCACAGACGAGTAATAAAATTATGGACATTTCTTGACATTCTGCTCAAACATCGTATCAGTGTTGTCGCACTTAATAAATTAATTGATACGTCGATTTACTACATTTTATACTGAAATCTTTTAAAAACATTAATTTCAGATAAAGTAAATCTGCGGTAAATAAATTAGGATTATAATTCAATAACTTGTAAATGTATAATTTTCTCTGTAAAAACTGGTTAATTCGCCAGAATCGAGTCCTAAAATGTATCGATTAAATTCAAAGAAAAGGATTTTTTTCTTGAGTTTGCGAAGTTCTACAAAGATGTTTGTTACGTTAGTAAAATCTACGAAATATATACATATTTTTCATAAAAGTCTCAATCTTGTAGGACTTCAGGCCGAAACCCGCCAGTCTCCTTTAAGTACTACTCTTTAAAATTGTATTTAGATAAACATTTTCACTAACAAAATAATAAAAAATGTACATTTTTGTAATCAATTAACGTACATTATAAAATGCATGATAACACTAGTTCCATGTTGTGTAATCACTTAAATAGGTAATCACAAACTACTCGTATATACACATTTACCCATAGCATTTGTTTGACATGGTCAAGGTAGTTCAGACAACTTGTAGAACTTGTAATAGGTTAGGACTCATTTCTTTTCCCCTTTATCTCAAACAAACAATTTTTAGGAAGTCCTGAATAAAAATCCAAAATTTTTTTCAATTAAGTGGTAACTAGGTTGTTGAACTCCCCTTGACATGAGTAAAAACAAGTAGTAACGTAGATAGGAATGCCATGAACACCTTTCTTTACGACTTATCATTTACGTTATAGACCACATAAACATCGTTTATAATAGACAAAAATTTGCAAAATTGAATCCAACTAAGTCGTGTATCTTTTATTTAAATAATCATTGTGCATTATTTGCGATTCCTTCGTTGGTTTGAATAAATCGCTTTGCAAGTATGGTCTGCTGTTCGCCATCAATTGAAACAAAGTAATGACAATCAATAATTTGTCATGCTATGTTTGGCACGCGACTTATTGTTGCTACTGGTTACGGATTGCGCGCTACAACTTGCAATGGATCAAGATACTTGTGAATATCAAGACTTGATTGATGATCAATAAAACTTTATTGAAATGATAATTGACTTCAACCGCCGATAATTCTTCGTGGCTATCTAGTCTCTTATGAAAATATAAGTCAATTTGTTATTTGGATGAAATGAACAAAATTTTGACCTTTTAACCCAGGAAGTCTTAACAGTTTCATAGGCTATAATTGCTGGAAATTTAAAAAATTAGTTTATCAGACACGAAAACTAAATACTTAAATAGAAGTGCATCCACATTTTATATGACATAAAAAACAACTTGATTCAATTTCTAAAAATACACTTTAGTAAATTATTAACTTTAGTCAGTCTGTAATGTAATAATTATTATTAATTAAAGATGTCATCAAATTTAAAGAAATTTCTTTACAAAAATTTAAAACCGACTTCCAAAACACTGAAAAGTTAAAAATAATATAAGAATAGGTACAGACAACATCACATTTCTAAGATGAAGTTGCTGCCAAACGATGATCTCCTAGAAAGTCTTAAAATTTGCCACCGACTTCAATATAGAAGTGTGATGTTGTCTGTACTTATTTTCGACTTTCCAGTGTTTTTGAAGTCGGTTTTTATTTTTTGTAAAATATTTTTTATTTTTATCTATTTAATTGGTATTGGTAATTCAGATCCAAGTTAAGGTCAGGTCAGGTTAAGTCCAAAAGTTAAGGATCCTTCCATTAGTTTGTCATCAGTTTAAAGTTTAAGGGTGTTCTCCGATTTTTCATAGGATCCCATCATCAGATCCTGACTCTAGTGACCTTGGTACCACCCTATCAAATACGAAAATAAATTTGAAAATCAGTCCAGAAAGTGACGGAGTAATCGCGTAACATACACACAAAACACATTGGACATATCTATAACATTTAAGGGTTTCCCTCGATTTTTATGGGATCCCATAATTAGATCCTAACTTTGGTAATCTTGAGACTACCTCAGAAGTATACTCTATCGAATACAAAAATAATTTTGAAAATATTACACAAATATTTACAGTATACACACAAAAAAATATACGCATCGAATTGAGAACCTCCACCTTTTTTGATGTTGGTTAAAAAGCGAAAAACGATTTTCTTTTAAGATCTTATTTTTCTGAAGTCCGTAAGAAGTGTAATAAATTATATTTCTTTTAAGTTAACATGGAGGATGTTACGTAATAATAGATTATTAACGAAGAGGATAAAGCCTCAAATTTTGACGACACGATTAGCGCAAAGGTCGAGTGATCGCCTACTGCGCAACGGGTGGCGGGTTCGAGTCCCATACGGGACAAATATTTTGAGTGGCCTACAGAAATTTGTTCCGGTCTGGGCGTATGCGCATTTGATATTCTATGTTTGTAACTGCACCCACGATACAGGAGAAAGTCCTAGTGTTAAGCGACGTTTTTTTTAAAGCAGTGTTTTATTTCACGGGTGTATTCTTCATTACTTGAATTCCTCGTTACACTCAGGACTATAGTCTTAAGTCCCTCGCTACGCTCAGGATTTAATTATTTAACACCCTCGCTGCGCTCGCGATTTAAGTCTACACCTCAAAACAAAATGTGGAAACCTGCGCTTTGTTTTTTTATCATCCATCACAGACAATTCTGAAAAAACAAACTTCCACCGCGTTCAAGTTAAGATACTTATCTGTCTTACCTATATACTTACCTATCTTACTTAAAAAACATTGAAAAAATAAAAGCTTTTTTCATGGATGCGTTTGAGGAGAGTTCAAAGTTCAATTTCAATAGTGAATAATATGCTGACGCTGGCCACTATTATTAAAAACAAAAAAATAACAGTAAGCTTATATTTTACTAGCTGTGCCCGCGAACTACGTTTCGCCATACTATTTTTTCCCGTTTTTGAAACATTATTCATTGATGCTCAGCTCTTAATCATCGTAGCGTGATCTTATATAGCCTAAAGCCTTCCTCGATAAATGGACTATCCCACACAAAAATAATTTTTCAATTTGAATCAGTAGTTTCTGAGATTAGCGCGTTCAAGCAAACAAACAAACAAACTCTTCAGCTTTATAATATGAGTATAGACAAGCTAACTCATAGGAGTGTTTTTACGAAATCCATAGATCATAATCTTTAGTACAATCACAAAAGTGTATATCTATACACATAAATAAAATTGAAGTGTCTGTTTGTAATGTCAAAATAACATGTTTTTACTAAATGGGTATGAATGTATATCGGGTACTAATAACAAAAACACAATTTAAAAAAAATTATCTATCTGTCTGTCTGTTTGTTCCCGCTAATCTCTGGAACGGCTGGCCCGATTTTGACGGGACTTTCACTAGTATATAGCTAATTATATAAGGTATAACATAGGCTACTTTTTGCCAAGAGTTACTATTCCACGCGGACGAAGTCGCGGGCACAGCTAGTTTTTAATATTGTTGTCAGCTTTATAGTTGGCATATTACAATGCTGGAGTAGAAAAATTATGTAAGATACCTACTATTGATATGTCAATGTCCCACTGTACGTATGAATAAGCAGGACCTTGGAAAGCATTTATAATGTCAAAACGAGTTTCATTTTAGTGCTATCAAAGCACGATAGCGACGTTAAGGTTACCAGAATAGAGGCCCAGATGAAATGTGGATCGCACTGAAACAAGACCACGCCTAAACTTCAATGTATTCCGATGCATTGCCTAATCCCAATTAAGCGCAATTAACGAGTTGCCTGGCAATTTAACACTGTTTCTTAGCTATAGAGTTGATTATCGCGGAGATTTCGAGCGATCGTATAGTATATTGAGTCAGTCGACCGTGAATGTGAGACAACATATGGCATCTTGTTAGTTGGACACGGCACCGGACGGACGCGTCTGGCGGGTCTATTGTAGTGCGTTCACACTGAGCACATTGTGGTGCGATTTTTCCTTCGACATGCGACAGAGAGGTATGTCCGCTTGTTTGGAAAAACGTTTTCCGAACTGACGTCTTAATTTATGTATTTTGTAATTTATATAAATAAAATTGATTTTATGCTTTGTCCTATAGGCATTATTTTGAAGGGCTTCTGGTTAAAAATCCATGTATATAAAAAATCAAAGAAAGCATACTGCTATGTAAAATATATTGAGAATTTTAGCTATTTTTTTCGTACAACTGGTAAGTTCTTTGCCTTCATCTCACGTAAAGGTGGAAGCGAACTTCACCTGAAATCCTGAAAAATTGGGAAACTGGCTACTTGCCTCTAATTGTTGGAACACAACCACGCGGAAATGTGGTTCCGCGTAGTCTATTCCACTATTTCCGCATAGCTAAAATGATTTGCTAAATTAGTTTGGCCCCAAGGAATTATGCCAAACTCTTACTACTTACTGTGCTATACACAAAATTCTAACGTTGAATATGACGCTGTGCGCTGCACTACGGTAGCAATGTACTAGTAATGAATATAAAGTGTCTTTTAAAATAACAGTTCTGCTGTTGCTGTAATCTATACTAATATTAAAAGAGGCAAGATTTGATTGTTTGTTTGTATTGAATAGGCTCCGAAACTATTGAATTGATTTGAAAATTTCTTTCATATTGAGAATCCGACATTATTCCTGATGAACATAGGCTATAAAATTATTTTTCCTACGTTAAAATATAAAATTCCGACGGGAAAACAAAAATAACGCGGGAGAAGCTGCGAGAGAAAAGCTAGTTAGTAATAAAATTTTGAGCCTATGTTTAATAAGACAATCATGACATCCGATCTAGTAGTTATATATCCAGGAGTGGTCCAACCAGGATAGATTGAGGGACAGAAGTCCGTAGTCAGTAAGTTGTCCTTAGTACCACGAGAAAAATCTAACCATAGGTAGTATAGGTATAGGTTGGTGGTAGGGCTTTTGAACCCGCCTGGCTAGTTACGACCGTCTTGACCAAGTTTGTCGCCATAATAATAATATGCTAATAGCATTGTTGTGTTCCAAAAAAAATAGAGGTAAGATAACCAAGTTCCTCAGTTGTTGAGGAGTCCAGGTGAAGCTCGCTTCCACCTTCGGCCTTATCATCACTGACCATCAGGTGAGATGAAGGCCAAGAGCTTCCCTGTCGTATGTAAAAAAAACGAATCAATAGGATTAATTCTCTTGAGTAATACTTAATCTTAACTTAATGTCAGCCCAGAAATATAAAATAATAGTACTTTAATCAACGATAAGAAGTCAGTTTTTTATAAGATGCAAGTTGCTGGTAAAATCCAGGTGAATTTCGCTATTTTCGCTCTTATCGCCAATTTGATTTGAATCAAAGGACAAGAGTTTCAGTGTCGTATTACAAAAAAAAACATTAAAATAAAGAAAATAAAATTTCCATAATATTAAAAAATAATAAGAAATACTAAGGATCGATTATTTTTTACTGTGACTACTGACTGTGAGCGACAGCTATATCAAATCACAGTACCTTTAAAATGTATTAAAAATCTTAGCACATACAATAATGAAATAATTCAGACGTAGGTACTAATTAATAAAAAATATTTAGAACTAGCTGACACGGTGAACTTTGTGTCACCTACAATAGTGAAAGATAAATAGTCACTAATCAATCACAATCACAAATTGTGCCGTTATTTTCCAGACATAATTAATTTTATTATGTTCATATTGCTAAGCTTTTCTTTACAATTTTTAACAGACTTAAAAAGGGGGGAAGTTCTCAATTCATCGAAAACTTTCATTTTTTTATGTATGTCCCCTGATTACGCTAAGATGCCTGAAACGATTCTGAAAATGAAAAATTCTTTTTTGTTTGAGAGAGCATACTTCCCGATTAGTTTCATTGTCACCAAAGTCAGGATCTGATGATGGAAACCCTGGAAAATCGAGGGAAACCCTTAAATTTTATAGGCCCGTTAAACATATTTCATGTTTTTTCTGATGCTGTTAATGTATATGCGTCTAGTGGTGGTGGTTGGCAAAATTAATATAAGAATACCAACATAATTTTTTTTTATTTTGAAGCTGGTACCAAATTTTAACTCATCATCGATCATCCACAAACTCTTCAAAAAATGTGATCTTGGTATTTTTATATAATTTTTACTTCTTGCGTTTATGAAGTCGGTTTTTATTTTTTGTTATATATTTTCTTACTATTTTTCTTTTAAGCCAATCCTGTATTAAAGCGAACAAAAGAAATATATAAGAATTCCGATCGGTCAAGCCATTTTTGAGTTCTAGGGAGACTAACGAACGGCAATTCAGATTAATTTTGAAATAAGTAAGAAGAAGAAGATAACTCCCTAAATTATGAATGAACAATTTCGACAACTTGTGGCGACGCTTGTCGCACTGTAAATTACAAAATAAATGTATAAATGCTCGATTGAAGCAAACGGTTCTTGTCAGCATACACTGTGTACGGACCTTTAACGTAGACAGATTACGTCATTGCTTCGTTGTCTATGCTAACGGTTTCACTGTCGATATTTTGTAATACTGGTTTCTTTTCTTTAAGCTCAGACCACAAATACAATGTCAATCATATTGTTAAGCGATGAAACTGGAATGCATAGATTTCATCAAATATTTTCGCATTGGTTCACTTTTTGAACGGGATTCAAAAGATTTTCTATAACTTTGATTTTTGCAGTTACTCGAGATAGAAAACTCGAAAAGGTCGTGTTTTCTATCTGGCCGTGTACCTGCGCAATTAAAAAAAATGGATTCGTGTAAATTGTTTTAGGAGTTCAAAATATGTTAGCAATAAACGTAAAGAAGGGGCTAAGTTTATTTATTTAAAGATTACTATTCATAAAAATGGGCTGGATTGAAAACGAAATAGAAAAAATCTAAGTAAACTTTAAAAAAGGAAAAATAGTTATTTGTTATACATGAGTGCAAAGTTGCTTTTAAACCGCGTGCTCATCTTTGATGACAGAGCAAGCGAAGGATTCTAAAATTGAATCACGAGCGCAGCGAGTGATTCAAAAATTAGAATCCTGAGCGTTAACGAGGGAATCAAAAGAGCACAAGGTGAAAAATCTTTGCACTTGAGTGCAACACGTAACTTTTCATCCAATCCTCAGCGAGGAAATGACTAAATGCAAAATAAAACATTTACAATCACAAGATACTTTTATTTCAGTTTAGGTATATATTTGCTACAACATTATGATAGGTAAGTATTACAGAAAAATATTTATATTATGTATAACAAATACGAGTAATACGTTTTTTTTACTTGTTTTAAAGTTTCTTATTTGTAACTAGCTGACCCGGTAAACTTCCTACCCCCATATTTTTTTCGTGAATATTTTCGAAAACTTCTGTAAATTATCTTTAAATTTAAATTATCTTTTTTTTATACAAACCTTGTCCTAACAATAACGAAAACAAAGAAAAAAGAATTATCCAATTTGGTGCAGTCGTTCAGAAGTTATGCGCGTACATACATTTCGGCTATTCATTTTTATTTATATATAGACAATACGACGTTAAAACAAAATGGCGCGCGCAATGCAAAAACAAAAGTAGGTACACCAAGGAGGTTCAGAGTCTGAGGTTTTAACAAATTTAAAAAAAAGTTTTATGATAAATTCGGCACCATGGAGATGGAAGTAAATAGGTTTACTTAATGATGTTTTAAAATCACTTACCTAGTGCACGCGATGTTTTAAATTCAAATTAACTTTAACCTCAAGCGGATAAAAACGGCTTTGAATTTTTGAATTTTTGAATTTTGAAAAAAACTATTAGGTGAATCCCTATTGGGTAATAAGTACCATTATAGCTGGTAGGTATCGTAGACTAACATCAGATTTATTATTTTATAGGTGAACTGGAATCTAATGGCTAATATAGAGCTAAATTTACATCTTTTTAGAAAAAACTATTACTGTACCTACTAAAGGACATGGCTTGTTTTTTTAATTATTTTGTTCATATTTTTCAAAAATTATCACATTCGCTTTCTTAAAAATATGTATATTTAGGTGACAGGCAAAAACTTTAACACTTGGGCTAGATAAAAAAATATATAAGAGCCATTTCATTTCCGTAATCAACAAGGAACCCTTATAATTTCACCATGTCTGTCTGTCTGTCTGGTCTGTCTGTCGGTATATTTGTCTGTTCGTAGCTTAGCTCAGAAACTATTAGTATCAGAAAGCTGTTATTTGGCCTGGGTAGCTATATATTAATCACGCCGGCAAAGAAGTAAAAAAAATTGAAAAACAAAATAGGTTTGGACACCTCCCCTACATGTAAAATGGGGACAATTTTTTTATCGATAGATCATTCAAAAATATTGTCGGTGTGTGACCGCCATTTTCCGATTCAGTGATCCGTTTGTAAATATTAAGTTTTAGTAAATAGTTATTTAAGTATTATTATGGAAACGTGAAAAAATTAACGGAAGTAGTACCTACAATATATACAATGAAAGCAAAAGGACTATCACAGCTAAGTTAGGGCTTACAAATTAAAGAGTTATATGGTCATTTTCGCCAACCTCTTCTTAGCTTAGGGGACTCTTAGGTGGCATGCTGTCACATTCTTTTTATTCTACTTGTTTAATAAATATAGATTAACGAATCATGAGAAATTATGGAAGAATAAAATTATACCAACGTTAATAATAATAATAATAGTACGGAACACTCCATTGCGCAATGGAGTGTTCCGTACGGCGCGACAAGCACTGGGCTTGTTTTTAATTCAGGTAGGTAGTTACTACAATCGAGAGCAATGAATCCGAGTCACATAAAAATACAACCATGATCGCTCGGAAAAATATTTATTTATTTATTTTAGGAAAATTTACAATAAAAAGTAAAATATACAAATAAACAGCACTAATAATAGTCCGGATCCAATTACAAATTCCCACTTATAGTTATTCACATGAATAAAATATAACTCCAAGTAGTTTACAGCTTAGGCTTAGTTATATAAACTTAACTATTAACACATTGACAATCGAAGTTGGATCATGCATAGCATCAGCGGTGAACAATTTATGAGTCAAAGTATTTGTTACTTATTTTTTTTATTTTTAAGGTATTTGTGCAAAAGAGGTCAAGTTCGTCAGATACTACACTATTAAAATTTCTAATTGCTCTTAAAATAAAAGAATTCTGACGAAACGTTAGTACGCGCAATGGATTCACATAAAATTGGATGTAGTGTTAAAGATAAGTTAGCTTCTTAGACAATAGCTCCGCACAGTCTTCAGAGCCATCATTTTTTTATTTATTTATTTATTTATTCGGTTCACCAATAATTTATGAAATGGAAAATGTTAGCAATGTCACTCCTAAACTATTTGACTTAGAGCTTAAGTCTTGACATCAGTTTTTAGGTAATACCTTAGTGCATTTAAAAAGTAAAAAAAAGGTATATTATCAGGCTAGTTTTTTTGGAAAACAATTAAAAGGTAAAAAAAACAACCAAATTTTTTCACACTTTTTAAGTTTCAAGTATTTTTTTAGGGTTTTAATGGGAGTTTTTGATAAACTTTTTAGTGTGAACTTATTGCCTACTTTTGTATGCCTGTAGGACCTCTACATCGGTAGATATGGCAAAAAAAGGAACCCAACCGTACTCAGTAAAAAACTGCCTTATTATGATGGATTTGTCGATGAAATTGATCATATTGCTTGGCCTTAACGGTTCGGACACCGGTGACCAGACATTTTAACTATCTTGACAGAAGTAGACAAAAGCAAAGCAATATTGCTATTTTTAATAAGCTTTGATTTATTAAGTAGTTATTGTTATTTGGTTTTAATGATGTTGACTATACAAAAATGGTAGGTCTCATTATGATATCTAAGATGGCGACAATATGCAATGTTGAAGCTTACTTCTGGAATTCAATTTTAGTTCTGAGTGAATCGATATGTTTCCCTGCGCAAATAAAGCCAAACCCTAGACAAAAACTAGTAGTTATTTACTCGTAAATAAAATAAAACAACTATGTAAAACTACATGAATTACTACATCTGATAAATCAACTAAATTACAGTCTATCGAATTTCATTATCTAAAACGGACATTTTGAAAATGTAGGTATATTATTCCATCTAGTGAAGTGAACAACGCTTACGGTGTTACCTAGGTTTATCGATCTAATAACGAAGTAACCACGGCAATAATTATTATCATGCAAATTTATTGAAAAGACAGCCGTAACAACTACGAGTATGTATTTTAATTGGTATTTCGAATACTTTTACAGTTTAATAAATTGAAGTATTTTGCTTTTAAATTGAAAGTTGCCCTCCATTTTGTTTATCAAATCATATTCGGAAATATCATCCCTTCGTTATTAGGTATCGCGGAGCTTGTTAACCCCGAGGCGGGGAAAGCAAATCTGAGGGGAGTGGGGCGGGGGAGGGTGTGACGTACGCCTGTCTGTCGCCGTTCGCACTTCCCTACGCGCCGCCATAGCCGCTGCCCCGCGCTACCATGCTTCTGGTGAGTTCCTTTTTTAAACTTAAAATTGACACTTTTAAGACGAGTAAATGTTCCACAAATAAGGTTGAGTTCCTTTCTAGGTGACCGTGTTAAGATTTATATGTATTTATTTTAAATGAAAAATAAATGAATAATTTAATTTCCTATTGTGTATCTACTATCTATAACGTTATATTTCTCTCACTATCATAATGTTGTCAATAATGATATTTTAAATGATTAGAGAAATAATCAGTACTTTAGAAATTAATGTGCGATTTTAATTGCAGATGGCGTTTCACGCGTGGCTGTCAGTTGCTAGGTGAGTACCTAGTAAGAGAATTCACAAAATATTCAATCATTTTCCATTCATCGAAAAAGATACTCGTAATCATTTCCTTTATTCTTATTTATAATTTTGAAAAACATATTTGGATTTGTTTCTTATGTAACATACCTATTTTAGATAAGTACACTTCTAATTTGGTTTATTAATTTTAAACCAAACTAACACTAAATTACTATCTTCATAGTTCGCAAAAAATCGGTCTTGATTATCGAAAAAGAAATAAAACATCTGGTTATAAGAGGCACGTGTGTCCTAATCGATGAGTGGATAGCGAGAAATAAAGAATAATAATATTCATTATCACATCACAAGTCATCACAATTGGATTATAATATATATATATATATATTTATTATATTACTAAAACACGCACAGAAAAAATCTTATAAGTAATGACATTATTATAAATGTAACATAATATTTTACTAAAATAATATTTATAACCACACAGTATCTCCCGTGAATCCCTTTGACGTCAGATTACTTCAGGTTTGATATTGGGGATTATGGTAATATCTCGACCCTAGTATAATACAGAGCTTCAAATAAATTTATAAAAGGGTATTGAGAGAACGGCGGAACTGATGAAGGAACGTTTCCAATACTTTATTCTTACATTTACATATTATTCAAATTTGCTAGTATTATATGAATCTTTCTATATATTTTCTACATGGTTATACAAAATTAGTTACTATTTAAATTAATTTGATTGTTTTACTGGAAAATTGCGTTTTGTAAAACTTACATACTTAAGGTGCTACTTTACAAATAGAAATATACCTAGGCTTTTTTGACATTTTTTCTTGAAATAATTTATATGTACTTATTTATGTACCTACTCAATATTCAATACTTAACATTTCAAAACTACCCCTTTTATTTCTTAAATACCCCTATCTACGAGTATATAAAACTAATTTAATAAGACGTGCCTTAACATGCAAAATAATGTTTGATGAAATTATATTGCTACATTATTATACGTTATACATATACGTTACAAAAATATGTATATTATGTATTTGTATATTCTATTCTACAACGAAAACTGCGCACGGGTTAGGAAAATCAGTGTCGATATATCGACTCCTATTTACCGTCTAGTTGAAACACGGTTGCTATACATTTGGTAGATGACTTTGTGTCAAGACTGAACACTCCATCACGCCGCCTCCGCTAACCAGAAGACATTCAAATCGAGGCTGTATTATTTTGATTGTATTATTTACTGTATCGGGAGCTGGAGTCTGCGCGCGACGCTCCGCCATCAGTCGATAATTCGGCCCTCGCTACGCATGTGCGGAACTCGCCTGATAATATTCTGATTTCTCCTTTATGCATGCTAATGCGTGTTATCAAAAAAGGTCTGACCTTTACGTCTCCTCGTCTTTGACAAACACCGTTTATCTGTAGGTACAACACCTTTCACGAGTTCTCGAGATTTTAATGTGCTTTATATAGGAAATGAAGCTTAATCTATACTAATATTATAAAGCTGAAGAGTTTGTTTGATTGTTTATTTGTTTGTTTGTTTGATTGTTAGTTTGTTTGTTTGGTTGAACGCATTAATATTAGGAACTACTGATTTAATTTGGAAAATTCTTTTTGTGTTGGATAGTCCATTTATCGAGGAAGGCTATAGGCTATATAACATCACGCTACGACTAATAGGAGCTGAGCATCAATAAAAAATGTTGCAATAACAAAAATAAAACATATGGCGAAACGTACTTAGTTCACGGGCACAGCAAGTCGTTTAATAAAACTGAGATTTAATTTAGCAATATGCTTATGGTTGCTTGTGATTGAAGGCACTGACCTACTAATCGGGAGGTCCGGGGTTCGAACCTGCTATGTACCAATGTGTTTTTCGTTTTTCGAATTTCATATGTGTACATTTATCCGACGGACTCTCCTTCGGTGAAGGAAAACATTGTGAGGATATCTACATACATCTGCCAAGAAGTTTAAATGTGTATGTGAAGTCGACCAATCCGCACTGGGCCAGCGTGGTTGACTAAAGCCTAAATACCCTAACTTAGGGTAGACTCGTGCCCCTTGGTGGGGACATGTATGAGCTAGTGTGATGATGATACATTGTACAGTATATTTGAATTACATATAGGAATATAAGTATAAATCTTTAACGGTTACAGATTGCAATTCTGACAACAATAAGTAATTGAAAATAAACTACGTAAATGATGAAAACGTACGCCTTAATTTTTATTACGTTGCCATTATCTTATCAAAAACCTTGAACAAGCTTCCCTTAAAAAGCTCGCAATCATAAGCTTGTATAATTAAGTTAAGACTTTGTTACATTGCAGTCTGCATTGCAGTCATTGTGGTCTATAGCATGATAGTATATTGAATTTTCAGCCTTATTACATCGCGTGCTAGGGCTAGTGCAGTGCAGCAAAGTGCACATTGCCACGGAGGGTGTATAAAATCAATAGGGTTGGTCGCGACGCATTAATTGTCTGCATTGCATGTACTCTTGCACTACTGTTGGGAATCTAAAAACTAATTTTGGTGATACATTATGATTAAGTATAAAATCTCATGATTATTTTTATGAATAAAGAACTTTAATAGCAATTTTTAATTGTATCATAAAAAGTCTTACAGAAATAAAAATACTCACTTATAAAGTCATTTTGCCCATGTTACACATTTTCGTGTCGATATTTTACAATTATATTCTTTTACAAGGAGTATTAATGATAATTATATGTTATAAGGAAAGCAATTTCAAACAGTAACTATTTAAAAACAATAACATAGTAAAAAAAAACAAAATGTAAGGGATTGATTCCACATCACGAATCATTCTCGATACAATTCGATACAGAACGAACAACGAAAGCAAAAAAAAACTTTATTTTTTGTTTATTTACGTGATCAGAACCCTGTCAGAACCCCCTCCAAAATGAAATCCCGGATCCACCCGGCTATAGGCCCTAGTCATACAAAAAAAAACACGATGAATAATCAGCGAATAAAAATATATGAATTAATGCTTCGCGAGTCCTCGAGCTAAACAACGTTATTGAATAAAATATCAGTTACAAAACGGGAATTTCGAAATTTTACAAACAGTCACGGTCAGCTCCCAAAAGAAAAGGCACAATGTCGTGACAGAGCCGTATCAAAATTAATGTATTTTTATTACTTCGCTAAGTTATTTTCATTGTCATTAAGACTTCCAAAGTTCGTAAACTGGCTTGTAAATAAAAAATGTTCAGAGGCATCGCGTGCTTTCGTAAATTTGTCTTCGAGCTATACTTGTCGCTATATTCATACTTCTTTATATAACAGATTTCTGAATAATATAATTTAATTAAATATTTTCCAAATAAAAGTTTTTTCTTGACTAAAATATAAAAATAAATTCTCGATTCAATACCTTGTTTCGCGTGTATTTGCAACGCGACTGTATTACGGGAAAAAGTTACAATGTGTAGGGCCTTTAAAATTAATAATTAACGATATAGTTTATTGGATAGATTATAGGGCGGAGGATAAATTATACGGAAGAGGAGCTTTATACTATAAAATAATATCATATAGTGGTAAGGAGTTGAATAAGGGACAAAAGAATAGGTTAACAATAATATTACCCTCTGTAAGACCATATTCACGCATTGACGAATCCAGGATATGAAGTTTTGCAAGCTGAGTAGGACAAGAACAGTGACCAAACCTAAGGCGAGATAGAACGGAGGAAACTTTTTTACAATAGCGCAACATAGAAAACCATGGAGTGAGAGGGATTGTTGGACAGAATTGGCGATACAATTTTGCTACTTGTTGATTTTAGGATTGCCACTCTTGGTTCTAATCACTTTTCAAAGGGAAGCGAGAGAGACCTTTAATGTCTTAAGACTCTAAAGCGAAAATGAGCTTGTAAGAAGTAGCACCTTGTTTAGACGCCAATCTAGCCAATTTATCAACCTAATTAAGGGGCTTATTACAAAATCACGTCACGCGGTACTTAACAAACCGGCATCGCTGGCGCGGCAAAATATACCTATAGTAGTAGTTTTATTTTATTCATACAAAATATAACATCTCTTATAAACATACAAACAATACAACAGTTGAAGCAAACGTTAGAAAACATTTCGGCATAAAAATCCGTTTAAGCGATGGAGAACTTAGTACATAATCTGACTTGTGTCGACGCCTTTTCGATAGACAATTTGATTGGATACAGAATTTTTTATTGACTTAGGAGCCATATAATGAAAATATTTTTTTTGTTATTGAAGTGAAGGATATTGTGTCACTAAATAAATATTTTGAAAGCTGATATTGCACAGAATCTGTAAATTGGAGCTCCCAAATGAGAGGCCCTACCATGATCGCCTATAGCAGGGTTAAAACAATATTGAAACAGAGACACCGCTCTTGCTGCGTATAGCGCCATCCCGCTTTCAGCGCGTTTTTAATATTGTATTGTTCGATTATGGTTAGGGGACTGGTCTGCGTGAGTTTTTGCCTAAACATGTTTTGATAAAATAACTATTACTATGTTAAGAAAAAAGTTATCTAAAACCGCTTTATTATTATTGTAGATAAGAATATGAACTAATTTTATCAAGTAAATGTTATTTATTGCGACTAACGAAAGGTTTGCAATTTTAGCGATTAAAAACCTTAATTTGCGCGCTTTTTTTTGTAATAGGTCACTAATAGAACAAATGACAACAGTAATCAAATATTGCCCATTTATAAACTTAAGTAAGTTTTTCAACAAATTACCTTCGTCAGTAGCATAAGTCTATCGTATACCAGTAGTCCTATGTATCTAACTTAAGCGCGGTGTTATCATCTACCTGTTCTAGGAGCAAATAAACCAAGAGGCTACCATGCGATAGGATTGTCAAAGGATTTAAATATTTATCTAAAGCCTACAGCTTCATATCGGAGACAATCTAAGCTCAATAAAATCGTTATAGGTATGTAAAATATCATTGAAATGATATTGTAACGTACAAATATACTTGAGTTAAAATATGAAATAATGTAATCTTTACGGCATTATTAGACACACAATTTTTTTGTTTGTAACAATGTTTGTGCATTTAAAAGAGTTGTTGCTATCGAATAGGTGTTTGAAATAAAACACATATTTTTTATAGAAATAGAAGAACCTAGAGATAAAATCTCACTGTTTACGGCATATTATATCTTATCTTACTTCTTGCATTCAATTTTTTGATACACAAAATCGTTCATGATGAAACATAATTGATCAAACGCTAAATATAAAATTAACTTTCGCTAGAACCGACAATACAAAACGGAAGACCAAATTGCCAGTAAGCTCATGTTTAGGAAAAATGTATGAAGTCTAATAAAAATAGGCAGGAAGTGAACAATAAATCCCGTGTCACTGACCCCGTGACTTGAATACGCTAATTCGGTTACACCAAACGTGTTTTAATATAACGTCGCTCATAATGCCGCCCATATGGTACATCAGAAATATAAATACTACTATGCAAATATTGTCTGCGAGCCGCGAGTTCGCCTGGCATTCTTTAAATGAAGTTTTAAACACGTCACTAAATATGAAATTTTCCTGTGTCCATTCCCAATAACAACTACAAAGCGATGTGGCAAAAATGTCGTTCAATTTATGCCCGAATTTTATTCGGGACTGGTCCCTTTTTGCCGGCATCTGCGCGCCGCGAACTGAGGTTCCAGACAGCTCCACCCTAAAAACCGTTTAGACGCGATTCTTACCCTTTCACTCGCCTGACAAATCGCATAGCTCCCTCTCTGTCTGGAGTTCGTGCTACCAGGTCCTGTCGCCTGTCTCTTTTTTGCACATGCGTGTGCATTGTTCTATCCTTTCTGGCTCGTAGTAATTCGTGTATTTCCGCTTCCCACACGAATAGCAGCCATGTTTGGCGGGACTGTCAAGTAAACGCCAGTTTGGCGCGTATCATGCGGGGAATACATGGACTACATGGTGGGTTGTCAGCACTAGATTTTTTTTATAAAATATACTTGATTAGTGTATTTAAGAGCTTACTTCTGTTTCACTGATATCGGTTTTTATTCAAAATTTCAGGCGCTGCTCAACAAATTAGCGGACAAAGGGGCTTCGAATATGATTTGGTAAGTAATGTTTAATACTCGTATCAATTGAAGAAGCTTTGAGCTTTCCGTTAATCATCTATTGCGCGATTCCCGCGCAATCGAGCTTTCATGGCGCCACTCCAAAAAAATACATTCCATTTTTTCGGCATTATTCAGCAATGTTATTTATAAATAACTAGTAAACTAACCAATGCGTACTTTTAAACTGATGAATAAGAAAATAAATGGAGTCACAAACCAAGGCAGAAAAAAAATATTTAAGTGTCTTCCTCATAAAAGAACTTGACAATCTTACAAAAGCGTATATTGGCATTAGGCACAATTGAATATGTAAATAAAAGTGTTTCCTAAAATTGTACCGACCTGTTACAGTTTTATTGCCTCTGTACGACCAAAGACCCAACATTTACGAGGTAGTTTTATGGTTCGAGCATTTCTACAATGGACAATGGCTTTGTTTTCTATTTTAAAACACGACACGAATCTCTGACAATTGTTTATTCCTACCACTTACACAATTTCCTATTATCTCAAGTTAATGTGCTTAAATATTTTTATTTGCACTCATATTTTAATATTCTAATTAAACTTTTAAAGGTGAACATATATTGTCATACTTTTTAACACAGATAATTCAAATGTAAATAAAAAAAAACAACGTGTAACATAATATAATCACCATGAAAGCGTCGATTCGACTCATTAAATTACAACTGTTTTTCTTAAAAAACACACTTGTGCCACAGACAATATAATAATACTATAGTACCTATGGCAAAAGTGTTTCAAACAGCTATCATAATAACAGCAGAGATACTTATTTGACACTTGAAAAATCAAATTAACACTATATAAGAAGTAAACTTTGATGCGCGCGCAGCGCTAACACAGTAATTGAATGACTGAGATGTAGATTTGGCGCCATTTTGTCTTGTGTATAAAACAATATTCATCTTATTATATAAAAATAAATCGCTGTTCAAAAATTCGCTGAAATTCAAAAACGGCTTGGCCGTTTGATTATATATTTTTTCCTTTGGTTCGCTATAATACAGGGGTGGTTTAAAAGGAAAAAAAATGGGGACAATCCTAAAGAAAAGCTAAAAAATAATAATATGTACTATCCCATAATGGTGATTTTGTATAAAAAGTTGCGATTGTTTGTTTAGATCTGTCAACGGGATACGGAGTTCACCGAGTCAACTACTCAATAGGCTAGAACAAAAAAAAATTTTTTACTTTAATATAAGCTCATTCATATAATAAATTGAATGAAAAAATCGGTTTTCGAATAACTAAAAAAACAACCAAGATATAAGGTATTAAAGATTTTTCTCCATCTCTTTCTAGCAAAACGGCAATTTACATGGAGTTTATATGGCCGTACTCAACAATGACGTCACGGTTGATGTCGGATCTCTCTGTCTAATCGCTTCCAAATTAACAACTTAAAATGCTTGTATCTAATGTATTTCTAAGCCGATTTTAATTCTGATTTCACAGGATTGTATCTTTTCCTACGGTATTTTATGACGAGACGTGAAAATTAGAATTCTGTCATCATCCCAATTTAAAAAAATGTCTGATGTTTGTATGTAGTGGCAAGGTAGTGATTTAGATGAATATTTAACTCCGCCAGATATTTCGCAAAAAACCACTGACATCACAAATAGTTAGTTGCCAGAAAATATAAAAATGTTAAAATAGTAGTCACAGTTTTAAATAATAAAATCTTTTCATTATTTTTTTCAAATATATTTTTATTAATAGTCCGGCGTTTATAAATGATGTTTGAGTACCGTCAAAGATGCAAATTTTAACAGAATTTTGGAACGAAGTTCCTTATGAGACGTTGTGGAGACAGGGGTTAGCCGGCAAAAACTGTACGTTATAAAAAAGCTTTACAGCGTATTTATTATTAAATAACTCGAAAACGAAGCATCGGAGATCGAGACACGATGTGTATGATTTTTAGAGAATTTCCTAGAGAATCGATTGAGATTTCTGGTCCTAAAAAAGGGAAAAATTGTATTCTTTAAATATAATAAATTAAATCACTGGCTAAATGCTCTATGCGTAACCACAAACCATTTTTTTTTCGAATTAAATTAAGAACTTTGCTTCTATCGGGTGTCCCGCGACCCCACACAGCATTTTTTTTAATTTTACATACCTACATGGTTTCTATATTGACATAAATACTTAATCAAACTTAAGCGAGAAGCAGAAGAAAAATTATTTATTCTTCATTCTTGTAAGGCATTGGACAAAATTAAATGCTTGCAGCTACCAGCTGCGCATACAATAATGTTGGTGATCTGACTCGCACTATTGTGATATTGTCTAGCTGTGCACATACTGAATGGAAAATTCAAATGACTTATTCACGACCAGCCACCCACATAAACATATGTATAGGCCACCGTCATTGATCCTTTACTTGAATCAAATACTTAAATATTCAAGGTAACTCTTCTCGCCATGAGTATCATTGAGGTAATAGCAGCTTTGTTTATTTTTTTATCACACATACGAATAATTTTTTTTTACAATAAATAAAACCGACTTCAATAACCAAACGTCACCAAAAGTCATTAATAATATTGAAGAATACAAACAACATCACAGTTTAAAGCTGGTGCCAAATTTTTACTACGTACTAACATTAAATTGTTCTTATATTTTTTAAGACTTTCCAGGTGAATATTGATTAGCACCTTATGCTCTAAGCTTGGCACCGACTTCAATATACAACAGTGAAGTTGTTTGTATTCTTATATTATTTATGACTTTTTGGTGTTTTTGATGACGGTTTTATTTTTTATAAAAAATGATTTTTTTAACTTTGTAGTAAATTAAAAATACCAAAACCTTCTTCTAAATGTGACAATAACTTTTCTGAAAACCGCATCAAAATCGATTCAGTCAAACGCCAGATAATTGCTGCTATACATACAAACATACAGGTCCAAACTGAGAACCTCCTTTTTTTGTCGGTTTAAAAGCGTGTAGATAGCTGTGCCGGCGCAGTCAGAGCATTAACTGTTTTTATTTCGGTATTTTTTATAAACGACTGGGAAGTTCTTGCCGTTCCTATCATATCTTACCCGATGGTGACAATATAAGGCTTAAAACTAAGGAACTAACTACCCTACTCCTGACTGTCGGAGCATAATGATGTTTTCATCACCACAGCTCATATATGTCCCCACACAGGGGCTCGATCCTACCCTAAGTTAGGGTAAGCCCTTAGTCTACCACGCTGGTCCAGCGCGGATTGGTCGACTTCACATGCACTTCTGAATTTCTTCGCAGATGCATGCAGGTTGCCTCACGATGTATTCCTTCACCGTTGGAGCGTCGGACAAATGTGCATATGAAATTCGAAAAATCTCCGCGAGCTACAACTGTATTGATACAGAAAATCGTCATAAGACATCAAAATGCGATACATACCTAGATGTAAATGCTAGATGTCACGTCAGAGAGCATCACAACAGGACACGTCAGACAAATATAACCCGGCTTAATAATACAAAAAAAAAACAGATTCAAATAAAATTTTAGATAAAGGTCACAAAGCTTTTTGTTTAAAAGACAGTTTTCGAGTCAATTTATATTTAATTCAAGAAGTTTTAACTTTAGGGCAATAAACATTTTATAGTATATTTTATTAACTGCTCACCAAAATATGATAAGGCTATTAAGATTTATACAAAGCCTCAATCGATTTTGGTAAATAACAGTAACTTATTATAGCGTAAGTCATTTTAAAAAGTGTGGTGTTAAAAAAAGGAGGATATTCTCAATTATTATTCGATGCTTAATTTTTTTGTCTGTATGTTACGCGATTACTCCGTCAATTGTGGACAAATTTACAAAATTATTTTTGTAATCCATAGAAAATACTCTTGAGGTGATCCTATTGTCACCAAAGTCAGGATCTGATGATGGGATCCCATGAAAATTGAGGGAAACCCTTATATTGAGGTATGTCCATTGTCCATGTTTTTTCCGAAGCTATTTAGGTATTTGCGTCTGCTAGTCATGAACCAAGCTCACGGTGGAAGGATCCTTAACTTTTATGAGTTAGGGTTTAGTTTTTAAATACAATAGGCACGTATTGTCCCTTTGTCGTAATTCTTTAGGTGAATTTAATCCCACTTTTTAACCGACTTCAAAAAAGGAGGTGGATATCAATTTAACCCGTATGTTGTTTTTTTGTGTGTATGTTACGCGATTACGCCGTCAATTTTGGACCGATTTTCAAAATTCTTTTTGTATTCGATAGAGTATACTCCTGGGGTAATCCCAAGATAACCAAAATCAGGATCTGATGATGGAATCCTATGAAAATTGAAGGAAACCCTTAAATTTTATAGGTACGTCCACCGTGTTTTATGTTTGTTCCGAAGCTATTCACGTATTTGCGTGCTTCTGGACTTGACCTGTGCTTTTTTTTGTCACAGGGGGAAATGCGTAATCGCACCGTACCCGCCGTTGGCTAGACGGCGAGCGTGCGTAGGGCTCTCCCGGCTGAGTGCCAGACCTGACCTGACCTTGCACCTCAATTTAATACCAGCTAGTGAGCTGGTATTAAATTCACTAAAAAAATAAAATAAAAAATATTTTACAAAAATAAAAACCGACTTTAAAGACACTGAAAAGTTAAAAATAATATAAAAATAGGTACAGACAGGATCACACTTCTATCTTAAAATTTGGCACCGACTTCACGGTGCCAAATTTAAGAACTTTCTAGAATATCATCGTTTGGCACCGACTTCAATATAGAAGAGTGACGCTGTCTGTACCTACTCTTATATTATTTTTAACTTTTCAGTGCTTTTGAAGTCGGTTTTTATTATTGTAAAATATTTAGTGAATTTATTTAATACCAGCATACTGGTATTATATTGATATTCGTTGGCAGGTTTTAATTATTCATTGGTTTAGATTAATTGGCTGGAATTAAATTCACTAAGAAGATACAAATAAAAAATCACTGTGTGGTTTTATAAAACCACGATGCAAGTTAAACTTTTTTTCGCATTTAATTGAAATTTTTTCGGAAAATTATTCTGTTTGGGGTATTAAAATTGCGTTTTTAATCTTCACTAAAATCTTTTAATTCTAAAAAAATAAAATTATAAATAAAAATAACAAAATAATGAAAACAAATTTATGAAAAAAATAACACTCTACCTATACCAGGATCGAACCACTGCTGCCACACAGATTTAAAGTCGAAGATGTAACGCATAGACCAGTCCTGACCTACATGAAGCATTAAAATTAAAGATCTCATGTTTTGTGTAATGCGACATGCGATAGATGGACGAAAAAAATTGAGGCGATGTATAAAAGTTCCACTTTAAAAATTAAAAAAAAATTAAAACCGACTTTAAAAACACTGAAAATTTAAAAATAAATATAAGAATAGGTACAGGCAATATCACATTAATTTATATATTGAAGTCGGTGCCGAACGGTGATCTCGTAGAATGTCTTAAAGTTTGGCACCGACTTCAATATAGAAAAATGGTGTCGTCTGTAAGGCACCGACCAACCGGTTTACCAACCAGCAAGTTTACCTATTCTTATATTATTTTTAACTTTTCAGTGTTTTTGATGTTCTATTTTATTTATTGTATTTTTTGTGTTTTGAAGTCAGGGTTTATTTTTTGTAAAACATTTTTTTTATTGTCTTTTACATCTCTCATGTTCGGTAAGTAGGTCCTTATTACCCCCAAATGGGGCTTGTAGGTGACCAATTAGCGCTCTAGGGTAATAATGTAGCTAGAAAAGCCCTGAGGCTGTAAGTAATTTATTGCCAGTATGATGGTTAGATGTACGCGAACTTTTTGAAATAGTGAAGTGTTTTTTATTATTACTTACCGCCCTTTAAGGTAATAATGTAGCTTTCCAAGCTACATTATTACCCTAGAGCGCTTATTGGTCACCTACAAGCCCCATTTGGGGGTAATAAGGACCTATTTACCTCACAATATCGAGATGTAAAGCAGAGTAGTTAGCTCGGGTGTAAGCACCAATTGCACCCTCGAAATATAGGCGCCCTCGCTGCGCTCGTGCAATTATCTCGGGCTGCAATTGATGCCTTACAGCCCTTAGCTACTAATCTACTATTAGTGAATTTAATAACAGCTCACCGAAGTAGCTTTAAAAATACCACTAAGGGTCAATACGTCCCATTTGTATTTAAAAACAAACCTCTAACTCTTAAAAGTTCAGAATCTTTCTATTATCAGCTCGGCTCATGATTACCAGATGGAAATACTTGAACAGCTTCAGAAAAAACATGAAAAACGTTGAACGTGCCTATAAAATTTCAGGGCTTCCCACGATTTCGTGAGATCACCAGATCTTGACTTGGAGACATGCGACCAAAAAGATCCAGTCCAATTGGAAGCTGAAACTAAAAAAAATATTTTATTTTAAAATGTTACTTACTTACTAAAACAAACATGTGTTTATTATTTGAGAAGTTTATTTGGATTTCTGTACAAGTGAATGAGACTAGTGGATAGATCACATAGAACAACATCACCACATCAATGTATTAACAGGCTACAATTATGTACAGTCAACTAACAAAACGTGTAAATGGAGCAATTACCGCTATGAATGTAGGTTACAATTAGTAGCTTGCTAATAGTTTTCATCAGCAAGAGTCGCGATACGTACGTGAAGTCATCATACGGAGAGCGGCTCGCGCGCTGGCTGCGTGCTTCCATTCATTTGGAATTTTAAAAGTATTCGTTCCAAATTTGAATTTTAAACAATCCGTCTCTCGTTCGCTTCAGCTTATCGCGACGGTTTTTGCGACATTTATCAGGTAAGTTATTACCTTCTTTAATGTGTTACAATTCTTGTGTATTGTGCGTACAAATGTTGTAGTTTAAATTAATGTACTTAGCGCCGAAAGTGAATACAATGATATAATAATATCTCCGTTTTTATGCGCGGATTAAAATTTTATTGCATACCACAAATTGTTCTAAAATAGCATGATAGCGCTTCGTGAAAGCGGAATTAGATTTATTTGACTGAACTAGGTCACAAGTGCAGGCTTCCTGGGGGGTGGTAACATATTACAAGGCCTTGCCTTTATTGCGTTAGAAATTTATGCAAGCACTTCCGCTATTTTCTGTGATATAACCGTTTCAATGTAAATTTTTAAGTACTTTATTCCAGAAAGAAATGCAAAGTAGCTTTTGAGATTTATCGTATTATTTGCATAGTTAAATAGATGATATTGAGCTACTTTTTAGTTTCAATTTTCAACTACAAAAGAACACCTTAAATGGATCTATATAGCCATAAATGTGTATTCAAATCAGATAAAGCGTGTGAGTGGACACACTGATAAGATATACACTTGTAGTCAAACATTGTGTAACAAACTATCCTAATTTCTCATTAGATATACGCATTCTTGATGAATACGGCTCGGAATCAAAGTAAACGCCTCAGCCTGGCTTAGCAACTAGTGGGCCGAGAACTCAACAGATTTGCCCAACAGCTGCAATCTAACCAGCGTAAAGGGAGCCACAGGCATCGCTTGGGTGTTACGGGGCGGTATTTCGAGTGAATAGCTGGCCGGGTAGGGTAGGTCTAGTTATGCTGGTCGTTTGAAGAGGGGTCTAGACTATTCATTTGGTTTCCCGGCTGGGGGCGGCGCTCATTGCTCGTGTCCGGCGCATGCGTCCCCGCGCCCCCTGACCCAGTTGCGCCCGCGGACGGCCTCGTTACGCCAAGGTTGCGAGCCAGCCGACGAATTCGCGAGCAGACGTGGTGACGCGACGCCCTAGGATGGCGGCCTGATTCGATTTTTGAATTCAAACGCTTTTCTTTGGCGGGGCAATGCTGGGTAAGGAGTCTTGTTTCACACAGACACAGCTTATAGATTTTAAAATGATTTATAAGTGCAATTTTTTAATATTTATTTCATTGTTTAATCGTTTTAAAGCTTAACCGTACTGAATGTGTTATTTAACACATTACGAATATTTTTTTAAATTTTCAAACTGTACATTCTACAGGCGTAAATAACATAGAATTTTTATAAAATAACAAAAAAATCCCCCTTAATATTTATTGCTAAATGATATCTACCTTATGGTAATTTTATTTTTAAAATAAAATAGGTACTTTTATGAAATACTAAATTTCTAGCTCCAAGTAGAGTTTCGCCGTTCATTGGCTCCAATTCACACATCCTGCATCCGCTGAATCATGCCATTAAAATCTTGTGCTTCTGATGTAACCATATTAAATAATAAGTGTGACAATGATTTATATGTAAAACTTGAAAGCTATCTATCTGTCTTGGCAAACCGTAAATTCATTACTCAAGAAATAAGCCATTCACAACTCATTCGACTATTATTAGTGTTTTTAAGAGCTCGATCTTAAAAAAAAACTATAAGACCATGAGTATATAACCACAGTTCGCAATTACTGCTAGTTTGATTTACGAGCTTTGGGGTTTGATAGTATTCGGTCTGAACGAATTCAAAATAATGAAATGATCGCACATTTTATGTCGATTATTTTCCATTTTTATATCGACTGTAAATTATTCACATTATAATTTGATGATTGTTATTTTATATTATAAAATACATCATGATAACTTCCATCCATCCGTTCAACAGTTTAGAGTTTAGAATTTCAATAAAATGGATACATAAATGTTCATTGTACGTAAATGAATGTGCTTCAAGCTAATTTGGATTTCACTATGCCTGCATAAAATTTTAAAGCTTCAGTATGTCTTTGGCAAATTTCATCTATAACTAATAAAGGATTATATTTTATATACTTATATATAACAATTTAGTATTTATTTTACAATATCAAATCTACATTTCTTTTATTTAACCCAGTTATATTTTTAAAACGAAGATACAAAAGATATTACCATAATATGTATTTTGATTAGAAAACAAGCGTTAAACAGCGAAACGCATTCGATAAGCAATAATCACAAGACAAAGAAACAAACTACGCCTAAAATTAGCATACGCTATCTAAAACGCTCACTACCTTCCGCTGGGCGGAGGACGCAGTGGAATTTTTAACTCCACTTTCTCCAGATATTACCTACTTCGAACGTGTCGCTTTACTTGCGTATTGTTAAAGTTACTTTGACGTCACGAGTAAGGTGTGATAGATCAGTGTTTGGCTTGTGATTAGCTTTAAAACAGATTACAATGATTTAACAGCCGTGTCAAAACTCCAATAAATTGCCGTTACAATCGGTAAATGCCGTGCTAATATTGACAACACGCGTTGATTGATGACTGTTTTGGAATTTTTTTACACAAACTTGCCAATCTTACAAGATTGATGCGGTTTGATTTTGAATAGTAAAGTAAATATTTGATAATGGGTATATAAAAAAATTAGACCTTCCGAACTTCGTGTCTGTTCTTCTGAGAAGGCAAATTCCGAATAGGTTATCGTTTTCTGTTTAACGTCATTAAGTGCCTTATGTTGTATACATATTTTTGACCTTTTGCGGGAATTTAAAAAAAGCAAAGGGCTCTTAAAATATTTATCAAGGTCACAACACTTCAGCATCTGAAGTTTTTCATACTCACATTAAATATGTGAATGTTTTAATGCTAGAGTTCTACCTACGTTAGGTAGAACTCTAGCATTAAAACATTCACAGAGGGTCCCGGGGGGTGATTTTGTAACTCATCGGCAATCGGCTATCGTATAGATTTGATAATTCTGTTTAATTAAAACTAATTTTTAATATGTTTAACATTTTGAAATGTCGTCGTCTTAGTAGTCTTGTTATATTTGTTGAATAAATCAACTAATACTTATAGCAAATGAACATAATTCCGCTTTTCTTCATTAAGTCATCCAGTTTGATTACGATTGCCGATCAATCGATGAGTTACAAAATCACCACCCCGGTGTGCCCTTGCAACATCGCTCTCGACACACAAACAATTGCGAAATGTCCACCGTGTGTGTCGTGAATATGATTTGTCGGAACCTCCCAGTAGTTTTATAGTGAGTTTACCTTAATTCACCAGGTGAGACCCACTTCCACTACAGTGGATAAAAATATTTTTAAATGGGTAAAGGGCTCTACTCGCCTTTAATGTTAGTGCGAACGCCTGTGTCCGTCATATGCGTCACTGAGAGAAAATCGTACGGGCCATATATTTCCATATAAACGTAGTACCCTGTTTCCTACCTGGATAATTCCAATAGTTGCTCTATACTTTCCAAAAAAAAATCTATGGTCAAACATCCAGCAAACTTTGACGAGATTATATGAAAAAAGCAAGACGTAGAAACACAGCCAAAGCATGTCTCTAACATTTAATGCAAAAAGTTATTCAATCGGTCAAGTTTGGAGAAGAAAACAGGAGACTACGAAACGTCTATTTTGTGTACTTTTCTTAGGTATTTCCGGTCCGTGCCTCAGTTGTCACTATCGCGCTCAGCTCGTTTGTTCAGGGGCACAGCGCGACAACAATACATTTACCTCTTTAACAAACACTTTTTTTTGAATTCTCTCGACCTTAGTGTTTCCTCTAAAAGCAGTGGCTGCATCTCTGGAGCTTGCTGCAAAAGCTAATAACATCTTACGCCATTAACAATGCCACATACAATTTAACGTGCTAAGCTGTTAGCCACATATATGTGACGTCCAAGGTATCGCGTTAACAAACGCGGTAGAGCGCAAGTAGAGCCAAGAAATTTGCACTGTTTTTGTTACGCTATGGTAACAAAAGCAGTGCATATGGAAATTTGCACTGTTTTTGTTACCATAGCGTAACAGAAACAGTGCAAATTTCCGTGTCGAGTATTTTTTATCTACTCTATTTTAAGCGTGGCTACTCAAAAACTTGTGTACAAAAAACGTGTTCGCAATACATTTCTTTAGAAAGCACTAAATACGGTTTTGTTTTATGTTTCAGGTTTGCTGTCGGCGGTTATGAAGTCGCCGCCGGACACTTATAAAGAGAAGTTTTAAACTTTCATAAATTTGTCAATTCATTGCCACTGATGTCTGAGTCACTGTGATCCCAGGGGATGCTATGCAAAAAGCTTGTCAGAAAAGCGTGCCGGCTTGTTTAATAGAATATTTACGATACACGAGTAACTTGATAGAAAAAATGTATTTGCCTTCTTTGCTTAGCGAATAAAAGTTTAAACCTTAACGCATTGATCAGTCTATGGGCAGCTTAAGAATTTGTACTTAAAGTGCTAGCTAATATTTTCAGTATCATAATATAAAAGTAATAAAATCATATATTTTCAAATAAAGATGTTGCAGTAGGTGCTAAAAGCAAATCATAAATAAATTGCCGTCTTCAGATTTGATAAGCATTCCTAGTTCCTTAAAAGTTAGGCAGCTGTAAATAAATTATTATATTTTCCTAATTAAAAATATCTTGTTGAAGTTCTAGCAATACGGAATCTTATGAAAGTCGATCTTAAACAATATGCATACCCTAATCACAATAAAAATGTTTAGTGAGTTTCATTAATATTTCATTATGAAATTCTATGAATGCGTGAACGAACCTTTCGGTATAGCAGTGACCGCAATTTTTAAGGAATTTATTTTTCTTTGATGTAGCGCTTGCAATCGATACAAGTTTATATCAATATCGCAACTACAGACGAACAAAAATGTCAAATGACAAATTCTTAAGGCGCAAGACTTTCAGTGGTATACCTAATTTATATTAGAGATCTCATATAAAAATTGTTAAATTATCTAAAATGGACATGCTTTTTTTCATGATTCTCGCATTCATTGGTCATTACTTTAAAATATTAAGTGAAAGCCTTAAAAATAGGTTCTTGCACTTTTAACAATTTTTTTCATTGGAAAAGTATTTTGCACGTAGAGATTTGGGATCTTGTGACTTTGATTTGTGTATAAAATTCGAAGTAGGCACATTAGGTTTTATTAATTTTTTTATAAAACTTGCTTTATATAACTAACCCAAAAACAAGGGAAATAATATCAAATAAACATAATGAGTATTTTGAAAACTCTATATAACCAGTGCACATTGCAACCAAGCGCACCTGTTTTCCGGAAATTGCTTGGATTAGCTATACTAATATCGTAAAGAGGAAAGATTTGATTGTTTGTTTGTTTGTATTAAATAGGCTTCGAAACTACTAAACTGATATTGATGAAAGTTGGTATAGGGATAGTTTGAGACCAGGGGAAGGACATTGGGTAATTTTCCTACGGGAAAAATCTGACGGTAAAAGTTTTCCTACGGGAAAAGTTAGTTATAATGTAAACAAAGTTGCATACGGTCAGCTAGTATAATATATTCTTTCCATTCTCACACAATCTTCTTTGAATGAATAAATGAGTAAGTATATACTTTGTTGTAAAAAGAACAAATAATAGAAACATAAACACAGAGGCAAAGTAAAATGTAAATGTTTATAATGGAGGGGGAAGTGCATAACATAATACATACGTGCAATTAATATAGATTAATAAATACATAATTATACAGTTATAATCATACAACTATGGTGAAATTTGCTATGCTGATATAGTATGAAATATATGTAGGTATGTAGCTTTTACTGATTTTTGGGAAAACAAAATAACACACGAACGTTCGCTAGCCTTTTAATTGCGGAAGTGTCTGACACCAAAAATAATTTTACCGACATTAAATTAAAAGGAAATGTTAAGGACAGTTAATAAAGCGTATTAGCTAAACTAAAGCTCAGTACGGAATAATCTTCCTTATTTTATGTGGGTGCTCGCATTATGGCGTAGAGTTTCACAGTTTAATATGTGTCTTAATAAAAGACTTGAAACAACACGACGAGTGTGGAGTTAAAGGGGTAGGTTATGAGAAGAGCGTAAGTTTCGTATGTTAATAGAGGAACTATACTCAAAGATACAGGAACCATAGTCTCTCCATCGGGAAATTAACAGCCATTGGTTTCGAGCACGATATTTGGAGACATGGTCGAACTTTCGCAGACCAAAAATGAACCTTCCGACTACATTTTGAATATGTTGCATTTAATTTAATTAAGTGTAGCTTAGATGAGCTCAGTAAGGTATGGAAAAGCGAACAGACTGTGTGAGGAGATAGACTTTAGTTTTGGTCGGCAAGAGATTTTTAAACGCTTCAACGAACCGTACACTATAAACACCTTTTTGTGGACCTCTGAAACCTGTTTGTCCCAGTCTGAAAGACGAATGTCAAAATAAATCCCAAAGTTTTTTTTTTGTCTTAGTAAGGTATGTGCACCCCGTCAATAGCTATTATTTGTCGCAAGCTTTGAAGTATACAAAATATATTAAAAAGTTTCTTCCGATTTCAAATGTCATTGCCGTACGCTTACGCATGCCAGAAAAGATTGCTGGCCGCCATCCTGCCCGCAGGCTTATCACGGAAAAAAGCAACCGGTTGCTAATTGTACAATTGTATCTGTACGCGATCAACAAAGTATCTCTAAGGCGTCTGTGATGACGACCAAATTAAACATCAATCAGTCGCTGTGTCCAAGCGTTGACGCGCATTTTTAGTTCGTCAGTCGCTCGCATGTGGCGCTGTTGTTTTTTTTATTATTGCAGAAAGTTGGCAAACAAGCAAACTGCCCACCTGATGGTAAGTGGTAACAGTCACCTATAATGCATGTGGCTCCTGTGAGATTCGCAGCAAAACTGCAATCCCCACAAGAACCACAGTGTACGTTGCCAACTTGTGACATCAGATGTAAAGTCACAGTACCCAGTAATTTCACTGCCATATCTTACCCTTCAAACCGGAACACGGCAATGCAAGCACTGCTGCTTTGCGGCAGAAATAGGTAAGACGGAGGTACCTAAGCAGACGACCCTAGTACAGAGTCTCCCTCCAGTAAAGCAGCGCAATCCAACGTTCCATAATACGAATTTGCGATTTATAGGTCATAATATTGTACAATCGCAGCGATTGCGACTCTCTCTCAAGATCGGTAATAAGCTTGCCGGTATTGTAGGTCTCCGACAGGGCCGACAGATCGTACTTGCAATACTAGACCTCAAGGTGTCTGGCGTTAATTTATTATACTACGAACATTTTCACGATCATCCGACATTACCGCATTTCGGAGTCGCGGCAGTAATGAATGTTTTATACTTTTATTATAGTATACTGTGTTATTGTAGCATTATGTTAAGTATAATTTTGTAACTATATGTATATTTGAAGGTTTATCAGCGCCTCCCGCGTTATTTTCATTTTTCCCGTGGGAATTATATATTTTCCTGTAACAACGCTCACGATTGTCAACATAAATTAACACCTTATTATATTTTTGCTATATAATAATATGTTCTAGTAAAGATTCTTTGCAAATTATAACAGACTTGCACTTTTGGAAATGAGAAAAAAGTAACACAAAAAAAATTCGACAAATGTATGGTGTGAGTGTGCCTTGACGTCATAAGCGTTTACTTTGAATAATATAATAATAACTGATGAATTACAGTTTTTTTTTTCTAAGAAACGCTTGCTAATATGTATCATAGAAGTAAACAGCTGTATAAACGCCGATATTGCATCATGATTGCAATATTGTTTATATTAATTCTTTAATGATTCTAAATAACTTGTCCGATGAAATAATATTTTTTATGTTGAATTTAATAGCTAGTGCAAAAGGTTTATATTACTTTTTAGTGAATTCAGACAATATTGAACTTCATTAAATATTTTCATAACTAATAAAACCTATTTTTGTACTTACAAAGTTATTTGGTACTATTTAGATACAGACGTTGAGCTCTTCAGAGTAAACTTTTACAAATACTCGCTCAATGTTAGTGAAATATAATGAAGATAATATAATATTACGAATAAAAAAATTATAGTTGAATACCTACAAACTTGCCATGAAAAACCTAAGGCCATTTGAAGAACACTAAATATTATTTAATGCTAAATACGTTTAGTATCATAAATATTTTTTATAGCAATTTCAAACAAACGTCAAAGGTTAAAACTGTTTAACACATTTAGCGTTGTTATGAAAGTAACGCATTTTAGTATAAAATGATTTTTTTCAAAATGGAACGATTATTATGATAGATTTTTTATTTTAAATATACAGGCGAAAAAAGCAACGGACACAAATTAAACCCTACTGAAGATATAAAAAATCGAGTTCTGCCAACATCAAAAGAGATATTTGATAGTTACAGTTGTTTATGATTTTAATATTTTTGAAATTTATTTATTGCTTTGCTCCAGAATAACAGAGAAAGCGGAGGAAGTAAGAGAAGAAGAAGAAAGAAGAATATGTGTCTGGCGATTGGTGCTCATCAGCACCAATATTAGTGCCCTACATCTACCCTGTAGATCCGAATTTGTTTGAAGTGAGGCGACAAATTCGGTTCTAGAGAGGTTTGTGTGGTGCATGCACTGCTACGATGAAGACAATGACGAGAGAAGAAAATTGAACGTTGAAACCTCAGAATATTTAATTGTCTTTATTATCCCGTATTTTTATCTGGTTGAATTTCAATGGGGAGCTAAATGACGGGAACGTCTCAGTATTAGTAAACAGATATAAGCAATCTTCGCAAAGATAATATTATTTATATGCGCTGCCAAATATTTAAGCGAGGAAATAATGTACAATCTCAGTTATAAAATGTATGCGGGAATATAGAAAAAATAGCCCAACTTACCAATGCATAAAAAATATTCACTGGATAGCACAAAAATAGTCTATACCCGAGATTTAATTTAAAAAAAGCAGGATTTATTCCGAGTTGGCTCCTGATTAAAAGTAAACCCTGTACGTGTGTGTTTATTTTATATTTTGTGGATTTTATGTATCCATTTTATATTTCTATGGTTTTTATGTGTGAACTCTAGTTGGTTGCAATAGGTTAATAATGCTTAATCCTACAAATATATTAAAATATGTTTTTTTTTGTTATTTTGGTGTAATGTGAATGGTGCACTATAATGAAACTTTCTAGATCAAATTCGTTCGTCAAACAAACAGAGAAATGCTCAACGCCGTTGAATGTTATTTCGTTTTTCTTTATTAAGTCACCCAATTTGATCATGGTTGCTGATCAAACGACAATTTACCAAAAGCACCTCCCGTGTAAGAGCTGCTTGGGTCGATTATCGGTCGGGTATTGAGTAAATATCTGATGATGAATATATTGTGTTTGGTCAATACCCTATCAACACGAAATTTACCAATGTTAACATTACCATATCAAAGATATGGCGTCATTGAAAATTCGAAATTGTAAAATTAATTTTCTAATTTTCCATAATTTCTTTTCACAGGTTGAAATATTTGGGCATTTGACATTGATATTTAACATTGGTAGGTTTCGGCTTGATAGGGTATTGACCAAACAACTTGTATATTGTATTTTTATAATTGTTTAAGTTTTTGAGTTTTATGTCTAAAAAACAATCATCTGATCTGTGTAGGTACTGATTTTGGCATTGTTACACATATCAAAGTGTTTTAGTTCAACAAATGCTGCAGTACTAGTATGTTCACCACAACTCATAAGTTTGCCGGCAACATCGTAATATCCGACTTACTTTTGATTTTGTGTTGATACATGTTCACTATATTATGTGGCTGTGGTTTTTGTTCATGATGTGTTTATTTTGTCACGTGAAAATTTGTGATACCGGGTTGAATTTAATGAATGAGCCAAAGGAGACCATCAATAGTGGTATAATATGCGACAAATTTTTAGCACACATAATTTACATATCAGTTGATAGCTTATTCCATACCCTGTAACCCCTTCGACATTAAAAAAAAATTATTACTTGTACTAGGTAAATGAAACAAACAAAACAGCATTTTTATGATAATATTAAGCTATAAATGGATAGTTTTTTGGAATTTTTTAAATTGTTTTTATAGATTTTTTTATTTTTCTTGATTTTCCCCCAGTTTTTTTTAAAAAGTTCGTTGAATACTTTTTTCAGTAAAGAGAATGTAACCACTAGTATGATGACGACAACATTAATAAAATAAAATGAATAGTGATTAAATCATTGAATGACAGATGGAATAAAATTACCTTTAACATCACTATAGTTAGTGACATTCAATCACGCATCAATTTTTAGTGTTGCCAGCATTTTTTTCTTATATCTACCATAAGATATTTTAAAATATATTTTATTTTAATATAAAATGGGGGACTGTTATTTTTTTAGAGAAGATACGAGTAAATATATTCTAGAAAATACATTTTCTAGAGTGTTATAGATCATAATACTGCTAGACGCTCTATTTGTTTTAATACCACTAAATATGGCGCCCCTGATGTCCTTTACTGGAAGAAATCAGTAACATAGCCGATCTTAGCAAAAAGAAAAAAATATTATAATTACAATTAATAAGCTAATCTCATTAGTAAAAAATACGCGAGTACAATGGAGTAAAGCTCGCGATATAGCACAGACATAATCTAAAGCTGCGCTTAAAAAGTATTATTTTAATGTTATTTTAAATACGAAATGTCTCCATAGTTGATATTTTCATATTAATCTCATATTTATCTTTTGTGGATATCTAGATATTATATTTGAAATTAGACTACTTTCTGCCAATGTAAATCGTATCTGGATAATTATTAGTTCATAGTAATTATATAATTCTCGATATGTTTTTCTTTTCTAAATAATCTTCTCTCAATATTTATTAATATATATCAGATTTACGATCGATTATCGAATGTTTTTATGAATTATTAAAGAAATTGAGCATTATTGGCGTTTTCCTTATGCCTCGCTTTGATAGTTCATAGTTTCAATACGACTGTGCATTTAGGTAATGTGCAAGGATGTTTAATTACACCTTTATAATTTTAATATTGGACTTGTTATTACACAGTCAAAAGTGCATATCGATTCCAACATTTTTAAAGACGAAGAAAAAGAAGACTTTTTGGTTGCTTAATTTTTATGATACAAAAAAAAAATACTAGAATTCAACATTGTAAGTGTAGTTTAATTCTAGTGGACTGCTTCACTATCCTGATGGTATGTGGGAACTCAATTTCAGTCTCATCGATATCTAGTCGGGGTCTGTTAACGGGATCCTAAGGAAATCTAAGACAAAAATAATATTAAAATACAAACAAAGAATTTTTATAGAGGGCGTTAGCAAGCTTTTATAAGAATGTCTGGTAAAACGTTGGGAAAACGTTAAATAAGAATTATAAAATATTAATAATTTGTTTGTGTTTTACTTATATTTCTAATTGCTGTTCTTAACTCGGCTTGTATTTCTTGGGAAACATTTGTTTTCCTGAACCAACAAGCAACCAATACAACTTACGATTGGCCTGATGGTAAGACCAGGCAAGTTCACGAATTACTCTTCTACGTGGTGCATTATGGCATAGCTTTAATATGATGAACTCACGAGTTCATGTGGATCCCCTAGTGGATCGGGCTAGGGTATCCTGGTGGTCTTACTCAATAACAACTATGGCTTTGCCAGCTTCATGAACGGAAACATACTATTTTGTATATTTTCATTGATTTAAAAATCTACAAGGTTAGCGGTTGTCATTGATTTAAAAATCAACAAAGAAACTTGAAAAAAAACTTTCATCACTATCGTTTAATACGAATCGTCAACATGGAAGCTAAATTTTAATTTTCTTACATACGACAGCCTTCATCTCACCTGATGGTAAGCGACAAAGAGGCCGAAGGTGGAAGCAAGCTTCACCTGGACTCCTCAAACAATTGAGGAAGTGGCTATCTTACCTCTAATTTTCGGAACGCAACAAAGCTTTTGACATGTTACTATGTCGAAAAACTTCGGTAAGACGGTAGTACCTAGTCAGACGAGCTCAGGAGCCTTACCACCAGCCAAACCGAGCAAAAATCTTCTGCCTCCATTAGGAATTAAACCCCGGACCTCCGGGACCTGGGATTCTTAAGGCATAAAGGAATTGGTTCCCTTCTGTTCCACATTTTTGAGTGAGTGTGGGATGCTCATTCCACAAAAATTATAATATGAGGATTAATGGTAGCTTTCTAGCCCTCGCCCCCAACACACTCTTTGTTATTCTGTTGTTGTTCCAAATGACAAGAAATGGCAATATTTGTATTTTGTTTGATTATTTTTTAACCGACTTCGCAAAAAGGGGTAGATTCTTAATTCGATTGTAGAATGTTCCCTAATTTTGTTACCTCATACCTCTGTCATTTATTAACCGATTTGGAAAATACTTTTTTTGTTTGCTCCCGATCGGTCCCATTATCGCCAAATAGGATCTGATAATGAGATCCGGGGAAAATCGAAGGAAACCCTCAAATTTTGTAGGCACGGCCAACGTGTTTCATGTTTTTTCTGAAGCTTTTTAGGTATTTGCGTCTGGTAGTCATGAGTAGAGCTGATAATAGAAGAATCTTTGATTTTTAAGAGTTGGAGGTTAGCGTTTTCATATTGTTATTTAAAAAAATTAGTAGTTCATCATCATGTCAGTCATGACGCCCATTATTGGGCATAAGCCTTCCTCCAAAAGCGGTATCCGGTCCATCTCCGAACATCATAGCCCAGTGTGAGTTAGTGGAAAGCCGCAGAGTCTTGTCTGTTGATCAGCAAGGAGTACCACGTGCAGCAAGTAAGGTTGACTTGGGTTCCGTGAGGTATTGAGGGGTGCGTTCGGGGTTTGGGCTTTCTGATACCATACGCGCCCTCCAATGAGAGAGTTCAGGGAGAGCGTTTAGCCGGATAATGGGACACCAACGGAATGGCCACTGGTGGAGTAGAGTCCTTCAACGTACCGAAGTGGACTATCTAGTCAGCTTAGGCCCTTGATATTGTAGTAGGTACATAATAAATAACGCTTTAAAAGTCAAGTAAAATGTGAAGATATGGAATACCATCTCAAATAAATAAAAAAATGTTCTTAAAGGACCTAGTAGTTATATTAAACGTGAATATTTACGCATTACCTACATTTAAATACATTGTTCAAATAGCAGACACTTAATTTTATTTTTATTCATTGATTTATTTTTACAAAAAAATCAGAAAGTATCGAGGAATATTTTCATTCGGAGGCGAAAGTGTATATAGACATAGGCTTTCAAGAAATCTGTAAACAACATTAGAGAAAATTTTATTGAATGAAATCGAAGGAAAATAAACAAAACTTAACTATTGCATTTAAAACTACATACCTTGATCATCTACGCAAGTAGCCTTGCTACGAAAGTTTTCTGCTACTCGACGCTAGATGGAGCTGATTACTGTAAGAAAAGGTAAGGAAATTCTCACCAGTAGTGTGTAGCGATAGACTTTGTGTTGCTAGATGGCACCTCAACAACATTTTATCGGAATCGAAGAATCGGTTTTCTAAGCAACGACAATGGAGTTATGGAGATTTTGTGAACACAATGCAAAAATTGTATTTATTTCTAATACCTACTATATTCAGCTTAATCGCTGTGCGGCCCTACGACTTATTTTATATTTTGTTCTTTAAGTACTATTAGTTTAAATGCATATTATAGAGAAGATGTTTACAATTTTTGAAGGCGTCTATCACCTCAAAATTAAAGAATTGAGGTTTTATCTCCTACGATGTTTGTAAATAGTAGTTTCTTATGGGTAGTATTTAAACGAGTGACTGGAAATGAAAATTTTAAGATACAACAATAATTAATTTGGGTTATTGTATTACTAAGTGAGCGACTGACTGCGAATGACGATAAATGAACAGAACAGTAACTTATAAACATTCATTCGAGTTACTTCAAATACAAAATGAGAAGCTTCATAATATTTGAGCGACCTAATATTTGTTTGAGTGGCATTCAAACAAATATTATGTCCTGCATTTTTTTCAGTATTTGGCAAATTATTTATTTATTTTGAGCGGCATTTTATCTTAAATCGTCGTTATAGTGCGAAAATTCACTAAGTGACATTTTTGGTCAAATTGAGTTAAGGTTGCTAAAGTATTTTTTAAGGTATTATCTACCTTACTGTCGAAGATATAGAAGTGTTTCTATATTATTTTTTTAAATATTAGTTTGTGAATAAATGACTAAGTTCACATTTTATCACCAAGCAAAGTACGAAAATTAACTATGTCCCTTAGTTAGTTCTTATTTCATTCATGAGCAGCAATTCTTTTCTTTGAACAGCCGAATGAAATCACTAAGAGCATTTAAGTAACTTTCACTGATAAAACTCGCAACGCATTTGATTCGTTTTAGAATAATAAAATCACTAAGGGCACTTAGTTAATTTTCGTTCACCATGTGCGCGGCACCATCTCTACTTTACGGCTTTTAAGTAATTCTAGCACAGAATCTAGTTGTAACTATCCCAATAAATATAAATATAAATATGAAAAAGTCATTAATGTATCTTGAAAAGTATTACAATAAAAACCAATACACTATTACATTCTAACATGTTCTTTGCATGATAAGACTCCGTAAACAACAACTGACAACATGTGGGTATGATGATCTTTATGAAAAAAAAGTATAATATACTTTTTAATTTCAGATAGATCACAATGCCCACAAAGACCTTTGCTTCGAAAATTGTGATAATGAGCCACCATTGGGCACTTAACTGTCAGAAAAGTTACTATCACACTATCAAGACGTAATTCTTACACAAAGTTTGATAGTCTCATATCCGCCACACGTTCAAACACCACAAATCCCTACAGAAGCACTTTTTGAAAGCTTAAATTCAAAACATTACGTAGACTTAGAACCAGTGCCGCTAACGGACTTCTCTAAATTTACAACCAATTTAGATGAAAAATTATTCAGTACCTTCTTCAGTAATACAATCAGAAGTGTTTGATAATTTGGATGGACCTAAATCGGCCTGTCTACCGATGTGATAATCACTTGTATTAAATCTATCTATACCTTTTGTGAATTCAAATGACTTAAACAAACCATGTCTATATCCCCAAATTCGACTTTTGAAGAACCATCGAGCACTGATGATTTTCGTTCATCTAAGACATCATGGATACCGGATACTGATGAGGAATATATTGTAGTCCCAAAAAGCAAAGCAAAACCTATCTTCATTTAACGTACCTAATTCTGATGCTACATCTGTTAGCAGCACAACAGCAATAGTAAGTGCTACAAACTTGTCTTAAACAGCAAGTCCTCCCTTATTAGAATGCCCTGTTAGTCAGAGCCTAACTTCTCCATTAGAACAACTAAAACAGATTGTATCTAGCTCAGTATTACAAACTAATACAACAGACGAAGAAAGGGAAAACTCTGAAGATACAAAAAGCTTTCTGCACTACATTCAGAATTCGCACTTAAGAAATAAGAAAAGAAGAGATGCAAGGATTGTAATACCTGAAGATATTCCAAAAGCGTACACATCTCTCTTCATCATTTCAGCTAAGAAACGCCCACTGTTGCACATAGGTCATTAGGCCTCCCCCAGGGATTTCCAAACTCCCGCATTCAGCGGCGTCCCGCGACCTCCACCAGATCGTCGGTCCACCTTGTGGGGTGCCTATCAACTCTGCGTCTCCCGGTACGTGGCCGCCACTCGAGGACGTTCCGCCCCAACGGCCGTCAGTCCTGCGAGCTATGTGTCCTGCCCACTGCCACTTAAGGTTTGCAATTCTTTGGGCTATGTCGGTGACTCTAGTTCTTCTACGGATAACTTCATTTCTGATACGTTCGCGTAGAGAAACCCTGAGCATAGCCCTCTCCATTACCCTTTGAGTGACATTAAGCCTTCTGATGAGACCCATTGTAAACGGCCACGTCTCAGTTCCGTACGTCATTACTGGCAACACGCACGAATTGAAAACTTTCGTCTTAAGACACTGCGGTAGATTGGCCGAGAATATGCTGCGTAGCTTCCCGAACGCTGCCCAGTCGAGTTGGATTCGTCGATTTACCTCTTTCTGGAAATTGAACTTACCGGGCTGGACTATTTGCCCCAGGTAAACATATTCGTCAACAACTTCCAGTGTAGAGCGTCCAACGTTCACAGAAGTGGGTACTACATGGGAATTCATCGTGATTTTGGTCTTGTCCATGTTCATTTTAAGACCCACTTGTTGGAAAACTCTACAGAGGTCTTCGAGCATTGTGCCTAGATCTTCCACGGTCTCAGCCATGACTACGGTATTATCGGCAAAGCGAAGGTGAGTCATGTACTCGCCGTTTATGTTGATGCCGAGTCCTCTCCTTACCAATCTCTCTTACCAATAACTAATGCGAAAAAATGAAGTGATGGAGCTTTGCGATAAAGAGATTTTTCTTGAAGAATATCACGCATGGATTGAGCCACTACCAGTGAAGTGAATAGTTTGTAGAAAGATTTCTAGAGCCCGACATTTTGGAACAGTCAAATGGTGAAGATGTTGATAAAGCTAATCGACATCTGAGTTTCGTTATAAATTAAAATTTGGTAGAACAATATTATTTATCATGTTACAAAAATGCTATTTTATTTTTCAAGTTAATGTCAAAATTCACTAACTTCTGCACCAAATTAAAATTTAAGGTGAAAATTACTCAACTACTACAAAAATGTCACTAAGTGCATAATCTTGCAATTTATCCGGTACGCGAAAATGCACTAACTTGCTTTTTCTCCGAATTTAAAACATAAATTACCAAAATTATATAAAACTTCTATAATGTGAGGCATTCTTAATATCTTGTTCATAGAACATATTTTTGTTGCGGTGACGGTTATTAAGATATTTAAGTACAAATAGTAAAAAAATGTTTAAACGCGATTATCTCAACACTATCTTTTTGTAGTTAGTGAATTTTCGCACTACAACGACGAAATGAGGTGTTTCGAATAGAAAAACCACATTGAAAAATACCAGAATGAGCAGAGCACTTTGGCTCTAATTTCTTTTAAATCATTGTAATTTATTTTTAGAAAATTAATAACGAGAGGAGGATTGGAGCCACCCCCTGTACCACTTTCCCTCCTCTCGGCGATGCACAGTTTTCGAGATATTAATTTTTAACACTTTCACAAACTGTATGGGAGAAGGTTGGGTTGTGTATAAGTTAATCATGTTTGTGCCGCACCTTGAACCTATTTAAGAATTAAAAGATGTTAAAATTGGAAGATTTTAATAATATGATTTCATTTCAGTGGTATATGTTTCCATAGAATAGTAGGTATGACGCTGCGCTCGCTTCGCTCGCTTCGCTACGCATGGTCATGTCCTGAACCTAACCTAACCTACAGTAGGCAATTTTGTCCCCTATTTTCTTTTGTGACGGCGGGGGGCTTCGCCCTTTCCCTATTGGGGGGCTGGGCCCCCCCTTCCCCCTGCCCTTTTTTACACCAAAAGATGCCGTCTCTGTATTTCTAGTCGCTCACATAGTAATTTTAGTCGCACGTTTAAAATTTTAATATCCAAAATCGATTATTCTAAACACACTTTTTGTAAGCTCATTCTGGATTTTATTATTAATTAATATTCGTCGTCAGTTTAGTTAATTTTTCGCTTACTCAAATTCATACCGCTCAAGTTATTAAAATAGTCGCTCATCATCAGTCGCTACCTGTTTTTTTATTCAATCGGTTTATTATTCCCCGTTTCTTATTAAGGAAAATTCAATATTTTTAGATATTTACACTGTAGTTACATTCAAATCTAATTTCTTTCTTTGCCTAGCCATATCCCAAAATTATTATGTAGAGTCGGCTCTACATTCTACCTAATTCTAAAATAAGTATTATAAGTACTGCATTTTTTTAAATATACCATAAATTTAGTAGTTTTAGTTTCCTATGTACGTTGCTGGTTGAAGTTGAGGACAGCATATTTTAGTAACTCGCTGGTAGCTAGTCCAAATGAACTCAAAATGCAATACCTGGCCACAGATAATACTTAAGAGGGGGTATAAAGCTAAATTGCTAATCGTAGATTTGATATTTACACTTGAAATTGAATAACGAACTACCCCATTTTTTAAAAATAGATATTTAACTATATTTGTAAGTGAACGGATTAAGTGAAAACATAAAATCATCATATTTTATCGATAGAAAAAAATCGCGAAGTTACGTCTAATTTTCAAGCAAAATCGATTGTTTTTCAATGAGATGCATATAACTGCGTCAATATTTTAATATATAATATAAAACTATATTACCCAGGAACCGTACTAGCGATTTTCAAAAATAATGTTTATTTTACGAGTAATTAAAATAAAACTAATTCGGCGCTTACAGCGTTCTTATTCCGCGCAGAACGCTATCGTCTGTCGCACCTGACCAGAGGTAACAGGCATGTTTTGTTTCAACAATCAGTCTTGATCGCTCCGTTGAGACGAGTAAACTGTGTTTCCGTGCTCCCCCACCCGAAAAAATACATCGATAAAATCATGGCAAATAAAAGAAATAAAAGAAAATTGTTTAAAAGAGTACTTAAGAAGTCAAAAACTCAATGTATGGCTTATTGTAGAAGGTACCTATTTTATATTATTTTTATTTATTATTATACACAACAACATTAACTAACAACATTACATTACAATAAGAAAAACGGAAACGGAAGGTACCTATTACTTTACTTTTATTGTTTGCCTCATATCTTTTTGTAAGTAGGTAGTTTCACCTTACAATATTGACTCTTGCCGTCGACTTTAGTGGTCATAATTATCATAACATCATCATCACAGCTCATATACGTCCCCACCGAGGGGCTCGAGCCTACCCTATGTACCTATGTTAGGGTGATTAGGCCTTAGTCAACCACGCTGGCCCATTGCGGATTGGTCGACTTCACATACACCTTTGAATTTATTCGCAGATGTATCTAGGTTGCCTCACGATGTTTTCCTTCACCGTAGGAGCGTCAGACAAATGTACATATGAATTTCGACACGAAAAAAAACAGTGGTACATGGCGGTCTCGAACCCAGACCTCCCGATTGGAAGGCAAGTGCCGAGTCCACAGCGCCACCGACGCTCATTGCTCATGTCATAACATAATACGAGTACAAAGTACAAGCGGTACAACGTCGGCGCGGGTAGTGTATGCAAAACAAATCGATGCTTTTGACTACTCGCGTGTTGGACGCTGGTGACAGTATCTGAAGTTATACTTTTTATAGTACTAACATTTTGACGCGAAATTATCGTATCCATACATATCCATACTTCACATATTTAGTAACGACTGTCTAGCGCTGTGGTCAGAACGCAGTCTAAGGCGCCAAAGGCCCCGGATTCGATTCCGGTCGAGGCAGATTTTTTGTGATGAACATGAATATTATGTATATCCTCAAATCATGTATGTTTATTTATATTTATTTTTGCTTTATTTATATTTATTTATTTATGTGTACCCATACCACAAATTCTTTATGATACTTTATTTATTGGGTTATACACGGTTATTTTTTTATCACCCTGGAAAATTTAAGGGACGCTTCATGACATGGTATTAGAATGATTTAAATATAAATAAAAAAAATAACCCCCCTCCTTAATTTTATATGAATTTTTTAAAAAATACAAAAAATGCTGCACTAGTTGTGAGCAGCATTTTTAGAGATTTTTTATTTTTTTTTTATATTTTTTTATTATTTTTTATTTCATTTTTTTTATTTTTTATATAATATTGGATGTGTCCTGAAGCGTCCCTAAAATTTTCCAGGGTGATAAAAAAATAACCGTGTATAATTGGAGAGAAAAGTAAAAGAATTTTGTTTATTTATTTGGTATTTCTTAATTATTTATAGTAATTTTGTATTTTAGAGTTGCTGCAGAATGTAATAACGCACAAGCATGCGATCCAGTTAAATCTGTAAGCAGAAATCTCTCATCAACTTTTTAAGTTTATTGCGATTGTTCAATAATTTGACATTAATGTTGTGTAGATTTTTAGTAAAGACTTACATTTACTTAATTAACTGTCAAATTTTATTTTGGGGTTTAAACTACTAATCAAAACTGGATCAAATTTGCGGTTAAAATTTGAGGCAATTCGTTACTTTAATCGTTCAAATTATTGTATTTTTTTGTTAGACGTAAATAACACTGTGATATAAAAATAAGTGAATAGGGCGAATTTTTTTTTGTTTTTTTTTCAGATCATATTCAACTTTTAACAATATTCCGACTACCAAAGTCCATAAAAGATAAGTGAGTATCAATTTCTCTCCTATTTTTCCCATATTGGTTTCGACTATGATTTGAAATACAGTTTAATATTATTGAGGCGATCCAAGTACTGCGTAAACCTTTTTTTTTTAACCCAGTTAAAAAAGATTTTATATCTACCGCAGTGGGAATGGGGCCCAGCTGCGGTTATGTGGGACTCACTCCGCTAATCAAGGCATACCCACTAAAAATACTGGGGGGCTCCGTCAAATCGCATTCTCGATACACAAAGGGTACTTCTCGCAAACGCTTTGTGTGTCGAGAGCGATGCTGCCCGACTAAATCGAGCTCCTCTCAAGAGTAGGGAGTGTCTGTGGAGCGCCTTCAGGCACCCCCTCAGCATGGGGGGTTATTAGTACGAGTGACGGGAACCCCACTCCGTCACCGCGACCCCTCTGGCAGCTGGTGGAGGGCGTAAGTTCGCCTCCTCCTACGCGGCCGCCGCCTGCGAGATGGGTCAGCATTAGGATCGTCCTCGCGAACCCGTTCTGCGGCCTCCTTCTGTGCAAGGACTTCCTCGCAGTAGGAGGCAAACGCCCTCCAACATATCTCACTGCTGGCTATGTTCTCGACGACGGCCGGCAGAGACAGCTCACCTCCGATATCGGTGACGAGGGCGGCCCGCTGAACAGCCCATGCCGGGCAATGTTCTAGCGTGTGCTGCGCGTCGTCCCGCACTCGTGGCACCGCAGGGTGCTCTCCCTTCGAGCAATATTGTGCAGATACTTACCGAAGCACCCGTGCCCCGACAAGATCTGCGTGAATCGGAAGGTCAGCACCCCGTGATGCCTCTCCGTCCAGCGTCTAAGGACAGGCCGGATTGCCTCGATGGTTCTGTGACCGGAGACCGGCTCTGCTAGGTGCCCACGCCATCGCCGGCGAACTCGACATTACGCAGATTTACGCCAGCGCTCTACAATGTCAGGCGGCACTCGTCTCAAGCCTTCTGCCTGACGGAAGGCCGCACTCTGTTGGTACACCTCGTATAAAACTGAGGCGTCCAGCTCCCATGGTGGGGTGCCCGCCATCACGCACGCTGCTTCGTGGGAAACGGTGCGATACCCTCGAATAACCCTGACGGCCATGACCCGCTGTGGACGTCTTAGCAGAGCCTTGTTTGTAGCCGACAGGGCATTGACCCATATAGGGGCACCATAAAGGGCCATTGACCGCACCACCCCCGTAAATAGGCGGCGGCATGTATCACCCGGCCCGCCGAGATTGGGCAAAAGGCGCCCAAGGGAGGCAGTTGCCCTCAGAAGTTTGGGGCCCAGCTGGCGAAAGTGAGGTGAAAACTTCCACCTCGAATCCAGCACGAGGCCCAGGTACTTAAGTGTTGAACCTACAAGTACCCGACACCCATCCAATTCAAGAGCTGCATCCGCAGGCGGTCCTCGCCTTGGACCATGAAAAAGGATAGCCTCGGTTTTACCGAGAGACACCTGAAGCCCAAGCCTTTGGATGCGGCGGACCACTTGCATGTTCCCAACATTTGCCAAACGGACGGCCTCGGAGAATGTAACTGCCTGCGTGGTGACCAACGTATCGTCGGCGTAACAGGTTACGTTTACGCCAGGCAACAAAACCCCTCTGAGGGCCCAGTCATAACCGATGTTGCACAGTAGTCCACCACTGACCCACCCTGTCGACGTACGCACGTATAAGCTGAACCTCGGTTGGAACACACTAGCCCGTATTTCTCCGCCCAGGCCTCAACTGCAGAGCCACGACGATCAGTGATGCGGGAACCCCAAGCAGCAGACTTGGAGTTGAAGTCCCCCATAACAATAACCGAGAGAGACGCAGGAATCCGCCGGAAGGCCACTCCGAGCTCACCGAGGAAAAGTTCAAACTCGGGGAATGATCTATGCACTCCTGAATGCCCGTCACGGAGGACTTGAGGACCTTCTGATCTGTACCCTTGAGATGGCTGGATTTAGTGGCGACCTCGAGAATATTGGCCAACGCATCCTGCACCGACTTATAGAGTCTGTTGGCTCCTGTCTCTCCCTGCTCTTCAACAAAGAGCAGGTCCGACGCATCAGATCGCTGCGAAGCAGCGGACTGCGAACGATGTTGATGCCGGGTTAGCTCATCTGCAGACTCATTTTCCGCCTACTGCCTTAGGGACTCCTGGAGCAGAGCGTTAGCTTTTTTTGCTTTCGCTAAGCCTACGTATTTTCCGGTAGTGGGCGGGGCCCTCGGCCTCGTTTAGCAGCCGTCTTTTTTGGGACTGTCTCTTCTGAGCTCGAGACAGCACATCCGTCCGATTTTCCGTACCGTGTACGGGTAGCATTCGGCGCCGTATATCCCCCACAACTATTGAGCTTAGCTCCTCCTCCTTCATCAACTCTCCCACTCGCCTCGTATACATTATTTCCGCCAACCGGCCCGGATACCGGCGACGGCCCGCTCTCAACGGGTTCATATTCAGTTACTGACGCATCAATGGTGGAACTCGAGTGGCACGGCACCAGATACTCCCGGCTGCCCGCAGCCGCCTTGCGCGGTCCTACGGGGGGGACTGACACCCCCTGGTGTGTTTGTTTTTCAACACCGAATTCCATAATTGCTTTTTAAGGGGAAGCTCCCTGAGGAGGCCGTTCGGGTCTTGTACCCACTGGACCTTCATAATTGGACCTTACCTACACGATAGGACCTATTCGACCTCCTATCAAAAATCTGGTGCCCATTGGACCTTCAAAATTAACGATGCGTCTTATTCGACCTCCTATCAAAAACATGGTACCCACTGGACCTTCAAAATTACACATTACCTACACCATTGGATCCATCAGACTTTTTATCAAAAAGACGTGGACTTTTGGCTCTTTTCTTTTGGAATGTTACATACAGTCATGCAGAAAAGTAAAATTGTTAAAGAAATAAAAACAAAAGATATAAATCAAAATATTTAGTCAACATATTTATAAAATTCAACATATTAATCATCAGCAACAAATCAAAAAGAAATAAAATATAGATAACCTACTGTAATCATATAACCACAGATCCTTTTTACCTTACTTTTAACGACAATAGAGAATATTTTTTATAACTATAAGTTATCTTAATTGCCAAACAAAAATTATAAAAATATTTTAAATAAATCACATATTATCACATAAACTTAATCGATCTGTGATTTATAACCTATATTAAAATATTACATTATTTACTTTTTGGTAAAAAAAGACTTCAGTTTAGTTAGTATACTATTCTATCGATTTTAATCTACCTTCGGCAGAGCTTTGACGAGTGGTACCTTGAGATAGAAAAAAAATGATTTATATAAAAACAGATTAAGCATGCATACAATGAAAAATTTATAGAAAAAAAATGACGACCACCAGATTGGATCATGGGGGAATAATCAACATAATTACATGTCATTAATTATGTTAATTAATATTCAGTTCTGAGTTGATCTCCCATTTTTTAAAACTATAATATGGGTGTTTTTTTTAGTTTAGTTTTAACTATTTTATTTAATCAAATGTACATTGACTATCAATAGTATACTTGTGAAGGTTTACATTGTATAAAGATTTTTGTCTTTGATTTAATATCATATTAAAGTGCGATGTCGACAGAACCAATATAGGAGGAATGTAACTTCTAATCCTACCTACATATTACTTAAAATCAATAGTTGACAATAACTCAGTTTTTTGTTACTCCTTTAAAGTAACCTTTTTTCAACCCTTCAGGTAGTTTTTTGGAAAGTAAACAATAGACAAGAACGAGAAAGAAATATTGCCACTGAACGTTGCGCTACAATACAAGACGCGAGAGCAGGACGAATATCGTGAGAGTGAATATCAATACAACTCTAATTGTAAGAAAAAAAAGGACGTTCGGTTTTCTCCATATTTCTTTCTGCTCGGAATTAGTGGCTGTGCCGATTGAGATATAAGTAGGTACATACATAGGCTAGAACAGCTCAATGGTATTTACTTACTTTTCAATGGTATTGGCTCTATTAATTTCATTTTAGTCTTCAATTTTCTATGTGACTGTACTTTTTTGAATAAAACTGTCAATAAGGTCCAATGGTTCCCATAAAAAATGTTCTATGGGCACATTCAATATAATATTTTAGGAAGGTCGAATGGGGCATACAAATAAGGTCCAACGGGTACAGTTGCAATAGGGTCTAATCTTGAAGGTCCAGTAGGTACCAGTCGAATTCAAAAAAGAGGTCCAATGGCCGCATTGAATATAATATTTTTAGGAAGGTCGAATGGGCCCTGTAAATGAGGTCCAATAAGCACTTTTTGCTTTTGGGTCGAATCTTGAAGGTCCAGTGGGTACAAGACCGCCGTTCGGGACTGGACTCCCTCCAGCCATTCATCCTATCGGCACGGACCATACCTTAGGATTTGGGCCCCCCTATGGGAGCAAATTAAACAAGTATAGTCTCTGAGATATAATAAACCGACTTTGACGGTTAACCTGTGCAAAGCAAAATGTTGCTTACTTAGTAATATGGTCTCACTCCCTAAGGTGATGGCTGAAAATCAGTGTTTTGTCCTTTTAGGGCAAAAATCCCCACTGAGCCTCGACCCTTTTAGGCACTGCAGCACACATGTACATTCTACTCAATTTTATTATTGGTTTGGTCTCTTTACGATTGTTGATATAATATTATATGTGCTATTTTCAAAGTATTTTCAAAGTTAGATATATTCTCAGAATCAGTCAAAATTCAAAAGACATGTTTTTAATGTTTTACAAAGTAGACAAGCTGAACGAAAAATTATTACCATCATTTCAATATAAATACATACACTGCTATTTTTTTATAAAATTAAAGGGATGCTTTACGACATGGTATTAGAATGATTTAAATATGAAAAAAAATAACACTTAATTTTATATAAATTTTCTAAAAAATCCAAAAATGCTGCACTACTTCAGAGCAGAATTTTTTGAAATTTTTGTATTTTTTTTTAATTTTTGATTTCATGTTTTTTATTTTTTTTACATAATAATGGATGTATCCTGAAGTGTCGTCCTGAAGCGTCCCTAAAATTTTCCAGGGTGATAAAAAAATAACTGTATATATTTTTTATATAGATTTTAGTATGTATCTTCTTCTTCTTATATGAATGTAAAAGCAGTTTTGTTTACAATTACTTCTATTTTTATATAACTAGAATCTGTACAAATTTGTTTCGTACATATCGAGTAACACATTATAACAATCCGTGGATAACGATATGGGCTTCACAATAAATAAGATTATTCATATTCATATTCATTTATTTACTCATAAACATAGGTGCATTGATGTTAGAATTAAAATTACAAGCTCAGCTATGTTTAACCTTATTGGCATACGAGTAGGTATATAATCTGAAATTATAGTTATTTTATGCCCAAAAATCAAAACATTACATTGTCACAAATTAAATTACAATAAAATATGTACCCAATTACTTATATAAAATGAATGTCAAGAATTATAAATAATACAATACAATAAAAGATTAAAATAATGTCAACTTAACAAATTAAATTAATATAAATTAAATCCATTAATATTACCTATGTCGAATGTTTAAATAATAAAAACAATGTCAATTTGAGGTGCATCATTAATTCATTACATATAGGTAGTATGTCAATATTAACTTAAAATTTATCTTTAAAAATATCATCAATAGAATAATATGCCTTGTCAACTAAGAAATTATTTAAAACATGTCCAAATTCAGTCATATTATTTATATATCTTATGTAAGACGGCAGCTTGTTATAGATCGTGGGTGCCATACAGAAGACACTAACCCGAAGATGACGCGTTCGACTCATAATAGTGCACCGTATCAATCCCTGTCTTCTATATCCTTCTGGATATATTTCATAAAGATGAATATTTTCCTTAGCAAATTTAGCTACTTCATATATATAAATGCAGGGGAAAGTTAAAATTCGTAATTGTATAAAACGAGGTCTGCATGATTCTAATTGTTTTATCCGACACATCGCTCTAATGCATTTTTTTTGCGCTATTAACACATCTTTTTTACCTGTTGAGTTTTCCCAGAAAATAACCCCATATCGAAGTGTAGATGACACATGACCATGATATGCCATCAATAATGTAGACATATTGGCTACATTACTTAACTTAGTGAGCGCATAAGAAAAACTACGAATTTTTTTAATAATAATGTCAGTATGAGTATTCATATTGTTACTAGTTTCTAGTATCTATTAGTTATACTCTAATTTAAGACTGACTGTGATAGCTGTTTGTTATTCCTTATAAATAAAATAAAAAATAAAGTATTTTTGTGTTTGAAGTATGTTCATACCTATATAGATTATCCGATGAGTGCTTAGCAGGTAACTGTAAATAAAGCAATTATTATCTTAAGTAACGTACATATACAAAAAAAATAATTATATTACTTACCTTTTCGTTTTACTCATCACCAGCGAAAAGTATTTTATATTCACATTGCAAAGTACAGATACATAGTCCGACTCGCACTTAGCCAATTTAATCTGCTTGTGTAGGGTATACTGTGCGCGATCGCACAAAATATTATGAAGAGGGAGGGACTTTCGGCGACGTTGTCGCTGCGATGGTCGAGAGCAGAACGTATGAGGCGCGCGGGTGAAATCTGATATTTTTCTAGCTTTATGCCCGCTCTTAATACTAGACCTGGTGATCTGGCTATAACTACACAAGTTCCGAAGTATTTAAGTCCCATAAAAGATGTTCATCTACATCGTGGGCTACCCCACAATGATGTAACAGACACTGGGAGGTTTACTATCCCGCCTGAGGTTACCTTGCTTTTCACATAGAAAAACCACTTCCACTCCACTTATTTACGAATATGGACTGATTAAAACCATTTTAGTCGGACTGATAAAAATTTACATTAAAAAACGCTGCTATTTCTGTAACAATTTCTCAGAGGGAAGCCGGCAAGTACCAGGAATGTATAAGGAGCGAGGAAGATTAATGGTGAGCAGGACGGCCGACGACCGCGGGCGCGTTCGCGTTTGACAAGCGCAGGTGCGCTATTTTCATAATTGGCCGACCCGCGCCCTTTCGGCTTTCAGGAAACTTGCGGATGGTCATGTATATGTACATGTACACATACTAGCAATCAATTATCAATATAGCTATTTGATTGTTATTATTTTTGTTGTGAGTGCACCTCAACCGGCAGTGATACAAGAATATTGTTATTTTACCCGATAGGACCTCTTGATAATTGAATGGATTGATGATTGTTAGTTCCAACTGCTGTGTACGGCTAAATAATAGTAATTAGTTTACAAATATAATATAAGTAGCATGGCACTCATCGAGTCTACACAGAGACAAAACATCACCTCTTACCACATAAAAAAAAAATGTTTTAGTTGCTTAACTGCAATGATTTATATTCAGGTGACTTGCTTATTCATAGGCCTTATTGTTTATCTAATGCTGGTGAAATTGTCGATTATTTTGTTAATAGCCGACAATATCTACCTTATGTACCTTTCAATACCCTTACAGCAAGTGTTCATACAAAAATAAAATCTGTAAAACACTTTATAAATCGATAAAAAACCATATTTGATTAAAGTTGCATCTTTTTTTTGTGACTATTCTTCTGTGAGCGCATTACTTACAAGAATATAGTTTTTGATTACACAAAAAATTGATTTTTATTGTAGAATGACTAATATTTGCGTTTCACTTGTAACCATATTACTTGTAATAACAATATGTAGCATCGACATAGAAGACTAAAAAGCCTTGTAAAAACATATGAGTAATTTATTAGGGAATTTACTGCAAAACCATAAAAAGGTTGCGTTAAAAGTGTACCTATTCACCAATATTTTTGCCTTATGTAGGTAAATTCAGTTCAGTTTACAAATCAATTTAATGTTATTTGGATGTAGTCACAAAGATCATTATAATTAAAGTAGTAAATTCAAGACAAGGTAACAATGTCGTTTATTTGTAGTTACCCGACCTGGGAACCTATCACTTGTCCGAAATTTACTTGTTCGATTTACATTTGACTGAAAACGTTTGACCGACATCTTCTTTACTATATGTATTGTTTGCCATATTTTTAGACCATCGCAATATCATTTCACGTAAGTATCATTATACCGAACAACTTGTTACCGATTTTTAAAATAATTTATTTACTATTGACCGAAGTCAGTTTTGAACTTTTTTCAGTTGCCAGATGATTTATTTGACATATTTTCGTTCCACCAAAACAACATTTTACCGAAAATTATTAGTTTAATACTTGACGGGTTAGGTTACGGAGGTTATAAGTATGGAGTGTACATCGTGATCACACATCAAACAGCATGTTTCTTGCATACTTCTCCACAATGGGAAAAACTTATGGGAAATCTATCACTGTAGGTTAGGTTAGGTTAGACATTGTCACCACACACAGCGGAGCGAGCCGAGTATCAAACTGCAAGCTGCGTGCTGTATGCTCGCTTGCATACCGCATACTGGCTTGCATGCTGCAGGCTTGTATGCTTGTTAGTTTGTTTGCTTGCTGACCTGCATGAGCGGAGGTGCAGGGGGCGCAGCCCCCTTGCTCAGGAGGGTCGGGGGGCGGATGCAATGAGAAAAACTTATGAGATTATCACTATAGGTTAGGTTAGATATTGTGACCACACACACATACATCAAACTGCATGCTGCATGCTTACTTGCATGCTGTATGCTGGCTTGCAATATGCAGGCATTTAGGCTTGTTTGTTTCCTTGTATGCTAGCAATTTTGCATGTATGCTTGCTTGCTTGCCTGCATGGGCTTAGATGTAGGGGGTGGCTGCACCCCCTACATCCACGCTCATGGAGGGTGGGTCACGCTTATAGGATAACAATGTAGGTTAGGTTAGACATTGTGATTTGTGACCACACACACATTAAACAGCATACTGCTTGCTTGCTTGCATGCTTACAATAACAGCATAGATTAGGGATCAAAAATACTGTGCTCAAATTTTTCGAGTAGTTATAAAACGTTACCTAAGGAATGTTCGGAAACATAATACTTCGAACAAATGTTGATTCGGCAGAGCATAGTTTCGGTAAAATAGTTTTCGACCAAATGAAACGTCGTTGTAACGAAAATAAACAATTGATAATAAGTCAACTAATACATTGGCAAACGTAATTTCGGCGAAGAAAAAGGACGAAACGAAAATAGTCGAAAAGTTTTCTGTTAAATGAAATTCGGTCAAAAAAATTCGATCTTATGATGGATAACCACCCGACCTAAATCCATTAAATCAGGTACTAGAGGAAGACACCGACGTAAGCCACGAAAGTTGACGTACAAAGCCTCACCCTGAAATGAACTCTATTATTAATCACGACTAGGATATGTTCAACTTGCTTCTCCGGATAAGCACTCCTTGACACACGAATCGGGATTAAGTCCTTGCATCTGTGCCAAAACTAACGATCTTGGATTAAAAAAAGTCAGGTCGAAGTTATTATTTTGCAATCGTTCGACAGTAATCACATTATGATGTCTTATGAAGTTAAATAAATTAATATTACCATTTATTTATTTGTACTTTTATACATTGTGTACAAAAACGGACTTAATTCCTGAGGCATTTTCTACCAGTCGCCCTTGATATGGTGCACGGAGAAAATGTGCTAGATGTACTCAAAATCAAAAAAATATATATGAAATCATTTAGAAATTTTTAAAATCCTAATACATAACTAACTGAATAAATAAACTAAATACACATATGATAATTCACCAGCTTTAACTAGTTGCAACAATAATACAGCCGACAAATGAGCGACTTTAAAGATCATATTTATTTATCATAACGAAAGTCTCAACTTTTATCGCTGTTAGTTAGAGGTGATGTTCTTGCTTTCTATTCTCTTAATTTGTAACTATTTTCTCTATTAATCAACCAATTAAGATGTATACTTTTGATTCACTGTGTCAACAATGATAATAAATCGACATCGGACGGGTGTTTCAACCTAGGAACAACTTTTACAGATCCGTAGGGACCCAATCAGTGACAGTTAGCAGACTTACCGAGGCCAATTTAAAACCTTCTTTAAGGCCTTAAAATCTTTCGGACAGCGAGTGGCACAGAACTCAAACGGCATCACAAAGTTGCCAGATTACGATATGTTCATCACCGCATTGAATGGGGTGAAGACGAATGGAGCAGAGTTATGTTCTCAGGTGAATCGATATTCATTTTTATAATGAAGATGATGATGATAGGCTACGCCGTATATACAGAAGACCCAGGGAATGCTTTACACAAGCATGTTTTGAAGAAAAGGTCCCATATGGGGCAGGTTCAATACACGTCTAGGTCGGTATTTCCTACCTCCAAGACATGAGAATCTATCAAATAGAGTTGCCAGTAAGAAGTCCTGAGGTAACTTAATTTTATTCCATTTTCGTTTTTCATTAGCGGTTAAATAAAAGTCTTTTCTTTCATAATTAGTATGTTGCTTTTTACTTCAAGAAGCTATCTTAAGTGGTTTCGAAATATTTCATGATATATGTTAATGGTTTTTTTATTATTACTTGCTAGTCTAAAATTTTACAGGCACATATTGGCGTCAAACGAAACACAAAAATATGTCTATGATATTTAACAATAACAAATCAAGTGAACTTAATTACGAGTACGAATTTCGAGCGTTTCAAAATAAGAGTCTCATTTTGACCCGCTAGAAATTTGTAGTAAAAAAAATTGTGTAACTGAACCGAGCCATTGAAAGCAGGAAGAGCCACGTCAAAAACTACTATTGTACCCCTGCTCATAATTAATGAACTTATTCAAATACATTAAAAACTATTATTCATACCGTTTACGTTTGAAATGTTCCGACCATTTCTTTGAAATGAAAGTTATTAATTAAAAATGTTACCTACCTTACGCGATTTTAAGGTCAGATTGGATAGGGCGTAACAAATGCTAAGGGTAAACATTCAAGTTAATAATTCATTTATATCACATGATAAATACTTTTATTTAACAATAGTGGTACTTATCTATCTGATGTTAACGGTCAATTTGGTGATATTTATGTGCAATTGACAATTTCATTAAGTAGGGTTGTGGGGTAATAAGTAGGTATGAACTTTTTAGTGAGTTAGTTTTTAACTGTTTATGCCAATTTTAGGCCAGAATAAGAATTAAATTTATCAATTCATTTAGTACTCTGTACCAGTCTTACTTATTTCTGCCCAAACTGCAATGGAAAAAATGGAAACTGGAAAACTGGAACACAGCAATGCAGCAGTGTTTGCATTGCTGTGTTCCGGTTTAAAGGGTAAGATATGGCAGTGAAATTACTTGGTACCGTGACTTTACATCTTATGTCACAAGTTGGCAACGTACACTGTAGTTCTTGTGGGGGTTGCAGTTTTGCTGCGAATCTCACAAGAGCCACATGTGTTATAGGTGACTACTACTACATACCATCAGGTGGGCAGTTTGCTTGTTTGCCAATTTACATAGTTGTATAAAAAAATATTTAAATTTGAATTGGATTTTTTGTTGGCTGTTCCCTTTTTGTTTTATTAACTTTAGATTTATTACGGTTTTCTATTTTTATACACATCGCAGAATGATGAACAAGAATCTTTTGTATATCGACTAAATATTTCATATTACGCGATGCAGACACGGTGCATTTCATGTGAATCTACAATTAATTTTTCTTAGTTAACTTTTATAACGTTTCAAACAAATGGAAACATAATTAACATTTAATTTCTAAGTCAACATAATATTTACCAGAAAATGTACTATGTCAGATCTATCTTTATTGGTTTTATAGCACATCTCATAGTTCAACTATTTCATCTCATTATTATGGGATTCATTAATAGATCACTAGCCCTGGTTCGAGCCTTGCCCGAGGCGAAACTTTGCCGTATTTTTATATAGTTTTTTTTAGAAAAACGCAATGTCACAAACATTAAGGCGCTACTTTCCCGTTTTATACAATTTTGATTAACTGTACCGCCACGAATATAAAACATGCAGTTCTCAAATTCATATATGATATTGTTGAATATTTTATGTAAACATTCTTAAAGACAAAAACATGATTAATAATATTTCACACCATAGAAAAAAAATCCAAAGATGTCCACCATAGAAAAAAATGAAAGATCCTGTTCAATATTTTAAAACAGCTGTGAATCAGAAAATAAAATAATAAATGGCATAAAAGTGTTAACCAATAGATGTGCATTTTTATTGTCTAGAAAATTGCAAAAATACATTTTTTATTTTATACTCCAGTTTTCCAATAATCGAATAAAATATGTAAAAAGTAACGTTTTCGTTCGGTCACACAACACATCACATTAGAAGCTATACGATTATCAACTATATTACCTCGCAATAAAGGAATCGCCGTGCACGCGTAGATTTCCAGGAAAACCTCGCCTTAAACTTGAAAGCTTACTTTATTATTAACCAATTTTTATCTAATATTAAAAGAGTCTAATTTGAATATTGATATGTAGCTATTAACTGTGAACAAGACCGACTTTGATTTAACAAAATAAAAAAGACTTACAAGATATATAAAAAGACATGCAGTTGAAATTACGTTCGAGTTGGATAAGTCCTTGGGGTCAGGCTTCAACACAGTACGTTGATGACGCTGGTTCGAGACCTGCCCTTTTAATGATTCATTAATTTTTAAATTTATTTCTCATTTTTAACGCATAGTCACACATTAGTCTAATTTTGATATTGCTCCTGCTAATAAGAACCATCTACAATTACAACGGCTTCAGTGTAGAGAAATTTGAAAAAACACAACATCTGTTTCTAAGTACCTTGTAAATATAAAAGAATTATATATTTTTGATAGTGTAACATTTTTCATAGTACGGTTTAAAAATTGCAAAAAATATAAATTTGCTAACTAATGCTTAGAGGCCTTAAGATCAGGGTGGTGATTTTGTGGGGTGCGATGTCAGAACACCTCCTCGTGGTGCACCCTGGACAACCCGGCAGATTTTCTGTCGCAGGCTAAGAGTCTGACGAGAGGCCCCTCATGGGGGGGGGGCGTGGGATGGCTGGGTTCAACTCGGCGGGCCACTTTGTGTGGACAACCGCTTCATGCGGTGCAGGGCGAAGTCCCCTCTTCTTTTCTTAAGAAGAGGTGTGGCTTTCGCCGGAAGCCGCGCGGCGGTGGATCCAGTGGGGTCTGCCGTCGGGCAACCCGTAGGCCGCATTGAGCGGACACGGGGGTCCGGCGCACTGAGCGTCGGGCCGCGTGGAAAAAAACCACTATAAAAAATCACCCCAACCCCAAGGTGGCGTCTCCGTGCCGAGGGGGTGCGTGGCTGGTGGGAGACCAGTCCCAAGCGGAGTAAGGGAGTGTATCCCTAAATACACATATCATGGAATATGTGTATTTAGTCACATATTCCATGATATGTGTATTTATTATAGTTATATCATGGCAAAAACTCAAAACGTCCCCAGGGGGTATCAGTCCCCCCCGTAGGACCGCGCAAGGCGGCTGCGAGCAGCCAGGCGTATCTGGGGCTGGCTCTACCAAATTCCACCCTTCCGAGCGACGATGCGCTCAGCTCATGCGAACCCGTTAAGAGCGGGCCACCACCGGTATCCGGGCCGGCTGGTGAAAATACCATCGACTTAACCGAGGCGGCAGGAGAGTCACAACCCCCGACGGCGGTTCCCGGGTCGTCGAGGGGTAAGAATGCGACCGGACGCAAAGGAGGTAGGAGAAGGGCCAGCATATCGGACATCATGCTGGACTATGATGTTCCTGATATGTTCCCGATTTCGGGAGAGTCCGATTGTCTGTCGGAGGGTTCCTCTGTCATGAGCACGGACAGTGGCATGAATGCCTCTACCGCTCGCCGGAAGAGGGCACGTGAAGTAGGAGGAGAGGAAGACAGCGATGATCCTTCTTTTGAAGATGTTCCGCTGTCTTGCGTTAGGACACCTAAGCCTAAAGGCAAGCGAGGCAGAGGCCGCCCGCCAACAACCGGAGAATACGTAGGGTTGGCAAAGGCTAAGGCAGAGTACCTCCGGCAGGAGCGCCTGGAACTACAGCTACAGGCCGAAAAAGAGCTCCTAGAAATGCCGAGAGAGCCGAGAAGCACAAGACGTACGCCCCTCCCCGCAACAACATCAGCGGTGGTGGAGGCTTTGACTACGCTGGAGGAGAGCGGAGATGACGACCCGGCGCTCACCGTTACCGAGCGCATGGGTCGAGCACTGGCCGTCATAAACTTCGTGGCCGAAAGGTCATCTAATCTGAAGGGGACGTTTGTTAGGAAACTGAAGCAAGCAGCGAAGGACCTACGGGAGGACGCCAAAATTCTAGCTGCACGCACTGTCTCTGATGAGACGGTGCGCTTGCAGCAAGCGAACTCCCGTCTGGAGGCAGAGCTAAAGGTCCAGAAGGAGAAGATCGCCGAGCTGGAGGCGAAGATGAACGATCTCCAGGGGAGGAGTCAACCACCACCCCACACTCCAACCCCAGCGAACCCAAACCACCGGAACGAGTCTCTAGCTCAACTTAACATCGAAGAGCTAGAGAAAAGACTGATGGGGCGTATGGTTGCACGACTCAATGCCAGGCTCGAAGGGTTAGAGCTTAGGCTGAACCCCGAGCCGCGCCTGCGCCCCTCCCTGGAGCATGAGAGAAGAGCCGAGGCAGCACCCGCTCCTGTGGCTACTGACGTGGAGATGTCTGCCGTGCCCGTAACCCGGAAGCCTGCGAAAAGCACTCCCCCTGTGCTTCAAAACGCGGCTCCCTCCAAAAGGCGCAGACCAGTTAGAGCTAAGAAAGCCGCTGCGGATAAATCCGCAGCGAAGGAGCCACGCTCACTGCCGCCGGCCTCATCCAATATGGAGGAGGTTTGGACCACGGTAGTGAGGCGTGGCCAGCGAAGAAGACGGAAAGAGGATGGCATACCGGCATCTACCACCATACCGGAGCAGCCTCCTCCAACCCCGAAAAAAAAGGCCCCTCCTCGGCAACCCAAACTGCGTACGCCGAAAACGGCGGCAGTCGTGCTGACACTGCAGCCAGGCGCCGAGGAGACGGGCCACTCATACGCCAGGGTGATTGCGGCCGCCAGAGCCAAGGTAAACCTCGCGGAGCTGGACATAGAGGGTGTCCAGTTCCGTAGGTCCTTGACTGGGGCAGCCGTAATCCTCGTTACGGGCGATGGGAAGGAGGCGAGTGCGGTCGACCTCGCTGTTGCCCTTAAAAGGGTAGTTGACCCGAATGTTGCGCGGGTAACCGTCCCGACAAAGATGGCGGAGATGTTGGTTTCCGGACTGGACGAATCTGTTCAGCCGGAAGAACTTAAAGAGACACTCGCAAAGATCGGCGAGTGCCAAGTCGAGGAGGTCCGGGTGGGGGAGATCCGCCAGGGCCGCTACACCATGGGCACGGCTTGGACGTGTTGCCAGGTGGAAGCGGCAAAGAAGATCGCCTTTGCTAAGAGGCTGCTGGTGGGCTGGTCCGCCGCGAAGGTGAAGCTCCTCCAGCCCCGTGAAATGCGGTGCTTCAGGTGCCTCGAGTCGGGGCACCTGAGAGTAGATTGTAGAGCGGAGGTGGACCGGAGCGCACTCTGCTACCGGTGCGGGGATGCAGGGCACAGGTCGTCGACATGCTTGTCGCTGCCTAAATGCCCATTATGCATAGCGGCTGGGAAACCGGCGGACCACCGCCTTGGGGGTAAAACCTGCTCTGCCCCCAAGGCAAAAATCAACAGGAGAAGGAGGAGGGCAGCGCCAAACAGGCCACCCGAAACCTCCGGAGGGACAGAAATGGAGGTGACCGAGGACGTAGTCGGGGCATCATACAAGAGGAGACCGCGGGAGGGGATCCCCGCGCTAAAAGTGGTAACCAACCCCAGGGCACCTAGTGCTGGGATGTTTCGTGGTGAAGAGCGGCGCACAACACCGGCACCGCGGACAAAGCAGCTGAGCCACACGCCCTAGGCGTAGCGGGAGTCCGGAAACGGACGCATTCACGGGCAGGGGTCAGTGGGAACAAGGCCTCGCTGTCGTCCCCTTCCCCCTGTCTCGTGACGGACGGAGGAGCTGCGGGGGTTTTTAGTGGGTAGGACCGGGCCGAGTTCGGACCGGGGAGTCCCACATATCCTCGTGGTTTGGCTCGACCACGAGGAATGCGTAAAAGCATTTTCCCCCTCCCAAAAAAAAAAAAAAAAGGGTGGTGATTTTGTAACTCATCGATTGATCGGCAATCGTTATCGGACTGAATGTCCTAATGAAGAAAAGTGGAATTACCTTTATTTGCTGATTTATTTTTATAAGTATTTGCTGATTTATTCGACAAATATACCAAGACCACTCAGACGACGACATGACAAAATGTCAAACATATTGAAAATCAGTTTTAATCAATCAGAATTATCAAATCTATACGATAGCCGATTGCCGATGAGTTACAAAATCACTCTCCAGGTCAAAGACATACGCCAGATATTAGCCAAAAAATTTTAAAGAAAAAATATTACCAAAAGAAGTACCTCAAACAAATACGGTAATGTACGATAATAAAAACATTTTATAAGTTAAAATAACAATTATTATTATATTCAATCGACATACAGGATATAAGGATAGAAGTAGATAATAAATACCTAGGGCGGTTAATTCGCAGAGCACAAAAAAGTCTGAAGACACATTGCCTTACAAGAAAATGTTTCCTACTGAAAACGGATATCTTTGATACGACATAACCAGCGGTCTAGAGCTTCCTTCCCTATGTTTTCTTTGTGATAAGCATAGGCAACGAATGGAATCGTCTGAGATCAGTTTATAGTGGCCGTGAAGGGATTTCCTGGCGTTTTTCTTTACTTTCTTTGATATTTTCGCCATTTCGTTATTCGCTGGGTTTCTTATATCTTGTAATCTTGTTAGGGTTCTGCAGGCTTAAGCCCTTACTATTCTATAGCTTCTTTCGTCGCATTTCTATTTTTACACAAAAATTTCTTGACACTATGATCTGAAAAGTACCTAGGTATAAGAGTTTGTTGCAATTTTGAATTTGTGGATATTTTATACCAATTTCCATTATAAGAATCTATTACTCGTAGAAGCGCTTATGTTTATTTATGTATGCGCTTATTTTCATGAGAAAACTTCACTTTACCTCAGAAAACTCTATTTTTTGAAGATTTTTACTCTTTTAAAATACAAAATACTAAAACAATAGAATTCAAAATGTACAATATACAAATCATTAGTTAGCATAATTTAGACTTTAGAGCATGATCTGTTTTATTTTGAAAGATGCTTAAATGAAAACCTTGTTAACTATAGTCATCTATAGTCTATTTAAGATAAGAAGGTTCCCCTGATAGATCGAACTTTTCCGTTTCATGCATACTAGTTCCCGTGATTAAAATAGCTATCAAAATCATGTTACAATTTAAGATATAAATGTAAACGACACCAAAATAAAAGTAAACGACAAAAATTGTTCACAATCAAACGAAATTACATAAGCAAAGGTATAATTTAATAGCTATAAAACGTTTTGTTTAGTGAATAATACTGTATTGAAGTTGTAATCTGCCTAGTTGCAATGCACACAATTTGTAGCGGGCTCCGCGGGCAGGAGAGCGGCGTGTGCAGAGCGTGCAACTAAAACTCTTGATTAATGGTGAGCTGACGGCGGGCGGCGGGCGGTGGGCGCCGGCCGATGTCTGCGGGCGTAGCTACCATAGATTATTCACCAGCGCAGAGGAGACATGCTGTTGCAGACGTTTGTGCGTCGGTCCAGCAGGAGACGTATTTTTGAATCATTAGAAATGAATCTTGAATTCGAACACGAATACAAATCACGTGCGAAATTATTTTCTACTGTTTCCAATTTTAAAGATTTTTGAATCACTCGAATTCCTTGTCATTTAAAAGAAATTCCATATTAGAAACCGTTAACGCAGAAAAAATAAAATCCGGTACGCAACAATATGGCAATAATTCATTAATTTAAAAACCAGCGATGAATCGCAAGTAAAATCGAAAGTATATACGTTGCGTATATTCCACTATTAGAAATCAAAAACGACTGGGTAGGACCACTCGTTGCAGAATTCACGGAATGAATGTTCAAAAATAGTGAATTTTGAAATTCGTATGCGAATATGACGATTTCGAATGCGATTTTGAATTCCATTGTTTCAAAAATACGGCTCGGCTGCAACCAGCACCGTTTACTGACCGACATAGACTACTAACTGTCAAACAACAACAACAACTGCGCTTGCTAGGCAACGCGATACAATCGCGCTGCTCACGCAATACAGCCGTGGTGCTAACGCGATACAGCATTGATAAACACGAATGTATCGCAACTGCATTGCACTTGTCTGCATCTTGTTTGCATCGATTGCTACAAGGTCACATTGTGTAGAGAATCTAACAAAAAAGAGATAGATAGCTGGTGAACTCAGAAGCTTAAACACCAATCACTGAATGCTGGACCTACAATTCTGATCCCCTTTGTGATGGTCACAAGCATCACAAAGGTAGAGAAAGTGTATGCGGGTAGACTCGTTATAATTAATTTAATATCTTTGATAACAATAATATCTTCGTTTCTGTTCTCAGTGATGAACGAAAGCTGTATTACTAAACTGAATTGGTACCACTTCTTTATATTTTTGTTTACATTTTAATAATCACAGTATATTGTCTCTTGATTGTTTTGTTTGAGAGTTTTGCATTGAGTTGATTGCATAAGACCACTCGCTGCATTCGATCAATCGGTAAATAGCGAATTTCTAATACCTGACGAAAATCTGTGAAATCAAGCGCTCGTCGTTAGACGTGAAGCGACTGCACATAGAACACTGATCTCTTACTCTTTATGGGAACATAATATACAAAAGAATGTACAGCTGGTGAAAATGTATAAAGTAGGTATGACTGGATAGCGTTATTATAAAAAAGATTTTCGTCAAAATTCCGTTCCGTTTCGTAGTCATTCCACGTTTTCTTCATTAATTCAAACATTCAAAGTTTGATCAGTTAGTCACTTTAATATAAATTAAACCAATTTAACTACGTAGTATTAATAATTTCAAAGGTCCAGGTCCCCGTGTGGGCGATACTTAGCAACGACTTTTATCACTGTTTCTGTTTTTTAAGGGGCATAGCATAAATAACTTTATTTTTCATTTTAATATTTAATTTGCGATGAACTTATATTACGAATCCGTTGTTTAGTTCAAATATTTAGGAGCCCACTAAATCACCTGTCCCATGCTTTTATACACGCTGTATATGAACGTTTACCACGCTCCATGATGTCGTGCCGGAGTATATGATTGTAAATATTGTATATAGCTATTTCTATGACTCATCTCTAACAACGACAAATACAAAAAGGAGACTTAGTACGAAATGTCTAATTTGAATTATTTTTAATCTGTGACAATAGTAAATCGTTGCTCCGGGACTTGATTAAAAGTTTGCTGTGCGATGTTGCATTGGGACTTATATGTGGAAATTTAAGCAGTATGAGCACAGTTGATTTTTCGGTATAGGACTTTTTTTCTTAAAAGAAGAAGCTACTATTTCAAAATGTCAAAACTTTTACCAAGTTATATTCTTCCCTTTAAAGATTTCTGTTTTATATAATTAGGTTTAATCTGTTCTATATCTGAAAATCATGTACCAATTTCATTGACTGTCAAAACTTGGCTGTGATAACATTTTTTTATTTATTTTTCCATTCATTAAAATGAAAGAAACTTTAGAAAATATTTGAAGCCCTAAATTATAGTGATTTATTGCACGGAAAAAAACTTACTTGCGATATACATGACTCCATTTTGTAATTATAGATTTCAAGCAATAATAAATAGTTAATATTTAACAATAGCTAATTTTAACAACAATATCTTCTAGTTACCAGTAGCTTGGTGAGACGCCTGGATCTAGTTTATTACCCCCAACACTGCCTACCGCTGACGTTGTACGATGATTAAGCATTGTAACATTGTTAGTCGAACAAGGGTTAACCAGCTGACTCACGACTCGGAGTATCGAACGGTAGTTACCGGCGTTCGCGCCATATGGGGCATGGTTCTTATTTTATTATTAAACCCTTCCCGTGCGGATCTAGTTCCCATAGAGATTGCACGCGGTGATATATAGACAATTATAAATGTTTGATGTATCCTGTTTTTTAAAAGTCTCTTATATTGTAAAGTGATACATTTATTTTACTTTATTAATACTTTATAAACACTTAGTTGTCTAAAACTAATCATAAAACTAAAAACTAAATCTAAATACTTTCAAAATACTGGCAGTATTGCCACGTTGTATGGTCATACTTATTCTCTAACCTAGATAAAAACCAGCATATCGCTCCATAATTGAGTCTTGTAGACAGAAAGATCATTGAAAATTCTGTGCGAACTCGGCCCCCACGGTCCCAGTGTTTCAACCACAAAAGGTTCGAATTAATAACTACTGTTATTGTATTATATTTTCGCTTTTTGAGCTTTTCGACAAATTCAGCCACCACGCCAGTCCTAATTTCAGTTACAGGAAGATGAGAAGATGTAATCATGACTACACTACTAACATCCCATACCAAAGGCCTTAAAATCTATCAATTATATTAATTTTTCAATTGTCAAGTTTATTTTTAAGTATAGTTGCTGAAAACGTTCAAGGCTTAATCGTAATACTTTTTACTAAGCTAAAACTTTAATAAAATTTATTACTGCGTTATGAAAATATACATATTGGTTATGGTATCGTAGCATTCACATAGAATTGTCAAACGTTTTAACTCTATCAATTTTTCTAGAAACAAACCAAACGCAGATGCTCTAAATTAAAATGATAAAACTTTTAATTCCGTCCGATACGAGAACTTGTGTATTTTATGCTTATCTATATATTAAAGCTACCATTGCTCTCATATTATCCAAAAAAATCATAAAACAACGGTTCATGGACAAAAGCATTGCATACCATGCTGCGAATACAAAAATTTGCATGCCATCGTGTACAGTTTCAAAGAAAAGTAACTGTTCGCCTTCACGGCAACAGCGTTGATTTATTGCGCTCAACAATAACCCTTTTGCGAATTTTGCGACTACCGTACAGCTGGTACAATTTTTGTCTGTTTATTTGTAATTTATGGCCGTACATAGGTGGTCTACCGCCGTTCTGCAAGTCACGTGCTTTTGTAGGTCAGTTACTGTTTTCCTATATCGAATCAGTAATGGCGTCTTGTCGTCGCCTCTCAAACTTTGCTCTCACAGTTCATGAGTTTCAGTTTTGGTGAGTGATTTTCGTGTTGAAGTCTCCCGAAAAGCTCAGGCTATGATTTTTATTCTTAGGACTCTAGTGTTCTGATTTGCACATAATCGATTATTAATAATTGTTGTACACTGGCTGGTATTTATATATTAATCAATATGCTAATCTAAATTGTAATATATGATATTCTATGTCACCATAGACATTATAATTATTTACTTTGTTGCCATATTCATTCTTGTACAGACGCATTTATAAGTTTTCTTTTATAATTAATATAATTTCAACATCTTAAGCAATTCACGACGTAAGTATATTAATGTCTGCAAAATAAAATTTAAGCGTGAAAACTGTATTAACAAATTAGGCACAAGTCTCCGCTGCAGAAATAAGTTTGAACACCACCGACTAGCATGGCATTTTCGACAAAGGCCCGCTAATGATCTTCTTAGCATTCAAATCGCCTACGCCGCCTTTTGTCTCCAGAAACACCGTGTTTTTCACTCCGCCATTTTTCAAACAGCACGATACAGATAAATAAAATTGCCTAGCGCCAGTTGAATCAGGCGTTTAGAGGGTTCAGTACTTTTTAATCAATTCGATTCCATTCATTTATTGGTCCATAAACATATATAAGTATTAGAAGGTGTTATATAAATATTTAGTATGTACAACCATGATTCGCCTTGAGGCATATGAACATATTAACTATTATTAAAAAAATAAGTTTTAGTAATGGATTAATGAGATGCCATATCTTAAAAATTTGAGAAAGTTATTAGATGATTATCCTCAGAAGATCATGTTAAACATCTCGTTGTATGTATTTAGTTCTGTTAATTCTCAATCAGATTCGAACCTTGTCCAAGATAAATTATAGTTCTGTATTGGTTTATTCTATAAGCTGTTTAATTTTAGAAATTATCATATCACTGATTTAAAGGAAATAAAAAAAATCAAGTAATCTAGTATCCGTTTGATGAATCGGTAGAGCCGTTTTTGAGTTTTAGCGAGACTAACACACCGCGTTTCATTTTTATATACAAGACACACATACACAGACAGCGTTTCATTTTTATGTATAAGAAGATTATAAAGCGTTGGTGACGCTGTGGACTCGGCACTTGCCTTCCAATCGGGAGGTTCGACACCGCAATGTACCAATATGTTTTTCGTTTCGAATTTCATATGTACATTTGTCTGACGCTCCTACGGTGAAGAAAAACATCGTGAGGCAACCCGCATACATCTGCGAAGAAATTCAACGGTGTATGTGAAGTCGGCCAATCCGCACTGGGCTAGCGTGGTTGACTAAGGCCTAATTACCATAGGGTAGGCTCGAGCCCCTCAGTGGGGACGTATATGAGCTGTGATGATGATGATGATATCTAGCATATAACAATAAATACTATTAAAACAACAAATAGACGTCCTAAAAATCAAACGTTTTTCTTCGAAGGGATCACTAAATCTCGAGATGATTGAAGGATATAGGTCAATGGGTTGTCTTGAATGGTTGGTTGCGACACAAAAAGTTTTTAAGGCGAGGTGATTGGTTCATGGGCATTAGCGCGTTGTATCGCTACTGGGCGGTAATTAGCATCCGAGGATGACGTAAGCACTTGTAAGTACTAAGGTACTGGAGCCATGGTAATAATAAATAGAGTTAGTATAAACAACGATATTTTATTCATTTCGCTATTGAATTGTTTGACAGTAGCCTGTTGTATATGTCCTAAAAGCAATTTGAATGCTGGCTCAAAATATTAATTAAAGCCCGAAAAATTGCTATCTGTCAAATCCTTTGAAAATTTAACCAATTATTGATACATGATAATTTTTGATTGTTTTCCTGAAAAAGAATTAAACGTTCTGTTAGGCATACGGTCACATTTTCTGAGATAAAAATTTTGAAATATCAACGTTGTAGTAAATAATAGTAAAAATACTGACTTTGTTAAAAATATTGCGAGTGTTTCGTTCTTAAGTCCTTTCTTAAAATATCAGTGAGTTATTTGTTTCTGTTTCTGTTCTGTAAAGCGCAGAGTGGTGCTTTAGTAATTGTTTGATATTTACTTATTTGTTATTAATGTTCAATTTATATGTTGTACCCCTATTATGCTATTTTTTCTAGACTATATTTATAACTATACTTAGATTTTAATGTATTGCAGCACTAACTTGATAAGTTTTGGCAAGTCACAAAATCCATTTTTTGCTGCGAGTGCTGAATTTAAATCACGAACTACCGAAGTAGTCTAAAATATACAGGGTGTAACTGAACACCCCAATAACATTTAAGGGTATGTATCCATCAGAAGTAGAGATTCTGTAGGAAAAATATTAGGGCTAACAAACCTACTTTTTTCCCATACAAACTAAATAAATTATTGTTTGGTATTAAGTGCCGACAGCCCTACGTAAGCGTACGAGGAATACTATGCTCACATCTGCCACGTGTCACTTAGTGTTTAAATTTCTTTTTTGTTAAGAGCTGATTATGGTTGTCACTTGAAAGTTTTGCTTTCAGTTTAAAATCAAATAACTCTGAAAGTATTGGGGTTCCAGGTCTCAGATAAGCACCGAAGATCCATTTAGTATCTAACTTATATGCCCCTTAAATGTTATTGGGGTGTTCAGTTACACCCGGTATAGTACTGAGCAAAATCATTTACGAGACAATGAAAAATCCCTCGTATAAACGTTCAACTTTGCGCCCCGAAAGATTAGATCTGAGAGAGCAATTGGGAAAAAAGTAAAAAACATGTGGTTCAGAGCCGAGTAAATTACAAAAAAGTAGTGTTTGAAATTGAATTCACTTTTACTTAATGCAAACTCAGTTCAGAAACCGCATAAATGGCATTTTTCTAAGATTTGTTATGCAGCAAAAAGGTTTGTTTCTTGTTAGCCTACGTGTACTCTTTTTTCGCTGGTGGATATTAAGAGTTGTATATTTTACAAGAAAGCTATTTTTACGCCTCATGTCTTTAAAATACTTACTTTGTTTAAGTAGTTTCATTCAATTCATTTAGCATTTGTAGCAAAAAAAAATACTTTGACATCCTGTTGAACAAATAACTATTTCGTTTTAGTACCTACAACACTTTCTTAAAAATTCTGTTGTTCTTTTGCGTTTACATCGAACAAAATATATATTTTTTCGTATATTCAAAGAATTCCACACCATTTCCTTGTGCATCTTAGCATATGCTTGCGTGACGTCGGACGCAGTGACATCAACAACTATTAATCATTGAACGGAACGCACCGATCCAACTAAGTATAATCGCAGAAATACAAAATGTCACATTTTGTTCAGTTCATTAACAAGCGGTTTGTTTACGATTCTATAAATAAATGCAGCGATGATAGCTTTTATTCTCAGCGCGAAGATTTACGTAGATACGTGTATTTTTGTACCAGCCCAGTATTTGCAATTCTTTGCCTAGCGCGACTTTGCCCTTCGTGCAAGAAGCACTGAAAATTTAAATTTATAATAAGTAGAACAGGATCACTACTAGATTAATTCTTACACATTATTGAAAATTTACTCAAGGATGAGTTAAAAAAAATATTTCGCTATACTCCTTTCACATTTTTCCAGAATATTATAAATATTATGAAATAGAACGCGAAAAGGGATTTTTTTTATTGGGATCTAATTTATATTGATTATTTTATAACCAATATAATATGTAAGATAAGATTAATGTGACAATTTATATATAACAAATTTGTTAACAATGCCTCCCTACAGCCATTTAAATGCACATTTACTTTTTCAAATAAATTCAAAAAAAAAGTAAAGAAACACTGTCCTTAAATTGTAAAGGTATGTGAGAACCGCGCCGAGAACATCATTAAATAGAAATGTCGAAACTGAATAGTATTGTCGATGTGGAAATGGAAAAATCTCTCCTTTCTGTCCGATAACATTGAACGGTTCAATTTCACGCGTCATAAAGCTTCGCCTTTAGAGTCCAAAAATTTCGATACACGATAAAAATGAATCGATCTGTTGGCGGCCGTATCGAATAAAATTAATCGATTTGTTTCTTTAAACGATTTCGTTTTATTTCGACATGGGATTGAGGGGTATTGATGACACCTTCTGTCACACTTTTGCCTTTTCGGCTGGAATATGTTCGTGTGTTAATTTTAGAAACCCTAAAGAGAAAGAAGATGACATATTGCAATCATTCAATTTTTGTACGTTTGAGCTGCTCTCTCAAGAGAAAACAGCTCAGACATAACAACGAACATGCTTGCCTATATATTGGAACAAATACTAAGGTATTTGTGTAGGATTTTAAGTACGTAATTACATATCTTTCTATTAATTACGTGTACAACCACGGTTAAATAAAATAAGGATCAACAAATAGTATTATAAATATTTTCAGAGAAGTTAATCCACTATATGTGTCTTTATGGAAAAATGGGTATCTTTTAAAATAAAAATGGTTAAACGATTATATAAATGCAATTTCTAATGAAGAAAATGATTAAATTAAACCAATTATTCATTCATCATACGAAGTTGCACTTATTAAGCCCAAATTACTTTCTCTGGACGACCGTCGATATAGTATTATATCGAAGTATTTTCGACGGTCGTTCGATCGTTCTATACAAAATCGGGAATTCTTTGACCGATTCACTGGAGTTACTTAGCTTTGTCTGGCTTATAAGTCGTGAACGTCTCTCCGTTCGTTCCTCACATAAACTACCACTGTTTGTACCCCCGCGACACCATAAAAATTACACCCGAAACTCATACTTTCATCGTTCCATCTACATATATAACGAAGAATTTTAAGAAGTTGATCTCTTATATATTTCACTGTCACGATTAAAATGAAATTTAAAATTCTTCCTACGAGCTCGATACATGGAAGACTAGCATATTATATTATTTGTATTTTAGTTTTCATCTTAATTTGTAAGTGTTTTGTGTATGAGTTTGTTTTGTTTGTGATTGTAGCTGATAATGTATGATCTAAGTTTATTGTGTAATTATTACACTTTTTCTTTGCTTATCTGACATTCGGCTATATGCTAACAATGTGGCTTATTTTATTTTTACTGAATAGTTGGTACCTAATAACCACTCAATAATAGAACAAAACAAATTTAGCTCCATACAATCAAATTGTTCAATACGTCAGATTATATATGGTGGAACTAACACCATCTTCTCTATTAACGCGTGAAACGTATTGATAAACTTATAGAGGAATCGCTTATGATCAAACTCCTGGCGTACAGTACAACACGCGTATCAAGTATTCTTATCACAGTTTTTCCGAGCACTGCACAGAATCCGGTGTTAATACCCTAATTCCCAGCGGGCAAGTGGTCATCGCTACCCCTGTAATCCGGTAAAGCAGTCCAATCAACACTTTCGAAGGGGCCCGTTGTCCAGGGGGCCTCGAGTTGGGGACATCGGATAGAGCAAGAATCGAATGGACGCGTGACGAATTGTGAGGGATGATGAAGGAAGAAAAATGGACGTTAGGTACCATTACGTAGGCCTTAATTTATAAATTACGTTATTTACTTAAACTTACCTTTTACATTTCAAACACAAAGTTGCGACCTGCTTTTAGTTTTAAGCCGTTTCAATAACGCCAAAACTACGCGCGTATACCTGGGCAATTTACCCCAGTCCAAGTTTTAATTAATCGTACAAGTGCCAGGGGACCCTGCAGTCCATTAAGCTGGGCTTTATAATCGAGAAGTGCTCTTTTTCGCCCTTCGTCAGAAATCCCCAAAGTCCAGTATTGTCCAGTCTCCACTATCCACAAAACTTGACCCGTGTTTCCTCGTCGGAGTTACGGATTAATCTAAAGTTTCTGGGACCAGAGAAAAGTGGTCGGCAACTTTTGTATTATTCAGTGAGGTTGTATTATCCACCTGATGAGAGTTGGCTTTAATTGAATTAAAGATTGTTGATAAAGGGCTTTTAATGTAAGCGCTGACGCCCGGGCGGTCGGCGCCGGTGACATTTCATTAAGGGATGGGTATTGATTATTTTAGAGTGTGCACGCTAGTAGTAAAGGGTACGGACCAATATTTTTGTACATCGTTACGCCCCCATATTGATTTTTTTACAATTTATAATTTTGTTTACGTCGGTAGTTCGATGTTTTTGTTGGAGTCGCTGTTCTAACGTATCTCTGTCATTTCATTCCTTTCATTGTACTTTAGGGAGCTCATTTAAGTTCGGGATAAAATGTAAGTATGTAATGTATATGCTTCCTGAGGGCTCTCGCTATCTTATTGTCAAATTTCATTAAAATTGGTTAATTGGCTTAGGTGAGGAAGCTACCAAGCAGACAGATATAATTTCGCATAATTCTATTACCACCATTAAGATAAGTACCAAAGTCAATAACGTATAAAGCCAATCTTACGAGATAGCATCGGAAAAAAAACAAAATTAGGAGGACTGCTCTTGCATAATTATATAAATTACTTTCATCTAATAAAACAACTCTATCATTAATCTCTTACCGGCCTCGTATCAAAATATACGCGACCAAGACACTAAAGCGGGAGGGAAATAAATGAGTTCAAGACTTATTTGACTAATTCATTTAGCTTACGGATCTTACAAAAGTATATTTGCGTCCGTTCATATAATTAAAACTGCGTTTCGAATAACGACGTTTATCAGCCTTGCGTAGCGTGAGCACCTACTTATAGAGTCATGTCATCCAGTTGCTTTGGTCTGAATGAAAGGTAAGTGAGGCAACGTGTTTCAACAAGACGGAGAGAGACTGTCAATCAACGTTATTGGATAGAGCGCCCGCTAACTACGGCGTGGCGGCTACTTAATAATGGTCATGCACTCGTTCTTCGGTAATTTAGATGCATTGTTAACCTTTTGGAACAGAGAATATGAAGATCATGAGTAGGTGTGATATAGCTAGGGAATGCAAATCTCGCGAGATTGGGGCTCAAGCGAGATCCCGCGAGTTCATGAATAACAATACTGCGAGATCTCGCCAATTTCGAGATCTCGCGAGATTAGCAGTTTGGTGTGTTTTTTTGCAAATAATCACAATATTTGAATAAATTAGGAAAAAAATAATAAATATTATAAGTAATAAGATAAACATTTATTTTCACGAATTCTTTTTTATAGACTTTTATGCATCAAACATTGTTTTACGTATCTCTCTATAATTTTTTAATAAACTTTTAAGTAATAAACTTTGACATACGTATCTATCAAATAACAAATGAAAGAAACAACCAGTCTTCTCTTCTAATATCAAACAAAAATCTTTTAGTAATAAAACAGTTCTTTTATAACAAACAAAACAACGAGAAGTCAAAAAAATGAATCTAAGTTGAGTTGACTTTTAAACTGAGATATTATTATCACTTAAATGAAAGTAATGAAACTATATCTACGCAGTAGATCCATTAGATATTAATTAACAACATATACTAATTAGTCGGACTATATTAGACTATTTTATGCTCAATTGGAATCTCGTTAAACTCGCGAGATCTCGCCTTTTTTTCGTCCGAGATCAATCTCGCTAAAAAAGGCCGAGATCTCGCGAGAACGAGATTGCATTCCCTAGATATAGCGTCCAATCTTAGCTGAATGTGGAATGGCCCGATCACCTACCATTAAACTTTTGGACTCACCTAAATCCTACTTCTGATCTCCTGGTTAGTTAATCGTGCCCATGAGCTTGATAATGTGATTTATTTGTTGTTAAAAAGTGGGTTTATTTGTTTGTTATACTTTTACGTCTAAACCACTGAAATAATTTTAGTGATATTTGGTATAGAGACAGCTTAAGCCCTTGCAAAGTACATAGGCTATTTTGTATCCTGAATTTGAATGAGTTCCTCCCTAAAGACGCAGATGAACTCGCAGGCAGCAGCTAGTACTCTATAATTCTATATCATATTGAAAATCATCGGCGTATTCGCTCAAGTATTGCTTTCATTGTATTCGTTAATACTGTATCAATGTGACATATAAAAAATAGCTAAACACCATTATCGTTTATAACGATAAAAATAACAATACGTTCTTAATTCGTAATAAATCTCATTTATAAGTTAAAATTATAATTATAAAATTTTACATAAAAAGGGAGTGAAGTAAAATTGTGCGCTTGAGGGACACAGTCGAAATTAATGGCATTAAAATTTCACCTCAAGGCTAACTCACAATATCGGCAATTTTTAGAGCAACCGAAATTTACGCGCCCCACGATTTTATTTTTGCGTCTGATCGATGTGATGACTGGTAACTAGGTGGTGATGATGACTGATGACTGATGCTTAAGACCTTCCTACCCTATTATTATTTTTAACTTTTAGTGCATTATCTGTCTACATCATCATATCTTCCTTTCTATAAAGCCGTTTATCTTAAAAAAATGTTTTTTTAAGTATGAGTAAATGAAATCAAAGCAAAGAAATACGAGACATCGTATAATTAAATGAAATTGTTTCTTGACTCTACATTTCTTAGAATACTATTTTTATTAATTCAAATCACCAATTAGTGAGTTCTAGCAAAAAAGAGTATTTTTATTTATAACACTTCGGAAATGAAATGTTAGCCTTTCACAGAATCTGTCCTAAATGAACAGATCGAATCATTTATATGCTATCTAAAATTCACATTACTTAACACGAATTATACCGGAAGCCACCGCACTTTATAAGGTTAGCATTGCTACATAATCAATCAATCATTAACTTGAACACTCATCAGTAATTATACATTCGAGTTTATTTTATTAAATTGGATGATGCAAAAGTGTATCTTGCATAATTTTGAAGAACCTGTGAATACTAATGGAAAAGCACGTAGGTACTCACCTACCTACTTTTGTGACATCTTTATCAAGTGAAAAGTTCGAAGTGTGAAGTGTTCTAATACTTTATATCGAACCACAAATATACATAGAAAGAATTTCACGTTTGCAAAATTAAAGCTTATGAAAAATGTTGAAATTCCATAGATAAATAAACGTTTAGATATTCACGAATTGACATAGGATTCTACAAGGTCGACTAACATGAAATTCTAAGTCTAGTATTTAATTATATTTTGTAGTATATTGTATTTTATAACATGTATAGCTAGTATAGTTTAAGTAAGCCAAGCTTCTGTTACCAGGAGTTCTTATTTTGATCGTGATGATAATCGAGTTCTCTTAGTGGCATACTAAAATTACAAATGTGTTTCGAGTATGTATTACATGTTACATACTAAGTGAGATTTTAAGATAAAAATAAGTTTTATTAAAATCTGTTCAACAGTTTTTCACGAAGGAGTAGTAAGAATATCCTATAGGATTGCTCACTAAATAAGATGTCGTCAGTTTCGATGACTAGGATTTCACAAGTTCTCTCTTTAGTGGAACATTCAAATAGAACTATTGCCATCCTATGGACACCAATTATAAAGTATCAAACATTTAACCATGTCGCGAGGTAATGGGTGAATATCATGCGCCGATTATTCCTAATTAAGTATTTATTTACGACAAGGAAGCTCTTCGCCTTCAGCTCATCAGATAGTAATCCTACTATATTAATTAATTAATATTAACAATATTATAAATATGAAAGTGTGGATGTTTGGATATTTGTTACTCAATCACGCAAAAACGGCTTAACGGATTTGGATGAAATTTGGCATGCATGTAGCCTTTGACATGGAAAAGAACTTACGCTACCTTTTATCCAGATTCCTTAAGTAATTTCGAGGAAAAATTGAAAATTGTTCAAAATTGAAGTCCACGCAGACGAAGTCGCGGGCAGAAGCTAGTTGAATATAAAACAGAAGATGTAAACGAGTTTCACATGAATCACTCAATAATAGGTATATATTTTTTTTAATATTTACCCTTATTTAGCGAGTTAATTTAATGTACTTACGAGTAATTTTGAAATAGATACATTGTATTAACTCGGTACTCGAATCGTTCAGTTGCTGTTCAGTTAATACGTTGATTTCTAAATATTTATAATTATTATATGGTTGCAGTGCCAAGGATAAGCCAATAGATCGTACGCAGTATATAACGTTCAGTTCAGGCCGACCGAGCATGTGGCGGAGGCTCGCCCGACAGGCGGCGTGTCTCGCAGCGGGAGATCGCCGGTTAAATTGAAAAACAATCTCCCACCATTTTCGCTCGCCGATCGTAATAAATCTATGTACAAAAATTCTACACGTTATTTATGAAATCTATCCAACAGACCGCTGAGTGTAATTGATGTGCGGGCCACTATAAAGTAGGTACAAAGAGTCAAAGTTTATTTTTAATTTATTCTTCTTTTGGAATTTTGGTTGGACTTAATTTCAATATTTAGATTTATATGAAATTAAATCGTTATTGTAAATTTTATAACTAAAGTGCTTTTTCTTTCAAGCATTCCAGGTAGAGTGGACGTGTTCGTGGATGACCTGATATAATCAATTAACCAGATTTTCCGAGACTCTAGCTACATTGCACGTTCAGTTAAGGAACACATCATTAACGATCTTGGCAAGTGGTTATTGTGTTGTAACCTAGCAATAGATGTATCATATAATGAAATAATAATAAATATGAAATATATTTCAAATAATCTACATTTTCAAAATATTTAAAACGATTTTAGGAATTTAAAAGTTATGCTAAATGCTATTACACATTTTTTTACATTACCACGTGTATATATTATAATATTAATCATTTTGTTTAATAGCTTTGCAATATATGACAAACTAAAGTAGAAATAATAGTATTCTTAAATTAAATAGTGCACAGCAGTACGAATGTAGAGAACCTATCATTTGACTTAGTAAAGACATAAATTAAAATCCTTAGATGATTGTAACTATATCATTTAACGAATTGTTAGGTTTCTTTACATACTTATACTATCTCTAACATATAATTAAATACTGTATAAAATTACGATAACGATTTACATGTGCCTATACTGTAAGGAAAAGACAATAGATTTATGTATTTTTGCTTAGCAGACCGTAATGATATGTTATATGTTTAGATGTTATGTCGATTAGTTAAAATTACTCACTGTAAAATCCTTTAACAGTGTTAAATATAAGACTTAGGTAATACTCTAGGAAAACTAATTTTCGTATGCAAATTATTTCGGCCGCCAGTGTACGCGCCACCAATGACCATTGTGGGATTAATTGCATTAATCATGGCCAGTGACAGCTATTACATTTTTGGTGCCCGACTTTTGGTATCGCCTGTAACACGACAAAGTATCATTCGGACTATAAAACAATGGAACAATATTCCATTTGATTAAAGCAATTGTGGATTCATTTCAGCTGTCTTGTTTTTTTTTAAATACTAACCGGTTGTAATATTTTTAACCGACTTCAAAAAAGGAGGAGGTTATCAATTCGACCCGTATGTTGTTTTTTTTTGTGCATATGTTACGCGATTACGCCGCCAATAATGAATCAATTTTCATATTCTTTCATAATTCTTTTTGTATTCAATAGAGTATACTCCTGGGGTGGTCTCAAAGTCACCAAAGTCAGGATCTGATGATGGAATCCCATGAAAATCGAGGGAAACCCCCAAATTTTAAGACTTTCTAGGAGATCATCGTTTGGCACCGACTTCAATATAGAAGTGTGATGTTGTCTGTACCTATTCTTATATTATTTTTAACTTTTTAGTGTTTTTGTTCTGGTTTTTATTTTTTGTAAAATATTTTTTATTTTTAACTTTTTAGTAAATGAAATCTTTTTAGTGAAAATAACCTAATTTTATAACATTATTAAATTAGGGTTTCCCTCGATTTGCATAGGATCCCATCATCAGACCCTGACTTTGGTTACCTTCGGACTACCCCAGGAGTATATTCTATCGAATACAAAAAGAATGTTGTAAATTGGTACACAATTGGCGGAGTAATCGCGTAACATACACACAAAAAACGTTGGACACACCTAAAAATTTAAGGGTTTCCCTCGATTTTTATGGGATCCCATCATCAGATCCTACAGACATCCCATCACAGACAGCATCACACTTCTATATTGAAGTCGGTGCCAAATTTTAAGACTTTCTAGGAGATCATCGTTTGTACCTATTCTTATTTTATTTTTAACTTTTCAGTGTTTTTGAAGTCGGTTTTTTTATGGCGCGGAATGTAATTTACTTTTGATTCACAGGATTATTTCAGAGTCAGTGCGTATAGTTCATAAAATTCGCGTGTAGTAAATAAATACGACCACAATATTAATGTTTCTAACAAAAATAGTTTTTCTTGAAGATATCCGAAACAGTGCAGTACTGTAGTTACCCTGTTTGCATTAGCGTTACGTCTGCAGCCCTACACTAAACGCCAGTTGGCGACTCTCCCCCGCATATCTTTGACCTAAGTAAGACATATTATTATAGGTATTCACTGCTCAGCAGAGCAGTGTTTAACGTTGCCTGATAAAGTATTAAAATTACGAAAATTTACATATTTTTAAAAATACTTATTTTTGAAGAAAATCAAATATGCTCTATTTATGATAATGATTCATGCTAGAAAAAAGTACACTAGTTCCAAAATGGAGCTGATTTTATACGAAATGTTCCGTAAAAATCTAATCATATTGCCAACTAAAGTTCTGCGCTGCAACCAGCAACTGACAGTGCGCATTTCCCCGAAGTTTCGGAGAAATGATTCAAAAGAATATAACACTGTTTGGATGTGGTTGTAACGCTGACCTCTGTTATGGAAGGGAAAATTATCAATTGAATAATTTCAAAATATATTCAAAGGCTTAGATAAGATTTCTTTTTTCATATAAAATGAGTATAGAGACGCAAGTTAAGAATACGTGGGATATGTGCAATAGAACAGAAATAGTATATGTGTAACCCCGCATACTAATACTTGTACTTTCTTCATCCACTTTTAGTAAAATCTATCATATTGTATGCTGGTGTATGTGAGATGTACACAAGTGTTATAGTTTTTCTTAAAAAGCAGAAAAAAACACGAATCAGACGAAATGTTTCGTGGTGATGGAATATAGAACTCGATTTTATAGTTTACTGTTTTTCTGGTCTGTTTCTGTTGCAAATCCTAGCATCACCCAGCTTCCTCGCACATTTTTGGTGCAAAACTGCAAAAACACACTCGACATCCGTTGCAGCATCGCTCAGATTTCTATTAGGTTCCACATCGGTAAGGAAGCACCGTTAAAACCAAATTTTCAATCGTTGATTTTATCCATATACAGACAGACAGATTTTCCTAAGGGCTAACTGTTCGTCAGATAAACTTTGACCGCAGAATAAGTATGGCAGTTTCATATTACATGGAATATTATATAAAAATAAAAAAAATGAAATAAAAAATTACATTTTTTTTAAAAAATCTCTAAAAATGCTGCTCTCAACTAGTGCAGCATTAATTGTATTAAAAAAAAATATAAAATTAAGTAAGTGAGTTATTTTTTTTTATTTATATTTAAATCATTCTAATACCCTGTCGTGAAGCGTCCCTTAAATTTTCCAGGGTGATAAAAAAATAACCGTGTATATAAAAGTTGTCAAACTATCACTTTATTCCTCGGATAGAACTTATCTATCAATTGAAACAACCAGCCCTAATAATATCGAATTTATTTCTTGAATAAAAAAATTGCTCTCACCGAAATCAACTCTTAATGATAAATATTTTTACTGACGTCACTGGCTAAATAAAGTTGCTAATATAATAAACACTTCCGAGTCCATCAAATGTTAAAAGCTGGTAAATGTTATAAATTTAAAGTACGCTGGTCCATTAGCATAATGGTGTACGGTGTAATGACTTTATCGGGTTATTACCATAATGCTATGGTGCTTAGGAGAAATGGGAATTGCATGCTTTATCATTTATGCAAAATTTTGAAAGGTAATTGTCCAAAAAATCATGACTAAGTGCTGAATTATTTTCACACTAATATTGGTCATTATACATCAAAAATTTTTTTTGCTCTTTTATGGTATTATATCATTCTATGGGTAAATCATTAATAAGTACCTAATTATTCAACAATGTTCTCATTTAACATTTCTCTCTTTTAAATCAATAAGTAATGGGTGTAGTTTGAACCTGATGAAAGGCTTATGAGTATTTAGATTAACATTAAATGCTTTCAAATAATTAAGCACGTAGGTATCATCTGTTTTAATAAAAGCGGTATTTATCTACTCAGTATTGATTAAGATAAGTAACAATCATTAATATAAAAGATTAAAAAAATAATTAATTAAAAACTAAATTGAAAATCTAAGTAAGAAATCTAAGTTAAGTATTAAAACTTTGTTAAGTAAAATCGCAATTAACACGTTTGTATGAATCTTTGAATGAAGTCGGTTAAAAATTTAAAACAACTTGCGTCATCGAGATCTTAAGTATCTACGAGTATATGTAAGTAATATAATACACATTCTTATATACTATAGGCGCTGGTACCACGATCGCTAGTTCAAAGTTATAGGCATGGCGGGCTCACGATTGGTTTCACTGTGTAAGGAGTGGGTCGTAATCATCAATTACGGTCGATTGTGACGGAGATCAAAGATGCCGGCACCCACGCAACATGTAAATTATGATACCAAGTATTGGTGGTGCGTGAACCGCTGGAGCAAATTGAGGTAAAACTTTTTTGCGGTGATTGTGTTACGTTGACGCCGCGACACGTGCCTTTTTAATCTCTGACGAGTATGTGAAAATATAGATACTTATAGTTAACACGTGACATTGAACATTGTCTTTTCTGCAGTTTCAGTCTTTAACCTATATTGTAATAAAAGAAAAGAGACGTATATTCTACTTTTTAACCGACTTCAAAAAAGGAGGAGGTTCTCAATTCGATGCGTATGTTCTTTTTTGTGTGTATGTTACGCGATTACGCCGCCAATTGTAGACCGATTTTCAAATTTCTTTTTGTATTCGGTAGAGTATACTTCAAGGGTGATCCCATGGTCACCAAAGTCAGGATCTGATGATGGGATCCCATGAAAATCGAGGAAAACGCTAGGGTTAATAAAACAATTAGGGTTTTTCACTAAAAAGGTTTTATTCACTAAAAAGTTAAAAATAATATAAGAATAGGTACAGACAACATCACACTTCTATATTGAAGTCGGTGACAAATTTTAACACTCTCTAGGAGATCATCGTTTAGTACCGACTTCGATATAGAAGTGTGATGTTATCTGTACAGATTCTTATATTATTTTAACTTTTCAGTATTTTTGAAGTCGGTTTTTATTTTTTGTTAAATATTTTTTTTATAATTCAGAATAGGCGCAAAAGTCAAAAGAAGTTCAAAGGTGTCTAGACTATAGTTCTATACTTTTCAATTAAAATATAAGTATGTAATTTATGTTTACAACATGAATTAACTGGTAAATGGATTGACCCAAACGGGATTTGCTTATGTACTGTAGCAACAAGACAAAAGAGTCGTGAGGCACCAAGCTGATTTGATATACTCAAATGCAGAATCGTGCGGCGCGAACCCAAGATCTATGATTGATAGTGCGCTGGCGAATGAGTGTAAGACATCAGAAATTTCTCAACCTCGTTTCGTTTCAACCAGTTTTCCTTTTGGCCAAGATATTTGTTTTAAGAATTCAAATATTCACAATAAATTGATTGGCCGTACATTCGTAGTGACAGGCAATAAATTCCTTATTTTGAATGAGTTTGATTGATTGATTAATTCAATTTCAGGTTTTTAACCGTTTCGAGTTATATCATTTGTCTTGGATTTTTATAGAATATTGTAATATAACATTGATTAAGCCTAACCTTAGCCTGAACACTACTATAAATACGCTTAGACAACATACTGGTTCAGTAACTCAAGGAGATATTTTGAGTTTATTCGCTGAAAATTATTATTATGATCAATTAAAATAATTTCTCAGTTATCTTAATCTATCATTCAGAATCTATGTAAATAAAAATTAATCGAAAAATATGCAATGATTTAAATCATACACCGTAGTGGTCTATTTAATTCCCTTAATAGGTACCTTAAAAGAACTAAAGTAGTTCACTACGGTACTACTACTTCTTGAGGTTTATGAAAACAAAATAAAATATTACAATGGCATATTTCGTAGATGTTTGACATGCTGCAATCTTTATTTCTGAGACCAGCCTGAAAATCTGACTTCAGTAAGAGAATGGAGTGTGCACCTGAAGTCACATTTTAATATTCTGAAAGTCAATAAGCTTCTCTTCTGAAAAAAAATGTGGCCATTAGATTTATTTTTAACTTACGAAAATTTGATCATGTTTCTTACTATCGCTCTCAACTCAAATGGCTTCGAATTCGACAACGAAGAGACTTACATGTCTTGTCCCTTCTTTACATTATTCTGTTTCATCAAATGTCTCCACCTTATCTTAAGTCTCATTTCTCTTTTCGTTCCACTTCGTCGAGTCGTAATTTGCGACCTAATTACATTTTATTCCTGGACATTCCGCCTCGCTCGACTCAATTTCTGAAGTACTCGTTTCCTTCTCAAGCCGTCCGGCTATGGAACTCCCTCCCTGAGAGTATTAAGCTCGCTCGTACGCTAGATTCTTTCAAATCTTTAGTTCGTAGTCACTTCCTATCCACAAATCCTTAACCGCTATACTCTTATTTGTGTCCCTTTCCTATCACACGAGCAATATTTATTCCTATTTCTGCACCCTTCCCCTTGATAGTCCTTTTTCTTATTTCCCTGTCTTAAGGTTGCCTGAAAGAGATTGCTTTTTAGCAATAAGGCCGCCTATTTGTACATATATATATTTTTTACATTTGTATCCCATTGTCATACAATTTTTGTACAATAAAGGGTTTATTATTATTATAAATTTAAAAAAACGATCTGTGGTACTCGTTTACGTTTACTCTGTGGGATCGATCTGTGGGACTAATTTACGAAATTTCAACGTTTACTTATATTGATTCAAGGAAACGTAAAAAAAGTACGATTTGCTATTGCATTTTTTTCCACTTGTGTGCTATTGCATTTTAATATTGAAATACAGTGCCATTAGCGTCGAACTCTATTGTCGCCTGCCATTTACTGCCCATATTAATTAACTCGTTAGCTGCCCATTTTTCTCAGCACACTGACCCGATTACACGCGAGATGCCCCGTGACCAAAAACAAGTGAATGGCGGGCATGTTTACAAACATCCTAACCTAGGCTAATGATGAACGACAGGGCGCACTCGAAGGTAATCAGCAGGCCGTTGACCCCAGATAATGACTGGCCAATGACGATGCATGTACCGGGCACGTGGCCCACCGGTTCACTTACGTTTTTTGGCGTCGAGCGGGGCAGATGCGATCCTCTTTTGTTACGCACTGGCGGATAGTTTTTAATGCATTTTCGATTTTCGAATCCGGCAACACAAGATGGCGTCGTGTTTTTCGATAGCCAATCGAGATAAGCACGATTGCTATGTTGTATTCTGAATGCTAATTATACTGATTAGAAATAATATCTGAATTTTATTTAGATTATAAGAGTATTATTAATTATATTTTAATGAAATCTGGCTTTCAGTTAGTAGAAAATAAGGATCAATATACGTGTATTAACACTTAAGTATATTATAAAAACCTACTACACATTTTTTTTTGCATTTACTGAGGGCGTCATTTTTCAAAATCTAATCAATGATTTCACTTTTAGAGTCACATATAGCTATGTCATGATTACCAATATTTTTTATATTTAGAATAGACCCACTATACCAACAGCACGGAATAATTTATGATGACCACAGGACTATAGTTAACAGTTTGAATACCTCCTAGGATAAGGTGACGAAAGAAACGCAGATGGTCTTTAGTAGCTAGGTGCAATGTAGTGCATAAAGTACGCTCTTTTTTTTGCTAACTTTTTTTTGCTAACTTGATATCACCCAATGTCTATTGTTTACTAAGAGCCGGTATCAATATTCTATCTATCGATGAGTTTGGGTACTAGCGGTTGGTATTAGATATTAGCTCCATACAAAATACGTCAAAATTCAATCGCCAGTAAAGAAATCCACAAGTAGAGAGGATATTAAATTCCTATGTAAACCCTTTGCATTTTATGAATTACATAATTTTAGATCTTTTATTAACAATGAGTAGGTATATTATACTTATGCTTTTATCATAACAGGCTATAAGCAAATAGAAGGATGGCATCATTGTTTCGTAGCACATAAATAGATACTCGTTATATACCAAAGTATAGGCATCCTGCATGTGAAAGTTATCACACCAATCAATTCCAATTGGCAGTTTCGAATGCCAGATTTGTCTCACATATTCTAACATTGCGGTGTCAAATGAATAAAGTGAACATTGAGATGTCAAAAGAATGAAGAGTAATGCAGCAAGGAATGACTTTCAGAAAGTTTGCGCAAATTGAATGAAACACAGGCAATCATTGAGGACGATAGCAATTCTCATTTTATGAAAATATACGAAAGAAACTTGACAATGGACAATTTTAAATATAGTTTCATTGTCATACTTGATTTGCTCAAATCAGACAGCTATTTATTTTTTTGAAATTATCATTACTTACATATAAGGATATTAGTCATGTTTGTATATGACCAATTTAATGGTTCCAGTGGCAGACATTTTTCGGTACATTCTGATTTAGACTCTGGAGTCCGACTGACCATCCACCAATTTTATCTAGGTTTGACTACCGCTATAACAGTATTGTTATATTCTACACTAGCTTTTGCCCGCGGCTTCGCTTGTGTTAAATTCGGGGTAACACGGAAGATTTCCAAAAAAAAGGCAGGTATTTTTCGTTGGTAACAAAGAGTCTGTGTACCGATTTTTAGCTTCCTACCTTGAAAACTGCGAAAAGTCCCATATAAAATTTCACCCCTCTTTTAAGGGGTTGGGGGCAGATTTCCAAAAAAAATGTTGCACGATTTTTTTTGTTAGTCACAAATAGTCCGCATACCAATTTTTAGCTTTCTACCTTGAAAATTGCGGAATGCTCCATACAAACTTCCACCCCCCATTTTAGGTAGGTGGGTGATTAGAAAGAGACAAAAAGTAGCCTATGTCACTCTCCATCCTTTCAACTATCTCCACTTAAAAAATCACGCCAATTCGTCGCTCTGTTTTGCCGTGAAAGACGGACAAACAAACAGAAACACATACACTCCCATTTATAATATTAGTATGGATGATAGACGTGAGAGGGCTAGTTTACACATCGATAAGATCGAATAATATTTAATTTATTATTATCTCATCACAAGAAGGCTTGAGGTCACTCAAAGGGCAATGGAGAGGGCTATGCTCGGAGTTTCTCTATGCGATCTCGAGCGATGAGATCCGTAGAAGAACTAGAGTCCCCGACATAGCCCGAAGAATGCAAACCTTAAGGGGCAGTGGGCAGGGCTCGCAGGACTGACGGCTGTTGGAAATGAACAAAGTAGAGTGACGATCTAGTGAAGGTCGCGGGAAGGCGTTGGATGCGGGAGGCGCAGCACCGACTGATTTGGAGACCCCTGGGGGACGCTTATGTCCAACAGCGGTCGTCTCTTGGCTGAAATGATGCAATAATTATGCCTGTAACTTACAGAGAGGTGAGATGGATGCCAAGACCTTCCAAAAACGTGAATAAGGAGACAACAATTACTTCTGTCATTATTAACACAAATAATAATCATTGCAGATTTATAAGAGGGAGCTAGATATTGCAAGAGCAGTGATTATTTTAAAGTTATTATTTTGTTACTCTAATTTATGTAACCGCTTACCCGTGTTACACTATCGAGTGTGATACTCGTACATTCATGTGTAAATCTATGTCAATCATCTGTGATTAAATACTGATAAAAAATCTGATAGAAGCCCGGGATCCACAGGTCACGATCGAGTTATAAATTGAATCCAAAAGACATTTAATTTGAACATGAATCAAATGTTGTAATACATTATTTGTAGAAATTTGATTTTAATTTCATTTGTTGGTTTCAGAATCAGATAGCCTTTTAGGCGAGCGAGTACCCATGGACCAACTTGATAGCACAACGATTGTGCTATCGGGACATGCTTCGAGGGATTTGTCCCCGTGACACGTCTGAGTAGTTGGTTAATTAGAACATAGATTTTTTCCATACTTTTAAGTAACTGTAACACAATTCCACCTTCCTATATAACTTTACTGATTATCATTCCGGAATTAAACTATACAAGTGGTTCCTCCTTTCAGATATAAAAAACTACTTTGCATTTATTTGCTCCTTTTGCTCCTTGCGAAAACCTTTTCATTTCCTTGAGTTTAAATAGTTGTGTTACAGGGATATAGTATAATAATGTTTCTTAGCATAATTTTTCATGACACAACTGTTTGTGCCACAGGTCCATCGTAATCGAATCATGAAATGATCGCACAACTAGTTGTGTGATAGAGTTGGTTCATATGGTACCGCCTCTTTTAGGCGTCTCGGATTTTTTCAGAAGGTAACTGAAAGTTAAACGTTTTAGTTTTATTGTATCTGAATTGATCTACAGGTAAGTAAGATCTGCTTGCGTTAGTCTACATAACAAAGGACAATTAAGGGTCTGGCGTTCCTTACCAACCCTACCAGACTACTGATCTACTAGACCGGTATGGTTGATTTTTTTTCTTTAACAAGCTTTTACTTACAAGCTTGTACTGGACGCTATGGCGAGAGAATGAATCAAGATCACGCAAGCAAGGAACGCATTACTGAGTATTTCGTAATATACAATACGAATACATTCGTCATATCTTTTAAGACGATCTGTAAAATGGAAAGTAAATAAATAATATTTTACAAAGTATAAAAACCGACTTCAAAAACACTTACATACACATACTCACATACACATACTCACTCACACACACACTAGCTAAGTTATACATTTGTTAATATATCTACCGCATCACACACAAATATGCTCAATTCTTTATACTCCCTTGTAAACGTAAGTAGTTTCAGTTTGTTGCTATAAGTATTAATAATGTACTGTTTTCTTTAATTTTTCCATAGGGGTGGGCGCTGGCAGTTGTAACACAGTTAATACTATCACTCCTGCCAACATACCACTCTTAATGTACATTACTTGCTAAACAGATTGTGAATTTCTATACTTTGTTTTGTACATTAAGTTTAACAATTTTGTATGAATCTCAGTGTGATAAATAAAATTATTATTATTGATTATTATTATTACTGAAAAGTTGAAAATAATATAAGAATAGGTACAGACAACATCACACTTTTATATTGAAGTCGATGCCAAACGATGATCTCATAGAAAGTCTAAAAATTTGTCACGGACTTCAATATAGAAGTGTGATGTTGTCTGTACCTATTCTTATATTATTTTTAAATTTTCAGTGTTTGAAGTCGGTTTTTATTTTTTGTAAAACATTTTTTATTTTTAACTTTTTAGTGAAGGAAATCTTTTTAGTGAATTAAACCTTTTCCCTCGATTTTCATGGGATCCCATCATCAGATCCTGACTTTGGTGACTATGAGACAACCCTTGGAGTATACTCTATCGAATACAAAAAGAATTTTGAAAATCGGTTCACAATTGGCGGCGTAATCGCGTAACATACACACAAAAAAAGATACGCATAGAATTGAGAACCTCCTCCTTTTTTGAATTCGGTTAAAAACTAAGCCGCATTGATCGGTTGGCGCACCTTACAAAATATAACTGTCGCTTTAGAAAATTATGAACGTTTTTTAGTGAAAGCAAAAATAAATAAACCGCGCCTCCATGGTCTAGTGGTTGAGACCAGAATCTGGAAGCCCGGGGCTTGATTCCCCGTGGGGACAGAAGTTTTTTTGTAGGTTTAGTTGGTGGTAGGACTTCTGGAGCGTCGGTGGCGCTGTGGACTCGGCACCTGCTTTCCAATCGGGAGGTCCGGAGTTCGAGACCGACATGTACCATTGTGTTTTTTGTTTTTCGAATTTCATATGTACAGTACATGTGTCGATGCTCCCACGGTGAAGGGAAACATGGTGAGGCAACCTGCATACATCTGCGAAGAGATTCAAAGGTGTATGTGAAGTCGATCAATTCGCACTGGGCCAGCGTGGTTGACTAAAGCCTAAGCACCCTAACTTACGGTAGGCTAGTAATTTTGCCATAATAACAAACATAGTAATATAATTCAGGCTTGTTTGCTTGTGAAGATTACACATTAACACATCATCTGATTAGAATATATTATACAAACGATCCTCCCGCTCGGGAAAATTACTCGATTTTTTCCGTTTCTACAAAAATTTGCAATTCTAAATAAGGAAATGAAAACTTTTCCTAACAAATGTCATCCTCCATTTAATCCTCTCTGGAAGTCTATCCCTTAGACTTCCAAAAATTATATCAATATCAGCAATTATATTAATAGCAGCAATTATATTAATATCAAAATTATATCAGCTTTATATAGTATAGATAGATACGAGTATTATTAACTTCAGAAAGACGATTAAAAGAAACTGTCATCTCCATTTTCACACACCAAAGGGAGCTAATAATTTCAGCAGCAACAAGCAAACTGCCCGCCTAGTGGTAAGTGGTAACAGTCACCTATAATACATGTGACTCCTGTGAGATTCGCAGCAAAACTGCAACCCCCACAAGAACCACAGTGTACGTTGCCAAATTGTGACTTAGGATGTAAAGTCACGGTACCCAGTAATTTCAATGCCATATCTTACCCTTCAAACCGGAACACAATAATGCAAGCACTGCTGCTTTGCGGCAGAAATAGGTAAGACGGAGGTACCCAAGCACACGACTCTGGTACAGAGTCTCCCTCCGGTGTTGGAGCAGATCATTTTTTATGTTATCATATGGGTAAATATGTCAATAGTCATTATAAATCTGAAACTCTACAAATACTTCTTCTACTCTCCATTCAACCTAGTGATTTTCCGTTCTAACAGATCATTTTTAAACGTATTCAATAGCCTACATACCAATTTTTATACCTTTAAGACCAAAATGACGAAACTCCATACAAACTTTTATCTCTATTACCCTTTTGGAGTGACTTCCCAAAAATCATTACTTATTTTGCTGATGTCTCTTGCTTTTATTATTATATGCGTGAAAAAATTTCAACTTCATGGGACAAGTACCTAGCTTTTGTGATTAACCAATAAATACTTTCGTTTTTATCAAATTAAGACATTACAGTTTTAAGTTTCACTGTAAGTAATAATGATATTCAAAGCTAAAAATAAACCGTCAGTTTCTTTGCATTTAGCGACTGAAACATGGCGGCCGCCTGGGTTCCATAGTTATTGGTTCAAATTGACACGTCCATCTTCATAACGGAAGCCGCCGAATTATATCCCACTCCTACAATACATACACAATATAATTGAGTAATTCACCCCATCACGGCTGTGTTTAAGATTACTCTGTTTGATAAAAATGTACTTACTGAACATTGATTGCATGAGTGTATTACTGACCATTGCTCTACATTCTATTTCATTTATGCAATTTATTTTTAGAATATGTACATTTTTAACTGATAAAAGGCCTCTATCTGTCAAGAATGCTTAAATTTATCAATAGGTATATGGTATACAAGAAAAGAAAAAGAATATTATGCATCATAATTAGTTATTCGATTGAAATAACAACCATAATAAATTTCTTTGATTGGAGGAGCAGAATTCTGTTACAAATATCGTGAATGGAATTGGCTTCATCATCACAGCCCATATACGTCCCCACCGAGGGGCTCGAGCCTACCCTATATTAGGGTGATTAGGCCTTAGTCAACCACGCTGGCCCAGTGCGGATTGGTCGACTTCACTTACATCATTGAATTTTTTCGCAGATGTATGCAGGTTGCCTCACGATGTTTTCCTTCACCGTAGGAGCGTCAGACAAATGTACATATGAAATTCGAAACGAAAAACACATTGGTACATGGCGGGTCTCGAACCCCGACCCCCCGATTGAAAGGCAAGTGTTGAGTCCACTGCGCCACCACTCGTCTTGGCTTTATGACACATAAACTATACTCAGTACATTACAGCACAATGAAGTCAAGAAATCTATACTAATATTATAAAGCTGAAGAGTTTGTTTGTTTGCTTGAACGCGCTAATCTCAGGAACTACTGATTCAAATTGAAAAATTATTTTTGTGTTGGATAGTCCATTTATCGAGGAAGGCTTTAGGCAATATAACATTACGCTACGACTAATAGGAGCTGAGCATCAATGACAAATGTTGCAAAAACGGGTAAAAAATATACGGCGAAACGTAGTTCGCTGGCACAGCTAGTCAGTTATAATTTCAATGTCAGTAAATCACGACAGTGCGTAGTATACCTACAGATTTTTTTAATTGTGACTTCTCGTGAAATTTAGAATGAAAATTATGAAATTGAGGTTATGCCTCAGCATGTTTTTACAATAGGGAAAAAACCATCATATCCGTCTTAAGATATACTTGTCTTCTTTTTAATAAACATATCACTTATTCTTAAGTGTGCCTACGACATGTTGTAACTTGTATCCTTATTGACTTAAGCCACTCCGTTGCAACTCGAATTCTAAACTTATTTTTAATAGCCTTATCTCAGTATTGTAGTCTTTATAATGCGGCCTAAATCCATATTTCCATAATCTCATTTCTATGAATTCGTAGGTCGGAATGACTAGCAGTATAGTCAACAATCGGATATCAAGCGGCGCGACTGACATGTAAATCGTGATCGACCTGAGACTCGAACCAGCTACCACGCACTACCGGTGCCACCGCACTGACTCAGCGATTTTCACCACACCTGCCTCTTAAAGTTACGTGCAGAAGAAAATAAGCTCAAAAATCGTGACATTAAAAACTATTTTTATTCAGCAATATACGCGAGAGACTTAAACGGTTCAAAGTTTGGTTACGAGATAACGATACCATATCATTGTTAATTAGTGTACTGATACGTTTATTACTGTGCGTGTTTACAAAGAGAACAATACAATTGGAAGTAAGCACGTAACGTTTAAGTGATTATTTGATCGTTAATTTGTTATTCATTATTTTTTGATGTAAACACTTATTCAGAAGCTGTTTATAGGCGAATGACTTACATTAAAAATTATATTTGCAACACCATTTAATGGTTTGTGAACTACAGCCATTCATGTGTTTATTGTGCAAATGCATAGGTACTGTACGAAATCTAAACATACATATAGATAGAACCCCGGTGTTCAAGCCCCGCCCGAGACGAATTTTTTTCTTTATTGATTTTATTCATTTTCCAATTTATTTAGCATTTTTAAAGAAAATGCAAAGTTCTATATAAAAATACATAATGGATAGAACATTTTATCTGCATTTATTTTATCGGCTTTGGTAAATGACTGACTGAGGTATCAATGAAGAGCCTTGACTATTGGAGCTAGAAGAATTAAGCGTTAGATGTACTTGTATATAGGTAGATGCTCACTAAGGCATTCCCACAGCAAGCTGAGCTAGATCAAAAATAAAAAAAATACAGTGCTGAGTTTTTTTAAAGCAAAATGCAGTCCATAGGTAAGGCTAAATAAATATAAAAGTCTTTGAAATTAATTTTATCACCATAAAGAACTTCTCTTATCACAGACGAAGTCAAAGGCAGAAAGTAGTTACATAACAGTCTTGAAAATGTCATGGGAATGAAACAGTAGTAAAATTAATAGTTGAAATCCTCCTAAAGCTGAAAGGTGTTCCATTCGCAAACACATATAAGCTGTTTTCCCACAAGTCCAATACATAGCCGAGTACATCCAACGTAACCTCGCACATAAAAATTCGAAAACAACAATCGACCTTCGTCAAAATTTTTATCTACCGCGTCTTTGTAATCATATACCTTCGCTTGAGAAGTTTTTTTTTCTGTCCGTAATTCCTTGATCCTCTTAATACCAAAAAAAAGTAAAAAAGATGTTTTTAATCTAACATTTGAAAGATTGACAGGTCGGTCGGTTCGTTCCCGCCGCGCCGGAGGCTGGTATCAGGTAAAAACTTTGATTAAAAACATTTCAGCAAAATATCGAAGACCCACAATGATGCCATCGGCGTACCTTTTATTATTCATAACTTTTACGTGGGTGTATTTTTTATATAATTTATCAGTGTTCAGTTTGAAAGAACCAAACTTAATTGATTGTCTTCCAACAGGAATAATAAAATTCATGCAGTAAATTAGGCAGATTAAAATCAACGTTATTTTCTCATTTGTACCCAATTAACGCTTTTCTTTTTAAGAAACTTTAGCAAATACATACTTAACTTTTCACATTAAATGTAAGCTGGGAAAATTGTTTTATAAACGTCTTATTTGAGTTATATCACTTGAAATATTTATCAGTGCTTCAGACATCTCAACAAAATGCACCCCAAGTCGGCCATTTCGCAGCGCATTCGACAGCAGGGCTGAGGGCCCTCAGAAAAAATATCGAACTAAAACCATCCCCTAAAATTATTTTAGTGAAAAGAAAGGAACTTAATACAGTCCCCACCATGCCTCCCTTAGGCGCACCCCTCGAGCGCGCGTGTGCGTGAATGCATGTCGCAGTGTGCGTGCCCTCCGAATGGAACGGATGACAGCTGCGCGTGGCACCAGGAAAGTACTGGCGCACATTTCTTCCATTTACAACTTATTTTTTTTCTCCGCACACAAGTTTACTTCTAATTTGCACACAGAAGTTTTATTATGAATTAACCTATTTTGTCTGAGCGCAAAATCAGTTATACTTCATCTATTTAGAAAGAACGTGGCATCTTGTGATTTTCGCCACCGCATAGCCATTCGCCATTTTGTGTACACAACTGCATCATTGTAAATATTTTTACTCGAGAAAAAACTGGAGAAATCAACTTCTCCGTCAATATACATTAGGGTGTCCCTTATATGGGTGAAAAAAAAAATTTAGGTATCGAAATGCATATTTATTTTTAAACTACGCAGACCTACTTAAATACAAAATATTATCTTCCTATGTGAACATTAACCCGTGCCGACAGAACTCTAAAGATTTTGAAAATTGCCGTTTTCAACCCTTTCGATTATGTAGCTCAATCAATTGAAATACTTAAATTTATAAAAGATATTTATTTAAAGAAGATAAAATTACAGATCGAGCAGGATATTTTTTATTGAGAGTCTCCTTTTTTACATTCTGGATACAGATTTCTATGCTCCTGAACACAGTGTAGCAAAAATTGCTTTTGCTCTTCCTTTGCAGTGATCAAACCATGAAAATCTTGCATAAGCTTTACTGCAGCTCTTTAACTGCCCTTAAAGAAAGCTCTTTTTTTTCATATTTAGATGCATAAAGAAAAGTGCTTTCATTTTCATCCCGTGTAAAAACGGGTCTCTGGAAGAAATTCTTATTAATTTTTAATCGAGAAAATAAATTTGTGCTCTTGACAGACACAAAATCAGTTAATGATTTTCTGCAACAATAAATAAGGCAGTATTATCAATTTATTGAAAATTCTATAAAAAATAGTATTGTATTGTATTTCTACTTACCATACAAATAATCAGACATATCTTCTTCAGATTTAATGTATCTCTTCATAAAATCATACAAGCTCTCTCTTTGTAAATTCATTAAAATATTCGTCTTGGTTTCTTCATTAACTTCATCATCAAAGAATGATAAAACGGCAATTTCTTCTGACAAGCATAATCGATAATTGTCACGTACACTGATATTTTGAAGTTCTTGATTATAAAATGTCAACAAGTCTTCTATTGTTGTATTATAAAAATGTCGTGCGACGATATCGGTGTATGTTTCAACGGCAGCAGGATTAATAGTTTTCCAGTTGTTTCAATCGTCCTGTATTAGACGCAGTTGTGTCACAGCACATTATTTGTACTTTGTCATGTTACAGTCATAAAGTGCCTTCAACAAGGCTTTAGCTTGATACTGGCCGGAAGAGTACTTTAGCTTGATACTGGCCGGAAGAAACTCGAGAGCAGTTTGGGTACAGCCAGAAGTTGTTCCTTTTCTCCAAATGAAATAAAAACGGGCAGGCGTTCTTCTTTAGGACTTCTGATGTCAAGTCCAGGTAATAATTGCCCATCCCAGGTCACCATTTCAGACATATTATTCTGAAAATTGGATTTTATAGATTCCGCTCTATCTTTTCGACTCTGTGTGCGAATGCGTTGAAAAAATCATCACAGCTAAGATCTAGTGCTTCTACTACAGCCTGAAGTATATATACAGAATTCCTTATGCTTAATTTATATCTATCTAAAACTGCAACTAACTTAGGCGTGATAAAGTCTTTCCTTCCTCTTTTTGTAGTAGTTTCAGAACTTACCCTTTGAGAGGTGAATGGCACGGGTTACTCAAGGCTTTCATCTGAGCTGGTAAGTTGATCGTGATGTCCTTGCATTTGTATAGAATCTTGCGTAGTAAGAGATGCCGATAAACCTCCGAAACACATTTGCTCATATCTTTTTTTATCTTCATTTAATTTTCTTTGTCTTGCCCTTTTTTCTTTAAGGCCTTAACTTTTTGTCTACATCCGCCGAATACCCTGAAAGCCCTGGTTCTTTTCATCCGTTCCAAAGCATCAGCGTGTGCTACATCAAATAAATTAAATTTGTTTTTAAAGTCCTCCTCACGGCGCTTGTAAATATCTTGTATTTTTTAAAAATTTTCTGCAACTCCCTCCAAGTATGGTGAAGATCCACAAGTTCTTTTACACAGTTAGGTATAGCTCAGGTAAGGATTCTAGCTTTTTCCTAAAATATAATACACTCCCGAATGACGAGATTAGCGCTTTCACTAATAGTCAATTTAACTTCGCAAATCTTAAAAAAAAGTACTGCAAGAACTTGACGATTAGATGGGAACTTTGCGCCTGTTATTTGATAATTTACGTCTCCAACTTAGAAAATACTTTTTTATTGCTTCTTAATTCCATTGCCATCTTTTAAATGTAAAACAATACTGTGTTAATTGCGAAAATAATTGAGAACACATGATAAATACCGCGAATATGCACCGCTACTGCCGCGCAACATGAATGAACATGATTCGATGCATGTCGCACGGGTTATCGTACTCCAAATAAGGTAAAAATTTATTTTCGAGTGTTTTAGAGGCAAATTAACAAAATTATGACCTATGCGTTAGAAAATTAAAACTTTGAAAAATAAGGGACACCCTAATATACATATAACGCTGAAAATTGGTTCCTTACGAAAGTTCGCAACAAACATATTGTTTAAAATTAATAGCTATTTTATTGTATTTTCAAAGGTGGAATAAGAAATTAAATAGAAACCTAGTGATGTTTTAACTAGAAGGATGTTTTAGAATGGTCATTTGTCGTGTTCCAATATTTACGATAAATTATATTCGAAAATTTTCTCATAGATTTTGGCAGACATAGTTTTGTGATTTTAGCGCAGATCATTTTCGAACTTATCAATCAATAAAGTGAAAAATATCACAATCAATATTTTATCCTTAGGTCTCTTAAGTACAATTTAATTATTATTTTAATGTCATACTTTGTTTTGGTAATTGTTAACACTGCTGCTTTTATCTAAATTATTTAAAAATGAACAGTTCTGATAATCACTATCTTATTTATGAAAAAAATTGCTGCTGTGAAACAATAAGACAGAAATGTGTGTAAAATGTATGGTATCTTATTTATAAAAAGAATAAATAATTGCTGCTGTGAAACAATAAGACAGAAAAAAATGTATTCGATTACTAAATAAACAATAATTTATCTATAGTGTCATAGAACATCAATAAGAATTTAGATTACCATTAGAAGATAAGAAACCAGCTAGCACACAAGAATTTCCTGCTTTAATATTTTAAAAAACTTCTCGCTCGTACTTCCTTGCCACCCGTACAGCAAAGTGCCATACCGAGCGCCGAGCGGGCGCGGCGTCGGGAAATCAACACATACATCACTGCTCATACACACACGCGCGCCAGCCCCACTGAAGGGCACAAAAGCTTGGCCGACTGACTACCGTCGTCGGCAAGATATGTTATACAACGACGCATGTACCCACGTTTATATACCGCGCACCTCGCGTATTCGTCTTTCACGAAATCTATTGGAGCTTTTTTACTTTTAGCGTGTAACTTACAATTTATGTTTATTAGGCACATTACGCTCGCCTACTTACGGCTACCATTAATTTTATTTAATTAGACACAAAAGAACATATAAATTATTGTTTTTGGTGCACGAGTATTTGTAATAAATTTTGTTTTGGTGTAACATTATGTTCTCTAACGACGTGCATGAACGCCGAATACCTTACATAAAGATTTTGGTGAAAATTGATATTTTCGATAGTTGAAATTCCCAAACACTCACGGCCTTATTAATAAAAATTTTACTGTATGGATCATACTCGGATTAGTTACTCCGTGTTTGTCTTGTTTCCGCACATGTCGGCTGTCATATGTCAAAATAAGACAACACACGAAATAACTAAACCGAGGATAATCCAAGAAGTAAATTTTTTATTAATAGGACCGTTAGAATATAATGAATTGATTTTGAAATTAATCTCTCAACATTCAGATCAAATGTTTGACGTAAGTACCTACTTAATTCAATATTTTATTAATCCTTTCATTAATTAAATTAATAAATGTTACTGATTACATCTTTTTCGTATTTTGGGAGTCATTTACCTACTCTAAATCCTGATTTCTTGAGAGTCATACACCTACTCTAAGTCCTGATTTGAATACGAATATTCAACTCTTCCGAACTATTACGGAGGATTGCACGCTTTTGTGAGGTCTTTGCAAATTCAAACATGTACTTAATGTTTGAATTTGCAAAGACAGAATAATGGATTTTTCAGTAAAATCCTAACACAATTTCGTCCTCTTCAATGTCGATTGTTTTTTTTTTATTAAGTACCAGTACTGCCACTTTCAATTTTCACCATTTTAACATTAACCAAAATATAACGTACTTCACTGTCAATGTTAATATGAAGTCAAGGATACGAATCTCAAGAGAAACAATCCACTGCTATCGCTTCCCTCACACGTTCATTTCTGTAGCTCTCAAATAGCTTGACTATGGATTACATACCAAGTCTCGGGCTACCATAAGAGGAAAACTTGGGAAAGGCGCAATACTAAACTTAGGGCGATTTGGGACTAAATCATCTGTAAATATCACGTAACTATTATATTTTAAATCACAAAATGTGTAAGTCGTTATCTAAGAAAGGTGATCTTCTGTGTTACTTTAACAATTTAAAAATATTTACTTTGATTTTCTATGTCAAATCATATTTGATACTAGCTGTGCCCGCGAACTACGTTTCGCCATATATTTTTCCCCGTTTTTGCAACATTTTTATTGATTCTCAGCTCTTATTAGTCGTACCGTGATGTTATATAGCCTATAACCTTTCTCGATAAATGGACTGTCCAACACAAAAAGAAATTTTCAATTTGAATCAGTAGTTCTTGAGATTAGCGCGATCAACCAAACAAACAAACAAACTCCCAGCTTTATTATATTAGTATAGATTATTGTCAAATCGTTGATGTTTTCTAAACGGGAAGCTTTATACTCGTATTTTTGTTAAAAATAATAATATGTATTGTTTTATACTACATACTAAACTTGATAACCTCTAAAATCCTTTTGATACATAATTAAGTTATAATTCGCCGTGTTCTCATTATATTAAATTTCACCGCAACATACATACGACTATTTTCAGGCTACAGGGGCTTATTTTTTCGTTGTTAAAAGAATATTCCGACTTAAAACATGGTGGACATTCGTGAACGAAGCCCTAGCCATCTTGAAGACAAGACATTTTAGGTGGGTATTTTAACACAACTTCAATAGTTTTAATTAAGAATATATCGAGACACCGCCAGTCTCCACCAAACAGTACATTGGCAATAAAACAATTTCTTCGAAATTCGCTATTTCGACCCAGCGCGCGCCGGCCGCGTGAACGAAGTAGTATAGAATAACTATCTCGACGAAAATCTGTGTATGTAAGCTTATAACCTAAAGCAACTTCAGAGCTACGCGTCATATTTACAAGGGGCGAGAACCCTATAATATTTAAAGACGTGTATTGAAATTTGTCCTCTCGACGACTCCCTACGAGTTTAATATGGGAGAGCATTGCCCTTTTTCTTAGTTATTGCCCTTATTATTAGCTTTTGAGGGCTATTAAGCCAGATTGAAATACGTCATAATATAATATCTCAAAAACAACAGGTAAAATTATATTTAAAATGCTAACTTGGCTCGTATTGTAGCTCGTTTAAATAAACGAGTTACACTTTAGTTTTTTTGCATAGTAAGATTAGTGTAGAAGAAGATGTAAATATTCTGCCCAGTAATTTCACTGCCTATTTTACCCTTTAAACTAGAATAAAGCGATGCAATCAATCCTGCTTTGTGGCAGAAATAGGTAAGGTGGAACTATTCTCGCAAATGACTCAGTAATGAATGAAGCTCCTATTAAACTCGTGATATTAACGCGCAATAATTGTGGCTTTTCAAATTCTCCACTTTTATTGATAGCGGCGGTGCTCTTTGCCTGTATCTTATGTTACAGTAAGTGATGATAAAGTCTCAGAGGGAGGCAAACTCAACCCATAATCCGCGACTACAGAGTAAGTGACTTTTTTATCATGATCCTCTATGGACGACGTCAGTTAAAGAAATATAGTGCTGTGTGAAAATTTTGAAATCTATACCTGGCAAACATAAAAAAGACATTATTTCTAAACCGTTCCACCTCTACATCCGAACCGGGGATAGACTCAGGTTATGATCGTGAAGGCGGTTCAAACATATAGGTTGAAATTTCACATCATTCAATAAATTACCTTTTAAATAGGTATGGTTGTTGTAGCGTCCTGCCTGTCGTTCCTATACTATGTATAATAAGTTAGATTTTAAGTTAGTTTGTAAGATTTGTTTTCGACCTTTAACTCTGTACATATTAAGAAAATAAGCTTTTTCTTATTAGCATGCTCTATATATTTTAATTACTCTTTATTCTATATAGTTTATTTTTCATATTTATTATTTTCATATTTGTATCTATTTTCATAGTTTTCTTAATATATTATTTTTTATGTATGCGGACTACTCAAGTTCCATCACCCAAAAATGCACTGACTGTCATTTATTTTTCACTTTACGGTTTACTATCCTCTCATCCCAAAATGATCAATAGAAAGAGCAAGCTTATTTTCTTCTTCTAAATTCTAGTACTTGTTTTGTTTTATTCATTTGTTTTAGCTGTAATATAAAATTAGTATGTACGCTGAATCGTGAGTTCAGTCGTCGAGTTAGCTCGTACACTACGCACTGTAGTGCAGGCCGTTCCCGGGCCATTGGCATTGGCCCGGGACTCAAGAAGGCTCCGCGTAAATCTATCTCTAAACTAAATCTACCTGCTGCTGCCTAAACGCTTTGCCGAAGCTTCGGACGCCGTGGAAGAAGCTACCCTTCTATCGCCGTTTTACTTCGGTCCTGCGGAAGAAGCCACTGCCGATTTGCCTCTACGGGTTTCTTCTGATTATCGTCTCAGAGTGCTGAAGAGCATCACAACTGCGGGCCTGGTGTGACTGGGTTGTCGCCGTGTACTGAAACGACGCTGCTGTTACCATCTTCAGCTGTGTTCCTGTTTTCCCGCCATAGTTTCACGTTCCCCTAAGTCCGTATCGATCCTACCACTGGTGGTCACGTCGCGAGTGAATTCCCTTTTTCCCTGTCCCTCCTATTTCCCAGCAACGTCGTGTGTGTATATATTTTAGATGATCGAAATACTCTAAAATTTGCTTGTAAATAAATATTAACGTTTTGTACCATAATATTTTTATCTTTTGTAGTATAGTGTTTCCCTATTTCTCTCCCGATTTATCTGCTGCGTTACAGCTTCTCCCTCTCAGAGAAGTTGTAACGTTACATTGTACAGATAAAGCTTAACAATATTTAATTTAACTCAAGATTATAGCACAAATACAGTTGATTTAGCTTAGAACTGCTAAGAAAACAAACGAAACGAAGGCGAGTACAGATATCAATGCGCTGGTAAATTCAAATGTTGACCACTCAAAAGTAATATCGTCAGTTCCGCAAGTCACCGGCCGGCGGCAGCAGCGCTTCCCGCAACGATCCCCCGGGAACACTCACCTGCCAAACGCTTCCAGATTGGAAGCTTTTACTTTACTACCATCCCGAGTATGCTCTTTAGAGTGTTGGTCAGAAAACGAACCGATGGGAGTAGTGATCTAAAAGACCGGCTCCGCAGAGAATTCAAATTTTGCCCGTGCATTGCTATGAAATTCTAACCTTGTAATATTTAGGCATGAAGGTATTATTATTTTTGGCAGATTTCTGAGGCCTTGAGTTGACAGTAAATGCTGCAGCTAATAGTATTATGTTTATAATCCATTATTACATTTATTTTTATGTAATAATGGATGTGTCCTGAATCGTCCCTAAAATTTTCCAGGGTGATAAAAAAATAACCGTGTATAGATAATAACAGTTTTGGCCTAATCTTTAAGTAGATCGACGATAATCTTTAAGTAGATCGACGATCGTTATTATTTTTTAATAAAATAAAAATATATTTTATTCATTCGGTTTCTATTCATTTTATTCATTGTAGGTATGTATATGTTTTATTTATTTGGCTTTTGTATTTTTTTCATAATTGTTCAACTATGATCAATTATTTTAGATTCCACATACGACATTTTGGCCTTGAAAAAGGTTTTATAATTCGTCATTTATTTTTTGTAGTTTATTCGTTTAATATTTGTGACTGATTTCTTTAAAAAATTTTAATAAATTTCAATCATCATTAAATTCAATACAGGATTTTTTTTATCATGGCGTCAACCTTATGCTCTATTAAAAATCTATGGCGTCAACACGGTATTTTGAAAAGGTAGGTTCGAATCCTCTCTGAGGTGAATATTTCCTACGTTAATTTCAATAATGTTTGTAGTTTATTATTTTATTCAAAGTATATTCGCAAAAGCGGATTTAACAATTTACCTAATAAGGATTCTCTGTCAGTCACACTTGTAAAAATCTCTTCATTTAAATAATTTTTCATTTGTAATAGATAAATGCTTTCACTTGAGATAAACTCTTACCATGCTTATACAAACAATAATAACAAACCGAAATGGTATTTTGTCCGAATTATAACATCTATCAATAACTGGGATGCCACGTCGATGTTCCTCGGTCGGCCCCGTCCCCTTCATCCATCCTGCGTTTGATGCTGATGAATGGAGGAAACACGGCGATGCGAAGCCTGTTGAGTTCGCTATGCTTTATATCGTAATGTCAATACTTGGGAGTCTGGAGGTGGCTTGTGGGTTAGAGTAAGGCGTGCTGTCAACTCAAGCGATGTTTTGATAATAACTATCACATTCATAGTTTTCAACTTTCATAAATATGTGTGATATACACCTATAAAAGTTGAAAACTATGAATATGAACAATGTACATGATATCTTAAACTAAAAGGCTGTTTATTCCTTTGTTGAATTTACATTCCAGTGGGGCTAGAGGAGTTTGTATGGCAATTTTATTAGTTCTGCCACTCACCGCCGTGGCGCTAATAAAATTGCCATACAAACTCCTCGATTCGGATTTCGATTCGATTTTCGATTCTCCTGCGTGCTAGCCCCACAAAGTCAGTTTTACTCGATAGTAATCGTGGAATACAATGATTCCTTTTTACGTCGTAAGTTGTTATTTCTCGATAATTGCAGGAAACATCATAAATGCTAGCTTAGGTGTGTCTTACCATTAGACAGATGAACACCGAAAGTTGTCTCATTATGTATAAAAACAAAATTGAATTAGTGATTGTCATACATTAATATAATCGATACTGTTTCATATTACTTCACGTCAAATCTTCAAATCTAATTCAAATTTATGTTTAGATCGCAATACTGCAGTGGAAGTTACTGTAAACTTTACTGTCGCTACCGTATGTTTGAACAATACGGTCCCAAGGGATGAATCCAAACTGTTCCCTGGCTACTAAGTTGTAAATCCATCAAGAGAGCCCGGTAGCAAATCCTGTTATTTGCATACAAACTAGCAACAAAAGCCTTTTTACAGACATGAGACTAAACGTTAACTCTTTGACGCGCCGAAACAAAGAAACCTTGTCATGGTCTTTGACAATACGCAAAACGCAAATTCGCTTTGCGAGTAATTTGTTTGCACTTTTTGCTTGGCGGCCTTTTTTTCCCATCTTTAGTTTTTAAGTGGTCAGCGATGATTTAGCAATTTTAAAATATTTGACAGAATGATATTTTTATTTTATTCTTACCTAAGTCTAGTTCGGAATTTCTTTCTTTAACACCTATACTATTTGAAACATATCTCCATAGTGTCTGAACTTTATTATGTATACGCGAGTTCACAACATTTTCCTGCATGACTAACACCATTTGAATAAATATGTAAGTTGCGAGTGATTTCACAGCTCTCCAGAGTGTCTTAATTTAACGAATACAAAAAATCGATTACCTATGTGCCTAGTGACATATGAAAATCGAAGATTATGTTCAGTAACGGAGCGCCAAATTCAAGTCGACGTTCAACACAAGATCAAGAAGATCAAGAAGGGTTAATCCCACGCCGACCTAAGCCTGGAGCGCGATAATGAAACGTTTCGCATTGTTTCCCCGTCAGCAACACTCGAGCTAAAGCTTCAATATCGCGACTTGGCTCCAAACAAAACACAATCAGCATCCAGAGCCGATGATAAAACTGTGTTGTCCGGCGTCGGGGCCCGTGTACGAAGATACGCGTTGCGTGCGACCACACAATGAGCCGCCGACGTTGATTGATGGCCTCGCATTCAACGAATACATTACGATTTTTGCTTTCATTTCGTTCGATACGAGTGTCACAAGGTTATGATATCGAGGCGATGGTTACGAATGATCGGCGTAGGCGTTGCGATCTTCTCGATGTGGGCTAGGATTGCGCCGCAATACTTTTGCGAACCAACGATTTTCATTCTGGGGGACGATTCTCGCACTATTCGTTAAAAAGTTGGAATTCGATTTTTTTGAGCGGTAATCGTAGTTCAGCCCATCAGTTCAGTACACAGGACATGTCGAGCTCGGCTATTTCTTTATGGAAAATCACTTATATTGTTTAGAGTGCACGGGTGTAGTCGAAAGTCGAAACATCACTTTCATATTTGATGTGTTTTATTTTATTACTTTTTCAATGTTTTTAACTGTCGTATTAGATATATTTTATTTATTTTCAATTACATTAAATATTTACTGTATTGCATAGGTACTGTATGTGTGCATTTTTTGTCTGAATAAACACTTGAAAATACTCATTTATTCAAATTAAAATTATTGTATTGGAGGAGGATTATTTTTATCTAATATAAATAATTATTTCATATTATATAGATAAAAGGTTTAAATCTGATCTACTCAAGACAAGTCAAGGGACGTTCCTTCAAATAATGGCGGAGCTTGACTCATCCAGTGCTCTGATTGGCTGAGCTGTGACTACCGCCCGAGAAAAAAATCGATTTCGAACTTTTTTCGATTGCATGAGAATCAGCCCCCTGGTCCTTACCTACAAAACTGGATAAAACTAGTTAAAGGGCTACTGTTACACTGTACAAGTAGCTTCAAGCATACGCTAGTCCTACGCTAGACACGGATGACCCATCGACAAGGCCTACAACGCTGCGCTGCCTAAACGATTAGTATAATTTTTTGGAGTTTTCTATCTCTTTGCAGTAGTATAATTGTAGTTAACCCCCTTAGTCGTTCCTTATGACAATCACAGTTGAAAAGGCATCGGTGATACTCATACTCTAAATCCATCACTTCACACTATTTATTGATTAATGTATCGTATTTTGAATTTCATCGGTGTTATTACAACAAGTTCTTTAAAGATGTCTTAAGTGAGACACTGTTTAAATATGACGCTGTCCCTATCTATCCCTTTAAAATAAATGAAACAGCATCATGTTTAAACAATATCTGACTTAAGACAGTGTTTTAAAACTTTTTGTAGTGTAGGTGATCCAGAATCTGATGGCAAATATAGAGTTTAATGTACTGTAACTGTAATCATTAGAAAGCTCACTTAAGACTTTAGTTGAAAATATGACCGAGTAATTTAGAATGACGTATTTTTATCTTATCAGCTATCCGCTGTAAATCATTTATTAAATTTCTGTTTAAAGATTTCTAATCAATTGATAATTTTGGTGAATTTACAAACTTCGAGATAGGTTTCTATAGAATCTTGAACTATTCTCTATCTATCATTTTAAATGAAATGAAACAGCATCATGTTTAAACAGTGTCTAACTTTAGACAGTGTTTTAAAACTTTTCATAGTATGTATAGGTGAACCAGAATCTGGTGGCAAATGTAGGGTTGAATTTCCTGTAATAAACACAAAGTTAATATTATTTTCTTAGCTAATATATAAGGTATTTGGTCAATACCCTATCAAGCCGAAACCTACCCATGCTAACAAAGTCATATAAAAGATATGGCTTCACTGAAAATTAGTAATTTTAAAATTAATTTTCTAATTCCCCATACATTTTTTTCATAGACCCAACTACGTATTTGTATGGGAGTTTTAAAATAAATTTTACAATTTCGAATTTTCAATGACGCCATATTTTTTTATCTATGTTACTTTTGTCTATGTTTAATACTCTATCAAGCTGAAACCTACCCAGTTTCGGCTTGATAGAGTATTGACCAAACACGGTGTATAACTACTTAAATAATAATTATAGATTAATGATAGAGGTTGAAGATTTTTATTTTTAAACTTGTTAAAGAAATTTCAGCTCTACATTCGCTATCAGATTCTGGTACACCTATAACACCGTATTAGTTTAAAAACACCACTTTCATCAATAGAAAGCTTACTTAAAACTTTATTTGTTAATTGTGACAGAAGTTCCAAACATAATTAAAAAATATGACTTAGATTGACGTGTTTCTGTTTTATCAGTTATCCGCTGTAAATCATTTTGTTCTGATTAAAGATTTCTAATCAATTGATGGTTTTGGTGAACTTACAAACTACTGAGATTGGTTTCTATTGATTCTTGTATTATTCTCTATGTGACCTTTCATTAATGTATTGTTAGTATTTAGTCTGACTATATTCAATACCATACCTTAAAAAATTTAAAACTGAGAAATAAGGGCGTTCATCGCTATTATGTGGATCATAAAGTTCACATTGTGAAAATTAATAATATGTTAACTATTAAACTTTAATCACCGAAGCGAGACATGTTGGTGGTTCAAATATTCCTCCGTTCTGCAATAAGCTTTACCATAGCTTAGATAAAATTGTAATTAAACACAAAATCACATTATTACTATAATTATTTATTGGGTTTTATTCACATTTTCCTATTTTTAGTTACAAAACAATTTTCCTTCAATTAAAATAAAATTCCACTTTTGTACCTAATACTAAGTCATTGTCTACATCACAATTATGTTTTATGCTTAATTTTATACAATAAATATAGTGAATAAAAAACAACGATTTGTAGAAAGAAACATATATATTTAACGAGTGTTTCATCAACTAACAGAAAATTTATTTATTCAACATTATTAATTTATTACTTAGTACGAAATATAAAAATTGCAAATAAGGATGAAAATAAGAACCTTAGAAGACTTATTAAGACTTAGTATACAATAGTTTTTATCTCTTTTCAAATATAGATATTTGAAAATGTATAAGCAAAAAAAGTACTTAAGAAGAATTCTGTAAATATTTATAGATTGTAAATTCGAGAAAAGGTGAAAGTTTTTTGCTTGTTTGACACTTGAAAATACAGTTTCTTACAGCTGTTGGTCTATTTATAAATAAACTGCAATTGACGATACAACAAAATGACAATGACTGTTTTAAACTTTGAAATTAAATCACAAATGTAAAATTAATCCGCTTTAAATTGTGAACTATCGTAGTTTGTTAGTATCACTGACATCACAAACATAGGAGACGATAATAAAAATAAGCAAAATTTCTTTTTATTTAAACAATACTATGGTAATAAGTATAAGAGTCTTCGTTAAAATGCATTACACTGAAATACGCTTCTTGATATTATCACTTATTCTAATGTATTTTAATCGTTTACCTGGTTTTGTTTTTTTCAAAATATGTGATATAGTTAACTAAATAATAAGAATACAACAATATGGTAACAGTCTTAATTTTTTTTAGTCATTTAGGTATAGGCAATCATAGATTTGAACAGTGTATATAGAGAGATCCAAATTAAAAAAAAATATTTTATTAGCGCATTACAGATTTGATAATCTTCATTTTTACAAAGTTTACTTAACCAACTACAAATAAATATGGTTACCGACAATGACTTGAATTAAATTGTACAAATCCAACACGCTGATGTTCATATCTACCCTAAAATAATAATATTAATCACACTTTTTGACATTGTAATGTTCCACTTACATAGTTAATCAAACATCGAAATATGACTGGTTACATCTAGATATACTTACACAAATAACTTTTAAGTTTAAGTTCGTTAAATTATAATCATCACTTTAATACATTTTAAACACGAAGGAATGGTTGTCGCTACAGAAAGTCCACTTGTGAAAATATAATTTCTTCTTTACACTTAGATTATAAGGCGGTGAGACCGTAGTCTGACTTGATGACTGGCTGGCTGGTAGGGTTGAGTCCAGTGCCGCAGCCGGCAGTACCGACCGGGGAGCCATGCGTGGCGAGGTTGGCGACCATAGCCGGATCCATGCCACCATGTAGCCCCATCATGTGCAAATGATGCGGCGTCATCGGATGACCTGCACTCATTTGGTTCGGATGCGACATCGGGCTAATCGCCGGATCATGAGACAGATTCTGCTGCGCGCCGACACAATGCAAGTCATTCATAATGTTATCGGTAACATTCTCTATACTATCCGGCCTACCGTTGTTATTCGACTTTTTCTTGTCATTGTTATTTGTGTTCTTATTGGATCTACTCTTTGGTGTCGACTTAGCCGTGGTCGTGGTGACTCCGGCGGGGTTCGTTTTTCTCCTTACGTTTTTGGTGTTAGGCAATTTGTTGTCTTTTTTCCACTTCATGCGTCGGTTCTGGAACCAGATTTTGATTTGTCGTTCCGACAAGACTAGAGTGTGTGCTATTTCTATCCTTCTTCTTCTGGTTAGATACCTGTTGTAGTGAAACTCTTTTTCCAGCTCTAGTATCTGGTGTCGTGTATACGCCGTGCGTTGCCGCTTTGGCTCCATCCCAGGTTGGAAAGAGCCGTTAGCTGTAAAAGAAGAAATGCATTTAATTACATGGAATCAAGATTCTCACAACACGTTTTTATGAAAAGATGACACCGTAAAGTTCACACTATTATCTTTAGTATAAGAAAAAGAATATTGTTCTCCTATTATGTTGACTGGCGTGGTAATTTCATTGGCAAGTAATTCCACGTTGATGAAGCTTTTACTCCATTTTTTCATCATTACCAAGGGAAAAACTATTTCTTTAATCTCAGCAATACGATACTGAATGTTGGGAAAGACAATGCAAATGTGTTACATACAGTCTTATGTATATTCCTTCAAATGACATATAACACGTTTTATTAGACAATTTACTACATATTGCATTCCAAAAACTGTGCACTAGCTGCATTGGAGGTGGTGCGGAGTCAGGTTGAATTTCTGAGGAAAAATGATATGTTTTTGTATCTCATTTCTTACTTTTGAATCCAATACTTAAAACATCCAATATTAGACACCTAGAAATCCTATAATGTTAAAATTTCAAACACATTGTCTTATTCTTAACCTATTTTAACGATATCTGTGAAGTTGTCTATATTGGATGTTGATACGTAGTTATTATCAGTCGATAAGGTCTACTTTAGCTTAATACGTTAAAAAGAGATCAATACAGTCGTAATTAGGTTCGGTTTGGGCAAGTTCCTGGTTTCCAAGTGATCATGGCATTCATCATTATCATCATCATTTCAGCCAAGAGACGCCCACTGCTGGACATAGGCCTCCCCCAGGGATCTCCAAACCGATCGGTCCTGCGCCTCCCGCATCCAGCGGCTTCCCGCGACCTTCACCAGATCGTCGATCCAACTTGTGGTCGTCTACCAACGCTGCGTCTCCCGGTACGTGGCCGCCACTCAAGGACCTTTCCGCCCCAACGGCCGTCAGTCCTGCGAGCTATGTGTCCTGCCCACTGCCACTTAAGGTTTGCAATTCTTGCAATAACACATTATATTGAAGTCTCAGGTACGAATCCAGGCGAAGGTGAACCTTTTTATATTGACTTTAATACTTCAAGCAATATTGATTTGTTACAAGATGTGCCTGCAAAAATAGTTTGCCTTAGTAAGATTTCACTCCGTATTAAATTTTTATTTGTTAGACATTTTAATTTTTAAAACATAACAAACAGAAAAGCAGACCGTATCTTTGACTTTTATAGATAAAGTTAGACATATCGAATGTTTAAAGTTCTTAAAACTTTAAACATTCGATATGTCTAACGCAAAATTAATGAGTTTAAAAACATGCTTCTGGGCCTAACAATTTCGAGCAATTGACAAGAACAAAATGATTGTATAAACATAGTCAGCGTTAAACGTATTTGAAAAGCTTGTGCAGGGACCCCCACTTTGCCATCAGCTGCATCACAAAATGGCGTAAATATCACAAGCAGAGATTACGGAGGAATCATAGGAGAGATAACGTCCACAATAAGGAATAGACTTCGTTATGTATTTTATCAAGCAAAAAATTTTTTTATTCAAGTGTGCATTTCATCTTTGCTCAAGTGATAAATCCCATCTGAATCGATCGGCTCAGAATTTTTTTTTGTAATTTCAACATAATACAACAACTCTACACACTCAACCTACGTTCCGCTGCCAAAACTCACGCTAGAGTTTCCAACACATGGTTCTGAGTTTACCTCTGTCTCCTTCACACTTTCCACTATATAATCATTTGAGAAATAACTTTCCCCCTAAATTTAGATAGGCTAGTAGTAAGGTATCTTTCAAAAATAATATACAAAGTCACTTTCATAAATCTGATGAGCGCTCCACATTCTCGCGAGAATCTCGCGAGAACGCGAGAACAACACGAGAAGCGTGAATGTGGATCCGATTCGCATGTTCTCGCGTAGTTCTCCGACTTTTGTCGGTTTTTTGGCGCGAGACAAAGGCGCGAGAACTATATTGAGAACCTTGTACCAGGGTTGGAAAAAATCATGATTTTTTAATAAAATCCAATTAATCATAATTTATTGAATAAATCCTAATTTATCATGATTTTTATGATTTTTTCGTTTTTATCGTTACAAATTTTAATAAGTAAGCAACTATTCTGCGGAAACGAAAGAGGAAGAGGAAAAATTAAATATTTACCCAGTTCTGAGGCAACTATTTGGAGCGATAGCCTCCTCAGCATTAGTGGAAAGTTTTTTTTTACATTTGGCATTGTTTACTCGAAATTACGTAACAGACTAGGGACCAAAAACCTGGAAAATTAGTTTTTTAATCAAGAATTACAATAATGACACTGAAATATGAAATATCTGATTTACTCGGAAAATACATATACATAAAAATACATTTTTCTTCACAAAAATAAAGAATTTTGATTTAATCACTGATTTTGTGCCAACCCTGCCTTGTACCTTGTACCCAAGAAATTCTTGCCGAGGTTCTCGCGTACTTCTCGCGTAGATACTTGCCGAGACTCTCGCCGAGAATCTCGCGTGAATGTGGAGCGCTCATGAGAAAAGGTTTAGAGAAGCTTGAATCCACGTTCCATGACTGAGAGGGAGTTGATATTTCAATTGAATATGCTTGTTTCGTTTCTCGAAATTATGAACGTATGTAAAAATAATGCAATATCTACATTTATTATTGAGTGGGTTAATAAACTTATTATACTTATAACTACGTAAAAGAAGACCACTGACTGATGTCGCCAAGACCTTATCAGAAGGATGGAGAGGATAGACGGAATAGTACATTTCTATACAAGTGTGGAAATGACAATTCTGCACGTGCATCAAACGACGTTTTTTGATACATTTGCGAAAAAAATAAAACAACGAAAGGAAATCAATTAAAAAAAGTTTAATCGTTTGACAAGTCATAATTAACATTACAGTTAATTACAACTTGTATCGAAATGTATTTTTAAATTTAATTAATGTACCTATTACTTATATTTATGCTGTATAATTAGTCATAATTATCATACAAAAATTTGTACAGAAAACATTTTGATTAAATGCCTCCTTCTTGCATTTGTATTTTATATGCAGAAAGATAACAAAAAGCACTACTAGTCCAGAAAACTGCCAAAAAAAATTATTATAGAGGCAAAAGTAAAAAAAGTTTTAATAGCGTTCACTGTCACTGTCAGAGAAAATTGTTTTCTCTTGATACAGTCTATTATTCACCATACACGCCCTATCCACTATTAGACGTGACTCCATATTGGAAAATAGCTCGCGTGAGAGTACCACTGAATAATGTATATAGCAGCCTCGGTGGCTTTAATTAATGTGCATAATAATTACACGTGCACGCTCATGGGCTTCCTTTTTGTTTTGATTAATTGAGTCTAGCGAGATTCTAGTAAATTAGTTGATTTTACAAACAATATGCCGTGGATGCTTCGCTAGATGAGATATCACCTGGTGGACTAGATTGGGAGTATAGTCTAATTACACAAAAATTGATTAATGACAACAAATTGTAGTACTAATGTGCGCATTCTTTAGATGCAGATTATTAAAATTGCATATAATCCTAAAGTAGACATATCAATCTTATGACCAATTCGAATCCATAAAACCAACTATTCAGTTCCTTCCTCAGTCAGTTCCTTTTACTTGAACTTTGAACGGTGACTTGATAAAATTTTTATAGGAACCTCCTCGGACGTTTGTCTAACCGATGGAATACTAACTCACAGTCGTGGTTTATAATACTGTTACGGCATAAAGTAATCACGGCTTAGAAATACAGTAGATACAAGCATTTTAAGTTGTTAATTTAGAAGCGATTAGACAGAGATCCGACATCAACCGTGACGTCATTGTTTAGTACGGCCATATAAACTCCATGTAAATTGCCGTTTTGCTAGAAAGAGATGGAGAAAAATCTTTAATACCTTATATCTTGGTTGTTTTTTAAGTTTTTCGAAAACCGATTTTTTCTTTCAGTTTATTATATGAATGAGCTTCTATTAAAGCAAAAAAAAAATACATCTAGCCTACTGGTGGAGGCGACATCCATGTGCTGGAAAGTCAATGACAAAACCCAAAGAATGTACATTTATATCTATCCAACTGTTATGTCAACAAAACGTCTATTAATGTCAAACTTACAACATTGAATGTGATAAAAACAGGACTACAAAAGTAAAATAACTTAATTTCGAAGCTTAATTTCGATCTAAGAAATGAAGTTGCCGTCGATGGAAAGTTGAATGTAATTTCCTTTTCTGCCTCCAGGGAAATTGCTTTTACATCAAAGCAATTTCGTGGAAGACACATTTCTATAGTCATTATTGAGAATCATTCTTCAATGAGAATGTTATAATGGAGCTATTGATACAATCACTTTGATTCGATGTTTGCATTATAACACCTCTTTAATTTCGTAATGAGGAAATTAAGCCTATTCTGTAGCTTTTTGCAATATATTAGCTAAATTGATTCTTTGTACAAAGTTACAGAATTGGTAAGGACGACAAATTACAGGCAGTAAGGCTGAGCAGAACTTAACTGCTGCAACGATCGCAGTAAAAAATATACTTATTTAGTTTTTTTATACGGTAAAATAAGGAGATTAACAAGATGTTCACATCGCCTTCTTTTGTACCAGGTTTAGCTTTATAACAAAAGCTTATAAATTTTGTTTTTTAAATGTTAAACCTACAATATTTTAAATACGACTTGTTTTTATTGAGTTCATTCGTAACTTACTTAGGATAATGAAACTAAATTTATATCTCGACAAAGTTAGGTACCTCAAAAACTACGGAATCCTTGTTATACATTTAACCTGACCTCACATTTTATAATACACCTATTGTAAATAAAAAAATCCAAAAGAGTCCTAGGTAGGAAAAACCAAACATACGTCTTTTCTTATTCGACTCATAATTCATTCAGTTCATTTTGCGTCAAAAAATAAACAAATTTTAGTAAAGTTTGAAAGGTCAATTGAAGAGCTAGGTAAAAATAAGAAAACTAGCATCTCAAAAGAAAATATTTACACTTAAAGCCGGGGCATCAAACATAGCTTCAAATCTTTGCACAGCTAGGTGCAAGACTTTTGCATTATAGTTAGACATACAGCACATACACAGTCTATTATTTGAATTTTAAACGCACTGAAATGCGGCAAAAGCATGGGGGTCTCTATTTTTGAAGTATTCGTATGGCGTTGAGCGCTTGTCGAGCGTGTTTCGCACTCGATTTGTATTGATTTTTGTTTCGTTTTTATTGAAAATCAATATTATTTCGATTTTCATCAAAAACGAAACGAAAATCAGTAGAAATCGAGCAAAGATTACGTTTAACGATCACTTGACACCAGACGAATGGTTTGAAACGTAAATTTTTGGATCATTCGCCTAGCGTCGAGCGTTCCTCGATGTCTTCTGCGTTAGACGTTAACTGACTTTCGTTTCATCTATACAAATAAATAAAATTGAAGTGTCTGTTTGTAATGTTAAAATAACAAATTTTTACTAAATGGGTATGAATGTATGTCAGGTACCAATAACAAAAACACAATCAAAATTTTTTTTGTCTGTCTGTCTGTTTGTTTGGTCCGGGATTCTGATTTTTAACATAGGCTACTTTTTATCAAGATCTTAGAAGAAATTGCCAACACAAATCCAAATGCTGCCAAAAGTTACTATTCCATGCGGACGTAGTCGCGGACACAGCTAGTTTTCAATAAAAATCAATATAACTTTACAACGAATTTCAAAATCATTCTGATTTTCATTAAAATAGAAGTGAAAATAACAAAAAATCCAGCGAAGACGACGCTTGACGAGCGCTCGACGTCGGAGAAATTATTAAACAAACATTTTTTTTTACCAAAAATATAACCAACTTTAAGAGCATCAAAAAGTCGTAAATAATATTGTAAGAATACATACAACATCACAATTTTATACTGAAGTTGGCAAAGGTGGCAAAGGTTCAATAGTTCATTTAATTGCCCATGTGTGTACAGTGACCTCCTGTCAAGCTTGGGAGCTTATTGTACCTTGAGGTACAGTAAGCTCCTATTCCAGCTTTACATGTACGAGTACACTACGAAAACCGCAAATATTACGAGCGACATAAGAACGGCCCAAAAGTCAAACGGTATAGCTTGACGAGGAGCTTACTGTACATTTATGTATACCAAAATGTAGAGAAAAATTCCAAAATTCCGAAAAATACATCATTTCCATTTTTTATTTAAATAAAACTAGGTAAAAACGAAATAATTATGAATGTTAAATTGCGTTTAGTTTCGACTTCTATAAAACCTGTTATTGCGTACCGGATTTTATTTTTTTCTGCGTGTAACGGTTTCTATAATATAGAATTTGTTTCTAATCACAATACTGAATTCGAGTGATTCAAAAATCTTTTAAATTAGGATCAGTAGAAAAAAGTTTCGCATGTGATTCGTGTTCGAATTCAAGATACGTTTCCAATGATTCAAATAGGTATGCGTCTCCAGCCCCCTAACCATGATCGCCTAAAACAATATTGAAACCGCACTGAGAGCGGGATAGCGATATACGCAGCAAGAGCGGTGTCTCTGTTTCAATATTGTTTTAACTTTGCTATAAGCAATCTTGGTAAGGCCCCTGGTCGTGTGTTCGTGTGCTCAAACTTTGAACATAGAGTGCACAGAGTCAAACGCCCGTGCAACATAAGCTTTGAAGAGCTACATTTGGCGCTATTAGTAGCGGAATAAAAGAGGTTATTGAAGTCTTCAATTACTGTCGATGCTAATTCTGTGTGCTTCACTAATATAAATAGATTATTTATTGACGGAATATTAAATTATACGATTTGACAAAGTTAGTGTTAGTAGCGCGAAATTAATCTATATTAAAACATTAAAGTACTTGACGGAATAAAATATTTGACGGAAGCTCTATAAATAATTTTTCTTCCAACTATGCTTTAATTTCATCATAATCACACTGAAAACTGAGCACGAAGCGAGTCTTTAGTGCTCAAGAGCAAAAAAAAATTATGAAATTTCATTATTGCACAGGTTTGTTTTTTTTAATCGCACAAAGAAGTTAGCAATCTCAATGGAATAGTTATCAATTCAGCCAGCGGATATCGATACTTTCTTAGTTTATATTTACGTACTAGCTGTGCCCGCGAACTACGTTTCGCGATCAAAATACTTAACACAGTGTTTACTTTTTCCTCCATTTTATTCCATAATGATTCAACTTTATTCTGCCTTTCTTGAACATCGGCCATTTCGAAATTAGGACAATTTTCGTAGGTTCGTAATGCTCTTTTTCTAATAGTCCACAAAATTAAATACATTACATATTACTATAAACACTAAGTATTATTATTTTTTAGATACATTATTGATATTAATTCCTCTTCAGTAGAAAGAACTACACAGTTGCAAGAATAATCTTTATCGTATTCATGTTTCGAATTAAAATAAACAATTGTTAAATAAATTAGAACTGTATAAGAATAAAGTTTAGATTTTATAATGGGTGTCGGTAACACCAACAAAATATATTTTTTGGATATGACAACTTGGCCAATTAAGACTGGTCGTACAGTAAGCTCCTTGTCAAGCTATACTGTTTGACCTTTGGACCGTTCTTATGTCGCTCGTAATACTGGCGGTTTTCGTAGAGTTAATGTATAGCATGAATGGGGGGGTTACTGTACAAATACGTTTTCCGTATTCGATTTCCGATCACGGAATACAGACACGGAGTTTCGTGAACGTAGCGCAGACGTTCGATTCTTCTCATTCGGGATTTCTACCATTCTACCTAAACGTACGTACAGAACGTGTTCCGTTCGTAAAAAAACGAACGTGTGCGGCAGTCAATTCGTATTTTGTATAGATTTGATGCATTCGGATGCATTCAGTAAACGATTGCGAAAAAACGTATTTATGCGGTCAGCCTTAAAATCTATTGAGACTTCCGTTTTTGTAACGTGTACGTGCGATATAGTGCTGCTGGCATAGTTCGGTTAGCAAATCCAACACACAATCTTGGAGTTATCGTTAGTTAGTTCACGATCGTTGCATTATCACGGTCTCGAAGGACACTAAACACAGGTAACATCTAACATCGAACATCTAATAGGCCCCGAAGCGGTTCTCAAACTTTTTTGGTGACGGAACCCTTTTGGAAAGCGAAATACTTGACGGAACCCTAAAATAAAACAATGGTTTTTAAAAGTGTATGCTTTATTAATAAGCATAATAAAAGTACGACCAGAGAGGGTGTTTTGATTTTTTCTAAATTATTGCGGAACCCCTATAGGGGTATTGTGGAGCCCTAGGGTTCCGCGGAACACACTTAGAGCATGGCTGCTCTAGGTACTCTTCAGGGCCTACTTTCATTTAATACCCCTATTGCTGGGTTTGAAAAGCAACTGTTATCTGTCTTTTTTGAGCGGCAGCCATGTTGAATTTACGTCAATGTTGCTACGTTTATAGTGCTCTACTGATCAAGGCCTTTCATTTGATACCCATATTGCTGGGTTTAGAAACGAACTTTTATCCGTTTTTTTTTGAGCAGCGGCCATATTAAATTTTATGCTATTTTCCTAGGTTCATAGTGCTCTGTCCCCTTGGCGATAGCCTGACCAGTTGGTCAGGCTTGCCCGGGCGCGTGGGTAGTGGAGTCGCAGTGTGGACCTTACCTAGCGCGCCCATAAGGGCAGGAAGAACACCGGGGGGTTTTAGTGGGTAGGCTTGGCACTCTGCCGAGAGAGCCCCACACACGCTCGCCGTCTAGCCAACGGCGGGTACGGTGCGGTTACGCATTTGCCCCCGAAAAAAAAAAAAAAGGTTCATAGTGCTCTACTCTTCGAGGCCTTACATTTGATACCTATATTGCTAGGTTTGGAAACGAACTTTAATCCACCTTTTTTGAGCGATGGCCATGTCGAATTTACGTCAATATTGCTAGGTCCATAGTGCTCTACTCTTGAAGACCTTTCATTTGATACCTATATTGCTAGGTTTGGAAACGAACTTTAATCCACCTTTTTTGAGCGATGGCCATGTCGAATTTACGTCAATATTGCTAGGTCCATAGTGCTCTACTCTTGAAGACCTTTCATTTGATACCTATATTGCTAGGTTTGGAAACGAACTTTAATCCACCTTTTTTGAGCGATGGCCATGTCAAATTTACGTCAATATTGCTAGGTCCATAGTGCTCTACTCTTGAAGACCTTTCATTTGATACCTATATTGCTAGGTTTGGAAACGAACTTTAATCCACCTTTTTTGAGCGATGGCCATGTCGAATTTACGTCAATATTGCTAGGTCCATATTGCTCTACTCTTGAAGACCTTACCTTTGATACCTATATTGCTAGATTATAAAACGAACTTTTATCCACCTTTATTGAGCGGCGGCCATGTTGAATTTATGTCAGTGTTGCTAGGTTCATAGTGCTCTACTCATTAGGGCCTTTCATTAGATACCCATATTGCTGGGTTCCAAAACGAACTTTTATCCTTTTTTTGAGCGGCGGCCATGTTGAATTTAGGTCGATTTACCTAGGTACCTAATGCTCTACTCTTCAAGGCCTTTCATTTGATACCCATATTGCTAGATTTGGAAACTAACTTTTATCCACCTTTTTTGAGCGGCGGCCATGTTGAATTTATGTCAATGTTGCTAGGTTTATAGTGCTCTACTCTTCAAGGCCTTTCATTTGATACCCATATTGCTAGATTTGGAAACTAACTTTTATCCACCTTTTTTGAGCGGCGGCTATGTTGAATTTACGTCAATGTTGCTACGTTCATAGTGCTCTACTGATCAAGGCCTTTCATTTGATACCCATATTGCTGAGTTTAGAAACGAACTGTTATCCGTTTTTTTGAGCAGCGGCCATATTAAATTTTATGCTATTTTCCTAGGTTCATAGTGCTCTACTCTTCAAGGCCTTACATTTGATACCTATATTGCTAGGTTTGGAAACGAACTTTAATCCACCTTTTTTAAGCGATGGCCATGTCGAATTTACGTCAATATTGCTAGGTCCATAGTGCTCTACTCTTGAAGACCTTTCATTTGATACCTATATTGCTAGTTTATAAAACGAACTTTTATCCACCTTTATTGAGCGGCGGCCATGTTGAATTTATGTCAGTGTTGCTAAGTTCATAGTGCTCTACTCATTAGGGCCTTTCATTTGATACCCATATTGCTGGGTTTCAAAACGAACTTTTATCCTTTTTTTGAGCGGCGGCCATGTTGAATTTAGGTCGATTTTCCTAGGTACCTAATGCTCTACTCTTCAAGGCCTTTCATTTGATACCCATATTGCTAGGTTTGGAAACAAACTTTTATCCCCCTTTTTTGAGCGGCGGCCATGTTGAATTTATGTCAATGTTGCTAGGTTCATAGTGCTCTACTCTTCAAGGCCTTTCATTTGATACCCATATTGCTAGATTTGGAAACTAACTTTTATCCACCTTTTTTGAGCGGCGGCTATGTTGAATTTACGTCAATGTTGCTACGTTCATAGTGCTCTACTGATCAAGGCCTTTCATTTGATACCCATATTGTTGAGTTTAGAAACGAACTGTTATCCGTTTTTATGAGCAGCGGCCATATTAAATTTTATGCTATTTTCCTAGGTTCATAGTGCTCTACTCTTCAAGGCCTTACATTTGATACCTATATTGCTAGGTTTGGAAACGAACTTTAATCCATCTTTTTTGAGCGATGGCCATGTCGAATTTACGTCAATATTGCTAGGTTCATAGTGCTCTACTCTTGAAGACCTTTCATTTGATACCTATATTGCTAGATTATAAAACGAACTTTTATCCACCTTTATTGAGCGGCGGCCATATTGAATTTATGTCAGTGTTGCTAGGTTCATAGTGCTCTACTCATTAGGGCCTTTCATTTGATACCCATATTGCTGGGTTTCAAAACGAACTTTTATCCTTTTTTGAGCGGCGGCCATGTTGAATTTGGGTCGATTTTCCTAGGTACCTAATGCTCTACTCTTCAAGGCCTTTCATTTGATACCCATATTGCTAGGTTTGGAAACTAACTTTTATCCACATTTTTTGAGCGGCGGCCATGTTGAATTTATGTCAATGTTGGTAGGTTCATAGTGCTCTACTCTTCAAGGCCTTTCATTTGATACCCATATTGCTAGATTTGGAAACTAACATTTATCCACCTTTTTTGAGCGGCGGCTATGTTGAATTTATGTCAATGTTGCTAGGTTCATAGTACTCTACTCATCAATGCCTTTCATTTGATACCTATATTGCTAGGTTTGGAAACGAAATTTTATCCACCTTTTTTGAGCGGCAGCTATGCTGAATTTACGTCAATGTTGCTAGGTTCATAGTACTCTACTCATCAAGGCCTTCCATTTGATACCCATATTGCTGGGTTTGGAAACGAATTTTTATCCGTTTTATTTGAGCGGCGGCCATGTTGAATTTAGGGCGATTTTCCTAAGTTCATAGTGTTCTACTCATCAAGGCCTTTCATTTGATATGCATATCGCTGGGTTTGGAATCGAACTTTATCGGCAGTCATGTCAAATTAAGTCAACGTGGCTAGGTTCAATGTGTTCTACTCTTTAGGTTCTTCGTTCGATATCCATGTTCCTTGGGTGGATCCGAAAAAATGTGATTAGATTTTTGATTTTCATTTTCTCATTTTAGACATTAGGATCAAGAGTCCCGTCCCGTCCCTCTACGCGTTACCCAGAACATTGCAGTCAGATATTTTTTTTAATTATCAATATTAATCTATTACTTTTAATAGTTTTAAATGGATGAAAGAGTTTGATTCCTTAGTCCTAATGTAAAAACATAAAACACCTTTCAAAATACCTTGAAAGGGGTATCTTTACTTTTCAACATTTCAAATATTTCAAAAATTGTACCGATTTTGTGAAAATTAGTCAAGAATAAAACCAATCAACAAATTTTATTGCGACTCGATATTATCATAAAAATGCTTTATACATTGGTTGTATGGCTTGATCCTTTTGCCTTACCACCACTGTACGACATAAGAAAAAGACAATTTGGTTGGCGAAATCCAGTTGGGCCCAGCCATTAACAGAAAATATTAAATTTTATTTATACTATGTGAAACACTTCATTCCTGCCTTTCAACTTTCGAAATCCAATAACTTAAGATCAGGCTGAATGCCGTAGTTCCATTGCCTTTCCTTCGTGGAAGAAAATACCTTCTCTCTGTACTATGTGACAGACTTGTCAAAATAATTTCACGTGCGCCATGTTGTTTTTCTACCTAAAGCATTGTTCGAAAATTTTATATGGTATTTTTTCACTAAAAATAAAAAGTGAATTTAAACAAACGAAATTATGCCTAAATGTTCTTCCGGAAAATTCTAAGCATTGTGGTGTAAGCCATATCAAATTCTGTCCAGTAGTTTCGGAGATCTTTCCGGACAAACAGACAAACAAACAAACAAACAAACAAACAAATAAACAAACAAACAAACAAACAAACAATTTTTTTAAAAACTATTCTATCGTGTTCTGCTAATGATTTTAAGGCGACCTGTGTATTTTTTTTCTTAATATTTCGCAATTACAGATTTTTGTACCCCTACGATTTTATTATATATGGAGATTATTCATATCCTACTTGTTCCAAATTTAAAAATGATTGCTGCCAACTATGATTTAAAAATGTAAATTAGGGGGAACTTTAATAATTTTGCGTGACAATATTTTTGGAATCGTTAAAGTGTGATACTGTCTTATTTTGAGTGCTTCGTATTAAGAATTAAAATGGAATCATCAAGCGATTCATTAACTCCGGAAAACATTTTAAATGAAGCCAACAGTGTTATAGAAAACCTTTTACCCTTAAAATCACGAGTACAAATACATAAAATCTTAAACTTCTATTTTCATTTTTTGACGTGAGTTTTTTTTTCTACTATTCCTATAGATAATAGTTGAAAGAAAAGCAGATTATGCACCTCGCCTTAACAGGCACTCGGTGCTCGGTGCAATAATCTACTATTATATCTCTAACTGTACACATGTATAAAATAAATTTGTATAAACAAGAGCTTGTTTTTTAAGAGATTATTATCGGCTAAAAATTGAAGTTAACTAAAATGCATAACGACCTTAACATTTTTGTATATAAAAATGAAAATACATAATAAAAATCCAAGCGAGAGGACTTACAACTTTTCACATAGCTACGCGTACCTAACCACCGAGATAAGGGAAAAAAACACCAATGAAACTGAAACAAAAACGTACACCTATATCACTAGAGTTGTAGGCGCTCGGAGCCTTGAGTTCCGCCCACACACTGAAGAGAGACAGATATAGGGATGAGGCCGGGATGGCCGGGAGCGCTTGGAATTTCTTTGAGAATCTCCGCGGCTGGTATGTGCGGTCGGCGAGATTTCTAGTGGTCACACTGACATGCCCACGTTGATCCGGGTCCATCGCCACTCCAGTATAAATGAGGTCCCAGAGTTAGGGTTTACAGATCAATGGTGTCGCTTTAAAACAATTCCGAATAAACCAACTGGAAATTGGCAACCGATAAATTAATTTGTTCTACTCTTACACAATATATAATCGCGAATAGTCGCTATTATTTAACATTAAATTTCATTTGTTTGCACTAATCTCTAAAGCTACTCATCATTTTATAGAAATATACACTAAATCTGCAATCCTTTTAATATTTATTGAATTTAATAAGTAATAACTAATTGTATAGTAATATGTACCTATAACAGATATTTTATTCCGTTAAATAATAAATCATTTTTCTACAGCAAATTATTTGCCACGAAAATATTAATTTTATTGTATGATATACGAGTATGTTTGAGGTTAGGGTTGATGTTATATTTTGCAAAAAAATATTCTCCTTTTCATTAGAAACTGGCACAAACTTGATTTGACTTTCAAGCTCGACCAACCAATTCGCTTATTGAATTTAGAGTTACAAAATAAACTTTATCTTTTAATCAATAAAATCAATAATATTTAGAGTATGGGTTGTATTAGATTTTTCATAATGACTTTTATTAATTTTTTATTTAACAATTCCTTACACTCGAGTATTGCCTTGAAAATGTCATGAATAGTACGGACCCCACCCAACTGATTAGTACGGGACGATCGATCTATTGCATTGGTACTACAAAGCCTCTTAATTCATAACAAAACAGAATGCACACAATAACCATATCTGTGATCCGTGTCATAGTTCTTTAGCCTGACACATGCACCGTACACATGCCTATCAGCGATCACTATCAGTCGAAATGGCAGCTGGAAACAATGGCGGAGCCTTAATATCCGATGCACGAAGCCGCTATGGAGCAACCGGTGTATGGTCCCACGGCGGGAGTGGAACGTGGGATATTTGGTATTGAAAGGTGAAGCTGCCTCTGAAGATTTGAAAGGTTACAGAATGTCACCGTATTGCACCGAATGTCGCGTTGTTTTACACTTTCATTAAATCATTTCACAAATAGTTGTGTACGTGGATCCACATAGGTCGGATTCCGATATGAAGATAGTATATGTGTCAATCTGGGTCTCCAAAGTTGGGCACACACAGATTCACCAAAATCCATCCAGTTGATTTTGCATGGATAACATACGTGGACATCGTCAAAAACTTTCACTTTTATGCTATACATAAAAATAAAAGAACATACAGTAACCAAGTCAACAGCTGTTTTTATCATAAAAATTAATATTTTGTGGCATGATTACTACTCTAAATACTGACATTATATCACAGACGTATAAAGTACGTCTATCCATCAACTTTTGGCATTTTGTAAAAGAGAAACAGAGTTTCATTCTTGTAAAAGAAGCATTGTATGCTTCTTTTAAATTTCTATTTGATCCTTTTTACTTAACTTCACACCAAATATGTTCAATTGGATTTAAATCCAGGCTAATCGGTGCCCAATCTATATTGGCGTATATAGAGGGGGTGCCGGTCGGGCAGTGCCCTCCCTAGAATGTTAGGCTATCCTTTCAAAATTCTAGAATGGACGCCAAATAGTGATAACTTCAAATACAAAAATCAAGGGCTAGGCCCACCCCAAAAAAAAATCTGGATACGCCAATGCCAATCTAAAATAGAAACATTGTGAATCACGGAATTCTGAGCGTGCAGTATGCTTTGGGTCAATATCATACTGGAATAAGCAAATGACTGGAAGTTCGAATTCAGCGTAGGATACTCGTAACATTATTTCCTCCAGTATATTTCGATACTGAAATTGGTCCATATTTCCTTCAAAGAGCTTAACAGTAACAGTCCCGACTCCGTTACCCTGAATCTGATCATAAAAAAAAACATTTTTTTCACTGTTTGACTCTCCAGTTTTCATATTGTATGGCAAAAGCGATACGGGCTTGCCTATTACCGCAATATCAACATCGTATCTTCCTTGCTATCCTTCCAAACAACTTCTCTTCCACGAAACACCTCCCAATGGTTAGTGCTGAGATAACTGAGAAGCTGCTTTCACCAAAAGTCTTTTCTTAGTTCATTGGACGCTTTAAAAGAATATTGCTTTGCCAAATCATGTGGCCGAGCGTACGAGGTTTGTATCGTCTCGATGATATGTCTTCCTTTATCAGGCACGCGCGGTATATTTAAAGTAGTTTGTTATGTATTAAAATGTTTCATAGCTTGGAAAACTACTGTTTTCGAGCATTGCAAATAGTTTGCGATTATTTTATACAACTAATTCTTTTCACGAAGCTTCATTATAATTTCTCCTGTAGGTTTAATGCAAGTTTTATATCATCCCGTTTCATAAAATAAAGTGAACAGATTTTCTAATTTTTCAAAAATAAAAGGCACCAAAATTAAACAAAAAGTGTACATACAAAGAGTATTCTTAATGAATCATCCTTTTTAAAAAATATATTCGGCGTTCTTAATAATATGACCAGCCAGAATTAATACTACCTACGTTCACATTAATATAAATGTTATGTATAAAATAATCCTTTTCATTTATATTATTACACGTACCTAAATCAAATAAATGCTCAAATAGTACGAAAGTATTTTCCGATAAGTACTACACAAATTTAAAGAAACATAAATTTTAATATGTAATTTATGCGAAATTGTTGGTGAAAAAAAAAGCTGGTTTAATAATCGTTCTCAATTATATGGCCACAACTGTAAATTCATGTACAGGGAGTGAAAATAGGAATAAACGGTTGTATAGAAAAATCGTTATGAGATTATACTATATCTACTCTCTCCGCATGAAGCCGGATGTGGATTGAAAGATTTTTATTAAAAAATTTATTTTATATTTATCCAAAAAGTTATGGCTGAAATTATTTTTTTCATACCGAGTTAATAAGTTTAAAGTCAGAGGTTATAATTTTTTAAAAAAATACAGTTTTATATTTGACATATGGTCACATTTCAATCAGGTACTAAGTTCCAGAAATACGAGCACCTTTACTATAATAATGTAACAGGTTCCCGATATAAATTCTTTTTAGGTCGATATCTTAATGTAACTCGTTTTGATAGTTTTTTGAATTCGGTCGTTATCTTACGAGGAAATGCGAAATATGCTTTAGTTGCAATAATGCATGTATGGCAAAATAATTTTCCATAACAAATTGTAAATGTGTCAAAGCCAAAAGATATTTATTAATTTAATCGTTATAATCTTACATATCAGTCCACGATACAATCTGTAGGCAGTTAATGAGCCTTTAATATAACAGTTCATTATGAAGAACGCAAAACAAGACCGTTACTGCTACCGGAGCGTTCCATCTTCGCTTCGTTAGCCGTATCACGTCACCCAGGACGATGACAATCTCGCTCGAATTACCGGCTACCTGACCGATGTGTGGTCTCATAACCGATCTGTTTATCTCGAGTTTCTCGAGTCGATCTTGCGACGCATGCGCTATCAAACCTGCCCGGTGGTCCGTTCATTACGTCCGACTTGCGACGAACCTACCCATCCCACTATTGTACCAATGAAAAATGTTGCCCCAATGACAGGTGTCGATAAGAAAACTCGAGAGACTTAAAAAGCAAGCGCGAATATGATGCTAGCAATTTCTTCGGCGATCAATCAACTGAACCGGTTCATTAGCGCTCTTGACCCAATGAATGAGCACTTGCGTCACGTGCCAAAAGAAATGTTTTGTGTTATTTTCGAGTAAGAATTACTATTTATAACCTCCCTGTCGACACTGGTTAATTTCGTATAAAATCATGTACAATGTGATCATAATTTACGATAATTTCAATAGTAGGAGCTGTCAACGTTACAAGAATTATTACAGTGACTAAAAGCCTGCGTGATAGTGACTGCATTGACGTGAGGACTAAATGAATAATGGTATATCTTCTGCAGTTTCGAGTTTACACTTGATACAAACATGTTATGAAGACAATGGTTTTGGTTGAGTAGTTTTGTTTAATAAAATAAAGTGAAAAACTGAGTGGTTCATGAATTATGGACCTTTGAGTTGAGAGAGCATTCAACAAAAAAATTGTTTGTGCTTTTTGTAGAAGGTATTTTGGAAACCAGCTATATCACTTTGGCTAGCTATAGTGCAGACTAGAACACTCAAAATACGACAAATCCTCTTCTCAAATTTAGTAGTTCGATATCATACGAGACATGTAAGGTCGCCAACAGTTCGCACAGCATCTCCCTGAACCTCATCAAATTATCCAAGCTGATACTTTGGTGCTCCTCTCACAATTGACGGTAGTAATTGAGAAGTAGTCAAAAGAGACATGTACAACATAAGCCCGGCTTATAAGATTTGTACAATAAAATCTTTGAACCGGCGAGAAGTATCGCTTTGACTTATTAAGATAAGCACATCAAGCTGCCTTCTTAAATAAACCAATTGAACTTAAATTTTTGGTGATTTCGGAACTGGACGTCACCAGAAATATCAACACCAAGGATCCCAATGCTGTTTGTTACTACTCGTAGGAGGAGTTTGTCAAGGAACTGTGGTGCAGCAAATAGGTTTTTTGCGGTGATCGCACAATTTTGCCTCTGTTCAGGGTAATATTGGACTTAATTTTGTCAACCCCAATCGGAGAATTTAGCAAGTATTCTCGATTCCTGTCACTTGTTTTTGGCAACATTCACCACAACAGACTAACGGCTTAGGACAATCCGAAGCGGTATGCTGTCACTTCTTGTTTTAAATAAAAAGAATGTGATAGCATGCCACTTAAGATTGTCCTAAACTAAGACAAGATTGGCGCAATTATTAATTTATTAGCTTAAGAAATTTTAACATAACGCACATATTAAGCGTCTCGAGTACTATAATCTGCATTGCAATGAATTCTGTTTATACACAAAAATTAATATGCAGCATATGCATATAGTGTTGAAGACAGAACCGAGCCTTGACAGTATTTATGCCTATGCTGTCAAATCAATAAGCATTAGCAGTCTTACAAATAAAAATGAGTTATACCACATTTATTCCACCCTTATACTAGGTATAGTTATACTTAGTATAAAACGAGAATAACGCTAGAATATTTTTTGACAAATAAACGAGGTTTATCTTCGGTATAGCTATTCTTCCGATCTATCAAAATGCACAATATGGCAACAGCGCAATCAAAGAGAAATGTACAAAAAAGTAACATCTTATCTGTGAAAGCTGTCAGTTTTTCGACCGGGCGACCGTTTTGTTGATTGGTTTCATTTCTATATTAGTATATTTGGTGATACTTTCGTGTAAATAATTATATTAATTTGAATATAGTTAAATTTCGATAAAGAAATTTGATTTTTTTTCAAAAAATGCTGAATAAATCAATAAATAAATTTCGTCTCGGGCGGGGATCGAACCCGTGTCTCCAACGTACCGTATTGACGCTTTGACCACTTCGACCACCGAGCTCTTATCAGCTCCGACGAAATCCTTAACTGTATTGATCTCATTAATTTGGGGGAGGAGGGGTGGGGGGTGGAGATGGCTATGCTCGGAGTTCCTTTATGTGAACACATCAGTAATGATGAGATCCGTAAAAGACGCCGCGTTGGTAAGCCCCCCAAAAGGTGGACCGACGACCTGATGAAGGTCGCGGGAAGCCGCTGGATGCGGGAGGCGCAGGAGCGATCGGTGTGGAGATCCTTGGGGGACGGCTATGACCATCAGTGGGCATCTCTTGGCTGAAAGATGATGATGATTGATCTCATTTGAACTTTGTTAATTTTTAACAGTGAATAAAGACTACTTTAGTGTATTCATTAACTATATTTAAATATAATAACCTCAAATGACCATAGCAAACAAGCACAAATCGAGTTATACTAGGTTTATACAAGGGTGCGGGCTGGTATAACTTCGGAATAACGTTTGTATCAATAGAAATGTCAATGTTATACTCAGTATAAGTTATTCTTGGTTTATTTGTAGACATTTTGCTTATTCTTAATTTATTCTCGAGTTTAACTTTATGCCACGTTTATTTGTAAGGCTGTAGGAGTCCAATTCGGTGTCATTACTAATAAATATTGTATCTGTGCACTTATAACTGTAATTACTGAATAAATAATTTTTCTTTCTTTCTTTCTTTCATTAAGGCGTCAGTCCCAATGGAATACCGTCGCCATATCCGAGCTCGCAGAGAATACTTCCTCTTGCCTTTAACTACAAGAGCCCCAAGCACTCCAAAATCATGTTCTACAGAAGTTTCCTTTTAGATATATTTATATATTGCATCATCACTTGTTTTAAATCATATATTTGCTTAACTGCCTCCATAGTCCAGTGGATGAGACCACCGGGTGTTGATCGGGAGTCCGAGTTCATTCCCATGGGGGTAGAAATTTTGGTGCTCGGTTTGGTTGATGGTAGAGCTTCTGAGCACACCTGGCTAGCTACCACCGTTTAATCTAAGCTTATCGCCAGAGTAACAATGTCAATAGCTTTCTTGTGCTCCGACAATTAGAGGTAAGATAGCCAGTTCTTCAATTAGTGAGGAGTCCAGATAAAGCTCGCTCCCACCATCGGCCTTATCGTCAACTACATGAGGTGAAGGCCAAGAGTCTCCCTGTTGTATGTAAAGAAATACCTCTCAACATTTCTTTTTTGGTTTGGTTTAAAAAATGTAAGCATTAGTTATACGAATTATTAATGTTTTGTTTCTTTTTTCAATTCAAAATAATCAAATAGGTATATCGATATACCTAAATAGGTTTTATATTTCGGCTACTATTTCATTTATGCAACTAGAACTTAGAGTAGTGTTTTACGACCACCGCATCATTACATAATCAATTCTGTTAATCAGGTAAATGTGTAGACAAAAATATGTTGGTGCCAATAGATCAAGGTGAAAGAAGCAAAAATAATGCTTTATGACGCAATAACACTGGTAGACACTAGTTGGAAGAAATGCCGCTAAAACGTGATGCAAGAATAACTCGGAAATTAGTTGATGCAAAGACCAGTTCAGTTTTGAGATAGTATGTGATAGTAACAGTTTTTAAGGTAACATGAACCGATTTCATTTAAAGGAATTTTCCCATAAGGTTGTGTAAATTTTAACTGCTTGTTAGAATGCTACCTCGTTCGTTTAGTTGGACAAAGGCGTGAGTGCTAATCGCGAGGTCTCTGGTTCAATGCCTGGGTCGGACAAAAGTTTATACAGTTATTTCAGATCATGAAATTCTCATTAATAGTTCTGGAATTAGTGTCCGATATTGGACACGCCCTCTATTTCGAGGAACTTTAAATAATTGGCGAAGTCTGCATAGTTTTTCGGAGATGGCAGTCGTGATTTTTTTTACCTATTTTCTTATATTTGTTTCGATATATTTACATTATTTTTCTAAAAGTGACCTCTTTCGATATAAGCCAAAGCTACAACTACGAATTTTTGGTCATTATAAGTAGGTACTTAAGATTCTCTAAATACCTGATTTCCATTAAATTATGTACAGTTGAAAACAAAAATTAAAAACAATTCACTCGTAATTAAAACCGACTCCAAACACATCATACAGTCAAAAACAATTTTAAGAATACATAGAACATCATATTTTTACATATCGAACTCTTAGTAAGGTAACGACCGAATTCAAAATTTTGACAAAATGAGTTACAGTAAGATATCGAAATCACAAAATACACCTTATTTCGTCACGAAAACGTTTTTCTTTAGCTATATTGTAGAGCTTGCTTTTTTAGATCGATATCTTACTGTAATTTGTTATGACAAAATTTTGAATAAAAGTGCAATAATATTGAAGTTGGTGCCAAGTTTTAAATATTTTTTAAAGTCTAATTATTAGTTATTTTCAAATTTAAGTGGTAAAAATAAGAATCACATATATCAATTTATTTGTTTTATTTAAGAGTTTAGAATCATGTAGTCTAATGTAAATTTTAGCTATCTCAGACTAATTATTAAATAATTTTATTATTCATGCAATCAGAAATAATTTTATGAATCATTTGATCTTTTCCAATCATCTGATCAAATCTTTTCGATGATATTTGATCCTTTGCCCTTTTTTATCTGCACAGTAGAGAACATTTCTTTACGAAAAGACTCATTTTTAAACGCTTCACATGTTATTTTTCGTAGAAAATAAAAAGGATAAGGCTGAATAATAGCGTTAATTATGCGATGCCAACCTTCTGCAGCATTGGTAGTTTAATTTTTTTTCGCCATAACAACTGTAATTTTCTGTATCCATTGGCTATTGAAATCCTTACTCTAAAAATTTCGAGGATAACTCGAATAATCTAGAAAATATTCATGTTTTTAACATCACTTTTATACGATAGTAATATTGTAAATAAATAGTCAATAAATCATTGAAGAGAATTAGACAGCATCTATTATTTTAAAATGCACTTTAAACAATCTGTTTGGGCGCTGATTATTCATCTATGTAGTATCTACGAAGGAGAATATTATTACTCTATTCTAATACCTATTAAATTTATTACATATGTAAATGTTAATATTATTTTAATTTCAACTGTCCAAAATCTTCTATTTTAAGAAACTGGTATTTAAAGAGTAAAGAATCTGGTATTTTTTTTTTTTTTTTTTTTTATGTAAGGCCCGGCAAATGACCTCCTCCCGCCTGATGTAAAGCGGTGAAAGAGGCCCAAATGAGTTGACAGATAGAGTAGGGACGACATCCACTATCCTACCTGCCCGCCCCTTGCCGGCCTAAAAGATGCTTTTTCACACCTCTTTTGAAGGAACCCATGTTGTAGGATGGAGGAAACACGTGCGCAGGTAGAGAATTCCAAGTGTGGGATGAACGACAGAAGAAGGAATCTTGGAATTTCTTGGTACGGTGTGAAAAGGAGGACACAGTGTATGGATGACTCCGAAGGCCCTTACGCGTGTTTCTGTTAAGGAATGGAGAGGGAGGGATAAGGTTAAAGAGCTCCTCAGAGCATTCCCCATGGAACATTCGGTAAAAGGCGCTAAGAGAGGCGATGTCACGACGAAGTTGCAGAGGCTCGAGGGTGTTAGTTGCCTCTACATTGCCAATTATTCGAATAGCGCGACGCTGCAATCTGTCCAGAGCATCGAGGAGGTACTGAGCGGAGCCGTCCCAAAGGTGCGAGCAATATTCCACGCAAGACCTAACCTGAGTTTTATACAACAGGCATAGTTGGTCCGGCGCAAAATACCTACGCACCTTGTTTAGGACACCGAGTTTCCGTGAGGCAGCAGTTATAACGGATTCGATGTAGTCTCTGGGGTTCAGATCGCAGCGAATGTTCATTCCGAGCAAGGTGATGTTACTCTGTGTGTGAAGGGTTGTGCCCTGAAGAGAAGGAGGGGGGAGGAAAGGTGACCTTTTCGCCGAGAACGCGCACACCTGTGTTTTCTTAGCATTGAACTCGACAAGATTGTTGGAACCCCATTCGGAGATGAGGTCCAGCGTCCTGTTGAGCTCAATGATAAGATTCTGCCTCTCCCTATCAATATTGCCACGAGCAGCCCCTGAGCTTCCGTGATATCCCCCATGCACTGTACTGTCGTCTGCATAGCAATGTATACTTCCCAAGGAAAGCATGTCATTGATATGCAGAAGAAACAATGTTGGGGATAGAACGGAGCCTTGTGGAACACCAGCATTCACTGCCACGAACCGCGAAGCGCAGCCGTCAACGACAACGCGAATTCTACGCTCGTGGAGGAAGCTGGCAATCCACGTACAGAACTGAGCGGGCAATCCGTATGCCGGAAGCTTGGAAAGGAGAGCCTTGTGCCAGACTCTATCAAAAGCTTTGGCGATGTCGAGACTAATAGCCACAGACTCGCCGCGCTTATCGATAGATTCACCCCATTTGTGCAAAAGGAACGCTAGAAGGTCACCTGTTGACCGTTTAGGACGAAACCCATACTGACGGTCATTAAGCAACGAGTGACCTTCCAGGTAACGGATCAGCTGGGTGTTAAGGATCCTCTCCATGATTTTACACAAAATGGAAGTGACGGCTATAGGGCGATAGTTAGCCGGATCAGAACGATCTCCCTTTTTGGGAACCGGCTGGACATTGGCCTCTTTCCAAGATTTCGGCACACAACCAGCAGAGAACGACAGACGGTATAGACGCGTCAGGACCGGAGTCAACTCCGCTGCACACTTCTTAAGTACAATCGCAGGAATGCCGTCTGGTCCACTTGCTTTTCGAATATCAATCGACTGTAGCTCCGCCCGCACATCTCGCTGTCTGATGCGAATATCGGGCATAGTGCTGCGAATGTGTAGTAATATGCGAATAAAACCTTTAAAGAGCCTAAGTTTGTTTATTTTAAGAAAATAATGATTGAAACTACTTATTTATCATCATCACCGTGGCTTTCTCCCAATGCCTCCGTCTCTGGTTTTATGTCCCTTACTCTCTTGTTATTTAATGTCATTTGCCCGATGCCAAAGTGAAAAACGTCGGCTTCTGGTGATACGAAAGCCTTCTCTTCAGTACTCTTTCGGGCAAAAGAATCATAATAATTCTCGAGATGTGATCAATTTCAACTTTTAGCTAAAGTAACTCGTGTTTGACGGTTATCACCTTCATATTACTACCAATTTTGAATCCATCCGCGAGATTTGCGGTTGCGCAGATTTTTCAGCGTTGCTCTCTCTCTCTCTCTCTCTGTGTGTGTGTGTGTGTTCCTCTGTATCTCTGAACTATTCAATGGAATTCTTCATTTAAGCATTATAGGTTCTGAGACGTATTTTAACCTTATGATGAATTGGTAATGCAATGAATTTTATTTTCTAACGCTATACAGAACCTTTTCGTAAACAAGCTTTTCTTTAGAATATCTTTTTTTCTATGATGCTTCATAGAGATGGGAAACTCGTTCAAGGTATTTACAATAAGATTCCTATCGATATTCAAAACGTACCACTTAATAAAACCAAAGAAAGAAAAAACACGTGTGCTAAAGCTACACAACAACGTTACCTAAGTTGATGCTTAAGTAACAACAACTTGCGATAAAACATTGACTTGCTATATTGCATGACGTCACGAATAAGGGCGTACATTTTTACTGAGTTGCTATGTAACAGGAGTGGGGACTTTAATCAATAGATATACTTTCTCATTACTTCAAAAAGCAAAATGTACATATATTTTTTATTATTTAATTGACTGACTAAATAGATTTTTATTTTTCATATCCAGTATTATTCCTGTTTCCATGTGACAATTTTTACGTTGCAAAAATATTGACTTGTTATTTTTCATAAATAGTAAAGTTGTCGAAAACCAAGATTTTTTTGCTGATTGTATACACGTATTTAGTCTTGTTTTCAGTGGTTGAAATTTTATTAGCACCAATGTTATTATGGAAGGATTGTTTGATGTTTATTACTCTTTCGCGAAAATAGTCGCTGAACCGATTACGATGAAAAGTGGTATGTAAATTGTTATTACTTAACTGGAAGTAAAGAAAGCGTGACTGACTGCTCTATCAACGCAAAACTCAAAGCACTCGATATATTTTGGCTAATAAGTGTAAGAGTTTTAGACTTTACTAGAAGGGTACTTAAAACTAGAGTCGTCTGTGCTTATCTATCTAATCTATTTATGCAGCCAAGAATGAATGCTTGCCTTGTTGAGGTCCAGTTCAAAGGTTAAGATAGGCAGTGAAATTATAATGTTCTCCTGACGGATATTCGGTCACGGCGGCCAATCTCAACAGAGACAAGCCATCTGCGCAGGAGATATTATAGTGCACAAGTGACTGCGCAAACGCAAGTGCACTCTGTTCCTTCACTCGCCTAGTCCGATGGGACGCTTAGCCGAGACGACCGGGGCGAGATCAGGCGCAGGACCCACTATTTAACGTGCATGCATTCCGAAGCACGGAGGAGCTTAAGATGTTTTATATTTTGATCACCCATCATTGGACTGACCCAGCCAACATTGCTTCACCTTAGCAATCGTTTGCTGAGCGCACGCACCAATGCAAATTACTGGATATTGTAACTTGACATCTTGTGTCACGAGTTTGCAACGTATCCTACATAGGGGCTTACAAGTACCATAGGCGATCTCACCCATCTGGGGCCTAATTCCGCTAATCTTAATATCGTTTCAATAAAACTGCTTTTTTCGCCTTGTTACTCGTACATAACCGAGTTACATTACCAGCGATGTATAAAGAAAAAATATTCTTCGTACAAAACCGGGTAGTGTGGCTCTTGTGAGATTTTCAGCAAATCTGCAACCCCACAAGAACCACAATGTACGTTGCCAACTCGTGACATATGATGTAAAGTCATTATACCCAGTAACTTCAATGCCATATCTTGCCCTTCAAACCGTAACACAGTAATGCAAGCACTGTGCTGCTTTGCAGCAGAAATAGGTAAGACGGAGGTACCCAAGAAGGCGTCCCCGGCACAGAGTGTCCCTTCAATTATTTTCACGTATAACTTCAGATATGATTTGACATAAGCAAATGTAATAATGAGTAACATTTGGAAGAAATTGTAAAATGACCAAAAGATTATGCGTCTTCAATAATGGACAAAATTTAATAACTGAGTTTGATTTGTGAGTAATGAAAAGCAAATCAGTTTTATATACTGTTCTTCAATGAGAAACGTCCGAGGTTGTGAATTAGGTACATTCATATTAATTTTATTTATATTAAAAATATACATAATAATATATATTATAGGCTTATAATATACTATATTATAATATACAATATAGAATTATTTTGTATTTTATATTAAAAAATTCTTTCAAAAATGCAACACTAACGATTTACTGTCCACAATAAAAACAAACTTTAAAAGACTCCAAAGAATAAGCGACAAAAGTCACGCAGACAAAAACTGGAATTATCAATAATCTCCAAAGCGAATTCTCAACCACAATCTTCTATTTGAAAGCAATAAAAATAAATGACGCTCATTAAACTCAAGTGTTGGGTCCTATTGTCACACAAAGGGCCTTTTGCGTCTTTGCCACTAATGACATCACATTAGTAAACTGTCACAACACATCAAAAGGACACACGCCTTAAGAATTTCGAGTGTTCAAAACATCCAAAAAGTTATTGATAACACCCAATTTGTAAATTTCTTCGCCAACGTTCACCGCATTAAAATCGTTTTGCCTCGCTTTTGTATTGAAAGCGGCGAAGATTGTATTGATGTTGTCATATTAATCTTTACAAGTTTTGGAGTGTTTGTGAATTTATCAATTCGAGTCTCTTGTAGGTTTGGGATGTCGTTTGTATAGGCATAAACATTACATTAATACAATTCCCTTTCACTAATTCTTTAGTGTATTATTCGTCATGCAACTATTTAACTTCGTTTTTTCTTTGTTTCTTTTGAGTTATAGTTTTTGACTTAGCATTCGATTTAATAATCAATTACTTATAGAGTGATATTATAACTAAGTTGATTTGAAACATCAATGTTTGGAATCTTAAGAATAGGTGGAAATGTTTGTCGAAAGCAGTACATATATCTTCCTGGGGAGTCATGTTTTATCTTTATAAGTATACTAGCAGCACTGGCATAAGAACATCTTAAATCAAATAAGCGTAAGAATAATTTTTATTCCCCCTGCCAGATCCATTGTGGACTATTAGACTGGACTTCTGGACTAGTCCAGAAGTGAAGTCCAATCTTCAATATCTAATTATATAATTAAATTTAAGTTTTATTTATTTAATGTTAATGATTTTAAACTTAAATCCATTACGTTCTTGAAATTACTTCAGAATAAATAACATTAGTTCAGGACGTTGTTCATGACGAAAAACAACTAGTAATTTACTTAAATTATACACCAGTCTTTAATTTCTATTTATCAGGAGGTTTGATGATCATTCTCATACAATTATATTTTTTATTTGTGTAGGTAATGTTTTCTTTATTGATATTTCAATAAGTACTTAATATTTTTGGATAATTTGAAAGTACCTACTGCTATCCACTGGATTGAAAGTGTGAATGAGGTACCTACCTATTGATGACATACATAAAAGTCTTAACCAGTCTAACTGTATTTTGATAAAGATGTTGGAACATTTACTTTTCTTTCTGTTTGAGATAAAATCTATAATTTGTTTCTTATTAAACACTTAACTTAAGTGCTCTTAAGTATTTTGTTTAACGTGTATTTTTTTAAATTAAGTTTTAACTTTATCCTACGGTGTGCTATCATATCAATTGTCCTCAGAATATCAACCGATAATGACGTATTTTATTATATTTTTTAAAGTTTTCTTTATTGATATTTCAATAAGTACTTAATATTTTTGGATAATTTGAAAGTACGTACTGCTATCCACTGGATTAAAAGTGTGAATGAGGTACCTACCTATTGATGACATACATAAAAGTCTTAACCAGTCTAACTGTATTTTGATAAAAGATGTTGGAACATTTACTTTTCTTTCTGTTTGAGATAAAATCTATAATTTGTTTCTTATTAAACACTTAACTTAAGTGCTCTTAAGTATTTTGTTTACGTGTATTTTTTTAAATTATGTTTTAACTTTATCCTACGGTGTGCTATCATATCAATTGTCCTCAGAATATCAACCGATAATGACGTATTTTATTATATTTTTTAAAAACAGCTCATACTCGTATCAATTATTTGTCCTCAGAATATCAACCGTATTTTATTATATTTCTAAAAACAGCATTATTAATGAAGTCTTCTGATTTGACGATACTTACAAGCACCAGCGACGTGTATTTTCTTCATCCATGGATAGATGACCCTGTCAGTGTTATCTGAGCATATAGATGAATCGTCATCTTCGACCGGAGGACTGTCCAGCAGTAGCCTTTCATCGTCCAGTTCTGATGAAGGGGAACCTTCACGTCCTAAAGCGTGAAGTTTCCTACCAGCTGGGGCTGCTTCTTCTATATGCCTTTCTAATCTCAGCCCAAGTTCCGCGAGACCTGGAGCAACTTCTCCATTGTGGTTTGGAACAAAACCATGATCTGCGTCTGATGGATGCGATGGCTCTGGTGGTCGCGGGGGAGGGGCCACAGGTGGATGCTGAGGCAGTGGGTGATAATAACCTCCGTATCCATAGCTAGTTCCGATTTGAACCGGAGCGTACTGATGCTGGTACCCATATTGGAGATGTTGGTGCTGATAGTATTCTCCAGGCGGTATGTAGTCTGCTTGGCTGTATTCTTCCGATGGGGGGAATTTCGGATCCGGCTGCGGCTGGTACCCGCCGTTCATGAGGAAGGAGCTCATGATGGGCGTGGTCGAGTCGGCGCATCACCTCTTGGTCCACACGCCTGCTAATATGGCCGCCATCCAGAACACGCAGGGTTCATTTTTAAGACGTACATCAAACAATTAACAAATTTATGATCCACCAATACAATGAAACAAAATGTTCGTCACAACTTATTTTCAATGTCACCTTTTAGGAATGTTAAAATATGATAAGTTCTAAATTTATTGTTAGGAATAGATGTAGCATTCAAATCATAACGGCAACTTAATTTGTAGATAAAAAACTTTCACATATCACTCTTGTAATCATTCAGATGTAGGTATATATTTATTGTACCTAACAATATGCACTAATGCAGTCAGTTCCGAAAATAATGTTAATATTTCACTCACAATCCCGTGCGGAGTGATAAAAATCGTATTTAGTTCACTCAAAATATCACTATCACAAACTTATTAATCTAGAAAACGGTCCAAAATATTTATTTATTTTGAAATTATTGCAAAGTCATTTGATTTATCACTTTTTGATAATAAACAATGGAGTGTAAGCCGCGCTATCCTGCGACGACATTTTGAGACAATATACACTGACTGCCCGACACGCCAGCGCACTCTGTCACTTTAAGGACTCCTATACATGTTCATCAATTTTTACATACCACCTTCCATTTTTAAGGCGGAGCTCTTCTTACGCATTCGTATTTAAACCATCACTATAAAATAGAACCTTATCTTCATGCTCACAAGAGCTAATTCGAATTCCATCGATCTTCATAAGCATCAAACCGCAGCAATAACTCGCCTCTTTCCACGCGCAGTTGGGTCGATACGTGCGACTGAAATAGAAATATCGGGACAGAACACAAGCAACAAGCTGAGAGCTAGTCGTCTCTTTTAGGCGTAGGTGAGATTCTAAAGGGGGAAATGAGATGGACAATTGACATCAGCTGTGTATGTTCGAGATTAAGAAGCTGCTTTAATAATAATTCAGAATGAACATGGTCTCTGTTCCTAACGACAACCACGCTTTAAATATTTAATATGCAATATCCTTTAGTTTTCATTACAAGCCGGTTAATTATGATAATGGACTTCCAATGAGGTACAATATAGCCCTTAAAGTGTGATATGATATTGATGCTTAATGACTTAATGATAATGTATACTTTTTTAAAATTCATTAGCTGATATTTTTCTCTTGTCAGAACAAGACTACGTGAGTTGACACGTCTCGTTTATTTATTGAACTTATTTTTTTGTTATTCATACAATCAAAATTCGCCTAATTACCTTTCAAAACGGAAGTTACAGTAACTCATATTCATCATCATAATATTCATATTTTCTTTAATATCCTTTTGCATTAAGACATCTTCATTCATATTTTCAACCAACTCAAATAAAAATAGGTAGGAAAGTAAATGTTTATCATTTTAAATACCTACCTACCTATTTCCGGAAACGAAAAGTAGTAAGTATTTTATTAAGCTTTGGTAACATTTTTAAACAATGACCAAGAATTTACTATTATTTACTCAGAAACTAATTAGGTTTTTGAATATTTAGTATCTAAATATTGGGATATCCTTAATTTATTTATTCCGCATATTATCTTTTGTTAAATAAATAATGAGGTTTGTATCTCTACAAGAAGCCGTTGTCCATACTGTGGAAGCTAACCTAAGGAGGCCTAATCGGTATTAAAACTACTTAATACTGTTTGATATAACTAGCATGTGATCACACTGTCTCAAATATGTATTTTAAATATAAATGTAATAGCTATGTTTTCAAAGATTAGTTCGTTAATATTTATATTTACCTCCACATAGATTTCAAAACGTATATAGTATAAGTAAATGTAGGAAACAGTGTATTTACTTCTTCAAAAAATTGCTTCGAAGTTTCGACGCGTTCTAAGTATTTTTCACTGTTTTTTATTTGTAAACATGAAAACTTACGTGAAACGTAGTCATAAAAAAATTGACAAATTTAAATAAATTTTGGGCACACGTTTTTAACGTTTTCAATGCTTATGTGTGCCATCACTGCCATCACATATTTTGGGCAAAAAACTGGGATCTCAGGTTTGACGCAGATAAACTAAATTAAAAAACGTTGCAGGTCATAAGTAAATTATCTGTGATTATTATTATCAACACATCCTTTTTAGAGAGCTAATGTGGACAAACCCTTACTTACCCGCCAGTCTCCCATCATGTAAGACAAGCTTCTAATACGGCTAAGGCCCACCGACAAGGGAGCCGCCTCATCGGCAAATAAACAAAAATGTCCGGTGATTTTATTGAATTAGAAGATCACAATGGTACGATCACGGCTGCAGTGGACGTTTCTGCTGAGTCACCGGCTTCCAAACGGCTGCAGGCACAAAAGGTGGTAACACCCGATCAATGGACGTTTGATCAATAAATAGACGTGTATCTCCGACTGCTTAGTGTTTGCCTTCATGGATTTCTATTTTTCTTAAACGATCGTAAAAGTGAAGGAATTTTAGGAGCGGTTGGATTCTGGATGGGTGATCGGAAATGTAGTTTACTTATTTTTTAACTAACTCTGTCTTATACATGCTAAAAGACGGGGTATACGTGAGCTTCTCGGCGATAAAGGGCGTTTGTGTATTCTAATAGCTCAAATATTTTTAACATTTATTCCAATTTACATTTTTTTCTCGTTGATGTCAACTCCTTACGTTACAATTTTATTATTAATAGAACAACCATAAAACTTGCAATTTCTATATACTACTTCTCATTATTCCCCTTTGGTTCGAATTGGGGTTTTCTCTATATTGGTTGCAGACAGAACAAACATTCTGCGCAATTTTATTTTGAATTGTTTTGTGATCAATGTTCCCTCTTATACGCGATGAGTGATGATGATAATGAAGTAAATATCCAGATCAATTGTGTTTGAATCTCATTTTAAAATAAAACCAAAATCCTTGGTATTATTAACAATAAAACGTCTCCTGTAGCCACGTCTGTTTATCCGACACTTCCAAACGCGAAACCAGATGATGCGAACGAGACACTCCATCTTCAAGGAACTTTTGTAAAGTAACTTTACCCTCCTGTTGTTTTTTCTCGTTACGCTAACAGGCTGGCAGCTCGTTCCAGCCAGCACGAACTTAATCCAAGTTTAATGAACAATACGACAGGCCCTTAATCAAACTTTGGATTTCCAAAGACAGGATGCTGCGTAACTCCCAACTTTATTCCGTACATCTGAAGCTACAGAATGCTTCGCATCACATAATTAACATACGTCTCTCTTTCAGATACAATTGCAGCTATAGAAATATCTATTTGGCTGAATTTTATTGTATTTATTGGATTCATGTTTCGATTTTTCGCGATACATGATAAATTTGTATTTGATACCAATTAGAGTTGATGTTTTAATTCTGTGGATTGTCATAAAATGAAATAAGCTTCGAGTCCTAGTGTTTGAAAATAATTCTTTAATTAAAAAAAATGTTTTCTGCCGCAGAATTAAACACTTTTTTCTTTTGAAATTATCTCGTTTTTGTCTAGTCTTACTAGAACCTTTCCATAAAAAGCCACGTTCTGTTAGGTTGGGTTCCAATAACAATACTATACAACGTAGTTGATAAATTAAAAAATGCTTGATGGTTTACGTTTACTCTGCACTTTTCACATATTAAGTCAAAATATTATTATAATTGAATCACCATATCGAATTTTTCATACTGTAGGTACAAAATGTCTGAAAGATCCAAAAGATTGCCGACTAGCAATTTCACTAACAATTTGGAATTATTTTCGACTCAGGGTCGTCAGCTTTTTTTAAATGAAAACGAGGGTTTCGCATCCTCGTTAATGCGATATTGCATCGGTAGGGGATTGCATGGCCAATTTTCTATAATGGTTGGTTGAGTTTCCTATCTTTGTTGTGCCGGCGTTTTTTGCGGCCCCTCCCCACGCCGAGGGCGCGGACTGAGCAAAATTTATGGGATACATAGGCGAGAGTGGGAACACATATGTTGTTTTGCTTTCTGGGAACTCAAGAGTGGCGGATTTAATTACAAGGCCATTTTCAGGTACCAATGTGTAGGAGTATGTTTTGATTAAATCAAAAGTGACCCGCTTAGCAGTCTTACTAAATACAGTCTCGATACTCATAGCATTACCATATTTTTGTTCATCAAAAGTAAACACCTATAAAAACGCATATTTGCTTCCGTAAAAAAATACTCACATTTAATAAGAGGCTTATTGCTTGAACTGTTTAGTAGAGAGAGAACCTGCAAAAGAAAGCCAATGAGTTAGTGAAAATTTAGATAACAAAATTACTGGGAACTATAAAGTTTACTTTGATAAAAGTTTTTTTCCATTAATGGAATTTCGAAATATATCCTGTAAGAACAAACATAATTATTAACCATTATGTATGGAATATGATTAATATAATAGTTTGGCTGAAATGTTCCATGCATCTAAGAATTTCAAAATTTTTAATAACAGTGACGGAAGTAGTGTACCAAGGAATTACCAAATTATACAATAAACAAATTGCCAAATCATAAATCAATAATATTCTGAACGAAAAATTGGATTATTTATCTTTTTACTGATTATGCTTATACTATAATATCACAACCTAAAAATGCAATACAATAAAAAAAATACAAAGTAATAAGTAGGTACCAAGAGCTGCAAATAAAATAATAAGTAGAATAGGTAACAATGTCATCGCATTCAATAAACTTTGCTCCAATTATTCGTGCATTTTGAGACACACTTTTGTTATCAATTGGAATCCTTGCTGCTTAATCGTAGGTCAATATTAATTTGTGCTACGTTGTTTGTCTGTCAGTTGTTGATTAAAAACAAGTACTTGGACCCGGCTCCGCATTGTCATTGTTGACTATCTGACCACTCTGTGCGATAACAGACTGAAACTTCGTTCTATAGGATGCAAAGATATGCCTTCCTTTAAATATTGTGTAAAGATTTAATCGTCGCCCGCTACGTCGTTTGCCTGAAATTCCATCACCGTGGGTTTGATTACATCACGCGTTCCTTAGGGAACTTATTGAAATTCAGAAAAAAGTATCTTATGACCATTCTTAGGGCTTAAGCTATCTATGTACAGGGCCCCAAGCACGAACCACTATAGTTATGGTTATCGTATTATTTGTATTATAGCAGCGCCGCTATGTTTAAGGTACTAAATGGTATCGATATGTTAATGGTATAGTTAACGAGAGCTAAAGTATGAGAATCGTCAGCTCGAACTCACTTTTGAGATGTCGTATCGTTTTATTCGACAGCTATAGCTATCATAATATCTCTTAATGAGTATTTACCAGTGAGAGATAGATTTTACTATCGTTACGTTACGAGCTCACGATAGTCTTACGATGATGTTTCTAGTTGTCCATTTAATATTTCATAGTAAGTAAATACAATTACTATACTATAACAAGAGTTACAGTACGCGACAGATCGACATGGCAATCCAATTTTTTATTTTGAATACAAAACTATTAGCAACTGCGTGAGCGATATCGAAATTGATAAATGCGATCTATGCTGACTTGTGCAGCACTCATACTAAGATGGCACGAGTGCTGTGGAGAAGTGCGGAGTGTCATCGATCTACTCTCAGTCTCATGCCTAGATTGCCATGTCGCGTACTTTATATTGGCTTAAATTTGTTGGTCTAGTGGTTGAGAGTAACGGGTGTTAATCGATTGCCATGTCGCGTACTTTATATTGGCTTAAATTTGTTGGTCTAGTGGTTGAGAGTACCGGGTGTTAATCGATTGCCATGTCGCGTACTTTATATTGGCTTAAATTTGTTGGTCTAGTGGTTGCGAGTACCGGGTGTTAATCGATTGCCATGTCGCGTGCTTTATATTGACTTTAATTTGTTGGTCTAGTGGTCGAGACTAGATTGATAGATAGATCGTTTATTTAGACACAAAAACACACACATAGCACACAATATAAAAATCAACAATCATAAAGAGTAAGAGACTACCGGGTGTTAATCGATTGCCATGTCGCGTACTTTATATTGGCTTAAATTTGTTGGTCTAGTGGTTGAGAGTACCGGGTGATAATCAATCGCCATGTCGTGTACTTTATATTGGCTTAAATTTGTTGGTCTAGTGGTTGAGACTGGCGGGTGTTAATCGATTGCCATGTCGTGTACTTTATATTGGCTTAAATTTGATGGTCTAGTGGTTGAGAGTATCGGGTGTTAATCGATTGCCATGTCGTGTACTTTATATTGGCTTAAATTTGTTGGTCTAGTGGTTGAGAGTACCGGGTGTTAATCGATTGCCATGTCGTGTACTTTATATTGGCTTAAATTTGTTGGTCTAGTGGTTGAGAGGACCGGGTGTTAATCGATTGCCATGTCGCGTGCTTTATATTGACTTTAATTTGTTGGTCTAGTGGTCGAGACTAGATTGATAGATAGATCGTTTATTTAGACACAAAAACACACACATAGCATACAATATAAAAATCAACAATCATAAAGAGTAAGAGACTACCGGGTGTTAATCGATTGCCATGTCGTGTACGTGTGACAGGATAAATAGATTCTCGTTTGGACTATACAAGCTGACAAGAGTGGCAAATAAAAATACCGCTATTACTGCCTATTTTGCATACGTTGAATCAGTGCTTAGATATGGCCTAATAATTTGGGGAAATGGCACAAATATTCATGATGCCTTTGTTGCTCAAAAAAGGTGTATCAGAGCTATAGTCCACATAGCCTCTGATGTGTCATGTAAACCTTTCTTTAGGACATTGAATATATTTTACCATTGCCATGTCTTTACATTCTTGAGATAAGCAAGTTCGTCAAACAAAACATAGGCTTGTTTACGAAATTAAATAATGTCACAAATAGAAATCTGAGAAATCCAAACAAACTTGTGCTTGAAACGGTTCCAAAAACCAAACGCTTCCTCAAAAACAGCCATGCAATGTGTATTAAAATTTTTAATAAAATACCTGAAAAATTACCTTTAACTGTGTTTGCCAGACATTTACGTAAATGGCTCTTACAGAAAACCTTTTACTCGGTTGAGGAATTCCTAGCACACAAGTAGAACATGGATTAATCTAAATTAAATTAAGTAAAATTAAAATGATTTGAAATTTAAATTAAATTGCATTAATTAAATAAAATATTGAATTTAACTAAAATAAATGAAATGACAGTTGAATTAAAATGAATTACCTAATATGAAATAAATTATATTAAATTAAATTATTAATTTCATTCTAAATAGAGCGACTGGTTTGAGATTGAATTAAACAAGCTAATTTAATCACTTTTAATAAATAAATATGGTCATGGACTTAATCAAATTAGATACATTAAACAAACAAGTTAAATTATATGAAACATAAATAATAAATAAAACATTCTACTCGGTTGAGGAATTCCTAGCACGCAAGTAGAACATGGATTAATCTAAATGAAATTAGGTAAAATTAAAATGATTTCAAATTTCAATTAAATTAAATTGAATTAATTAAATAAAATATTTCAATTAACTAAAATGAATGAAATGACAGTTGAATTAAAATGAATTACCTAATATGAAATAAATTATATTGAATTAAATTAGATATAGGTAAGTAGTATATAAATTTCAATCTAATTAGAGGGACTTGGTTTGAGATTGAATAAAACAAGCTAAATTAACCACTTTAAATAAATATAGTTATGGACTTAATCAAATTAGATAAATTAAATAAACAAGTTAAATTATATGAACAAAAATAATAAATAACGTTATTATAATGCTAATTGCTACTCTCTTTATAATCGATGGGTCACTGATTTTATAAAACCTCTTACATTTGCATGCTGATATTGTTATCTGCTAAATAGGTTAGAACTAATTATATGTTTAAGAACACAATGTACCCTGTTTATAGCAAATAAATGATTTGATTTGATTTGATTTATATTGGCTCAAATTTGTTGGTCTAGTGGTTGAGAGTACCGGGTGTTAATCAATTGCCATGTCGTGTACTTTATATTGGCTTAAATTTGTTGGTCTAGTGGTTGAGACTGGCGGGTGTTAATCGATTGCCATGTCGTGTACTTTATATTGGCTTAAATTTGATGGTCTAGTAGTTGAGAGTACCGGGCGTTAATCGATTGCCATGTCGTGTACTTTATATTGGCTTAAATTTGTTGGTCTAGTGGTTGAGACTGGCGGGTGTTAATCGATTGCCATGTCGTGTACTTTATATTGGCTTAAATTGTTGATCTAGTGGTTGAGACTACCGGGTGTTAATCAAGAGGTCCGGGTTCGATTCCCCATGGAAGCAAGAGATTTTCTGCTCATTGTGGTTGGTAGTAGGAATTTTGGGTCCACTGGCTAGCTACCACCTTAGTTTTTCGCCATGATAACGATGACATTGTTATTGTGTTCCGACATTTAGAGATAAGATAGCCAGTTTCTCAGTTGTCCAGATGGAGCTTGGTTCCTTCAACCTTCAGCCTTATAGTCACTTACCATTAGGTGAGATAAAGGCCAAGAGTTTCTCTGTTTTGTGTAAAAGGCAGCTTAGGTGTAAAAGCGTAACAGAAAAATTGACAGACGGGGTTAATTCGCATTTTAATACCGAATGCGAAGTCAGCGACACGTTGGCACCATCTTTTGAATAAAACTAAACACACCAATATTTTCATCGTTTGTTTAATTTTCTTATTTTGACTCCCCATTTTGGCCCTTAGGGGGGCGTAGTATTTTAGTATGATGTTGGGTGAGGTGCATAGGGTAAAAGGTTGGGAGCGACTAATCTAAGGGATAGGAATTAACTATCAAGAGTTATGAGTAAGACTCATAACTCTTGATCGCGTTGCGTTTACAAGTTTGATTTTTCACAGCTAAAGGACTGTTGACTCGAGTAATTGATATAAACTTCAGTATGATTTTCTTGCGTTCTTGAGAAAAAGACGGACAGACAGAGGGACAGATGGACAACGGAGTGATCGGGTTCCGTTTTTTTATTCAATGTGCGGAACCCTAAAAGGAGCTAATTTATTGTAATTATTGTTAATATTTAGTTATTGTTCTGAGACGCCATCATACTCGTATCTTAGCGCCTTTTACCGAATGTTCCATGGGGAATGCTCTGAGGAGCTCTTATCCCTCCCTCTCCATTCCTTAACAGAAACACGCGTAAGGGCCTTCGGAGTTATCCGTACACTGTATCCTCCTTTTCACACCGTACCAAGAAATTCCAGGATTCCTTCTTCTGTCGTTCATCCCACACTTGGAATTCTCTACCTGCGCACGTGTTTCCTCCATCCTACAATATGGGTTCTTTCAAAAGAGGCGTGAAAAAGCATCTTTTGGGCCGGCAAGGGGTGGGCAGGTAGGATAGTGGATGTCGTCCCTTCTCTATCTGTCAACTCATTTGGGCCTCTTTCACCGCTTAACATCAGGCGGGAGGAGGTCATTTGCCGGGCCCTCTATAAAAAAAATCTATTTGTCACCTGCTATCATCGGTAAAGTCAACAGCTTCAGGCCATGGGGTGTCAAAGTTTTGGCTTCTAATCAAAATTTACTGCAGACCTAGATTTTACGGCACGTACTAATTCTTAATTGATTTTTTTTATTATTATACTTTCTTGATCGAATTTCGTACTTTTTATATAAAAAAACTAGGCATCAAATAAAAAATGAAACTAAAGTAAATTAATAGAATTTTTTAAATCCCCATCCCGTAAAAACTTGAAAGAAAACGGCGTTTCTTATCCTGGGAGCTTTCAAGATTCCTAATCCGAAATGCTTCACTCTGACACAATATCACTCCGGTTCATATTGCCAATTTATGTGTATGTATGTCTCACAAAAACGTCAAATGTTACAGCGTCGAGGGGAAACGTTTGGTATTCTTAATGTCACCGTGCCAGAGCGTAGCATGTCTCATATCATATTATTCAAAGTTATACTCTATTGCCTTGGAAATGAGCATCATATCGCTTCATAATGTTATGGCGGAAAGAGTAGTTTCCATCTGAGTGAACAGTGTTACCATTAATCAGTGAACAGTCGCGACAGTGCAGTGGTGCTGCCGTCGTGGCTCGATTTTTTCCTATTTCGCCCTTAGATTGGATATTGGACACTATTTCCTGCGCATATAGTGACTGGGTGGTCGAAAGGTTGCTCTATATACCTACGAGTAATAATGTCACTGAATTTCACAGCTGCATAAATCCATCCATACTATATATATACTATCCTTACTTATAAACGCGAAAGTTTGTGTGGATTTTTGTTACTCTTTCACGCAAAATTTACTGAATGGATTTGAATGAAATTCTGTTGGTAGGCGGATTACGACAGGGATTAACACATAGGCTACTTATTATCCCGGAAAAGTGAGTAGTTCCCGCGGGAAGGTAGATTTACAGATTTTTCTTTGAACTTTTAAGGCGAAACATAATTCGCGGGCACAGCTACTATAATATTATAAATGCGAAATTGTGTCTGTCTGTCTGTTACCTCTTCAAGCTTAAACCGTTGAACCGATTTAGATGAAATTTGGTATAGAGATATACTTAGTTAGAGTCCCGGGAAAGGACATAGAATAGTTTTTATCGCAGAAATCATCATTAAAGGGAAATAAAAAGGAGGTGGTAATTTGTATGGGTAATCAATAATCGCCGAACCAATTTAGATGAAATTTGCTGTGGAGATAATATGAATTGTGAGGAAGGATATAAGGAGATTGAATAAAAAATAAGCTACCCAAATTACTAATTCCGTGTAAAAGCTAGTTCTTTATAAAATGCTTATCTTTCTTAGTTCATTTAATCTAAAACTCGAACCTTTAACCTAACAGGTTCTTAGTATTTTTTTTATAATATAAAGTTGGCAAACTCGCAGGCTGCCCCCCTTATGGTGAGTGGCTACAGTTGCCTGTAGTACATGTGGTTCCTGTGGTAATGTACGTTACCAAATTGTGACATAAGATGTCAAGTCACAGTACCCAGCAACTTCACTGCCTTTCTTACACTTCAAACCGGAACACAACAATGCAAGTACCGCTGCTTGGCGACTGAAATAGGTAATATTGGATTTCCCACGCAGACGACTCTGGTGTAGTATCGATGTTGTTTTTCATGGTTCAATCCATCTGAATGTTTGCTATGTTGCCTTCCAGTCGGAAGGTCCGGTTTTCGAACTTTTTCGAATTTCATAAATGTACATTTGTCTGACGCTCTTACGGTGAAGGAAAACTTAGTGAGGCAACCTACATATATCTGCGAAGAGATTCAAAGGTTTATGTAAACTCGACCAATCCTCACTGAGTCAGCGTGGTTGACTAAGGCCTAAGCACCCTAACTTAGGGTAGACTCGAGTCACTCGGTGGGGATGGATATGAGCTGTTATGATGAGACAGAAGTGGGATACGTAATCAAAAGTATCACAAATATTGAAGACGATATAGAATACTCTATGATGCTGGAAGGCACGTAATATAAATTTTATATTTATTTTGTTTTTCTAATACTTACTTGATACTTGTCTATATTGATATTGTTATGTATTTTATTAGAACATACAGCTTAATATGTGTAAAGTCTTTTATTTATATGTAAAACATGATGGAAACTTTATGATAAATGCCTATGGTTATAAGGCCAATGACACAAGTTTCGCATGTGAGCACACTATTCATTTTCTGTACTGTGTACTGTGTAGAGGTACTTTCTAAAAAATGGCTCATTAATTATTCATGTGGAGTGGAATCATACTTTCCTACAAAGTTAAACATATAAAGATTCGAGATATGTTAAATACGCTATAATTAATTATTCTTTTATCAACACGGACGTGTTCTACACACCTTTTTGATGAAAACAGGCAAAATAGTTTTCGACGGTTTTCAGAATTCTTACTTACAAAATGCCTTTTGAATTATACCGGCAATATTAACGTTTAAATAGTTCTATCGGTAAAGTTTCAGCAGCTGCATTTACAGGTTTTACTAATAGTCACTGCGCGAGTGTAAGATGATTTTGCGTGCTCCACCTTATACCACATCCTCGCTTTCCATCAGGCAAAATTGTGGTCAAACGCGCTCAAATTTACCTTAAAAAAATTATTTCCGCATGTTTTGTGATTTTACAAGGGAATCAAAGCCAAAGGGTGGGTACATCCCGTTGACCTAGAATCACGAAATTTGGCACGAAGCAAGTTCTTATAGCACATGATTGGTAAAAAATCAGAAAATCGTAAATACGATCATAGTAAGAAACTTATATACTTAGATAAGGTACGGAAAAGGTTCTTACGAAGAGAAGAATTGAAAAAAAAATACATAAAAAACATATAATTTCCAAACTCTTGCAGCTGTGCCACTACGTCAAACTCGATAATCTAAAACAAGAGCTTTTGACAGAATGACGTCTGTCGGGACAGTTAGTGAATAATAATAGTGTAGAGAGCGAACAGAAATTTTCCTTCTTTAGAAGGAGAAATACTACTCTGTGTAAAAAGTATCGGGAATATGTCAATAAAAGGACCCGCGTAAAAGAGGTCATTTAATTTTTTTAATGCATGTTGGTAGCACTGTACTGATTTACCGCGCAAAATTTGAGCGGGATCTGTCATTTAATTTGTTTAAAACTGTACTTTTTGTTGGTCATAGTTTTGAGTCCTCGGTGATATTTTCATTGGAAAATATTGTTGAACAAAGAGTGTGCCTTAAATATTGTGTTTCGAGTGATATTTCATGTGGTGAATCGCTAAAAATGTTGCCAAAAACCTACGGCGAATCGTGCATATCAAAAACAAGGGCATATGAATGGTATAAGGCTTTTAAAGAAGGCCGAGAAGTAGTAGTAGACTTGCCTCGTTCTGGTAGACCTTCAACCGGCATGAAACGCGTCGCCGCTCGACTAGTTCCAAAAGAGCTCAATTTTGTTCAAAAAGCGCAGTGAAAGCATGTCGCTGAAGACATGGTTTCCCGAACTTCTTCGGATCCTACCTGTTTACGCTCGAGGAAGAGCGAGTGGCAATGCTGTAATAAGTCTGTGCATGTGAAAGAAGCGGCCGGCCGCTGTGACATGACAGTCGAGTCGAATTTGTAATGACATTGAAATAAGTTACGACGTGGCGCGCTTCTTCTAGAGTAGAATTGTTATTGTCGCGAATGTCCGCTCGTATAATGTCGATTAAAAATTGAATTGGCGACCTATTAGGGAAACGCAAATGTAGTGAAAGTGATCCGGTCGTGGTTCGGTGGATTGACAGCAGCCCTTCAGGAGCCGCGACTAACTTCGAGCTAGCTCAGAAAGTCCACCGGCTACATACGGCGACCGGATCGGCTTAGAGGTAAGAGATATTGTATTTCATTAGATTGAAGTCCTTAAAATCAGCATAAAATCGGCGACATGCCGAATTGGTGGCGTCGACTTTAGGCGCCTTTTATGAAACGTATAATAACTGGCGACGAGACATGGGTTTATGAGTACGACATGCAAACAAGCCGACATTTTTCAGAATGGCGTCTCGAAAACGAGCTGAACCCCAAAAAACCGCGGCAAAGTCGCTCCAAAATCAAGGTGATGCTGACAGTTTCTTTTGACTATCGTGGTGTGGTTCACTCCGAATTCCTTCCAGAGGGAGAAACAGTGAATAAAGAATATTATTTAGTCGTCATGAAGCGTTTGCGTAAAAGTATCCGCCGAAAACGTCCAGATTTGTGGCAACACAACTCATGGATGCTGCACCATGATAATGCACCATCACATACAGCCATTATTGTGAAAGAGTTTTTAGCGAAAAATTTAACAAAAGTTCTCGACCCAGCACCGTATTCACCTGATATGGCTCCGTCTGACTTTTTTCTATTTCCCAAGTTAAAATTACCACTTCGAGAAAAACGTTTTGAGTCGATAGAAGCCATAAAAGAAAATTCGTTGTGTGAGCTAAGGCCATACCGCAAGTATAGCCTACGAAAAATGTATGGAGGACTGGGTGAAGTGGTGGAGATATTGTATTGCAAGCAATGGGGCCCTACTTTGAAGGCGATAAATTAAATTTAGATAAATAATTTGTATTTTTTTGTTTTATTGCAAAATTCCCGATACTTAGTACATAGAATGTATACGACGTTAATCGGTAAAATAACTAGTTGATAATAATAGTAGAGAGCAAACAGTAATTTCGCCTTCTTTAAAAGTAGAAGTATTCGACAAAATCGGGACAGATAGTTGATAATAATAGTGGAGAGAGCAAACAGCAATTTGCCTTCCTTACAAAGAGAAGTATTCGACGTCAATTGGGACGGCTAGTTGACAATAATAGTAGAGAGAGCAACCAGCAATTTGCCTTCTTTACAAGGAGTATACGACGTCAAACGGGACAGGTTGTTGATAATAATAGTAGAGAGAGAGCAAACAACAACTTGCCTTCTTTACTAGGAGAAGTAGCGATGTCAATCGGGACGGCTAGTTGATAATTAGAGAGAGCGAAGAGCATAGGTATGCCATAATGCCTATTATGAGCAACCATTTCAAAATGCCCGATCGTTACTTATTTACATAAGCATACAACATTATATCGATTTTAATCGCCATTCAATCCACCCGCAGCTTATCCACCCTTCTTTCGTTCCATCCAAAGCTCCGTCGGCGGAGAATTTGCATTTCAATGCATAATTTAACTTATGTGCCTGCGAACTGGCGAGACGCTGAATAAATATTTCTGTTATCTTCACTCTCCACCCCTTAGGCACTCTGCACTCCATCCCGCGAATAATCCCTCTGCGAATGGAGTTTGGGGTGGGCTCTTTATTTTATTTTTTATTTTTTCCGCTTAGGGTGGATGATTTGAAGCGCCCAAAGAAAATTTGTGTAGTGACAAATGCATGACTGAACATCAAAACGAAAGTGAGACCTCGGTTTTTGCTTTGTTCTTTTATTATTTATCACTTACGAATAGGGTTGTGAATTCTTTTGATAAAATAAATTCGCGCTAACCATTTTTTTATAAAACTTCATAACCAAGTAAGCAATGCATACTTTTTTATTAGTGTTTTGTTTTAAAATACGAATTATTGTATATATAATTATTTATTAAGATATTACAGGTCATCATCATCATATACTTCCCCATCGAGGAGTTAGAGCCTACCCTATGTTAGGGTGACTAGGTCTTAGTCAACCACGCTAGCCCAGTGCGGATTGATCGACTTCACATACACCATTGAATTTCTTCGCAGATGTATGCAGGTTGCCTCACTATGTTTTCCTTCACTGTAGGAGCGTCAGACAAATGTACATATGAAATTCAACAAACGAAAAACACATTGGAACATGGTGTTCTCCATCCCCGGACCTCTCGATTGGAAAGTAAGTGCCGAGTCCACAGCGCCACCGACAAAATAAGACAGTGAAGTGTCACATTTTTTCAACCTGTCCTATAGGATTAAAAATCCACTTGATATTTCCAAAAAAGCGCTACTATTGAGATCAATGGCATGGGTAATTTTAAAATTTCACATACGGTTTCTAGAAACCACACAAATAATTTTTGAGTACTCTATCCATTGATTGATGTGATGTTTACACTCTAATTATGTAAAGTATCACAATAATTTACATTCAATCAATTCAATAAATTAACCCTGCAACAGTCTAAAGAGTTCTATAACACAAAACCTCGATTATTATGCGAAATTCAGACATCCATCTCCTTACGCCCGACTGCTTACTATTTCTAGCCCAATCAATCAGCCGTTGAATGATGTGTTGCTCTTAAATAAACTTCGATTTCACACGTCCAAGAATCAAACGCTACTTTCTACTGGCTGATTGATCGCCCGGAAAATCGCACAGTATCGCCGTAAAGCTGCAAATATTTTGACAGAACCCGAGCATCGTATTGCGAAACAATTGTTCTTGAAATATTTCTTAACTTTATTGGGGGAGCGTTTCAAACTTAATATCTCGGACGTTTGATAGATAGGTCTCGTGGGCATAAGAAGTCGGTACCAACTGTACAATAGCGATTGGAAATAAATTCCCTGGAGAGATGTGTAAGCACAAAGAATAAGTAAACAGTAGTTGAATAGTCGCAACGTAAGCAACGTTAGTAAAGATACTGTGTTACTTTTTCTCAAAGATGTGAAAGTGGATAGAGCTACTACACAAAAACCTGCCCTTTCCCTTTTTAATAAGAATAAATTACTATTTGTACTTTAATAATATTAATAATTTATTGGCCAAATATAATGATACATAAGTAGCAATACATACTATCGATAACCTCTTTATAGCAATATTGTAGTTGAAACTTCTGCATCCGAACTAGAAATGTATTTTTGTAACTTAGGTACATTAGATATTTTTTATGATTAAGGCTGGTAAAATTAATGTTTTTATTAATCTAAGACTTATTATAAAAGATTTAAATAAGTTTTTATTGCCTATTACATGAATTATATAAAATTTTCAATAAAGATGATTATGAATAAAAAATGTCAACCTCCAAGTACTAATGGCGATAACTTGGACAAAGAGAAACAATCAGTGTCAACTAAATTAATAAATTTATAAGGGACAAGTTATAAGACTAGTTAATCGAGCTTATTCAGTTATGAAAATCCTATAAATTTTGTGACTCATATCAAATAATTAAGTACAAATGTACGAAGAGTATAGTTCTATACTGAATCGGCTCATATCCTAAGCATTAGTAACTTTCCTCTGCATATCGAAGTGGCCATTTCGCCAAAGTTTATTTCATGTTGGGTGTTGCATCAGTGGCCGCAAAAAGCATCGCTCTGCACCGGGCTGCTGGACGACTAATGATCCTCTGACGCTACTAGCTTGACCATGAGTTGGGATTTACTAGGATAAAGATGTTTGATTATGTGATTCTTATAGTAACAAATAAAAATAAAGAGGATAGCTCATATTTTTTACATACGACACGGAAACTCTTGGCCTTCATTTCACCTGATGGTAAGTGACGATAAGGTCGATAGTTATCATCTACAAACCTATTAATTTTTGTTAACCTTCGGAAGGTTAGGAGGGTAACTCATCACCCCACTCGTTCAAAAAAGATGCGTTTCCTTTTTGTACGTTAATTAAGGATAGTTGGGTTTTTCTGTATTCTTTTATCTAAGCATACGTAATTAGTAGCATATACTACTGATTTGCGGAATGTCGTGGATTTTTTTGCTATATTAACCTTGCTGGGGTAACCGATCACCCCACTATCCTTTTGGATTTATGTTTTTTTGAACCAGGAAACACGAACCCGGATGCTTCTGAAAGTGAGTCCTGTTTAAATTAAAACTACAAAAACAAGCACGGTGCTCAATGTGTCCAAGGAAAAAGACAAAAAATTTTTTTTTTTGTTAAATGTCATTTACCTATGTGCTCCTATCACAGGAAAGATATCTGTGTGAACTGCATAAAATCTTAGATATACAGGGTGTAACTGAATACCCCAATAACATTTAAGGGTATGTATCCATCAGAAGTAGAGATTCTGTAGGAAAAATATTAGGGCTAACAAACCTACTTCTTTTTCCCATACAAACTAAATAAATTATTTTTTGGTATTAAGTGCCGACAGCCCTACGTAAGCGTACGAGGAATACTGCGCTCACGTCATACAAACTAAATAAATTATTTTTGGTATTAAGTGCTGAAAGCCCTACGTAAGCGTACGAGGAATACTACGCTCACGTCTATTACGTGTCATTTTGTGTTTAAATTTCTTTTGTATTAAGAGCTGATTATGGTTGTCACTTGAAAGTTTTTGCTTTCAGTTTGAAATCAAATAACTCTGAAAGTATTGGGGTTCTAGGTCTCAGACAAGCACCGAAGGTCCATTTAGTATCTAACTTATATGCCCCTTAAATATTATTGGGGTGTTCAGTTACACCCGGTATATAGATATATGCGCATAAACTATTTAAAATTATTGTTCATACTTTGATTTGAAACTACCTACGAATATTACCTTCTTGTCTCGTTAAACATAAATTATTGTTTTTGTATACATTATATTTCATTTCTGCAAATAAGTTGTGGGGTGATGGGTTACCTCGCCTATCCTTGCGTGTATGCAAGAAAAGCCTATCCTGCCGAAGGTTAATCATACAGCTTTTACGTATGATTTTTTTTAAACTATTACGTTCCCGCTAAAGTGTGTAAATAAGTTACAATACACATTATCAAGGTAATCTGCAGATTATCCGAATGAATGAGTCCGTTTTAGAAAAACAAATGTTTCAGTTCTAATTAAACTAGATAATTTGCCTAGGTAGAGTAGGCTCCTTGTCAAGCTATACTGTTTGACCGTTGGACCGTTCTTGTGTCGCTCGTAATAGTAGCGGTTTTCGTAGTGTAAAGCTTGAATGGGAGCTTACTATACGAGTAATCTGCATATTGACAATATTACAGGTATGACATTAATCGACTGTGTTCACGCAAACTGGTCGAGTAAGGGTAGAAACATCATCTTTCTGTTGGACAACCAGGCCCTTGCTTACGTAGAGTTCAAGTCCAAAATCACCTTAGGGTGCACGAAAGTCTTGAATGAATTTGGGTCTGGAATTCGGTAACGATTAGCTGAGTTCCAGAGCTAAGGCGATGAAATTGCCGATGAACTGGTACCCTGGCTACGAGAACTTTCGCATCAAATCAGAACCAACATGTGGCATTTCAAGAGAATCAAAAAGAGGGTACTCAAGGGGAGCCTCAGAGGTAGTCCCGGCTACAGTGCACAAGATTATTATACACAAAAATTCTCATTAGGGAATTTTCACCTAGGGTCGCAATGCCAAACCTCCAACGAAGGAGAGGCCAGCTAAGGGTGCTCACTAGAGCCTTAACTGGTCACTGTAAACTCAACAGTTATCTGCACAGAATGAGCTTAACCAATGCCTCCGTGTGCAGATTTTGTACTGAGGATGACGAGGCATTATTCTTATTCTTTGTGAGTGCTAGCTCTCATCTACACTCGGAGCCAACTTCTAAGTAGACCTAAATTGCCACCTCACGATGCGAAGGTTTTCCCTTGCCTGTTGTTCTCAAAAAGGCTCTCCCAATTTTGGAACAGGTGTCATCATCATAATTCAACTTTTCTTCATGTTACATCCTAATAACGGTAAGGATGTGTGTACATACAAGGATTAAATAATAAATAATTGATAAATATCTTAATTTGATAGATTCTTGGTTGCTTGGATTTCTGTCTTTGAGTTGAGTTTGAGTTTGTCTCCAAATAAGGTTAAGGTTATTGGCTATTTTACCGCTACAGGTCTAATTTAAAACCTTTAAAATTAGGGATTGGTCACAATAGATCTGTACCTACATGTCGCGATGTCCCCACAGAATAGATAGATTTTTGAAATTGTGATAAGCTTTAGTAGTTTTTTAAGAACGCCCACGAGAGTTTTTGGCAGAAAAAACTTTACATGGAATATATATTCCCGGTACACAGCTAAACAGTAATAAATAAATAACACATTTCATTGGGCATACATTTAAATTTAAAAAGTAAAGAATACAAATGTAGACTTATCTTTAATAAAGTTTTCTTTCAGCTTACCAATTAAGAATCTCAAATAGATAGACATCATGTTCCATTTTTTATGCTATGCCTCTATTATTATTACATGAAATTGTTTATTATCGCAATTGTCCCGAAAGCGAAAACGGCCATGGAAACCCTATGTCCCAAGTCCTAAACGGAAAACGCCTCGCGCACGTAGACAAAGAATACGATTTAAATTCTTATAATTGATCTTCAAAAAAGAGCAGATCTTCAAAGACGCCGCATCAGGTTTGAACCTTGTTATTTAGGTATTTTGTTGAAATCATATTCATCACTATCCTTAAAAAGACATTTTATAATTTGTGCACTGTAATGAAAATAATGGTATAAGTTCAGTGTAAATAAAGTAGGTGGGTGAAATAAAAGATGTGTTTTAACGTAATTATTGTGAAATCTAGGTAATCATTTGACTACAAAACTTAAATATCACAACATACAAAATTAAAGTTACACTTACTACCAAAGATTACCAAAATAGTTGAATATTTTAATAGAAAGTACATTTGTTATATTAAAATAATTATCGTTCACCATAATAATATAAATTGTTTATAGCTATAATGAAAGTGGTTGATGGAATGGCATTAAATTGCTAAGTAAGTGAAATAAGTTAGTTAGTTCCACACCACGAAATCGTTGTATTGGTCAATCATTACGAGTCCGTCCAGAAGGGTTGCTCGGACATACCTTCAACCTTATCATCACCTACTACCAAGTTAAATGAAGGCCAAGATTATTTTTATCCATATCAGCCTTAGATCATTAAGCCATCCACATCAGCCTTAGATCATGAATGCTCTAAGACATCAGCAAAGCTTTTGGTCCAAGAGCTTTGCTGATGTGGATAAAAATAATCACTTAGAGAAGTTGCAACATGCTAACATAATCAAAAGATGAGTTGCGACTTGGCTACTTTCTTTCACAAATTGATCTGAATGCACGAGCTACATAAGACGTACTAATGTGGTCAAGACTTGAAATATAAACCATAAAAAGAATACCACTTGTAATCGCTTAGGTATTTACGTATATTTATTTGGTGTGACTCTGACAAGTTAGCTCCTTTAATTATCACCTAAATGTAGATCCTTGCTGGCGTAGTTCCACGCCAGCAAGAATCTAAATTAGGGTGATAAATTAAAAAGGAGCTAACTTTTTAGGTTAGGTTTTTAATGCGTTTATTTATGACATTAGCTTTTATTATTTTTCCTTGATTGTTTTTTGTTTTGAGCTGCGCGCTGTCACCCCATTTTTGCTTCTTTCCAGCATCGCCAATAAAACCTATTTTTATTTATCTCTATAAGAATATTGAATTTTAACCCCTATGCGGGGGGACTGCGAGTACTCAACGTATCTATCGCTGACTTGGTGATAGATACTACTGTTTCATAACAGAAAAAATAAAAGTTATAATAATGCAAAAATAACGTGTTGATTGATAACTGGTTACGAAACAGTATAAAAATCCATTTTCGAAACTGGTTATGAAACATTGGTTACGAATGTGGCCGAAGGGTGCGTGGGACTCATTTAACTGAGTATATCTACTTAATCACCCCGGTGTCCCTTAACTCCATGGTAACGTCACTACTAAGCAAAAAATGATGAAATTGTATTTATAATTCAAAAGTGAAATACTTACAATGAAGAAATTTATCAACTAAATAAATTTTGGTTCATGGTATTTCAAAGTTTTTTTGTTTCTTTATACAGGTTTTCTTCACATCAAAGCAAAGTAGGTACCTAATATTTTCCTGCATAAAATAAAAACAAAACTGGTAGTTACGTTTCTATTGTTTCAAAAGCATTTAAACTTCACAAAAATACTGGTATATACGTGTACACAATTCAAAACGAATATAGCGAAATGAACAAAGACCTAAGCCGATCCTTTGCCGAGAAAAATAGTAGGAAATCCATTAATAACTGTCGCAGCGGCTCCTTGTTAAATGCATACAATACTTGAAGCTTTTTAAAAGACTTACAATAGAGACTTGGCTAAATTAAAACTTTTTCGATACGGCCGCGAACGCGACATTGCACGGAACCCGAGGACGGATAATTATTGTAAAGCATGTACGGTTAGAAAAATAATGAACCAAACTTATAAAGAGAAAATGTGTTTATTTCAATATCTAAATAAAAGAATTGATTAAGATTTATATTCTTATTTTCTTAGGTGTAACAATTTATGTTTTAGTTTGTATCTTGTAACTGTGCCAAATAGTAAATAAATAAATAAATATATTTAAGAGTCCCTTTGCTATGACACTACGCCAAATTTTCCCTTGTCTAATGTTATCTCGTTAAAAAAATGTATGCTATTGCTATTCTAGCTTTGATTATTTACTTGTTTTAAAGATAAAGTAATAAAATAACTAACGTAAATATTTCATTTAGTTATCTGCAAACAATATCATATAGAGATATTTTGATTCCTTATCTACTTCTATTAAGTATTTATATTCATAAGTATTTTGTATTTAAAAAATTACAGCATCAAAGCTTGTCATCTTCGCCACTATTGACACCTGGACAATAACCTGGATAGTAACAGATTACATGACTCGAAATGGAAGCGAACTTCATATGAATCCCTCAGCCACAGTAAAACTAGCTATCTCACTTCAAAATTATAAGAGTGTTATGGCCACGGAATAAATTTATGTACAGTAGTACACGTTTATAACTTACACCGATGTATCTGCGCAGAAGACTCATTTTCTGATTCTGAGTGAGATAGAATAAAATTCTGATTTTGGTAACTTGAAATCTTAACGTATGCAATAAAGTCTATATTTTAACGGTGTCGGCACCCGTATTTAATCGACTTTAGGTTGCTTTCCCCTGCGCAGCCGAATTTTGCCGATGCTACTTATAAAAGTAGTCGTACTGTACCTATTTCAAATTTAGTTCGGTGTGAATATCTAATAAATAGACTAAGCATTCCCATATTAAGGGGTTGTAAGGGGTCCAAATAACATCTCAAGTGAACCTGGCTAGCCTCACTGCTTACGCCCTGGTGCTCCTCCCAACTGTACAAATGTGGTAGAAAAGGCACCGGCATCCCCAAATTGGACTATTTCCAACAGTGCTGTGGCCGTGTTGGAAATAACATGATGAAGCATTCACATTAATATTCACACAGCAAATACATATTAAAATTTATTGTAAATTTCAAGTGTTAAACATAAAATATATACAATTAAGCAAATAAAATTGTATTATTACACCCTTTTGCTAACCATACGAGTTAGTACGTCAACTGACACAGGTTTGTAAAGACACATTTAAGCGGAAAAAAATCAAAATTAATGATATCGGTGGCAGCCAGTAGGGCACATAAATGAATGCTCGCTTTCATACAGCTCCTTCGCTATTCAAAGAGTTCCGGTGTCGGCGTAAAAACTTAGGGCAGCCTTAGGTTTAAGACCTTTTTTTAATTAACATTGGGACTTAATACCTATACATATATTACTTATTTCTCTGTGCTTTTCAGAATTAGACTTTTGAGGGAATAAAAAGTATGTAAATGATTAACATTAAACCTTTGTAATCAACCAACAATAAAATAATATAAAATAAAAATATGAAGAGTACTTAGTAGTAAGCGTTTTAGAAAAATATAAATATATAGATCACATAATATTGTACCCAAGAATCCCAAAGGCCACGAGTCTGTGGAGTTTTAAATAAACTAAAAAAAAATATCTGTAAATTAAAAAAGAGTTCGCTTATAGTGTTGCTAAACGCAAATTTCGTTCGATTCTGGAGAGAGTTCTAATAAAGAGAAAAAATGGAAATATTAAAAAAAAAAACTTTAAAATACAGTTTTTGCAATATGTCTCAGTGCAAAAAATATCGACATCAAAAACGTTAATCCAAAACAAGATCGATTAACAGAAGAACGTCTATCGGAACAGCAATTCGTTATTGATGTTATTGCAATAGTGTTGCTGTGGCCCCATATCCTTGCACTTTTGAATTGAATTTTCACATCACCAGGCTACCACAAATTGACCATTTTTCAATCAACTTTGAACTTGACGTTGAACTTTATCAGTTTAAGGTTCAAGATAAATCAGAGAAATTTGACAGATGTATATAACTTGACGCAATGTTGACTATACTTACTAATCTAGGTTGAGCCATTTTTGTGATATAGATAGTTACAGCCATTAAGTTCCAAGCAAACTTCTTTAATTGTCCTATTTTATAACTGATGTTTGAATCAAAACATATCATAATTTGCATACCAAAATGCACCGGTTCTGTCCATGCAGATGAAGTTTATATTTCATGGCATATTATCACATCACTCATATATACGACTACATAGTAGGTACTGACGCATGCGAATACGGCGTAGACTTCTAAATATAGATACTACTGAAGTGTACAAACTCCCACCAGACTCGTTATTATATCGATTTGCCACAACAACGGTGTGAACAAGAGGATTTTTATCTCGTATATAGGCACACCACTATGAAAAGGATTATACTTGCCGAAATTATTCAAATACACTAAGAAATGTTAAGGAACTACTTGATAAATATCGATAATATAGTCTCCTTAATCAAAATTACTAGCTAATACTACTATAACATAAAATGTCATTGCTGGTATGTGGATCACCGTATACTCGTATTGATTGGGAGCTCCGTAATACGATTCCTCAGGGAGGCAAAAATTTTTCTGCTCGGTCCAGTTGGTGATAGGGCTTGTGAGCCGCCTAAAAAACTATCACCGTCTTAATGTCTCCGTAATAACTATGTTAAGAGGATTCAAATTCAAATTCAATTTCTTTTATTCAAATTGGATTGTTACAATCTCTTTTGAACGTCAAAGCAGCTACGTCATTGGTTCACAAGTCGGCGGGAGACCTTGTACTGGAAAGAACCAGCAAGAAAACCAGCAAGGGCTATTTTTTTCTCCTTGTATTGTTACAGAGTCGTCAATTGGAAGCTGACCTCACAGCAGAAGTTTGAGCTCAACTTCCATTACAAGATTAGATGTGTTAGTTCTCTTCTTACTACTTATTACCAAAAATAATATTTGTTTAAACAAACAGTTATACATAACAACACGATTCATTATCTGAAAAATTAACACCAGGCATTGGCATCATTCAAATAATCGTTGACTTTATAATATCCTTTACTCATAAGAGTCTTTTTTACATGCGCTTTAAACTTATGAAAAGGCAAGTCGGTAACATTTTGTGGAAGCTTATTATAAAAGGTTATACATTTCCCAATAAACGAGCCTCTAGTTTTTTGAAGCCTGAATGTTGGAACGGCAAGTTTATTTTTGAATCTTGTGTTTAGATGGTGAATTTGGAAATTGGTTTCAAATGTATTATAATTTTTATAGACATAAATCAAATTTTCATAAATGTACTGTCCTGCTAAGGTCAATATATTAATTTCTCTAAATAAGTCCCTTAAAGAATCTCTTGCTCGTAAATTATAAATAGCGCGAACCGCTCTTTTTTGAAGTACAAAAATACTTTCAATACTAGCAGCCGATCCCCACAGTAGTATTCCATATGACATGACATGACATGAGGAAATCGTATAGTCCGTTTTTCCATACAAACGTAGTCCCATGTTTCCTTCCTGGTTAATGGCACTAGTTGCTCTACTTTTTCCAATGACATCAATGGCCACTATAAGCATGTTCCTATGTTTTCCATTTTCTATCAAATTAATTACCTATTAAAAACGATTTTAAACTTTCAAAAACCCAGAAAAATCGACCTAATTTTCTGCTGTATTCAAACGTCAAGCAACAAATTAAAGAAAATTATATGAAAAAGCAAAACATAGGAATACAGGAAAAGCCTTGCTTTAATTTTTAACGCATATAGTAATTAAATCAGTAAATTTTGCGCGGAGAAAACAGGGGACTACGAAACGTATATTTTGCATACTTTTCATAGGTATTTTCGGTCCCAGCTGCAGTTGTCCCTATCGCGCTCAGAGGCCCAATTCAGCTAATAAGCTACAGCCGAATCGAAACTGAACCGTTGCGATCGACCAATCAGAACGCCACATTATCACGTCATCGAGCTGTTGAAAGGCAATATAAGCGCTCCGATTGGTCGACCGCAACAGTTCAGTTTCGATTCGGCTGTAGTTTATTAGCTGAATTGGGCCTCTGTTCAGTTGTTCGGACACAGCGCGACAGCAATCTGGGGGCACGGCAGTGTCCCCGCCAAGTCGAGCGCGAAGCAAACACTGCCGTACCATCCTTTACTGGAACCATTTCGCCGCATTTTCAGGCCCCTATTTGAGAACCTCTGGATAATACCAGAACGCAGAAATTTTTGTCATCCAGTAAGCTATAATCACATACTTAAAATCCAAGATTTCAAGTCTGTAGGTCATTTAGTTCCGAAGTTAAGCGAAAGCAAAGATTCGCATTTATGACACTCACTCACTCACTTATGATCATCAAAATAGAACTGGTACTTCCCATAAACTCAGAGAGCTGAAATTTAGTACAGAGTTAGGGATTAATGGCCACATAAAGGGAAAACTATAAAAACTAGGATAATCGAAGATCTGGAGTACCTGGTGACCCTGATTAGAAAACACAAGAGCCCAACCAAACTATTAGAGATATCGACATACCGCCTTTACAAAAAATATTCATCTTGGTGGGCCGCTTCCAATAAAGAAAAGAAAAAAAGATTGAAGAAGAAAGATTTGTAATAATAAAAAAACTACCCCTAAAAAGAAAAAAAACTGTGTCAAATAAGAAAATCTAATAAAATAAATCAATAAGCTCACGTTTCTACAAAAAGAGGTGAAATCCCAGCAAAAACATTCAGTAAAAAACTAGCCAAGTCTCGATGGATCTGCTTGTTTATCTCTAAAAAGTAATGAAAAGTCGTGCCAAGTCTAAGGATCCTTACTGCGATTTCTTTATTATTATAGTTAGTGTTGTGTGACTTGGTCGTTGAACATTCTTTATACGTTAGTGGGTACAAGTCAACGGCCAAGTCACACAACATTAACTATAATAATAAAAAAATCGCAGTAAGGAACCTTAGACTTGGCACGACTTTGTCTAGATTTCATTACTTTTTAGAGATAAACAAGCAGCTCCATCGAGACTTGGCTAGTTTTTTACAGAATGTTTTTGGTGGGATACATTTTACAAATACCTTTTTTTGAATTCTCTTGACCTTGGTGTTTCCTCTTAATAGCATTGTCGTGTTCCGTTAATTAGAGGTAAGCTAGCTAGTCCTCAGTTGTTGAGGAGTCCAGGTAGAGCTTGCTTCCATCTTCGGCCTTATCGTTATCTACACTTAGGTAAGATGAAGGCCAAGAGCTTCCCTGTCGCCTGTAGAAAAAGAAATACATCTTGCAGCAGATCATATTGTATCAGTTGTAGTATATCCATTCCAATTACAAAAGGTCGAGAAAACAATTGGCCATTATTACCCACTGATACCGTATCTATAGCCATAGACGAAAATGGCGCACAATCAAGACAGTGTTCGAACAATTTTGAGAATGATGTGAACTTAACGAAACAAGCAGTGCGAGGCTCGTTGATTGACTTATCGGCCGATCGGCTGCGCGGGGGCGCAACCACCTCGAATCATCAGCGATAGTATCTCCGGACGGATCACGTCAATATTTTGACGAGGGCCTTTTATGGCAGGCTTGTAATTACTATGTAAGAATATAAGGCCAAGTTTTCATTGCCTCTCTGATCTGAAGAGTAAGGTTCTTGTATATGTTTTTACCCATTGACGTAAACGTAACCTTTTTACCACGTTTTACTTGCAACCACCTCGAATCATCAGCGATAGTATCTCCGGACGGATCACATCAATATTTTGACGAGGGCCTTCTGAGGCAAGCTTGTAATTACTACGTAAAATATAAGGTTCTAGGGGTCATATTGTAGCTAAGGCTATGTTTTTACCCATTGACGTATACCTACGTAACCTTTTTACCACGTTTTACTTGGCTCGTTTTCATCTCTTTCTTTCTGTCCAGGCATATCTTGCAATCGATTTTTCTAACGTTTTGCGAATAGCTATATAAAGTTGAAATTTTCAGGAGAGTTCGCAACTCGGTGACAATTCATGATTCAATCATTAGTTTAACTTTCCTTTGCAGCTTAGCTGCTATTTGTAAACTTTATTTTGAAGTGACCAAAAACAGCCATTTATTTTGTTCGACATTTTATATTTGAAAAAACCATAAAGAAATGATTATCACAGTTAAAGAGAGCATCTCCTATCTCTGCATAGGTACAGTCATCTACACATTGACGTGGTTATATAAGTACGTCAATGCATCTACAATCCATTGGCGGCAATTACTTCGTAATATAGAGTGTCTGTTTGTCTGTCACATTTCATAGCAATAAAAAGAATAATACCTTACTTAATGAAATAAAATAAAATGCACCTAAAAATAAAGATTTTAATAATGTTTTGTTCTTTAAATACAAATGGGTTTGATTTTATTCATGGGGCTCATTAAATACTTATAGCTTTATGATCATTTTATTATGTGCCATTGTTTATTTCCATTAACTACGTCAGACATTTTTCTATGAATATTCAATTCCTCTTGATATTATACTTCAGCAAAATGAGGCTTCTATAAGCTCAAATAAATTTCGTGCTAAAGATGTGATATCATTGTCGGTCCAAACAAATTCAGACGGGAGCTTCCGATTCCCCTTCATAAAAGCACATTAATATCTTCCGCTATCCCAATATCGATTCGCAAGTTTTAATTACTCAGCGAGCAAGCTCGGAGCAATCAAGATGGGACCCTGTGACCCATTTTAAAAGTTTATACGGACGATGCGCAAACGAGGGGAGTGATAAATGAACAACAGACGACACGGTTAGCGCAGAGGTCGAGTGATCGCCTACTGCGCAACGGGTTGCGGGTTCGATTCCCGCACGGGACAGATGTTTTGTATGGCCTACAGAAGTTTGTTCCGGTCTGGGCGTATGTGCATGTGATATTCTATGTTTGTAACTGCACCCACGATACAGGAGAAAATCCTAGTGTGGGGCGACGTTTTTTTAAAAAAAAAAAAAAAAAAAAAAAAAAAAAAAAAAAAAAAAAAAAAAAAAAAACATCAATCAGACGAATTTTGAAGTGCTGCAAAATTTCGACTCGCATCTTGAGTTGCCCTTATAAAAACAGCTCCATCTTCGATATTAACACGAATAAGTATTATTGGAACTTCACAAAACGATCGCCGAAGTTTTCGGAAAAGTCTTCTCTGAATCAAATTTTCAGTTGTTTGCGAATTTAATAAATTAATGAGTAATACCATTTTTGAGATGTTCAAATTATAACAAACTTGTCATTTTTGTTTAACTTATTTTTGTTTATACCACCCTTAATAGGAGACTTTAAGTGATTCGTCGTTTTAAGCTGCGCTACCAATTTATTATTCGCTGTAGTAATATATACTATGCAAAAATGTCAAACGCCTGACACTATTTCTGTTTCCAATCTTATTTCTAAGCTTGAATCTATAGGTGTGCGTGGTCACATCACAGGACATTTTTACTAGTTACCTCACAAACCGTACTCAGTGCGTAAAAATTGGTTCAGCTATTAGTGACGATTCGCCTATATCGTCAACCGTCAACCTATTCGTCAACCAATGGCTCTCAGTAAATCTCCTTGATAAAACGCAGATCATTCGCTTTGACATCTCTAGAGTCGCTAAATCTAACAACTCTTCATCTGATAAAATTAAAATACATTCCTGTCAAATGAATGAAATACATTCCTGTACCTGAAAACCTTCGAATGTAGTGAAAAGTACTAAATATTTGGGTGTTTATCTCGATAGTAAACTAGATTGGAGCGCTCATATTGAGGTTTTAATTACTAGAGTTAGGAGGCTGATTTTTATTTTTTAAAACCTTCGTAGTTCTGCGGACCGCGAAACTCTACGCATAATAAATTATTATTATATTTCGATTCAAAAGACGCAGTTCTCTGAATAACGAACAGCGAAAGCATGATCCCATTGTTACTATTATCGCGTGCACGGTTCCCTTTGTCTCCAGGCCTCCAGACTCTTCCGGAGGAGCACTGTCCCGTGACCTGCTGTCTTCCAATGCGGAGACAGACCGTAACAGAACATCCAGAACTACACCTCTACGACTAGGCGACCCACCCGGTCAACTCCGCATCGTCAGTGACTTAAGACTGCACTGCAGTTCTCTATACCAATATGTTCAACTATCTGTTCCATCCAGCAGTTAATCTTTCTCCATGTAAGCTCCGTGTAACATTGGACACAGTCATGTCTTATCCTCCAATTATTTCATAAGTTGCATGACTTGGACTGAACATTAAAATTAGTTAAAACATAATATTTTAATTAAAAGAATTAATGTTTAAGCAGACTTGGCTTAATTATTTGTGAGTACTAGGATAGCAGAATCGATGAAGAGGTTTTTCAGTCTAGATTCATGTTTGTTTTGTGAATAGATTTAACTGGTAGAATAAATAGTTGGACATATTGGAGTAGAGGCACTGGAATTGAGTTACTTAAAAATCTGGTTAAAATTTTTTATGGTATACAAAACGTATGTAATAATTTTTTATTATTAAAAAACTCACTCCAAAGAAATACTGAAAATGAAAAATTAGAGACTGGTTTAGTTTTTGTAAATTCACTAACGGTTGAACTAAATATATTTTATTTTTGTACGGTGTACCCTGATAAAATCTCTTTCTCTTAAAGGATCTTTTCCAGTTTCAAGGCTCCTATATATATGTGTAGTTGAGTACAACTTACATTATTTTGTTTTCAGTGTATGTACTGTTAATGTGGATTTCTTGTGCATATTGGTGACGAAAACAAACAACCTGGAAAAATATAGAGCAGTTTTATAGGAACTTCAACTTTATATACAAAATCGTACTCTGTCTTGAAGCTAACGAAATTACTGTAACATTTTAACTGTGTTAGCTTATAAAGCAAGATTATTATCGATTTGCATCTTAATGCAAAAACAAAAAAGTTGAAAACTTGGTCTTTATTTCCATAAATTCAATATCATCTGTTTGTGGAAATAACATACCTACCTGTATAATACCATCCCGATTTTTGAGAGCTAAGACTGTGACTAAATAAGGCGCCGGAGCCTCATTAATAACTCGTTATCAGGCCCGACGACTGCCGATCAGCTACCGTGGGGACACTTTTCTTTAGACTGGTGCTTCTGTTGCAGAGGAAGTACATAGAGCTGATAATTCATCGTAGCGAAAATATAACAAAAAGTACAAAATCAATTTTTACGTGGAATTGGCAGTAATTTATTTCCCAATATCAATGTGGTCTTGAATAAATCGAAACGATTAATTAGCCACATGGTTGATTATTATTTCTTCATTAAAAAAAGTGATTGATAAGTCGTTGTCACTACATTGGACTTTCTGCGTTTTACCATGACCACATCAACAATACCAATGTTTATTTTATGTATAACAAATATTACTTAAGTATTACTACAAACATAATTATTGGTCTGTATAAATAAAAATATAATGACATGGTAATCTCCTTAATGATTGTTCAAATAAAATCAAATTCAAATATTTTTTAACATTATACTTTATAAAAGAATGAGCTCAAGACGCTATATTAAAATATAATTATAATTTTACTATTTTTATAAATTTAACAAAATGACAGGATATTTTAGTTCGCATTCATCGCAATTTTTCCAATAAATCGTAATGATAATGCTTTTTATCATATTTTTTCCTATCTTTGGAAGCTTTGAAATCAAAACATGTCCATTTCTGGCTTAATTAAAGCTTAGATATATTTTCTGTATCAAAACAACTAAGTATTGGTTCTATTGAAAAAGCCAGATGGTTTAGCTGATTTGGAAATGTTCAAGACTTTTTCAAGAATAACTCCTAGGTAATATTGGCACTTTGTAAATAAATATAAGACAATACACCAAAGTTAAAGCTACGTAATTATACTGCTGACAGATATACCTACATAGCTAGGTACAGTTCCATCACGTAGTTACCAAAAAGTTACTAAAAGTATCTTCATACAATATTATATAAAAAAATACGACGTCACATCTCCGAATATGTCGTTCTAATACCGTAATAGCCAATGGGTAATAGTTGTCCCATCAATATGTAACAATCACTACCCATGTAGGTTAAGATAGACGCGATTTTAGGTAACTATTAAAAAATAACTGTCATAAGCTATTAATCAATGTTCGATAAGACAAACCCGAATGGGCGGTCTGTGTTGTAACTCAGGTGATTTATTTTATAAGTATGAGGACTGACTGGTCCAACTTATGTTGAGCTTTTGATTATCCTTTCAGAGCTCTTAATAATAACATTTTGTGCTGGGAAAATATAAATCCAGGGGTCTTCGCTGCTGGTGACTTCTTATTAGCGATGTCTGATAACGAGCGCTGTATTAACAACGTACTCTGGACATCGGACAATAGCCAGTACATTTATCGAGCATCGTGGCGATTCTAATGTATAAAGGAACGTGTTTTGTATTTGCTGTGTTTATATACTTTTTGCTGAACGTAACTAAAAATAAACACACACTCTACAAACGAAATTAATCAAGAACGTAAAGACTAAGACAATTAATTAATCTTTATATTAGCAGAGCTACATATTATATGGACGTCGTTAATGTTGTCAAATTAAGGGGCGTTAAAGGATGGGTATTTCTGCCACCAAGCAGCAGTGCTTGCATTGCTGTATTCAGGTTTGAAGGGTAAGAGAAGTATGGCAGTGGAATTACTGGGTACCGTGTCGGCGTGTCTTAGGCGTTAGTCAACCACGCTGGCCCAGTGCGGATTGGTCGACTTCACATAGGTAAACCTTCGAATTTCTTCGTAGATGTCTGCAGGTTGCCTCGCAATGTTTTCCTTCACCGTATAAGCTTCGAGTTTCGATCTAGGAGTTCTTGTTTTAGCACAAGCTTATTACAGTGTGATTTTCTTGTGTATTGATTCATAAATTTAAATTACAATCATAATTCTCTCGGGTCAATCGGTGCCTACCCATTAATAAAAGAATTGTATTCAGGAAGCAAATTACTGTTATCACGATTGGTGACAATAGAAATGATGGTCTTTTTTGTTGAAAAAAACACTATATGTTATGTTTGTTTTTGTTTTTCCCACGGGAGTTCTATATTTACCCGGAGAAAAAAAATATAACTTATGTTTTTCAATAATAATGCAGCTTTCTATTTGTGAAAGAATTTTTAAAATCGGTCTAGATGTTTTTAAGATTATTCATTACAAACAAAAATACAAATCTTTTCTCTTTAAACAGCTTTCCGCTCGCAGCCTCGTGCGGAATAATTTCGTTTTGTAAAAAACTCCGCAATAAAACAACGACACAACCCCGTTCGTTGGATTCGTATTTTCCTCTTTTAGAGAATTAAAAAGAAACGTTTTTAAACATTTTTTTTAATCAATTATCATTATTAAATCATTTCAAAACAAATTGATCATTACAAAACTGATATCCTTGCGTGAATGCAAAAAATCAACCAAACTCGGGTTTTGGTAATTTATATACTTCACTAAAAGATTGAATTAATAATATTATTAATCTTTTATTATGACAAAATAGTCGCCCATTTTACTGCCATCTGTTAGCGCGAAATGCAACAAAGAAAGCAGAAGCAGCTACGTCTAGTAAGAAGTTCGCAAGAGTTCCGCCACAAAGTGGCACCATCTAGTGATGAGTAGCGAAACACTGGAAAATTAGACCACCTGCTTTTCACCTGCACCCAAAGCATGAGAAATAGGCTGCTGCACTATGCCGTACGAATATCTAGCGATTAATTATTACTTTTAGTATTCTTGCTATCTATAAAAATGACGTTTATAATTGGTAATTTTAGTTATTTCAGACGGAAACCCCAGAGAACAGTTTAATATGATAAATAAAACAAATTTTTATCTCTTGAAATATATTCTTTCAAGCTACTTTAATTAAAAAGTAGAAAATGATATCAATAAATTTATTAATAAAAACGATTTCTTCAAACTGTTAAGCTACGGATCCATTTGATAAAGGGTCATTTCTCAAGTAACTTATTACATTTCTGAAAAAAGTTTCAATTCGCACCATTCAATTTTTACATAATTATTTACTGTGCACTTTAATTTTTTACCATATTTTACTAGTTTCAGACTTTTCACTTCTTATTCGAGTCGATACCGAAGCCATTTATTGTATTTTTTACACCAGTATTGTTTCATTGGTAGTAGTTTACTTGTGCTTTAATGGTATTGATTATTATATCTAAAACAACAACACCGGTATTTTATATTATCCCACTGCTGTGCAAAGGTCTCCCTTAATCCACTCCACACATCTCATAACCGCCTCCGTGGTCTAGTGGTTGCGATCACCGCGTTTCGATTTGGGAGGTCCGGGGTTCAGTTCCCCGTCGGGGCAGAAGTTTTTCCGTCTGGCTTGGTTGCTGATCGGGCTTCTTAGCCCGCCTGTACGTACCTACCACCGTCTTACCTAAATGTGTCGCTAATAACAATGCTTAAAGCATTGTTGTTTTCCGGCAATAAGAGGTAAGAATCAGATAGCCAGTTCCTTAGTTGCTGAGGAGGCCTTATCGACACTATCAGGTGAAATAAAGGCCAGGAGCTTTACTATCATTATTGAAAAAATCACGATCCCTAGCATTTTCTGGACCTGCCCCGATGCTGACGTCCGTCTCGGGGCTGCCATTGCGTGACTATTGGCACGGTAATAATTGGAGCCCACCTATCTGAATGCATTCGCTCGATATGTCCTGCTCAGTCCCATTTCAGCAAAGCCGTCTTCTCGCCCACGTCTGATATTTGGGTTCTGGAACGCAGGTCGTTGTTTCTTATTCGTTCTGAGCGTCTTACACCTAATGCGTCCCATGGCCCTTTGACAGACTTTTTGCTTGGACTTATGTGACTTTTCGGTTAGCGACCATGTTTGAGCACCGTCAGTTAGAATGGGCATATATCGACGAGCTTTCTTTTTACACTGGTATTAACTTTCGAAATTTTCGAGTAGTTATATGGTCTATACAAGGGCCATTAATTACGTAAAGCGTGCGGGGTGAGAAGAAATAATATCTTTTTCCTGGCATTGGATTCTCCTTCAAACATGTAATGATTAAATGCACGAGTATGGAGTTCGCTTAAAAACTTCAGATGGAAAAGGCTAAGAAAAAGTCTAGCATAGAGGTCGGAAATCACAGTACAATGACGAACCTAGCACGCACAAAAAATTCTTATGGCAAACATAGCTGCCACAACTTGCGACCGAATCCTCTAATTTTTATAAGAGACTATCTGTGCCCGCGAATTCCGTTTCTAATTGAATGTAATGTAGTTTCCTTGTTTTTCCAATTGTGATTTTTCAGCTTCCTGTAGGAGTTTTGGAAAAACCTTCCTTAGTGGGCGCCTACGCCAACGAACCCCTGTACCGAACTTCATGCTTCTAGCTCCAGTAGTTTGGGCTCTACGTTGATACCTCAGTCAGGCACTCACCAACGCCTTTTATAAATCATCATCAACAGCTCATATATGTCCCCATCGAGGGGCTCGAGCCTACCCTAAACTAAGGCGATTAGGCCTTAGTCAACCCACGCTGACCAAGTGTTGGTTGTTCGACTTCACACACAACCTGTAAAGAAATTATTTCTTCACAGGTGTGTGCAGGTTTCCTCGCGATGTTTTCCTCCACCGTAAAAGCGTCGAATGAACGTACATATGAATGAATTCTAAATTTTAAAACCCATTGGTACGTGACGGGATTCGAACCACTACCTCCCGATTGGAAGGCGACAGCCTTACGCACTACGCCATCGATGCTTTTATAAATACAGATATTTAATTACATGCGAGATGACCTGATTAAGAAAGACAAATAAATAAATACCAGAAAAAGTTTTACCAGGATTCGAACCCGCATTTTCAATATTACTGAATTAGAGTAAACTAAGTAAGACTAAACTATTCGATTCTATTCTAAGTTGATATGGCGCCAACCATAACAACTTAGTAAGATTAAGCTAATTCTAAGATCAAGCATCTGTGTATAGTTTTTTACAGGTTTTTTTTTTGGAAGACTTGATTGCGTTTAACCACAATCTAAAATCTAGTTTTTTTTGGAAGACTTAAGTGCGTTTGACCACAATCTCACCTGATGAAGAGCGAAGATCTGGCCTAAGGTGGAGCACGTATCTCACATAGTACCTGTTCACTTTCGTCTTAAAAATGCCCAAATTATATCCAGTTGGGTACACAGACGCAGGAAGATCATTCCATAGCTTTGCAGTTCTCATGATGAATGAGAAAGCGAATCTTTGGTACGAATAAATGGAATATCGACTATACATACGGATGGAAACCCTCACCACGTCGCGTTGTCCGATGGCGAAATGGGTATTAGATTATGGAATCCTTAGAACACTCGTCGAAATACAACCGGTAGAATACAGAAAGACTTGCGACTAGTCGATGATGTTCGAGGCTCTGAAGGCTTTTTGGATATAAGATCAATCACCGATCAATCTTCTATAAGCGTTTGTGGTTCATTTTGTTATATAAAGAGGGATGTTAAGGTGTTTCTAAATGATACCTTATTCGGCCCAGGCCAACCTCACCTGCATAAAGTGCACCCTGCTTTATTAAACAAGCAAGTTGGCAAACAAACAGGCTGCCCACCTGATGATAAGTGGCCACAGTCGCGTATAGTGTCTCTCTACCCAGACCCCTCAAGCCGGAGCGTCAGAAATAGGCAAGATAGAGGTACCTATGCAGACGACTCGGGTACAGTTTCTCTGTGGTGCTGATCAATGGGTGCGTCTTTGGCGCTCCCCTCCGCAGTGGGTTAACATGCTGCAAGATACCCCAAATCCTTATTGTAGGAGGTATGGTTAGACGATATAATGATAAGTACTACTTCTATATTAGCCTTATCATTATAGAATATTTATAGTCAGTTAGTTAAATGAAGGATAAGAGCTTCCCTGGGAAGACGAGGAAATTAGAACTAGAAATAAAATCAATGATCAAACAATGTTTAAGATTTAATACAATTTAAAACAAGGTATAGTAAGAAGACATGAAATAGATAATACCTATTGTAATAAATAATTTTTATTTATATCCATATAAATAAAGAATATTAAGACCATAGGTGTAAGACAATTTGCAAGGCAATATCGAAAGAAGTGATCGTATTGTCATTAAACATTTTAAAACAGAACATAACAAATACGACAAAACAGACTGAGATCACAGGATTTGTAAAAAATTAAAACCTAACTTCTGGAGGTCCTACAAGCTGATTGCTGAAAGCAAGAACTGACACATTTGAAAGAAACTTTACATTCAATATTACTTTAATGAACATCGCCATGTCAAAACTACACATCAAACTATTCATGGATATAAGTTTCTTTTAATTCGAATTCTTATTAGCAACCGATGTTAGACAATCCGCCCCATAGACTTAGAATATACTAGCGGATAGATGTTACAATTATAATTATAAAAATATTTATTTCTTTTTCTCTCACAGAGGATAAAGTGTAGGTTACCTATTGAAACGCATTACGTTTTTCGTCATAAACTAATGCATAATGTTAATTGCCATAATCGTCACTTAATAATAGCTTAGCCATAAGCCTTTATATCATAACTTCATAACGCATAATATTGTAAGGCCGAAATACCATAACCATAAAAAGGCATAACCATAAAAAGGCATAATTTGAATAAGCATAAGTAACAAAGGGCATAATTTATGTTTGCCATAATATTTAAAGGCATAATATTAAAAAGACATACATTTGAAAAGCATAACTGACAAAATCCATAAATGAACTTATTCACCATAATTTCAAAAAGCAAACACTTGCTATACATAATAGATTAAATTTATTGTCTTATGTTTAAATTATTTACTATTGTTTTTTAACCTTATTTATAAAGAAATAGTTACAAATACTAAATAAAAAAGCTCTTATTTACGATTAATGTTAAGAAATCACGTTATAATATTAATATGGTATATCATTTTGCATACATGCAGACATGCAGAAGACATGCAGCATGCATGCAGCCGCCATGTAGCATACATGTAAGCATGTATGCAGCATGCATGCAAGCATGTAGCATGCATGAAAGCATGCAGGCATGCAGCATGCATGCAGACATGCAGGCACACAAGCTGGCATGCAACATGCAAGACTTCTGCCATAGCTCCGGCACTGGGGGGTTCTGGCGGTCCCACGCATACTAATCGTCGCAGATGGCTTTCGCTCACCACCGCAGCCTCGGATGATGGCGGTTCTGAATAACACTCTAGGGGTAGGGCAGACAAGACTACGTGAAGTCGGGGTTGACTGAGTCGGTTTTAAATAGCACTAGTTTTTTTTTTAATAATTAGTAAACCTCGTATGGAGAAAAATACATTCCGGATTATGTCAAAGAAGATTTATGGATACCTATTTACAGTTATTATTCTTTATAAAACTATGTCTTTAGTGAGTTAAGCATAGTTAAATTATGTCAAACAAAATTATGGCTAGTAGGTAACAGTTATTCGTAGTAAAATTATGCGTTTTAAAGTGTGCTTAATAAAATTATGGTAAACCAAATTATACCTTTCAAAGATTATGATTTTTAATATTATGCCTTTCGACAATTCTGCATTATAATGTTTATGCCTATTGATGTGTTATGCCAAATATTATTATGCTTTTTGATTTTATTATGTATGCCAATCGAAATTATGTCAATTAACGGTAGGCGTTTCAAAGTGTCACCGTTACAATGTGACCAATTTTGATTTGTCAATTCCAATATCCAATGTGGATGATCTGTCATTCAAAATCGGTTACAAACAATGTATCTTAATATACTGTCTCTTTCAAACTCTCCAAAACTTTATAAGACTATACATTGTAGCTCACACTGCCAGTTGGTCTATACGCCAGCATATTTAAGTTTATGATTAGCCCCCTGGGATCTCGGTTTAAAAGCTTTGACAAGTTTTTCAATTATTTATTTAAAACAACTTTTTTTAGTTATTCGAGAAGCCATAACATTAATAACTTTAACAAATATCATTACGTCTGGTATGGTATTTTGTCGAAAACAGTTTCACTTTACTCTTCCTTTTTTGCTGACGTTGTGTTAACATAATTTTATGTTTATTTACTTAAATCTTCTCTTATTAAAACCAATCGCTATTTGTTATTCTCGCAAAAACTCATAAATAGCTTAACCGACTGGAATATTTCTTTTATTCGCCTTAGTTCAAAGGCGGCTTAAAGAGAAAAATAATAGAGAAAATCCTAAAAAATTGCTAAAAAATTGTATAAAGTAACAATGGTGATATGAAAAATGACGGTACAGTTCGCCGTTGTTTATTTAGATCTGCCATCTGTCAAAGGGATACGAAGTTCTCCGAAACCTATATCTAAATGAGCATTTGATATCAGTATCGCAAGTAATGTCAGTATCAGAAGTATATCTAAAGTCAAAATGTATTATTTTACTGGTTTTTATGTTAGCATCTTTGAACTGGTAGCTGGCTAGTGCTCTAGGCCTCTGGGGCACTATTTTTTAAATCGCTTGTATGAAATTACCTACGACGCGTACGACTTCGCCCAAATTAGTGCAAACGCCCACGACCGACAATCGGTGACCGATTTTTTAAACGATTTTTTGTTCATTAACGTATACATTCACGAACGTTTTATTTTTAAACCTAACGGTTTAAAAATAAATCGCGTCGGCCAGGATTAATCGGTCGAGACGTTTTATTATTAAACCGTTAATTGAGTGCCAAATTTTAAGACTTTCTAGGAGATCATCGTTTGGCATCGACTTTAACATAGAGTTTGATGTTGTCTGTACCTATTCTTACATTATTTTTAACTTTTCAGTGCTTTTGAAGTCGGATTTTATTTTTTGTAAAATATTTTTATCTTTTTAGTGAAATTAATTTGACGATACGGTTAGCGCAGAGGTAGAGTGATCATCTACTGCGCAACGGGTCGCGGGTTCGATTCCCGTACGGGACAAATATTTTGTATGGCCTACAGAAATTTTTTCCGGTCTGGGAGTATGTGCATGTGATATTCTATGTGTATAACAGCACCCACGACACAGGAGAAAATTCTAATGAGACCTCACCTTCCTGACCTGTCATCTGACCTTGGACCTTCGGTGAGCTAGTATTAAATTCAAGTTCAAGATCTCCCTCAATTTTCATGGGGTCCTATCATTAGATCCTGACTTTGGTGACCTTATGCCCACCCCAGGAGTATACTATATCGAATACAAAAATACTTTTTATAATCGGTCCACAATTGGCGGCGTAATCGCGTATATAACATATACACAAATCACGTTGGACACACCTAAAAATTTAAGGGTTTTCCTCGATTTTTATGGGATCCCATCATCAGACCCTGACTTTGGTAACCTTGGGACCACCCTAGGAGTATAGTCTATCGAATACAAAAGGAATGTTGAAAATCGGTCCACAATTGGCGGCGTAATCGCGTAACATACTTAAAAAAAACATACGCATGGAATTGAGAACCTCCTCCTTTTTTGAAGTTGCTTAAAAAGAATCTGTCGTATCGAGAATCTGCTCAAACTAGAATCTGTCGTAAACCGAATAATCCATTAGATTTTGTGCTTGTCCTCTAGTTTTTAACCGAATTCAAAAAAGGAGGAGGTTCTCAATTCGATGCGTATGTTATTTTTTCTTTTTTTTGTGTGTATGTCACGCGATTACGCCGCCAATTGTGGACCGATTTTCAAAATTATTTTTGTATTTGATAGAATATATTCCAAGGGTGGTCCTATGGTCACCAAAGTTAGGATCTGATGATGGGATCCCATGAAAATCGAGGAAAACCCTTTAATTTTAAGGTATGTCCAACGTGTTTTGTGTGTATGTTACGCGATTACTCCGCCAATTGGGGACCGATTTTCAAAATTCTTTTTGTATTCGATAGAGTATACTCCTGGGGTGGTCCCAAGTTCTCCAAAGTCAGGATCTGATTATGAGATCCCATAAAGCTGGTATTAAATTAGGTTTTCTTTCACTAAAAAGATTTCATTCACTAAAAAGTTTAAAATAAAAAATATTTTACAAAAAATAAAAACCGACTTCAAAAACACCGAAAAGATAAAAATAATATAAGAATAGGTACAGACAACATCACACTTCTATATTGAAGTCGGTGACAGATTTTAACACTTTCTAGGAGATCATCGTTTGGCACCGACTTCAATATAGAAGTGTGATGTTGTCTGTACCTATTCTTCTATTATTTTTAACTTTTCAGTGTTTTTAAAGTCGGTTTTTATTTTTTGTTAAATATTTTTGAGGTTATGTTTGTTAGATTTTCTTCCCTGTGATCGACTCTATGGATGGGTATCATTAAAAAAAGAATGTTGTTCTTTTTATTTTATAGGGTTCGATTCCTGGTTCAGATAGGCGATTATTTAAAAATCTGCGAATGCAGTTTGGGTTGTTTTTAAAAACAACATAAATTCTTGATGCGTTTCGGGTAATCTGCGGTCGAGCGCTGCGACGCTTCGCGTCACCGACCAATTAGAGAGCAGTAATAAATCAGTTGTACTTGAGCACGGACGTTTTATTACCATACATACCAATTCTGCTTTCAGTAATTTTTTCTATCTACGGTATATGGTACTTATTTCCCTTCATTTGGCATCGCCGTGCGACGCCCTGTATATATACTGTGAGTGGGGGGAGGTTGTGTGGGGGGAGGGGGTAATCTGCGCGCGAACAAATAAAGTATTTATTTCACAATACAATTACAGGTAATTATGTTTCACGTAAATTTGTTTAGGTACCTGAATTATTGATATTAATGTTGATTACCTGTAAAATTGATTACTTGAAATTGATCTCAAAAGCACAAATAGACATTTCAAACAATTACAGTGATCAGCTAGTTTTGAAGTGGGGTGGTGTAAATAAAGAAAGAAATACTTTATTTGGTCGCGCATATACACACACAAAAGTATAGGTACTTATGCCTAAGCAATTTGTGAAAAAATTAACGAAACTCTCTCCAGTGAATAGTAAAATAGAAAAGTCTTCTCGTTAAAAGACTCATTTGTGAATTATTCTATCGATGAAACATTTTGTAGCCATACACGTATTTGGCTGTTTGCATATCTGGCTAAATAAAAAATACGTCTATTGGCCTTTTGCGTTTTTGATCATATGCGTCGACCCCAACGTCCATAGCTGTAAAGTTTTGACTGTAAATCTTTCAGAAACGAAACGTCCTCTTGGTAATCAGTTTAAAGGAGAATCGACTCTCGGAGATTACTGGTACAATTACAAAATCAGTCAAAGTTCACGACCTAAATTTTTTGCAAATTAGCGGAATTTGTCATACACATTACAATACCAAAAGTGACATCAATTTTAAAGTGACTCTAAAACTCGCAAACTATTGTATTATTAGAGATGATTCGAAACGATCATCAACCGTAGCCAACATATTATGATGTAAATAATTTTTAGTATGTTTTTAATTCTTCTATTTTCTAGGAGGCAAAAGGATCTAACCTACACTGCCATAAGTCTTAATGGGCCCTGACAGTAGGGTAACAATATTTGAATATAAGTATGAGTATCACATGGCTCAATGCAATAAAATACAACAACTAGGGTTAAAATAATTTCAAAAAACGTCACGGCAACTTCTTAACATTTTTGTTACATCGATATAAATGTAGTACCTAGATATTTATTGTTTCTTTTTTATGGGATAGGGGGCAAACGAGCAAACGTACCACCTGATGGCAAGTGATTACCGTCGCCCATGGACACCCGCAGCCCCAGAGGAGTTACAAGCGCGTTGCCGGCCTTTAAGGTAGGAATACGCTCTTTTCTTGAAAGTTTGAAGGTCGTATCCGGAAATACTGTAGGCGACAATTCATTCCAAAGTTTGACTGTGCGAGGCAGGAAACTGCGAGAAAAATGCACAGTTGTGGACTGCCAACCATCTAAGTGATGGGCATGGATTTTTGTCGCGTGGAACGATGGCGGAAAGAGGCGGCAGGTATGAGTCCGAACAATTCTTCGGAGCATTCCCCGTAATAAATGCTATAGAAGAAGCATAGTGAGGCGACATCTCTACGAAGCACCAAGGTATCAAGTCGATTAGAAATTTCCTGGCAATCGACGATTCGAGTCGCTCTCCGCTAAATGCGGTCCAGTGGGAGAAGCTGGTATTGGGGCGCCCCTGCCCAAAGATGAGAACAGTATTCCATATGAGGCCGAATCTGCGCCTTGTAAAGCTGTAGGCGGTGCGCTGGACTAATATACCGTCTCGATCTATTGAGCACACCAAGGTTCTTAGAGGCTAATTTAGCCTTATCCTCTAAGTGGCCACGGAATTGGACTTCGCTCGATATGTCGACACCAAGGAGCTCAATATTGGCTGAGGCAGTTAGGGGAATGCTCTGAAAGCGAGGAGATACGACAAATGGCGTTTTCTTGGCGGTGAACGCACAAACCTGTGTCTTTGTAGGGTTGAAACGGACTAAATTAAGTCGTCCCCAGTTAGAGACTTTCTACCCTCACTCACTCGACGAAACACAACGCAAGCGTTGCTTCACGCCAGTTTTCTGTGAGGCCGTGGTATTACTTCGGTCGAGCCGCCCATTCGTGCCGAAGCATGGCTTTCCCACGGTAAAGAATTTCTCTTTTAGTTATTCGTTTTCTTTATTATTTGATACTGAATCGCCACTAAATGAAGTGGTGATTCAGTCATATCACCATATGAAGCCATATTCACCATTACTTTCGCTTCAAATCCACTTGAGATTAAAATAAAAATATTATTTTTCGAGCTATTTAAAAAATTGCGAAAAAATAAGTAATTGATAATAATCTTAATTTTTCTCCATATTTTATATTTTTCTGGAGAGCACACTATTCGTATTTGGTGCCTTTGATGACCGATCCCAATGGTATCAAGATGTGGCCGCTTACAATTGATCTTTTAAGAAAGTAACTCAAGGGAGATTAAAAAAGGTTTCGGAGTTTCTTTATTGCATAAAATATAGAGATGTGCCAACTCGGAAAGAACACGACTCGATTCAACTCGAGTTGAAATTCACGTAACTCGAATTGAACTCGAGTTGAGTTGATAATGTCATATGAGATCTGCAGAAGAAACACAACAAGATTGCGATTTATTAGTTATTCTGTGCATTTAGTGGCAGTGGACTGGGCACGTTTTAGAAGGATTGAATAAATCAGTGCCGGTCGTTGGGATAGAAAGGAAGATCACTTACATAGACTAAGATTGCGAACGTTTATTAGCACTGGGTAGTGTACATTGCAAGAATGAGTTAGTGTCGGCAGTAGCGATAGAAAGATTTTCGAGTGACACCCGCGTATCGGGGGCCTTAAAAGATGAATGCAAAAAATCTCAGAATACGAGGAGCGCAGGATAGATATTTTTTATTTCTTTTTATCGAATGTAGTTTCTAAATATAATTTCTGAATGTACCTAATTTCCTAAATTTAATTTGATGAATTTCGAAATTTATATTAATTCATTAATTTATTTTAAAGTTTTTTTCCGGATTTCCGGATTTCCAAACTGATCGGCCCTACGCTTTTCGTAGCCAGTAGCTTCGCTTCGCTTCGCTAGATTGACGGTCCATTGTTGTGAGGGACCTTTCCACCCGTCAGTCTTACGAGCCCTGCCCACTGCCACTCAAGGTTTTCAATTCTTTGTACTATGCCGGTGACTTTAGTTTTTGACAGATCACTCATCATCTTTTGTTTGATCACGCGGAAACTCCCAGCATACAAAATAAGCATTTCTATAATATTAAACAATCTAAATATTAAAAATATAAACAAAATCCTAATATTAATTAAACAATCGTACAATTATTTATATCGTTCTAGGTATATCACGACAGGGTAATATGTTAGAAACAAAACTTCGGAAAACAATGTTACATTGTTACAAGTTACAACTTATTCTAAGATCTCAAAAACAATAACTAGGTATAGAAAATGTTCAACCGGCCTGAATAAAGCAACATTCGCGTTCGTTACGATTACGTGTTACGTTTCGTATCGAACGGCAATGGATAAGAATGATTCGTGATATGGAATCATTCCCATATAGTTACAGTGGGGCACATTTAGATCGGTCAGTATGGGCAAGTCTATAACTATAAGCAACTATAAGATATACAAAGATCTGTTCTTAAGAACTATGTCATTGATTTTAGTGACAAGAAAAACTGCATACATAGATTTTTAAAAAATGTACCTACTCAGTTCGAGAATCGAACCCGGTCGTATTGAAAAATAAAACTTACACCGCCTTATTACAAAACATGAACTAAAGTTAGTCCTGGTTTAAACCAGGACTAAGTTGATGCTGTCTCTATCTATGTATATTGACACAAGTGAAAGCGCACTACTTTTAAACCAAGACTAACTTTAGACCAGGTTTAAGCCAGGTTCTGTAATAAGACCGACATTGTTTCTATTTAGATGTTGATTGTGTAGATCATAAGCAGTAAATGTTACAATGAAACATGATATCTAAATTTAATAAAATGCATTGGTTTTTAATATCCTTTCATTCAATTAAATTAGATGTTCGAAATGTCAGCCATTCTTTTCAATGCAATATTCAACTCGTTTAGGTAACGATACGTTTACTTTTACGTTTTTGTATGTTTAGGTGGTGAATTTGCATTAAAATTTTGTATTTTAAATTAATTTATTTGCGGCGTTATTTGATACGAAACAAAATTTATTCATTTAATATTTTAAAAAATATTTATTTTAGATAGGTATCACGTTTCATAGTAAGTCCCATTTACTGCTTATGACCTACACAATCGATACCCCAATAGAAATAATATAAGTTTTTTTTCATTGCGACCGGGTTTGATTCTCGAACTGAGTATAAGTTTCTTTTTTAATTGAAGTAAGTATGCAATTTTTCTTGTCACTAAAATCGATGACATGGTTCCTAAGAACACATCTTTGTACATCTTATAGTTACAGACTTGCCCATATCTAAATGTGCCACTCTGTATATTGTTTTTTCCGAATTTCGCTATTGCTTTTGAATCGTTACTTTGTCTAGGGCCCCGGAGTTTGCTGTAATTCGTCTTGAGTCTTCAGATTCTCGAGTGGTGGATATTGTTGAAAGTAGCGAGGTCTTCCAGCCGTGAGATACCTGTAGAGACGAGCTTCTGATGAGGAATATAACTACAAAAGCCCGGATCTACAGGGTAGATCACGAATGTGCCATAAAATTTTATCTTCGGCTTCTTTTTTCTAGTTTTCTGTGTTCTTTCTTCGCATTAATTGAATTTGCTGTACCTATGTGCCTATGAAATGATTTAAATAATATAATATATTCAGGTTACACTTTAATTACGAGACAAATTTAGGAAACTATTTCCTCGAAATTAATAAAAAGGATCACCTGTACGATTAATTATTATTTTCAAATAGCATGCGTTTCAAATATGAGAAAAACGGTTACAGCTTAATTAAACGTGCTTCAGTGAGTATTAATATTCCATTATACAGTATAGCTCGCTAGGATTTCAATATTCTAGCGTATTATTAAGAATGAAACTATATCCACGCTTTTAGTTTTAACGGGGTGAACAAATAATTAAATTTGAAATTTAAAACTCTAAACAAAACCCCAATCCGTAGCCAGCGTGGTAGGTACAGTAGGTCGATTCCTATAGTAGTGAAACGTATATAAATTGAAGTGGTGGAATGTTTTTAGGCCTAATACAGTACAGCCAAGGAATTTAAATGTTTAGCAGGTTGAGGATTATTTGTAATTAGTCGTATAATATATTAATAATACACCAATACACGAACTACCGATATTTTGACAGTTTGCTATGTTTCAATATAATACACCAATACACGAACTACCGATATTTTGACAGTTTGCTATGTTTCAATACGCTCATTTGTTTCAAACATTCAAATTCCGTGACTGTTCAGTTACATACATTTCTTAATCGGCACACATACTCGTATTACAAGACGGGTTCAGATGCCGACTGTGTTAAGTGACTGCATGTACCAATATGTTTTACGTTTTCAAATGTCATATACAGGGTGTAACTGAACACCCTAATAACATTTAAGGGTATGTGTCCATCTGAAGTATTGATTCTGAAGGAAAAATATTAGGGCTACTAAACCTACTTTTTTCCATAAAAACTAAATAAATTCTTTTTTGGTATTAAGTGCCGACAACCCTACGTAAGTGTACGAGGAATACTGCGCTCACGTCACGTGTAATTTTGTGTTTAAATTTCTTTTGTGTTAAGACATAAGAATAACTAATAATACGAGTATAGAAGCGAAACTCCCGGCCGTCGAGCGCTCAAGGCCACGTTATTTACCTACCGTTTGATTTCCGTTGAACGGAATCGCCAGTCAAGGCGCGCACCGTGTGTTTCAGGTACCTTGTGAATGTTTTCCTATTGATTACCTGATTAAGCTTTTTATAAGAATGCGTATTTACTACGCGCTGAAGTTTAATAACAGAAACTTCAAATCATCTACAAAAACGCCATCTTTTATAAATATCAGACATTTGTAAATATTTCTGTTGAATTGAAACCTTTTAAATAAAAATGATTGAATACTTTAAATTTATTTTTATTATACCTATACATATACAGTTTTATTCGTAATATTCATTACATGTCAAAGCTAATACAATAAATGTATCGAGTTTCTAAAGATGTCATTGTAATGCAATTTTGAAACTCTGTAAGTACTTATGGGACTTTTTTGTCAAGTCGGGAATAATTTGAATTATGAGAAACTTTGGTACTGCTATATAAATTTTTATCGACCTTTGTCACTGTTCCATATAACATTTAAATACAATCAATACTTGATTGAAATTATGAAACAACAGATTTTTTTTTCAAGTGAAAATGTTGGTCTGATAGTAAAAAGTGAGCTTAGGTTTTATCCATTAGTACATTCATAACTTCAGCTTTTGGACTATAAACGTAGGTACGATACCTAAATTACAAACCATTTTTGTACATCGAAATTTGAAACATTTTTTTAATGATTTTGTTCTCGAAGTGTAGGGATTAAGCTCAATTAATCAAAAAAAGGGCAGGTTCTTATAACTACGGAATCAAAAAAACTAAAAATGTGCGTACTATTGCTAAAGATAGTCGCTCGCTCGCTACACTTGAAGTAGGTACAAAATCAATAAGACTCGGTGTATGCTCAGTTTCTCATTTAATGTAAAATATGGAGGTACCTATATAAAAAATATTGTAGTGGTAACCATACGTCCATGTGGTGACCCTAGCGGCGTTCGCAGACTACTGCGGGGCGTTACAGGGGGAAGGGCGCTGTAGGTATGCAATTAGAGGCATTTGGCGCACCCACAAAGGAGATTCGCTTCTATACTCGTATTATTAGTTATTCTTATGGTTAAGAGCTGATTATGGTTGTCACTTGGAAGTTTTTGCTTTCAGTTTAAAATTTAAATAACTCTGAAAGTATTGGAATTACTTAATGTCAATAGTAATCCAATTGATTCTACAAATGTTGTTAATGAGTTTTTTGCCAACGTGGGGAAAACTCTGGCGAACTGTATTTTACTTGACAGCCATGTTTCCAATTTGAAAGAAAATTTATCATCTCCTTACAGTTCATCATTCGTACTCCTCGAAACTGATGAGCTAGAAGTTGGAAATATACTCATGGGTCTGAAATCAGACAGTGCGCCTGGTTGGGACAACATATCCTCTAAGTTCCTTAAAATAATCAAAGATTTAGTGGTACCTGTTATTAGTAATTTGGCAAATCTCTGCTTTGGGCAAGGTGTTTTTCCGTCATATCTGAAGCGATCTCTAGTTACACCTGTGTTTAAGGGTGGTAGGAGAGATGATGTCAATAATTATAGACCAATTTCAGTTTTACCCTCAATTTCAAAAATAATAGAAAAATTAATTAATAGTCGTCTTTTAGATTACCTTAATAAATTCGGCATACTTTCTAACTCACAATATGGTTTCAGACAGGGAAAATCCACTGAGGATGCAGTTTTTTGCACTTACAACTTTAATCTCTAGCTGTCTGGATAAAGGTGAAAAATGTCTAGCAGTTTTTCTGGACCTTAAAAAAGCCTTTGACACCGTCTCTCTTCCCATCCTATTACAAAAACTAGAATACTGTGGCATTAGAGGAGTACCACTTAGTCTGTTGAGGGACTACTTATATGGTAGAATGCAAAAGGTTAAAATTGATAAATATATCAGTGGGGATGCTAGTGTTACTTTTGGTGTGCCGCAGGGAAGTGTTTTTGGTCCGACCTTATTTCTTATATACATCAATAAGCTCTGCAACATCAATATAGAGAGTGGTTACATTTTCTCTTATGCTGATGACACTGCAATCGTGTTTACTGGGAAATCTTGGGAAGCAGTATTTAAACATGCTCAGTCAGGACTCTCTGAAGTTTTCAATTGGCTCAAGTTAAACTTACTCACAATTAATATTACCAAAACCAATTATATATGTTTCTCAAACAATAAAACAACTCAACCACCAAGAGATTTTAGATTACTAATGCATAGATGTAGTAACCAAGAAACCATCACCTGTGATTGTCTTGAAATCGAAAGGGTTCCCAGCACCAAATACCTGGGAGTCATACTTGACCATCGATTGTCCTGGCATCCTCACATTGAATTTGTCAATAATAGAATCCGTAAGTTAATATGGATATTTAAATCTTTGAGGCATATTAGCACAAAAGCCCTTATTAATCAGATATACGTTGCTTTGGTGCAATCAGTGTTAGGATATTGTATTCATATTTGGGGTGGAGCTACTAAAACTAAATTCCTAGAAGTGGAAAGGGGACAACGTTGTCCTTTAAAGGTCATGTATTGCAAGCCATTTAGATTTCCTACTGCAGAATTCTACCAGTATAGCGAACTACTATCAGTGAGAAAATTATTTGTATTACAAACTGTTCTTAAATTTCATAAAACCTTGTCATTTGATGCCAGTAAATTGTGTAAAAGAAGTAAAAGGCACGTGGTTAAAACTAAGATAACCAAAACAAAATCAGCTAAACGGCAATATGAAATTCAATCAGCTAACTTGTACAATAGGGTAAATGAAAAAGTTGAAGTGTATCCATTAAAATTAATAGATTGTAAGAAAACATTATACAACTGGCTGCAGCCACTAACTTATGAAGAAGTAGAAAATTTACTTTAAATTGTTCAACTTGTTGCTTATAAAATAGTACTTATATATGTTTATTATTAAACTTATACGATAAAATTTATTATTTACTGCGAAGAAAGAGCGAAGCTACCTGCCACAAGTATAACATTTATGCTTACTAGGTAAGCATAAATGTTATACTTCAACAGCTTCAACAATGACTGTATGAACAAATATTTTATAATTTAAAGAAATAAACATATTTTGATTTTTTTTTTCCAGGTCTCAGACAAGCACCGAAGGTCAATTTAGTATCTAATTTATATGCCCCTTAAATGTTATTGGGATGTTCAGTTACACCCGGTATACATTTGTTTGGCACTCCTACGGTGAAGGAAAACATCACGAGGCAACCCACATACATCTGCAAATAAATTCAAAAATGTATGTGAAGTCGATGCACTGGGGCCAGCGTGGTTGACTAAGGCCTAAGTACCCTAAGTTAGGGTAAGCTCAAGCCCCTCAGTGGGGACGTGTATAAGCTGTTATGATGATCACGATCCCAGCGCTAGACAAGCGATTATATAGAGAAATATATTTACGAAAAATAAAAACCGACTTCTAATACACTAAAAAGTCGAAAATAATATAAAAATACATACACATTTGATATCGAAGTTGATGCCAAAATTTAAGTAACTAAATTTTAGTTGTTCTTAAATTTTAAAGACTTTACAGGTGCTCATTGATATAATTATATTACTTTTGACTTTTTAGTATTTTTTGATATCGGTTTTTATTTTTGTACAAAAAAAGAAAATTATTTGAATCTTTTTAGTAAATAATATGCGTATTAGAATTGGACCCAAGGCAAATACCGGAATAACTTAGTCTTTCGCTCTAAATAGTATTGAAAGGATTATTCCCAAACTCCTAACAACTTAATTGTTTGGAAGTTATACTTTCCACTATCAACTCACCTGAATTAATTGAAAGAATAAACTACGCATCAATAAGTTTCCATTATATTGGAAGCACTATCCCCTAACTCCTGACCTACAGTTCAGTAACATGATATGATGACTACCAGATGCTGGTATTCTGATGTTAGTATCTCTTCTAAAGATACCTGAGTACCTTTAGAAGAAACATGAAACACGTCAGACGTACCTATAAAATTTAAGGGTTTCCCTCGATTTTCCTGGGATTCCATCATTAGATCATGACTTGGTGACAATGGGAACACTTCAGGAGTTCTCTACTTCTCGTTTCATTACAAAAATAATTTAGAAATCGGCCTTAACTTAATCTTATCATACATTAGGTTGTTGTAGAAATTAAAAAATTGATAATGACATAGATCCTCCTCCTTTTTCGAAGGCAGTTAAAAATATTTGAATACAGTTGAAATTGTTTGAAAATCAAAATAAAGGCCTTTTTCCGTAAAATACTCGTATCTATTTACGCTTGTTGATACTATCGACCCAAAACTCCAGGGCATCACGCAGGGCATGACGCCTTGTTTAATAAGAAGTATGTGACATTAATTCAAAAATAAAATTAAATCCTTATATAAACCTACATTTTTATAAAACCTGACGTGAAGTTAACTATAAGTTAACTAATACTAAATTTTAAAGTTAAAGAAATAATGTGCAACTAATTTTGGGGAAATTTCGAAAAAGCCTAAAAATTATGCGTCTTAATTTTTATTTTACCAATTGTGAAAAATAAGCACCCAAGTATATATGTATATCAAATAATGGCACTAAATTATTTTTGTAAGGATTATGTCGCTACCGAAACGATAAATACAAATCTGTAAATATTTTTGCAAGGTTAATAGACACATTTCTCATTATAACCTTCTGTATAAGCGATACATTACCAAAGTTAAATTGGTTCTAGAACTTTTCGACGAAAAAAGCTAAGTAGTAGATATTGTTCCGTCTGTTGAAGTTTTCTTACTTCCCCGATCTTCATAGTAGACCTTATCGCCACCGGGACCTGAAACTTTAAGAGATTTCGCATTAAACTTTCACGTGCAACTGTAGGTTTTAATTTTGTACGAACATTAATTACTTTGATGTTAATTGTGAGGATAAAATTTATGAATAAAATATTAAAATATTGATGAGTTACATAACTTTATAAAAATATGAGATATTGTGGTATTATTTCTTTCCATTTATAATAAAGTGGACATTTTGGACGGAGCAGTAAGGGGAGATATCTTAATTGTTAGTGATACAAAGAAATGATCTTAAAAGACTAGCCATATTTTTCGAGAAATTGTATCTCAGCAAACAAATGAGGATTTTACAGACACACTAAAAACCGACTAAATTCAATTTGCACCGAGGGTTCCGTTAAACTTATCCTTTATATTTAAGAATTATAGTTTATGTATTATAGAATTATAGTTAAGAAGTATATAAGTTCCTAACTATGTACATATTATCGGTTTTTAGATTTTCCTTAACATGGGCTATTAGACCTTGTTTGTTGCCAAAATTTCATGATTCTAGGTCAACTGGAAATATCCTATAGATTGTAATTTACTTGTAAAATCGCTAAATTTGAGAAAATATACCTCTTAAACCGTTATAACTTTTGATCGAGTTGGCTTACAAATAAAGTTTTTTCACAGCTACGCGACCGGAGAAAAGGGATCTTGACAAACAGACGGACTGACTGACAGACATATATTTTGACAATTGTCGTATTTGACAGAGATGATGAAATAATAATAATAATATTTATTTCTTCTCTCTCACAATAGGTAGGTTACAAAATAATTAAAATCTACAGTAGCGGTTTACATTAATATGTGAGAGAGACTGGTGTCTGTACTAGGAGACCTGTATTACAGCCCGCTAACCATGATCGCCCAAAACAATATTGAAACCGCACTGAGAGCGGGATGGCGAGATACGCAGCAAGAGCGGTGTCTCTGTTTCAATGTTGTTTTAACCTTGCTATAAGCGATTATGGTAAGGCCCCTGATTACCAGCCTCTCCCGCCACGGACCAGGTGGAAACAGGTAAGTAGCGTGCGACCATGTGAGTCATAATCATAATGCAAAGTGAGTACACTTTGCACATGACCCACCCAACACCGTTTTACAGTTAGATCTATTAAGTCTGTGTGAGAGTGCGTATGTATATATGTGTGTGTGTATATATGTGTGTGTGTATGTGCGTGTGTGTTTGATTTCATTGCTTGATTTCAATAGATTGACAAAACCTCGTACTAGATATAGTTAATGCAAAAAAAAGAAATAGAGGAATCAAAACCTATAGGGTAGGTACTTCCTATTGACTTAGAATTATGAAATTTGGCAAGAAGCAATGGTAAAGGAAAAAATCTCAAAATCCTAAATATGTTCATAGTTAGGAAGATACTTAAATAAATTTGTACGAAACCTCGGTGCACGAGTTGAACTCGCACTTGGCCGGTTTTTTAATAATAATAAATAATTTTATTTGCAAATATATGGTTACAACGGTATTGTAACATATATTGTCATTTTTCGACGTGCAAAAACTTATTCTTATATAAATTATATTATGATCAGTATGATTACATTCAATACAATAAATGATAATTAATGAGTAATTCAATAAATGATAAATCATTTAGGTTAAGTGACGATAAGGCCAAAGGTGGAAGAATTAGTAGGACCACGAGGAAACAGCCGATAGTTTCTCCTGGACTCCTTGATAGCTTAGGAACCTTTAATTGTCGGAACACAATAATACTATTAATAGACGTTTGTCAGAGTTTATGATAAGCTCTGACAAATGTGTGATGTTCTACGAGTTGGTACAAATTAGTAAATTCGTAACACGTGATTTCAATTGAATTTTAATTTTAAAATGATTATTTAATCAGAAATACACATGCAACCTTAATATATTTTTATTAGGTAACCTATCCATCACAAAAAATGAAGTTGCTCTTAATATAAAATGTATGGTTCTTGTTCGTGCTTACTGTATTTTTTTTTAATCTGCGAATGAGGATCAAAAAATTATGAATAGTCTTCTATGGTAAATTCCCTGTATGCATAAGGTACATCCATTTCATTGCCAGGCCATTAAAACCTCATCAACTATGATCGCAATACACGAATATTCTTTTCGATGTGTACAGCAATTACCTATGAGGAAAGAACTCCTGATGGTAGTAACAAGATTAGACTGACCGACAACAGATAATAATTCACGCGACATCCGAAACCTCCCACTCCAAGATTCAATTTGCTGACAACAATACAACACTTTTCCCTAATCTGATGGCATGACGAAGGATCACAAATCAAACGGATCGGCAATCCCGCGGGACTCGGGGAAAAAATCTCCGCGCTTTCCGCAAATCATTGCTACTATTGTGTACCGATAATGTACTGGGAAACTCACAAAAAGACTCACTTAATTGCTCTGGGGAAGAACCCTGAAAGGCGAGAGCATTGTTTCCCGCGGGCTTTGTGCGGTCCGTGACTCATCAATTTCTTCAGATTGGCGAGCCCGGCATCAGCCCGCTGTTCACTCGGTTACATCTAGTTAATTCGATTAGACATGCCTTGGCGGTCGCAAATGATTCATGTGGCATTAATTGGGATGATGACTGAATTCTAATTTTTACGTCTCGTCATTAAATATTAAAATACCGTGGAAAAAGATGCAGTCCTGTGAAATTAGAATTAAAATCGGCTAAGAAATACATTAGATACAAGTATTTTAAGTTGTTAATTTGAAGGCGATTAGACAGAGAGATCCGACATCAACCGTGACGTCATAGTTGAGTACGGCCATATATAAACTCCTTGTAAATTGCCGTTTTGCTAGAAAGTGATGGAGAAAAATCTTTAATACCTTATATCTTGGTTGTTTTTATAGTTATTCGAAAACCGATTTTTTCTTTCGGTTTATTATACAAATAAGCTTCTATTAAAGCAAAAATTTTTTTTGCCATCTAGCCAATTGTACCTATGTCAAATGCGAAAATTGTTAAAGAGCTTTCACAAAATCAAAATCTCAAACGAATCTCATCAAAGTGTTATACTAAAAAAAAATTATTTATGAGCATGCAAACAAAATATGCCGACAGACTAAAGTAAACTATTTCTCACATCAATCTATTCCGGCGCTAAGTGCCTATCTATTCATATAAATCCATATACGAATCCTAAAGACACGAACCCAGATACTGGCACCGCTCGATCATGTCATCATTAATCTAGCTAAGTCCTTCAAGAATGGATGGGTATCAAATCGTTTTCTTTCGCATTTATATCAAGCCTGGCCGAATTTTCGGATTAAGTCAATTCTTTGTTCATGGCGAATAATTCACTATGTAATCATATTATAACGTATTGTATGTGGATTTTCAGGTTGCACTATCGCAAAAATTAGTTTAGAATTTGTTTTATTGTAACTTCAAAACGTTTCTACGAATACGGACATGGCTCCGTGTGACTATTTCCTATTTCCAAAAATAAAGAGAACCTTAAAGGGCCGTCGTTTTACAAGCATAGATGACATTAAAAGCGCATCGCTGGAAGACCTAAAGGCAATCCCAAAAATTGAGTTTGAGAAGTGTTTCGACGAATGGAAGAAACGCTGGCACAAATGCATAATATCGAATGTAGACAAATAAATAAATATTTTTTTCAAAAAACGAAAATTCCCGTTTTTTTTTGAACACACCTCATATACATGGACGAAATTTAAGACACCCGCACATATTATATTAGTACCCGTAAGTCACACATTAAGCAAATCAAAAAGTTGACTGTGTAAATGAATTTTTATCCGGTGATATAAATTTATAATTATAAATTATTATGTGTTGACATGAATTTAAAAGTCATTATTACTTGAAACCAAATATGTCCCACTGCTGGAGACGGGCCTCTCCTTAAACCAAGATAAGTGGTGTACAGAGTCGTCTATATTTGGCTAGTGTAAAAAGGAAAAAATGAAGTACTAGGTAGTTAAAAAAAATAAAAACCGACTTCAAAAACACTGAAAAGTTTAAAATAATATAAGAATAGGTACAGACAACATCACACTTCTGCCAAACGACGATCCCCTAGAAAGTCTTAAAATTTGTCACCGACTTCAGTATAGAAGTGTGATGTTGTCTGTACCCATTCTTATATTATTTTAAACTTTTCAGTGTTTTTGAAGTCGGTTTTTATTTTCTGTAAAATATTTTTTATTTTTAACTTTTTAGTAAATGAAATCTTTCTATTGAAAGGAAATAATACCATAATATAATACCAGCTCACCTTAGGGTTTCTCGCGATTTTCATAAGATCCCATCATCAGATCCTGACTTTAGTGATCTTGGGACCACCTCAGGAGTATACTCTATCGAATACAAAAGGAATTTTGGAAATCGGTCTACAATTGGCGAAGTAATCGCGTAACATACACACAAACACGTTGGACACACCTAAAACTTTAAAGGTTTCCCTCGATTTTTATGAGATCCAATCATCAGATTCTAACTTTGGTCCTGACCACGGGACCACCCTTGGAGTATCCTCTATCTAATACAAAAATAATCATCAAAATCGGTTCATAAACGACGAAGTTATGATTAACTTCATGATTTTCTTATCCACAAAGATATTAAAAATTCGATTTCACAAAATAGGACTATTATTTGGTTACGTGACTTTGTATTCGAATATATTATGTAATACACTAAGTACTCGAAATCCCTATATGAGTATTTGTTATCCGAAATCTGTATTTCAAATACTCTAGTAAGTATATAAATACCTAACAGAACAGGTATTCCAATCAGTATTCAGATCAAATTGACTTGTCACACAGCTTAGGCCAGTTCATCTTCGCCTATTACACCATCTCTTCGCAAAAGATTAATTCGGTAAAATCTCTTCATACAACATCCACGGAAAGAGTAGAAGCGACGCCTGCACTACACGGATTTAAGACGAACCTATTTATATACAGACATATTTCAAAGCCTTTTTTTTCTGTTAGAAAGTGAGGGGTCTATTTCATCTGCAATGCAGATTCACCGTGACTGACTGTCGGATTTAGGCGTCCGACTGGATTTAGGGGATACAGCAAACAACCCTTTTTCATTAACACTTCTTGATTTGCTTAGTTTCCTTTTTTATTCGATAAATTAGTTTTAGAAGATCTCTTCGAAAATAAGAACTGATGATAAATTTCGTTTATTTCTCTTCACAATGATAAATGAAATTTGTATTTTGTTATCTCGGAAATGGCGTAGCACTGATTAAATTCATTTTGTTCAGTCTTTTCTTAATAAAAAAAATCAAATCGTTGTTATTGCTACGAATTCCGTTTGGTCATAGTTTTGTTTGAGAAATATCCATTTCTTCTCCCACAGGACAGGCTAAGCCTAGTGTGGAAGTTAGATCAATCCTATTATGTTTGTATGTACTAAATTGGAAATAAACAATTTAATCTATTTAAAAAAATAATTAATTCACTTTAACAAACTACAGACTGGGATGCTTTTCTTTAATTGTTATTTATTTATCTCATTATCAGGTAATTACTGTTTGCGCAGAAAGTTGTTACTGTGTGCCAGAAAAATTTGTTAATTATTATCTTTAGAAATTTAAATATCTTTAGAAATTAAAAAAAATATTAAATCGCATTAACGTGATTTCAAATCTCTTCTAATAATCTATATTAGTAATTTCTTATTCCATTTTGCTATTAAAAATTATGGCATAAGAACATTTTTGTTAACCGGATTTAAAAACATGTGCTTGATTTCAAACATTTAAATAAAAAGTTTTTTATTTAATACTGCGGACTATCTTCATCCCTGCAAACCTTTAACTCCATAGACAGACAACCGCTAATAGAATATCCTTTAAATATTCAGCTTATTTCAATAATAATAAGCATTGAAGATTAATTAATTGGTAATGAAAGCTCACTAAAAGCCGCAGCTTTTGCTGAGCCTGGGCCACCCTGCCCCCCTCTCCCACCCCCGCCGAGCAGTGTCCTAGCAACGTCATTAATCTTGCACAGCGAGCAAACAGCGACCCAACTTTAGAGGTGCCTCGTGTCGATAATGAAAGTAAACTATCATTATAAAGTGTGGTCATAGTTTAATAAATTAATAGGGTAGTTAAAGTTAACGGTCGGGCGTTTTATCTATACGAGTTTGGTAGGACTATAGGTACTGAGTTTGGTATACTATATAAGATTTTCCCAATTAATCAAGGTACGCCAAAAAAATTGTGATAAAACTCAGTCACACGTGTCACGAGCGTCAAGAAATTTTTATCACGTCAGTGCCACTTAATACGCGCCACCGTGCTACCTGCTACTCTTTAAGACATAGCGATTATGTCACTGAAATTGTGAGATAATGCGTAACTCGAGTCCTGTCTTGGCAGCCCGTGCTACGCCTTCTGATGGTAAGTGGTAACAGACACTCTGAGACTCTCGTAAAACCTGCCGATTTGTTTAGAGTCAGCGAGATGTTGTAGCTGTTGTGCATTTCGAGTCCACCAGCGATTCTTCAACTCACGGATCTTCGCTTTCAGCTGCTGCTGAGCTGCTTTCTTTTGCACGCTGTTAGGGGAATCACGCAACAGACGTCGATATTCGTTGACAAGCTCTAAAATCTCAGTATCGGAGTCATCGAACCAATCCTGGTTTTTCTTTTCTGGTCTCCCAACAACATCCTTTGCCACTTTATGAAGAGATTGTGCCAGGGATCGCCAGTGATCCTCAATTGAGGCTTCCGTGTTAGCTCTTATGGCACTAGAAGCCGTGTTAAGCTGCTCCTGTTTCGATATAGAGTTAGTTAGCTTTGCAAAAGCCAGTCGAGATGGTATTTTATGTGGCGCTCGACGAGGAAACTTATAGATTAAGCGAACCTACGACCTAATCAACCGATGATCAGACCAGCCTTCAGCTCCCCGCATTACTCTTGTTATGAGAACATCAGTCTGATGTGCGCACAATAACGTAATCAATTAAGTGCCACTTCTTCGAGCGCGGATGCATCCAAGATGTTTTATATTTGTCAGCCATACGAAAGCAGGTGTTAGTAATACAGAGGTTGAACTCTGCACACAAGGACAAGAGCAACTCACCATTAGAATTACATGCGCCAACACCATTAGGACCGAGAACCTCCCTCTAGATAGCATGGTCGGAGCCAACTCGAGCATTAAAGTCTCCCATGAGAACAATTTTGTCGGTGGCGGGAATTTTTCCCAAAACTTGACGAAGATTGCTATAAAAATCCAGTTTGTCTTCATCGTTAAAGGTCATAGTTGGAGCGTAAACACTTATCACAGTTACGCATTTATTAGCATTCATGTGCAGTCTTAAGGTCATTATCCTATCACCAATCCCCCTGGGTTTTTTCAGTGGGGCACGAGCGATAGAGTTTTTTATAGCTAGCCCAACACCACTACTAGCTCTCTCAGTAGCTGGCTTTCCTGACCAGGAGTAAGTATACCCTCCACGATCCTCACACAGCTCTCTACCATCCGCTAAGTGAGTCTCACTTAAGGCTGCGATATCAACGTTGTATCTGTTTAGTTCCCGTGCAATAGGAGCAGTTTTGCATTCTGGGCATAAGTTGTTGTCATTATTGTCTAGAAGGGTGCGCACATTCCATGTCGCAAAGATAAAAAGGTGATGACCGCGATTATATGGTGCCTAGTGACCGCAGTTTACCACCAGGTTAGAGGATGAGACGGACTATGTTTAGGCCACCTTTTCTAGGCCCTTCCCCCAGGCAGGGGTAAGCAGAGCGATCCTAAATAGGGCTGCTTAGCCAACGTTTTAAAAAGTCGACTCCTGTTTACTCGCGTGATAGGTCTAAACGTCTCACTGCACATCATGAGGTCTTGGATCGTTGGGTGGAATACTTTAAGGAGGTTCTTAATCCATCTAGTCACGGCGCGGATCTTACACATGTAGGTGCGCTTCCTGCTCTACCAATATCCTTAGAGCTAGATGATCCCCCCACCTGTAATGAGTTTGTTAAAGCTGTCAATAGGCTCAAGAATGGTAAGGCACCAGGCACAGATGGTTTACCATCTGAACTCTATAAATATGGTGGACCAAATATTCGAAATTGTGTCTATCAACTTATACTTCGTATATGGGAGTCCAGAATAATACCGCAGGACTGGAAAGATGCCTCTATTTGTAAACTATACAAGGGTAAAGGCAGCACTTCCGACTGTGGGTCTTATAGAGGCATTGCCTTAACTAGTGCGGCGGGTAAAATTTTGGCACACATTATCAATGGGCGTTTAAGTGAGCTAGCTGAACGCCTTTTGCCTGAGAGTCAGTGTGGATTTCGACCAAACAGAGGCACGGTTGATGCGATCTTTGTTTTGAAACAGCTACAGGAGAAATGTCTAGAAAAATCTAGTTCACTGCACATGTGTTTCGTAGACCTTGAGAAAGCGTTCGACCGTGTTCCCAGATCTGCTCTGTGGATTGTTTTGGAGAAAACTGGTTGTCCTGTGAAGTTCGTAAGCATTGTGCGCCAATTCCATGATGGCATGATGGCCAGCGTGCAACACGAGAACGACTGCACGGACCGTTTATTGGTGACCAGCGGAGTAAAACAAGGCTGCGTAATGGCCCCGACACTTTTTGCTATTTATTTTGCAGCGGTGCTTCGAGACTCTTACACTGACTGTACAGGACAAATCACCCTTGAAGTAAGGTTTGATAAGAGCATATTTAATTTGTTACGTTTTAGGTCTAAACGTCTGGTGCACGAAACACCGGTTGTCGATGCGCTTTATGCAGATGATGTTTGTTTGATGGCTGATAGTTCCCGGAATCTGCAACTTCTTCTAAGCTCACTTAATAAATCTTGCAAAAGATTTGGTCTTGTTATCAGCACCTCCAAAACTCAAGTGCTTAAACAAACAGCACGGGGCGGTGTTCCAGATACAACACCAATATATCTGGGTGGAGAGGTTTTGGAGGAAGTGTCATCATTTCGTTATTTGGGAAGTTTCATCCGTAATGATAATCGCCTGGATAATGAAATTTCTTCTCGTATCGCAAGGGCGTCGGCTGCTTTTGGTAAACTGAGAACCAGAGTCTGGGACTCACATGATCATAAGCTGCACACCAAGATCACTGTGTACAATGCTATCGTATTGCCAATACTCCTCTACGCCTCTGAGACCTGGTGTCTTTTTAGGAGCGACATAAGGCGTCTAGACGTCTTTCATATGAGGTGCTTACGAAAAATTTTGCGTATAGGTTGGCAAGACCGAGTTCCAAATAGCGAAATACTCCGACGTACCAAATCAAGCGGCATTGAGTGTATGCTTATTAGGGGGCAGCTAAGATGGTGTGGACATCTTGTGCGGATTAATGACTCCAAGCTACCTAAATCAGTGTTTTATTCCCAGCTGAAGGAAGGAAAGCGTAAGCCTGGGAGTCAGTACCTTCGATATAGAGATGTTCTAAAGCGACACCTGACTGCCTGCGACATCCCTCTAGATTCCTGGGAAATGCTTGCAAAACAGAGGCCTCAGTGGCGTAAAACGGTCTTTGATGCTTCTACCACCTTTGAGAGGAGACGCTTGGATGATCTGGATGCTAAGCGTCTTATCAAAAAGAACCGCCATAAATCCACTTATCGATACACATACGACTCATCAGGCCAGTTGTACTGTCAACCGTGTAACAGGACTTTTAAGACTAAATTTGGATTTGCTAGCCATCTCCGCTCAAAACATAATTAGCCAGTTTTTCGCCATTGGTGGATACGTCAAGGGGGACATCATTGGTAACAGTCATGTGGTTCTTGTGAGATTTGCAGCAAATCTGCGACCCCCACAAGAACCACAGTGTACGTTGCCAACTTGTGACATAAGATGTAAAGTTACGGTAGCCAGTTATTTCACTGCCATATTATTATTTTACCCATCAACCCGGAACGTAGCAATGCAAGCGTTGCTGCTTTGCGGCGGAAATAGGTAAGACGCAGGTACCCAAGCAGACGACCCTGGTACAGAATCTCCATGAGACTGTTTCTGTTTTTTTTGCTTAGTTTTCGACATAATCATAAAATTAGTAACATTCTTGTGTTCCGACAATAAGCTTTAAGTTTACAGTTCCTCAGTTATAGGAGTCCAGGTGAAGCTCGCTTTCATATGTATCGTCACTTACCATTACTCAAGAGTAGGCCAAGAGTTTATCTGCTATGTGTAAAAAGAAACAACTTTTCATAGTTTTTTTTTTATAAAATGAATATGTATTCCTTTTTTGGGTTTAACCTTTTTTACTTCACAAAACAAAGTGCGTGTATTACTGTGTTGTTTTGTTTCTGTTTACGCAAATTTATTTTTTAGTAATTCTTTAATACATGTCTTTAAAAATGAAATACGTTCACAAGCTGTAAATTAACGACAATTTAGCATGATGAAAAACTAAACGATTTGCTAATTCTCACGGCTCCATACACGTTCAAAAGGGAGTAGATGAGTTGCAAAAAAATGCAAATGTCAGTTTCCAACCCTTGCAACTATTTGTATGCAAAAAGCCAATCATTCGTTGCCTGACGTAAAAAAAAACAAAAATATATACTTAGTCACGATTAACATGTTTCTAATGTTTCTATGTTTTCCTTTTTTCTTAATAAAAGGTATAGGCCTATGTCCAAGAGTGGGCGTCTCTTGGCTGAAATAATGCCGACGAACTCATTAAGAGGAAAAACTTAGGTTGAGAGAAATCAAACATAGGTATTTGACAAATTGTATATCTGTCGCGCTGTTCCCAAACAACTGAGCAGGGCGCGGTAAAGAAAACGTAGCCCCCTGTTTGTTGCTTCACTTTTTTACTTTTTTTTTTACTTAATTAATTACTTTTTTCATTAAAAAGCAACAAACAGGGGGCTACGTTTTCTTTACCGCGCCCTGCTCAGTTTTTTGGGAACAGCGCGACAGATATACAATTTGTCAAATACCTATGTTTGATTTCTCTCAACCTAAGTTTTTCCTCTTAATGAGTTCGTCGGCATTATTTCAGCCAAGAGACGCCCACTCTTGGACATAGGCCTCGCTTTGGCTTTCCGCGACCTTCACCATATCGTCGGTCTGCCTTGTGGAGGGCCTACCGCCGCTGCGTTTCCAGGTAGGCGCACGCCACTCGAAGACCTTTCCACCTCAACAGCTTTCTGTCCTGCGAGCTATGTGTCGTGCCCCCTGCCACTTAAGGTTTGCAAGTCTCTGGGCTATGTGGATGACTCCAATTCTTCTACGAATCTCATCATTTCTGATTCGATCGCATACAGAAACCCTGAGCATAACCTACTCTTTAGCCTTCTTATGTGACCCATTGTAAGCGGCCATGTTTCACTTCCGTAGGTAGCACTGGCAACACGCGCGAATTGAAGACTTTCGTCTTGAGACACTACGGTAAATAAGCCGAGAATATGCTGCGTATAGCTTCCCGAACTCTGCCCGTTCTCTATACGAGCGGATTCGCAATATAAAAGAATTGCACACACATGAAATTGCGGTCAACAGCTATGTTGTATAAAAGCGAGGCAGCTGAAATATCATTACACCAAAATTCAGTGCTCAGTACTTTTTATTAACCCAGTAAGTAACATATGATTAAATGGTTCAGCAAGTACTATGAAATTTCCTCCTACACATGTCTCGCAACGCTCTGATAAATATTCCTTCAAGGACACGAGGGCGATGAATCACTCTTTCATATTGCGAACACGTACTTTCATATTCAAATATTTAGCGGGAATTTTTATGAGATTTCCCATTCTACTTAGATTTTTCAAGTAAGCGAGCTTCGGCATTAAAACGGAATATTATCATCAGCTAAAGTGAATACTTAACAAAAAACGTTTTGCCATCTCATGCCAAGCTAGTTTTGGAACGTCTATATATACATAACTTTTCTCTTAACTCTGTTAATGTAACAAACTGAGAAAAAGGAGGCATGGTTTCAAAATGTGTTTACTTAATAACTATCACTTTGTTGAGTATGTATTTAAAATGATAATTCGAAAAGCGTTGATATTGATAATATATATAAAGCTCTATCCCCACTTAAATTATGAGTGCGAAAGTAATTCGGTCTGTCTCTTCGTTACGCTTTCACTCATAAGCCACTAAACCAAATGTTCTTCTTCTTTTTTAATTTGTGGCAATTGGTCGTTGGAGAGAACAACCATTACTGCTAGTGTCAAGTGTAAACCAAATGTTATTAAATAGCTTAAGCCCTGCCGAAGGACATAGAATACTTTTTTTTAAATTTCAATAGCTTCCTTAAGGAATGTAAAATATAACTAAGCTCACCGGACTTTTACCGGAGGGAGACTCTGTACCAGGGTCGTCTGCTTGGATACCTACGTCTTACCTATTTCTGCCGCAAAGCAGCAGTGTTTGCATTGCTGTGTTCCGGTTTGAAGGGTAAGATATGGCACTGAAATTACTGGGTACCGTGACTTTACATCTTAAGTCACAAGTTGGCAACGTACACTGTGGTTCTTGTGGGGGTTGCAGTTTCGCTGCCAATCTCACAGAAGCCACACGTATTATAGGTGACTGTTACCACTTACCATCAGGTGGGCAGTTTGCTTGTTTGCCAACTGAGTAGCAATAAAAAAAACTCAGGATATGACTGAATCTCACGCAGATGAAGTCGAGCGCAACAGCTAGTCACAAATAAAAATCCGGGCAAATGCGAGTTAGACTAGTACACCGAGGGTTCCGTACAAACTTATCTAAGGATATAAGTTCCTAACTATAAACAGATTTACGGTTTTTAAATGTTTCCTTGACATGGGCTGTAAGACCTTGCTTCCTGCCAAATTTCATGATTCCAGGTCAACGGGAAGTAGGTATACCCTATAGGTTTTCATGATTCCCTTGTGAAATCGCAAAATATGCAAAAATATGCGACGTAAACGGTCACATTTTTTGATCGCGTTGAGTAACAAATTTGTGAGACCGTAGGCCCTTTAGGCCCGAATATCTATACTACTGAACCGATTTTGATGAAAGTTGGTATATGGATAGTTCGAGACCAGGAAAAGGACATAGGATAATTTTCCTACGGGAAAAAAATTCCCACGGGAAAACAAAAATAACGCGGGCAAAATCGCGAGCGGAAAGCTAGTTTGATATAAATTTTAGCTTAATACCTCAACTCGTTCTCGAGGAAAAGATCTTGACAGACAAACGGACAGACAGACAACGAAGTGATCCTTTAAGGGTTCCATTTTTCCTCTCGACGTTCGGAACCCTAAAAATCAAAGGTCAAATGGTCAAAAATTCAAATTCCTTATGTAGCTTGGTAAACTATAGTCCTGAATTTCAAAATGCTCCCCTATCGTTTGCTGTCATATTTAAAGTATCGAGTCGTGTTGCATGAAAAACTTTCTTTTATAAAATGCAAAATGCACTACCCACCACGCGGATGGGTGGGTAGAAACGCTTGCAATAGCAACCTGGACCAACGGCGGCTTAACGTGCTTTCCGAAGCGTGGAGAAACTCGAGATCAGCACAATGTTCAGGTCACCCATCCAGGGTCTGACCATGGCGAAGGTTGCATTGTTTTTAATATCGAAACCAAAGCGTTCGAGCCACTAAGCTACCGAGCTTCCCGCCGCTTCTTCATAGTTTGACAAAAAGGTCTGTTATCCTGGATAATAAATTTCCACTGTCGTGGTTAGTTAAGCTTACCTCAAGTCGGCTCCGAATCAATCCACTCCCTCGGCTTGTCCTGAAACATTTAGGGGCAAACGTTACATATCATTGTGCTGACTAAGCACCGCGTAACTTTCACTGAAACATGTCCCCATATTTTACGCGGATACAATATGTCACCGAGCCGTGCGCTCGCGAACTCCGCGTCTGCCCAAATCGAAGTTTACGCGGCGAAATTAAATTTGGCTCGCGAATTTGTTTCTGTCGTCTCGTGTGATATACATAATATTTGTTATGTTATTGGGTGTGTTTGATTGATGATGATTGCATGGAAATTTCGTCAACTATGTTACCCAAAATTGACATGAAGAGAACGCTCTTCGTGTGAAGACTTACATTATTACAATGTACTCATCGTTGGCAAAACGTTGGTGTTGTGTTATCTAAATATCTGTAATGTCATTTTTATATACATTTACATATACCTAAAAATTTTATTCCTATGTGGCTTACATTATTTAGGAGTATGCTAACCATGACAAAAGACGCAGTTTCCACTCCCGCCAGTTGTCTCCCAAATTAATTATAATAACACCCGAGTTGAAATATCCATTATGAAATTAAAGTCGTACAGTAGGCCACAAATTTTGCAGACATTACAACTTGACGCCATTACCAAAAACTTTGCTCTTAATAATTTAGCTAACGAGTAAACTTTCGGACATATGCTCTTCAGAGATTACACATTGTTGTGTCGCTGTAACGTATTAATAGATCGTTGAGACAAATCAGTCGTGAATTTTAAGATGTAGTATATGGTATGTAACTTTATCAAGTTGTCATTTCTTTATTTAATTTTTATCGTACACCATTAACAGTAATGTACAATAGCTATACTTAATGCCTGCAGGATTCTGTGAATTTGAATAAAATTAAATTCTTCTAATATAGGTAAATAAAAAAGCATGTGGGGAGAAGTTACTATTTACGGTATACGAATTAAAGAAAAGGCATGTGAACTGTTTAATGCAGGGAAACAATTATAAGTATAAATATTATAATCGTTAAAAAAAAATACATAAATCTACACAGGTGTATATCGATATATATACCAGCGCCAGCATGACCATCGAAACACGATATGATAAAACTATATATCTATATGAACTGTTAAATAAGTTGGATTTTTGGTTATCTTGAAGTTTTGTTATTATGGGCATTGTTCTCATATTAATTATTAATTAATTATTTTTTAATGTTTATAAAATTTCAAGGTAACCGTTATATCCAATTTATTTCGACAGTTCATATCGATTTATCGTTTTATTATATCGTGTTTCGGTGTTTATGCTACTGGGGCAGTTGTAAATAAACGTTGAAATATATAGGTCAGATATTAGATGAACCCCAGGTGCTTGTCTTAGAACCGAATACTTTCCGAGTTAATCGGCTTTAAACTGAAAACAAATACTTGCAAGTGACAACCATAGTCCAACTGATTTCAGATTAAACACAAAAGAAAGATAAACACTGAATGAAGAAACAACGTTAGCTGAAATAGGGCTGTCGACACTTTGGATGAAAAAATAATTTATTTAGTTTCAATTTGAGACAGAATCTCCACTTCTGCTGGATACAATACGAGACAATACACGACTTCAATAAAAAATGTGATGTTTTGTGTAAGTTTATGTTATTTTTGACTTTTAAGCTTTTATGAGATCGGTTTTTAATTTTTAGAAAAAATCTTTATTTCAGTCTTTTTAGTGAATTTAATTACAGCTCGCCGAAGAAACTTAAAAAAAATTTGAAAAATATAGTACGTGCTTATAAAAGAGAGCCGTAGATCCCATCATCAGATCCTGTTTTAATGACAATGGGAGCGCCACTTTTGAATTCAAAAAGAATTTTAAAATCGGTACACCATTGGCGGAGTATCAGGTAATATCTACATACAAAAAAAAAACATAAGCGTCGAATTGAGAACCTCCTCCTTTTTTTCAGTCAGCTAAAAAATATGATTAAAAAGGAGAAATTTTATGTTTTGTGTAAGTTTATGTTATTTTTGACTTTTAAGCTTTTATGAGATCGGTTTTTAATTTTTAGAAAATATCTTTATTTCAATCTTTTTAGTGAATTAAATTACAGCTCACCGAAGAAACTTCAAAAAAAAATGAAAAATGTAGTACGTGCTTATAAAAGGCCGAAGATCCCATCATCAGATCCTGATTTAATGACAATGGGAGCGCCACTTTCGAATTCAAAAAGAATTTTAAAATCGGTACACCATTGGCGGAGTATCAGGTAATATCTACATACAAAAAAAAACATAAGCGTCAAATTGAGAACCTCCTCCTTTTTTTCAGTCAGCTAAAAAATATGATGAAAAAGGAGAAATTTAATTCACCTTTAAAAACCTCTTAGGTAATGCTTTGTGATAATGGAACTCAATAAATTTCACAATTCCATCAACACCCTTCCATATTTACGATGCGTATTACAAAATACCATGTATTTCAGCAGCACAAAGCTTAATTTGTGTACAACCATATTAATTAAGCACTAAAACCAATTTTAATAAAACATTGTGCCCTAGACCGGCTGTAGGCATTTGGAGTTACGCCAAGCCGACCGCACGAGATTTATGCATGGAGGCGTAGGTATTACCATATTATGTGACCCGATCAATATGCCTCCGACGAGCCAGCCGTACATGGCTATGTATGTTATCGTCATACAGTATGCTATATAAATATTGTTTTGATAGAAAAGAACAGCTCTATCTGACTCCAATGATTAATCTTGTATCCAGAATACAGAATACATCCAGAACACATTGTTCAGTAATAAATGTACATAGATTTTGCAAGCAATAAACTAGTACGAGCTTCGTTATCGCAATGAGCAATTGAAGTTACTCTTAGGCGAGTTCCAATATTCACATAAGGTTGATCAAAATGATGTTGTCATTATTCTCAAAAAGAAAGCATCCATAGATATTCTACTATAGAAAGACATCGTGTTTAGTTTCTAACATAAAAGCGAGATACAAAGTTCTAAAAAGGAAAAAAATAACGATAAGGAAATTTCAGTAAATGCGTTTCCTTATGAAAAACCAGACAAAAGCCAGACACTGACAGCGAGGAAATTAAATGGTGTTACAGAGAAAGAAGTCCATTAAATGCGACTGGTCTTAAGAATACGTCGCGTCGCTAGCTGCTGGTGACTCTAATTCGGAAGCGCAAAAAGGACGTTTTAAGATAAAGTTTTTCAAATTGTGATCTTGTTAATGCGCCACAAAGCTTAATAACTATATGTTTCATTAAAAAGCATTGAGCATCGATTTTTAGTTACGGATCTATTCTCTTTTACAATATGCTTTGATCCGAAAATAATCCGCAATATTTAATTGTACATTCAATTTTTAATTAAGCAAAAAAGAAAAAAATATCTAATAATGTCAGACATAGATTTTCGTATTAATTTCGTATTCATGAATAAAATCCTATAACAAAACATCTAACAAGATAATACGAGTATTAAAACCACTTAATATTATGAGAGGGTGGTTGTAAAAACTATCAACAGAATGTTTATAGCGATGTCATAATAAAATAATTCAATTTCCCCATCCAAACGGTAGCTTGTAGGTATCTCTCTGAGTATTTCAATGCAAAAACTCTAATCCGTTGCTTCGTTAATACATCTTATCAGGATGAATAAAATATTTGCATTCATAATTAAGCAGTGGGCCGGAACATCTCTAAATTCGAATAATCCCACTTTAGCAGGGCAACAAATAAATAAGCTGCCACACATAAGCCCAGAGAATTGCACGGACTAATTAAGTCGGGCTGCAGTCGGTTTATCTGCATAACGGCGTTAGCTTGGCGGAGCTTAGAACCCATTTAGCACCGAGACATTAGGAAACAGCTACGAATATAGAGAATAGAGCAAATTATCTCGCTCCAGACAATGGAGAGGGCTTTGTTAGTTTCGGTCGTAGATTTAATTCCCTGACTTTGTAACTATTCAATTATACGTAATACTATGTGATATACGCCAACGTAGTTAAATATTGCCGTAATAATACTAAAGTGTAGTTTAGATTTCACAGTTATGTGTGTGAACCACATAACTTTTAATATGTTGTATAACATTATAAACTACACATTATATTCGTGTCACGACTTGGGCTTCGATTTTCCATCTCGTCGATTGATCGATAACCTTAAACAAACCCAATGACTGAATAAAAAATATATTTTTTATGTCGATTACTCTACAAATTCGAAAGAAATGTTATTGGATATTTCAACAACGTACATATCGGTATGTACTTCTGATCAAGCTGATAACGTCTCTTACGCTCATCCTTTTTTATCAGCTAAAATACGTCCTAAATGGAATTTACGATTCAGGAATTTTTTTATATCGAGTCATAGCTGAATAAAGATTGTTTTAATTTTAAATTAAATAGGTGCACCAAGACCACTCGGACCACATAACAAAATGCCAATCGGTATTTAATCGATTTCAATCGAGCAATCGCTAATCAAGTCTATGCGATATGGTTCAAAGATCGCAAAGTTCAAGATTTGTTTTTAAATAATATCTCATATCATTTCTTATTTTAAAATATCATATCTAGTGTTATGTACCAAACCGTGTCGGACATTTTCTTGCAAAGAAGTTTGTTTACGTTCATCGAACTGATGCTCAGTTTGGTGATTCCGTGAACCACCGTCTACAGCAAGCAATACCTCAGCGTGTGGCGCTAGCAGAGCAGCTGTACTGGCACACTGGAAGCGCGCCCTTTATTGAATTTAGAAAATGGAACGTCGAGAAAAAATGTGCATGCAGACGACACAATTTAATGACGCCGTGCGTTGTTTATTGTAATTTTCAATATTATCATTTTAACACCGTGTGTTGAATACAAAATTATTACTTATAAAGAAAACAACAGAAAGACACACAATATAACTACGAAGATTAATTCGAAGATCGGATACCCGGCTGCTGCAGAGGAACGGTGAGTCGTACTCAGATTTTCTTTTGTGGGTTTTGTCCGACACGGTCTTCAAATTGTATTCTTATATTTTCCTTTGTATACAGTCCACTCTGTCTATCCAACATCTAGTATCAATACACTAGCAAGTTATTCCTGCCTAAGTTCCTTCATTTCGATGTCAATTAAATACAATTATTTAGAAAGTATTTAATTTAAATATTTATTCCAGCAGGCATTTAAATTATAGTATATGTTAGCTATCAATATTGTAATGTTGGCAATTTTAGATTATCGATTTGGCAGTTTTGCTCAGATGCAATCGATCATTGAGTCTTGCATATTTACTTAAGATCGTCGGTCGAGCTGTCTTAACATTATAGTATGTCGAGAACCCAAATTAACCAATACTAATAAGCGATGCACATAATTTCTATTTTATTAATCGCATTGTCGAGTTCATTTACGATTATCGATCAATCGCCCTCTCTATATTCGTACTGAAAATTATAATTTAAGCAATGTACTAAGATCGAAAGTAGACCCATGGGTGAAGAAGTGAATTGAAAATAATCATGAGTTCAAGTTATTCTTTAATTCTAAGTCGCATATGTAATTGAATTTTAAAACAAATCTCAAAAACAACGCTCTCAATAACTATACATAAATTGTGAAATTTAAACGTTAGTAGTCGAGCTGTAAAAGTCGTAACTCATATTTATGCAAGTTTCTGGGAGCCAGTGAAATTAATGTGGAGCGACGAACGTATAAAGTAGAATAAAATGGCTTCACTGAAGTAATTTACGACGCTTCGGTGTTTTATATAAAACTTATTTTAACATGTTTTATTTCTGTCTGGGGATTGCTTTCTGCTCTTTCGTTTAGGGCACCGGACAGAGTAAGTAATACGTGAATTATTTTTGACATTATAAAGCAAAGTACACGAAATTCACATTGACCTTTTTATTTTAAATAACTTCTGATGAGAACTACAAATTTATTGTTAAAAATAAGTATAAATATATATATATAGGGTTAATATTAAAACATCTGCAACCTCGCAGGATAAGATAGCTAACATCATTAACTACAACGTTTGTTTTACGAGTTTGAAGATAACTCAATAAAGGACAATTTTGAAAATCGCCCCATGACCAACAAAGATTTGATTTACGTCATAATTATATGCATATTTTATAAGACTCATAACAAATATTTGTATTCGACGGACAAATCAAAAATATATAAAAGTACTTTCAGAAACAAAATCAAACGAAGTAAAATATACGAATGGTTATTGTTACCTTTGCTCGACTGAATAGAATTGAGTCGATTTTATGTAGGTATGGACATTTATTTATTTGTATAAGTTATGTTTTTCATAACTTCTTTCACAGTTTAGAACATAAATTAAATTAAAACATACGCGCTGTCGCTTGTTAGTTCCTTGTGTTTTTGACTTGCTTTATAATTTGGAGATTTCTTGTTCTTTACTTCGTGGCTATAATAACGTTCTTCATTGCTTGCAATAATTATTATTTTAATAATTGTATAGGTATGGACTATATGTATTGCTCTAACGAAATAAAGTGGTACTTCAACTAACCTCAAAATCTGATTAATTTTTTGATATATAATTCGATTTCGGAGCTTGTCCGTAGTAATTGATGTGGACGTACAGTATTGACTAATGTCTAATTATACGAGTCTAATTATACGAAAAGCATTTTTTCACTGCTCTTGGTATTGGGGCGAACAATGTATGGATGCAGAGCAATGTCCTTTAACCAAAATCAATTTTCAAGTTTTTATTGCACTGTCGTGACATTGATAAGTCTATGTAAGGTGCGAAAGATTTTGGCACACAAGAACGTGCGACGCGCGCGCATCAAAGCCGCCCACTGTCGGCCATAGAAAAGTAGGTCAAGTTCCAAGGTGCTAGGTGCAAGCGACGAGACGCCCCACCCCCCTACAACGTAATTAGCACAAGTTTGTTTACGTAATTCTGGTGATGCGCGGATAGTTACAAACATTCTAGAGGTATATTAAATTAAGTAATATTTATTTTTGTATGAAAGTTAAATTTAACGAATTATTATCAAAAGTCGTTGAGCAAACGTTGCTCTCTATGTAATCCTGCGAGGCTGTAGTTCCCTATTATTATCCTGTTATGGAATGCTCTCCCACTGGACGTCAGAAAGTCATCAAGCAAATTGAGTTTTAGAAACAAATTACGAAAGCTGTACCATGAGAATCCCTTTAAAACCTGCTGATTAAACATAATATACAGATAATCTTCGAAACATCGTTTAGAATTCGTTTTCGTTATAATAAAATATAGTTACTAGCTGCGAACTGAGTTTCGCCAGTAAAAATACAATTATAACTATAAAAAATGGGGGTTGGTGGTAGAAAAAATTTAGGGTTATAAGTATTTTAGGGCCAAATCATAAAATAAATGCCAAAAAATCTGAAGTGGGCTACATTTTTTTTAAATGTCAACGGTGGCAGACGATCAAGTGGCCCACCTGATGGTATATGGTAAGCACCGCTCATAGACATCTCTGCATTATCAGGGGCATAGCTCAGTTACTACCTAACTGGAAAGAAGTGCTCTTTTTGAACCTCGTTTGGAGGAATCATCGCAGCTGGGAGTCCGTTCCAGAGTCTGCACGTACGTGGAAGAAATGAACGCTAAGACCGAACTGTGCTAGACCAGATCAGTTACAGGTGGTACGGATGAATTCTACTGCGGTGGCGGGTGGTGCGATGGTAAAAAGGTGACGAAGGCACCATTGCAAACAGTTCCTCAGAGCGCTCTCCGTTAAAGAGCCGATATAGCACACAAAGAGAACCAAATTCTCTCCTTTGCTCCAGCGGCAGCGTCTCCATTGAGGCCGTGGTATGATCACCAACATTGCGGAACGCACGTCTTTGCAGGGAATCAAGAGGGTCGGGCTGATATTTGGGAGCTTCTGCACAGAAGTGCGAGCAGTACTCCATATGCGGCCGATTTTGTGTTTTTCAAAGCATCAGCCGCTGGTTAGAAGTGAAGTACCGCTTGCCTCTATTCAGGACGCCCAGATTTTTGCTCGCCAATTTCGCATTGTTCTCCAAATTACTTAAAAACTGTACTTTAGCAGAAATTTCCACACCGAGGACTCCAATACTATCGAACATTCGAAGAGTAACTCCCTGGAACTGAGGCAATATACGATAAATGGGTCCTTCTTCGCACTGAATGCGTACCTACACTTTGTGTCTTCGTGGGGTTGAACTTAACTAAGTTCTTTGCACCCCATTCAGACAAAAGTTTACCTAGGGGTAAAAAAAATAGCCTACGACCTATTCTTAAACCTACCAAATATACACAAAAAATTTCATTAAAATCGGTCATGCTGTTTCAGAGAAGTTCGATATCAAACACTGTGACACGAGATTTTTATATATTAGATAGATATTAATAGTGGGCAAGTATATTATAATTCGTCATTTCATTCGTAATATTTATGTATTAGTATATTATTAATTTATCAAATTACGAGTTTTATTTTACTGTTATATCACTACATCTACTTCCCTTTTCCTACTTCTACACCACCCTAAGATTGACTGGTGGATAATGCATTCAGCATTAAGTCCGTCTCTATACACCATCAAAAAGAAATAAAAATAAAAATCCCTATTTTGATCCTTATTCATGACTATATTCTGCAAAACACTCGCTAATTTGGTACTAGCACAAAACAAAGCGTTCGTGAGAGCTAACCTTTTTAAAAAGCCTTTTAAAACTTCACCGTAAACCAGCCATAGCATTTTCGAGCAGACAAAAATAGTAGAACGCCACTAAAAGGGCATTAGCGTTCCAGCTCTAGTGCGGCTTACTGCATTTTAATTGTCTGGCATCGGATCAAAGATGGCGGACTAGGGGTGGGGCCGTAATTTTGCGCCGGGGCGACATCTATAATTCCAGCCTATCATAAATTAGCATACGCATTAGATTGCGAGCTCGAGGACAAATTCTGGGCACGATTGTAAATATTGTAATAGACACAAATCCGAGCGATCTGCTAAATTAGACCGTGATCACTGAGAAGCGGGGCATGTTGTGACATCTTTTTACCTTATTTTTCTTTGTTTGTCTATGGCAATGTGCAATGTAAAAAAAATCTTCTGTAATTTGTTTGGATAATGATTTGATAAACTAGCTGCTCCTGCGAGTCTTAAATATTTATTCCGCTTAATCAGAGTAATCATGGCTACCATTCGGTTATCGCAGAGTAGACTAAGAGAAAATAATTCAACGTCAGCATCATTATTAACATAAAACGCAGAATTCCGGGCTTAGGTCTACCCAAGAAAAGAGGAGTTGGGTTTTTCCGCCATGCATGCCCAGTACAGATCGATGGGGAGAGCTAGATCTTTGTCCATTGGTCGGCAGGGTGCACCTTGAGCATATGAGATTGATTCGGACCCCTTACAGTGTTATTTGTATAATATATATTCCCATAACACCTAATGTCAAAATTATTATTTGCACGTTGCTCATCAAACCAACATTGAAATATGATACCTATGATAATAGAAATACGTCCATTTTCGGTCTCATCGCCGCTTCTGTCAAGTGCAGGAAAAATATTTATTTGTTTTTTTTTATGGCAAAAGATTTATTTGTTTATTTATATATTTATTACGCTTTGGACTTGCTTCAATGCAGTGCTTGATGCAGTGGCGTAGCTAAGCAGGGGCTAGGCGGTGCGGTGCCCCGGGGCTCTCGAGTGCAGGGGGCCCTCAAATCCTTACCAGAAAATCTCGATCGAACTGAACTTCGAAAATTTCTTCCATTTTCAAAATAAATATGACAGGTTGCAACCCGATTTTAATCATGGCACCTCTGTTGAGAGAAATTCGAAAGTTATACCTAGAGAATTCCCCTAAATTCTTTCTGTGAGTTGGCAGTGTTATCAACTTGACGGATAGCGATATGTGTGTTTTATTATTCATCGATATGCGTTTTATTGTAAATTCGAGCCAAGATTTTTTTCGAAAATGGTAATTGTATGGATTGTAGTGTATTTTTCTTGTTAAATTGTAAAAATATGGTAAGAATTTGAAATTGGGAAAAGAAAACAAAAATTGTCCCTTAAATTATTACAATCTTTAACTTTATTCTTATGTCATGATGCATATTGTTATTGAAATAAACTATAAAATCTATACAAACCAAGGGCAGGTTGGTTCCGGTTTCTTTGATCGATCTCGGTAGGTAAAAATCAGGTACAAATTGGGTACAAAACTATAAAATGAAGGGCAATAAAGTACACCAAAAATAGTTATAGGTTTCTTTTTATTTCAAAAATTAGTAGCCTTCCCCGGAGCGGTTGTTAGTAGATGGTACCTTCTATGCTAAGTTTCTGCGATCACGGCTCAGAGATATAATATTCCAATTCCTTAGATTTTATGTATTTTATTTATATCATTCCACAGAATTCTTCCTTGATATTAGGTTAAGGTTTTCTTCCTGGTTTATTCTAGGACTGAAATGTCAAGCGGCGGAGCACTACGGCCTCCGAAAACTGCCCTGGAGATTCATAGCACAGTGTTAGGTTAAAAATATAATTAAATATGCCTATGATCTTAGGGTAGTGGGTCTAACACTGAGTTCTGAAGGAATCCCAGACAAGACATTTGAATTTCATGTAATAAACATAGCAAATGAATTTCAAACATAATTTTTAATAAATTAACAAATTGTCTTAATAATTGGTTTATAAAAAGGACACATGGAAGGGAGAGCACCTATTTTGTGTATAATTATTGCTATTAATAAAAAGAAAACAGCTTAATTTGTGAGTTATTTGCCAAAATATGATGTGAAACTTAATTTAGTGAAAATCTAGAATTTATCATGAAATGTGTATTTGTTAATCTATATAATCATTAATCCCACTAAGATACCGCTTACTATTAGGTTGTTTTAATGAAATGGGGGATGTAAAAGGCGAATTTATGGAAATATAATGTGTTTGAAATAACCCTACCCACTACAAAAAAAAAACAAAATCTGTTTTAAGTAATGAAATATAGTAAGTTATTATGTACCTTTATGTGGGCGGAGTATTATCTATTGATAAAATTTATTTATCCATTTTATTTAATGAATCGCGTGCCGGTGATTTTAAACGAAGATTTTTCCTGAGCCTTACTCTTCAAGCTGAAAACAAAAATAACTGACTTTTGAAAGCTCACTGTAGCTTTTAAAATTAAATGTACACGGAAAACGGGAAAAATACCAATGGATTTTATTCGCAGAAATATGGGCGCGCTCCACAGATTTGTATTTATGCAGATACTAGAACCGAGGTCCGTTTACCGAATGTTAAGCGCCGTATGTGCGACGGAACCTTCCCTAAAACCAAACTCATTTCATAACACTCGTAAGATTCTTCACTTGCTTCAAGATGTGTCAAGTCAACATACGGATCCTAAGAAATTCTACAACCTTTACAATAAGTGCTTCAAGCAAATGTTATGAGTTTGGTTGAAATAACAAAACGTAATGAAAAATTTACCATAAACAAACCGTGAATGCTTCCCAAATTCTATTCGACGAAACTATAATTCTATGTCTAAATGTTAAATTCCGAATTTTGAGAAAATCAACCCACCTAAAGGGGAGCACGGGATTTTGGGCGAAAAAATCTATCTTTGTAAATAAGGCCAGGATAAACGCCAGATTTATTTTGTTTATGCAAACATTGAATAATGACCAAAGAAACGACGTTGACGTTGACACTTGACATTGACATTGTGAAATTCATTGTCAAAGTTATTGTAATTATGATTTTAGTTATGAATTGTGTGTTAAAAAAACAGTGAAACTAAAGTGTTTTTGCAAAATTAGTGTTTTATGAAATTTTAAGAAAAAACGGTGTTACAGGATTTAACCGAAGTCATTGATACTTTTGCGAAAACTAAAGCTAGGAAAATATTGTAAATATTGTTATTTAGCCAGTTGGAAGGTCCGACCTTTATAAAATAAACCCTTTAATCTTTTCTATTTCGTTTTATTGCCCAATACCTACATCAAGTATTAATTGTAATTTATGTCGTTACTGTTTAATATTTTTATTACCTGTCCTGCAGTGCACGAAAAAGAGCTGATGATAGCTTAGCATTTTTAAAGTATTTGTATAATAAATATTTTTACTTGATAAAAAGTTTAGATAGTAGGGGAGCCCCATTTTTTATTTGCACCAGGGCCCTTGGTTACCTAGCTACGCCACTGGCTTGATGCCGATACTTCAAGATTGGCTGCTTTGAATAAGTTAAATGTGAATACCAAAATTCTGATCACACAAATGAAAACAATATTTTAACCGAACTCATGAGTAAAAATATGTTGAGCATTAATTTCCTAAGTTTTTGTACGTAAATAGTCAGATTTTTGATGGTCAAATTTAACCATTATTAAATGTAATCAATCGATTACAAAGTCAACAATGTTTAACTAATCGATCAAAACGTATAAAATTTGTCATTTTTTAAGCAATTTGACAGATTAAGTAGCCGTTAACTACCATTACATTATTAATTATTATTTGTTATTGACCGTGTATCAAAAAACCCTGTCCCTTACTTAAACATTTGAAATGTAAGATCGGCGTCATGTCATCACATTAACATAAACTTCATTTACTATTTCAACCTTTATTGCTGACGAGTGGGGAGTTGCCCACTAAAGTAACAAAAGTCACTTCGAAAACATAGGCCGGCTTTGACGAGGGCGTAAACTTAGACCAAGAATTTTGATAGTCCCCTCAGCTCCGGTGTAAAGGGTCTCCATAAAATGGAAATTATTCAAAGGGAGAGTGATGAGATCCGACCTCGTAAGTTGAGCAGATTTCTACATCTCACTTATAAATTGTTAAATAGGTAGGTATATAGAATATAGCTCCATCGATTGTTTGAAACAACATTTATTTATTTATTTATTTATTCACACACATATAATAACATTTATAACATTAATTTAATACGAGGTATATAACAAACTACAAAGTTTTAAGCATTACCTCGGAGACATTCACTATTATTTGACAATAACAACAACAATTCAACATGGAGGTAGGTTTGTATCAATATGCAGACATAATGCGTAATACACTATTACAGTGATAGTACGACGTCGGATTGATACAGGCTGTTCAACAAAGTACATTTCGAGAAAGTGAAACAAACAAAACAATGAATATTTTTTAAAGCCATCAATATTATTTTAATGCACTACCGTTAGTATGTTAGGAAGTAATTTAGGAGTTTGCGCTTTATGTTATTTGTGTTAATTTGTGATTTTTAATCTGTGGGAAGGGAATTTATAAGGGTTGGAATAGTGTAACCCAGTGCTCTTTTACCATATAGGTTAGTATATTCCGGTATCCATAATCTGTCAGTCTTAGTAACACATGTTTCTCTTTGTTGCTTGTATTTGATTTGTAAGTTGCGATTAAAAAATTGTTCTATCAATAATACATACTTAACCTTATCGTGTATTGGTATAATGTTACAATATTAAAATAGTTCCTCATAATTGTTTTCAAATTGTTTTTTAATGTGATATGGTACTATGGTTTTTAATATTCTTAATTGTAACATATATATCTGATTTAAATAGGTTTTAAAGGTACGACCATAGCTACTCAGTCCATAGGATATTATTGACTCAACGAGTGCTTTGTAAAGTGTTAAGCGAATATGATATGTTGTTTTGTTTTTAATTAATGTGAACTTTACCAATAGTGCCCGAAGTCTGTCACAAACATGATTTACGTGTTCTTTCCAATTTAGTCTACTATCAATAGTTAGACCCAAATAAACATGTGTATTGATTTCTTCTATATATGAACAATCACAATTATTGACCACTTGGTTAGAATGCAAACAAGCATGGCTGTGTGCTATTAGTTTCATATCACAGACCATTCTATTATGACTAGAGCTTATGTAAACAAGTTTAGTTTTGCTGGCATTTAAAACCAGTCCTACGTCATGTGACCACTTATTTAAGATGTCAAAGTCATGTTGCAGCTTCCTAAGAGCCTCCTCGTAATTTAGCCCAACAGCTAACATGCAGGTATCATCGGCATACATGTAAAGTTCACATTGTTTGATAAGTTTATTCAGGTTATTGACATATGTTATATAATGAAGTGGACCTAGTACAGATCCTTGAGCGGTTCCTTCAGTGACAATTATGCGATTGCTGAAAGAGTCGCCCACTCGAACATAGTAAGATCTATTGTGTAGATAATCCTTACACCAGTTAAGAAGAGGACCCCTGATACCGTGTTGCTCAAGACTATCACTCAGTGTGTTATGCCGAAGAGTATCAAACGCTCTGCTATAGTCGATAAATAAAGCTATGACATGGTAAACGTACTAAGGAGTCGAGTAGTGCTTTTTCCCGGCTGAAATCCATACTGCTTACTAGACAGAATATCATTATCTTTGTAAAATGTGTGAATTTGGTTACAATTGGTAAATTTGGTTACATGACATATGGTATCTATCTCGTATCCCATAATAATATTGAACTCTTGGCGTTCAAGATAAGGCCGAAAGTGGAAGCAAGCATCACCTGGACTCCTCAACAGCTGAGGAACTGGCTATCTCACCTCTAATCGTCGGAATACAACAATGCTATTAACATTGTTTTTATAGTAACAAACTTAGGTAAGACGGTGGTAGCTAGCCAGTTGGGCTCAGAAGCCCTACCACCAACCAAACTTAGCAGAAGAACCTTTCCCCCGTGGGGAATTGAACCGCAGACCTCCCGACCAACACCGGGAGGTCTCAACCACTAAACCGCGGAGGCGTTTAAAGAAAGTCAATGAAGATTTGGAAAAAACAATGGAATGAATCAGGTATGATCCCTCCGAAAAACTGAGTAAGGGATGTTTTGATACTTGTAATCGGCAAAATTGTAAATGGAAAGTGTAAACAGCAAGAAAGGGTTAGCCAATGTGGTATAAATAAGAGTGTTGGAGTATTGTACAAGAAAACTTATTTTGTTTGTTAATTTCTATATTTTATTTATTGACACTTTATTGTACAACAAATATGTTGCAATAGGCAAACTTAATACCTTAAGGTATTATTCTCTCCCAGTCAACGTGGGGATAGGGCAGAAAATTTGCGGCGGTGCAACAAACACACACAAACTTGTGACAAAGTTATTTTGACAAAAATAAAGATATAGAACCACACATACATACACACACACAAGCATACATACATACATACATTCAATTGTAAATAAATATATACACACACAAACATTTCGCAAGTAAGAATACTAATATCACTTTTAAAAAATAGGGGTTGCTGTTTGAAGGATGAAATGTAGGGTTATAAGTATTTTTTGATACCAAATCATAAAAGGTTCGTCAGTAAACATTAAACTTAATTGCTCTGTTATAAATTATTTACTTTTAATTTAATTTAAAGTATTTATAAGTTACTTTAAATATATACATGGTAGCAAATTGATTTCTGTACCTGCTGGCCTAATTTTCCTGTCTACAACACAGCACTGAAAATTTATTTCAAGATGAACTCCATGGCAAAAACTATCTGTGACTTGAAAGCTGATTTTGATTCCAGAATGGCTAACTTTCAGAGCAATCTGTTAAGAGTTGCAGAACAAGCTTCAAATCCAGTTGATGTGATGACATTGTCATCTGAGTTCTCAGCATACAAAAGTTTTGTTACCACTGCTCTCACTAACTTGCAGCAACAAATTGATATACTAGTAGCTGAGCAGGATCGATCTGAAATGCGAAGTCGTCGTAAAATACTTCTGTTGCATGGTATTCCAGATGAAAAAAATGAGGACTCATCTAAGACACTCATAAGAGCATTGTCTACACACATGAAAACACCTACTGTATCTTTGGATCAAATCAACCGCAGCCATCGGATGGGATCCACTGCTGGGGCCAGGGTGAGACCCATTCTAGTTAAGTTCCGTTCTACATCAGATCGCGACAAGGTATGGTTCGCTAAAGCCAACCTGAAAGGCTCCGGTATTACAATATCCGAATTTTTAACCAAAATGCGTCATGAAACATTCCTGGAGGCACGAGAGCGTTTTGGCATCACCCATGTCTGGACCAAAAACGGCGACATTATAGTGGCTGGTACCGATGGCAAGCATTGTCGGGTTTTTTCAATGGCTGGCCTTAATTCGATCGCTGCACCTTCCGCGATATCCACCTCGATAAATGCAGCGCCAGCGGAAACCAGCAAGGAGCCTCCGCGGACTGTCCCAGTCGCACAGAGGACTCGCAGAGTCCTGAAGAAATAGATTGCATACAATCAGTTTGCTGATATAATTTATCTCGCAACTATCCGAAGTTGGTATTCGAATGCTTTTTTTTTTGATTGTAATGTAGGTACTTTGCTTGTAATAGCGCGCTTTCCACTTGCTAACCACTGATCAGGGTACTTAGATTGTTATACTCGTAACATATTGATCTATTTGGTACGTTTAATGTCACCACTTTTAATTATTACCTCTTGTTTACATTATTTTCTAGGTTATAGTAGCACCACAGATTACATAGAATATGATCTTGCTTGACGGTGACATCTCAGAACAATTAACATTGGCCTCGTGGTCCGAATTGAGCTATTCAGCACTATTGATACCAATAGCGTGCAAACCCAGTCCGAATTGTATCAGCGTATTCAATTCGACCGCGGTGTAGATAAAGATATGTTTTTTTTTTTTTAGTTACTGGGTCTGCGATGGAAAAGTAAGTGGTACATAACCACGCAGCCTTTCAGTTGTAGCTACCAATTGTTCTGATGTGTCGACTAGTGTTTTTGTATTATCTGTTGTTCTTGTAATGTTTATGTCTTTTCTTCTTTAATTAATGTAATGACTATTGTTATTAGTAGCTAATGTTTATAGGTAGAATGCCGGCAGGTGGGAAACATTGTTTTTTTTTGTATATAATCGCATATATTACACACGTATTGGTATTTATTTATTATTTACACCATTATAGGTTATATTTTACACTACAATTTTTAAGGACTAAGTGACATACACCTATGAGCTCACCAAATGGTCAAGATGAGTTTTTTCTTTCCACGTCTAATATTTCCGGGGACTCTTCAAGTGATTTAAGCTTTCATTCTGCCTCTCTACCTCTGAGTGACTCTCTCGATAACATCTTTTCCGCTTTCTCGTTAAATTTTAATCTTGTTCATATAAACGCTCAAAGCATTCCAGCTCATTATCCGGAACTTCTATCTAGCTTCGATTGTCAACATATCCATGGAATTTTCATTTCAGAAACATGGCTTAGACCGTGTCTTCCATCTACCTCATATTCTCTCCCGGGGTTTCAACTTCTTCGTAATGATCGTATAAATCGTGTGGGTGGTGGTGTGGGCTTATATATCCGTTCCCATATTCCTGTTAACATTGTTGCCAGCTCTTCTCCATCTTCTTCATCCGATGTTGCTCAGTACTTGTTTGTTGAAGTGAATCTTCAACACACAAAAATTTTATTAGGAGTCGTCTATAGCCCATCATCAACAGTTAACTATTTCGCAACATTCAACAAGCTCCTCGAAGATCTTTGTCCCCTATATAATCATACAATAATTATGGATGACTTTAACACATGCCTTTTGAAGGACGATCTTCGTTCCTCACGCTTAAGAGCTATAGTTGAGGCTAGCAATCTGCATATCCTACCACTTGCTCCAACACACTCTCTCCCAAACTGCACTCCGTCTCTCCTGGACCTTATGATTGTTTCATCTCCTAATAATATTCAGTCCCACGGCCAACTGAGTGCAGATGCCTTCTCCCATCATGACCTTATTTATCTTTCCTACAAAATCCGCCCTCCTAAGTATAAACCCAAGGTGGCTATGCGACGGAACTTTGGTGCTGTTGACATAGAACGTCTACGTATTGATGCTCACAATATTGAATGGTGTTTGGTGGATTCAGCTGAGGGTATCGATGATAAAGTTAACACTTTCAATACTTTATTGGTCAAACTTTATGATAAGCACGCTCCCATAAGACCGGTTAAGTTGAAACATTGTCCTGCTCCCTGGTTGACTGATGAGTTAAAAACACTAATTAAGAAGAAATCTCGTGCAAAAACGAAATTTAAACTTGAGCCAAACGACGTCAACCATGATAAATACATCAAGATAAGAAATCACTGCAATAGATTGTGTAGGGACGCACAACGCCGCCACATTCACAGCTCCGTTGAAAATGGAAATCCCGCTAAGGTGTGGAGATTCCTCAGATCGTTGGGGATCGGAAAATCTCGTCATGGATTGATTTCTCAAGACATCAATGTCGACAGTCTCAATAAGCATTTCACAGGTGCACCGATTATAGATAGTGCAATTAAAAATCAAACTATAAATCTTCTTTCTGCTCAATCCACCCCTGATCATCCTCCATTTCATTTCAGCCATTTCACAGATTGTGATGTTAAGAAAAGTATCATGTCCATAACCTCAAATGCTGTCGGTACTGATGATATCAGTCGTCAAATGGTAATTCCCCTTATTGATATCCTAACTCCTATAATTTCCTCTATCTTTAATTACTCCATATCCACTGGTTCTTTTCCCTCTTTATGGAGAGACGCTCAAGTGATACCACTCCCTAAAAAGACTAACCCATCCATATCCGATTATAGACCCATATCTATTTTACCATTTCTATCAAAAGTCCTTGAGCGCCTTATACATCATCAATTTAACGCATTTTTGACTCAAAATAAACTACTTGATAAATTTCAATCTGGCTTCCGTCCTAGTCATAGCACAGTCACAGCTCTTGTCAAAATATCTGACGACATCCGTTTTGCTATGGAAAACAAACAGCTTACGTTACTTGTATTGCTTGACTTCAGCAATGCATTTAACACTGTAGACTATGACATATTCCTCGCTCTCCTCAAGTCACTTAACATATCTCCAACTGTAATGGCTTGGTTTCGAAGTTACCTTCATGGTCGCCGGCAGCGTGTATTAATCGATAATTCTGTATCAGAATGGAGTAATATCGCAGCCGGTGTGCCACAAGGTGGTGTGCTATCCCCGCTACTTTTCTCGATATTTATTAACTCGATCACAAGTATACTTACTTCTCCCTACCATCTATATGCAGATGATCTTCAAATTTATTGTCATGGTACTTTAGATAACTTAAAGTCTATGATTCTGCAGGCAAATGACAATCTTACAGCAATAGCTAATTGGAGTGTAAATTATGGCTTGAATGTAAACCCTTTAAAATCGCAAGCTATTGTTGTAGGAAACTCATTTTTTATCTCGAAAATTGATTGGGGATCGTTGCCTGCAGTGATTTTTGACGGTGTCGACATACCCTACAGTGAGAACATTAAGAATTTGGGCGTTGTATTCGACAGAACGTTGTCATGGGCACCTCAGGTCAATCAGGTCAGCTGTAAGATGTTTGCAGCAGTGGGATCAATGCGTAGACTGCGCAACTTTCTACCTATTGCAACTAAGGTTTCTCTTGCTCAGTCACTCCTTTTCCCTATTCTTGACTATGCAGATTGTTGCTATTGTGACCTCAACGAAGTGCTCGTTGATAAGCTTGAGCGACTGCAGAATTTGTGTATCAGATTCATATTTGGGTTGCGGAAATATGATCATGTATCAGAATAACGATCCTATCTGAAATGGCTAAGAATACGTCAACGTCGTGATGCACATATGTTATCCCTGCTTTACAATATATTGTTTAATCCAAAGACCCCTCTATACCTCAAAGAACGGTTTAAATTTCTTCATTCCTCTCACAATGTGAACACTCGATCCTCTGATAGCTTACTCTTACAATTCCCCTCACATTCCACCGAATTTTTTGGTCAGTCCTTTACTGTACAGGCTATTCGTCTGTGGAATAGCCTGCCTTCCGCTATTAGGCGCAAACAATCTCTTTCCACTTTTAATGTAAGCGTAAAGCAACATTTCCTTCAGCTCTGACACCACCACTCCCCCCCCCCCCCCCCCACGGTCTTTGATGTCATTGTCGTTGAAAATTAGTTTTATTATTACTATCTATTTCTTTATTATATTTATATATACATATATATATATCTATTTTATTATTATTTATTATCTTTTTCTAGTACTAAATTTTTTTTTTTTTTTTTAATTCTCGTTATATTATGATTATTATTTTTTGTTATATATTTATTTTCTGACCACCAACCTAAAACGTATGTTTTTTTTCCAACCTAAAGGTTGCCTGGCAGAGATCGCCTACGGCGATAAGGCCGCCTATTTTGCTGTTCGTGTATGTATTGTTTTGTATTCTGTAAAAATCGTGCAAAATAAAGTGTTTCTATCTATCTATCTATCTAAAAAAATTTTGGAGAGGGCCACCCTTATCACCTAGGGGTATAAAATAGCCTAAGACCTATTTTCAAACCTACCAAATATACAAATAAAAAAAAATCCAAAAATCGGTCAAATCGTTTCGGAGGAGTTCGATAACAAAAACTATGGTACGAGATTTTTATATATTAGAAGATTAGATTTAGATATAAAATTACATGTCTTGACCAATTGACTAATTTATCTTCGCCGGGAGCTAAACATATCAAATTCGGCTGGCGCGCGGCGGTTTCTTTTATATCTACAGGGGTTGAAAGATTTTATAAAAAGTTAGATGAATTAGATTGTATTTACGTTAATAATAAGAAGTGAGTTAACACAAATGTTTGAGCGTTTATTGAAATTCTACCCTTAAAAGGATGGAATATAGGGGTTGGAAGTTTATTAATCACAGTAAAATTATTTTATTGTGATAAACAAACTAAAAATATCACAGCTTTACTTTATGCAGCTTCGCCCGAGTTGTTTTTGTTTTCCCGTGGGAATTTTATATTTACCCGTAGGAAAAATAATTTTATAGTCTATGTTAATCAGGGATAATGTAGCATTCTAATGGTGAAATAATTTTTGAAATCGGTCTAATAGTTTTTGAGTTTATTCTTTACATACATACATACAGATCTTTCCTCTTTATAATAATGATTTAACATTTTTTACTTTATTAGAAACTTCTCTTTTAAAGTGTGGATTATTCACATGGGAAAAACGAAAAACAAGCGATTGCAAGCGAAAACGTGCTTTAAATTTCTCTATTTACTTTTCTCCTAATCAAACATTTAGGCTAAAGGATAAGCGCACAGCTAAATCCATTCTGAATTTTAATAAGGGATGCTAATTACCCAGAAAAGGAAATGAAGCGATGGATCAAACGATTCCTTCTCACAGATAGGTACGTTAAGCATTTATTAGGTAATTGGGTAAGGATTAGTAAGATTTAACCAATCCACGTGATTCGCTTAAATATAGAAGAAACCGATTTTAACACCACAAAACACACAAGTAATATCTTAATAGGACAAATATAGTCTTTTTACTTCTCATAGTCTTCTTTAGGTCGGCTTTTAGTTAAATAGCTAAAGTGAGGGTGGTTTATGTCCGAAAACGGATACAATAAAAAGCATTAAAGGATGGAGGAGAAGGAATTAAACGTATTTCGTTCTTTCCGATATTTTTGTAATTTTAACTACACAATAAAAACAACCTTTTCTATGCTACTTCTTGCGTACCATTTCCTAGCGACACGCATCAAGAAAAAGGAAAGAGAACCGAGGAAGGGGTATGTGCGGGTGTCTCGTAAGTAAGGAACTTCGCGCACTAGAAGGCCACGACCGTGACCAGTGACGCATTTGTGCAACAATAGAATTCAAAATCGCATTCGAAATCGTAAGATTCGCATACGATTTTCCAAATTCACTATTTTTGAATAAGTATTCATTTCATGAATTCCGCAACGAGTGGTCGATACCCACTCATTTCTGATTTCTTCTAGTAGAATATATAAGCAACGTATAAACGTTCCGTTTTGCATGCGATTCCTGGCTGGTTTTTGAAATTAATGAGTTATTGCCATGTTATTGCGAACCAGATTTTATTTTGTCTGCGTGTAACGCTTTCTAATATAGAATTTCTTTTTAATGAAAATACTGAATTCGAGTGATTATAAAATCCTTAAAATAGGAAACTGTAGACAATTATTTCGCACGTGATTTGTATTCGTTTTCGAATTCAAGATTAATTTCTAATGATTCAAAAATGCGTCTCCAGGTACTCTATTTTTAAATCATGCGACTGACGTCGAGCGCTTGTCGAACGCCGCCTGTGCACGACTTCTACTAATTTTCGTTTCGTTTTCGACAAAAATCGAAATCATATTGATTTCCGCCGTAATATCTTATTGATTTTTCTCTAAAACACAGACTACGCTCGACGAGCGCTCGACTCAAAAATAGAGGCCCTAACTAACTATTTACGAACCTACGAACCTTACTACGAACTTTTAAATGAATGGTCGCAGACTTGGTTGCAGCGAGCAACCGCTACAAACCATGAGCCGTCACGACTAGTCGTGGTCGTGGCCGTCTAGTGCGCGGGTCCCTTAGTGTATCTTCACGTATTCGACTTGTATTTTCTTCACCGAATCAAAGTAAATTATATCTCATTGTATGACGTTGTAGGATCGTTTAGGTTGATTTTTACTTAACACAAAAATATAACAAGTCAGCTGTTAAGTTTCCTTGTGGTGAAAATATACCTCGTATTGTTTGTTTTTCTGTGTGAATTTGGTAGTATTATAGTATATTGCAGTATTGTACTTTCACATTTTTCCCTTTACCTAGTCTAGGAGTCCGAATACAGAACAGTGATGGTGACAGTAAACAGGCATAACTGAGTTTTTGTAGTGTTGAACGTGGTTTAAGTCATGGTTCAACATTTCCACTTACAGTTCGTGGACTTCGACAGCGACTCTTCGGGCGTCGCATATATTAGCTCCACAGCTGTACTATTGTCTGCATAATGAAGGATATCAATGCGTCATTAGGTCGTTTATGTGTAACATGAATGTATTGTGAAGAGTTCTGTCTCTTCCCTGAGGAACACCAACGCTGATTCGCAGTTCAGCTGAATAGCTGCCGTCTACAACGACTCGAATAGCTGTCCAAGAAGGCAGATATCCAGCCACACTATACAGATGAGCAGAAATGTCAATGCCGTAAGCCTGTAAATAATGGTGGTGTCAAACCCTATTGAAGGCCTTAGAAATATCAAATATGTTTTCTAAATTTAACAAAGTCAGATTGAGTACTAGTGTCATCTACGGTACCTCTATCTTACCGTCAAACAGCAGTGCTTGCATTGCTGTGTTCAGGTAGTGAAATTACAAAGTAATGTGATGTACGAGGAGGGGGTAAAAAAATTCGCGTAATAAGAGGGAAGGAGGTTGAAATTAAACTATTTTTCCTTTACCCTAATACATTTTCGGATCTCTAAAATAATTTGTTAATAATACCATCTCAAAAAAATAATTTGTCTTTAGTAGCAATATAGGCCGAAAGTGCCGACTTGACTTCTTCATCGTCGTCAATTTTTTTTCCACAACGTTCTTTCTTCATTTTTGTAAATAAATAATAGTCACTGGGGGCCAAGTTAGGATTGTAGGATGGGTGGTTCAGCTGTTCGAAGCCGCATCGATGAATGGCAGCCGTAGCGATATGGCACAAGGAGTAAACCTTTTGACAGCTTTTTTTTCCTTGATGACTTCTTTCAAACTTTCCAGTAAAGAAGTAGTACTGTCTTGTTATAGCAACACCACATTCTTTAAAATCAATCAGTGAAATAGCTTCTGTATCCTAAAAGTAGTCGCCATGATCTTTCCGGCCAATTGTGACACTTTGAACTTTTTTGAAGGAGGTGTGCCTTTTTACGCCACTACATCGACTCTTGCTTTGACTCAAGTTCATAGCGGTGACCTAGGTTTTATCTTTAGTAACGATTCGGGATATAACTTCTTCTCTTCTTTCTCTCTTCCACAGAGCTCCAAAACATGGCGAGAATACTCGAAACGCTGGCGTTTTTGAAGTGGCGTGAGCATTCTCGGAACCCATCTTGCACTGACGTTAGTCATACCAAGATTACGATGTAGGATTTATTTAAAGTATTTAATTCGGATACTCCAACTATTGCTGCGAGCTGCTTCTTCTTCAGCCGGGCATCTTCTAATACAAGTTTTTTTTATTTTTTCGACGATTTCCGGTGAAGTGGCCTCAATTGGCCGTCCGGGGTCGTATTCAATGGACTCTCTTCCTTGTTTGAAAAGATGCCACTTGTTAACCATGGTTTTACCGGGGGCAGAGTTGGCGTAAACCCCTAACAGCTCTTGAAAAACAATCTGAGCGGATTTTCCTTGCTTGGTAAGGAACTTAATAACGGCGCGGTGTTTAATTTTCTCCGTACTGGCTGACTTCTTTCCGTCTCAGTTGTTTGCAGGGATAATTCAAAAGTTAATGACCCGATTAGGTAAATGTAGTATATACACTCTTTATTAAGTGCTTAACTAGTGCCTACCTGGACGAGTAAAACAACCCCCACCAACCCCTCCATCCCGCGAACTTTTTGACCTCCCCTCTATCATCTTATGTGACAAATTGGGGGCCTTGTTGGGGTAGACAACTTATGCCATTTACCATCACGTAGTGGCATGATTGTTTTCCTAATACTCGTATATTTAACATAAAGAATCATTGTTTACTTATTAAGAACACGTAGCAACATCTACAGTTTAATGAGCATCTACTCCTATAAAATATTTAAAGGCAAAAGTAATAAAGTAACTTCAATAAAACGTTCGTGGATTAAATAAAATAATCGTCCGCAGATATTTCAAGCCAAATGAAGCTAAGATAAAGCGAGTTGTGCGCTGGTGTGGCAATAAAAGGTCCCCTGTAAGACTTGTTGAGCACATTCATTAGTTATTCATTTACATTTTCTTGGTTATAGCCGTCATTTTAGACGTTTCGCATTTTACTGGCAGCAGTAACGGTATTGTGATGATAGACATCAGTTACGAATTGAGGGTGTGATAATATTATAGATTAAAGTATACTGCAGAAGACATGTTTTTGTGACGTCTATGATGCGTCACAGTTGACACACAAACTTGATCAATTTGTCGGCGGAAAGAAAAAAAGGACCGAAAATTTGCATCTTATGTTTTCAGTCTGTGAAATATCCACATGATACTTGCACACTACGTATTATAACGAGTCGCAGACTCCATTGTTCGTGTACGATACCGACAAAAAATCGGTCGTCTGCACAACGCTCGACCTCAAAAAATATCAGAGACACACCGTAGCATATAATTTTGAAATGAACATTTTATGTTACTGTATTATCCTAGCGAGAATAACAATATCTTTTTTATCTCTTATTATATTATAACGAAAACTCTCTCCATCAATTTACTGCGAGGCATGATTGTTCCGACGCCATTAAACAGGGCGGCGAGAGCGTTTATGCCGTGTAAATTTCCTCATACCCGCTAAACAAAAGAAATCCTCGGAGTGTTATAAACAATGTTCTATAGCAATTTGCTGCCGCCATTTCTTTGGCCTCCCAGGAATTGTTATCTCAAATGCAACTTTGTATTACTAACACCGACTCTACATGTATACATGTCGACTCTACATGTATACATGTAGAGTCGGTTCTAATAAACAGCTTCTAAATTACGGACTCTTATGCACGTGCCAGTAAACCATTTTCTAGAACAAATTTTGGTTGTGAAAACAACTCACTGGATGAAAATGAGCAAAACAATAAATGGGCGTACAATACAATTGTTTGTAATTTATGTGTTCCAATTCATTCAGATATGTCTTAGACTTTAATAAAATTGTCCGTAAGAAGATTATCAACAAAACTAAATTTTATATTAGCGGCATAGTAACTGGATAATCGAGTGGTACTTAACGTAGATAATTCCATTACAGTTGTCGTTAATAAAATTCAATTGAAAAACGTAATTTTTATCTTTTATTACATAGACCTAAATGTATTTGTGTTTAAATTGAAGCAATTGTATTGGGCGTACAATACAATTGTTTGTAATTTATGTGTTCCAATTCATTCAGATATGTCTAAGACTTTAATAAAATTGTCCGTAAGAAGATTATCAACAAAACTAAATTTCATATTAGCGGCATAGGAACTGGATAATCGAGTGGTACTTAACGTAGATAATTCCATTACAGTTGTCGTTAATAAAATTCAATTGAAAAACGTAATTTTTATCTTTTATTACATAGACCTAAATGTATTTGTGTTAAAATTGAAGCTAAAATAATTTTTAAATCCGTAATATGTATCAAGAAAGTATGATAGGAAATATCGAAGCAAAATATAAAATAACCTAGATTTTCAACTCTTTTCCCCAATATAGACCCAACTTATCACTACCGTTTACAAGACGGACACGGCTTGAATTAATCTGAAACCATCCCAAGGGTCGCTAGAATGAATGGTTGAGGCAATCGCGGCAAACTGCCGACAGTACCGAAAACTATTCGTTACAGTGAACTTGCAAATTTAATCAAAAATCTTCCCTATATCGAAAGCAGTTTGGCAAATAACGGAATGTCGAAGGTTGTGTGAATCTTAAAACGACATCATTAATTCATGTTCTAACGCGAAAGATATATAAGGTGTTTTCCTCTGTTCAACTTACAAGTATTTAGTTGTCAGTATCGTAAAGATATTCTTAATGACTTTGATTAGTCATTTTACTCATTAAATATTCACCATTTCACATATTCAATATTTATGCATGTCTTCAAAAATGACAAGTGTCAAAATGTTTCAGGAAAAATATGAAATAAAATCATCAAGTGATAATATTACTTTTAATTTCTTCTCAGTTTTCGGTAAAACCTTAACAGATTTATTTAACGCAGTGTTAAGTTAAAGATTAAATGTAAAAAATAACAAATAATTTTTAAATGATCAATCTTATCTAATGATAATTTTATGAAATAATAGGTAAATGTTGCATGTTGTTTTTTATCTGTTAATTGTTAATGTGCCCAGTAGGTATACCTAAATCATAATTTGTACAACGTAATAATTTAATTCGTTTTTGAAATCGGTTAATGGATGCATCAGTGGAAATAAATCGTTGTTCAGCGTTTTCAGAGATCAAATTAAGCTTTTACGAATAAAAGTGATTTCTCATTACGTTTTGGAGGACTGTGATCTAAGAATATTTTTCTTTTTTACAATAAGGGATGTGGTATTCACATCCCTTTTTGTAAAAAAGAAAAATACTTAGGTAAATTTTGGTTTTTTGACCAAATATTAACTTCAATTAAGTAAATTGCAGATTCGTATCTATTTCTATTTGAAGAGGGATTACGCCAATAGAGCCGATTTTAATTAAAATTTATTTCCTTAAACGTATGAAGCGGAAAATGTCTACAAATTTATTTTGAAGATGGTACTTTTATATCAGTGTTGGGTTGAAAATAAATACGTAAACTACAGCTGTTTTGTATTATTAAATATTTCAAAAACTTATATAGTGTATGAGTTGTCAGGAAAAAATATACACGGTTATTTTTTTATCACCCTGGAAAATTTAAGGGACGCTTCACGACATGGTATTAGAATGATTTAAATATAAATAAAAAAAATAACCCTTCTCCTTAATTTTATATAAATTTTTAAAAATATACAAAAAATGCTGCTCTAGGTGAGAGCAGCATTTTTAGAGATTTTTTTATTTTTTTTTTATATATTTTTTAAATTTTTTATTTCATTTTTTTTATAATATTGGATGTGTCCTGAAGCCTTCCTAAAATTTTCCAGGGTGATAAAAAAATAACCGTGTATATGCATAATAATAATGTTATGTGTGTGAGTTGTAATTTTGTCATTTCCTTCCATTATTTTGTGTGTACCATGTACACAATTCAAATAAGAAATAAATTTTTAATTACCGTTTGCCTCAAAGACTTATCACACGGTCTTATTTTGTAAGTAACTCTTCATAAATTCGATTTTACTAATGTTATTGCACCTTCATAGAGGGTTTCGTGAGGGTTTTATACTCACAAAACCATAAAAAAATCACCTAATCAAACCGAATTAGTGAACATAAATAATCTACTAACTATTTCCTATAGAGTTAGCTGGAAAAGATCTCTTTGTGAGATAAGCTCGCCCTTGTTCATATTTATTTTCAAATTACGTATTTTCATGTAAATTTTGCGCAATTAAGTATTAATAACAAAATAATATGTATGTTTAAAATTATGTTTTTTTTTAAAATATCATATTGAATATCGTAAGTGATTCGCATAGCTTATCGCATTTAGAAGAAGAAAATTTTATAAATCCTAACGTCATAAAATACAAATAATGACTTTCTTATCAAGTTATAAATAAGTATTATTAATATGTATTTTAATGTAAGTAATTAAATTACTAATGAATTTTAAACATCTAAGCTGTCAAACTTTCGAAATCCATTTAAAATTTCTTGTGATTTTATCGTTCTTTTTTTGAAACAATAATTACAATTAATTTGGATCATATCTGAAAAGTTTAATTTTAAAGAATAAAAGCAACCAGATTTTGATAAGTAATGATAGTCAACTTTATCATCACATCCTTGTGAAGTCATGTCTGTCAATTGTTATAATTGTGTGGATGATTGCTAAAAAATAAAAAATAGGAATTTTAAAAGTCTGACTTCCAAATACAGAGAGAATGACTTTGATTAGATTGCATACAAAAATATATTTGTACGCATTCATAAAAAGTTTAATTTTTAAGTACAAAATCTAGCCCGTTACTTAAAATCGTTAAAGTTTTTAAATAACCTGTAGAAACTAAAAAGTTCATTTAATAAATAAAACCGTAATTCCAGAATAGAAAATAATACAATTTTTGTAAGATTTATAGAATGATATTAAGTGCAATAAAAAATATAAGCAGATATTGAAAAAAAAGAGACCAGAAAACAATTTAAACAAAACAAAAAAAATATACATTACCTGCCCCGGAGAGCCGACACAGCGCCGCACAGTCCGCCTACGCTTTGGTGATATCTGAAATAATAGAATAAATTAGTACCGTCACTTAACAAACTCGCTAAGGACAAAGGAAAAACAAATCATGGCAGATTCACAAAGAACAAATGACAGTCGAGACGAAATTAAATGGAGACAACAAGTCAACAACTTGCGCACGTCAGAAGCGGTGAAGCGTGAGTCGACGGAATTGAATTTGTAGGCGCCCGGAGCAATCCAATTCGGTACCTAAGTTAAAAAGTTATCAATGAATCCAAATATCACGACTTATTCGAGAATTGATAACAATGTTACATACCTCAGTGAAACAGTACCCCAGCCTCGCTCAGGCCAAATGTGAATTTGGAGGCCCGCAGCTAACTGAAGTGCCGCTAACGGCAGAAGCTCAGTCGCGTCTAACTTTGCGGCGAGCCGCGCCCCTACACGCTACTTGTACTGAATCTCTACCCCTATACCGAGCTTCGGGAGGCAATAAAGCTGATGTGCCATATAGTTCAAGTGAATGAACTCTGTGCGCTCTAAATTGAATCTTAACTGTGGCGGAATAGCGTTGAATTTGGAATGTGGAGGACAGCGGATACGTCGTTTCGAAGTCTGCCGACTGCAAGTGGGAGCCCGGGGATGCTGCGCAAAATAGGAGCACGAAATATGAACGAGACTGCGAGGCGCTGGCGGGCGAGGAGGGGTGTGAACAGACAGGGGATATTTGAATAGACCGGCTCTTTCCCGCGGCCGACGAAAGGGGGCGCGGGGGGCGGGCGTGGGGGTGTACGGCCGCTGTTGTGTCGGAAGCGAGCTCCGCGGTACAAATCGGCAATGTACCCAGCAACAAATGTGCACTTTCCATCACAGTTTTTATCAGAGCTCCGTTGTTTTAGGGAAAACAAAGGAGGAACGAATTTGAATCGGTCCCCATTACTATTAATAGAAACGATTTGTAATGCTAGAAAGACATATTTTCGTTATATATCTGAGTACGATTTGTCATAAACGCACACGGCGCTTATGACAAATCCTACTCAGATAAGAAGACGAAGAGAAAATTATTCTGGTAGAATATTCCTCATTAATTTACATCGATGTTTATAATATTTGAAAAAAAAATCGCTAAATATTACGACAACTTAATATCACATTGACATCTTCAGTACCTACTTAATATATTCCATTGTTGTGAACTACGAAAATTTCCAAACTAAATTATTGAATTTATTCCACTGAAACAAGCCTTTTTTTATTTAAGCAGTAAACAATATTCTCAACATATTTGCTGTTGACAGAAAGAAAAAACAAAGCGAGCCCCTTTATCTGTAAGGCAAACAGCGCATCAACATTAACGCCAGTAATACAACAAACGGTATTAGGTGGCGAAAGTAAATAGCAACGCTTCTCCTATCCGAGATCTCAACTCAAACAATGTTCAAGAAAACCCCAGAGAACGAGCCGCATTTCACACATAGAGCTCTGTGAAACCCCATTAATTGAAGACAACGTTCTTGGGCGCCGTCCAATTTAATGTATGGCCTGGCACTGAGCAAATAATCCAAGTTTGAATAGAAATTATTGTATTCTCTGCTAATGCATCTATGCATTTGAGCCGGGTTATGGTATTGGTATTTGTGGCCGCACTTGAGCTTAAAACGTCTGCCAAATGTATTCTTTCACAAAAAAAAAGTATTTGATTGTGAAAAACGCATTGACGGTATCACAGATTTATTTTGGCTAAATATTTGTAATAGAAAATCAAACGGAAAATAATCTTTATTAAAATTTAACAAAAGCTTTTATGAGATCAGCCAATTTTTTTAAACTACCTCTATCCAGGACGTCTTTTAGCTGATACGAAAAATAGGTGCAAACAGATCATCAGCTCTATCAGAAGTACGGATATTTAAAATCAGTTATGTCGTCACCATACATAGTAACATTAATTGACATTGTAATTATTTTCAAGTAATACACATTATCTCCAAGCATTAATATCATTTTTAGAGCGTCAGTGGCGCTGTGGTCTCGGCACTGGACTGTGCCCCGAGTAGAGTCGGGAGGCCCGCGATCGATCCTGCCATGTACCAATGTGTTTTTCGTTTCACGAATTTCATACGTACATTTATCTGACGCTTCTACGGTGAAGGAAAACATCGTGAGGAAACCTGCATACACCTGCGAATTAATTCAAAGGTGTATGTGAAGTCAACCAATCCGCTCTGGGTCAGCGTGGTTTGACTATGGCCTAATCGCCCTAACATGTTAGGGTACGCTCGTGCCCCTCGGTGGGGACGTATATGAGCTGTGGTGATTATGATTATGATGATTAATATCATTTAAATAATCATTGACTCTTTATGATTCCTTTAATAATTCTGTTCAATGGAGGATGAAGTCACAGTGTGAAGATTTTAATAGTACATTGTTACCCCAGGGGTGAAAGTAGCTTATTTAGTCCCGAGACGGTGTTTGGCGCCCGAGCATAGCGAGGGCACCAATAGTTCGAGGGACTAAATAAGTCTTTAACCCGAGGTAAACACTGTGCTTTTCATTACGAATACAAGGAAAGTAAAAATAAAATAATAAATTAGCTAAAGAATAGACGTGTAAATTTTATTATACATACTTCTGCTTTAGCCCGCTTTCTCTTATTAAATCAGGCGTTAACTCTATACTTGAATCAGATGAACTCATTGTGTTAATTATTAACACAATATTATACACATATAATTAATAGTTAAAACAAATCTCTGCTATACGGAAGTATTAATAAAAGTACAAATGGAAAAAACAAATGAAGATCGCATTGCTGCTTTCCCGCACCTTTCCCGCTTATTTTGTTTTTTTTTTCTGTGGCCGGCCAGCTATTCAGCCATTATTTTTCATTTTCATAATTTAAAAAATGGTAAATATTTTTCCCTAATTTATGTTATTTTAAAGAAATAGCTGAAAATAAATTATAATAAAGTAATTAAAAAAATATATTCTTTAAATACTTAACATTATGTTATTTAAATTATACACCGCGCTGTATTTCAGTGGCTGTACAGAACGTCGGAACATGCTTCAATAAAAATGTGAAAAAAGAACTAGTTTCTTTTTAAAAATTGACAGCAGCTGTCAGTTGAAAGTGATTCTCCCTAGGGCTGAAAAGTATTACTTTCAACCCGCTCCTCAGGCAACTTCAGACCTACTTTCAGAGTATGAGTAATGAAAATAATATTACATCTCGGTACTATCGTTCTATAATGAACAGAACACGTAATGCATTTTCATTATATTTATAACTAAATAGCTTATATAAAAAAAAATAATTACAATTTATCTAAGGTTCAACTAATATTAAAATCAAACTGAATATTTAAACCACATAATACTTTTAATCAAGATTCATTGAATTTTCTTCTTGTCTTTATTTATTTCGATATATTGATTTACCAGAATTTGATGAGTAAAATAATTTTGTAAATCATCCAAAGAGAACTCATATTACCAAAGTTGTTGTTGAGTATGTTAGTGGAGTACGAGTATGTTCTTCAACATAATGTCAATTACTTCATAGGAACAACACAAACAGCTCTTTTCTTAATTGGCAAAGTAACATTGTATTATTACGCTAAGAATGGATGCAAAAAAGCTGCTGCCATTATTTTTAGTACTAACACGCTAATTGGAGCCAAAGCGCTTTTGGTGCCATTCCAAATGGCAGCCAAAGATCCCTATTCTATACAAAAGCCAGCGGCTTTCCAAGCAATGGATGCAATCTTCTTTTCTAGACAACAATTGGTGCCTTAGCATAATAGGAAATTGTCTGCAAGGGTTATAAATATTCAAATTAAATTCGAATCAGACTTAGTACAAACAGATAAATTGTGCCATTTAGATTTGAAACTCGAATACCGTCTAGTCTGGAAAGTTTAAATAAAATGGCGGAAGCGCTTGGAAACACTTTATATACTTATTTGATCCCCTATTATTTAAGAGATCTGCATTTTGTGTATCTGTGGAAAAAATCTTACCATTTTCAAACCATTAATTATGTATATAAGGAATACCTGCTTATTAGTAGTGTCCCATCCAGAATATTTTTTAAAACTGAATGAAGTTAGAACTAAACACCTGAGAGCTCAGTATGCGGACCTTTTATTTAAACCTGAATGCTGCACTTACATTTATAGAAAAAATGCGTATAATATGTGTATTGGATTGTATAATAACCTTCCCAGTTATATTAAAATATTGACAGGAAATGCATTCAAGAAATGTTTGACGGAATGGTTGTATAAATATAGTTTTTATAGCGTGACAGAATATATGAATTTTAAAAACTTGACATAATAATTAATTAATAATTTTCATTACTGACAATTTTTGTAATATTTGTATGCCTGTATGGCTGAATTTTGCTGGGATATCGAAAAAAATAATAATATCTGCTGTACCCAAAATTCTTGCAAATAAATATTTTCATTCATTCATTCATTTCATTCATTCATTAAGATAAATGACGAATTTTTGGGATATCGAGAATGTAAATGTAATAATTATTATTATCTACGTTTCATTATACCTGTTATTAAACTGGGATGTAAGAGATCCTAAACATCATTCGAGTTCAATTTAACTTTCGTGAAGCGCGAGCATCTAGAACTCTCGATAAACCAATTTGACAGTAAAACTGGATTTAATTGACATCTTTCGACATTTTATCGATGTTCGACAGCATGGAACTTTTTTATCGATCAACCGATAAAGTCGACGTCGTTATCGTTTTGATAAATAAAGCTCAATAATTTTAGAATGGCACTTTTTTGACATAGTTGATAGATAAATATCGTTTAATTTGACGATATATTTGTCGTGTCTTTCATCACTGGCATCGATAAGTTTTTGTCGACAAAGTTTTGGGTTTAGAAAATGGATCTTGGCTTTATTATTTTTATTGAAAATAAAAACAGATCACAAGATATCCTAACAAGACATCACATATTAAGGGATTCGAAAAATCATTTTGAACTGTGAATATCCGTGCAACAGCACATTTAAAGCATCAACGCGTTTCATTGCATTAAATGTAACATTTGGCAGGAAAAGTAAGCATTAAATACATATGGGACTTCTAATACCACCCTTTGACAGACAAATTTGACATTTGAAAAAATCATTTTGAACTGTGAATATCCGTGCAACAGCACATTTAAAGCATCAACGCGTTTCATTGCATTAAATGTAACATTTTGCCAGGAAAAGTAAGCATTAAATACATATGGGACTTCTAATACCACCCTTTGACAGACAAATTTGACATTTGAAAACTTTTTTCATGAATCAGAAAGCTTTTTTAGAAAATTAAAAAATACATTGAAAGAAATTTATATATAGTTTTAGCCGATTCTGGTTTTTACAATTTGTAATTTTAAGTTACTTGGACTAAGTGGGTGGGGTGTCAAAATTCAGCACGAAAAATCAGTTGCTACCATTGCATTTGTAACAAGTAGAGCGACAAAAATTTTAACATTTCTTAACAGAAACGCAAAATGCAGTTAACGTCTCAGATGTAAGCACCAAAAAGAGAAATGTTAATTTGACACTATAAGAATTAATAGAGAATGAATGATCGATAAAATGTGGCAAATGTTTATCATCTCGACATATATCTAGTCTACTTTCATGCTAGCGTATGTCGATTAACCTAACTCGAAAAATGAAATTCGTTTATCGCTCGACAAATATTTCGATCAACATGTCCATTCTAGCACTGCTGCCTTAGGTGCATCCTATCAACCAACAGACGAAGCTCTAACGGCCAATCATTATAGTTGTTTAGTAAATTCACACATTACCCCTGAAATACTTGCAATGATGCTAAGTCGACTGGCAGTCATCAAACTTGAATAAGTCCAGAACACAATTTCCTGCTAGGAGTACGCACACCAACATATCCAAGAGTTAATGAGTACCTTAAATATTGTCAAGTATAAAACCGGCAGACTAAAGATATACCCTTATATCCAGGAGTGCAACAAGGGGATGTGATTTCCTACAATTTATTCACAAATGCGGTAGATGTTAAGGACGCTTGCTGGACAAGCACAGGACATGGATGCACGATACGTGAATAGAATACGCGTAGATCGCGGCTGATCGGTACTTCGACGATAGGTTCGCGTTTGGGGAGTGGAGATGCTCGACCCAAGTTACTGATCGGAAGTCCGGAAGCGAAGTGACGAGACCTCAATCAGTCCCAATAATGATAGGAATAGGGTAGGTAGGGAAATACAGTTTTAATTATTTACCCTCAATATATAATGTTGATTGCGGTCCGTTCCGCGCATATTTACGCACCAATGGTTATTAACTTAAATTCGAGTAAATCTCCCACTTGCGATTTTTAAATGATATTGTGATCGTCACTGCAGGATTAAAATATGTGCTGAACGATCTAGCTGACTCCTTCCAATCTCGTATGAATTTAAATATTAGGTTGGAGAAAAAGTCTTTTCGCATTATAGTATGTATAAACTTGTAATAAAATCTCTTTGGCTATACTATTTGTATCTGGCTGGTTTTGGTATCATTGAAAGTTTAAATTTTAAAGAACATAATTCCAAATTCAAATTAGGAAAATGTGTGATTTTCATTTGTTTTTCGTACCGCCAAGATGAGTGAATCTAATGAAGAAATTCGATACATTTTAAAATTTTACTACAAAAAAGGTAAAAATGCAACGCAAGCCGCGAAAAAAATTTGCGATGTTTATGGACCTAGTGCAGTGTCTGTGAGAGTAGCACAAATTTGGTTTAAGCGTTTTCAATCTGGAAATTTTGATGTCAAAGATGCACGTCGCTCTGGTCGCCCTATTACAGATAAAATGGATGCCATTTTTGAAAAAGTGGAGCAAGATCGGCATGTCAGTAGTTACGACGTAGCTGAAGAACTGGGAATTGACCACAAAACAGTTTTGGCGCATTTGAAAAAAACTGGGTACACAAAAAAGCCCGACATTTGGGTACCTCACGAGCTCACTGAAAGAAACCTAATGAACCGTGTACTCATTTGTGATTCTTTATTACGACGTAATGAAACCGAACCATTTTTGAAGAAGCTGATAACTGGTGATGAAAAGTGGATCACGTATGACAAGAACGTGTGAAAAAGGTCGTGGTCAAAGGCCGGTCAGGCTTCACAGACTGTGGCGAAACCCGGGTTAACTCGCAACAAGGTGATGCTGTGTGTGTGGTGGGATTGGAAGGGCATTATTCATTATGAGCTGTTACCACCAGGCAGGACCATCGATTCTGAACTCTACTGCGAACAACTGATGCGATTAAAGCAAGAAGTTGAGAGAAAGCGGCCGGAATTAATCAACAGAAGGGGTGTGGTTTTTCATCATGATAACGCTAGACCTCACACATCTTTAGCCACTCAGCAAAAATTAAGAGAGTTTGGCTGGGAGGTGTTAATGCATCCGCCGTATAGTCCTGACCTTACATCTTCAGATTTCCACCTGTTTCGGTCTCTTCAGAATTCTTTAGGCAGTGTCAGGTTAACATCACGAGAGGACTGCCAAAACCACTTGTCGCGGTATTTTGACCAGAAGTCCCAAAATTTCTATAGCAATGGGATCATGTCCCTACCTACAAGATGGCAAAAAGTTATCGAACAAAATGGTACCTACATACTTTAGTTAAATGTAAATAAACTATATTAAAAAATGTTTTGAATTTTCTTAAAAAATGCGAAGAAACTTTTTCCCCAACCTATTAAAACCAAAGTTTTGTCCAATATTGTCATTTCGAGATTTATTACAGTGAAAGGTGGTGCTATCAAAGTTGTTAAGGCCAGTTACGCACAGTAACATTTTGTAGCGATTCAGTCATTTGCATCGGACTGTCGCTCGTGTAAACTATGCAATTAACAAGAAACACCTTCGAGAAAGAGGCCATAAAATGGATGCAGCTAGGCTGAGCAACGGCAGGTCCTAACGTCACCTATAGCAACATGTCTAGAGACGATAGTGACAATGTGTGCGTCCTTCTCATCGTGACATATAGAACTGTAGGCTTACTCTCGAACCAATTTTGATCGATCGACATTGGTTTTTTTTTTTTGCGCTGATCCTATTGCGACCCTATTTTGACCCTATTGCGCTGATTTGAGTAAATTAAACTCAGTGTTATATAATTTTCTGAAAATTCTGATCCGATTTGGCTCAGTGTTGCTACTCAAGCGTACGAAAAATCACAATCACAATGATGATACGAGTAATAAAGAATTGCTTCCAGTAAGTCTCTAGTTGTATTCTCAGTGGTATAATTTTTTACCTTATGAAAAAGAACTAATATTACGCCTGCAAAAACATGTCACACTTTTTGGAAAATTTAGTTGGCATAATGTAAAACATCCTATTGGAATTCAATTGGAAGAATACTTGCAGTAAGTTTTTATTCAGGCCATGTAGTCCTGTATTAAAACTTTGCGAGCAATTTGGAGAAGTTTTCAGAATAGTTATTGCAAAGCTCGTTTCGGAATACAGGCCTCAGCTGCGGAACGGGGTCGCAGCCATCAATAGCGCTCACTGCAACTGGCACGGGCACATTCTAATTTAGCATAACGTACAGCCTCCAGCCAAACTCCATCTAATTTGTGAGCGCTCGAATACTCACACTATATTAGATTCATGTTCCAACAGTAAGTTATGTACTGTTCGCGTTCCTATCATAAGTTGATATAAAGTATTTTTCAAATAATATCTTCTAATACTGTCGATGCTATGAGCATAGTTCAGTAGGCTTACTTTTGAACCAATTCCGATGGATCGTCATTTGGATTTTTCGTACGCTTGTACGTACCAACACTTGCGCTAAATTGGATCCGTATTTTGAGAAAATTAAATAAAACCGAGTTTGGTTCACCCAAAATCCGCACAATACGGGGTCAATTTGGAGCCAATACGCAAAAATAAGCGTACGAAAAATCACAATCTCAATGCCGATCGATCGGAATTGGTTCAAGAATTAGCCTACTGGGCATGGTCTTTTTATACTTGCTATTGAGATTTCTCTACCTGTTACAAATAACAATCGAATATTCTCACAGAACATTGGTGATCTTGTCCGCTATACGATTAACACTATGACACCAAAAAGTTGTTCTCTCTTGTCCTATGGGACTTATGACTTTTTGGGTATCGTCTTATAGGACTAAATAGTTGGCCCATCTTGGGCTAACATCGTATTAGTAAGATGGCTCATAAGAGATAGTTTAATTGACAAGTAAAAATGATTGATTAATAAACACTTTATTGCTCAAAGATAAATATATAATACATATACCCCGTAGGATTACAAATACAATATACGGCCTTATTGATAGTATGGCCAAAGGTTTGATAAGGTCTGGTGGACGTGATACCGACACGTGAAATCGTCAGTTCATCAGAATCCCCCACATGTTGAAAGCCTTAGATCCGGCAACCTATTCTATTTCCGGGAAGGCGAAGATCAGTTCCTTTGTTGTGTTGGGTTATTAAAAATCAAATCAAAAATGTATTTATTTCCATTTAACATATTGTGGAAAGACTTTCTACACTCCGTCCCGAACCCCTGCAGATCCAAACTTCGAACGCATTAAACTCGCTTCGTTTGCCTGAAGCACTAGATTGCTGCTAATGTCCTACGACGTATCCTCACGATGGACGCGTATTAAGTGCTTCAAATGCAGTTGTACTAATAGATGAATTAAAATTTCAAAACCAACAGTTTAAATCACGGAGGGAAGGCGTAAAATGCTTATGCAGTTATCTGAAGATGCTTGTTGGCAGCTCAAAGTCTCTATATTTGCGACATATAGGTAAACAAACATACACTGCTGAATTATACAGAATACTGAAGAGTATAACCTGCCATTTTGTTTGACGTTTTTGAACTGTGAGAAAATCTTCGATACTGTCGAGACCTTTGATCGCATTTCTTTTACTCCATAGGTGCCAAATTATTTATAGGTAAGTACATACAAGTCCTACAGTCGTTATACGAACATGTTTCTGTGACAGTCGGCCCTCCAGATCAGAACTCAAAATTGATCATGCTGGAAGGTAGTCTACGGCAGAGTGACGTTCTACGTTTAAAGTTTAATATTACGTTTAAGAAAATAAAAAACAACTTTATAAGCATTGAAAAGTGAAATTTAATAGTTATTAGAATACATACAACTAATAACTAAGATAATAAATCTGGAAACTAAAGTATATCAAAAAACTAATGAACGGAAGCTTTTTCACTGGTGATCCAATCAAGACAATGTGAAAAAATTAACTTAGTTAACATGTCATTTTATTATTTTTCTTTGCATAAAAATTTACCTTTTTACTGTACAAAATTCATTGTTTTTAGCTATAAATGAAACTCCAATATGTAAGGTAAACACCAACAACAATACGCGCTGTCATACATAAATTTAAAGTCCAAATATTGACCAGTGCTAGCGCCAACACACAGCGCCAATTAGTTGCTTGCATTCGCTGTCATGTTTGCGAACTTTGCAATTTCGTGGGATCATCCATATTTATACGATAATAAATTTGTAGTCAGCAAGTAACGGCTAATTTTGATTATTTATTAAACTCGTTAACAAAATAATAACTACCTTTCTTCTATTTATTAAACTGAACATACTGTTTATATACGTATAATGGTTTATATAGCGACATTGCTCTGTCTAATTGGTTATATAAGCATACATTCAGAAATGACAAAATATTAGAATTTATTATGATTAAAATGTTAATAGAAAATGGCTTTTTTGCTAGTAATTACTTAATATTAAACATATAACATTAAGATTACTACCATTTAATTCACACGACATAATTTAATACGAATCATAACCTGAATATGTTTAAAGTTGCATCAGAAAGATTTCCCAATAAATAGGTAGTCTAGACAAAAGCTAAGCCATATGTCAGTCCCGATCATTCCAATATGGAGAACATTGAAGATGTGCACGGAATTCTCGACGAAGATTGGAAAATAAAATCCGGCGTAGTCGTGCTCTCACAAAGATTTGCTATCGCCACTACTTCATGTGGATGCAAACTTGAAGTCACAGAAATGAAATGGATCACCCAATATTGATGCAACTTACGAGTTTAAGATATTTTGAGACATCCGAATATTTATATTCGATATGATATATTCTTGTGGTAAATACAGTCAAATTAATAGATTTGGTCAATCTCAAGGTATTAAGTGGAAAAGTTAATTGAACCCCAAAAAGTAAAATCTAATTTATGTTGTTACCATTGAACTTTGAACATGGATAATGTGGAGTCCACAATATGAACTACAATATGGACTACTACGTCACCCAAAGGGCAAGTAAGAAGGCTATGGTTGAGGTTTATCCACGCAATCGCATCAGAAATGACGAGGAGAATCGCAAACCTCAAGTGGTAATGGGCAGGATACATACCTTGCAGGATTGACGGCGGTTGGAGTAGAAAAATTCTCGAGTGGCCGCCGTGTACCGGCAGACGCAGCGTTGGTTTGGAAGGCCCCACACAAGGTAGTCCGACGATCTAGTGAAGGTCGCTGGAAGCCGTTGGATGCGAGAGGTGCAAGACCGATCGATTTAGAAATCCCCGGGGCAGGCTCATGTCCAAGGGTGGGCATGCCTTAGCTGAAATAAATAATAATGATGATGATGAATCAGGAGAAAAAAAATATTTCTTTTGTTCAGTCTTTTCGCTACCGAATATCTATTACTTGCAAAGAGGCAAACGTAAGAAGGTACTATAGTGTGGAGATCGTCTCGAACGCGAGGACCACCGGCTCGCTGCCGCTCGCCCTAACTTTGGTTTTTACCACTAGCCCTCTTACTACTATTTGTAAACTTTTTAGTTAAGTCGTTTTAAAATAGATTTACTTTTATATACTTATTATCAAATTGACGGTTGTCATTATGACTGATATTATTTTGAGATACATTTGCTTCTTACATCGATTACGAGTTTATTTCCTAAACACACTATAATAGCGCGTCCTACACTAGAATTGGCGCCCAGCGTGGGGTTGAAGTGTGTAATTAATTAGTTTTTTTTTTATAAACTTTGAGACTTTTTCCGTTTTGTTGCCGAGTATAGTGTTGCAGTCGTGGTTGATACAATGGTTTTGGGTTAGGTAATAAGCAATGATATTCACAATACAAAAAAATCCCGTGACGTTATATATTATAAATACTACATATATACCTTTTACTGAAAGGAGCAGAAATTTAGGAGTGACCTTTGATTGTACCATGCCATGGAATGCTCATGTCAATGAGGTTAGTCGTCGTTAGCATTATACTTACCACTCTCTCAAGCGGCTTCAATACTTCCTGCCATTTAGTACTAAATTTATGCTTGCTCAGTCCCTCCTACTCCCCGTGCTCGACTACGTTGATGTGTGTTACTTGGATGCTACTGAGTAGCTCCTAAATAAACTTGAACGTCTCCAAAACTTATATAGCAATTTGCTTCATTTTCTGTTTACATAAATTTGATCACGTGTTTGAATACCGCAAGTAACTCAAATGTTTACGTATTCCTCAACGGAGAAATATGCATATCCTCTGCCTTATCTACAAAATCCTAAGTTGTTCTCCGTTTCCTCAATACATTTGTTCCCGTTTCTATTTTCTTCCTCCTAGTTCCCGTCCCCAGAGGTCACGCGTTACCAACAAAGTCCTAAAAGTTCCCCACTTTAACACAATCTTCCTCCGTAAGCCTTTTACCGTCAGGCTGCCAGGTTGTGGAATGGGCTGCCTGTTTCAGTTTGCGAGAGACGTTCTGTCCAAACCTTCAAAGAGCATTTTTTTTCAAATTTGTCATCCTCATGAGTATAATAATTAAATATTAGGTCCTTACACATGAAATTGGCGTTTTGCCATGCTGGCCACTTTGATCTCAAATATCTCCTCTATGGTTAGGAATTTTACAAATTCAAATTTATACAGCTATTTACTCATGTATTTGTGTTTCGAAAATTATAATTCACTTGTTTTTTCCTCAATTATTTTGGACTTTTCAATCAATTGTTTTGTTTTCAACTTTTTTGGAGTCAATTTTCGCTTGGGGCATGGTTTGGCTGGTTCGGCAGGGTTCAGCCATTGCGATGAGCACTTCCGATTATCGTACAGGACCCACTTTTCATCACAAGTAATAATTCGATTTAAAATCCCTTCTTTATTGTGCCGGTTGAGTAATGCAACGCAGCAGTCAACGCGCGTTTGTTGATTTGCTTCACTCAATTCGTGAGGTACCCACCTTTCAAGCTTTTCCACCTTCCTAATTTGCTTCAAGTGGATTAAAACAGTTTTATCACTAACACCGCGGCTGAAAGGATTTGGATGAAATTTGGCATGCATGTAGCCTTTGACATGGAAAAGAAAATAGGCTACCTTTTATCCCGATTCCTTAAGTAGTTCCAGAGGGAAAATTGAAAATTGTTTACGAGCAAAGCCGCGGGCAGACAGCTTTGAAATTTGGTATGCATGTCACCTATGCTATGGAAAAGGACATGTACTTTATATTCCTTAATGATCTCTCAAATAGTTCCCGTGGGAAGATTAAAAATTGTTAACGAGCGAAGCTTTAGACCCAATTCTGAAGTCCACGCAGACGAAGTCGCGGGCAAAAGCTAGTTGTTAATAATAATTATACAAATCAACTATTATGAAACGGGCTCCAAATCAAGATTTTTAATATATTTATTACTTTATTACAATAATATCCATTAGCTTACCAAGTTCGGAGGCCCCTATAAGAAACTTTTTCATAACCGTTGCAGTTTTCAGTAACGCCCAGACTGCATTTAAACATAACACTTTCTTTTGTTTTTCAGGGAAATTCTTGCTGTATAAAACTTCAGACGCCAAGGTGGAAACTAGTTTTGTGTTAGATATATATGTAGGTATACAACTGTAGTACGCGAACTGCAGCTTGAATTATGTATTTCGGAGTCACTAAGGCGAAACTTCCTGCGCTGTAGATCTCTTTATGGCTCGAAAAGAAAACTGCTTTAGCAATAAAACAACAGAACATTTTCTAATATTTCATATGAGTTTTCATTGTTTTATAAAGTAAAGTTTTGTATTCTTTTGTTTCAGATTCCATTAGCTGATACTATTCAGCAATAGGGAAATTGAATCACTTCCTATAATATAAAAATATCAAGCCTAAATACATACAATGAAGGGAAAACTAAATGTATAAAATTTGTTTTACCCAATGTTAAAGAGGTTCACACCACTGTTAACATAAAGCATAAAAATGTGGACCTTGTGGATACCGTAGTATTTCTTGGTATTACTTTAGATTCAAAGCTTCAGTGGGGCCCACATATTGATAAATTGTCGAAGAGACAGTTCTGCAGCCTACGCTGTATGGAAAATACGTCAGCTGACTGATGTTGATACAGCAAGACTTGTATACTTTGCCTATTTTCATAGTGTGATGTCGTATGGCATTTTGCTGTGGGGAAATGCTGCCGACATTCAGACTGTTTTTGTGCTGCAAAAAAGGGCTATTCGTGCTATTTATAACCTTAAAATAAGAGACTCTTTGAGAGAAAAATTTAAAGAAATTGGTATTATGACCGTCGCGTCGCAATATATTTACGAGAATATAGTATATGTTCATAAAAATATACATTCGTTTTGTAAAAACAGTGATATTCATTCAGTAAATACTAGGCAAAAGAATATGTTAGCGTTACCAAATACTAGGCTTAAAAAAATTAATAATTCTTTCAAAGGCCTTTGTGTACGTTTCTACAATAAAATCCCAAATAATATTAAAGCACTTAACTTGAATAAATTTAAAGTCGCTATCAAGGGCGCACTTATGAAAAAAGCATATTATAAAGTGTCTGATTATATGACAGATAAAACTGCTTGGGATTGACAAAAAATGTGATAATTGACGTTTAAAGGGTGTTAACACTTTGTGATAGTGGGATAAATTTCATTCGAGTAACTGTTCCACTCACACCGACAGGCATTTCTATATTATTTAAAAAAATGTTTGTGAAATATAATATTGTAATGTTGGCATTTTAAAAGAGGAGACAAAAAAAATACAAGACCTTCCGAGTTTCTTGCCTGTTCTTCTTGAGAAGGCTCTCCCAATTTCCGAACAGGTGTAGAGTCAATTTTTTTTTTTCATTTGACTTGTATTTGCACACATCTTAATAATGGTTGGGGTGTGTGTACATACAAGGATTAAATAATTTAGTTAATTAGATTCTTGGTTGAAGATTTTTATGTTTTTATTTTGACGTCAATAAGTGCCTGTAAAGGTCTATATTGAATAAAGATTTTTGAGTTTGAGTTTGACATATGTTTGTTGTGGTTCGTGTGCACAATATTAATGTACGACCATTTATCAACATATTTATTAAGACTTAAAATAGTCTTAAAGATTTTTTGTTCATGCTACATTAGGAAAATAAGAAATGCAAGTGAAGTTGGCATTCCTGTTTGGCCTTATTGTCATCATACATCATTCATCCAAGAGATACCCACTGTTGGACATAGGCCTCCCCCAGGGATATCCAAATCGATCGGTCCTGCGCCTCTCGTATCCAGATGCTTCCCGCGACCTTCACCAGATTGTCGTGGGCGTCCAACGCTGCGTCTACCGATACGAGGCCGCCACTGGAGGACCTTTTCACCCCGACATCAGTCAATCTTGCCAGCTGTGCCCTACCAGTGGGCAGTGGTGTAAACCTTAAGTGACGTGACCACTTAAGGTTTACAATTCCTTAGGTTGTTTTGCTATCTCATCATTTCTGATGCGATCGCCTAAAGAAACCCCGAGCATAGCCCTGGTCATTGCCCTTAGAGTGACTTGGAGCCTTTTTATGACACCAATTTGTAAGCGGCCACGTCTCAGTTTCGTATATACGACATCACTAGTAACACACGCGAATTGATCTGATATAATATATGGTACTACTCCTGCCTGCTCGGAGACCGACTTATTAGGGAAGCTGGAAGTGGTCAAACCTGCGTGGGAGACTATTCGTGATAGTGCTCGAGAACAGCTTGTAAACATGACTCAAGAGCCTGATGGGTCTGTAGTTCCTCAACTGGGCCCTGTCGCTCTTTTAAGGAAAAGTGTCAATCATTTCGGGAAAGGGTTATTTTTTGAAATTACTATTTTTAACCGATTTCACTAAAAGGAGGGTATATCATTTCGATTATACGTTCTTTTTTATGTTTGTTACCTCATAACTCTCTTATTTATTTACCGATATGGATTTTTTTTGTTTGGGAAGATATACTTCTCACAGTGGGATCACCATTGTCACCAAAGACAGGATCTGACGATGGGATTGCGGGAAAAACGAGGAAAACCCTTAAATTTTAAAGGCACGTCCAACGATTTTTATGTTTTTCTGAAGGTATTTGCGTCTGGTAGGTAGTTATAAGCCGAGCTGGATGACAAAAGGAACTTTGATTTTTAGAAATACAATAGGCAGTATTAACTTCGTTGAGTAATATTGTTCGTAAGTACTTCGTTGAGCTGGTACTAATTAAGTTCACTAAAAAGATTAAAATAAAAAAAATACAAAAATAAAAACCGACTTAAAAAATAGGTAGGTACAAAATAATGTAAGAATAACAACATCACATTTTTTTATTTTGAAGTGGTGCCAAATTTTAACTCATGATCATCGATCATCCGCGCAGATCGATATAATATGGGAGATGGATATACATATTTTTACACTTTTGTGCTTTTAAAGTAGGTTTTTATTTTCTGATTTTTTTCTAGATAATTTTTCTTTTTCTCCCTTTCCGACCGAAAAGGGAGAAAAAGAAAAATTTGTCCGCAGTATTATTGGCACTTAATTGGTTCTTTGAAGTTGATAATGGAAAGTAGGTACAGCTTCTTAACATTCAATAGTTTGGAAATCTTATTTGCATTATAAGCTTCACTAAAAAGTCCCTTGTTTCTTTTTCAGTCTACAGTTTTGATTGGAAGTAGAGCTTCTGAACCTGCCTTACCTTCGTTTGTTGCCATTATCACAATGTTGATAATTAACATTGTTTTGTTCCAACTTCGAACAATTAGAGGTATGATAGAACAGTATCAGGTGATATGAAAGCCAAAGCTCCACTGCTATGTGTAAACAGTCATTTTTGTGTAGTAGAATTCTACACCATTTTACACACTGGAAGATGTTTGACACCCATCTTTACGTCAGGAACGAAGGCATAATAACCTTAACTATTTAAAAATACACGAACGATACAATATCACGTAGTTAGTAAATTTTGCAATTACAAACAAAAGGGTATAATTTAAATGGTTACCAAAAATATTTTTAGGGCCCTAAGCCGACGTACCAAATAAAATAAATATCCTCAAAAAAATTAAAATTACTTTATAAAAAGGGTCCCGAAATATATGATATTTTGGTCCAAAATAAATAAACACACAAACGAATAATTGCACGTTTTGTACAAATATTCTTTTTGCTTCCCAAAATTGATAAATTATGATATTAAGATTTTTATGACATCCAATAAAAAAATAATTGGATCTATTTTATAATATTTTAGGAAACACAATTTGGTGACCATTTATCCGTTTTGGTAAGCGTTTCGAATTTTATTAGTAGTAAAATAGGTACATTTTTGGTAGGCGTTTAAACACAAGCCCAAACAAAATATACTTACGCAGACAAAAAACTGACTAAATAATCGCTTTGTAAAGTTAAAATTATATCGTCTTACAAATATTCCTTCGCTATTGTCATTGTAAAAAAAGGTTTCACGAAAACCGCATCGGGTATTCCGAATTCATGCCTCCCATTGCCCACCTATATGAAAGCTTACAAGGAAATAAACTCACGCAAAATATATAAAGAGACCTCTCCTTAGAAATATGAAAGACAACGAATCCGGTGTTATTTACATGAACATTCCAATAAATGTAAAGAGGGATTGCTGCGGGGTATTTACCCATGATGCGCGTAATCTCTGAGAAGGGATCCGACGGGTGACGGCCTATTCTGCGGGCTCATGTTCATTCAGTATTACACTTCCCTACTTATAACATCTATATACATTCAATATTATGGGAGATCGATTTTAATATCTTTTGATGAGTTTCTTGGGACGGCCTTGGGTAAACATGTAAAACAATGCATGTCCCGTGTACGAAAATTTATGAACTTTTAGTTTTATTATGTAAACGCTTATGGTGAAAATCAATTATTAATTTAGAAAATCAATTGTAGTCTCACAAAATTCAATAAATTGTACTTAAATCAGATTTAAATCGAACTTATACTTAAATCAGGAGCTTTTTCAAAATACCTAAGGCAAGAACTTTTTCTATATTAATTAATATTTATATCGCTATATGGCATTTTTTCTAAAGTTATGAGTTTTATCTACGAGATAACTCGTAATATATTTTAATCAGTAACACATAGGTCGGTACTTTTATCAAGTAAGTTATCGAGTCCAAATAAAAATTATACCTTATGATGAAATGTCAATGTTGATGTTTGAATATTAATTAACTCGTTATTGCACACATAATACATAACGAAAAGAAACAAATGACAAAAGCAAATATATAAAAGAAGGCAGCCTTGTTGCTATAAAGCAATCTCTTACAGGCAACTTTGAGACAGGGATGGGAAAGGGCAATCAAGAGGAGGGGTTCAGAAATAGGAATAAATAGTGCTTGTGTGATGGGGAAGAGAATTAAATAACAATATAGTAGCTAAGAGCTATGAGCATCGGTGGCGCTGTGGACTCGGCATTTGCCTTCCAATCGGGGGATCGGGGTTCGAGACCCGCCATGTACCAATGTGTTTTTCGTTTCGAATTTCATATGTACATTTATCTGACGCTCCTACGGTGAACGAAAACATCGTGAGGCAACCTGCATACATTTGCGAAGAAATTCAATGATGTATGTGAAGTCGACCAATCCGCACTGGGCCAGCGTGGTTGACTAAGGCCTAATCACCCTAACATAGGGTAGGCTCGAACCCCTCGGTGGGGACGTATACGAGCTGTGATAATAATAGTAGCTAAGGACTTCTGGATAGGAAGTAGGTAACTAAGAACTAGAAATTTGAATGAATCTAGCGTACGCTCTCTTAAGTCTCAGGGAGAGTTTCATAACCGGACGGCATGAGGAGGAAACGAGTATGCCAAAGTAAGTAAGAGTCAAAAGATAAAATGTAATTAGATCGTAAAGTAAGACTCGAAGAAGTGAATCGAAAAGAAAAATGAGACTAACGAAAAGGTAAAGACAATGGATAGAACAAAATATTGTAAACGAGGGACAAAACGTGTAAGTCTCTACGCTGTCGAATTCGGACCAATTTTACAGGCTGCTCCGGTAATGGGACAAAAAAAGAAAATTTGTAAACAAAACACTGTCGCACTTAGCTTATTCTGAATGCGTAACTCAATATTATCGGGCGTATCGGTAACATATTACACTGTTTGGCTGCGAGTGCCAACTATACGTTATGAACGTTGAACTCGATAAACGCAAAATAGCGCCCGCTATGAATAAAGTTCGGTCGCTCAGGGCGTAACCAGTATCAGGTTTGAGAACCTCGAAATGTTTATTTTGCAAACCTTTCTATCCAATTTCATAAAGTTACTTAATGACTCGTCAAAATATGCATATCATATAGTCCTAATTATATCTTTTCCAAACTCCTTTATGTTTACAAATTTGATGATATAACATACGACTCAACGAATTTAAAAAAATATTGACCTAAATAATTCAGTATACAAAATGTATTATACTGCCATAGCCATGCTGTTATATTTTAATGACGCAATTCAACAACTCGACATAGTCATGAGCAGAAATTAGAACTGAAAAACAAATCTTGACTTGGATTTAAGTTATTAATGCTTACTGTCAATGTTTTAGAATCAAATGTAAGTTTGTTGGTAATTCATTTGATTTGATGCTATAAAAGAAATGTTATGGCGTACATGATAGACACACAGTGAAAATTGCAAACACCAAAAAAGGGAAATATCGAATGAACTGGGGACGATTAAGAATTCAAATTATCTTAAGCATAGACTATCTTGTTTAATTAACCTAGTGCTTACATCATTTACTGTATCTACTCCTATGTATAATACATTTATACTAAAATATTACTTACTTATACTATCTTATATTTCGTATAGGCCAATATTGACAATGTTCCCATGTATAATCGCACTGTCATCTCCAAACCTACAGAGTAACAAAGCTATCAAAGGAGCACACGAGTCCGGCGTCCGGCCAGATACGCGTCGTCACGGCTCGCGGGCGACGCCGCCCATTATTGGACCCCGCACCCTTTTTATCAGCGCCTTCCAGAAATCATCGCCTCGAGCCTACCCTTAATATTACTACATAATATCTTCTAGATAATTCGATATCGACATTTATGGGCTCCTCGGACGGATTGGAGGACTCGCGTCGTGAAACACGACTTAATTTCGTATCAGCGTCTTCTTGAGTTGCGAAATTTTATGTAACAATAAATTGACGCAATAGCAATGTATTTTATGCTTTGTTGATTTTATTAAATATATTTTTTTTTTTATAATAATGACTATACCAAGATTTATATCATTATTCGTCAATAGGGCCCTATAAAACTGCATAATGCTTTTTAAAAATGTTACAAAATTAGGATACTGTAATTCGAAACTTTAAATAATCATAATTTAATCTGACATACCTACATGTAAAATGCTAATGAGACCAGTGAGATATTAAACTCTTTTGAAATGATAATGGGCGTTCATTAAAACGTTTCTCACTTTAGAAAAATATAATGTAATTAATAATTTTTAACGTTGTTTTTTGAAGTGACAAGATATATGAAACATGGTTAAAAGAGTCTTCCCAAAGTATATCTGCGAAACAGATTTTAAGTCCCTAAGAGAAAAGCATCAAGACGTTATAGGCTCATATTTCCGTGATCGCATCCTCTCGTATTCGTTCTGGCAAATAGCGTATTTTTATAGCGGTTGCTGTCGCATCGTCCAAATAGGAAATTGTAGCTTATCCCAAGACGCCTACCATGTTGCGAGATATGTAAGCGAATTATTCACTTTTTACCTCCTCCCGGGATGATGCCTTACCTCATTTCAAACGGCGTAACCATAATGACGATAGAAACAACTTTATACCTAATCACCGGAGATTTAGGGTCCTATTTCAGTGAGGACTATAACGAACGTGCGTTCGATGAGTTACACCAGCAGATTTCTTGTTTTTACTCTTGCGGTGGGATTTGAAGAGCTTTTGTTAAGTGTTCGGCCTGTTCAGAATGACGGAATGGAAAAATTCGCCTGCCTGTGCACGCTCCTCAAAAAACCCTATTACTTTGTTAAATTATGTCTGTGAAACGAGGTGCTGACAGTTTTTCTACTTATTGCTAACGGGTGTCTTATCGACTATGTAATTTTAATACTCTCAATAGAAACTTTTGTCGTAATTTATCAGGAAATTTGGCAGCATGCTTTACATATAGATATAACTGATTCATATCAAAAAAGTCCTCATATAATCAAAGTAACTAAGATATGTTTCGACTATGAAATACAATAGCTTTAAATATAGAGAAAACCACAAAACAAATCCAAATTTCTCGATTGCAACTAGGCTTTATAAATATGCAGGCCTAGACTCATTTATTTTTTTACAATGGAAAAGATTTTGTCTTTCATCTCACCTGATGATAAATGATGATAATGCCGAAAATAGAAGTAAGCTTCATCTGCAGGCCTATTCGCTAACTACGGTTGGTAACTAGAACTGTCATTTTTGAAAGACACTTTATATCCATTACTGGTTTAGTGATCTTATGTGTTACGGCAGCGTTCATGATAGCAGTAACGGATGTTAAGTTCCTTTCAAAAATGACAGTTCTAGTTAGCAACCGAAGTCTCCTCAGAGTCCTACACAACATTGTTTGAAGGTCAATATACACAGCTGATAAACTAGCTACCCTAGCCCTAGCTATCAGAACACAGCAATATATTTAGCATTGTTATGGCGACGCTAGCATGGCGGGTTTAGAAGCCTTACTAACAACCAAATACAGCAGAAAATCTTCCGCCCCCATGGGGAACGGTCCGGACCTGGCATTAATACCGGATGGTCACAACCACAAGTCCACAGAAGCGGTTAAAGGTGATGCGTAAACTAATATATAAAAATCTCGTGTCACAGTGTTTGTTATCGAACTCCTCCGAAGCGGCTTGACCGATTTTTACGATTTTTTTTGTGTATATTTGGTGGGTCTGAGAATAGGTCGTAGGTTTTTTTTATACCCCTAGGTGATAAGAGTGGCCTTCTCCAGACTTTTTTGGACAATTATTATGGCGAAACGTATTTCGCGGGCACAGCTAGTAATATAAGGAGTTTCAAAACGTAAAAATTGTGATGATATTGATAGATGTTGTTATTGTAGAAGACCATCAAACTGAACAGTTGTTCAGTAGGTATATAACTAATTAATACTTTTTGGAACGTCTTAAGAATATAATATCTACTTAGATCTATATACAAATAAATAAAATTGAAGTGTATGTTTGTAATGTCAAAATAACAAGTTTTTACTAAATGGGTATGAATGTATATTGGGTACCAAAACAAAAACACAATTTAAAAAATGTTTGTCTGTCTGTCTGTTTGTTCCCGCTAATCTCCGGAACGGCTGGGCCGATTTCGACAGGACTTTCACTAATAGATAGCTAATTATATAAGGTATAATATGGGCTACTTTTTATCAAGATCTTTAAAAAATGCCTACAAAAATCAAAATGCTGTCAAAAGTTACTATTCCAAGCAGACAAAGTCGCGGGCACAGCTAGTCATAAATAAAATCGAATATTTTACGTCCTTCATAAATAAGACTATCGTTGCCAATGAGCATCTTTGTTCGTTTGATGCCAGAACCATCCCAACGATGCGAATGCGATACATGAACGAACTTGAACTCGATGTAAATGAGCATAATGTATAGCGCCCTTGCCCCTTTGAGAGGCCTCCCAGCTTATTGGCAAATGTTTTACCTTGGACATAATGAAAGACTTGCTATAATTGGGATGATGACTGAATTCTAATTTTTACGTCCCATCATTAAATATTAAAATACATTCCTGTAAAATTAGAATTAAAATCTGCTTAGAAATACATTAGATACAAGCATTTTAAGTTGTTAATTTGAAGGCGATTAGACAGAGAGATCCGACATCAACCGTGACGTCATTGTTGAGTACGTAAAGTGCCGTTTTGCTAGAAAGAGACGGAGAAAAATCTTTAATACCTTATATCTTGGTTGTTTTTATAGTTATTCGAAAACCGATTTTTTCTTTCTTTTTATTATATGAATGAGCTTGTATTAAAGCAAAAAAAATTTTTTAGTCATCTAGCCAATTAATGTTACTGCCGTTTTGAAGAGTTGGTAGATTAAGCTGCAGATTCTAAGTAAGGACATAATATTACGACGAATCGTAAATCTGTAACACAATAAATCAAAAACATGACGAATCCGGAACAAATAGTAATTACCAGTGAAACATACATTTAATGTTGATGATTCAATTTTCGTTACTGTAATTTTTATATGTGCCTATATAATTTTCGGTAACGGAATATACTTATTTGTCAAACAAATGGATCTCGCGTCCGCGCTACAAAAGTGCCCAAGACAATCAGATCCAAAATTCAAATTCAGTATGATTCAGATCCAATCGGCAAACGAAATTAAACACTAAAGTAATGTCAATACGACATAAATTAAATTGTTTATACATGCATTAACGTTTCGGAATTTTTCGAATACATTTTTGAAATTTGTATTAGACCCGACCTCGACGTCCATTTGTTTGTAGGTCAATGGTTTATTTTCAGTAAAGTAGCTATGCTTTTTTTGCTACAAACAAAGCATATTCAAGAGTCTAGTAAGAGCAGAATAAATCTGGTAACTCAGTACCGCACTAACTTTTCGATTACCAGCGACCCGTGAACCAGCGAAGGACTAACAAATACGAGTATATTCTGTGTCGTCATGACAAATACAAATTGCTCGAGATACTCAAACTCAGACATGTTTTATGCAAACTAATTTTAAAACCATACTCTATGTTGGAAGCTGTCTAGAACATATCACAAACATGCAAATTTTAAGGTGGTTATGTAAAGTACAATAATAATTATGGAGACTGATTAAAAAGTTAAAAGATGCTTTTCTTCAAGTTACTTATATAGATTAAAAATACGAGTATATGTAATATTATGACAGTAAAATGACAGTAAAATCGTAAGGCAAGATGCCTAAATATCCTCAATTCAAATCATACGATGTTAATGTTAAACCCTTTCGACACATAAAACCACATACGTGAAAAACTGCTTTAACGCAGAACGCCCTAGTTTGATTAAAGTCCCAAAGTTTATTATCATACTATTCCACGATAAAAGTCTATCAACTAACCAAACGACTTCAAAATGGAATCTAAATACGAACCTTTATAAGAATAATCGTCTAGTCTAGGTTCAATGATGCCCTCACTATTTTATCACCGAAAAGGTTTATAAGACATAAAAATAATCAGATTTTAAAGGGCGTGAGCTCAAAATAAGTTTGCACTCGTATAAATAATCTACCTAAACATGAAAATGTAATAAAGATTGCATTATAGTACCTTCTCTCCGTAGTAAAGTTTCTGTATACTATACCAAAGAGGTAGGTATGCTTTATATAGTAGAGACATGCTCCGAGCTCATATGCGTCTCGTGTAGAGCCAAAGCGAATCGTCTTGGACACCACGGTCTTTCTTGCTCATCGGATGCGGGCAGACTTTCCCGCTACGCAGCACTGAAATATATTAGGTATAATCCCACGGCCCGCGGTTTCGTGGGCACCCTTGAGCCGCGCCTGTTTTCACGGGCAAGTCTGGGCCACAGGCGAGATCGAGCCACCTCGGGCCGCGTAGCTTCCCACGGACCGTAATTTCATGTGCGCTCCTGGCCACGGGCAAGCTCGCCTTGGATCCTTTTGAAGTTACCGACATTCAGTGGATAAGTAAAAACCTTCTACACGGTTGGGCCCAATCGTGTAGAAGGCTTTCGGGCCACCACGGAAGGAACCCTTCCCACGGCGCATCGTCGGCGCGAGCGCACCCGAGGTGGCCCGTGAAATCACGCGCCGCGCCGTGGGAAGCTTTAGAAGAGCTTTTGTAGGCAGTGACGTTTCTGCTGTACTCGAGCCTCCGATCATAGGGAATGATGACAAACGGCCCAACGACGGCTTGTCACTGATACTTTGGATAGTGAATCGTGCGCATGTATGGGATGCTTCCTGCGCACACTCTGACTCCGACTTATCTTCCTAGGACTATAAGGGAACCTGATACGGCGGCGAAGCCCGGGAAGTTTTCAAAAATAACAAATATCAATGTCTCGGGGCCCAATATGAGTTTCTAGCTAAAGGCATCTAGACTTTGCAATTTGACTTGAACAAGTTATTGAGGGAGGCAATATGGTGACCATCACACGGACTACTTTCTTGCGCGAATGATTAACTTAGCAATACGGCGTGGAAATGAGTGATGGAGACCATTAAACAAGAGCCCAATTTTTTGATTTATTTTTATTTAGTTTAGTATATTATTTTAAGTAGTTTTGTAGCTAAGCTTACATTTAGATTTATAATTTATCATACCTATAACTTTGTAAATAAATTCTACTTTAAAAAAGACGATTCTCCTTTTTCTAGTAAAGTTTTACGTTTTACAAAATCGTCACTAACTTATATCAAATATTACTTTTTTATATTTACTGTGTAAAGTGTTAAGTAAAAAGTTATCTTAATATACTTATATATCGATAGTTAGATTATAATCAGAAAAAAGTTTGCATAAATTATTTACTTTTTATTAATTATATTACTTTTTACTATAATCATAAGTTAATAGTAAAAAGAATAATCGTTTTGTTCACATCCCTTACAATGTCATCACAACAGCTCATATACGTCCCCACCGAGGGGCTCGAGCCTACCCTAAAGTTACTATAAGACTTCACATAGGTACACCTTTGAATTTCTTCGCAGATGTATGCAGGTTGCCTCACGATAATTTCCTTCACCGTAGGAGCGTCAGATAAATGTAGGATATGTACCCCGAACCCCAGACATCCCGATTGGAAGGCAAGTGCCGAGTCCACAGCGCCACCGCCGACGCTCAATCCAGTGTAATCCAATCTAATCTCAAATATAATAAATAATAATTTATTTTAGATAACTTTTATCAACTACTGAATATGCGAATTCACCTAAGAAACTATTTAATTACCTAATAATAAGAAAAGCTTTTTAGATAGCTCTTCCAAAATATATTTTTGTGAACTAACATACTAATTTTTAAACATTTGAATTGAATACAACAAAAATTTTTGACAACAAAAAAATTTGAAACCATGTCCACATCGTCGTCGTCCAAATTTAATTCAGGGCACGAGTAAGTTCAATTAACAGAATTGTCAATTAAATGTTTACACTCCGTGAAATAATTTTAAATGCGCCTATTCATAATCGAGCATTATCTTCGAGGTCGGGGTAATATTCACCGCAAATTTTCTAATCACATGACCGACATGAGCTCCGAGCTACAACTTTAAAGGGTTAGAAATTTCAAGTGGCAAACATTGAGTTTCGCTGTTCAAATCCCTGCACGCATACGCCATATTGGAGCTGCGGCAGTGTGTCGCGACAGACTGAAACGGGTAGCTCAAAGTCAGCAAGAGCAAAAGAGACGGTATTACCTTTTGGTAGGTCATATTGATCTTTCACCCGCCATTTTCGCTCCAGGCGTCACATGTACGGACTCTGAAAAAAGAGAAAAGCTTTTATTCGCCTGTCATTATGTATTTTAATGAAACGTTTCGCAAAACGGCAAAAAGACGTAGGTATTAGGGGTAAATTAGCGTTTTTGATGTGGTGAGGAGCTGATAAGTTTCCAAGCTGTTGTGGCACCTTCGTCGCTATTCAAAATGTCCACGGAATAAGATAATGTAGCCAGAAATTTAGAAATTTTCATGTTTAAGTTAAAAAAACAAATTTTTTTTTGGGTTTTATAAAAAAATTATACGTACACATACTAGTATATTTTATAAATATTTGATAAAATCTTTTATAAGCATTCTTGCAGGAAATGGTATGTTTGGACATTTTTAACAAATTAAACAAAAAATAAATATAACTGATTAAAATCAAATTTAAACAAGCACATTTCTAACAAAAACAAAGATTTGAATCAAAATATAATAGTATTGAGTCTTATAGCATTATTTAAAAGTAATAATTCGTCGACTGTGTAGTTTGAATTAATATAGATATTTAAACACGAAGTTCACTATTCTAAGCATATTATACAATTGCTGTGCAAACTGCAAATTATGAATGAATTCATGTCTCACTCAAATTCGAGTCAATGCCACCATTCGAGTCCAATCAAACATTCAGTCAAACAACTACCTACTCGTAACTAAGCTTTAAGGTCAACAACTCACAAGGAAAAATATTTAATGTTAGGTACTATACTACTATTTGTACCGTTTCTTCGGTAGCGCAATAATTAAGACTAATATTTCTTGAAGAATCTTTCATTTTATCAATTGAACAACAGACAACAAATCTAGAATAATATTTCCAAACGTATTTGCTTTGTTTATTCTTTAAAAGAAATCTAATTGTTAATTTCGTATTAAAATTAAAAGGTGCAAAAATCTTGTAATAAATAATACCTACTTATAACTTTTATGGTAATACTGCTATCATATTGTTGTTATAAATTGTGTCTTTATAAATTTATTTAAATTACTGCTCCCTAAGACCCAGTGATCTATTAGGAATTGGGGTACCTACCATAATTGATTCCCAGCAGGCCACAAAATTTATAAAGGTTCTAACGAATTATTATAGGCTCGATCTTCCCATATATCAAATCGTGATTACAGATAATATCTGTACCATATTTCTTTGGCCGTAATTACATTGATAAAATAGGCATTATTGTCCTTTATTAAATACATGGCACGAGACATTGCCATTGCTGGGATTTTTTTGTAAGCCCGATATAGGTACACTGCCATAAGTACAGGTGGCAAGTAGCAAGTGGTTGGTTATCGGTAGGAGACTGTGTACCGGTGTACGAGTTAAAGTTAAAATGTGGGATCACCAAAGCTCGATTAGCAGGTACTCTCGTTGAGCGGCGTGGGTTCGCAAACTATCTGGCTACTCAAACTCAAACTCAAAAATCTTTATTCAATATAGACCTTTACAGGCACTTATTGACGTCAAAAAAAAACATAAAAATCTTCAACCAAGAATCTAATTAACTAAATTATTTAATCCTTGTATGTACACACACCCCAACCATTATTAAGATGTGTGCATATACAAGTCAAATGAAAAAAAATTGACTCTACACCTGTTCGAAAATTGGGAGAGCCTTCTCGAGAAGAACAGGCAAGAAACTCGGAAGGTCTTGTATTTTTTTTTGTCTCCTCGTTTAAAATGGCAACATTACAATATTATATTTCACAAACATTTTTTTTTATAATATAGAAATGCCTGTCTGTGTGAGTGGAACAGTTACTCGAATGAAATTTATCCCACTATCACAAAGTGTTAACACCCTTTGAACGTCAATTATCACATTTTTTGTCAATCTCAAGCAGTTTTATCTGTCATATATATATAATCAGACACTTTATAATATGCTTTTTTCATAAGTGCGCCCTTGATAGTGACTTTAAATTTATTCAAGTTAAGTGCTTTAATATTATTTGGGATTTTATTGTAGAAACGTACACAAAGGCCTTTGAAAGAATTATTAATTTTTTTAAGCCTAGTATTTGGTAACGCTAACATATTCTTTTGCCTAGTATTTACTGAATGAATATCACTGTTTTTACAAAACGAATGTATATTTTTATGAACATATACTATATTCTCGTAAATATATTGCGACACGACGGTCATAATATCAATTTCTTTAAATTTTTCTCTCAAAGAGTCTCTTATTTTAAGGTTATAAATAGCACGAATAGCCCTTTTTTGCAGCACAAAAACAGTCTGAATGTCGGCAGCATTTCCCCACAGCAAAATGCCATACGACATCACACTATGAAAATAGGCAAAGTATACAAGTCTTGCTGTATCAACATCAGTTAGCTGACGTATTTTCCATACAGCGTAGGCTGCAGAACGCAGAACTAAGTCTCTTCGACAATTTATCAATATGTGGGCCCCACTGAAGCTTTAAATCTAAAGTAATACCAAGAAATACTACGGTATCCACAAGGTCCACATTTTTATGCTTTATGTTAACAGTGGTGTAAACCTCTTTAACATTATAAAATTAGTAAAACAAATTTTATACATTTAGTTTTCCCTTCATTGAGGCACAAGTTATTCGCATTAAACCAGTAAACTATTCTTGAGATAGAATTATTTACATCGTCATAAATTTGCAATCGTCTTTTAATTTTAAACATAAGTGAAGTATCATCTGCAAATAATACAATCTCATGCCTGTCTTGTACAAAAGCAGGCAAGTCATTTATATATATTAAAAATAGAAAAGGACCAAGAATTGAACCCTGCGGAACTCCCATTTTAACCGAGGCGCCCTGGGACCTCTCCCCGTTGACGTCTACTTTCTGAATCCTCTCAGTCAAATAGGAGACGAGTAGATCCAGAACAGTGTCGCGAAATCTATAGTAGTGTAATTTCCTGATCAGGGTTTCATGATGAACGCAATCATCATGTGAGTCCTCCCAGGCCTCATATATATTTTGTATTAACTCAACACCAGCATCAGTTGTTGAGCGACCCTTTCTAAAACCAAATTGTTTACAGTGTAGAAGATGATTTCTGTTAAAAAAGCTTTGCATTTGTTCCAACATTATTTTTTCAAAGATTTTGCTAAAAGTAGGTAGCACAGAGATAGGTCTAAAATTATTGGGGGTCTGATGTGCTACCAGATTTGTGTAATGGAATAATTTTACTCAGTTTTATTAGATCAGGAAACACACCACAGTCAATGCAATCATTAAAAATACTAGCAAGTATTGGAGCTATTGTTTCTATTACAGATTGGGAAACATCTACAGAGTTGCCCCACAGATCCACGGTTTTCTTTTTATTCAGCATTTTAAATGACTTTATTAAATCATTTGCACAAATATGGGCAAATTAAAATTTATCATCACAAGTTTTAACATGATCTTTTAGAATAGATTCGGCTACAGTAGGTAACCATTTGATAACCAGTCAGTTCAATGCTCTATTTTTCCTTTTACTACCAAAGTGAATATTATACTAATATCGGAAGAAGTTATTACTTCCGATCGTGCACATGAATATTTTACAACTGCGTTCAGAATCGCTGAGAGTTTTGACATTTCTTAATCTGTTATTTATATCAATAGGTACGCTAAATCGATTGTACCACCAATATAACGTTGTTTCGCTTCAGAAAAAAAAACTAATACAACTTCTTTATATGTATTTGTGATATTACGCCACATTGACTTACCAGATATAAAAATAAATTATGTTTCGGAGCAAACAAACAAAAGATTTAATTTTGTCAATAATACGTGTTTCTGAACGATATGTGGCGACATTTCTAGTAAAAAGTTATGCCTGTATCAGGAATAGAAAAAATCTTTATTTGCTAGAATAATTATGGTTCTGTTAAATATTATAATTTTATTACGCGATTGTGTCGCTGATTTCGACTAAGATTTTAAGTTACAATAAAATTATTATTATCATATTAGGAATATATTCGAATTAGATTATTTAAACCAATAAATATTGTTATTACATAATAATAAAATTATATACTACTAATACGCCAGAATTAACTGCTCTTGCAAATGACACAACGTATCAAAAAATAACAGATTTTAAGACAAAAGTTTTTCAACATTCATTGTTGTAAACTCGTAACACTTCACTTTCGAGAAAATATTGTATAAGTCTGAAGATATAACGTATTGAATAAATTTCTTAATTGCATTAAAGGATTAACAGTAGTAGGCAGCAAATTTCACAAAGACAGCACTTCAAAGAATGAAAGAAACTCTACTCTTTGTCACGCCATTTACCTAACACGCCCATACAAAGGCCGGATCACAGTGAACAAATCCTCATCCAAACGTCACATTGCTAGCGGATAATAATTTAAGCCTGTAACGTTATTAATCCCGCCGAGTATCGGTCACTGTTTGCGATTGCATTTGTACGCCATGTTTTTGCGTTTATTTACGACTGCTGTCCGAATTGTGCGCGGAATTAAAAAAGTTGGGGTAGGTGGGTACTGCATACCATTTCATTTTAATAAAATATCTAATTTTTTTTTTTGGATCTGACGTTTTTATTGCAATGAATGTTTTTTTTAACCAAATTCAAAAAAGGAAGAGGTTCTCGATTCGATGCGTATGTTTTTTTTTGTGTGTATGTTACGCGATTACGCCGCCAATTGTGGACCTATTTTCAAAATTCTTTTTGTATTCGATAGAGCATACTCCAAGGGTGGTCCCATGGTCACCAAAATCAGGATTTGATAATGGGATCCCATGAAAATTGAGAAAAACCCTTAAATTTTAAGGTGTGTCCAACGTGTTTTGTATGTATGTTACGCGATTACTCCGCCAATTGTGGACCGATTTTCAAAATTCTTTTTGTATTCGATAGAGTATACTCCTAGGGTGCTCCCAAGGTCAAAGTTAGGATCTGATGATGGGATCTCATGAAAATCGAGGAAAACGCTAATTAAATATTTAATTGGGGTTTCTTTCACTAAAAAGATTTTATTCACTAAAAAGTTAAAAATAAAAAATATTTTACAAAAAATAAAAATCGTCTTCAAAAACACTGAAAAGTAACATACATATAACAATAGGTACAGACAACATCTGCACACTTCTATATTGAAGTCGGTGACAAATTTTAAGACTTTCTAGGAGATCATTGTTTGGCACCGACTTCAATATAGAAGTGTGATGTTGTCTGTACCTATTGTTATATTATTTTTAACTTTTCAGTGTTTTTGAAGTCGGTTTTTATTTTTTGTAAAATATTTTTTTTATATTGAAATTTTTTATATACATTAATTTGTATAAAGTATCAAAGTTGAGATAGGTGGGTACTGCATACCATTTCATTCTAATAAAATATCTTTTTTTTTGATCTGACTTTTTATTGCAATGATGTTTTTTTTTTCGAAATTCCATACCTACCTTACATTAATTTGTATAGATAGAGTACCAATGTAACTGTAGGTACTCTACCCATAGGTGCCACACGTACTGTGGACGACTGTAGCCTTTGCACGCCGCCGTAAGTCTTCTCCCTCTGGGTGATTATCCTGGTGTTCTCGGATAATATATTGTGTTATTGGATACATCTCATAAGGAAGTAAAATGTACTTTGATGTCTATTGACTCTAGTAGTTCACCAGATTGGGATGAAATCACTACCCTTTTTCAAAAACAAACTAAGGAGATCCTAGTCCCTTTGTAAAATATCCTCAAAAAGATCGTCGGACCCACAATACTACCCTGCGGGATACCAAACGTTAGATTTTCTTCATCACTTAGTAAATTTGCAATTTTTAGGCACTAATTTATGTTAGTACGCCACTACTGAGACGGGAATGAGCAGAACTATGGATTCCAATACTAGAGTTCATCCTTTTAGAGTTCAAGAGCTTCTTAATGATTTTGGAAATGGAGGTCAACACAGAAATACTCGTAGTTCGATAGTTGTTAACGTCGCCGCTATCTCCACTATTATACACAGGAGTAACAATGGAGCGCTTAAAAAAATATGGGGAGATTTCTGTGCTAAAACATATTTTGATTTTATTTATTTATTTATAATAGCACAGCAGCGTAATAAATACATCGATACGTACAAAATTGTTCGCTTAAACATTAATTCCTTATTTTCCAAAATGACTCTGTTTAATCTCCAGCGATGTCTAGAGCAAGCGGAAATATCGAAATATTTATCTCCTAAGAGGGTTATTAAGCTGAGTTTCATAGCAACTTAATGCCGGGTTAAAAGTAACACCGGCCATGTTGTGCTAACATGGACGCAGTTTAGTATTCGATTCCAAACCTTATGGCCTTGTGATAGGTATCAAGCAATTTATGAAGCCTGAGGAATAAATATTTCCCTTATTCACTAAAATGAAAATGTTTGCTTTAAATTCTTTCGGAAGAGTGGACATTCCGAGTTGATCTTTACTCTTTGAATTTATTATTAGATTATAGGGCGTTGCGGATCTGATAAAGGAAATATTGTATTAATATCTGACTTATTTAATATCTGACCAGTAGAGCACCGTTCTTTTATACAGAAAACATTTTTAAAAATATTTGAAAAAGATTTCTATCATAGTGGCATCGGATAATCCAGGTAGCTCGGGTAGCCCCATTGTATAGCCCTTTAGTGTTATTGTTAATGATATTTAGTTCATGAAACATCATTAGTATAATGAAAAATGAAAAATAATCTAACTAAATAAATAATTTTTTTAACACTCGCTAAGATTATTTAATGTTAATTTCAATACACATAACCGATCCACTTAACATGATTCCGTGCTCAGCCTAATATATTTCACGCCGCCTTCCACATTATCGTGAATTCCATTGCAAATGACAATTAGGACTTGATTTAGTTCCTCTATTACATACAGTGGCCAATGCTCGCCATAAACCACTTCGTGACAGAAATTGGAATGGCCCAATCTACGCCATTCACTACATCGGGCGTACACGGGGCCATTACAAATGTGTCAATACTGAAATTGCACGAATGAATAGTAAGAGATAAGCCAAATTGGTCATTAACATCGCTATAGTATCTCCACCCAATCTATTGCTTTGTCGGGCGGAATATTAATAATTCACATTAATAACGCCTGACACTAACGCAATAAAGATCGCAGACGGCCATTGAGAGCTGATTTAAATTCGTCTAAATCGTCTGGTATATAATGTCTCGCGGTGTCTACGAGATCGGTTCACGAGAATATATTTTTTAAAGTTTAAGTATAGAATAATTCAAGAAAAACTGGTACAGCAGAGAATTAAGGTTTTCTTCGTATTTTAACATTACCTATATTTGTTAAAATAAAGTTTGTATGGAGAAGCTTTCATGTTTAAGTCGATTTAGTGCACATTTTAAAAACTAAATGTAAAAGTCTTCATGAGGAGAAATGGAATTATTAAATATAAATATAGCATATTACTAAAAGTCATTATGGAAGTTGAGTGTAAACACTCGTATGTTCGTAGAGTCTCTACATAGAGTGCCCCAAACCCGCGCTACGCCAGGGTGATGAGATACTGCCCAAATCCCTCCCACTGGGAGAGGTTTTGCCCAGCAGTGGGCGTTGTGACTGTAATGATGAATTCGGGATATACCGCTCTATGCTACGCTACTAGAAACCTTTAGGATGTAAAATCATCGTCAGGCTATACCTATTCATTTTTGGCAACCGGTCGAGAATAATCAAATATTGAAATATAAAAATAAAAATTTTGTGGCATGAAAATAAAACATTTACTTAACTTTGTATTTTAATAAATAATTATAATTAATCCTCACTTGAAATATTTTTTCGGGGTGTGAGACTCCTCTTGACCAGCGAAGTGTGAGACAGCCCAATCCTTCTTTCATTAAAAAACTTAAGCCCGGCAATGAAGGAATGTTTGATATGATATTGATGGTAAAAACATTTCTAATTTTATCTTCATTCAAATAAACATAAACTTTTCGTACAGGTAGGTACTTATGTACGCAATTCTATTCTAAAGTTGGTTTTCATTAAAACATTCGTACACAACACAGGCATTGTATAGAGTACCTACTACTCGATTCGCTAAAAAGGGTGTTATAAACACATGTACGAGTAGCTAACGCGTCCCTAACGCGATAACTGTTTTCTGACGACCCTCCTGTTTTGCGAATATACGAGCGTGTACTCCCGGATTGAGAGGTGATTTTATTCTGGATAGGCAGATCTCGACTGGCCAGCGCAGGGTCGGTCCCCTAGGTTAATAATTGTCGCTAGTCGAGGGTAATGACCTCGTGAATGCTCAGACTAGCGACGTCAATTTCCGCACCTGTCTATTGCCATTTTGATTCTTATGCGCAAGCAATAAAGGGCTGTGCCAAAGCAACTAGAGTACTGTCGGCGATACCTCGTCGCTTCCGAGTTGATACAAACTAAAACAATATTAGGATCGCAGACACATGTGTATTTTATAAGTTTTATCGATCGGAAATTCCTGAACCCGTATAAATTCACTTGATAGCGTTTTCCTGGAACTTTAATATTTGGAGTGGGTACCTGGTATCTTTTTGGCATATATACCTATTTGGTATGGGACATAAGTGATTGGAGCACAATATTGCTAGCTGACGATGAGTTTAAAGTTATTTTTAAAGAAGTCTTTTTGTCTATATACTCAAAACCCTGGAAACCAAGAAAATGACTGTTTTTTACATGCATAATTCCATAAAGGTGACAGATTACGGGAGTCCCAGTGTTTCCCGTCCAGTCCCGTCCTACCTTATGGTGTGGAGGATTCTATTGGAGACAACCGAGTTCGCAATACTCAATTAAGACCCCCAGCGGTGCCATTTGCACAAAAAAATAACATGGTATTCAATTTAATGCAAGAAAACCCGCTTATACTCGTACAGCCTAAACCACCACGAAAGCTCTGGACAGAGCTTAATATTTACTATTGTATGTCTAATAAATATACATGTATGTTTATGTGTATATACGTATGTATAATATGTCTAGGTATGTAGTGTTATAGATAATTTTAACGTTTAACTTCTAAGACTTTAGCTCTTTTATGTTTTCCACAATTTACTATCTTTCCGACACACTCTCGAATTGTCGGGATGAAATCTCTGTAAGAGATAAGTCCACCTTTGTGTACTCTAATTTAACTTTTTTTTCTTAATAATTTTAAGCAATAAAGTTTCTAAATAATTATTAAGCTTTCATCCATATGCTGCAGTTTTGTCTATGGCTGCAGTGACCAGCCTACAGTCAGAATCACAACAGTTGACCACATGCCAAATTTGCTAAAAAGCAGTGCTAGGTCACAACCCTAATTAGCTGGTGGGTCATTCTCGCGTTTACAGCAAATCGTTAAAAACTCCGTTTATGAAAAATCTTAGTTAGATATAATGATACATTCCACGATAAGTTGCCCAAATATGTTTATATAGTAGAGGCCACAAGTATTTATAAATATGAACATAGTTTTTAAGTTCGTTAATCCTAATAATCATGTATTATTCTCATTCCTCTCCGTTCTTTTTGACCGAAGTTACGTTTTTAAGCTATTTTACGATTAAATTACAATTAAAATTGTATATGTTATACTATTAATGAAAAGGAAACCTACAATTCTATTTCTTAAATATTAACAACTTCAATAACACATCTGAAGTGAATGTTCTGGAATTAGTGTTTGGTAAACTAAATATATTCATTACCAGCGCGAGAAATTGAATTTGATGTCGTCGCTTTATATATTATACCTACGGGGTCGGCACTCACTACAGCACTGCTTATTGGCCAGGCGATCTATAGGCCTCAACAGGTGCGCACGTGCACTGACAGAAAAAAGATTTCCTCGTTGAAATTAATAGTAAGTTTCAAACAAAAACATTTATTTTTATACTTGTTTTTGTGTGTTTTGGGAAAGTGTATTAATCAACTGAGTATGGAAACTCAAATCCAAATAGTTAAAATAATGTGCATGTTAAACTACTCTCAACTCATTCATCTCCTTTTCATTACCATATTTTCCTTCCGGTTTTTAGTCGGATGGTAATGAAAACTTTGGGAAGGTTATTATTTTTTGAACTGGAAGGTAATGAATAAAAAAGGAAGGTAGTGAATATATTGCAGCCTCTTCAGTATCTAAAGTTTATCCTGAAGAAATAGACAACCCAACACAAGAGAATATAGAAGAAACTTAACGAAATTATTTCGGAGAAACCTAACGTATGTCAAACAATGAACGATATCAGTATTAAAGGTAAAAGACAATAAAAATGAGACAAGAGTAGAAATTCAGAAAATAGAAGATAAAGTTAATGTAAACATTAATGAAAAATTTTATGCGGAAGAGGATAACGAAGAAAACGTTTCTACTGTGCTTTGCGAAACTCAAAATGACAATTAACAATTGACAAAACATTGTCTATTGGATTATTGTGCAATATCAATCTAGTCTAGGTTAAAATATGCTTACATAGTAAAAATCACTGATAATACGGATTGTGCACTTATGCCTTTATGGATATAGAAGGGCATTTGACAACGTTACCACTACTTCTGGACAAAGGGATCGATGACATAACAACCGATAGTTGCAATGCCACAAAATAGAATAGTTAAAATAAACCTCCATGGGATAACTAGAAGCTACTGTGACAAGGGGCTGCCCACAAGGAGTTTTATTATCGCCAATGCTATGGTCCCTTGTCATAGATGAACTTTTAGTTAAATTAGGGTAAATATGCCACTATTTTCGAGGCGGATGCTTAAGCGGTGCTCTACAGCTTTCCTCCCTACCACCTCTGTTGCTGGGGGATGTGCCTATTGCAATCACCGACATTGCTAGAAATCTGGGTTTGACACTGGATTCACAACTTTCATGGCTTGTAAGTGATATTAGTGGTAAAGCATATTACTCGTTTCACTCCCTTAAATGTTTGCAAAACTTTTAGCCGACTAACACTAAGATTACCCTCGTCCTATCCCTAATTCTTCCAATCTTAGATTACGCTGATGCCTGTTATTGAGATGCCAATGGAACTTGAGCCCTTACAAAATCTATGCATTCACTTAATATTTGCTTTGAAGTAATACGACCATGTCTCGAGTATCGTAAAATGGTCAAGTGGCTCCCAATTCGATTTCGTAGGAATACTAGGATTCTTTGTGTGCTTTTTAATATCCTACACAATCCTTAAATTCCATCTTATTTAAAATACCGTTTTTCTACATCAAAACCCGTCTAATTTATTATATAGATCCCACCATAATATCCTTCTCAGTTTCCATTCCTACAATACAGAGTTTTACTCCCAGTCCTTCACTAATCTAGCGGTCAGACTGTGAAATGCTCTACCATGTTTTACGTTTATCACCTTTTATTTTATTTAGTTTCCTTATGTTTTATTCTTGTCCTGCTATTTTTTATTATACGACTAGCTGTGCCCGCGACTTCGTCCGCGTGAAATAGTAAAAGTAGCCTATGTTATACCTTGTATAATTAGCTATCTATTAGTGAAATTCCCGTCAAAATTGGTCCAGCCGTTCCGGAGATTAGCGGGAACAAACAGACAGACAGACAGGCAAAAATTTTTTTAATTGTGTTTTTGTTATTGGTACCCGATATATATTCATGCTCATTTGGTAAAAACTTGTTATTTTGACATTACAAACAGACACAGACATTTTATTTATTTGTATAGATTTTACAGTTATATATATCTCATTAAAACAATATAATTATGTTGTTTTAATAAATGCGTTAAATTTAGTGTTTACGCTCGAGGAAGAGCGAGTGGCAACACTGCGACTCTGTAATGCTAAGACTGAAAAGGCTTACTTGTGTGTATTTGTTTGTTTGGCCACTAAAGCCGTTCATTTGGAGGTGGTGAGTGCACTCACCATGGACGCTTTCTTAGCAGCGTTAGGCAGATTTGTCTCCCGCCGGGGAGTGCCATCTCTAATTCGGTCCGATTGTGGGACGAACTTCAAGGGCACTGATATAGACATATAAGAGAAGTTTGTGAATTTTTTAGATAAAAATCATATAGAGATCGGATCCACACTCTCCCGTAGGGGGGTAACATGGCGATACTCCATCTTGCCCTCACCGTCTCGTTACCCGCCGTCTTGCCCTCACTAGGGAGGGATTTTTGAATCTCTTGTAAAGGCCGCCAAGACTCACCTTCGCCGCGTTGTTGGAGATTCTGTCTTTCTCGCCTCCCCTTAGACTGATTTGGCGGATAGTCCGGGACTGTCCGGAGCGGGGGGATGTTTACGCTCGAGGAAGAGCGAGTGGCAACACTGCTAATAGTCTGTGCACATGCGGTGTGGCGGCCGGCCGCTGTGACTGTCGAATTTGTAATGTCATTGAAGTAGTTACCACGCGGCGCATTATCTCGAGAAAAATTGTCATTGATTTGTGTTTTGCGCGGCGCACCTAATTATTATGGTGGCGAAAGTCCGCTTGTCATTGTTCTCCGAAATAGTTATTGTCGCGAGTGTCCGCTGATCGATTGAGTTAGTGAGTGGTGGTGGCTTAATAGGCCCATGTGTTCCGGTCGTGGTTCGGTGGATTGACAGCAACCCTTCAGTGGGGCTAGCACGCAGGAGAATCGAAAATCGAATCGAAATCCGAATCGAGGAGTTTGTATGGCAATTTTATTAGTTCTGCTACTCACCGCCGTGGCGCTAATAAAATAGCCATACAAACTCCTCGGTTCGGATTTCGATTCGATTTTCGATTTTCTTGCGTGCTAGCCCCACAGGAGCCGCGACTTCCTTCGAGCTAGCTCAGGAAGTCCACCGGCTACATACGGAGACCGGACCAGCTTAGAGGTAAGCACTATTATCTTGTATTCGGTGTTAAAATCAGCAAAAACAATCGGCGAAACGCCGAATTGGGTGCGTCGACTTTAGGCGCCACCATTTAGTTTCGTTTTGATTATTTTTGAATTCATACACTTAATTTATAGTCAACATTGAATGTGCAAGTTTGTAAGAATTTCAGAGTCAATTTAGATTTTTTAATATTATTTATTAAATGGATTACAGTTTATTATTCAACACATGTTTCATTACCACCCTCAAGTAAAATTACTATCTTAGGTATTTATAAGGTTCCTAGACACTCAACATCAGACAGTCATCGCCGTCCTGACAGAAATAATTACCATATCAAGTTTCATGACCAGCACCGTAGTTTTTCGAAAATATATTCATCAATTAAGGTGCCTTCAATATAGTCGTTATCGTTAACGGGTTGTTTGAATATGTATGGTCGAATGTATGCCTTGATTTGCACGAAAAGCGAGAACGGCCCTGGTACCTACACAATGCAACAGAAACCATAAACATGCTCAAAACAAACTGGGAACTATAATTCTTAATATTTCAGTGATAGATTAAAATTGTAATAAATTAGTTTTGAACTTTTCATGAATATGCTTCATACGTACGAAATAAAAATATTTTCATACTATTGTCATTTCGTTTATCTGTGCTATATTTTCTTCTAGTTACCATATTCCAAGTTTTAAGTAACATGTTTCGAAAAGGGATTCATCATCATTATTTTAAATTATCATAATTATTTTATCAATTATCATCAAGTATACATGATACCGATAGATATCAAAATGCTTATGATGATTTTTACAGGTTTTTTTCTATTTCGTTTGTATATTTTATAGACACACACACTAAGAAAATTTTATTATTTCATTGAAAAAAATGCGTGTTAGTTATTCAACAACATGTGATTAAACATGATTAAACTAATTAATCGCACTGAACCTGCCGATGGCTACTCAACAGGCGTTTGTGGAACTTTTTGATCACAGTGCGGGGTAAATACACTAAACTAACCTAAAAAGCCATTTTGTCCGCAGTCGTGGCAATATCCCCAGTGGTGTGGAGATCCCCATATCCCTGAAAAACCCCGTGACAGTACGACTAGCTACGGGCTGGGTCTTAACGACTATGGAAGATTGAATGTGATAATCCCCAGATATATAGGGCCCATGATCGCGCGCATCAGAAGCCACCTAGAAGCACACGTAGGGCTTTTTACGAGATGGTATATATATATGATTTGCGCACCCTTATTATCTGGTGATACCCACTATACCAACATCCATGTCCATCTTATCCATAGTCAAGGTGATCCAGTGACTCGGAAAATCTAGTTGCTTACCTCTGCGAGATATTAATTTACCCAACCCCATATATTTCTTTGGATAAATTAAAAAAAGGCGTTCATTTTTAGGGTTCCGTACCGTATAAGGAAAAACGGAAAAGTTATAGGATCACCTCGTTGTCCGTCTGTCTGTGAAACCCCTTTTTCTCGGGAACGCGTTGAAATATCAAGATTGAGTAATATCTGAAACTTATTTTAAATATTCGGGTCTACTGTCTCTTTCAGCTGTGAAAAAAATATAAATCAAACTTATAAATCGACGCGATCATTATGTCGCATATTTCACATCACAAGAGAATCAAAACCTATAGGGTACCTACCTCCCATTGATCTACAATCATGAAATTTGGCCAGAAGCAAGGTTTTAAGCAAATGTTAAGGAAAAAATCTGAAAACCGGAAAAATGTACATAGTTAGGAACTTAAATAACTACTTAGATAACTTTGTACGGAACCCTTGGTGGGCGAGTGCATCGCACTTGGTCGGTTTTCTTTGTGAATAGTGTATGTAAGTTCTGCAGGCCTATTATGGATCTTTAATCGTATGACACGATATAAATTTTGAGATAGAGAAGTCATGAAATGCTTGATTTGGTATTACCGATCTTCAATGATATTATCACTATGGCATAATTTCAATGATGTCATCATGATATAATAAACGAATGATCAAAAATCTATCCAAAAATCCTATTATTATCCTTTTACACTATGATTTCATAATGATATCATTTGAAAACCATGAGATCGGTAATAGGCCTGCTGTTCTGTCTCACTTATGATGTAGGTATACAAGTTTACAAAAAGATAAACTTTAGATTTAAGTGTTATTACTTATCACCTGCTCTAAACTATAATATCATAGAGGAATAAGATTGTGTACAGAATTTATTTACTTCATTTGTCAAAATTAAAACTCCTCAAAATCAGAGGCAAATCGATTTAAAAAAAAAACTCTGTAATAAATTCATAGGTAATTTGTCTGAGATCGTAAAATAAAATATTGCATGTTATTTTATTTACCCCCAAGCCAGATTACTGTCCGTGACGTTAAAAAATATCCTCTCTATAATTGGACGGCAAATTTTATGGCGCTCGTAAAATTACCATAAAACTGTGCAAATAGCTTTTCAAATCAACATTCTGCTCTTGCAACGCTTGCGACTGCGAAGCGAAAGAAATGACGCCATTAAGGCTTTAAACAATACTCTGCTGTTGCCCGCAACGTTTTAACAAAACCTTAAATTTAAACTAAGCCAGCCAAGTAGTGATGTGTTTATAATTTTTGCACATCGATAAAAGGGATTGTAACTTGTGCGTTTATAGTAATGAAAGTAATCAATGTCTTCTGTGTTGTTGTTTGTTCTGAGTTTTGTAGTTGAACAAGTACGCCTTTCTCTCGTACCTACGTAGAACAAAAAAGTGAAGTAGGTAACGCTTTTATGTGTTGAATCTTAATCTTCTATATGAGTATTTATAAAAAAAGTGAAAGGTGTAAGGAAATGATGTGTAATGTAGAGGTATAATATGTTACCTCACACACACACACACGCGCGCGCAATATAACTTAAAATATTAGGTAAAATTTACTGTGCCAGATGTTATAATTAAGTACATTATTATTACTTCTTGTAGGGTAATCATCAGCTCTAGTCCCCAAGAGACAGGATTACCTAGTTTGGGGACTATCGGTATCGGTATCGAAGTTGTAAATTTTTTTTGGAAATAAATGATTTATTATTATTTATTATTACCTTTAATATTTGTTCCTAAAATTTATGATTTTATGATAATATGATAATAATTATGATAATAAACATTTTATGATAATACTATAATCTAAGAATCACATTATCAATTACGTTTTAATACAAAAAAAACTAAACAATTTTATTCGTTTTGTTGTGAGTTGTCATCAATGGATTCGGAAATAACTACACTACATATTTTTGCAATGAAAATGCACACTATCAATAATGCTTCAAAATACTTAATACAAAATATTATTTTTGTTCCGCAACGAGAATTTATTTAATGTTTATAGCGGCGTGTAGTTTAAAATTTAATCTAGTTTTTACAGGAGCAAAACCGCCTGCAAAAGTTGGTTATAATAATAAAAGTTGATGCGCCAGTTCGTTCCGCGTCTGGCGCAAGTTCGGAAGTGTTAACGGGGCATTCGCCGCATCTGCCTGCACACCATCCGTTTGTCGAGTTTCGCTGGCGCAATATTAGCGTTTTCTTTTCGACTTTTATTATTAACACCACTAATGTGCTAGTAAAATGGCAATATATAACTTTATGCATATTTCAGATATCTATATATATACACGGTTATTTTTTTATCACCCTGGAAAATTTAAGGGACGCTTCACGACATGGTATTAGAATGATTTAAATATAAATAAAAAAAATAACCCCCTCCTTAATTTTATATTATTTTTTTTTAAATACAAAAAATGCTGCACTAGTCGAGAACAGCATTTTTAGAGATTTTTTATTTTTTTTTATTTTTTATTTTTATTTTTTTATTTAATTTTTTTTTTATATAATATTGGATGTGTCCTGAAGCGTCCCTAAAATTTTCCAGGGTGATAAAAAAATAACCGTGTATATATATATAAAAGGAGATGTTCCCATCTATAGACGCACGCACAGCCGTAACCGCTAATGGTAGAAATGTGAAATTTGGACAGATGCTCTAATTCAAAATGCGAACGCACACTAAGAAGGGATTTTAATAAATGTTAACCCTAAAGGGATGAAATAGGGGTTGCACGTTTGTATGGAAAAATATTTAAGTTAGCAACGATTTTGATAAAACTTGAGATCCATGCTCTTAAAAATATTTAATTGAACATGTGTTTCATGGTTTATTGGAATTCACCCCCTTAGGGTGCAAAATAGGGGTTGAAAGTTTCTTTGGAAAATATTTAAAATCTGCTCCAATTTCTATGAAATTTATTATGCGGGCTTAAATAGGATTTAAAATTATTTTTCCTACGGGAAAATATAAATTCCCACGGAAAAACAATAATAACGCGGGTGATGCCGCGAGCGGAAAGCTAGTCGATACATATAATCGAAAATATACAGTATAACTGAAAAGCAAATACTATCAGAAGCACAAGGCACATATCAATTAATGACGAACGCAACATGCCCCTGGCGCTGGCGTAATTGAGATAAGTTCATGCAGCGCCTCGAAAACATCATCAAAGAATCATATTCACTGCATCAAATTTATTACAAGCAAATATCAAATAACACATTGGTACATGTCGATCTCGAACCCCGAACCTCCCGATTGGAAGGCAAGTGCCGAGCCCACAGCGCCACCGACGCTCCAGTAAACCCAACATCGAACGACAAACGACGAACAACGTTGCCAATTTGTGACATAAGATCTCATTTGTCAAAGTACCCAGAAATTGTCAAAACCCATAGCCTGTCAGGCTACGCGTCTCAAAGTTGAGATCGAACTTAAGCTGCAGTTTTAACGTTTAATGTATGGAGCATCTGTCAAAAACGGTATCTTAAGATCGATCTCATTCTTGAGATGTAATTATTAATACGAGCCTTATCTTCAAATCGGAACACAGCAATTCAAGCACCACTGTTTGGCGGCAAAAATACCAAGAAGTAAGGTGAGATAGAGATAACCAATGCTGATGACTCTGGTGTACAGAGTCTCCCTCTGGTGAATCTGGATCTGTTTGTATTATCCATAATCTATACTTACTATACTAATTTTATAAAGCTGAAGCGTTTATTTGACTGTTGGTTTGTTTGGTTGAACGCGCTAATCTCGGGAACTACTGATTTAAATTGTAAAATTCTTTTTGTGTTGATTCCATTTATCGAGGAAGGCTATAGGCTTATAGCACTATAATATCATACGACTAATAGGAGCTGGGCATCAATGAAAAATGTTGCAAAACAGGAAAAAAATATATAGCGAAACGTAGTTCGCGGGCACAGCTAGTTATTATATGTATATAAAAAGAAGAAACATTTTTAAATATTCGTAGATATTTGAGATTATATATATTTTTAAAAACAAACAATTCTTAATTTCAAAAATCGAAACCACGTACGTTATGTAATAACGGTTGTACGTTATGTTGGATGAATCCGGTCAGTTACGGTTACATGTCTTGAACAACTGCTTCCTCAAATGACCACATACCTGAATGGCCATATCCCTTTATAAAATACCTAATCAGCATATCATTATCCATTATAAGATCTTATACAGACTTAGCGCAAAGAGAAAAGTACCGATAATAATATAACACGTTTCACACATTTCATATTTAACATTTCACATTATGTTGAAGAAATAATGCTCTTACAGCCTATCAATAAAATCGAATCCATTAATCTGGTGTGCTATTAACGGTAACTGTAACAAACGATCATCGCTTAGTTCTGAAAGAATTAGTAAGAACGATAACAGCTGTTTAGCACAACGCTTATTCTACGTGAGTTTTGCCCTTCGAACAACTTCTAATCGGCAATCTGGGAACTTTGTAAGCTCCAAACTTGTTACATGTGGCGTAGTTAATTTTAGCTGTTCGCGTATTATTTTCTAGTAGTATACTAAAAGTATAACTACGCCAAAGTTACTAATAATAGTTATATTATATTAAACCTTGACAAACGCTTCGGATTTATACAAGCGCACTTTCTCACTTTATTACGGGTGGTATTGATGATATAAATTTACATATTTATGATTAGCATCCTACTACGGCATCTAATGAAGAAATGTGTAAACGTGATTTTTATGTTTTATTTTAGAAACTTATAAAACGCGTTTACACATTTTCTCTCCCCTCTCCCACACTAACTATCTTCGCATTTGGACTATATTTCCACCAGGTAGAATAGGGACATTTGCTTGGCCTTCTATAAAAGAAAATCTTATTAGGGACTTTAATACATACTAGATAATAACACAACAGAAAACTTCGTACTTTTATTGTTCAAGAATAATAAAGAATCCCTGTCATAGACAAAAATTGTAATGACAACACAACAATTATTTCGTTCCAACATAAAACTTGCGCACTACCAACCAAAATCCCAATTATTACTTTTTTTACACAACTAAGATGTAAGTTGACAAACAAACTGGCAACCCACAGTCTACATGAAGCACATGTGGTTCCTGTGCGTAACACTTGCAAATCTACAACCCTTACAAAGACGTCAATTGTTTCAAACAATTTGTGAATGGATGGTAGAGTCGGCTTCAGAAGTAGATGGACATTTTAGTACCATATCATATCAAATATTACTTTTATTTAGTATGGTTACACGTATATTGCATTGGTGAATAATTGGTATGACATGATACTGAAATGTTCATCTACTTTTAGAGCCGACTGTACACAATTTAAAATCTGTCTCGAATCCAATACGTGTTAAGCATGAAACTTACGATCTAGAATATCGTCTGCAATTTCTGGCAAAGATTGCAAGTAAAGCAACTGTAAATTATACAAGTGCAGAATTAATTTAGACGCCGCGCCGCGACTTTGGTAGCGAGGCGAGAGAATTTCTTTGCGAGATTTATGTTTTGCGAATGAACGCTGGGAAATTCTCAGAGCAATTCAACACAGTACGTTCGCGATAAGGCACCGAAAGTTTTGCGGCACTATTTGCTCTGATGTAAAGCTTCGTGAGAAAAAGCTGTAAATATTATACACGGTGTTTCAAAATAACCAATAAATATTCAATTCTTTATCGAAAACTCATTATTAAAATGTGTTTACACGTAATGTCATTCAACCCAAAATTTTCATGTAAATCATAGTATCATCATCATGTCTATGATTTACATGAAAAATGTGGGTCCTCACTAGTCGTCCGACGCACCCGCCTCCTGGGCCTAGACGTGGCCCTCGACAAAACGAGGGCCATGCTTTTCCACGCCCCCTGTCGCAGGATCCCACCGGGGCTCCGCGTCCAAGTGGAGGGGATCCGTATACCGGTCGAGGCGCATCTCAAGTACCTCGGCTTGGTTCTGGACCCCCGATAGAGTTTCGGGGAGCATTTTAAGCTCCTCGCTCCACGGCTGTGCGCCGCCGCAGCCGCACTCGGACGGTTCCTCCCTAATGTGGGAGGAGCAGGATCAGCGTGCCGTCGACTGTATCACGGGGTGATACGGTCGATGGCACTCTACGGAGCCCCGATATGGGCGGAGTGCCTCTCCCCCCTCTTGCGACGTCCGCAGAGGGTCATAGCAGCCCGGGCCGTGCGAGCTTATCGCACGGTCAGCCATGGCGCGGCCTGCGTTCTAGCGGGTCAAACGCCGTGGGATGTCGATGCACGCGTACATGCAGAGGTGTATCAACATCGGGTTGCCGTTAGAGAACGGGGGGGACGATCCGCTCCTGAGGAAGTGGAGCGGATTCGTATCCAGGCACAGAGGGAGGCTCTGCGTCGATGGGGTGAGGCACTCGCCTCCCCAGCTGCCGGCCACCGGACGATCGACGCGATTCGTCCGGTGTTGGAGGAGTGGGTTGCGCGCTGGCAGGGCAGCCTCACGTTCCGCATGGTGCAGGTACTGACCGGGCATGGCTGCTTCGGTCATTACCTGCATAGAGTCGCGCGTCGGGAGGAAACGCCGCGGTGTCACAACTGCGACGCTCCCGACGACACTGCCGAGCACACCCTATTGATGTGCCCGGCCTGGCGACTCCAGCGTAGCGAGCTTAACGCTGCGCTGGGAGGCGGAGACCTCTCGCTGCCGAGCATGGTCGTGGCCATGCTCCGTGGCGAAGCGGAATGGGGGGCTGTCACCTCCTTCTGCGAGGACGTAATCTCGCAGAAGGAGGCCGCGGAGAGGGAGAGGGAGGCAGATCCTCAAGCCGCTCCCATCCGCCGCAGACGGATAGGCAGGCGAAGGCGGACATTCGCACAAGCGATGCCCATCTAATGACCCTGCCGTAGAGGCCTGCGTGCACGGTTGGCCCCGTGCACGCCGCCGTAAGGCCCTCCATCTGGGGATTGCCCTGGTGTTCTCGGGCAATCCCCCCTTGGCGATAGCCCGACCGGTGGGTCGGACTTGCCCGTAGTGGAGTCGCAGTGTGGACCTTACCTAGCGCGCCCATAAGGGCAGGGAGAACACCGGGGGGTTTTAGTGGGTAGGCCTGGCACCCTGCCGGGAGAGCCCCACACACGCTCGCTGTCTAGCCAACGGCGGGTACGGTGCGGTTCCACATTTCCCCCCGAGAAAAAAAAAGGAATAATCAGCATCCGCATATCACAGCTCCGTTTAGGACGAGAAGGCGGTAGTAAGCGAAGATAGGATGGGAAATTTGGGTCTTTGCGGATTTTATAAAGAAAAGTTAGGATGTGTACATTACGTCGATCTCTGATAGGTAGCCATTTTAACTCGGTGCGGAAGTGGGAGATACGATTACATTTTCGTAAACCAAAGATGAAGCATATGGCTAAGTTTTGAAGGCGTTCGAGTTTGTTTAATAATTCCTCCGTGACATCAAGGTAACAAACGTCGGCGTAGTCGAGAAGAGGTAGGAGAAGAGATTAGGCAATCCTAATTTTAGTTTTGTATGGAAGGACATATTGCAACCGCCTGAGGGAGTGAAAGGCATGGTGCATGCGCCTGCTGACATCATTTATGTGAGGCATCCATGACATAGAAGCATCCATTATCAGACCTAGATTTTTCGCTTTGTCGACAAATGGAATCGTTGTTCCATCATAGACAATCGGTGGCAAAGCGTTTACATCAACTTTACCCTTCAAGCTGCTGCTACCAATTATAATGGCTTGTGACTTTGTTGGATTGACGATGAGACCAAAAGACTTCGCCCACGAGAGAATGCTAAAGAGATCTTGATTCAAGTAATTAATTGCTGTAATAGCTTGAGATGGTTCAAAATGCCTATAGATTTGGAGATCATCAGCGTAAATATAAAAGGATGAGGAAATAACTTTAGAGACGTAGCTGATATAACTGAGAACAAAAGCGGAGAAAGCACCCCACCCTGAGGTACACCAGTATAAAGACAACACCAGTCTGATTTGTTACTGTCAATTTTTATACACTGTTGCCGGCCAAACAGATAGGAGTGAAACCACTGAAGAGTAGGGAAAGAGATGTTTACTGCACGAAGGGCTCCAAGGAGTACATCAAAATCTACAGAGTTAAATGCGCTACTGAAGTCTAGCAGAATAACTGCTGTAAGTTTAGTGTCGTCCATTGCTTGTCGGATATCCTCCGTTACATTCAACAGCGCACTGACTGTACCATGAGAAGGCCGAAACCCAGATTGGAAGGGACATAAAAGTGCATTAGAGGAAAGGTAAGAGTATAATTGTTTATGTGCAATGGATTCTAGTACTTTTGAAAGGATGAGTAAAATGGAGATAGGACAGAAGTCGGTTAAAGCAGTCGGGTTAGGAATTTTGGGGAGAGGAATAAAAGATGCTTTCTTCCATGATGAACGAAAAATACTGTGTATCAAGGAAAAATTAATAATGTGAGTGATAACCTCTAGAGTATCTTTCAAGATAGAACTCAGACCATTACTGCCAATGGCTTTTGATGAAATGGAGCGGATACCCTTCATTACAGTTTCTTCATTTACAGAAGAAAATTTGAAAGAGGGACAGTTAGGTAGGTTAAGGCTAGAAAGATAATCAAGAGTGATTGGTCTAATGAAATGGGAGGCTTAGAGAAGTGATTATTTAAAGAATTCAGATCAACATTGATGTGACAGTCAACTTTATGCTTTCCAACTCCCAATGACTTTAAAAAGTGCCAAATATGGTTATCAGGTAAATCGTCTATTTTGGAATGTATATAACTCCGTTTTGCCACCCTGCACAGTCGGTTACATTGGTTACGCTTCTTTTTATAAGTATCAAGATTTTTTGAATTTAAGAAGTCTCTTGGCCCTGTCTCGCCTCGCCATTGCCATCTTGATATCCGACGTGAGCCATGGCGTCGGGATATGCCTGACACGTACAGGGCGTACGGGTGCAAGCACATCAAATATTTTGGTCACTTCAGTCGTGAAATACTCCACCATCTAATTAACGTCATGTGGAGAGTAAACGAAAGACCAATCAATGTCTCTAATACACTTCCTCAAACGGTTGACATCCATACTCTGGAAATTACTTTGCATAATTGTCTTAGGTTTACTTTTCGGCGATCGAACTTTAAAAGATAAATATAGAAGCTCATGATGAGAAAAGGGAGCTGCAATCTGGCCATGTGTTACTACAAAATGTGGATCAGAAACTATCATATGGTCAATCAGGGAAGGCTTACAGTTTGGAAAGTAGTGCGTTGGAGATGAGAGCGGAAGTAGCTGGAGATTACAGGCAGGATTATCGCGACTAAATTCTAAACGTAACACTTCTGTATGAAGCTACTTAGAAGAGCAGCGAGCGCCATGAACTCTTATTTTTTAAAGTTATAAGCCTGGAAACTTGCTTTGGGGTGTATGACACCCCTTGCGCCTAATTAAGTATTAAAAGAAGAAATGACTTTAAGCACAAGAGCATAAAACACCATTTAATGCAACTTTCTCTCGACATGAAGAACAGCTTAATGAGCATGAGAGTTGTCCCGAGATGATCCGGAAAATTGAGGCTTCCCAGACCCTGAATCGTTCGCACTATGGGCAGAATGGACGTCGAGGTGTAGTAGGTATGCCATGCATTCTCTGGGAAGAGCCCCATGCACGCTTATCGACTTGCCATCTCACAATACGTGCACAACAGCATTCCACTTTTTTGATCAAGTGTGGATAACAGTTTAAGAAACACTGGTTTAAGGCATAGTGTTCATCACTCTAATATGTTCCAGCAAGTGAGTTAAGTTGCTGGCAAATTACAATGTACCCAACAGGAGAACGATGCTTGTATAGTATATCTAAATTTGTGGTAGCGGTTAGAAACCGACTGAAACTATATTTTTAAAGATCTCGAAATATCGGCCTCTCTTCTGGTTTCGGTCGACACCTGAATCATAGTTAAAATTTAAACAACAAGATAGATCAACAAAAAATAAGTGGTTTCTCTCTAAATAAAATATTTTGTTTTGTATTTGTTAGGGATTGAAAATATAAATAAAACGTGTAATGGTACAACTATTGCAAACGTACAAAAAGTGGTGTCAATTGTGTGTTGGCAAGCCGCAAATGGTCTCTAGGCCGTATGCTTGGGTAGGTGGTTGGGTTAAATGCTTACCTACATCCTGTAAAAAACAATGACCTGAACTTCATAGAGATTCATTATGGAAATGAAATTCCATCACCATGGTTATGAGTGGGTCCTCAAGTCAGTTATGAGTCGCCACATTTTATTCCAGTTATGAGTTTCTGGTTATGAGTGGGTGCGAGATCAAAAAATACATTCCAATTTGAATGGTGATCTGTCAAAATCATAAGACCTTAAGATCCTTTTAAATACCTACATAAAGACAGTGAAATACTGAAAATTGTCAGAGCATATCGAGTCGGTCATACATTCTAAATAAATACCAAAGTCGAGACTACTGTCTTGCACTGATTACTCGGAAATGGGAAAACTTGTAGCAAGCACCAGTGCAATCTCAGCGGCGCGACGCCAGTAGGAAATTAGCGGAGAAATGCAGCCGGTGATGTATTGTTTATTTACTTTTACCTCCTTTGTATACTTCACACTGATTATATACTATAGATACAAGAGATTTTATTTTAGAAGAGAATAAAACATATTTTATTCGTTAATAAAATTTATGTAATATTTTATTATCATGAAATAATCAAAAGAGGAATTTGAATATACTTACACAAAAAAATTCATTAAAATCAGTCAAGCCGTTTAAGAGGTACTTTTTTACAAACACTGTGACACGAGAATTTTATATATTAAGATAGAAATGCCCAAAATTTTGTTGTAGTAAGTATTCTGTTGTTTCTGCTGGAGGCAAATATATATTATGAGCAGAAAAAATAAACACCAACATCAAAAACACAAAAGTCAAAAATAACATAAGAATACACACAACATCGCTTTTTTATTTTGGAGCCTGATTGAAGAATGATTGATGATCATGAGTTAAAATTAGGGCACCGAGTTTAAAATAAAAATATGTGATGTTGTGTGTATTATTATTTTTTTTACTTTATTGTGCTTTTTCAAAAATAATATAAGAATACCTACATCACAATTTTTATTCTATAGTTGGTGCGGATTATCGATGATCATGAGTTAAAATTGGGCACTCGCACCGATTTAAAAATAAAAAAGTGATGGTGTGTGTATTCCAATTTTTTTTTCTTTTATGAGTTTTTAATTCAGTTTTCATTTTTTGTTAAGTATTTTTTATAGCCCAGTGACGACCGCATACTTGAAGACGCAGCGTTGGTAGGCCCTCCACAAGGTGGTCTGACGATCTGGTGAAAGTCGCGTGATACCGCTGGATGCGGGAAGCGCACGACCGATCCCTGGGGGAGACCTATGTCCAACAGTGGACATCTCTTGGCTGATAATGATGATGATTTTTTATCTTACTCTCTAGCTCACCGGAGCTACTTGAAATAATTCAAGGATCAAAAAGGTGCCTTTTGTATTTAAAAACTAACCTCTAACTCATAAAAGTCAAGGATGCTTCCATTATCAGCTCGGGTCATGACTACCAGGCGCAAATATCTGACTAGCTTCAATATAAAAAATCACGAAACACGTTGGACTTGCCTATAAAATTTAAGGGTTTCCCTTGATTTTCCTAGGACCTCATCATCAGATCGTGACTTCGGTGACAATGACACGTCCTTAGGAGTATACTCTTTTAACAAAAAAAAATGAAAATCGGTCCACAATTGGCGGAATAATCGCGTAACATACAAAAAAAATACGCATGGAATTGAGAACCTCCTCATTTTTTGAAGTCATTATATGAGCGGAAAATCAAGATAAAGAAAATGAAATCAATGAATATAGCTGTCATATTTAATGATAGCAAGCTACCGGAGCCTCGTGATTTTTATTTATATACGAACCAAAAGTAAGCAAGACGAACTGAAACTGAAACAAAGTTGGTTTTAGGCTATGTTTGAAATTCACTTTGCTTTGTTTCTCGGTCTTTCATACACCGTAAGGTCGAAAGATGGCTCTGTATATCAATTTGTTTTGGATAAAAACCTTAAAATAAATACATTTAGAAGTTACTTCGTAAAAGAAGCGTATTTTTAATTTTGCTGGCAACTTTACTAAAAACTTTCAATGAAATAACCACTACACATTTAGGTACTTTAGTTATTTTAAAATACAGTAGTAACGCCATCTATCAAGACGCAATCTGAATTCTCACGAAGCCTTTCGAGAATACGAACCAAACCATGAAAACTGCAGTTTTCAGAAACCTAAAGTGATTCAGTGAGATGGCACTGAAGAACTAAAGTAAATTAAACATGTTTAAAATCCTTTAACATACTAAAAATCAACTCACATACCGGTGTTTAGTGTTTCCATTAGTGTTGTCTCCGAATAACGTAGTAGGTAGTGTCCCTACTGCTTTTTTGTCACAGAAAACTATGAACTATGAAAGTATTCATTCACTTCGAAAATATAAGCACTTGAAATCTTTTCTGACCCTTCATTTGGAAAATATCTTCAAAATACCACCAGCGTTAGCGTCGGTGTCTCACAATAAACTGTTGATAGTAACCAAACAGATACTATGACCGATTCATATTCCGTTGGCGGGAACAAACTCTGGAACCTTGCATCCTTATCGCACAGTAAGAAATCTATCTACACCCATCTCGCTTCTGGCGATTAACTCAAACCATTACTGGCAGAACAAAAAATGGTCCCCTTTAAGCAAATCGTAATATATCATCGCGCTGACGTATTGAACTTGGGGTCTTCGAGCGGGTAGCATCTCTTTTGTCCGGGGCAGTAAAATTTATTGGAGTAACGGTTGCAGGAATGAATGTTTGCAAGTCTACGTCATAAAACTATATTTTTAGGGTTCCCTACCTCAAAAGGAAACACCGAAACCCTTATAGGTTCACTTCATTGTTCGTTTGTATGTTTGTCCGTCTCTCTGTCAAGACCCTTTTTTATAAGCTTTTATTTACTTTCACCTCTCCGGTGTCTGTAATGAAATATTGCAAGTTAAATTTGACCCTCTTCCCGGTTTCCGATTGAGATGAAATTTTGCATGCATATGTATATCGCGGACATGGAGCTGATCTGATGCTGGAGCTGGAAGGTGGCCATAGGAATTGCTTGATAAAACGACACAACCCCATAGAGTTTGGACTGGTTTGATTCGAATTGGCAAGCACTAAAAGCTTGTATTTAATTTTTTTTTTTAATAATTTATCTTGTTCTCGGTAACGCATAGATACCTATATGAAACCGAAATAAGTACCAAATACTCGGGTCTACGGTCTTTTTAAGCTGTAAAAAAATCATATTTGTAAGTCGACGCGTTCAAAGCATATGACCATTTAAGTAACATATTCTGCAATTGCACAAGGGAATTTAAACCTTTAGGGTACTTCCCGTTGTCCTGGAATCATGAAATTTGCCAAGAAACAAGGTCTTATAGCACATGCTCAGGATAAATCTGAATACCATAAATATATACATAGTTCGGAACTTCTATATTTAGATAAGTTTGTAAGGAACCCTTGGTGCGCGAGTTACTCGCACTTGACCGGTTCTTTAACTAACACATAGTTTAAGTTTCTGTTCAGTTTTTACTATTATTTGGATATATACATGTTAGTAATTATATGGAAAAACAATTTAATTTTAGAAAGAAACTTTACAATAATCAGTTGTGAACTCCAGCGGTAACGTAAGGCAACTTAATTCCCATAATAACAGAATGTGAGTCATTCTGTTATTATGGGAATTAAGTTGCCAAAGATTTTAGAACCATGATTTTAAAATTATTGTATCACTTAATCCGCCTCCGTGGTCTAGTGGTTTAGATGTTGATCGGGAGGTCCGGGGTTCGATTCCCCACACTGAAAAAAAAATTTATAATATGTATCAAGAATTTGTTACCTTCATTCATGCAACTTATTTATATACGAGCGCACAAAGGTGCATGATTACAGTAATAAAGTATAGTTGGTTGGCCGTAATAAGATTATTTTTAATGTCACTATGATGTTTGTGGATTTTATTAAGAACTTGATCACTTTTTTGGCAAGTCGCAAAGCTTGATATGATTAATCATTTTATCTTATTAGAATTAACAATTATAAATGTTTACAAAGGTGACGTCACCAAAATTAAATAAGAAAGTTTATTGTTTTGCATATGTTTTTCTTATAAGGCGTTCAATCATTTCAAATTGATTTTCATAATCATTTGTGGTTTGTAGTTTTAAACATGTTGATGATTAATTTTATTATATTTTACTCAAACAAGCAAAATTTCAACTTGATAAGCTACCATTATTTTCAGTGCATGAGGGCAGAACTTGTCTGCTCAGTTTGGTTAATGGTAGGGCTTTAGAGCTCGCCTGGCTACCTACCACCTTCTTACCTAAGTTTATTACCGTAGTAATAATGTTGATAGCATTGTTGTGTTTCAGCAATTAGAGGTAAGATACCCAGTTCCTAAGTTGTTGAGGAATCCAGGCGTAGCACGTTTCTACCTTTAGCCTTATCTGTTGCTTGCTTCCCTCTTGTAAGTAAAAAAATAGGTTTATAATCATAAAAGACTAATTAAACTGTATTTGCTTACTAAAGGCACCCATAGCAAAAATTCACATACGTAGTTAGTGTTGCGAGATGGCGAATATGTTTGTTTGATCCTCAATATATTATTTATTTATCAAATGCTGAGCTTGGAACTATCATCTCGGCATTAGAGAGTATAACTTTACTACCGCGTTTAATAGTATAGCACTGTTATGACCTTACTATTCAGCAGTTATTATTTCCGTTCCCGTGAAGTGCAGAGCAATCATACAGCCATCTTAGTCAACCTGATATAATTAGCTTACTCTGGGGAAGTATCCTGAATTACTTACGTGATTGTTGTATTGGCATGTGTAAGTAAGTGACTTTGGCAGTAATCACCCACATCTTGCGGAAACCACCCACATGGCTGTTGAGTGGACTGTAAACTTATGTGCCATTATTAACCCGCGATCAATCGCGCGGGGTGCTATGAGCACCCCAGAGATATTTGAACGTAGAAATGACTACCAAAATCTTTGTTTATGAGCTCGTGCGTCTGAGTAGCTTAATGATCGATAAAAGCGTCAAAACGAAACGGGAGGGATAGTGTCGCCCGAGCCTTGGCTTCTTGAGAACTAAGGTTGTAAGGTAAGGTCAAAGGTTGCGTGGAGTGCTCATGACACCCCACCAGAGCTGGAGTTTTTACACTTCTTGTTGTGAAAAATAATGAAATGAAAAATTTATTCAAATATGTATTTTTTTTTATTTTTACTAAGAAAGTTTATGTTAGAAATAGAGAAGTTATTTTTTACGTTCTTTCTAAGAAAGTGACCCCAATATTTTTAATAAAAAGGCTGATTACTATAATATTTTGTAAAACAGAATTAAAAGTTGATTGTTAAAGATGGATTTTTGATTCGTAGACACTATAGAACACAAAATAAAAAAATACTGATATAATTGCATTCACACATATTTATATTATGACCAAAAATTTAGTTTTAAAGATCTGGGGGTCTACTCTATTTCTACGAAAAACGAAATTTCGCATGTTTCCTACCACAGTTCTTTTTGATTCGAATATTCGTTCGACCGCAAATAGTTTGACACATATATTCTCCAAACCTACTCTAATTTACGAAAGTTCGAAACAAAGAATTGAATTTGACAGTTTATTTTTCGGAATTTTGACCTTAATTAACGAACACAAAAGTGTTACCTTTTGATATTCGTAATTGTGAGATTTTAAGTAAGTTAATGTGAAATTGCTGTTGGAATACTTTTGCTTGAAGCTGTTTTGCATGAGGAGTAAGGTAAACGCTGGTATACTCGTCAGTGTCCCAATACTCGTCATAGTGGCTCAGAAAAAAATGTGGAAAAGGTATAGTTCGGCAACTAAACTGAGCAACAACCGGCTCCTATTTTTTACATTTGGGATATTTATACGGTAAGTGTGTTTATTTTTTAAAGATAGTACAATACATTTTCTAATACTATACCTATTAATCTGTGCTATATCGTGAGAATTTATTTGTTTATTGCATGTGACATTAATTGATGCTCGCTTATTCCTGTTTTGCCCAATACTCGTCAAAATTTATGTAGTTTTGACGGATACTGGAGCGAGCATTACCAAAAGTACCTAAACCCGTCACTTGGTTGTTCCCTACCGTTGTTACCTTATTTCTCGGTATTAAGTTTCATTTTCCATTAGCATTATAGAAAATCTTATACTTAGATAACGACGGATAAGGGGACGTTCCTTACAATTGTACCTAAGCCCATCATAGCGCTCTTATTACCTTGAATTATGTACAATATTCGTTTGAATCAATTTGTTTTATTATTAGATAAAAAGTAGGCATCTCTATATGTACAGCTTTTTTTAAATTAAAATAATTTCTTGATATTTTGTATTAGTTATATTAGTATAATAGTTTCATTATTATGATTACATTTTTACATGATTCAGTAACATTTAAAGACGTCCTTTTTTATGGGACCTACTTTTAAATTACACAAAATAATTAACTATTTCATACATTTTGATCGAGCATGTATTGAACTTTTCTATGAAACAGATGGTTTTTTTCTTCATTTCGAGGTTGGTCTTATATTAAAAAGCAATCTATAAATGCTAGATCGTATTAAAATTCCAGTATGTATAAATATTAGAATTGACTCGTGAGATAAGCATTTTGGTTCATCATCATCATCATTTTAGCCATGAGATGCCCACTGTTGGACATAGGCCTTCTCCAAAGATCTCCATACCGATTGCTATGGAGATCCTTATACATCCGGTACCGTCCGGTTTCCGCCCTAACGGCCGTCAGTCCTACGAGCAATGTATCCCGCCACTGCTATTTAAGGTTTGCAATTCTTTGGATTATTTCGGTAACTCTAGTTCTTCTACGGATTTCATTATTTCTGATGTGATCACGTAGAGAAAACTCGAGCATAGCTTTCTCCATTGCCCTTTGAGTTACTTTAAGCCTTCGTATGAGACCTATTGTAAGCAGCCACTTCTCATTTCCGTACGTCATCACTGGCAACACGCACGAATTGAAGACTTTCGTCTTGAGAAACTACGGCAGATGGACCGAGAATATGCTGCGTAGCATCCCGAACGCTGCCCAGCCGAGTTGGATTCGTCGACTTACCTCTTTCCGGAAGTTAGACTTACCGAGCTGGACTATTTGCCCCAGGTAAACATATTCGTCAACAGCTTCCAGCGTAGAGTCTCCAACATGCACAGGAGTGGGTACTACACGGGAATTCGACATTATTTTAGTCTTTTCCGTGTTCATTTTAAGACCCACTTGTTGGGAAACTCTACAGAGGTCTTCGAGCATTGTGCCTAGATTCTCCACGGTCTCAGCTATGACTACGATATCATCAGCTAAACGAAATTGAGTCTTGTACTTGAGCCGTTTATGTTGATGCCGAGTCCTCTCCAGTTCAAAATCTTAAATACAGCCTCCAATGCAGCGTGAACAGTTTCGGCGATATAACGTCACCCTGTCTGACACTGCGCTGAAGTGGTACTGGTTTCGAGTTTTGGTCCTGAAGGCGGACTGACATGGTGGTGTTTTCGTATAATGACTGCAACACTTGAATGTACCGATAGTCTTTTTGGCACCTCTGGAGTGATCTAAGCACGGCCCAGGTCTCGATAGAATCGAAGACTTTCTCATAGTCTACAAACGCCAAGCATAGTGGCAGATTATACTCCTCGGTCTTCTGTATAACCTGCCGCAGCGTATGGATGTGGTCTATAGTAATATAGCCATTTCGAAATCCGGTATGTTCGGGAGGCTGGAAGTCGTCGAACCTGCGTGCGAGACGATTCGTGATGGCCCTCGAGAACAGCTTGTAAACATGACACAGAAGCGTGATGGGTCTATAGTTCTTCAGCTGGGCCCTGTCGCCCTTTTTGAAGAACAGTGCCACCACGCCCCTGTGCCATGCTTTAGGCGTTTTGCTCTCGAGTTGACGGAGTTGACGGAGAATAGCCGCTGCAGCCCTTTTCAGATTGGTAGTCCACCCGCTTTGAGGAGTTCGGCTGTAACTCCATCATCACCTGGCGCCTTGTTGTTTTTAAGCTGTTTGAGAGCCACACTAACCTCGTACAGGCTGACGTCCGGGATGTCTTTGGTGTAATGCCGGGTCAATTTGGCTCTTGTAGTGTAAAGCTGTCCATAGAAACGTTCGATCTCGGCCATAAGCTCAGGTCGGGATGTAATGCCGTCCTCTATCTTCAGCTTCGTCAGCAGACTCTGACCGGGTGACGGATCACTTGCGAACACTTTGGAGCCATTGTTCTGCTCGATGGCCTCTTTAATACGTTCCGTATTAAAACAGCGTATGTCGCGAGTCAGACACTTAGAGAACTGTTTGTTAAGTTGCCGACGAGATCGGGATTAAGTTGGACAATCGAACCTTCAGAAGACTGCAGACCTATTCCACGCCATTCCTCCGTCAGCTTTTCTGTCGGCTCCGTTACTTCTTTGCTTAGTACGGCTGGGTTTGCAAAACTTTGCACCTACCGTAAGGACAGCTTCCAGAACCCTGTCATTATAAATGTCTACATCCGTGCAGTCCTCCAGGCAAATGAAAGCGATTTTGCAATTAGAGTTGAAAGCGCTCGGGGTTTTGGATCTGGATTGCTTAGGGACGGAGCGTAGACATCACCAGGCGATACCGTTCCGCTTTTATGTTAAAATTCAATGCGCCTCTTACCGTTCGGTGATCGCTCCCTGTGTTAAACGAATTGATCATTGAGACGTCATTAAATATTTGCTCTTAGTCAACATGATGAAGTCAATTTCATTTTTTGTCACGCCATCCGGACTTTTCTAGGAAAATTTTCGATGCAGCCGCTTTTTGAAGAAAGAGTTCATTATTATAGAGTCCTTTTCTCTCCATGTAATCGGCTAGCATTTGATCTCGATAATTCCGGATTCCAGCTCCAAATTGCCCCACTTTCAACTCATTATCGCCCCGCTTGCCTAGCCTTGCGTTGAAGTCTCCCATGACAACGGTGTAGTGAGTCTTGGAAGGGTGTATTGTCCGAGAAATGTCGACATCGACGTACATAACTTTCACTTCCTCGTCGGGGTGGGTCGAGGTCGGGGCGTAGACCTGTATGACTATTAGCGAATACCGTTCGGTGATTCTGAGTATAAGGTATGCCACCCTATTCGACACACTGCCGACCTGTAGAAAGTATATTTTTAATTTTATCTCTAACTATTATGTTTTACGTCAAGGTTTTTGTTTCACAAATTGACTCTGCGTTATACTCGTAAAACAGAGTAAGAATATTAACGATTTATTTATCCAAAGTTGATAAGTTTAGGAACACTCCGTCTGCACCATAAGAGAACTGAGTGTTCCAAATAAACCTTTGCCAAATCCTTATAAACCGTTAAAATCTTTTGAATATTTGTGAATAGGTTTCACAAATTCAACACAATTATTCCACATAAAAATGTTGAACATTTATATCTAATATATTTTGAGACCGGAGTTACGTATTTTCTCTGGTTGGCAGAGTGAGTGTTCCAGTTAATCGACCAGAACTTTCTCCCTATTGATTTCACAATTTTTTTATCTTCACCATGTTGTTTTCACAATTATTTCCTAAATTCTTTCTTGATTTCGTAAAAATATTATAACTTTTAAAAAAAGAGCTCTCACACCACACGCACATGGTGCCCACTCCTGTGAATGTTGGATACTCGACATCGGAAGTTGTTAACAAATATGTTTACCTGGGGCAAATAGTCCAGCTCGGTAAGTTCAACTTCCAGAGAGAGATAAATGATGTATCCAACTCGATTAGTACAATGTTTAGAAAGCAGTTATATCGAGCATCGTTGACTTGCTAATCGGGAGGTCCGTGGATCGATCCTGCCATGTACCTACTAATGTTTCGTTTTTCGAATTTTTTGCGCGGGGGAATCTCTTCTTAATTCACAAGGGACTGTAGCTGTCAAAGCTGTCCCTTGGATATGCCGTAGGACTCGGGTAAAAACCCCATGCCCGGCTAAACAGGCCTCCGGTACCTATCCACCTCCCGTGGAGGTACGCTCGGGATTAAACTGGTCATTCCCCGAATACACCCCTTAGGAACAGGCCCAGCAGTATAAACGAGCTGGAACTCGCCAAGGAAGGAGTGACCAGGTTGCTCGGTTGCGATCCCCCAGACGGACGACCAGGTAGGAAACGTAATATCTCCTAGCCGATTGTCAGTCGGTTGGGCCTAAATGCTTCCTGGCTGCTTAGGGTAGTAGGTGCGCACCTAAGAAGGCGCGCCTCCCCTACCCAACCGCCTACATCCCATTGATTGAACCGACATTGATACAGGCTGTTCAACAAATGTACTTTGTTGAACAGCCTGTATCAATCTGACGTCGTATTATCACTGTAATAGTGTATTACGCATAATGTCTGCATATTGATACAAACCTACCTCCATGTTGAATTGTTGTTGTTATTGTCAAATAATAGTGAGTGTCTCCGAGGTAATGCTTAAAACTTTGTAGTTTTTTATATACCTCGTATTAAATTAATGTTATAAATGTTATTATATGTGTGTGAATAAATAAATAAATATATACTACGGAGCGGGGCGGCTTGAGAGTCCTCCTCCTGCGCCCGCTCCGCTGCAAATACTACAACGGTTGGATGTGGAAGTTTTTCGGCCTTTAAAACAAATATGGAAGACGGCCGTATATGATTCGTCATAACAGCTCATATACGTTACCGCCGAGGGACTCGAGCCTACTCTAAGTTAGGGTGTGTAGGCCTTACTCAACCACGCTGGTCCAGCGCGTATTGGTCGACATATGATTTTCGAAACAATAATCAGTTTGTCAAACTCAAAAAAGAAAATGTCTATTAATACTTTTATATTGAATATACTCTTTGGTTTTCACAATTTATTTATAATAAATTATTAGTCTGGGATCTGCATTCTTTATGACTACCTATAATATGTATAAATAAACAAATAAATATTATATTATTTTACTATAACGTACTTTATAAAAATCATCATCACAGCCCATATACGTCCCCACCGAGGGGCTCGAGCCTACCCTATATTAGGGTGATTAGGCCTTAGTCAACCACGCTGGCCCAGTGCGGATTGGTCGACTTCACATACATCATTGAATTTCTTCGCAGATGTATGCAGGTTGCCTCACGATGTTTTCCTTCACCGTAGGAGCGTCAGACAAATGTACATATGAAATTCGAAACGAAAAACACATTGGTACATGGCGGGTCTCGAACCCCGACCCCCCGATTTTAAGGCAAGTGCCGAGTCCACTGCGCCACCGACGCTGTTACTTTATAAAAATAACATGAACATATTCATAATGAACATATATATTCTTATCATATGTTTCATCATATTGTTCTTATTAAAATGAACATATATATATTCTTTTCGTAATGATTGAATGTAAGCTTTAACGTATAGCAATAAAGTTCAAGGTTGCGTGAAACATTGACGACTTTTGGGTCAACATGACGGTTACTAGGACAAACCTGCCGACTATTGGTACAATTGGCTCCCTTGTACTTTTGTATATTACAATAAATTATTTATTTAGTTTATTTAAAAACCACTTTTACCTCTCAAAACTACAATAAATATTTTAGCAAGCTATCGAAGTTTTAGATTATTAAGTCTACAAGGCTTACTGTAACACAGCTCCAAAGTCAGCAAAGTTCAAAACCTGACGAGTAATGGGCCTTTTACCTTATAAAGAGCGTAGAAAGAGCCGACGTTGCCTCGGAAGTAATTTAAATTTAGCGTCGATTCCCGCCTCGGGATACAAAATTGCACTCAGTTGAATATTATTTGAGAATTAAAATTGATAATTAAGAAGAGCTTCGATTTGCTACGGGGTAACGGAACATGTTATTTTAAGCTAAAATCAGTAATCATCAATATTATTTACATAAAAGCTCAAAATACCTATTGATAGATAAGTACCAAAAAGATTCTCACTTATATTTAGAATGCTTAACTTGAAAACAAACAACACAACACACAATGTAACTACGACTGAAACATTCCTTTCTAAAAAATGTGTCGCAATAGCGGACACTAAAAAATATCACTCGTAAATATTGTTAATGCACTTAAAATAGAACTCTATTCACTTTCTATATACAAACTCAAATTCCAAGAAATCATGATTGTTTTCTTTTTGACAAAAATGTTTGAGATTATCCATAATTAATTTACTATTTTCTAACAAATTAACGAAAAAATCGCATAATAGGTAATATAATTATCGAAGAAAAGAAAAAGTTTCCATTTCACTCTATTGACCCCGGAATCATTTTACCCCATCCACCCCATTTTACGACAATGGTGTCACTCCATTGGTTGTTCATATTTTGTTTTATTCTACTGACCCCGGAAACTTATTTGATTCACTCTAATCACCCAACTTTACGGCAATGGTCTCATTCCATTCGTTCTTCATTCGTTCACGAAAGTTGTCTATGGAAACGAAATTATTGTGTGTATCCGAAAATGAAATAGAGTAGCGGCACGTTCGAAATTTCTTTTGATTTTCGTTCGTTGACGAAAGTTCGTTTCGGAGAAACAGAGTAGCAGCCCTGGGGTGGCCACAGTACCCCGCGTGTGCTCATGGGACTAAAAACCGCATGAAAACGCTTTATTATAATAAATTCTCTCTCATAAACAATAAAGTTCGGAACTGGGTCGGAAGGAGCATTATTGGAAAAAATGCCAGCAGACAAAATAAGTTCTGCGTCTTTTTTCTAGTGCTTGTTATTTACCATACTAGCGACTGACTCATTGCCCTGAAGCTAAACCCTGTCCGCTATAGCTAAAGATAAAGGTTGATAAAGCGATTTCTTCGGACGATAAAGAAATCCTTTAGCGTTACGTTAGTATCTAATTTGAAAAAGTTTTCGTAAAAGCTTTTATTACTAGAGGGTGACTATATCCGAGTCGTCTGTGCGGGTATCTCTATCTTATCTATTACTTACCTTTAAGGTGCGGCTAAACGGGCCATACTTTTTGGCAATTTGTGGCTGCAACACAGTGGCCGGAAACATTTCAAGCAATACCAGCCATATGTGAAAATATTTTAGGTATGACCACATATTTTTGGCCTAGCCACACATTTTAATGTGTAGCCGGCGTGTTGACAAACGATCGCTTCACAATCGAAATCACAACAATAATGCCGGCCATATAATAATATATTGTTGTCTCATTTTGTGGCATATGTGCATTCCTTTTTTAGGTATCGCCCATTGGTCCGAGGCATCGGGAATTCGGGATTAATTTGCTTTATCTGTAAATTCCTATAAGCTAGAAGAATTTGTTGTTTTTCTGACTGTTGCTGATAAATTTGACGTAACAAGCGATGAGGCGAAAAAGATCTATTGAAATAAGGTCGAATCAACATTCGCGTCGTTTTTTTCGTTTAAGTTTTTCTTTTAAAAACAATATAAGCGGTTATATTGTTTTTATTAAATGAAACTTAATAATATAAGTGTTACTTCATCAGCCATTGTTGCAGGATTGTGTAGCCCGTTTAGGAGTCTGCATCACCGGCCATACTTTTGCAGACATATTGTACAAATAGCCCAGTCATTAATTGCTCAGCCATCAATTGCAATGAAATATTTTTTGTGATGGCTGGGCAATTAATTGTCAATGATGCAGCCACAAATTGCAGTAAAACATGGCCCGTTTAACAGTGCTTGCATCTCTGTATTCCGGTTTGACGAGTGACATTGACATTACTGGGTACTGTGACTTGACATCCGATTCTTGTGTCGCAAGTTGGCAACGTCACAAGTCTTACAGGAACCATATACATAATACGTAGCTACAGGAGCTACTTACCATCAGGTTGGCAGTCCGTTTCTTTACTTACTTGTTTAAAAATATTAGAAAGCCGTGGTGCGGTGACTCAGTGAGAGTCTTACGGTCCTGTAGACTGAAGAATATGAATCTTCTATAAGGTTTTTTTTTCATTCGATGGGAAGCTCTTGGTCTTCATTTCTCAATGTGGAAGCAAATTTCACCTGGACTCCTCAACAATTAAGGACATGGCTATCTTATCTTATCTATAATTGTCAGAACACATCATCATCATTATCACAGCTCATATACGTCCCCACCGAGGGGCTCGGCTCGAGCGTATCCTCAAGGTGATAAGGCCTTAGTCAACCACTCTGGCCTAGTGTAGATTGGTCGACTTCACATACACCTTGAATTTCTTTGCTGATGTGTGCAGGTTGCGTCACGATGTTTTCCTTCACCATAGGAGCGTCGGCAAATGTACATATGAAATTCGAAAAACGATAAACACATTGGTACATGGCGGGATCGAACCCGGACCTCCCGATTAGAAGGCCAGTGCCGAGACCGCAGCGCCAACGACGCTCTTCACATACGGACGGAACACAACAATGCTTTTATCATTGTTATTATGGCGACAAACTTAGGTGGTACCGGTGGCTAGACAGGCGGGCTCAGAGCCCTTCCACCAACCAAATCGATCAGAAATATTTCTGCCCCCATGTGAAATCAAACCGCGGACCTCCCGATCATCACCCGGTAGACTGAACCATTAGACCGCGCAGGCGGTTGAAAATATAGACATTATGAAATATAAAATACAACCTTTTGGGATAGGACAGAGCCACATGATTCGAAGAGTTATTATGTGTTCATTTATAGAGCTCTAGAATAATCTTTGAAGCTACAACTGACCACGCGTTGCATTGGAAAAGATATTTTGTATAATGCAATCATATTTTTTTTCTCGTTTTAGATCCGCCGAGACCCTACGTAAAGCCGACAGCGATGCTGACTCTCACGGCGCAAGCTCATCTATCAAGCAACACAATGACCGTGGATGAACGGACGCAAACAGCTGACTTCGGTGAGCAATAAATAACATTTAGTCAGCTTAAGCGACTTTGTTTCCTGGTTGTGTCTATGTTGAAGACAATTTTCAAATATCTACTTACTTCCGTCGCTTCGTCACATTTGCGTGCAAATTAGATTCGGATTCGTGCATATTAGGATCAAAAACTGTTAATTTAAAGCGTGACATTATATTAATAGTTCTTGAACCGAGACCCTCAATCCCCATCCCCATAATTTTATTTGTTGATTGTTTTGAATCGTATCGGCTTATTTTCCCAAGTCTCTCCTAACTCCATTGTCGTAAAGCCGGCGCCAGACATGTGATCAAAGTTTCAACACACATTTTCGAAACTTTGAATCAACTTTATGTGCACAAATAGAAACGCCAATATGCCTGCCAGACTTGTTTTCAAATGATTTTCGGTCACAGTTAACGCAAAAATGGCTGACAGAATGGACGATTTCATTTATTTTGCTTTCGACAATGGTATTTTTTGGTATTACAAATAAATTAAGTACATTGTGGACCCTGTCGGGCACAGCAAAAGTAGGATGATTTTGTGGACGCCATCAGTCTGTTTTATTTGAGTGCCTTTAATTTTTTTCTTTCATTCTATAAATAATGTGAAATCTTCAATAAGAAGACGTGAATGGATGTCTAAACTTTATCGAAAGAGAACAAATTCGATAACTGCGTCTCCATTCCATTACTGACTCTCAAAATACATCTGCTCTGTTCAGCGGCGGACGCGTCACTAAACACTGCAACAAGTGTGGCAGGCCGTACAAACTTTGAACTTTGTTTACTTTGATTTGAGCACGAAAACCGACACATGATGGCAAACTACAACGAGGTGTTCAATCTTTGCACAAATATGCAAATGTCAGTGCCACACTTCGCTACTTTGTAGGTATTTGCATATTTGATCACATGTCTGGTGCCGGCTTAAAGACGGCACTAGAAATGTTATCAAAGTTTGAACACATATTTTCGAAACTTTGAATCAACTTTATGTGCACAAATAGAAACGCCAATATACTCGTACCTGCCAGACTTGTTTTCAAGTGATTCGGTCACAGTTACCGCAAAGATGGCTGACAAAATGGACGATGATTTTGTGGACGCGCCGTCAGTCTGTTTTTTGAGTGCCTTTTGTTTTTTCTTTCATTCTATAAATAATGTGTATTCTCTAAGAAGAAGACGTGAATGGATGTCTACACTGCATCGAAAGAGAACAAATTCCATAACTGCGTCATTACTCTACTCCATTAAAATACATCTGCTCTGTTCAACGATGGACGCGTCACTAAACACTGCAACAAGTGTAGCAGGCCGCACAAACTTTGGACTTTGTTTGCTTTGATGTGCGCACGAAAACCGACTCATAATGGCAAACTACAACTATGTGTTCAAATTTTGCACAAATACACAAATGTCAGTGCCACACTTCGCTACTTTGTAGGTATTTGCAAATTTGATCACATGTCTAGCGCCGGCTTAATGATGATAATATTGATTCGAGCATTGCTGTTTCGACAAACAAGTAAAATATCTACTTGTTCTGAGATTGGAACCCAGGAAAAGTTCCCTTCCATCTTAGAACTTATCGTCACTGAGCATCTGGGAAATTAATTTTAATATAGGTATATAATCGCAATCGTCACTGCGAATTTCTGTAAAAATTATACGAATTATACCAAAAAATTGGGTATATTGTCCAGTAAAGGATGTAGTATAGGTACATAACCAATTTCCAAATTCAACGGCAAGTTTATTTTTATTTATGTATTTAACACAAGAAATAAAAATAAACTTGCCGTTCCAACATACAGACTTCAAAAAACTAGAGGCTCGTTTATGGAGAAATGTAAAACTTTTTACAACAAAGTTCACAGTGGGTACTGACTTGCCTTTTCATAAGTTTAAATCGCATTTGAAGGAAACTAATCAGTAATATTATAAAGTCGAAGCTGTTAGTCTATGTTAATATTATAAAGGGGGAAAGATTTGATTGTTTGTTTGCATTGAATAGGCTCCGAAAGTATTGGACTGATTTGAATAACGTAAACAATATTGTTGTATTTGGTAACGACAGTAAGAAAAGAACTGACACATCTAATCTTGTAGCAGAAGTTGAGCTCAAACTTTTGATTTGAGGTCAGCTTTCAATTATCGACCCTGTAACAATACAGAGAAAAAAAATTTGCCCTTACTGGTTTTCTTGCTGGTTCTTTCCAGTATAAGGTCTATTTGAATAAACTATATTGAATTTGAATATATAGAACATGGATAAAATGAAAGTGTATGATAAATAATTATTTCTGAATATCATTTTATTACATTAGACCATATATGATACTTATATTACAATGTAATTTAATGTAATTATTAACAAGGCTGTTCAAGACTTATGGCAGTATAAGTTGAGATCGTTTGCTTTCCCGAAAACGAAAGAATGAAAAAAATAGTACACAATATTTTCGTCATAATATTTTATAGTATTTTCTACGCCGATTCAATAATATATCAGTCTTACTACAAACATTAATTATAGGATGACTATTTTAAAGTATCAAATAGGCACCTCCTACGCATAAGGTCATAACTTTTTTGACTAATTTAGATTTTTATTACTATACGCTTATTCTTTAATGTTTTCGTTAAGTTAGATTTAAATAATTTTAAATAAATCGAAAAATTTGGAGTAGCTTATAGTCTTATCACTCAAACGCTAACATGCAAATGGTCGCTCCTTTTGTTCCGACGATTTGCATGGGGACGTTCGCCCAATACGCAAACTAATCACAGGTCGTTACTCGCATCATACGATTCATACGACGTTTGACACCGGTGTACGAGTGGACACTTTAAATGTTCGAAAAAATAGGAAACTAGTTGCTTTTTGTATATATGTTACTTTTTCGTAAAATAAACAAAAAATTGCTTCGTATACGATCTTCCTAGATGTTAGATTAAGTGATAACTAGTAAATTTCACCCAAACAAAACTTTCACAGTTGAAGAAAATATCCGAAATGGTATATTGTTCTTTTTTTTTACACTTTACTTATTAGTATCGATCTATTTATACATAATAATAAAAGTATAAATTAATATAATTACATTTTTTTTTTACTTCTGCAATTGTTTTACAGAAATAAAGTTCCACGCATACAGACGTAACTTCAAAGTTTAGATTTTATTCGTTTTCTTTTGGCTTTATAGATAAGTAGTTACGTTACGTAATTATTTTTTGTCGTAACTAAGACATACAACCTTATGCGCCAAATAATTAACAGCCGTATCTCGAATATACGACTATACCTATGCAATGGCTAATAATAAATATACGACTTTATGCACTAAAATTATTTTAAATATAATTATTTATCGTCAGCGAAAATAGCTGCAACTTCCCTATTTATATCGCAATAGTACTCCTAAATCCCCTACTGAGTAGAAAGACTTCAAATGGAAATACCTTAAAAAATCAGGTAAACTTAGGTATATGAGTAGAAATAGAGTTAAGAGCAGAGCTGTAAAAACGAGTTAGAGTATCACTGGTCATTTAAATCCTTATAAAAATGGTGGTGGTTATAAAATCCTTTTCCTTCATTTTGTCGGCTAAAACTCTTCACAACTTTAAATCCACAGAAACATGAATGCCCTTTTCCCCTCATGGTTGTGGTGGTACGAAAATTGTAATCATGGATGGTGAATTCAAACAAGGTGTGATGCAACATGTGAAAACTTTTAAATCTGTCTAAACTCATTATGTTCGCAAAAACTAGCAAAATTTATCTAGATAGAGATTTAACATTCACTAAAATGTATGCATTCATAATATTTTATGTATTATGAAACGATACGTTATTAGAAAGATATTTGTGTATAGGTACAGACAACATCACACTTCTATATTGAAGTCGGTGCCAAACGATGATCTCCTAGAAAGTGTTAAAATTTGTCACCGACTTCAATATAGAAGTGTGATGTTGTCTGTACCTATTCTTATATTATTTTTAACTTTTCAGTGTTTTTGCTTTTTAGTTTTTACGGCGGTTCAATTTTTTGTTAAAAAGTTTTTATGTTATATTTTTTTGTGACTTTCATCTATTAATTTTACAATCAGTGAGTGAATCATCAATTATCCCCCGTTTTTGTACCTTTAGGGTTGGAATTATTTTTTCAAATTTAAATGGGGCCACTCTCGGGGTATACCCTTTCCAATAAAAAAAGAATCATCAAAATCGGATCACTCTGTAAAAAGTAATGCGTGGTCATTGAACACAATTAGTGAGTAAATCAACAATAATTTCCTGTTTTCCTACCCTTAGGGTAGGAATTTTTTTTTTTCAAATTTAAATGAGACACCCTCGGGGTATACCCTTTCCAATAAAAAAATAATCATCAAAATCGGAGTTCTCTGTAAAAAGTTACGCGTGATCATACATTAAAAAAAATACGCGTCGAAATGTGTACCTCCTCCGTTTTTTCGTCGGTAAAAAATATTAAGCATGAACAGCCCTATGATATGTAAAGAGAAAACATGCGAAATAAAAGAGAAGGACAAACAGGAAGCAAAAAAGAGTGAAGGCAGACTATTCAACGCATGTTTTGATTTTTTACTGTATTATTTCACTGTCTTTGATTTAGCTCGTCGGGAAGGATATGGCATGAACAACGGGAAACAATGGGATCATGTGAAATCGTTATAGTAGTTTACTTATAATTATACAGCCTTGTTAATAAAAATCGCCTATTCCCTCCTTAATCCGAACGTACTCTCGGAGTAGTTACTACCAGTTTAAGCTAGGAGTAGCTTTGTGTTTATAACATTATTAATAAACACGGAGTAAGCTTAGACTAGCAAAGCCTTCCTTATTCTCGGATTAACGCGTATGTTATGGCAACCCTTGCAATTTAAAAGTAAAAAGAATGAGTCGGTGAACGATTTGAGCATCGTGTGACAGACAGAAATACATGAGATGACAGTTTTTTCTGTTTTTTTCACCTATTTCAGTTTGAGATTGTCTTTCAAGGTTATTTTGTGGTTATTTTGTTCGCGATTTGTGATCGCAATATTGCAAAAACATGACAAATTCAATTTCTTCGATTTCGCTGATCAACATCAATTCTGTTGATATTGTACTCAAATATTGAACGCAACCTTGTGGCTGAACGCTACAATAGAATGTTATATTTTTTAAGCTATGTTAATTTTTTTTCTCTTTAAGATGATTTTGCTGAATAGATGGTACGTTTCTTTTGTCATTTGAGATTTTTTATTTATTTGGCCCATATTCCAACAGGTTATGGGCCCAGACAGTGTAAAATAAAATTTTTCACGATAATAAATACTCTGCTGCAATGTCAGATGTAGAAAAAGAAATTCCAATGGAAAGTAGTATGGAAGCACCTGGTGCTCACCAAAATGGCGTTGTTACTACTACTACTTCAATGTCGAATATTGTAATTGAAAAACTGCAAGGTGTGCGAAATTACTCAACATGGATGTTTCAAATGAAACTACTACTAATTGATTATGGTTTGTGGTCGTGCATTGAAGGAAATGACTCCAAAAACGATCAGCGAGCTTATGCAAAAATATGCCTTAATATAGATAGCTGTTGCTACCCACATGTGAAGCGTGCAAAGACATCTAAGGAAGCGTGGGACAATTTAAAGAAGGCATATGAGAATACGGGCATTAGTCGCAGATTGGTTTTAAAAAGAAAATTATACAAAATATGTCTTTCAACCTTTAATACAATTGAAAAATATATAACCGAAATCATGTGTATTTGTCAAGAACTAGATACTATGGGATCTCCCATAGAGGACAGAGAAATAGCCGAAATTATGTTAATTGGTTTAACTGAAGATTTTGACCCACTTATTATGGCTATTGAAGGTATGCAATGTGTTCTTACTTCTGATATGGTGACAAAAAGGTTAATACAAGGCAACTACAGACGAACAGAACAAAATACAAGTGATGACTGTGCTTTGGCAACCAAAGGTGTCAAGAACAGAAGGAGATTTGTTCCGGTTTGTCATCATTGTCACAGAGAAGGTCACATTCGTCCAAAATGTCCCGAATTGAAGCGTTCTATTACAGCGTTGGCTACAAATGTTTCACAAAGAAGAGATATTGCCACTGTAGAAGACAATGTACCTAATGTGGCTTTAAGTACAAGCATTTGTAACAGTTCTGAATGGTTAGTAGACTCAGGGTGTACAACACATATTTCAATGCGTAAAGATTGGTTAAATAATTTCATTAATAATAATAAGTCTACTATTATTGTAGCTAACAACGAAAAATTATATAGTTGTGGTTCTGGGGATGTCAGTGTCACTTTAAATAATAGTACAAAGAAAACTATTTCAGATGTTGTGTATGTGCCTAATATTGCAGCTAATTTATTGTCAGTTCATCAAATAACCCAAAAGGGATATACAGTTGTTTTTGATGCTAAAGAATGCAAAGCTTATTTAAGAAATGATGTATATGTTAATGGTCCTTGTATTTTTACAGCATCTAACTATAATGGTGTCTACAAGCTCAATCAGCAACAGCAAATGCGTCCACATGTTTATGTTTGTGCAGATAATGAAATAGTACGGAATAATCACTCTCAATTTAATTTTGAAGATGATGCAGAACTTTGGCATAAACGGCTAGGACATCTAAGCTATAAAGGTATGATACTATTACGTGATAGTCTTGCAAATGGCATTTCATTTAAATCACAAAATATGAAACCTTGTATTGCTTGTATTGAGGGGAAGCATGCTACTAAAAGTTTTCCAAAAGGTAAATCTAAACGTGCTATCCAAAAATTGGAATTAGTGCACTCTGATTTATGTGGTCCCATGCCAATACCGTCATGGAGTAATGCTCGTTATATACTTACATTAACTGACGATTATACTCGTAAAACATTTGTTTATTTTTTGAAATCAAAACAACAACATGAAGTTACTGAAAAAATAACTGAATTTAAAAATATGGTTGAAAATCAAACTGGTTTAAAATTAAAAGCTGTGCGAACAGATAACGGACTAGAATATTGTAATCAGTCATTACAAAAATTCTTTAGTACACATGGAATTATCCATGAGACTACGATACCTTACTCCCCCCAGCAGAATGGAGTTGCAGAGCGACTTAACAGAACAATAATAGAAAAAGCTCGTTCAATGTTGCGTTACTCTGGTCTGGATCAGCGGTATTGGGGAGAAGCTGTTTCTACTGCTGTATATTTAAAAAACTTAAGTCCCACTAATGCAGTAAAAAATGCTACTCCTGAACAATTATGGTCTGGTACAAAAGTTGATTTAAATGGTTTGAGAGTATTTGGTTGCAAAGTATATGCGTTGACACCTGAAATACAGCGACGAAAATTGGATGCTAAATCTAAGCCCTATATTATGCTGGGATATTGTGAATATTCGAAAGGTTACAGATTAGCTGATCCTTTACGACCTGGAAAAATGATAAAGGCCAGAAATGTGATATTTCTAGAAAATGTGCCTGGCATTATGATAAATCCTAATAGTCCTAATGTTATTGGCCCCATGAATGTTCACAATACTACTAGTATCAATCAATATGTCTCAGATAGTGATACATATGTTCAACCTTTAAATGTTGAAACCATTGAACAATCTATCTCATCAGAAATTAATTCTGATTCTCGCGATATGAACATTTCCCATGGTAGTATTGAATCATTCTGTGAACAAAATCCAATTAATTCTGAAAATGTACATGATCAATCATTTGAATCATGCCAAATGAATTCTGATTCTAATGATAGTATGGATAATGCTTCATTAGATGCTACATTAATAGAAAATGTGCCTAGTATTGAACAAAATGATTCCAATGTAAATGTAACTCACAGATCCACTCGGCAACGCCGTCAACCAATTTGGATGAAAGATTATATAGTTAATGATAATGATAGTCATGATGTGATGTTATGTGTTGAGCCCAAAACTTATTTTGAAGCCATGTCCTGTAAGGATAATACGAAATGGAAATTGGCAATGGATGATGAATATAATTCACTGATTCAAAAGGATGTTTGGGATCTAGTAGACAGGCCAAAGGATAAAAATGTGATTAAATGTAAATGGGTGTTTAAAGAGAAAAGAGATGCAAGTGGAAATTTTGAAAGATTTAAGGCAAGGCTAGTGGCTAGAGGTTTTACACAACGGCAAGGTTTAGACTATGATAAGACTTTCTCACCTGTGGTACGACACTCAACTCTGAGATTATTGTTTTCAATAGCTGTGAATAGAGATATGGACATAGATCATGTTGACATTAGTACAGCATTTTTAAATGGTAGATTAGAGGAGACAATTTATATGGAGCAACCACAGGGATATGAATGTGATGGGATTAATAAAGTCTGTTTATTAAAAAAGGGTATTTATGGTCTGAAACAGGCAAGTCGTTCTTGGAATTTAAAGGTAAATGAAGTTTTAGATAAAATAGGTTATAAACAATCACAATGTGAGCCTTGTGTCTTTATAAAAAGCATTGGTGAGAAAGTGGTTATAATAGCTCTTTATGTCGATGATTTTTTTTTATTTAGTTCTGATAGGGAAGAAAAACAAAGATTGATTGATACATTAGGTAACTGCTTTGAAATTAAAGTTTTAGGTAATGTTAAAAATTGTTTAGGAATGAAAGTAGAGAGGGACAGAGCGCTGGGGTGTTTAAAACTATCTCAGGAAGAGTACACAAAGCATTTACTTGAACGGTTTGGCATGGAAAATTGCAAATCAGTATCTACTCCTATGGATGTAAATGTACAATTAGATAAAACAGACAAATATGATGAAAAATACCCTTATCAGGAATTAGTAGGAGGATTGATGTACCTAGCCGTTTGTACTAGACCAGATATTGCATTTGTGTGTAGTAAATTGGGGCAATACAATAATTGTTATAATGAAACTCATTGGCTGGCTGCAAAAAGAGTCTTACGATATTTAAGTGGAACTTTGTCTTATAAATTAGAATTCAAAAAGGGATCAGAGAATATAGAAATATATACTGATGCTGATTGGGCTAATGATCTTAATGATAGGAAATCATATACAGGATTTGTAGTTAAACATGGCAGTAATTGTATTAACTGGGAGTCTCGCAAGCAACAATCTGTTGCATATTCTAGTACTGAGGCTGAGTATTATAGCCTAGGAGAGGCTGTAAAAGAAAGTAAACATCTTAAAAATTTCTTTCAAGATATTTTTAATTTTAATATTTGTCCTGTAACTATTTATAACGATAATCAAAGTGCTCAGAAAATTGTAGAAAATAACTATAATCATCGTAGAACTAAGCACATAGATATTCGCTATCATTTTATAAAAGATGCTGTAAATTGTAATACTGTAATAATAAAATATAAACCTACAGAAATTATGATAGCGGATGTTCTTACAAAACCTCTCGCTAGATTAAAACATAACATGTTTGTTAAAGACCTTTGTTTAGTTAACTAATTTAGTATAGAATATATTATTTACTACTAATGAATAGCATATAAAATAGTAGCATTATATTTTGTAACATTGAAAACATAATTATCACTTTGATTTTGTTATTATTTGAGTAAGGGGAAGTGTTGATATTGTACTCAAATATTGAACGCAACCTTGTGGCTGAACGCTACAATAGAATGTTATATTTTTTAAGCTATGTTAATTTTTTTTCTCTTTAAGATGATTTTGCTGAATAGATGGTACGTTTCTTTTGTCATTTGAGATTTTTTATTTATTTGGCCCATATTCCAACAAATTCATCTAAATAATAGTCACTTTCCATTTTAATACAATACTAAAATTAACCACACCAACAATAAACACAAATTCGCTCAATTCGACTGTGGAAAATAAAACGGTCGCCATCTAATGACAAGATACGTGTCAAAGTTGACAAATTATATATAGATTTACGCAAAGACAACGCTACTCCAACCTTAATCTGTCGCTAAACTAGGTAGCTAGCAGGTATAACATTTACTCCGAGAGTAGAGTTGGATTAGCTTACTCCTTCCCTACTACGTGTTTATTAATATAAAAAATGTTTACTACTGACTTAATACTCGGAGTAAAGTTACTCCTGCCTTAGTCTACGTTTATTAATAAGACGGTAGAGTTTAGAGTAGGATCTGGTGCCAAAGAGTTTCGATTTTGGTCTAATATTAATAATTGCGCTGACCAAAATCGTAACAGCATAGTATTTTTTCATTTTATACTTACTTTTCAAAGAAATAGGAGTTAAAATAACTCATACATTTTTAGCACTTGGTCTTACACAAAATTATGTATTCTTTATGTACATAATTTAACGTAATGCCTGTGGCATTTTCTTCCAGTCAACCTTAGGGTGGTGCAGAAAAGGGAGATGCGGTAGATATACCGAGAAATGGAACAGCTTATTAAGATTATTATATTACATGCATATAACATACAATTCTACTACATAAATAAAATAATTAAAATAAACTAACATATATCTAAAATGCCTACGACCAACGAGATAATTGCAATGTTTTGATTGCAGATCATTGATTTACTACCAAACGTAGATAGAGCGCTTCATACAAAAACGCGCTTGAAATCTGTCACCTAATCGACTATACATTTGTACTCGCTGATATATACTTGAATATGCACGCCCGAATGAAAATTACCATAGAGAAAGTACCGTATTTATCGAATTCAACCTTATTCTGCATTATTACGGCAACTATTTTAAGTACAACCGTGGGAAGTTACATCATTTCATAGCTAGCCACAGATCAATCGACGTTTTAGTAATTGCTACAAGAAAGCATCAACTTTGTACTTTCAAACATAATGCTTGAAATTGCTTATCGCGTTGTCGCTCCAACGCATGAATGAGATAACACATCGTGATACGACTCGCCCGTGCGAGCGAGACGATTGTGATGTACTGACACTGATGCGAAGCAACATGTTTATGATTAAAATAATTGTTTTTGATTGGTTTCTACGTATAAATCGAATATTTGAATACATGATAAGATGTGTAATGACTTTACTTACGCAAAATATGAAATCCCGTCTTTTTGCTGGCGTTTCTGGCTATTGTTACCACAACTTTTGAATGAGCACTTCGGCATGTTGACGTGCCGACAGCTATTCACTTACTATGGAAAAGAATGCACGAGTCGCGATTGAGCAGTTCTTCACCGGCCCACTTTTCGATCGTTCATGCCTTATCTACGTTTGGTAGTAAATCAAGGTTGCCGATGCCTAAAAAAATCATTTTTGTTGTTCAAAATGCCTTCGCAATTTATTTTTGAAGCTATGCTTGCTTGGGGGCGTTTCTTGCCTCTAGAGGGAGGGCGTTCCATAAAAGAATAGGTTGGACAAAAAAGGATGAGTGAACAATATCAGAGCGATGAGGAGGAACTATGAGAATACCATTGAAGGCAGAACGAAGGGTTTTGTTATGAGAGGTAAGTACATAAGTTCTGAAAATGTGTCTTGAGGTAGGAGGGTGTGTTAGGGTTATGAAGTAAGAAGTATAATGTTTAAAGCTCTCATCTGCCTACGCTGCCGAATACAGTCAGTGACAAAATTAAGAAATACAAATGAGTACTCTTTTTGTGGTATTAATAATGACATAGGATTGGTGATTAGCTTCTAATAATAATAAGAAATCTCGCTAATTAATCGAATGAAAGCTCCATTTTTCTGTCATCATCAGTGAAAGCAACATTAATACAAAATTCTTACCTCAATTACCTTATTGTGGTTCATTGTTAAATAAATACACATTTTTCATCAAAAAGCACGTGTTTCTTTATGCGTTCGATCATTGAATCATAATTAGTTAAGTAATCATTTGTTCCAATTTGTTGGTGGTCCGCTTGGCTACTCGTACCAATTGCGTTTACCAGAACCCAGAATCGCTTTAACAACAACGCTAACAGCATTGTTGTGTTACAATCAATGGTAAGGTAGCCACGTGTCTCTCTCTCTCTCTCTCTCTCTCTTTCTTTCTTTCTCTATTTCGCTCTAATTGATTCTAATTTCAGCGACCTATTTAAAGAATAGTGAGTAATTTAAAGGCACAAGACATAAAAAAACCTCGAGTGTAACATACCACTTTTCACCTCGACTGGCAATAAAAGCAATCCTTCTCATTCAATTTAATCTCACTCGTTCGATTTATATCTTGAATCCTCGTACTGAAGTAAAACGGATTTTTTTTGTTAACTGATTCATGTAACTTAAATATCGAAAACAAATAAAATTGTCGAAATTCATTGTAATAAAAACAATATTATTACACCGAATGTTATACCTGTCTGTAATTTACGTTTGACTCTAAACAAATGAAGCTCTTAAATGAATTAGAACAATATGTCTCAATCCATAGAACTCCTTTTCGAGAACCTACATAGATAGGCTCTTCAGGTAGGGCAGTAGGTGACTTAATGAGTTTTGTATCTATATATTATGTTCAAGTTGTTGTAATCATGTGGTTAGGTCGCATCACATCTATTCTGCGTGCTCAAAAATATAAAGCAGACAGCCATCTTAACAATAAAAAAATATCAGTTTGTTTTATCAAAACGAATTAGAAATAGTCCTATTATGTAATAATACCCATAGTTTTACAACTTCAATTGTATTATTACATTGTTTTGTTGCTATGAATAAAATGGCTAAGAATAGAATGGTTGACTACGAACTTTTTATCAAAAGTACTCTGTTTTTATGACCATTGCTGTTATCAAGACGGTAAGTAAGACCAGAGGCAGTGTTAGATAATTTGACTGACAGGTATTTTAGCTACCGATTTCTATTATCTCTTTACTATTATCGAAGACACGGTATGTTCCACTTATCTAATACACACAAACAAATCAAGTCCGTTACTAGTACACTCACAAACGTAACTACGTCATTTCCAAATTAAAGGCAATCAGGTGTAGAAAACACATTTAGTAAACAAGACCCAATGGGCTCGGTCGTTCAGATACTTTGTAATATAATCGTTAGTTTTAAACTCAATCAAAGACTAATACAGTGTTCAAGTACACTGTTAAGTAATATAAGTGAGTTGTGTACTTAAGATGTCAGTATCTTCTGATTCTGCGCCGAGTTTACATTCTGATCAAGATTTAGAAGACTCCAGAGATTCTAGCTGTGCTGTGTTTGTGGTAAATATACCACAAAGAAATGATAGCAAAGTAGCGTCAATAACATCTCATGGTGTTGAAGATATACTTTCTGTCAATACCAGTTATAGCGGGCCCGATAATGTCTATCAAGACATTAAACCAGACGTGTTATCAGCAATACCACCTACATTTGCACAAGATTATAACTCACGGGACTCTACAGGATTCAGCATCCAAGATATTTTGGGACTGCAACAACCTTACAATTCAATTAATAATCCAGATGAATTGGAACCCAAATATGATTACCAGATACCTGTGTATGAAAATATCAGTAATAGCTCATTCAACAACAATGAGTCGGTTACCGAAGAAATAATGTCGGACAATTGTCTTGATAAAACCGACAGCAGCAACGTTTTTAATTCTCCCGTGCAAAATATCAATGACGTTATTTACGATAGAAATTTTGCAACTCAGGAACCAGTTCGTTACAGTACAAGAAGCGGTTTGGATGGTGACATTATTAAAGATCCTGGAAAAATGAACGACGTTCATGATTCTGGTTTCCCAAATCAGGTAAATGTCGCAGTATAAGCAATTTTTGACTTTAGGTACAGTTATTAGAGTATTATTGTCAAGTTATTAAGTTAGTTGTGGTGAATGTGATTTACCACAAAGTAACCGGATTCCTAATGACAATTTAATTTGAGTGTTAGACGTAATTAAAAATTGGTTTCACCTGAGCTATTTATATATCAAACTTGGTGAAGTCTGGACGTTGATTTGATTTTTTTTTGTTGCAGAATATTACTTGGAACAAGGGTTTACAAGTAAATTCGATTGTCAGGACTACCTCGTCATTAACAGACGGTAAGGCTATTGTTTATTGTTGTATAAGTACACTGTTTTCAGTATTTCTTCCAAAAAATTCTGAATTAATATTTTAAAATTAAATAATTTAAAACTCATAGTTACTTGTTCATCAAGATAGCAAAGTTATTAATTGCGAGTAGCCTTGAATGGAATCACAAGCGTAGCGAATAATTATAACTTAAACGAATAATATAGAGCATAGTGAGTGATTTAAAGGCGTAACATGCGTGACTTTAAAATAAATCGCGAGTGTAACATACAACTTGTCACCTCTACAAAAGCAATATTGTGGGCAAGCTGACAATTGAGAAAATAGTTAAAACATTTCTTCGGATCCGAATAATTTCAAAAGAATCACTCTTACTCACTGCAAACTGCTGCGAGTTTTTAAGCAGCAAAATGGTTGCTTTGCGTATTAAAGAGATGATACGAACCATTATTATACTCTTGGGACCTCACAGGAAGCATTAAAATTAAAAATAAATGCAGCTTTAAACCCATAAAAATTATTCATGGCGATATATTTATCTTTTAGAATGTACAAAATTAATTGTATTTTTAGTGACAGTTTCAAAAATATAATAAGAAACTGTTTTTTCTAAAGTACAGGATTGAGAGTAATGATTGTTTATTATTTATTACAGATAATATGTCTACAGAACCATCAACGTACCAAAAAAGCTTTACAAAACGTGCAAGAACTGCATACACTAGTTCCCAACTTGTAGAATTAGAAAATGAATTTCACCAAAACCGTTACCTTTGTCGGCCAAGAAGAATTGAATTAGCTAACTACTTGCAACTGTCAGAAAGACAGATAAAAATATGGTTTCAAAATAGAAGGATGAAATATAAAAAAGATAACAAACACAACAAACCTTCATCCTCAGTTGAAGACAACAGCCCCTCAAGCTCGAAGGAATTGTCTTCAGTTCAAGAACACGGTCGGAGTTGTAGTGGACACGACAGACACAGAAGATTATTGACAGACAGCCACGCAAATCACAAAGTGTATCTGCCAACTACTGATACAATTTCGAGACCACCAGAATATTCGCTCGGAACTTTAAAATCTGTGATAAAGAGTCCTCAAACCAACTTAGAGTTACCATCGTATACACCAAACTTGTCTTATTCGTCATATTATCCCGCTGCGAGCAGACCCAGTTACTCATCGATGCCCGAAGTTTATCGATACTCTGCCGATGAGTCATTGCAGCCGAATTCGAGTACTTTGTCCACGTTGGCCTCTGATAGCTACGTGCCGAACGGAATGAACTTGAAGCTCAGTGACGACATATCGAGGTATGCAGCCGGGCCACCTTATTATAATCCACTGTCCACAGGAGTGTTACCTCCGCCAACAGCGGATACCTATGGATTTAGCTCTCTTACAGCACCAACATACGAAGATAGTGGTGTACAATCAAGAACTTCTGGCTTACCATTACCGACTGACCCATATTTTTCATATCTTCCATCATCAGATACGAGCAGTCAGCCTAATACAACACCGTCTAGTAGCAAGTTTTCTTCATCATACATTTCTCTGTAAATGAATTTCGGATATTTAAAAGAGCAGTTAAAGTGTGTTTTATGTCAATTGTTTATATATTGAATATAGTGCATATTATCAAAATTGTGAGTGTGTGTATGAAATTGTATACTTAAATAGTTATAAGTTGCGCTAAATAACTAGGGCTGTTTATTGTAATTCGTTATTAGTTCATATTTTTGAAAATTTTTTTGTGCCAAAAGAAGTCGTTCGACAAATTTCCATACTTATGAGTAATTGTAAGCTCAAATTAAATTTAAAAAATTCGATATTTGTTAAATTATTCATTTTGAGGTACTTATCGCCACTGATTTAAATAAAATAACATTATCATGTTTGAAATCCAATTCCTTTAAATAGTTCCAGAAATATTGGAAATAAAAGAAATTAAGGCAATTTCACGTAATTCATATTTCGTAACTGAACCATCACCTAAGTACCATTAATGTAGCAATTAGCTAATCCATAATTACTCATCAATAAATTCGATGTTAAGGGCTTCTTTTAACAAAATACAAAAATTATTAAAATGTTTTCATCAATTTAGAATAACCCGCAATAAACTAAAATATACAGTCCACAGTAAACCGAACCCAAAAGCTTTATTTTCTTTGTGAATTCAAAAATTTTATTTAATATAAACACAACATAATTTTGTGATGTAAGTCACTAAATATTCTAAGTAAATTATTATGAATGATGCAAGGCGTAGAAAAATTATATTTTTCTTTTTGTTATTGTTTTATTAGATTTTAAATAAGTAAATAAACAGTCTACTTAACTGTATTTTTTTTAACTTAACTGTATTTTTATTCTGTAATTTTTTCCTAAATTCTAAGCCCGTTAAATACATTATGTTAAACGTTAAAAGTAATACAACCAATTGTTTTCATTGGTTGTCCTTTCTAAGCTACTTTCCAAAAATTATTATTCATACTACCGTTCGTTATATCAATCACAAGAGACCCGCTGGTAGGTAGGAGGCCTATACTACTCAATAAAAAGGGTTTTGGGTCGACACCCCCAGTGGGTACACCCAACCTGGTGTAGGGAGATAATGAATTGATCTCAGATACAACCGGGTTAAAAGCCACAGTGAGATAGATGCCCCGTTTTAAAAAAACTCAATAATCCAAACTTAACACTAAGAATTAACAATAATAACAATAAAGACTGCTTTGGCTTAACAAAGAATAAAGGAGATTAATAAGACTAAGAATTTCGTCGGGGCGGAAAGAGCTCGCTGGCCTAGTTGGTCAAGACGTCAACACGGTATGTTGGAGACGCCGGTTCAAATCCCGTCCGAGAAGAAATTTTTTCTTTATCGATTTTATTCATTTAATTAATAGTCAAGATACAGAGGCCCGTCACATAATTCTCCGCAGGCTGTCATGAGGAACAAATGTCTCGCGGTGCTTGTGATTAGATTATAATCACACTGGGGGCGACAAATACTTTAAAAATTTAACAGGTACATAAGTATCTGCCGTTGTGTAACTTTTTAAGTTGACATAAATTTTGTTGGATTATAATAATATATTATAACAATGCACAGCACAGGTTCGTGAACTGTATACCAAGGTGTGAGTTATAAGTCTTGTTTTTAGTTTCATTCGGTCGGGTTTCTTCCGCCATGGGTGGGTGGGGGCGTCGGGCATTGATTGCCCCTTGCCAGGGCATCTACTCGTTCTCTCGTGTTGGGCGCATCACGTAGTGACGGGCCCCTCTTCGCCACCCCTCTGTGCTGCGACTCCAGGATCGAGTCACTGCCCTCCGCGGTGAAGCACACGGGGTGAGAGAGTCTTGCCCCAGGCCCAGCGAGCGCCGGCGAGCAGGCCGCGGCTTACACTGCCCCCGGAAGAGCAGTAGGGGAGGAGGGGGCCATTGGTCGTCGTGGGGTAGTGGTGTCGCTTAGGCCAGTCACGCGCGCGAGCAGTGGGGTCCCGCGGCAGACTACAAGCCGTAAGCGACACGAGGTCTGGTCAGGTGGTGCGTCGCCAGCGAAGTCGCTGACGAAGCGCAGTCTTCGCCGAGGTGGGTCGCCTCGTCGTGAGGATGCAGCTGGTGATGGTGGTGGTAACGGTGGTGGGGCACGATCTCTCTCTAGGCGACAGCAGGTCGCGGGGAAGCGCTCGTCCGGAAGAGTCTGTAGGCCTGGGAACATAAGGAGCAATGTTGTGGAGTTGGAGGTGGGGCCAATAACAGAATGGTGGCCCCAATTTTTGGACGTATAGAGCCCTTAGTGGCCCTATATACATAAAAATGTCAGTATATTTTAATAATGTTCTGTTATATTTAAATTCTTTTTTGATGTCATTTTCAATGGTTTTAACATTTTGTAGGGCATTTATACCCTGATAGTGCTAGTATGATTTTATTAGCTTTCGGAATTATAGGCAAAAAAGACCCATAACGAAGCCCGCGTCTACGCATTCAGACCATTGAAATTAACTTAAATAAAAAAATATTGATGGGAAACGAAATTTATTTTTAGGTTTTATAAAACAAACTGCCAAAAGTACTACGCAAAGTAACGCGCGCTCGCGCGCTACGGATATCGACTCTGCGTGAGTCAGCGCCTCAGCAGTTCGTGGCGTCAAAAGACAGCGTCCGTTGTAAATACATTACACGTTGTAAATTAAAAACTTTATTTGTTAATAAATATTGATTTTTTTATGTTCCGTTGGACGAAAATTAACAAATAATGTTAGAAATTAACAAATAATGTTAACAAATAAGTGAAATTTTTTTTTTCGGGGTTTTTATACCAAGCTGTTTGTTTGGTATAAAAACCCCGAAAAAAAAATTGTCACTTTAAACTTTAATATCTCGGTAACTATTAATTTTCCAAGTATGGTCTAGAAGCTAAAAATAATATTGACGATGGGTTCAATACGTGGGTTTCAGCTTCGTGTTGGGTTTTTTACACCCGTTATAATGTTGTTAGTATTAATATATCTTATAAGCAGGTTTGTTTATTATTGTCTATGACTTAATTGGATCGCATCTACACTGCATGCTTCTATCCTTCTTTACATTTAATGGTGGATTGGTGGAGTATCTATCCCATTCCATACAAGTGGGTTTAAATGTTCTGTAAAAAGCTAATTTTCGCAAAATGTAATTGTTTTTATATCAACAAAAATAATATCATAAAAGATAACACTAGCTATATTGAACATATTCATGGTAAATTTTTTTTTTTAACTTGAAGACCATTGTATAAATTAGGACATCAAACCCCGGTAATACAAATTCAAATCCAAAAAAAATTAAAATTTTTGGTGTTATTCACCTGGTAGCTACTATCTAACACTACTTCTAAATGTAGCAGATGAGTAATTCTTCGCGACAAATATAAATAATCTAAAAGACTACAACATTATAAAGCGACATCATAAAAAGGAGGAGGTTCACAATTGTTACCTCATAACTATCATTTAACTAATCTGGAAATTTATTTTTTTCTTTGAGAGGGTATACTTCCTAACTGGTCCCATTGTCGCCTAAGTCAGGATCTGGTGATGAGGTTTCAGGAAAATAAGGGAAACCCTTAAATTTTATAGGCATGTGCAACGTGTTTCGTGTTTGTTTCTGAAACTATCCAGGTATTTGCGTATAGTAGATAGTCATGAGCCGAGCTGATGATGGACGGATGCTTGACTTTTAGGAGCTAGAAGTTAGTTTTTCTTTAAATACAATAGGCGCGTATTGAGCCTCCGTTGTATTTTTCAAAATGTAAATTCGTATAAAAACCTACTTCAGAAATACAAGAGCTCAAAAATAATATAATAATACAACATCGTATTTTTTTATTTTGAAATCGGTGCCAATTTTTAACTCGCACCGACTTTAAAATAAAAAATGTTATTTTTTGAAGTCGATTTAATTTTTTTGTTAAATATGTTTTTTGTGCAACGTAGACTGAACATGAACTGAACTGAACATCTCTCTGTTAGATAGTATGTACTTCCTACGCATTAATAAACAAAGTTTAAAGTAATATTTCTCAAAAACCGGAAATGTCACAAAAAAACATAATCACAAATCACAATAAGTGGCAAGTAATTTGTTTATCAGAAATTGTAACTACAGCCACAGGCCTATTAACACTCAAGCATAATGCATTGTCCATTTGCTTAAGTTTAAATATTGTTTCCTAAAAATTTGTAATTAACATTGATGTTAATTTGTGCTAAGTGTTGTCATTAATTAAAAAATAGTCTAACGAAGAATATTCATTCACTATTTAAATAAATGGAAATGCGAATATTGTTTTACTTTCATTATGGATTGCGTATAAGTTAAACCTTTGAATAGGCAGAGCAGTGTCATTGGAAATGTCTCATCAACTTTCCAACTTGCAAAACTTTGGCCAGTCTCAACAAAAACAGGTGAGCACTAAAATCTTAAAAGTCCCGCGATTTTTTTATGTCGTTTTTACCTGATCAACATTTAAAACTTCACACACACATAGCGAACGCTTTCAAATAATATCCTGGTCAACATTAAATATTTCAACTATTGATTAATTCTAATTATACAAAGTTACAGTCTCTCTCTTCTACCTTAAAAATAAGGGAGTTCTATCTATTTCTTTTACATGTTTTTTGTTGTATTTGGATTCTTAAAAATCCTTTTAGCAATCAGCCAATGGATAAGCTCATTAATTTGAATATCCATAAATAAAGTTTGGTTCTTTTCTAGATCTATCAAGTTACTGTCCACGATGAAAAAGAACATTCAGTTCCGCAGCCTTCGACAAGTAGTAATCACACTCAAGACTTAACTACCTCTAAAACTTCTAGAAGTCATGTTATTCAACAGGTATGTAAAAATTTTTTTGTAAACTGCATATTCGTAAAAAATGAAATAATAGTTGTGATGGAGACTAACAAGCTGAGACAGAAAAGTTATTTTAAGTAAAAGACAATATAACTAATAGTAGTATACCTAAGTATGTAGTGTTAAAAATCGAAATCCAATAAGTCCGTCAGTAAGCTAATAAAAAAACATCAGACACGTTTTTTTTGCATTGCCGAAATAACAAAAACCTTTTTTTTTAACGTTGAGAAATGCTTTACGCATACCTCGCGCTTAGGAAAACGCGAGGTTATGTCGGACTCTCCGCGTTCACTGGGGGCAGAATGCCAGCCAGAAACCGCCACCTACCGACTAAAACCCAACGATGCCCCCTCACAAACGCCTTGGCACGAGGACGCCCATCACTGCCGCATCCTCCTCATCATCAGATGAAGAGGATACGCCAGCGAGGGACGCCCCACCGCCGGACAAAGCCATGGGAACCCTTTCGGACACTTCCATGGCCTCGTCAGCGTCTGCTCGCCTACGGCGAGCCCCTCTGACCTCCCCAAAATGGAAAAGCTGGCGATGCTCCTGGGCATCAGGAGCATTAACGACAGGTGGTGGCCTGTGCAATGCAGGACTCGGGCTTCCCAGACCCGGGTCCCGCTGGTCACCGTTAGAAGAATGAAGGCGAGCGAACTGTCGCCTCCTTCTTCCCAATCTCCTCCGACGGCAAGGGTCTGCCGATGGGTCATCCTCTCTGGCCCTTTCAGCCACCTCCTTCTGTGTAATGACCTCTACACAGAAGGAGTTTACCGCGTCCCAGGCCAAAATAAATTACAAAAACCTGCTGAGCTGAAGGAAATTAAAGTTATTATGGAATGGGTCTTGCTATGCTATGACACAAGCTACATAATCATGAGGTCATGAGATATTTCAAATCAAATTAGTTAAGAAATTAAAAATATAACACGATTTTTTTAACTGTGCGCTTGGACCTGACAAAGTGATCAGATTACCAGTATTGAATTCACCCGCCCGCTCACCCAGCACAGCTAGTAAGTACATATTATCATAAAAAAATTGTGTCATATAATAGATCAAAGTTACTTTACTCTTTTTAGAGCATTAAAATAAAACCTTGTCTATAAAAAGGTTTTTTCAATTAACTTATTTTATATTTTTCATTTTGTCATGATGACCAACTTGAAATTAAAAATTTTTTCATGGTGTATTTTACAAGTTGTATATTACCCTTATATATTTGAAACCGATATTGTGGGTTGTACAAAAAATGTAATCTGCCATTTTGTTACGGCAGTCATCTTGGATTTGATAACTTTTTCATAATATACAGTATTCTGCAAATCAAGCTCTTTCATTTGATACCCATATTGCGGAAAGTTAGGTACAAAAATATTATGTAATAAGTACGCCATTTTGTGACCGCAGTCATCTTGGATTTTTATAGTGTACTGTATTCAACAAGTCAAGCCCTTTCATTTCATACCCATATTGCAAGGGTTGTACAAAAATGTAATCCGCCATTTCGTTGCAGCGACCATTTTAGATTTACAAAGATATTGATTATGCATAATTCTATTGTCATGAGAACTAAATGTGTATTCCAAATTTCAGCTCAATCACACACTGGCAAGTGGGTCAAATTTAATTTGCAATATTTGACCCGAACATGAGTACATTTATATACATTACAAGTTAAAGAAAAGCTTGTAAAATAATACTTGTTGTATATATTTTTTAATCTTCCAGATGGATATTAACAAACTTATCCCTATCTGACGGAACTAAAAAAATCCACATCCCAATCTGTCTGTCGGAACTCAAAAGTTGGTACTTTCTATGTTGCGAACATATCGCACCCTCGGTGCAACAAAGTCACAACAGGTCATTTTTTAATTATACAGGTGCATACGTTATGTTTTTTTAACTGTTTTCCTTGTGACCAGATTGCTATTTACAGTAACTTAAAAAGCTCGATAAAATCACATTGTTTGATGTTTTAGTTACTGATGCATGTCAAAAACTTATTTTGATTACCTGCAAAAATGTAAATAAAAGCAAAACACAATTTTTGGTACCTATAAGTGACTTTGTTGCATCAGAAATAAATATAGTTTTAAGATTTGTGCCGTACGTAAACTTATGATAGAAAATAAAGGTTTTGATAAAAGCTTATTACATACTCGTTTCGTATATTTTCTTCTCATATAATCACCTAGGTACTAACAAAAAATTATTCAAAACAATTACCATTCTTAGTTCTACTCAAACTTTAGGTCATAAGGACTTCACATTCAGTCTTATAAACTTAACTTAAACTTCAATCAGTGTTACGTCTCATAATTTTCAATAAAATTTCATCAAACAAAACAATTCAATATTCTCAAAATGTTCAATTTGAATAACCTTTCAAACTAATCGCGTAGACTTTTAATAGAATAGACAGTTTTATCCTCTAGTGGAAAATCCTGCCGACTTTTACATCAATCAAAAATTAAATCGCATTCCAATTTTAATAACAGCAGCAAATCGTTTGTACAATATGCTGGCATTTAATTCGTTATTAACAAATAAGTTTCATCTTCAATGAAAATATTAATGAGCAGTAAGGGCGAATATGGCATTTAAATTTTCTATGTTATAAAGAATCACAATTATACCCTTACAAAAAAAATAGTGTTAAATATTCTTATCGAAAATAAATTTGTACTTTTGTCTTACATTAATTAATACTAATAATTATTTTTTTATTAAGAAATATACTGATGTACATATTACCGGAGGGAGATTCTATATCAGGGCAGCGTACTCCACAGTGTACGCTGCCAACTTCTAGTGGGGGTTGCAGATTTGCTGTGAATCTCACAGGAGCCACATGTACTATAGGTAACGGTTACCATTCACCACCGTTTTTAACAATCAGTAACTTAGTAGCTCCAATTTTTTTGGCAATAACAAAAAATAATTGAAGTAATTAAAACATTTGAGTCCTTGTTGCTCCAATTTGAGAATAAAAATAGTTACATACACCTTTATGTTGTTTTAGCTCCGAGACACGACTAACTCACGCGGGGATGCGGGCTCTACTGACCAATCAGACTCTGTTGTCCCAAAAACCATTAAAAAAGTAATGAGAACCACAAAGGCACTAGCGCCATCTAGCAGAACATTGAAATATTTTCACGGATGTCTTTTTTTCCCCAAACGAAGACATGGTTTTCAGACAATTTGGTATCATTAAGTCATTTTTGCAGTTATTCCGACTTGTGACTTTGTTGCACCAAAGGTGTGATATTTTTAAATCAAATTGCACACAAATTTCTTCTTCATGAGCCATGAGCCATTTAAAATGTAAATATACATCTACTTAGGTATATATTGTAGTCGCGAGTTATACAACCATTTCTTTCACACAACCTTCTTTAGTATAAACCGTTCTAGCGTACAGTCAGTAAGCAGCCAGCGATTTTGTACAAAATCCTTATTTATATTTATCAAACTCGGAGCGACGCAATGTGATTTAAAAATATAGCACGAGTTACCTAAGAGTGTTCTTAAAAGTTACGTTTTCCCAGAAAAAGTAACATTATATTAAATTTTAATATACAATTTTAATATGCATATGTTTTAAGGCACCATTCATTACCTACTTTAGCATTCTTGGAATGTTTTATTATGTTTAATCAAAGCGGTTGATACAAAAGAAGATAAAGCTATAATAAAACTGTAAATTATTACCTAAACTACAGAAAACAGAATACTTTACCTGAGCTTGCGTTTCGTTTCACCTAGTATTACGATACCTACAACTTAAAAAAAAAATCTAAGCTCAATATTCTGAAATGCAAAAATTTTACGCTTTGTTCTGTGTAATGTAATAGTACATTATTGCAAAGGCCGTGAAATAGGCAATTGCAGGTCGAGTATGAGTTTGAAGGTCGAGCCGCAGGCGAGGACTTCACTAATACGAGACAGGCAATTGCCATTTCCGCCGAGGCATATACAGGGCGTCCCAAGACTATGGATCATGAAGGGAAAGTACCTTAAATATCGTTGATAGGATATTTTGCTAAAAGAAGACTTTATGTTATTTTTAAAAGTTAGAAATACTGCATTCAAAGATTTTCTAAAAATTACTTGCTTCATCTGGGAATCGAACAGAATTAAATGTGAAAAAAAAAATCACCCGTATTTTCATGATGCCAATCGAAAGAATGGACAAAAAATAATAAGTCCTCTTAAGTAACATAGTGTCTTAAAAGAAAGGAATAACGTTTTATTAATCATTTTAATCAAATTAAAAACATACTTGAAACCGCCGAAGTCAATTGAGTATTTTTTATAAATTAATTAATTAAATGCTCAAAATGTGATCCTTCTTGTCTTATGCAAATCGTCAATCTTTTAACAAGTTCACTGCCTGTTGATTTTCTTATCATATTATGGTGAATACTCGACATGATATGACTCAATTCTGTTTGTAATTCGCCCACGTTCTCGTATTGCTTTTTGTATAGCAAATTTTTCACGTATCCCCATAAGAAGTAATCTAACGGTGTTAGATCTGGGAATCTTGCCGGCCATCTGACCGGTCCATTTGTACCAACCCAAGTAGGAAAACATTCCTCCAGAAACTCTACTGCTCTCCGACTATTATGAGCCGGAGCTCCATCTTGTTGGTAAATTATGTTTTGTTGCTCCGCCAGGGAGAGATTTCTTATCTCGTCTCTTAAAATTTGAAGTATTTCTAAATACTTTTGTTCAAGGTTCCTTGGTAAAAATGGATTAAGAAATCCCGGTTTTTTTAAAATTCCGCACCAACAGTTCAATGAAAAACGCATGGTTATTCGTTTCGGTGACTCGCAGGGGATTTTCTTTAGACCAAATACGATTATTGTGGCGGTTGTACATACCGTTATTACTAAAGTTAGATTCATCTGTCCAAATAATATTTTCCAAAAAATCAGGATCTTCCAGTAAGTGTGTCTGGATATTACGACAAAAACTTAGTCTCCTTTCTCTATCGCCCGGAAGTAATTTTTGAACCAATCGTCCTTCAACAAAGCTTTTGAAACCGTGTTTTTTTTAATACACGGTGTATTTTACTTTTTGAAATTCCAATTTCTTGTTCACCTTCCCTCACTGAAGTCTTCGAAAAAGCCGAAAAGTAAAATAAAATGTCCAGTTCTTCGTCGTTGATCGTATGGTTCTCTTGATGTGGTTGTCTTGAGCGTTGATCAAAACGTCCCAAAGTTTTCAAATTAATCACAAGCCTCCTTAAAACGCGACGAGAAGGTGTTTGTCTGTCAGGATATTTTACGCTATACCACCGCAAACTTCGGGAAAGGTCTTTATTGTTCAAAAAGTATGCTTCCATTAAGTCAAAACTTACTTCATATGCCATCATCAACAGCTCATATACGTCCCCACCGAGGGGCTCGAGCCTACCCTAAACTAGGGCGATTAGGCATTAGTCAACCACGCTGGCCAAGTGCGGGTTGGTCGACTTCACACACAACCTGTAAAGAAATTCTTTCTTCGCAGGTGTGTGCAGGTTTCCTCACGATGTTTTCCTTCACCGTAAAAGCGCCGAATAAACGTACATATGAATTCAAAATTTGAAAACACATTGGGACGTGGCGGGGTTCGAACCGCTACCTCCCGATTGGAAGGCGACAGCCTTACGCACTACGCCATCGACGCAATGCCATGTTCACAATAAATTAACACAATAACACGCGTGCAAGTGAATGAAGACTAAACAGATAAAAATCCGAAACACAAACGCTCTCTCAAATTGTTCCATTTTCAAATTTAAGCCTTCTGTCTATCTTAAAGAGTGAATTTGAAATTTGAATCGATCATTTTACGTTATTCCTTTCTTTTAAGATACTATGTTACTTAAGAGGACTTATTGTTTTTTGTCCATTCTTTGGATTGGCATCATAAAAATACGGGTGATTTTTTTTACACATTTAAGCCGATTCGATTCCCAGACGAAGCAAGTTATTTTTAGAAAATCTTTGAATGCAGTATTACTAACTTTTAAAAATAACATAAAGTCTTATTTCAGCAAAATATCCTATCTACGATATTTAAGGTACTTTCTCTTCATGTCCCATAGTCTTGGGACGCCCTGTATAGTGCTTTTCTCAAAAGAATGCAGGGAAATAAAACATACTTTTTATATTATACATTTTTTTTCAAGTTAATACCGTTTTAAAAATGAACTGTACATTTCAGCATAGAATAAATTGCCCATAGTGTAAGGTAAACGCTGGTGTACTCGTCAGTGTCCCAATACTCGTCAGGTACACTTTAAAAGGGGCTTATAAAATTTCTACCAACCGTAAAAGATAGAATTGTGATTGAAATACAATCACAGTACTATAATGTTTTGTTATATTTGCAACACTGCATTAAAATTGTAATTGTGTCAAAAATTCGAGGTGCTAAAAGTGTGCGCTTAGAAAAAAAACTGTAATAGGTATAGTTTGGCAACTAAACTGAGCAACAACCGGCTCCTATTTTTTACATAATATACCGCTTCAGATATTTATACGGTAAGTGTGTTTATTTTTTAATAATAGTATAATACATTTTCTAACACTATACCTATTAATTAGTGCTAAATCTTGAGAATTTATTTTTTTATTGCATGTGACATTCATTGGTGCTCGCTTATGCCTGTTTTGCCCAATACTCGTCAAAATTTATGTAGTTCTGACGGATACTGGGGCGAGCATTAACAAAAGTACCTTAACCCGTCATTGTTACCTTATTTCTCGGTATTAAGTTTAATTTTGACATTATAAAAATCTTATACTTAGATAACGACGGATATGGGGACGTTCGTTACAATTGTACCTGAGCCCATCATAGAGTACGATATTCGTTTGAATCAATTTATTTTATTATTGGATAAAAAGTAGGTATCTCTATATGTACAGTTTTTTTAAAATTCAAATAATTTCTTGAAATTTTATATTAGTTATAGTTATATCAGTATAATAGTTTCATTATTATGATTACATTTTTATATGGTTCAGTAACATTTATAGACTACGTTTTTATGGGACCTACTTTTACAAAAATATTTAACTGTTCTATGCACTTTGGTCGAGCAGATATTGAACTTTTCAATGACTCGTGAGATAGGCTGTTTGCTTCATCATCATCATCATTTCAGCTACGAGAAGCCCACTGTTGGACATAGGCCTCTTCCAATGATCTCCATACCGATTGGTCCTGCGCCTCCCGCATCCAGCGGCTTCCCGCGACCTTCACCAGATCGTCTCCCGGTATGCGGCCGCCACTCGAGGACCTTTCGGCCCAACGGCCGTCAGTTCTACGAGCAATGTGTCCTGCCCACTGCCACTTAAGGTTTGCAATTCTTTGGGCTATGTCGGTAACTCTAGTTCTTCTACGGATTTCATCATTTGTGATGTGATCACGTAGAGAAACCCCGAGCATAGCCCTCTCCATTGCCCTTGGAGTGACTCTAGTTCTTAGCCAAGCATAGTGGCAGATTATACTCCTCGGTCTTCTGTATAACCTGCCTCAGCGTATGGATGTGGTCTATGATGCAGTGAAAAACGCAGATTATTTGTTGAAAATTATATTTGAGGAAGAGTCTCATGGGATAAATATACACGAGCTATCAAAATTCAGAGTAGAAGTATGAAATACATGTCAGATTCAAAATTCATATTAGAAAAGTAAACAAGTATAAAACTGCCAGTGTCCTTATTAATGTCATAAGTTTTAATATATGGTATTATAGCCATTTCGGAATCCGGCTTTATCGGGAGGCTGGAAGTCGTCGAACCTACTTGCGAGGTGATTCGTAATGACCCTCGAGAACAGATTGCAAACATGTCTCAGGAGCGTGATGGGTCTATGGTTCTTCAACTGGGCCCTGTCACCCTTTATGGAGAACAGTGCCACCATGCCCCTATGCCATGCCTTAGGCGTTTTGCCCTCGAGTATGACGGAGTTGAATAGCCGCTGCAGCGCTTTCCGGACTGATAGTCCATCCGCTTTAGGAGTTAGGCTGTAACTCTATCATTACGCGGCGCCTTGTTGTTTTTAGGCTGTTTGAGAGCTACACTAATCCCGTACAGGCTGACGTTCGGGATGTCTTCGGTGTAGTGCCGAGTCAATTTGGCTCTAGGATCTGTGGCCAGAATAACAGGTGCCTGTGATGATGCGTAAAGCTGTCCATAGAAGCGTTCGATATCGACCATAAGTTCAGGTCGGGGTGTAATGACTCTGCCGTCCTCTGTCTTCAGCAGACTCTGACCGGGTGACAGATCTCTTGCGAACACTTTGGAGCCTTTGTTCTGCTCGATGGCCTCTTTAATACGTTTCGTATTAAATCAGAGTATGTCGCGAGTCAGACATTAAGGCCCGTATTACAGAAAGCTATAGTCCACTGCTGTACAATCTTTCCCAGCACCAGCCCACTGCTGAACAATCTTACCCAGCACCAGCCCACTACTGGACAATCTTGTCCAGCGCCATCCCAGTGTTGAGAATCATGCCCAGCACCAGCCCACAGCTGAACAATCTTGCCCAGTACAAGTCCACTGCTGGGCAATCTTGTCCAGCAACATCCCACTGTTGGGAATTATGCCCAGCAACAGCTCAGTACTAAACAATATTTCCCAGCACCAGCCCACTGCTGAACAATCTTGCCCAGCACCGGCCCACTACTGGATAATCTTGTCCAGCACCATCCCACTGCTAGGAATCATGCCAAGCACCAGCCCACAGCTGAACAATTTTGCCCAGCACCATCCCATTGCTGGAAATCTTTCCCAGCACCAGCCCCATTGATGGACACACTCATCCAGTACCAGCCCACAGCTGCACACTTGCCCAGCATCAGATTTTGGCGTAAATATCAACCTTATTTGGTAACATAATATGAGTTTATTTTCTCAAGAGTGGTTTCGACCATACTTAAGTAATCAAAGATCAAATCTTTACTTGAGCGTACAAGGCACTTCTATAATAAGCAATTACCCAGATGAACAACGATCAATGAATCTCGTTTTAAGAAACTTCAATAATTAAAGCTCATCTTAAAACTACATAGTTTAAAACTAGATTCATTACTGAGAATCGTTTTATAATACGGGCCTATGAGATCTGTTTGTTGAGTCACCGACGAGCATTTTCAGAAGACTGTAGACCCATTACACGCCATTCCTCCATCAGCTTAGCTCTCGGCTCCGAGATCTTACTTCTTTGCTAAGTACGGCTGGGTTTTCAAAACTTTGCACCCGCCGTAAAGACAGCCGTAAATGTCCACGTCCGTGCAGTCCTCTAGACAATCAAAGCGATTTTGCAATTCGAGTTGAAAGCGCTCGGGGTTTTGGATCTGGATGGCTTCGGCACCGAGCGATACCTTTCCACTTTTATGTTAAGATTCAATGCGCCTCTTACCGTTCGGTGATCGCTCCCCATGTTAAACGAATTGATTACTGAGACGTCATTGAATATACTGGTCTTAATCAACATGATTAAGTCAATCTCATTTTTGTCACGCCATCCGGACTTTTCCAGGTACACTTTCGATGCAGCCGTTTTTTGAAGAAAGATTTCATGATATAGAGTCCCTCTCCGTCTATGTAATCGGCTAGCATTTGACCTCGGTATTTCCGGATTCCAGCTCGAAATTGCCCCACTTTCAACTCATTATCGCCCCGCTTGCCTAGCCTTGCGTTGAAGTCTCCCATGACAACGGTGTAGTGAGTCTTGGAAGCATGTACCTATTGCTCGAGAAATGTTCTCATATATAGCTTTCACTTCCTCGTCGGGGTGGGTTGAGGTCGGGGCGTAGACTTGTACCTTCAGCGAATACCGTTTGGTGATTCTGAGTATAAGGTATGCCATCCTATTCGACACACTTTCGATCTGTACCTCGTTGTTCACGAGAGACTTATGGACAATGAACCCGACACAACCTTGGGACAGATCTTCGCCCTCCCGGAAATAGAGCAGGTTGCCAGATTTAAGGACCATCGTGTTATCACCATCTCATCGGACTACGAATAGTCCCACAATACTCCAACAAATCCTGCCCAATTCCTCCTGTAATTCCAGCAGCTGTGCCAGCGCGTTATACGTTGCCAGGGCCAAGGTCGTTTGATTGGGGGTTTTCGCCGCCCGGGGATTCTTCGCACCCCAGGTCCCAGCCCTGGGTCGACGATCGTCACTGCCGACACGGCCTCCGGGACCGCCGGGCACTTGGGGCCTTTGGCTAGTCCGATACATTTGGGGGGGGGGGGTTGGACCTTCTGAGGCCGTTTGACGTGTGCTGTTCGATCCACTAGTGGAGCATTGAAAACAATAAGTATCATAGGATCCAGCAAGATCAATGTTTGATCTTAGTGAACTTCAGCGTGCTATTTGATCAACTGGTGGATCGAGATGGTACCCTGCGGTACCTCTCTACCCCCGGTGAAGGCATGTTCGGGATCGAACTAGCCATTTCCCGAACACACCCCTTGGGAACAGGCCCAGTGGTATAAACGAGCTGGGACTTGCCAAGGAAGGGGTTACTCGGTTGTGACTCCCCAGACGGGCAACCAGGAAGGTGATGTAATATCTCCCAGCCGGTTGTGGGTTGGTTGGACCTGAATCCTTCCTGGCTGCTTAGGGTAGTAGGTGCGCACCTTAGAAGGCGCGCCTCTTCCTACCTAACCGCCTACGATGGAGCGGGGCGGGTTGAGAGTCCTCCTCCCGCGCCCGCTCCGCTGCAAATACTCCAACCGATGGATGTGGCAGTTTTCCGGCCTTTAAAACAAATATGGAGGAAGGCCGTATATAATTCATCATAATGATAATCAGTTTGTCATACTTAAAAAAAATTCTATTAATACTTTTATATTGAATATACTCTTTGGTTTTCGCAGACCCTTTAAAGAAATTAATTTAAAATAAATTATTAGTCTGAGATCTGCTTTCTTTATGACTATAATATGTATAAAATACAAATAAATATTACATTATTTTATTTTAACGTAAGTACCTATATGAAAAATAAAACGAATATAATTATATTTTTTTTTCGTAATGATTATAATGTAATCTTTAACGTATAGCAATAAAGTTCAAGGTAGCGTGAAAAATCGACGACTTTTGGGTCAACATGACGGTTACTAGGACAAACTTGCCGACTACTGGTACAATTGGCTCCTTTTTACTTTTTTATATTACAATAAATTATTTATTTAGTTTATCTAAAAACCACTTTTACCTCTGAAAACTACAATAAATATTTTAGCAAGCTATCGAAGTTTTAGATTATTAAGTCTACAAGGTTTACTGTAACACAGCTCCAAAGTCAGCAAAGTTCAAAACCTGACGAGTACTGGGCCTTCTACCTTAGATAGTTTTTTAGTCTTAGCAATCTCATTAAAATATGCCAAAAATACAGTTTCGGAGAAAATGACCATTTATTTCTCGATTTTCCAACTCATAAAATTTTCATATACTTACCTACTTTCATGTATTTTCCTTTCGACTTCGCTGGAAGCAGGTTTTTAATTTCCAATTTTGCTTTTGATCTTAAATCTGCTCGAGTACAATCAATCTCCATTATACTCTCTGAACCGTCGGAACTCATTTTTTAATTAGTAAATTTATAAATAGGTATGTAAATAAGAAGTCAAGACGAATTTTCAACTTTCCCGCCAATTTTCTATTTATTAACTCTGCCGAAAGACAGACGCATTTATGGTGGCTATACAGCCACGTGAACGCCATTTGTACTAAGCAAAGAGTCTTACCTACTTTGGTATGCCAAGATTGATAAAAGAGATCCAATCAAAGAGTACTTAATAACTCCAGCACGAAGTTTCATACAACATTGCTGGAGCGTTGTCATGTTCCAAATTCAAAAATCGCTCTAGCAATGGATTTTGATTTCCTTTGTCCGTAAATTCGACACTTCGCATGTTCTTTTTTCGAAAATAATGACAATATTTCCATGCATGTTTGAGAAAAATATTATAAATATAACGTTCTGGAAACGCTAGTTTAAAGCTTGAAAATGGTACTAACCCGGCAACAAGCCGGCAACATACATTTTAAACAGATATCGACATACAGTATTTCATGTATCTATGAGATAGCAAACGACTAGTATAGAAAAGAGAAAGCACAAAAAAGTACAGTCTTTTTTTATGAGCATTATCTAAAAAAAGTTCGAGTAATCTACGAGTACTATATAGGTCATTACTATATCAGATATGGTTACGAACTTCAGAGGTACCTATATTGTATTCAAAGTGAATTAGATGCCGCGCTTTAATCTCATTTTCTTGTGCATAGTGAAATACATTATATTTTATTTCATTCTTCCAGCAGTCACCATGTGTACATCCTACAAATCAACCAGCCCATGGCTCAAGTAGTGACTTCGCAACGTGGCGACAAAGCGCCACCGTTGAAGACTGGAAGGCGTACCTTTACTCTGCACCGGCCAGTCCAACGGTCACTGTGCCATCTAGCCACACCAATCTGCAGCGTAGAACACAAATCGCCTTGCAGCACCACCAGATTATGTTGCAGGTAATGCCTTGCACTTTTGTTTTAAAGCTAACAGCGCCCGAGGCCCTAGACAAATGCCACACGCTAACTTTTCCGCAGTCGTTCCGCAGAAAAAATGTATAGAAATGACATTAGCTTACGACAACCTCGCGCTAATTTTTTCGCAGCTAATGTCATCTCCATACATTTTTTTCTGAGGAACGATTGCGGAAATGTTAGCGTGTGGCATTTGTCTAGGGGGGCAGGTGGGTTTGAGCGCGCAGGTACTGCATGCATAATTATACCATCCGTGCGATTTGTCACCGTACTAGGATACACCGTCCCGTCTGTACGGTGACAACGTATGAACGGTTAGTGACGGACGCTACAAATATTTTTAATGCGAAAGTAACTCTGTCTTTATATCTGTTACATAGCATTTTTATAATGACATGAGCGGTTGACTGTTGACAGAAACTTCAAGCGCCCCACGATTTTTTTTTGTCTGATCAATGCCCTGATCAATGACTTCATTATTTTCAATAAAACCGTTTAACTTAAAGTTGTTTTCAATTATTTCATTTTCAAGTTTTTCATTTTTGTTAAAACTATCGTGCGACATACTTAAAGATAATATTATCTAGACGGCTATACTCACGAACTATGTCGGGTACTGTCCGACTAGTTTTAGGTCGTGAGTATATAGCCGTCAGGATATTATCATTTTTATTTTTGTCATAGTATGCAGTATATTGCAAATCGAGCACTTTCATTTGATACCCATATTGAGGGAGTTGTGAAAAAATATATAATCCGCAATTTTGTAGCAGCGGCCATCTTGAATTTACAATGGTACAGATTTATATTAAATTATATTACATTGCCATCTGAAATAAAGGTGTGTGCCAAATATCAGATCAATCTGTCAACAGGAAAGAGATACAATTTCAACTACTTTGACCCAAACTAATTAACAAACAGGTCAAGCTTAATAAAACCGTTTAAAATTCGATCTTTCCAGCTTCTATATATTTAGTATGGCCATATAACTAGTATATCGGTCGGTTCGAAGTGACGAGTACAACTCTTCGAATCCGAACAAAATTAAAAACTGTTAAAAAAGTAAAATAAATAAATTATAATCTTTAAATTGCGTTCTTATTTACAATTATTTATGCAAAACATTTAACTTTCTATGTTGGTATTATCATGCGAAGAGTGCTCAGATTAAATTAAATGTATGGAACCTGAAAACATCGATTTTTCAAAAGGATTTTGTTGATTTTATAAACTGTTACCATACCATATAATAGAGCTCGTGAAGCAGAAAGGGCATAGGCCATAATGGCCGATTTCACCAACCATAACTTAGCTTAGGAAGCCCCTAAGACGTAGTTTCATTGAAGACAAAAAGTGACAGCATGCCACCTAAGAGTTCCCTAGGCTAAGAAGAGGTTGCTGAAAATGGTCATTATTAGTCAATCAAATTTCAATCAGTCTTATTACAAAACCTGGTCTAAAGTTAGTCTCGGTTTGAACCTAGTGCGCTTTCACTTGTGTTAATAAAAATAGATAGACACAGCGTCAACTTAATCCTGGCTTAAACCAGGACTAAGTTTAGACCATGTTTTGTAATAAGACATAATGAGTTCCCCGAGGAACGCATAATACAACTGAACTCCACGCAAACTAAGTAACAAGCAGCAGCATAACTATGTTTTCTTCTCGTAGATGTAGTAAGAGTCGACCTAGGGAATTTATCGGAATTATTCTGATGATAAATCAATCAAGTGGTTTTTTAAATATGTCTACCTGTTTAGAGAAAGGCAAATGAAACTAATGTCCATCCAGCCTAGTGGTTGATTATTTTGTTAAATTTCTTTATATTTATTTTTTATCATAACATTTTTACAAGGCAGAAGAATCTAAACCATGCAGCCATTGTTTTCATTCGATACAGATATAGTTTTTTAATGATGTGACAGACGCTATTACAAACACGCCAAACAAGCATTCAGGTTATACACAATTCTTCAATGTCAATAAATATCAATTATGTTTCATTTTAAATCCAAAATATAAAGTAATAGTTAAAGTAAAGCTATTAATATAAATCTTGGATTCGTAGTGCACTACCCGTTCCATTTTTTTAAATGTTCGGAAAAACCTGACTTTGATTAATTATTACTTTTGAGGGTAACTTACGAAAACTATTTGAGTATTCATAGCACTTTTTAAAAAATGTCAGTTAAACGAATTGGAATTCATATTAAGAAGAAAACGAATTGAATAACGTGTAACTAATTAAATTTTAGTTGTGCTTAACAAAACAAAATGTGAGTATACAGTTGAATCTATTTGCAAAGTGTAATTTAATTAGGTACAAGTGTTTGACATAACAATATGTCTGAAGATTTATCTCACAAGTGGCATTATATGTAATATTGAAATAGGATTATCTAGAGAGTTATTATGCAATTAGTTACATAATAGACGAAAATGGTTTTACTAGTATATTCAAGTTAATGACATCCATATAAATAAAATCATTGGTACAAACTAAGATTATCATATTGTCAAAATACAACATTTGCAAACGATAGTGGCAAATTTTGGCGCAAACTTTATAGATGTATATTAACAATCGTTGGCATTATTACTTAATGAATTTTGATTTCGATAAATGATTTTAAATTTTCATATTAATATAACAACATACTATATGCTTACATAACTTTTTCTTTTTCAAACCGTACAATAAAAGTATTTCAAAGATGCAAGTTCAGTGGATATTATTTTAATAAACAATTATGTTTCTGGAGAAATTAATCTGGCTCAAATTTTTTCCAAGATGTTCTGTACAGGTTGGGTTTAACTGTAATTAATGCAATTGCTTTAATCATATATTTGGCATCCATCCTGGATTGATAGTGGCTGATGGAATGTGGGAATCAACTTCATACCAACGTCAATAGTCACAATAATTGACATAGTGGTAGGCGCTGGTAGTTGTAGTACAGTTTAAACTAACGCTCCTGCCGACCACGTACCACTCTTAATGTACGTTACTCGCCAAAGAAATTTGAATGAATTTGTATTTGTACATTAAGTTTAAAATGTGTGTTAATTTAAGTGTGAAAAAATTAAATATTATTATTAGACGATAGGTTATTAAATTTTGTCAGTAAACTTAGTGACTGTGACAAAATTCCCAGCAAAACCCATCGCCTTTGAATTTGGAGATCAAAAGTAACCTATGTTACTCTATCTCGTTCGTGATATTTTATTATTTATAGGGCAACGATTGGGTATAATTTTGCATTATGGGCACTTGCCCATAATTACAATACACGACTCCGTGCAATTTTCTCTGTGCTCCCATTGTTCTGAGTTTATTTTGGTGGCCATTCAAATAAAGGGTTTGTGAAAATGAATGCCTCTTTTGAATACAAAATCAAAAAAAGAAAACAGCGTATCTAGACAATTTTTTTCATGGAACATATCAAACTTTGAAAACAGATTCATACCAGCCAGCCACCTAATAAAAATCTTATCTTAAAAATAGCCTGTTTAATAATTATTACTACAATATTCTAAAATTACACGACTGCTATTCGACAATAATGAAAATAAAAACCGACTTCAAAAAACTGAAAAGTTTTTAATTTTTTTTTATTATACATAGTTAACTCTCCACAGACTCGTGGTCCGTGCCTTTTTCATTTTTAGGTTTCTTTTTGATCCATTCTATATAATATTAAATTATTTTAAGGTGAGTTGCGCAACTCAATCAAATTAGCTTAGTTTAAAATTTTATATATACACATCATAGATATATAAAGACAATTTTTTTTACGACTATATCTGTATCATCGCAATATTCTTATTGTACAGTAAGCTCCTTGTCAAGCTATACTCTTTGACCTTTGGACCGTTCTTATGTCGATCGTAATAGTGGCGGTTTTCGTAGTGTAAATGTAAAGCTTGAATGGGAGCTGAAAAGTTTAAAATAATATAAGAATAGGTACAGAAAACATCACACTTCTATATTGAAGTTGGTGCCAAACGATGATCCCCTAGAAAGTCTTAAAATTTGTCACCGACTTCAATATAGAAGTGTGATGTTGTCTGTACCTATTCTTATATTATTTTAAACTTTCAGTGTTTTTGAAGTCGGTTTTTATTTTTGTAACTTTTTAGTGAATGAAATCTTTTTAGTGAAAGACACTTGCCCTCGATTTTCATGAGATCCCATTATCAGATCCTGACTTTAGTGATCTTGTAAACAGGAGTAAACCCATGAAAAGCGCGGGGGGTTTCTTTTACTAAAAAGACTTCAATATAGAAGTGTGATGTTGTCTGTACCTATTCTTATATTATTTTTAACTTTTCAGTGTTTTTGAAATCGGTTTTTATTTTTTGTAAAATATTTTTCGGCACCCAAATTTATTCGAGTGAGTTACACATAATCGGTATCTTCAAATTTACAGAGACGACTGCTGAACCGACCAATGACGCCGTTCATGTACAACAACGTGGACTCATCAGTCAATAACACATTGAACCAGGAACGCCTGCAGTCGCACATGAATTGTAAGTTAAACATTTAACTAGAGGCAAACTCAGTACCAGAGTCATCTGCGCTAGTTATAACAAACCTTTTTCATAATTACCGGAGGGAAACTCTGTACCAAGGTCGTCTGCTTGGGTACCTCCGTCTTACCTATTTCTGCCGCAAAGCAGCAGTGCTTACATTGCTGTGTTCCGGTTTGAAGGGTAAGATATGGTAGTGAAATTACTGATGGGTACCGTGACTTTACATTTGATGTCACAAACAGTTTTTCTGCGAAGCCGAGCCACATGTATTATGGGTGATTGTTACCACTTACCATCAGGTGGGCAGTATGCTTGTTTGCCAACTTAATTGTATAGAAAAGCCAACCAGCGGTGCTTGCATTGCTGTGTTCCGGTTTGAAGGATAGGACAGGCAATGAAATTACTGCAGGCGTAGCACGGGCTGCCAAGACTGGACTCGAGTCACGCATTATCTCACAATTTCAGTGACATAATCTCCATGTCATAAAGAGTAGCACGGTGGCGCCTAGTAAGTGGGACTGACTAGTGGGACGCCTAGTGAGTCCAGTCTTGGCAGCCCGTGCTACGCCTGCTGGGTACTGCGACCTGACATCTTATGTCACAAGTTGACAAAACACATTGACGTCCTTGTAGAGCAGGTTTTCCCAACCAGTGAGGCGCGCCCCACTTGGGGGGGCGTAGAGTGAACCAAGGGGGGGCGCAGCGAGCGGCTCCAGAATTAAACTGTATTAGGGTTTTTTCAGGAAAATGATCTTCGCTGTGCTGTTAATAAAGTGCAGCCATATTTTCATCGTTTATATAATTTTCTCATTTTGACTCCCCATTTCGGCCCCTAGGGGGGCGTAGTATTTTTGCATAATATTGGGTGAGGCGCATAGGGTAAACGGTTGGGAACCCCTGTTGTAGAGGTTGTTGATTGGCAAGTCTTACAGGAGCCACACGTACTATTAGATAAGAGGCCTGTAACCACTTACCATCAGGTGGGAAGCCTGCTTGTTATCCAACTTAGTTGTATTAAAAAAAACTCTTTGTTACTTATCTGTACTTCGAAATAAAAACCAATATAACTAATTATGCAATCAACGCTTTTTGGGTGGCTAAGGATGCCGACTTCATTCGATGAATTGGGCCTACTTGATCCTGAACGGGCCCTTTGGCCGGGTTACCGGGTACAGCAGATAAGCCTCTGGTAGCCGAGTTCTAAGGCATACTCAATTAGGGCTGTCTAGACATCTTAGCCCCTTGGTATCGCAATGAATTATTCCGCTGAAAGGGTATCCAACCTGGGACCCTATTTTTATAATTAATCGTTTGGAATCGTACGGTCAAGAAAGTGGTATACCAGTTTTGACCAAACTTCGCGTACAAAACAAAATATCGTTTAGATTACCTTGATAGCTGATAGTATGTTATTACAAAGAATAGTCAACTGTGTTGTGTTATATCGTGAAACTGAATTTCAACCTTAGGGTGGTACAATTTGTACACGTCGCGTGTGACTTCATCAGCCCGCTCATTGAAAAATAGAGAATCTCTGTTATTGAACGAAAATCAATTGAAATTGAGCGATCAAAAGCAAAACCGGCCAAGTGCGAGTCGGACTCGCACACGAAGGGTTCCGTACCATTGAATAGGTAAACAACATAAGTAAGTATGAAATGATGTAACTCCCACGGTTGTTCTTAAAATAGTTGCCGTAATAATGCAGAATAAGGTTGAATTCGATAAATACGGTACTTTCTTTATGGTAATTTTCATTCGGGCGTGCATATTCAAGTATATATCAGCGAGTACAAATGTATAGACGATTGGGTGACAGATTTTAAGCGCATTTTTGTATGAAGCGCTCTATCTACGTTTGGTAGTAAATCAATAACTTACCATCATAAAAACCGTAGCTTCGCCGAGAACTATTAGAAAATACTTTCAGTTCGATGTTTTCTTCGCGCATCGGGGATTCAGTATAATATATCTAAAAACATAAGTTCTTCTATGCATATATTTACATTTAAAGAGTATTTGATATGTCGCTACGTGTTCCCGAGAAAAAGGATGTTTACAGACAGGTGGGCTTACAGACAACGAAGTGATCCTATGTTACGTTTTTTTTTCCTTTTGAGGTCCGGAACCCTAAAAACTGAAAGTAAACATCCAAAATCAAATTAAATCCAAACTATTGCACATGTTACTCCTTACAGACCATCAGTCTATCCAAAGAGGATACAAGCAGGTGATAGAAAATGCTAGCCGCAACGCAGCTATCAAGGCTGCCATCCAAAACCGACGCAACTTCGTCGGCCGGCTGCGAGCCAACAACGTAGAGTCAGCTCTGAACTACTACCGAACTGGGTGCGTCGAACAAAGGAAGATCAGAAACAGACCGAACTTCTACTCCCCGGAGCTCATCAGGTATATCGACCCGTCGATTTTCGAGAGAGAATGGAAGCGAGCCGGGCTAGCTTATGTTGAATCGTTACTCGATAATGCAGATGAATATGGATACGTGACAATCGATGCCAGAGCTATGAAAACCCTCGCCACAGTTATCGATAAGATTCTCCCGAAGGATCTCGATTTGAACGCCTTGATGGTTTACACTGTTTAAGTTCACGAAATTTCAGAATTGAGGTTCTTATATTTACAGGGCTTTTCAGGGTTTAAGTAAGACTTGATGATCTCGTTAGCTTATAAAGCGTTAATAACAAATTGTTTCTATTTATTTAACCTACAGATATATTTAATTCGAAGAGTGTCTATGATAAGAAGTCATTTTACAACACTGAATACTCCATAAAATAAAGAAACATTGCAATGAATGTAAATACAACGGCATAACGATACAACAGTTTAATTTTCTGATTTATTTTTCAGTGTTCTTAGGATAGTCTTTTATTTATTTATGTATAGATGCCGGCACCTAACTTGGCAAGAGTTTGACGTCGATTGATTTTGCGTGTTGTATCTTCGTGTGCAACAAAAATTGCTTTTCATTTAATTTTCATTCCGGCCAAAAATATTTCATTATCATTATTATTTATAGTGTCCCTCAATCAAGCCAATATTAGTAACAATAAATATCCCCCGTTCTTGCCAACTTACGTGCCACCTACTATACCTATCTCTTTTTAAATCGCAATTTCCGTGGTCGGTATTATCGGCTGAATAACTGTTGTGCTAGCAAATTGTATTTATAATTATAATTAAGGCGAGGCAAAATCAAACCTTTTTTTATTTTAGTTTATATAAAACAGAATGGATTTCATTGTAATATTTTTAAGCCATTGTAATTACAATAGCTTAAAAATATACTACGACAAAGATGGTAAAACATTTTTTTTTTTCAATGTATACTTTTGCTATCTAGTATTCCAGCCACGATCTAGCTTAAGTTAAAAACATAAGCGTATATTTTTTCTATAGAAACCGCTGAGTTAAAATTAATTTTATTTATAAAAAAAAACAAAAAAAAATCTTTCATTAATTTTGAATACAAACTATGTATGTACTATAAGTATTTTACTTAATATTAATCGATAGCTATAATTAACAAAATATTTTCAGAAATTGCAATAGGTTCTCGAAACGTGAGCATTTTAAAAACAAATCAACGAGTATTTATTTCTATAGTTAGTAGTAGCAGTAGTGTCTTTGTTATGGCACTTTCAATAAGGGTGACGGGTAAAGTTTTTCGATGTCACAAAATAATTTCTTACTGAGATTCGCCATTGTCCCTTCATGATATTGTTAATTGCTAGCAAATGCCAAGTTCATCTTCCTATATCCACATAAATCTCACATTCTAATTTATTTCCGCGATGAATTTTATTTTTTATTATACCAAAATGTTGCTAGTTGATTGTGTTTTAAATTTTAACTAAAATAACATTAAGAATTATTATGTATGTTTAATAAATTTGTATTTATAACAATTTTCTTCTTCTTTTTCATCATTTTTCCATATACACAACACATTTTTAGATAGATCTCAACAAATTTTTAGATGATGTTGGTACAGTCCTTAAGACGATATTAAATATATTAAATGTTGCCTTTTTACTGCAGTGTCGCCAATTTCCTCCAGTCGCTATTAGTTATGTCGCATATTACCACTACCCGGCACAGCCCCGCACAGCTAGCGGTATCGACAATGGCACAAATACATGAATGCCTTGCCGTTGCCAGCACACTCCCCCCTAGACAAAAGCCACACGCCAATTTTTCCGCGGTCGTTCCGCGGAACAAATGTATGGGGAATGACATTAGCCTGGATAACCTCACGCTATTTTTTCCGCAGTTAATATCATCTCCATACATTTTTTCTGCGGAACGTCTACAGAAAAATTTGCTTGTGGCTTTTGTCTAAGGGATCTGACCAGCGCTAAACATGACATAGCATGTTCATTCATACGTTTTTGCTTCGGCAGCAACACAACAATGCGACCAAAGCCTGTGGTTGTCTTCTGCATGCGTCCCTCTGGAAAATGTATGGAAACAATGTGAGGTTGTCTTAAATTAATGACAAATGCATTTTTAACCGACTTCAAAAAAGGAGGAGGTTCTCAATTCGATACGTATGTTTTTTTGTGTGTATGTTACGCGATTACAATGTGACAATGGACCGATTTTTAAAATTCTTTTTGTATTCGATAGAGTATATACTCCTGGGGTGGTCCCAAGGTCACCAAAGTCAGGATCTGATTATGGGATCTCATGAAAATCGAGGGAAACCCTAATTTTCAATAAAAAGATTTCACTCACTAAAAAGATAAAAATAAAAAATATTTTACAAGTAATAAAAGCTGACTTCAAAAACACTGAAAAGTTAAAAATAATATAAGAATAGGCACAGACAACATCACACTTCACAGATTTTTGTCGTAGTCAGTAGCTACTAAATTATAAATAAATGACAAAATGTTTATGATCCCTCAAATTTCAATGTCGATCTGATGTTAAACAGTTTTGATGAGACTAGCAAGCATAGTTTCGTATGAAATGTAAGTAGTAATAGGAGCACGAGGACACAGGCCATATTTCAATGAGTTATGCTGACTGGCGTTAAGACTAAAATCTTATTCAGAATTTAGCACAGCCAACCATCAGTTCGTGTAAAAATATCTGCCTTAATAATTTAGAACATGGTTAAGTGTTGAAAGTTTTGATCTTTCATAATGTCTTCATAATGTAAGCAATAACAGCTAATAACATAACTATGACAAGACAAAATGCAATTTTACAATAACTGTATCTATGAAGGAAAACAATTGTGTTTGTGCATTCTAAGTGAAAACTGAGTAGTATTAAGCCAGCCAAGATTACCAATGTTAGACCAATTAAGAGTAATTATGTTGATTAGTTAATGGTGCCAAAGGATTTGAATGGGTTATTGAAAATGGTATTTGTCATTGTCAAAATGCTATACCTTCTATACCCGCATCTTGTCAAAACACTTCAAAAAGAAAAAGTAGCAGTTAGATAAAGTAATTAATTCTTTTTACACAATAATAACAGTTAATGATAGGTTATGTATTGTACTTTACCTGAAGATTATCACAAAATATGTTTGTACGTGCTCGATGAAAACAAAATCATAATTAAAAAATAATTTCTAATGATACCAAAGGGTTTAATTAAGAATCATTATAAAACATTGTAATTAAAAAGACATTGTCATATTGTTCGTTTTCTAAACAAATCAATAAAAAACATATTTAATTACACTGTGGACGTTTTCAAATGTTTATCAAGATAATATTATTTACTTGCAATTATGAGGTTGTTAAAACAAATCCAAAGACTATTAATGTTCGATCTGACAATAGGATTTCATAAAAAAATTTTTAGGCTCAAAGACTCATTGCTTGGCATCCATTTCAATATCTTCATCAAATTTTTTTATGTTTTCAAAAAATATTTTTGTATCAAGTTGTTTTATTTATTGCTTTAGTCAACACTTAACTGTTAGTTAATATCACAATGTTTAAATGTAATGTCAATAAAATAAAATATTAATGAACTGATAGATAAATAGCTCTGCATTAAACCTTTGTGGTTTCTAAGTGTTATTAACCGACTTCGAAAAAGGAGGAGGTTCGTCTTTTTTTTTATTGTGTGTATGTTACGCGATTACGCCGCCAATTGTGAACCGATTTTCAAAGTTCTTTTTGTATTCGATAGAGTATACCTTAAGGGTGGTCCCATGGTTACCAAAGTTAGGATCTGATGATGGGATCCCATAAAAATCGAGGAAAACCCTTAAATTTTTAGAAGATTTATCATCTGCGATAAATCTTCGTCTCTATTAAAAAGTCTATAAAAAATAAAATAATAGTGGCATTCCGTTTATTAGGTTCAAAGAAATGTAGTGTCAAGCATAATAAACTGACTCGAATCCGATATACATTTCAACATACTTGCTCTAGCAGCTAATAAAACACGTGTGTGTTATAACCCAAATATAGGGCGGCTAAAGATCTATAAGCGAATTATTTGCGCTATAGTAATATTTTTTAAAAGCTAGATATGAAAGGCATTAACGATCTATATTGATTTATCGTAGGAATGTGGTTACGTTGTCTATGGAAAAAGTTTTCGAAAAAATGTATAGAGTAAAATTAAAGTAAATCCGAAAAGAGATGTCTTAGATACAGTAGGTAAATATTTTTGTTAATAAATAAACTCTATCACTTAAAATATAGCAAATAAACGTTTATTTTCGTACTATTATTTAGTTTTGTCTACAACTATAAAGAAAATTGTGTTAGATCATCAAAAAATTCAGTTTATTAAGTATTTTTCCTCACAAGGGTGTTGAAAAAGGTCATACGATATACGTCCTTATATTGGTTATACACAATCGGTTTTATTACGCCCTCGCCTACGGCTCAAGCTGAAATTCCGCCGCGTGAGTTATAATAACCAGCACAACGCAATATGTGATAATTTTACAGTTTTGACAGTTTAATATACATACATGTCACATTGATAGCCAACTTCTTTTTAAAGTCAGTTAAAACTTCAAATATTGAAATAAAACTCAATATTTTTTATAATTAAATATTATTCTTACATATTATAAATCGCGTCTATCTGTCTGTTTGTTCGCGATAAAAGTAAAAATTACTGCAGTGATTTTCAAGCGGTTTTCATTACTCGATAGCGTGATTCTCGAGGAAGGTTTTAGTATATAATTTGTTAAGTCTTTGTATTTCTTTCTGTGTACATTAATGATATTTGTTGAAGATGTCAGGAAAAAATAAATTAAGGCGAAACGTAGTTCGCGGGCACAGCTAGTAATAATATATAAATTATTTGCATACATAAATATTTTTTTAACATTTTAGCTGAATACAAACGCGCAATCCATTAAATTTCCATTAGACCTAGTTTAATTTTACATTAGACATTTTATTTGTTTTATCAACTGTAACGAAACACAAATAATATTATAAAAATAACGTACATACAAAATCCTGTAAAACCTTTTAATTCAATAACAACCGACCACAACTTACAACTGAAATATATTAAAACTAAACTCATGTTTATTTACAACAATTTTAAGAAGCACAAGTAAACGCCTTCTGACACTCTTATGCTTTCCAAAAAGGATCTAATATATTGCTGGAATTGGAAATGTTTAATAATTTACTTTCAAAAAGTACTACTGTAAAGCAAATTTCTACGATTACAATAACAATTCCACAGAAACCATGATTAATAATTATACCGTTTGATTTTCTAATATTTTGTCTCATTTCATTAATACTTCAATAGGGCTAAGGAAAGTGTTAATGGGGTAATTAGTGATTACCTGAGAAATTCGTATAAATTGTTTGCATTTTAGGATATTTATTATTTGCAAACTGTCTCTACCACGAAAAGACGCGTGCTTTAAAAAATAGTATTCACTGTGATACGGTATTTTTAAGAATTTAAAATGTCTGAAGAAAACTCTTGCAATATGCAGCCTTTGGAAGAATCTCAGTCAGAAGTAAGCTTTAATTATCTGTATTTTTTTAATTATTTGAATAATTGTCTTCATACAAAAAGTGCATATATACTCGTATTTGTTATATTTCACGATTTTGCGTTTGTATACACATGTTCAGTAATGTATCTAAACTTTGTTCCAGATGATATATGATAGTGACTTTTACTATCGCCTGGCTCATCCACATTACAGTCCAGAGGAAAATAACAACCAGGTAATTTTTTACTCTTAGTTGCCACTTATTTATGCTTAATATAAATGTAGTTTAATTATTACATTTTACTTATGTTTTATTCTTATTTCAGAGGCCATCCTGCCAGTACGAAAATATACAGACTTTCAATTTATATGATGGGAGTACAGCACTGCCAAATGATTCTACACAAGCTATGGTAATTAAAGATGATTATAGATGTTGGAAGGGTAAAATTTTTCATTTTATTTTCATGTTGAATATTATAATCTTATATAATTTCAGGACCCCACTTTATTTGAAAGCAATGAAATTAACAGTTGGTGGCAACGGATTGGTGTTAACACACTTTCTTTATCAACGGAAACACAGGTAAATGATTTTTTTATTGAAAATAAAACAAAATAAAAAATTTAAAGTTTTCTAAATATTGTCAAAAATATTTATTTTAAAATTTAGTTGTGAGCAATTTTAACATTTCATAATTATTTTGTTCTTAGATAAACACCGAGAAAACATGTTTTGGTATGCCAAGCCTTGAATTTTCCCAAGGCTGCCAATTCATGCCTTTGGCACAATCCAGCAGCCCATCAACAACTTGTAAGTAAACTACATATTTAGTTTAAAATTGCTTTTACTCCCAAATTTTTCAATTATTTTTATATTTGAATAAAACAGTCTTACTAGTCTGACGATGCAACATATGTTTATTAATTAATACCCAGTCTAAATTTAGAAGTTATGCAAAATTATTTTTTTTATGCTCAATAGAGCATAGCCCTTGGTTAGCTACGTTAATCATTAACTGAAGCTTACTGTTTTTTTTATAGATGTAAAAACCTCTATGAAGTCTGACAAGCCGAAGCGTGCACGGACTGCGTTCACGACTGCCCAGCTGGAGTACCTCGAGAGGTATTTCCGAGATCGTCCTTACGTGTCTCCTGCTGACCGACTCGCCCTCACCATGCGGCTAGGTGTTACCGACAAAGTCATCAAGACCTGGTTCCAAAACCGCAGGTTCAAGGCCAAGAATGAAATGCTGGAGGTCATTGCTGCATGTGATCAAGCGCCCACACTTATGTAATTAGAGATTACTATTGGTCTGTTCCTTCTGCTATTATTCTTCCATGTCGTTTCTCTTAAATTAATAGACTATCCAGGCTATGCTTTGGCTAACTTCAGTCTACTTTCTATACTTAGGTACCTTCCTAACTATCCAGTATTCTAAAGCTTTACAAGATCGTTGTTTATATAATTTTAAGGAGTGCTATTTGTATATTTTTTGTTATCAATATAGATTTAATGTATAGGTATATAATAGTAATAATAGGTTATAATTTATATTATAGTAGTTGTGCTAGCAAATTGTATTTATAATTATAATTAAGGCGAGGCAAAATCAAACCTTTTTTATTTTAGTTTATATAAAACAAAATGGATTTCATTGTAATATTTTTAAGCTATTGTAAGTACAATAGCTATATACTACGATAAAGATGGTAAAACGTTTTTTTTTCAATTTATACTTTTGCTATCTAGCATTCCAGTCACGATCTAGCTTAAGTTAAAAACATTAGCGTATAATTTTTCTATAGAAACCGCAGAGATAAAATTAATTTTATTTATAAAAAAAAACAGAAAAAAATCTTTCATTAATTTTGAATACAAACTTTGTATGTACTATAAGTATTTTACTTAATATTAATCGATAGCTTTAATTAACAAAATATTTTCAGAAATTGCAATAGGTTCTCGAAACGTGAGCATTTTAAAAACAAATCAACGAGTATTTATTTCTATAGTGAGTAGTAGCAGAAGAAATGTTATATTTATGACTTTGTTATGGCACTTTCAATAAGGGTGGCTGGTAAAGTTTTTCGATGTCACAAAATAACTTCTAACTGAGATTCGCCATGGTCCCTTTATGATTTTGTGAATCGCTAGCAAATGCCAAGTTCATCTTCCTATGTCCACATAAATCTCACATTCTAATTTATTTCCGCGATGAATTTTATTTTTTATTATACCAAAATGTTGCTAGTTGATTGTGTTTTTACTTTTAACTAAAATAACATTAAAAATTATTATGTATGTTTAATAAATTTGTATTTATAACAATTTTCTTCTTCTTTTTCTTACTTTTTCCATATACACAACACATTTTTAGACAGATCTCAAAAAATTTTTAGATGATATTGGTACAGTCCTTAAGACGATATTAAATATATTAAATGTTGTCTATTTACTGCAGTGTCGCTAATTTCCTCCAGTCGCTATTAGTTATGTCACATAGTACCACTACCCGGCACAGCCCCGCACAGCTAGCGGTATCTACAATGGCACAATTACATTAATGCCTTGCCGTTACCAGCACACTCCCCCCTAGACAAAAGCCACACGCTAATTTTTCCGCGGTCGTTCCGCGGAAAAAATGTATGGGAATGACATTAGCCTATGACAACGTCACGCTATTTTTTCCGCAGTTAATATCATCTCCATGCATTTTTTCTGCGGAACGTCTACGGAAAAATTTGCTTGTGGCTTTTGTCTAAGGGGTCTGACCAGCGCAAAACATGACATAGCATGTTCATTCATACGTTTTTGCTTCGGCAGCAACACAACAACGCGACCAAAGCCTGTGGTTGTCTTCTGCATGCGTCCCTCTGGAAAATGTATGGAAACAATGTGAGGTTGTCTTAAACTAATGTCAAATGCATTTTAACTAACTTCAAAAAAGGAGGAGGTTCTCAATTCGATGCGTATGTTTTTTTGTGTGTATGTTACGCGATTACGCCGCCAATTGTAGACCGATTTTTAAAATTCTTCTTGTATTCGATAGAGTATACTCCAAGGGTGGTCCCATGGTTTCCAAAGTTAAGGTCTGATAATGGGATCCCATAAAAATCGGGGAAAACCCTTATATTTTTACAAGATTTATCGTCTGCGATAAATCCATATGTCTCTATTAAAAAGCCTATAAAAAATTAAATAATAGTGGCATTCCGTTTATTAGGTTCAAAAAAATGTAGTGACAAGCATAATAAACTGACTCGGATCCGATATACATTTCAACACACTTGCTCGTAAAGTAGATCTAATTTCACTGGTTTTAGATACATAAAGCAGCTAATAAAACACGTGTGTGTTATAACGCAAATAGGGCGGTTACAGATCTATAACCGAACTATTTGCGCTATAGTAATATTTTTTAAAAACTAGCTATGAAAGGCATTAACGATCTATATTGATTTATCGTAGGAATGTGGTTGCGTTGTCTATGGAAGAAGTGTTGTGTATATGGAAAAATTATGAAAAAGAAGAAGAAAATTGTTATAAATATAAATTTATTAAACATACATAAAAATTCTTAATGTTATTTTAGTTAAAAGTTAAAACACAATCAACTAGCAACATTTTGGTATAATAAAAATTAAATTCATCGCGGAAATAAATTAGAATGTGAGATTTATGTGGACATAGGAAGATGAACGTGGCATTTGCTAGCGATTCACAAAATCATGAAGGGACCATGGCGAATCTCAGTTAGAAGTTATTTTGTGACATCGAAAAACTTTACCGGTCACTCTTATTGAAAGTGCCATAACAAAGTCATAAATATAACATTTCTTCTGCTACTACTCACTATAGAAATAAATACTCGTTGATTTGTTTTTAAAATGCTCACGTTTCGAGAACCTATTGCAATTTCTGAAAATATTTTGTTAATTAAATCTATCGATTAATATTAAGTAAAATACTTATAGTACATACATAGTTTGTATTCAAAATTAATGAAAGATTTTTTTATGTTTTTATTATAAATAAAATTAATTTTAACTCTGCGGTTTCTATAGAAAAATTATACGCTTATGTTTTTAACTTAAGCTAGATCTTGGCTGGAATGCTAGATAGCAAAAGTATAAATTGAAAAGAAAATGTTTTACCATCTTTATCGTAGTATATAAGCTATTGTACTTACAATAGCTTAAAAATAGTACAATGAAATCCATTTTGTTTTATATAAACTAAAATAAAAAGGGTTTGATTTTGCCTCGCCTTTAATTTTGTAAGTTGTAGTCGGTTGTTATTGAAATAAAAGGTTTTACAGGATTTTGTATGTACGTTATTTTTATCATATTATTTATGTCTCGTTACAGTTGATGAAACAATAAAATGTCTAATATAAAATTAAACTAGGTCTAATAGAAATTTAATGGATTGCGCGTTTGTATTTAGCTAAGATGTTAAAAAAATATTTATGTATGCAAATATATAATTTATATATTATTACTAGCTGTGCCCGCGAACTACGTTTCGCCTTAATTTCTTCTTTCCTGGCATCTTCAACAAATATCGTTAATGTACACAGAAAGAAATACAAAAACTTAACAAATTACATACTTAAACCTTCCTCGAGAATCACGCTATCGAGTAATGAAAACCGCTTGAAAATCAGTGCAGTAGTTTTTGAGTTTATCGCGAACAGACAGACAGACAGACGCGGCAGGAGACTTTGTTTTATATGTAATGATAATATTTTATTATAAAAAAAATTGAGTTTTATTTAAATATTTGAAGTTTTAACTGACTTTAAAAAGAAGTTGGCTATCAATGTGACATGTATGTATATTATACTGTCAAAACTATAAAATTATCACATATTGCGTTGTGCTGGTTATTATAACTAACGCGGCGGAATTTCAGCGTAATAAAACCGAGTGTGTATAACCAATATAAGCACGTATATCGTACGACGTTTTTCAACACACTTGTGAGGAGAAATACCTAATAAACTGAATTTTTTGATGATCTAACACAAAAAATGTTAAGTTGTAGACAAAACTAAAAAATGGTATTTGTCATTTAACACCTATAGCCGCATTTTGTCAAAACACTTCAAAAAGAAAAAGTAGCAGTTAGCTAAAGTAATTAATTATTTTTATACAATAATAAAAGTTAATGATAGGTTATGTATTGTTTGTACTTTACCTGAAGATTATCAGCAAAATAGGTTTGTACGTGCTCGAAAAAATCAAAATCATTGGTGGCGCCATCTACCGCGTACATAATTAAAATTGACGTCTCTTCTTTTTTCCTCCCACCCTCACTGAGTGCACCTATTCATCTGCGTAAAAAAAATAATAATGGCCGGTTGTTGCTCCACGCGCGTCGTGCTAGCTTGATGTTCCCGCGATCTCGTCGCAATTAAGGGACGAATCCCAGTCAAAATTTAATACCGCTATCCGCCCACACATGAACTGTGTGTGTATAATTCCTGACATTGTGTCTACGTAAGAAATAAGTAGTGACAGAGGCGTTCGTGATTGCCGGCCGGCGAAGAACACGTGGGTTGAGGAAGACCCCGCAGGTTGAGCACCACCTCCCCCTGACTACCGGGAGAACAGCAGCGCATCGATCAGGTTGGTGCACTCAATCCTTCTCACACATCCCGATTATCTATTGGTCCAAGCCCGAGACGTGTTCAAATATTTTATAAAACCACCACCACCGGGAACTCATTGGCGCCTCCAATCATAATTAAAAAATAATTTCTAATGAAACCAAAGGGTTTAATTAAGAACCATTATAAAACATTGTAATTAAAAAGACATTCGCGGGCACAGCTAGTAATATTATAAAGGTGAAGAGTTTGTTTGATTGTTTGGTTGAACGCGCTAATCTCAAGAATATCAGTAGGATTCAAATTAAAAAAATATTTTTGTGTTGGATAGTTCATTTATCGAGGAATGCTATAGGCTATATAACATCACGCTACGACTAACAGGAGTTGAGCATCAATGAAAAATGTTGCAAAAACGGGAAAAACATATGGCGAAACGTAGTTCGCGGGCACAGCTAGTAATTGTTATAAAGAGGAAAGATTTGTATGTATGTAAAGAACGAGTAAACTCAAAAACTAATGAAACGATTTCAAAAATTTTTAACCATAAGAATGCTACATTATCTCTGATTAACATAGGCTACAAAATTATTTTTCCAACGGGAAAGTATAAAATTACCACGGGAAAACAAAAACAACGCGGGCGAAGCTGCGTAAAGCTAGTTTTGTATAAGTAATAGCTATTTGCTTCTTGTTTGAGCGATGTGCTGTATATGTACCTTCCATCCAACAATCAACATTCCACGATTATTCTTTCATAGTTAAGAATATGTTTGTTATGTCGATAAATAACTACAAGAAAACAATATCACCTAGGCCTGGATTCGACCCTCCGCGAGCTCCGTATTGAACATACCGTATTGACATCATGACCCCTACGCTACGACCGGTTTCAATATCTTATCTACCTCAGCCCCCCTAGCATGACCACTGAAACACGATATGATAAAATGATTATCGAAATAAGCTGTTAAAAAAATTAGATTTTAGTATGTTTTGTATATTGGTGGTATTGTTTTTTTTTTGGCATTGTTAAATAATGTCAATAATGTCAATAAAGTTTCAAGATAACCATTATATCCAACATAGTTTGACAGTTCATATCGATTTATCGTTTTATCATATCGTATTTCGGTGGTCATGCTACTAATTTCAAATATCCTTTGCTGGTAACCAAATTCACCGATATACTTATAGAATATACATTAAAATCAGTAGATAAGCCACAAACTGACTTATCGGACGTATCCCACCTGAGCGAAATTTCATTTGTATCTCTTTTCACTTTGTTACACTAAAGTAGACTTTATTCGTTGTTGAAAACTATGTTTCAACTGAGACATGTAGAAAAATAAATCTATAAGTACAGTATTTGTGAACATTTTATGTGAATAAACAAAACTTACAAAATGAAATTTGTTAGGTTTTTTAATGCCAAATAAATCGATAAATAAATAATTTCCACTAAATATGTTTTGCCATTGTCATTTAAATGTGTATTTATACTCGTGAAATGAAAATACCACATCGTGTACGACCGTGGTGTAGGTAATAATAATAATAATATAGGTAGTCCTCCTAACCGATATTCGATCACAGTTTTCAATCTCAACAGAGCCTAGCCCTGGTTGGCTACGTTAATCATTAAGTGAAGCTTACTGTTTTTTTATAGACGTAAAGACCTCTATGAAGTCTGACAAGCCGAAGCGTGCACGGACTGCGTTCACGACTGCCCAGCTGGAGTACCTCGAGAAGTATTTCCGAGATCGTCCTTACGTGTCTCCTGCTGACCGACTCGCCCTCACCATGCGGCTAGGTGTCACCGACAAAGTCATCAAGACGTGGGGGGTGATTTTGTAACACATCGGCAATCGGCTATCGTATAGATTTGATAATTCTGTTTGATTTAAACTGATTTTTACTATGTTTAGAATTTTGTAACGTCGTCATCTGAGTTGTCTTGGGTATATTTGTTGAATAAATCAACCAATACTTATACCTAATGAACATAATCCCGCTTTTTTCAATAAGTCGTCCAGTCTAATAACGATTGCCGATCAATCGACGAGTTACAAAATCACCACCCTGGTTCCAAAACCGCAGGTTCAAGGCCAAGAATGAAATGCTGGAGGCCATTGCTGCATGTGATCAAGCGCCCACACTTATGTAATTAAAAATGACTATGGGTCTGTTCCTTCTTCTATTATTCATCCATGTCGTTTAATAGAAATCCGAATCGAGGAGTTTGTATGGCAATTTTATTAGCGCCACGGCGATGAGTAGCAGAACTAATAAAATTGCCATACAATCTCCTCGATTCGGATTTCGATTCTCTTGCGTGCTAGCCCCACTGGCTATGCTTTGGCTAACTTCAGTCTACTTTCTATATTTAGGTACCTACCTTCCTACCTATTTATTATTCTAAAGCTTTTCAGAATTCCAAAGCTTTACAAGATCATTGTTTATATAATTTTAAGGAGTGCTATTAGTATATTTTTTTGTTATTAATTGATTGTGTTTTAACTTTTAACTAAAATAACATTAAGAATTATTAGGTATGTATATTTAATAAATGTATATTTATAACAATTTTGTTCTTCTTTTTCATCATTTTTCCATATACACAACACATTTTTAGATAGATCTCAACAAATTTTTAGATGATGTTGGTACAGTCCTTAAGACGATATTAAATATATTAAATGTTGCCTATTTACTGCAGTGTCGCCAATTTCCTCCAGTCGCTATTAGTTATGTCGCATATTACCACTACCCGGCCCAGCCCCGCACAGCTAGCGGTATCGACAATGGCACAAATACATGAATGCCTTGCCGTTGCCAGCACACTCCCCTCTAGACAAAAGCCACACGCCAATTTTTCCGCGGTCGTTCCGCGGTAAAAATGTATGGGAATGACATTAGCCTGGACAACCTCACGCTATTTTTTCCGCAGTTAATATAATCTCCATACATTTTTTCTGCGGAACGTCTACGGAAAAATTTGCTTGTGGCTTTTGTCTAAGGGATCTGACCAGCGCAAAACATGACATAGCATGTTCATTCATACGTTTTTGCTTCGGCAGATACAACAACGCGACCAAAGCCTGTGGTTGTCTTCTGCATGCGTCCCTCTAGAAAATGTATGGAAACAATGTGAGGTTGTCTTAAACTAATGTCAAATGCATTTTTAACAGACTTCAAAAAAGGAGGAGGTTCTCAATTCGATGCGTATGTTTTTTTGTGTGTATGTTACGCGATTACTCCGCCAATTTGTGGACCGATTTCCAAAATTCTTTTTGTATTCGATAGAGTATATACTCCTGGGGTGGTCCCAAGGTCACCAAAGTCAGGATCTGATGATGGGATCTCATGAAAATCGAGGGAAACCCTAATTTTCAATAAAAAGATTTCATTCACTAAAAAGTTAAAAATAAAAAATATTTTACAAGTAATAAACTGACTTCAAAAACACTGAAAAGTTAAAATAATATAAGAATAGGCACAGACAACATCACACTTCACAGATTTTTGTCGTAGTCAGTAGCTACTAAATTATAAATAAATGACAAAATGTTTACGATCCCTCAAATTTCAATGTCGATCTGATGTTAAACAGTTTTGATGAGACTAGCAAGCATAGTTTCGTATGAAATGTAAGTAGTAATAGGAGCACGAGGACACAGGCCATATTTCAATGAGTTATGCTGACTGGCGTTAAGACTACAATCTTATTCGGAATTTAGCAGAGCCCACCATCAGTTCGTGTAAAAAAATTCTGCCTTAATAATTTAAAACATGGTTAAGTATTGAAAGTTTTGATCTTTCATAATGTCTTCATAGTGTAAGCAATAACAGCGAATAACATAACTTTGACAAGACAAAATGCAATTTTACAATAACTGTATCTATGAAGGAAAACAATTGTGTTTGTGCATTCTAAGTGAAAACTGAGTAGTATTAAGCCAGCCAAGATTACCAATGTTAGACCAATTAAGAGTAATTATGTTGATTAGTTAATGGTGCCATAGGATTTGAATGGGTTATTGAAAATGGTATTTGTCATTTAACACCTTCTATACCCGCATTTTGTCAAAACACTTCAAAAAGAATAAGTAGCAGTTAGATAAAGTAATTAATTCTTTTTACACAATAATAACAGTTAATGATAGGTTATGTATTGTACTTTACCTGAAGATTATCAGCAAAATATGTTTGTACGTGCTCGATGAAAACAAAATCATAATTAAAAAATAATTTCTAATGATACCAAAGGGTTTAATTAAGAATCATTATAAAACATTGTAATTAAAAAGACATTGTCATATTGTTGGTTTTCTAAACAAATCAATAAAAAACATATTTAAATACACTGTGGACGTTTTCAAATGTTTATCAAGATAATATTATTTACTTGCAATTATGAGGTTGTTAAAACAAATCGAAAGACTACTATTAATGTTCGATCTGACAATAGGATTTTATAAAAAAAAATTTAGGCTCAAAGACTCATTGCTTGGCATCCATTTCAATATCTTCATCAAATTTCTTTATATTTTCAAAAAATAATTTTGTATCAAGTTGTTTTATTTATTGCTTTAGTCAACACTTAACTGTTAGTTAATATCACAATGTTTAAATGTAATGTCAATAAAATAAAATATTAATGAACTGATAGATAAATAGCTCTGCATTAAACCTTTGTGAGCGTCGGTGGCGCAGTGGACTCGGCACTTGCCTTCCAATCGGGGGGTCGGGGTTCGAGACCCGCCATGTACCAATGTGTTTTTCGTTTCGAATTTCATATGTACATTTGTCTGACGCTCCTACGGTGAAGGAAAACATCGTGAGGCAACCTGCATACATCTGCGAAGAAATTCAATGATGTATGTGAAGTCGACCAATCCGCACTGGGCCAGCGTGGTTGACTAAGGCCTAATCACCCTAACATAGGGTAGGCTCGAGCCCCTCGGTGGGGACGTATATGGGCTGTGATGAAACCTTTGTGGTTTCTAAGTGTTATTAACCGACATCAAAAATGGAGGAGGTTCTCAATTCGATGCGTATGTTTTTTAACCGACTTCAAAAAAGAGGAGGTTCGTCTTTTTTTTTATTGTGTGTATGTTACGCGATTACGCCGCCAATTGTGAACCGATTTTCAAAGTTCTTTTTGTGTTCGATAGAGTATACTCCAAGGGTGGTCCCATGGTTACCAAAGTTAGGATCTGATGATGGGATCCCATAAAAATCGAGTAAAACCCTTTAATTTTTAGAAGATTTTTCGTCTGCGATAAATCTTTATGTCTCTATTAAAAAGCCTATAAAAAAATAAAATAATAGTGGCATTCCGATTATTAGGTTCAAAGAAATGTAGTGACAAGCATAATAAACTGACTCGAATCCGATATACATTTCAATTCTCGATAGCGTGATTCTCGAGGAAGGTTTAGGTATATAATTTGATAAGTTGTATTTCTTTCTGTGTACATTAACGATATTTGTTGAAGATGTCAGGAAAAAATAAATTAAGGCGAAACGTAGTTCGCGGGCACAGCTTGTAATAATATATAAATTATTTGCATACGTAAATATTTTTTTAGTATCTTAGCTGAATACAAACGCGCAATCCATTAAATTTCCATTAGACCTAGTTTAATTTTACATTAGACATTTTATTTGTTTCATCAACTGTAACGAAACATAAATAATATCATAAAAATAACGTACATACAAAATCCTGTAAAACCTTATATTTCAATAACAACCGACCTCAACTTACAACTGAAATATATTAAAACTAAGCTCATATTTGTTTACAACAATTTTAAGAAGCACAAGTAAACACCTTCTGACACACTTTAGCTTTCCAAAAAGGATCTAATATATTGCTGGAATTGGAAATGTTTAATAATTTACTTTCAAAAAGTACTACTTTAAAGCAAATTTTTACGATTACAAAAACAATTCCAGAGAAACCGTAATTATTAATTATACCGTTTGATTTTCTAATTTTTTGTCCCATTTCATTAATACTTCAATAGTTCTAAGGAAAGGGTTAATGGGGTAATTAGTAATTACCTGAGAAATTCGTTTAAATTGTTTGCATTTTAGGATATTTATTATTTGCGAACTGTCTCTACCACAAAAAGACGCGTGCTATAAAAAATAGTATTCACTGTGATACGGTATTTTAAAGAATTGAAAATGTTTGAAGAAAACTATTGCAATATGCAGCCTTTGGAAGAATCTCAGTCAGAAGTAAGCTTTAATTATCTGTATTTTTTTAATTATTTGAATAATTGTCTTCATACAAAAAGTCCATATTTTTTTTTTTTATTTATTTCTTTTCATAATTATCTATACAACAGTACACTTTTAATCTGCCAAACTGTAAAACAGTTTGTCGGCAGTAGTTCTCGTCCATAGTACATTTCTTTTTATTTTAATAATAATATTTTTTGAGCTATTACTATATACAACGCGTCTCACAGCCCCCCCTCAAAAATTACAATATTTATTTAACCTAGAAAAGAAAGTGTCGACCTTAATACTTGTCATATCAGTCAAATTTAACTGTCAAATTTGTGAAAAATACATTTTAGAACAGTTTTAGGTTGGCACTTTTGATAGTTTAAACAAAATTAAACATTGTATTATAAATTAAAATGTATGGGGAGATATAAGACAAGCTGCATAAATTAATACTAGGGACACAGAGACAGATAATGCTTCCTTAATACATTTTTTAAATGATTTTTGCTTATTACATTTTTTAGCAAGTTCTGGGGCAACTTATTTATAATCACTGGTGTTAGCCAACGCCTTTCACGCTTGCCATAATAGTTGTTGACTCTGGGCACGACTAATCTGGCTACTTTGGAGAGGCGAGTTGTGCGCGCATGCTTCCTCACATGCTTATGCTCATCTTTATCATGCTGTTCTATGATAATACTCATTTTTGCCATTGACTCGACTGGTAAAACGTTACAAATTTTGAATAGTTTTTCATACTCTCCTTTGAGGGAGGTCTTTGCCCTTTTATCAACTAATAGTTTGAGTATCCTTATTTGCAAAGCTTTTATTTTATTAATATGGGTAGGAAAAGTGAAACCATATGCACCTAGCCCATACAACACAACCGCATCAGCAAGAGCGTGATATAATATGAACATAATGCGTCTATTTACAAAATAAAATAGGTTTTGAAATTTACTTAATATTAATCTTAATTTAGTACATATCAAGTCTACATGCAAAGTCCAGCTAAAGTGTTTATCCACTACTAGTCCTAGATATTTATATGATGACACAATTTCCAGATTCGCACACACACAATCTATTTTGTTGTTATGTAGGCAGTCGTATGAATGTCCTTTTATTTGGATAGAAATAACTTTGGATTTGTTATATGGGGATAGTATTGGCATACACTTTGTTTTGTTTATGTTAATTATTATCCCATTATCATGAGCCCATCTAACTACATTATCAAAGTCCTCTTGCATAACAGCTTGTATGTGATTTTGGTCTGTGCCACTGTACATAATGCATGTATCATCAGCGTACATATATGACTTACATTTTTTTATGACATTAGGTAAACTATTCACATGCATTATGTACCCCACAGGGCCATATACTGAGCCAGTTGGAACACCGTACCTTACCTTACCCGTTTTGCTCTCTGTTTTACAAACAGAAACTTTTATTCGCCTGTTTGTTAAGTATTCCTTAAACCATGTGTTCATTGGCCCTCTTATACCACATTCATACATAGACTGCAATAAGCCACCATGATCAAGTGTGTCGAAGGCTTTCTTAAAATCGATAAATATAGTAAATACTATTTTTTTATCATTTAATGCATTATTAACATTATCAACAAACATATTTAACGCCGTTGCCGTGCTTCTACCAGGTCGAAAGCCGTGCTGATCATCATTAATAATTTGATTCTTTTCTAGAAAGTCCGAAATTTGCTTCACAATAATTTTTTCACAAATTTTATTCAATACATTTAAAATAGCTATTGGTCTATAATTTGTAAACTCCCTATGAGAACCCTGCTTATAAATTGGTCTAATAATAGCCAATTTTAACTCGCTAGGATACTGCTGTTTTTGTATACTTAGATTAATGAAGTGTGCAATTACTGGTGCTATCAATGTTTTTATTTCCTTTAAGTCCTTTATTCTTATACTATCTGATCCCGATGCCTTATTACAGTCCATGCTGTCAATAACTTTTATTACACAATCAGGTACTACCCTTTTACACCTGAAACTTATACTAGCTTCGTTTACATATGACTGTCTTTCTAGAAATAGTTTCTGACAGTTATGTGTACATTTAATATCTTTAATTTCTTTTGTAAAGGTATCACAGAAGCCATCACATACTGCAGACTTAGTATTTTGATTTTGATTAAGCATGTACTTTCAATCACACTGTCTACTGAAAGTTTCTCCCTCCCTAACCATTTATTTATATTACTCCATATAAATATATACTCGTATTTGTTATATTTCACGATTTTGCGTTTGTATACACATGTTCAGTAATGTATCTAAACTTTGTTCCAGATGATATATGATAGTGACTTTTACTATCGCCTGGCTCATCCACATTACAGTCCAGAGGAAAATAACCACCAGGTATTTTTTTACTCTTGGTTGCCACTTATTTATGCTTTATATTAAAGTATTTTAATTATTGCATTTTACTTATGTTTTATTCTTATTTCAGAGGCCATCCTGCTCGTTCAAAAATATACAGACTTTCAATTTATATGATGGGAGTACAGCACTGCCAAATGATTCTACGCAAGCTATGGTAATTATAGATGATTATAGATGTTGGAAGTTTAAAATTTTTATTTTATTTTCATGTTAAATATTTCAGTATAAATATTAAATATTAAACTTATATTATTTCAGGACTCCACTTTATTTGAAAGGAATGAAATTAACGGTTGGTGGCAACCGATTGGTGTTAACACAGTTTCTTCATCAACGCAAACACAGGTAAATGATTTTTTTAATTGAAAATAAAACACAATAAAAAATTTAAAGTTTTCTAAGTATTGTCAAAAATATTTCTTTTTAAATTTAGTTGTGAACAATTTTACCATTTCATAATTATTTTGTTCTTAGATAAACACCGAGCAAACATGTTTTGGTATGCCAAACCTTGAATTTTCCCAAGGCTACCAATTCATGCCTTTGGCACAATCCAGCAGCCCACCAGCAGCTTGTAAGTAAACTACATATTTAGTTTAAAATTGCTTTTACTCCCAAATTTTTCAATTATTTTCATATTTGAATAAAACAGTCTTACTAGTAAGACTGACTGACGATGCAACATATGTTTATTAATGAATACCCAAAGTCTAAATTTAGAAGTAATCCAAAATTTAGTTTTTTATGTACGCCTGATCTAATTCTTGAACTACATTATGCAAAATACATACTTGTACTACGGTCAAAAAGTAATAATAATACCTTGAAGAAAACTTAAATTATTAAGACTAAATTTTATAGTAATCTGTTTTCCTTAAGATTACTATAAAATTTAGTCCATACATAGACATACTACAAATCTTTCCTCTTTATAATCTTTACTTAATCCTTACATATTATAAAACAAAGTCCCCCGCCGCGTCTGTCTGTCTGTCTATTCGCGATAAACTCAAAAACTACTGCACCGATTTTCAAGCGGTTTTCACCACTCGATAGCGTGATTCTCAAAGATGGTTTTAGTATATAATTTGTTAAGTTTTTGTATTTATTTCTGTGTACATTAACGATATTTGTTGAAGATGTCGGGTAAAAATAAATTAAGGCGAAACATAGTTCGCGGGCACAGCTAGTAATTATTATAAAGAGGAATGATTTGTATGTATGTAAAGAACGAGTAAACTCAAAAACTACTGGACCGATTTCAAAAATTTTCAAAAAAAGAATGCTACATTATCCCTGATTAACATAGGCTACAAAATTATTTTTCCAACGGGAAAGTATAAAATTACCATGGGAAAACAAAAACAACGCGGGCGAAGCTGCGTAAAGCTAGTTTTGTATAAGTAATAGCTATTTGCTTCTTGTTTTAGCGATGTGCTGTATATGCACCTTCCATCCAACAATCAACATTCCACGATTATTCTTTTCATAGTTAAGAATATGTTTGGTATGTCGATCGATACATAACTACAAGAAAACAATATCACCTAGACCTGGCTTCGACCCTCCGCGAGCTCCGTATTGAACATACCGTATTGACATCATGATCCCTACGCTACGACCGGTTTCAATATCTTATCTACCTCAGCCCCCCTAGCATGACCACCGAAACACGATATGATAAAACGATATATCGAAATAAACTGTTAAAAAATTTAGATTTTAGTATGTTTTGTATATTGTGGTATTGTTTTTTTTTTGGCATTGTTAAATATATTGATGTCAATAAAGTTTCAAGATAACCATTATAGCTAACATAGTTTGACACTTCATATCGATTTTTCGTTTTATCATATCGTATTTCGGTGGCCATTCTACTAATTTCAAATATCCTTTGCTAGTAACCAAATTCACCGATATATAGAATATTGAAATCAGTCGATAAGCCACAAACTGACTTATCGGCCTTATCCCACCCGAGCGAAATTTCATTTGTATCTCTTTTCACTTTGTTACACTAAAGTAGACTTTATTCGTTGTTGAAAACTACGTTTCAACTGAGAAATGTAGAAAATTAAATCTATAAGTACAGTATTTGTGAACATTTTATGTGAATAAACAAAACTTGCAAAATGAAATTTGTTAGGTTTTTTTAATGCCAAATAAGTCGATAAATAAATAATTTCCACTAAATTTGTTTTGTCATTGTCATTTAAATGTGTATTTATACTCGTGAAATGAAAATACCACATCGTGTACGACCGTGGTGTAGGTAATAATAATAATAATATAGGTAGTCCTCCTAACCGATATTCGATCACAGTTTTCAATCTCAACAGAGCCTAGCCCTGGTTGGCTGCGTTAAGCATTAAGTGAAGCTTACTGTTTTTTTATAGACGTAAAGACCTCTATGAAGTCTGACAAGCCGAAGCGTGCACGGACTGCGTTCACGACTGCCCAGCTGGAGTACCTCGAGAGGTCGTCCTTACGTGTCTCCTGCTGACCGACTCGCCCTCAACATGCGGCTAGGTGTCACCGACAAAGTCATCAAGACCTCGTTCCAAAACCGCAGATTCAAGGCCAAGAATGAAATGCTGGAGGTCATTGCTGCATGTGATCAAGCGCCCACACTTATGTAATTAGAAATGACTATGGGTCTGTTCCTTCTTCTATTATTCTTCCATGTCGTTTAATCGAAATCCGAATCGAGGAGTTTGTATGGCAATTTTATTAGCGCCACGGCGGTGAGTAGCAGAACTAATAAAATTGCCATACAAACTCCTCGATTCGGATTTCGATTCTCCTGCGTGCTAGCCCCACTGGCTATGCTTTGGCTAACTTCAGTCTACTTTGTATATTTAGGTACCTACCTTCCTACCTATCCATTATTCTAAAGCTTTTCAGAATTCTAAAGCTTTACAAGATCGTTGTTTATATAATTTTAAGGAGTGCTATTTGTATATTTTTGTTATTAATATAGATTTAATGTATAGGTATATAATAGTAATAATAGGTTACAATTTATATTATAGTAGTTGTGCTAGCAAATTGTATTTTTAATTATAATTAAGGCGAGGCAAAATCAAACCTTTTTTTATTTTAGTTTATATAAAACAAAATGGATTTTATTGTAATATTTTTAAGCTATTATAAGTACAATAGCTTAAAAATATACTACGATAAATATGGTAAAACTTTTTTTTTTTTCAATTTATACTTTTGCTATCTAGTATTCCAGCCGAGATCTAGCTTAAGTTTAAAACATAAGCGTATAATTTTTCTATAGAAACCGCTGAGTTAAAATTAATTTTATTTATAAAAAAAATCAGAAAAAATCTTTCATTAATTTTGAATACAAACTATGTAACTATGTACTATAAGTATTTTACTTAATATTAATCGATAGCTATAATTAACAAAATATTTTCAGAAATTGCAATAGGTTCTCGAAACGTGAGCATTTTAAAAACAAATCAACGAGTATTTATTTCTATAGTTAGTAGTAGCAGAAGAAAAGTTATATTTATGTCTTTGTTAAGGCACTTTCAATAAGGGTGACGAGTAAAGTTTTTCGATGTCACAAAATAACTACTAACTGAGATTCGCCATGGTCTCTTCATGATATTGTGAATCGCTAGCAAATGCCAAGTTCATCTTCCTATGTCCACATAAATCTCACATTCTAATTTATTTCCGCGATGAATTTTATTTTTTATTATAACAAAATGTTGCTAGATGATTGTGTTTTAACTTTTAACTAAAATAACATTAAGAATTATTATGTATGTTTAATAAATTTATATTTATAACAATTTTCTTCTTCTTTTTCATCATTTTTCCATACCTATACACAACACATTTTTAGATAGATCAGTCCTGACGATATTAAATATATTAAATGTTGCCTATTTACTGCAGTGTCGCTAATTTCCTGTGTCGCACAGCTAGCGGTATCGACAATGGCACAAATACATGAATGCCTTGCCGTTGCCAGCACACACCCCCTAGACAAAAGCCACACGCTAATTTTTCCGCGGTCGTTCCGCGGAAAAAATGTATGGGAATGACATTAGCCTGGACAACCTCACGCTATTTTTCCGCAGTTAATATCATCTCCATACATTTTTTCTGCGGAACGTCTATGGAAAAATTTGCTTGTGGCTTTTGTCTAATGGGTCTGATCAGCGTAAAACATGACATAGCATGTTCATTCATACGTTTTTGCTTCGGCAGCAACACAACAACGCGACCAAAGCCTGTGGTTGTCTTCTGCATGCGTCCCTCTGGAAAATGTATGGAAACAATGTGAGGTTGTCTTAAACTAATGTCAAATGCATTTTTAACCAACTTCAAAAAAGGAGGAAGTTCTCAATTCGATGCGTATGTTTTTTTGTGTGTGTTACGCGATTACGCCGCCAATTGTAGACCGATTTTTAAAATTCTTCTTGTATTCGATAGAGTATATTCCAAGGGTGGTCCCATGGTTACCAAAGTTAAGGTCTGATAATGGGATCCCATAAAATCGAGGAAAACCTTTAAATTTTTAGAAGATTTATCGTCTGCGATAAATCTTTATGTCTCTATTAAAAAACGTATAAAAAATTAAATAATAGTGGCATTCCGTTTATTAGGTTCAAAGAAATGCAGTGACAAGCATAATAAACTGACTCGAATCCAATATACATTTCAACACACTTGCTCGTAAAGTAGATCTAATTTCACTGGTTTTAGATACATAAAGCAGCTAATAAAACACGTGTGTCTTATAACGCAAATAGCGTTACAGATCTATAACCGAACTATTTGCGCTATAGTAATATTTTTTTAAAACTAGATATGGAAGGCATTAACGATCTATCTTGATTTATCGTAGGAATGTGGTTGCGTTGTCTATGGAAGAAGTGTTGTGTATATGGAAAAATTATGAAAAACAAGAAGAAAATTGTTATAAATACAAATTTATTAAAAATACATAATAATTCTTAATGTTATTTTAGTTAAAAGTTAAAACACAATCAACTAGCAACATTTTGTTATAATAAAAATTAAATTCATCGCGGAAATAAATTAGAATGTGAGATTGATGTGGACATAGGAAGATGAACTTGGCATTTGCTAGCGATTCGCAAAATCATGAAGGGACCATGGCGAATCTCAGTTAGAAGTTATTTTGTGACATCGAGAAACTTTACCAGTCATCCTTATTGAAAGTGCCATAACAAAGTCATAAATATAACATTTCTTCTGCTACTACTCACTATAGAAATAAATACTCGTTGATTTGTTTTTAAAATGCTCACGTTTCGAGAACCTATTGCAATTTCTGAAAATATTTTGTTAATTAAATCTATCGATTAATATTAATTTAAATACTTATAGTACATACATAGTTTGTATTCAAAATTAATGAAAGATTATTTTATGTTTTTATTATAAATAAAATTAATTTTAACTCTGCGGTTTCTATAGAAAAATTATACGCTTATGTTTTTAACTTAAGCTAGATCTTGGCTGGAATGCTAGATAGCAAAAGTATAAATTGAAAAAAAAATGTTTTACCATCTTTATCGTAGAATATAAGCTATTGTACTTACAATAGCTTAAAAATATTACAATGAAATCCAATTTGTTTTATATAAACTAAAATAAAAATAGTTTGATTTTACCTCGCCTTTCATTTTGTAAGTTGAGGTCGGTTGTTATTGAAATAAAAGGTTTTACAGGATTTTGTATGTACGTTATTTTTATCATATTATTTATGTCTCGTTACAGTTGATGAAACAAATAAAATGTCTAATGTAAAATTAAACTAGGTTTAATGGAAATTTAATGGATTGCGCGTTTGTATTCAGCTAAGATGTTAAAAAAATATTTATGTATGCAAATAATTTATATATTATTACTAGCTGTGCCCGCGAACTACGTTTCGCCTTAATTTCTTCCTTCCTGGCATCTTCAACAAATATCGTTAATGTACACAGAAAGAAATACAAAAACTTAACAAATTATATACTAAAACCTTCCTCGAGAATCACGCTATCGAGTAATGAAAACCGCTTGAAAATCAGTGCAGTAGTTTTTGAGTTTATCGCGAACAGACAGACAGACAGACGCGGCAGGAGACTTTGTTTTATATGTAATGATAATATTTTATTATAAAAAAAAATTGAGTTTTATTTAAATATTTGAAGTTTTAACTGACTTTAAAAAGAAGTTGGCTATCAATGTGACATGTATGTATATTATAATGTCAAAACTGTAAAATTATCACATATTGCGTTGTGCTGGTTATTATAACTCACGCGGCGGAATTTCAGCGTAATAAATCCGAGTGTGTATAACCAATATAAGCACGTATATCGTACGACGTTTTTCAACACACTTGTGAGGAGAAATACCTAATAAACTGAATTTGTTGATGATCTAACACAAAAAAATGTTAAGTTGTAGACAAAACTAAAAAATGGTATTTGTCATTTAACACCTATACCCGTATTTTGTCAAAACACTTCAAAAAGGAAAACTAGCAGTTAGCTAAAGTAATTAATTATGTTTATACAATAATAACAGTTAATGATAGGTTATGTATTGTTTGTACTTTACCAGAAGATTATCAGCAAAATATGTTTGTACGTGCTCGAAGAAAACAAAATCATAATTAAAAAATAATTTCTAATGAAACCAAAGGGTTTAATTAAGAATCATTATAAAACATTGTAATTAAAAAGACATTCGCGGGCACAGCTAGTAATATTATAAAGCTGAAGAGTTTGTTTGATTGTTTGTTTGAACGCGCTAATCTCAAGAACTACTGATTCAAATTAAAAAAAATATTTTTGTGATGGATAGTCCATTTATCGAGGAAGGCTATAGGCTATATAACATCACGCTACGACTAACAGGAGTTGAGCATCAATGAAAAATGTTGCAAAAACGGGAAAAACATATGGCGAAACGTAGTTCGCGGGCACAGCTAGTAATTATTATAAAGAGGAAAGATTTGTATGTATGTAAAGAACGAATAAACTCAAAAACTACTGGACCGATTTCAAAAATTTTGTCACCATTAGAATACTACATTATCCCTGATTAACATAGGCTACAAAATTATTTTTCCAACGGGAAAGTATAAAATTACCATGGGAAAACAAAAACAACGCGGGCGAAGCTGCGTAAAGCTAGTTTTGTATAAGTAATAGCTATTTGCTTCTTATTTTAGCGATGTGCTGTATATGCACCTTCCATCCAACAATCAACATTCCACGATTATTCTTTTCATAGTTAAGAATATGTTTGGTATGTCGATACATTACTACAAGAAAACAATATCACCTAGGCCTGGATTCGACCCTCCGCGAGCTCCGTATTGAACATACCGTATTGACATCATAACCCCTACGCTACGACCGGTTTCAATATCTTATCTACCTCAGCATGACCCCTAGCATGACCACCGAAACACGATATGATAAAACGATATATCGAAATAAGCTGTTAAAAAATTTAGATTTTAGTATATTTTGTATATTGGTGGTATTGTTTTTTTGGCATTGTTAAATATATTAATGTCAATAAAGTTTCAAGATAACCATTATTTCCATCATAGTTTGATACTTCATATCGATTTTTCGTTTTATTATATCGTATTTCGGTGGCCATGCTACTAATTTCAAATATCCTTTGCTAGTAACCAAATTCACCGATATATAGAATATTAAAATCAGTCGATAAGCCACAAACTGACTTATCGTACTTATCCCACCCGAACGAAATTTAATTTGTATCTCTTTTCACTTTGTTACACTAAAGTAGACTTTATTCGTTGTTGAAAACTATGTTTCAACTGAGAAATGTAGAAAATTAAATCTATAAGTACAGTATTTGTGAACATTTTATATGAATAAACAAAACTTACAAAATGAAATTTGTTAGGTTTTTTTAATGCCAAATAAATCGATAAATAAATAATTTCCACTAAATATGTTTTGTCATTGTCATTTAAATGTGTATTTATTCTCGTGAAATGAAAATACCACGTCGTGTACGACCGTAGTGTAGGTAATAATAATAATAATATAGGTAGTCCTCCTAACCGATATTCGATCACAGTTTTCAATCTCAGCAGAGCCTAGCCCTTGGTTGGCTGCGTTAATCATTAACTGAAGCTTACTGTTTTTTTTATAGATGTAAAAACCTCTATGAAGTCTGACAAGCCGAAGCGTGCACGGACTGCGTTCACGACTGCCCAGCTGGAGTACCTCGAGAGGTATTTCCGAGATCGTCCTTACGTGTCTCCTGCTGACCGACTCGCCCTCACCATGCGGCTAGGTGTCACCGACAAAGTCATCAAGACCTGGTTTCAAAACCGCAGGTTCAAGGCCAAGAATGAAATGCTGGAGGTCATTGCTGCATGTGATCAAGCGCCCATACTTATGTAATTAGAGATTACTATTGGTCTGTTCCTCATTCTATTATTCTTCCATATCGTTTCTTTTAATTTTATCGACTATCCAGGGTATATATATGCTTTGACTAACTTCAGTCTACTTACTATACTTACCTTCTATACTTACCGTACCTTCCTACCTTTCCAGTATTCTAAAGCTTTCCAGAATTACACCATCGTTGTTTATTAAAATTTTAAGGTGTGTTATTTGTATATTTTTTTGTTATTAATATAGATTTAATGTATATATTTTTATTATGTTGAAACTACTTAGACGTGCCACGGGGACAAATTCATCGAAGCATGTCCCGATAGCACAATCAGTTGTGCTATCAAGTTAGTCCTGGGTACTGAGTATATGATCTGTTTCACGTTAGGTTAAGTATAAAGTTTAAAAATAAAAGTTGAATGCTATCTACTGTTAATCTATGTATATTTATCTTTTCTATTTATTTTATCTTTTCTTTTGTAAGTACAGGTGTTTGTTTATTGCTGTGTTAATTAATTTCAAAGTGTATAAAAATTATGAATAAAAGATAATGCGTTTTATCTGTTTATCTTTAGTATTATAAATATTTTCATACTGATTTGCTTTATTATCAATAAATTCAGTTCCTACAAAAACAAAGAGTTTTACTTCAAAATAATAAATTCATAAAGAATCTGCAGACTTAAGTTCATAGTTTTATGATTCTTTAAACAAATGCCCTTCATCTTTTTATGGACAATCGTAAAAATTTACTAAGTTATTTTAGCATAATATCTTTTACATGAGTGGGTACTCTTTGCCTTCATCAGACTTGATGGTGTGATGGAAACGAGCGCCGAGGCTCCGTAGTCGGATCACTTTGTTAGATCGATCTGCACACGTCCACCGTTTTTTGTCCATGGTCAGATTTAGTTAATCTAACTATGGGCACATAGAGTAAACCTAACCTAATGCGATTCGCCACTACACATGGCATCTTCGGGATGTTGTCGCCTACGCTGTGCACCAACAAATGGTGCATCGTCTAGAGCCCTGCCTACAGTTTTGATTTTGATTTTGAAGTCGGACGACAGCGCTGCCGGCGCTAAGTAGGAACTTACGCCGCTACACTATCACGTGCAAAATTTACAAAAAATAATTTTAAATCAATTAATCATTTACTTACAAGTATCTACCCAATTACATAATTACGTTTGTTGCACACTTTAAGTGTATCCAGTTTTTTTTTATTCAATTAAATAAAGGAAATCTAAATTCATCTTTATCGTAGCCTGATAATATATACTACCCTATTACCTTCCTCGATAAATGGGCTATCTAACACTCAAAGAATTCTTCAATTCGAAACAGTAGTTCCGCAGATTAGCGCGTGCGACCAAACAAACAAACTCTTCAGAGTCATTATCTTGTCACTAAAATCGATAACTTGGTTCCTGAAAACAGATCTTTGTATGTCTTATAGTTACAAACTTGCCCATATATTATATTATCCGTGCCCATACTGACCAATATAAAATGTGCCAACCTGTAGACATTATAATGTCGCATTCGGTTTAACAATGTTATCATAAAAGATTAAGAGAAAGGATCAAGGGAAGATTAAACATGATCAAAGCCGCGGATTAAATTATATTTTACTTAAGACGCGAACATTTTAAATGTAAGGACTCTCTATAAAGGTTTTCTAGTGTCATTAGAGACAGGTACAGACAACATCACACTAGGTACTATATTGAAGTCGGTGCCAAATTTTAATACTTTCTAGGAGATCATCGTTTGGTACCGACTTCAATATAAAAGTCTGATGTTGTCTGTACCAATTCTTATATGATTTAACTTTTCAGTGTTTTTGAAGTTGGTTTTTATTCTTTGTAAAACATATTTTAATTTTATCTTTTTTGTGAATGAAATCGTTTTAGTGAATTTAATACCAGCTCACCAAAGGTGAGTTGGTATACCAGACGCAATTACGTGAATAGCTTCGGAACAAACATAAAACACGTTGGACGTACCTATAAAATTTAAGGGTTTCCCTCGACGTTCATGGGATCCCATCATTAGATCCTGACTTTGGTGACCTTGGAACCACCCCAGGAGTATATTCTATCGATCGAATACAAAATGAATTTTGAAAATCGATCCACGGTCCACATTTGGCGGCGTAATCGCGTAACATACGAGTACACACAAAAAAACAACATACGCATGGAATTGATAACCTCCTCCTTTTTTGAAGTCGATTAAAATTCAAATTCCTTTGCGATAAAAATTATGAATGAAACTAAAACATTAAATGATAATACTAAAGTATTGAAAAATTTTAAGAGTTTTACATCACTTCTCAAAGTCATAATCTAGGTAATCTCCCTTGATCGCCTCAAAAAACACTGTCAAAAAGAAATTAAGAGCAACACATTAATTCTAAGTCCGTCGTCGCACAGAGAGTGAATTACTAACACTTCCATTTAAATGGTTAAAATTTGCGACCCCCATATTTTAATGTAAAAATCATGAGACAGTCTTCTACATAGCCAACATCTTGAGTAGTCACTCAATATCGTGGCTGTGTGAGATAAAATTCCTTTGCGATAAAAATAATGAATGAAACTAAAACATTAAATGATAATACTAAAGTATTGAAGACTTTTTATACATTTTTCTACCCTAAAACAAGAAAGTCTAGCTTTGTGTTGAATAAGTTTTGCGCTAAAAATATTATTTTTTAATAATAAAAGTAAAATTCGCTATTGTAACTACTTAAGCCGTTACCTGGGTCGTAAGGCCCAGGGACTGCTTTTGGCTCTTTTCTCTGCAACGCGATGGACCCGGCACCCGCACGGTAAATCCATGGAATGGTAAGCCTTTCTCTCTCCCTCTCTCACACCATTAGTGGGTTTAGACCAACGACTTATTTAATGCGACAAGGATTATAGTAATCATGACTGACAGCTAAATGAGGGCGTTTAGTTCTCAAAAGTATTTAAACGCTCCAGATTTATACGAAATTACACATTCTTAAGCTTAAACTATCAAATGCTTGTGGTATTTCGCGAGAGAGTGGCGGTAGTTCTAATAAAAGCCCTTGAACGTAGCGAAAATCCTGAGATCTATGTTGTAGCCGCGTTCAAAAAAATTCTTGTTGCTACAGTGCACTATGAATAGCAATAGTGTGCAGCTATACAAAAAAGATATAATAATAATATGGAGATGACATTAACTTGTGACAACTTATCAACAATTAAAGTACCCATTCCTTTACCATTTCCTATTCATTAATTATGCATTTATATTGACTTTTGTGTAGGGCCCCGGTAGTCATATGTGTACAATGTTAGCATACGGAACATGAATAAACATTTTTTGTGTAGGCAACACTGACTTGGCAAAAGCATAAGGACTAGTATGCAATAGTCAATTTAAAAAAAAGGAAAATTTACGTGTTTCCGTGCGATGATAATGCATTCTGTATAGTTTAAATTGAGTTCAAAACTTCCGTAATATACACAAAAGTCAACGTCACCAAACAGCGCGGTCGTAGAAGACAGCAATACGGCTAAAACTAAATAGATAAAAATGTTTCAAAATATGCTAATGACGACATTAACTCCGTTACACAGCGTAGACGAGGTAAGAAATATCAATTTAATTAAAAACTTCTTAAAAGAAAATATGAAATAGCTTTGATTGTATAATTTATTATTTTTTGACTACCTGCATTAAAGTATTTAAGTTCTTAATATCAACATATCAATAAGTTCAAATAAATACTTCTATTTTATAATTATAGTAAACGAGAACAGAAACAAATAGTATTTTCATATTTTACATATTAATTTTGGATATATCTGAGAGATTTTCTTCCAGTACCATGTTTAAATTTTGTATCCATAAAAGAATTTAGGTACTATCAGTAAAGGCAATTAATATTGTTGATGTGTGTATTTTAGCGATGCCATTGGGAAAATCGTCCGTTTGTTGGTATATGGCCCGAAGAAAACAAAGAAAAAGGTAAAGCCACAATATTTAAACTAAATTTTATCTTTAAATGTTACTAACTTCTATCGTGACGTCTTCTATGGTCTTGGGTCCTCAACGTTCATCATCATCATCATCACAGCTCATATACGTCCCCACCGAGGGGTTCGAGCCTACCCTATGTTAGGGAGGCCTTAGTCAACCACGCTGGCCCAGTGCGGATTGGTCGACTTCACATACATCATTGAATTTCTTCGCAGATGTATGCAGGTTGCCTCACGATGTTTTCCTTCACCGTAGGAGCGTCAGACAAATGTACATATGAAATTCGAAACGAAAAACACATTCGTGTCTCGAACCCTGACCCCCCGATTGGAAGACAAGTGCCGAGTCCACAGCTCCACCGACGCTCTTCGTTAAAACTCAACGTTAAAAATTTCTATATCTAATTATAGGTTTCTACTGTCTAAAAACTATGTATGTCAAACATTAATGTCATTTAACTGTTTGTTAACTCAACTCAATCACTCAAAACGACCTAACTGATCATTTTAGCGGCTAAATAAGAAAAATCGAAACATCGACTCAACAAAATACTTAATAAATAAATAAGTAGAAAAGTACATAGGTATCCTTATACTTACTGGGGGCATAATGTATGTGTATGTGTGTGTGTGTAACCCAATCCTCACATTATTGTAGTGCACCTTTTTTTTAAAGAGGTGAAATGCTGTTGCACACCATACCTGCCGATGGCTAATCGACAGGCATGTATGGGACTCTCCCTGATCAGCAGGGCATACCTACTAAACCAACCTCGATGTCCATCTTGTCCATAGTCAGGTTGATCCGGGGTCTGGGTAGCCCCGATTCTCCAAACCACCCCGGGACGGCCCGGTCAGCTACGGGCTGGGTCTTAACGCCCAGACGGGAGGGCCACACCTAGGGTGGTCATGGAAGGTGGACTACAAAAGTTCGCCTTCTACTGCCCAACCGTCTGCGTCAGAGAGGAGCGGCATTTGGGTAATTTTCCCTCTACTTCTCCGCTGCCTCCTTCTGCCTCATTCTCGCAGAAGGAGGCGACAGCCTCCCATTTCCTCTCACTAGCCAGCATCTTACTGACGATGACTGGCAACGAGAGGTCACCGCCACCCAACGCCACGCTATTGTAGTGCACCTTGCCCAATCTTAACTGCCCAGTCTCTGGCGCTACCACCGACCTTCTTTCCCCTAGTTTCGTCGGTGGTGCTGTGGACCCCGTTCTAATTGGGTGGTCCGAGATTGAATCCTGCTATGTTCCAATGTGTTTTTCGTTTTTCGAATTTCATATACAGGCCTAAACATCCTACTTAACATAGGGTAGGCTCGACAACCTCGGTGGGGACGTATATGAGATGTAATGATGAGGAAAGTTAAACTTCGTGAGCTCGGCATCTGCGATCGTATCTTCGTAACCGTTGCCAGGCAGTTGTAATTGGTGGGTATTGCTCTGACTTTATAGACATTCCGTCCGGTGTACCGCAAAGGTCTATTATCTCTCCACTGTTATACTCAGCCTACCTGTTCGATATCGGAAAATGTTTTAAGCATTCCAAATTTCTAATGTATGCTGATGACACTAAAATTTATTTAAATATCAAACATCAATCAGATTGCGAAAAGCTTCAACATGACTTAAATAGCCTTAATAAATATTATCTGGCTAATAATATAACAGTTAATGTAAGTAAATGCATGGCTATAACGTTTTCAAGAAAGAAAAATAATGTTAATTACAATTATTCAATAAATAATATTTACATTAAAAAAACGCATTTGGTTCGAGATTTGGGTGTTTTGATGGACAACAAGCTCGACTTCAACGAGCATGTTACAGATATTGTGAACAGATCGTATAAAAACCTTGGTTTCATACTTCGAGTATGTAAACATTTTACGGATATAAAATGTCTCAAAATCCTCTTTTACTCATACGTCAGAAGCATACTAGAGTACTGCAGTAATATATGGAACCCTCAATATATCACATACAGCCAACAAATTGAAAAGATCCAGTCTAAATTTATAAAGCACCTAAATTATCGCCTACATGTTACAAAGAAAGACTATAGGGAATCCTGCAAACTTTATGAAATGCTATCCCTGGCAGATAGACGGAAGCTTCTCGACATGATGTTCCTCCACAAGGTATGTCAGGGTGCGATAGATAGTACAGCTCTATGTGAACTATTCATACAGCTCCGAGCACCTACTACTCGCACTAGGCATACGTCTTTGTTTAATCTGCCACAGTCACATACAAACTATTATAAAAATTCTGTGGTATGTCGTACCCTTGAATGCTTCAATAAAAGATTTGACGCAGTGGATATATTTTGTAGCAGCAGCCAAAACTTTAAGAATACTATCTTTAATATTCTTACAAATGAATAATTAAAACTATTATGCTATGTTATGCGAATGAACATGGAAAATACAAACACACACACCCACGCATACGCATACACACACACACACACACAGTAACAACCCATTATAAGATAATCATTAGAATGTAAGTTTGTAATTAGATGTAAGGCCTAATTTAAGTTTGAATTGTATATATCTATAAGATCTGTGGACTTTATTTTCCAACTAAAAAAAAAGGCTAGGTAGGGAAAATGATATTCGTGATGCTTACTGTATTTCCATTCATTAATCGTATTTACTTTAGATTCCAAATTTTTGAGCTTTGCTATAATGAGTGTGTTTATTTTGTTTCTTACAGTAAGAAGCAGTATAACCAAGATTAAACGCCGCCATCGAACTGCTTTTACAACAAACCAACTAACTCTACTCGAGAGAGAGTTCACAAAAGACAAATATGTGAACAGCGAAAGACGACAAGAACTTTCGCAACTGATGAACATCAATGAAAGAACAATTAAGATTTGGTTCCAAAATCGAAGGATGAAATATAAAGTTGAAGGTGGCTTAGTCACTCCTCCAAAATCGCCAAATGAAGTTGTCAAGGATCAAATTGCCAGAGAATCTTTTGCGACTGAACCTACTTCTGATGCTCATCAAAGCGACTATTTACTTAAAGGGTCTCAAATACAAAACAGTTTTGAAACTTCCCCCCATAATAATGTAGGCTCCTTAAGTCCACGGCCACAAGTGGATGCTATAAATATCCCTCAAATATCTAACATCCTCGATGGAAACGCACCCATATCATATAATCATAATATTGATTTTCATCATTACAACCCAAATATTGAAGCGTACTACAATAATTACGGCGTTCCACCATATTATTACAATTACTACTCCGCCTACAGCGAAACCAGTCAATGGGCGCATAATCACATAAGTAATGATATGAAATATATCAATTTATAGTATTTTCATTAGAAAGCTACAGAATTTCTAATATTTATTTCGCGATGTAAATATAAGTTGTTCATTATGAATGTTGTTTATATTAATTTATTATTAATTTATTTATATATTAGTTCCTATTAAAAATAGTCCTGATTACCAGTGAAAATGAAAATATCATAATGTTTATTTTATACCTAATTTAAGTTTTAGGCTAAGCAATGACAAATTCCACAATTCAATGCTATTTATATTCTTATCTTGTTTCCTACTTTTAAAATCTAACTTATTCAAACTGTATTGTAACATTATCTAGTTCAAATATCGTCTTACTTTCGTTATATTTAATATGTGTATTTTATTAAATAAGTTACACTTTTTATTCAATAAGCTGACACATTATAAAACCACAACAATTTAGATTTTTATTTGTACTGTGTAAAAAATGAACTATATTTGTAGTATAGAATATTATAATTTGATAAAGTATCACGTATAATGTTTTTGTATGAAATAATTAAGGCTAGTTTTTAAAAGCAATTTCTGTCTGAATTTCAAATTATAAGCTTCATCTATTTGATTTTCCCCTGTACGCTAAAATCTATTTGAAATTATGCTTTGTAAATAAAGTTCTGTATGTTTACAATTAAATAATGTTTCATTGAAGAATGTTTCTTTTATTTTAAAAGTCGTAAGACTTGTGCTTATACAGTGTGTAAAAAAAACCCTGTCAGATCTGACAGGGGCATATAGGTATCTAATTATAATCGCCAAAATAAATATCCAATATTCTTAATTCAAGAAAATAACTTTGCTATCGATTTTTAAAGTTTGCATTTTTGTCACCTATTGAATACTATTTACCCATAAAATGGGAGAAATTTTTCACTGCATTACACAGTGGTAAGCAAGCGGTTCTTTTTATGCACGGTATGTAAGCTTTTATAATCTAGTTTTCAATCTATTTCAATTTTTTTACTTTTTTCAGCAGGGTAATTTTTTTTCTTTCATTTAATGAACCAATGAAATGAACAAATTACATAAATAGAACCAAATCTTGATACCTAAAACTACCCTAATGGATCGGACAGGGTTTTTTTTACACACTGTATAAGATATAACGGAAACAAGTGCAAATAAATTTCCCCACAATCTTAACATTAGCGAGTTTGAGCACTAACAAGATGACCATATTTTATTATATATTTCCAAACATCTGTGGGATGGCTGAATCATACATCAAATATACCTTAGTCAGTCAGCCTGTCCGTATGAGGTCGGTAATGTCGGTATGAAGCCTAACTTAAACCTGAGTGTATCTAAGCGCCCATAATTCGCCAATCAAAGTACACATGGCAACAATGCAGACTTTTACCAGGGGGTGCCAGGGGCGACTCAGTTGGGTTTCTCTATTTTACCTATTTCTGCTACCAAACAGCGGTGCTTGCATTGCTGTATTACGGTTTTAAGAGTGACAGAAGATGAAATTACTGAGCACTGAGACTTAACATCTTATGTCACAAGTTGGCAACGTACATTAGCTTCCGTGTAGGGGTTTTAGTTTTGTAAACCTTACAGGAACCACATTTACTAGACGATTTTATCCACTTACCGTCGGGTGGGTAACCTGCTTGTTTGCCAGTTTAGTTGCATAAAAACCAGTATAGTCCGCCCTAATATGTATATTACCTTGTAATAGTGTATGTTTCTTAGTATGCAAATGTTGTCGACTGTACCATGTCATTGGGTGCCAGTCTTTTGTCACTGTCAAGCACGATTCGGTCGTTCTTACGACCGAAACGAGTGTTTTTCGTATAATTTCCATCACGATTTTTAATTTTCATTATTAAATTCTCTGTGCCGACAAAATAAAACTTGAAAAGCTCGTTAAACTTTATAAATTTGTACACTTGGCACTTCAATTAACTATTTATTTCTGGATTTATAAAGTGAGCGTAACAAAAATTAGATTCGCGGTGACGGAAATTAAAGAATTGCTCAATAAATTATGCATTTCTATTTTACGACCTGAACACCGTAACTTAGGGTAGGCTCCAGCCCCTCGGTGGGGACGTATTTATAAGCTGTTATGATGATTTTTATTTTAAGCTTTTAAGTGACAAATAGGTAGGTACCGTTTTTCTGGTGTGTATCTAGTAGGTAAAAATATTTTTATAACATAATTTGTGAAGCTCATGTTATTTGATAAGTGTTTTGTCTGCACTCAAAACCGAGTGTCGAATGTAAACTTTGTTGTCAGGACAAACCTATAATGGTTTATTGGCAACATTATATATGTATGTTTGTGAACCTTGTATGTGAATATTTATAAATAAAAAAAAAGTGAATTATTAATATTTGTATATGAATTTGATTAGACAACTACTAAAAAACTAAAACTAAACTGTTCATAAAGAAGTATTACTTGAATCAATTGAAAAAAAATACAATTCGTGCCCATAATATTTATTTCTATAACTTAATATTATGGGCTAATAATATACTCGTACATAACTTCTAATTCTCAAGGAATCTTTCATAATCGGCTGAGTAAAGTGAGATGAATGACTACAATGATAGCTTTAGCAAAGTACATATGTTATAGTCAATCTTCGAAGCTCCGGCGTTCCTAGGTTTGACTAGTCAATCCTCAGGTCTGACTTGAAGTCTTAGTCAAAGCCCAAACAAATGAAGTTTTTTGGTCTCTGACTAAAGAATTTTCGTCAAAACTAATTTGGTCAGGCAAACGTCAAAACTCAATTTAATGAAATCGGGGTTTGACCAGTCAAACTTCAATTAGGTATTAGAAAGTATTTTACTTTCGACGTTTGACTGAAAAGTTAGGAACTTCTAGGTTTGACTAAAAATACTTTAATCAAAGGCCGAAATAGAAATTTATTTCGGGGCTAGCCCGAAGGCTTTGGTCAAACCTAGGATAAACCAGTCATTCCGCGAAGAGACTGCATATCGACCTTTGACTATGACACATACACAAATATAACTATCATATAACACTATCTGTCACAAATTTGAATCCGTTTATCCTGGTTATCCATAAGAAGTTATGTTATTCTGGTGTTATATATATATATATATATATTATTTATACATTATAATATCTAGGTATATATGAAGTTTATTTCATTACTAGTTTTTTTTTATATTGTACGCGGACATGTTATATATCTATACACTTCTCCCATTGCGGGTGAGTTGGAAGAGATTTCTATGTGAAATAAGCTCACCCTTTGTACTGTCTTCACTTAGTATTATTTCTATATATATTTTTAGTGTACAATAAATTAGTAAATAATAGGACAGTCAATATTACTGTCTGTAATTTCATAGCTTCACATTGAAAGGCTAAATAAAAGATAACATTTCATGTGGTCAACTAAGTTATCAAAGGATCTGCCTGGATTCATCATCACAGCCCATATACGTCCCCACCGAGGGGCTCGAGCCTACCCTATATTAGGGTGATTAGGCCTTAGTCAACCACGCTGGCCCAGTGCGGATTGGTCGACTTCACATACATCATTGAATTTCTTCGCAGATGTATGCAGGTTGCCTCACGATGTTTTCCTTCACCGTAGGAGCGTCAGACAAATGATTGTGAGTGATTTCAAAATTCAGAAAAAAATTCTATTCGTGCCTTAAAAAATTCATTCGTCTTTTTAACTACATATCTCAATTTTGGTGAATTTCGAGGTTTAAGTGACAGCAATACTATTTTAGGCGTTCTCTTACAAAACTAAATATCTCACGTTCTTAGTCAAATTATAAGGCATAAAACAAACCATTGCCACATGAGTAGTTGATAGTTCTCAATTGAACGAATGAGTGTTGAAGTAATTGTGTAATAAATATCCATTAAACCTTTAAATACCAAGCTAAATTTCAGTGAGGAGTCAAATTTACAGGAGCCACTCAGTATCAAAATCAATATAATTTATTCAAATTGGATTATTGCATAATCACTTTTGCACATTAGAGAAACTACGCCAATAATATCAGAAATATAATCAATCTATGTAGAACAAGGTCTTGATTGTAGCTTTAATTATTTTTTCACGCCATTAATATATACCGCATATGCTGAAATACAAAATATTTAGCAAACTACGCAGTGCAAGTGAAATAGAAAAATACTAACTGAACTGAACAGAACTCAAAAATGTAGCCCTATCCCGTTATTGAGATTTTTTAATATTGAGATGCAACATGCATCTAACGAATATGATTATTAAAAATTAAAAATCATAAACGCAATCCTTTATATTAATCTCTGGAGGAATCCTGATTGAAAATTAAGACTAACATACGAGTAGGTACTTACAATCATGCAAGCTTAATAATAGGACATTGATTAAAAGACAAAGAAATGGCTTTGCTATATTAGCAAAATTGTCATTTATTACTAGATTTTCCTTTAGCTTTAGGTCTCATTACATTTAAAGAATATATCAATAATTCAATTGTATTAAATTATAACGCAAACATTTCAATAATTAATTTTAAATTAAATTACATATAAAAAAATTACTTAATTTGTAACTTTGTCTAAATTCGATGCCAATTCAACTTATATGGACATGTATTCCCGTCGGCATCGGGTGACTCATGTTGTATAGTAAGTGCATATTGTGGCTTCACTGTATATTGAGCAGATGACATATGCTCTACAGAAGTCGTATGTTGTACAGGATTCATAAAGTGCGCAGAGTTAATATTCTGCAATGAGCTAACATACTGCGCAGATCCCATATGCTTCGCAAAGCCCACACGGTGTGTAGGAGATGAGGGAGCCGAGTGTGCAGCAGAAAATATCGGTTGTGAAGATGAGGCACTTTGCATAGATCGCACAGGGACGAAACTATTTGAAGGGGCTACTCGTTTATTCGTCGGAGGAATCGCCTGCTTTGTAGCTACGGTTGGAGGAGCATTAATATTGTGTTCATAATATGGACTGTTTTCGCGAATATATTTATTATTTGTATCATAATAATTTCGACTTTGTGCCGACTGATCAATTGCCAAAAGATTGTATGATGGTGCATACGTTATAACCGAATCATTTACGCCATTAGGACTATAGTAAGTCTGATTTACATCAACAAACAATGGTCCCACGGCTGATGTATTACCTGGGGTATGTGTTAATGAAATGGCTTCATCTTGATAATTACTTGGTTTTTTCTTAATTGATAAGTCCTGTGGCATATCTTGTGTTTCCTGTTGGAAAGGTTTAATGACAGGGAAAGGCTGCGAAAGTGGTAACGCTTGATTATTGTTTTTCTCAAATTTATCATTGGCTTCACTTTTAACACTTTTAAACATTTCTCTGTATTTTTTACATAAGTCAATTGAAAACTCTGCTGATGCTTTATAATCCGATTTCGAATCTGTAGAAACTGTAGGTGATGGACTTTGAGCTTCTGCATAAAATGATGATTCATTCTGATCTATTGGTATATCCTTATAAAAATTTGGTCGAAACTGTTTCTTTGTATCGTCGTTGTCCTTGGGTACAACTTCTTTGCTCTTACTTTTTTGTTTAAAATCATATATCGGATACATGACTTTGATTGGAGTGCCTTGTTCAGTCACTCCAGGTTTAAAAATTTTTGTGTGAGCACATGGTTTTTTTGGAATCTCAAGAGGAGCTTCTAATGGTTTTGGTAGGGAACACGAATTTCGTTCGCTTGTGGATAACACGGGGTTACCTCTAAAGATTGAAACAGGTTTTTTCTGCTCAGTTTCACCATTACCCATTTCCTCTCTAGACGTTTTTTCTTTCATTCTTCGGTTTTGAAACCATACTTTGATACATTTTTCCGGCAAATTTAATAATTGTGCTATATGCACTCTCTTCGTTTTATCAACGTATGCGTGTTTTTTAAAAATACCTTCCATATAATTGATTTGAGACGTAGTATAGGCGCTTCTGTATCTTTTTTGCTTAAGCAATTCTTGGTCAACCTGAAATGAAAAAAAAAATATGTAAGAAAGAATTTACTTATTATGAAAAGTGTATCATATGTCTTTTAACCACGTCTACATTTAAGCAGTGGTGATTATATGATTCAGACATGGAGGTTAATTGTTGATTTCTTGTAAAGAAGAAACTTTTGTACTTCATTTTATTGATGATTGTGCATTTGAGCTCGTCTGGCTATCAACCCTATCTTAGCTAAATCTGTAATATAACAAAAATTTTAGCAGTATTATCTTTGTTCCGAATAAAAGAGGTACCTATAACGTTAGTTCCATTTTTGTGAAGGAATCTTTGCAAAATTCTCTTCCCCTTAGGTTTTTATAGGTTAAGATGCCATCAGGTAAGATAAGGTAAGAAAAGACAAATTTATCTGTTAAAGGCTCAAATCAGGAAAGAAAAGCTTATCTGTTGTAAATATTGATTATTTATCTTATGTGAATATACAATTAAATTAGTTTAAACAGAAAGGTAACACAAATGATACCACATAAATAGTACAATACTGAAGTAAATCGTGATTTTGTCAATAAAACAATTATACTTCATTCCAGATAACATTAAAAAAAGAAGCGGAAAGAAGCAGGGTTTCGAAACCTTTTCATGTTATGAATAATGATGAAATATCATAATCATATTTGATAATACCTAATTATATGTATTACAAAGATACTCTGGAGTGTAATGGTAACTTTTTATTATTATTTTTGTGTCTATCCACAAATATTGGAACTGGGTCAAAATATACAATATAATAAAAGTATTCTTTAAAATAATCACTCTTGAGTGATTAATTTAAAATTAATCAGTAGATTAATTTTAAATTAATCATTCTCTCACTGGCTAGATAGCCCTTAACTTTTCCCCATATGAGCTCAATAGGATTGAGCTCACAATGTTATGGTGGAAGCCGTATATGTAACTTTCTTTCCTTTTGCCATTTCATCTACAACATAACTCTGATACTGATTTTTATTTTCTTTTACTTAACAGCAGTTATGCTCTTACTTCAGTGTCTACAAATTGTGTATTTTTTGACGTTAACCATGACGTTCTGTTGAATGGCTTGAGAGCCACTAGGGCCCGCTCACGGATCACTCATTTTATAATTCAAAACAAAAAGCAACTACAAAAAAGCCAAAGACAATTTAAAATCACGTGTAATAATGCATCACCAAAAAACAAAGAGAGTGTAAAGATTGTCAAAGCAAGGCGCGTTCCTTGATGACAAGCGACACGATGATCCATCCAGTAAAATCAAAACGTCATAATTTTGCCAACTGTGTCATCGAACACCATTATACATTTAGTATGATAACATCAAACCTAAACTTTCCAATCTATGCAGGTTGCAAACCTCTGCTTCTTTGGGTTCTTTAACAGAGCCATTGTGTGGTTTGTAGTAATATTTTATATTTCGAACGATTCTTTTCATAATATAGATAGTAAAAATTTCATTTTTTTATGTAGGTAAATGTTTAGATGGCTGTGCTTGTACATTTTACGTATAAATTGATAAAAGCATAATTAAACATTTATTAACACAATGAGTTGAAAATGTACACCTTTAAAAGAACCTTTTTTTACTTCTTTTTAATGTTATCTGGAATGAACTATAGACATCGATAAGAAGGGAGAAGAACATTTTGAAATGATTCTTTTTTAGGGATCTGTACCCAAAAAGTATAAACCCTGGGGGGACCCTATTACTGAGACTCCGCTGTCCGTCCGTCCGGCTTTTTTTTATTTTATCGAAGACCAAGCAAATGACTCCATCTACCTGGTGGTAAGTGGAAGTAGAGTCCAAATGCGAAGATAGCTAATGCGGGAGAGAGGTTAAACGCCGCACTAGCCACCCTCACCTTGTCGACCTGCAATGTGCTTCTTCACGCTTCTTTTAAAGGACCCGGGATTATAGAAAGGAACGGAACACATGCGCTGGCAGAGAGTTCCATTTCTTAATCGTGTGACATAGAAATGAGTTACCGAATTTCTTGTTCTTGTCTGTGTGTCACCAGGCTTTATCTCATTAACCGTAATAGCTAGACAGTTGACATTTTCACAGATGATGTATTTCTGTTGCCGCTATGACAACAAATACTACAATATAACAGAATAAAATAAATATTTAAGGGGGGCTCCTATACAACAAACGTGATTTTTTGACTTTTCTTTTCGATATTAATAATGGCAACAGGTAGACTCTTGAAATATTAACAGAATATTTAGATTTATATTCACTTCAAAATTAAATACCTACTTAATGCAAAGACTAAAAAGTTATAATATAGTATCTAATGTTGTATAGATAATGGTAGAGAATCCGTCGTGCGCGAGTCCGACTCGAACTTGGCCGGTTTTTACTCAATCATATTGAGACAATGGAATTGGATAACAATTGCCTGCACATAGCTTTGAACCTATTTATTATTTTATACACTTTATTGAACATACAGTAAAAGAATAACATAACATTGAAAAAGTTTGCAAATTAATGGACTTATCTCTTTCAGAGATTTATTTCTCCTTCTTTTGGAGGCAAAACTTGTTTAGTTTCGATGAAATAGAAAAATGTTAAATAGTTCAAGAAGTTTAACATGCTTAGATAATTTTCTAAATGGTAGGTAACACATATTCACAAACGAATTCACAGATGAAAATGCCTTAAATCTATACTAATATTATACAGAGGAAAGATTTGTATTTTTGTATGTTTGTATTGAATAGGCACCGCAACCACTAGACTGATTTGAAAAATTATTTCGTTAATAGAATGCTACAATATCACTGAGTAACATAGGCTATAGAATATTTTCCTACGGGAAAATATGGAATTCCCACGGGAAAATCGAAGAAAACGTGAGCGAAGCTGCGAGCGGAAAGCTAGTATGTAATACATTAAACAACAACATATCAACCATTCTATAACTGAAGAGCTGTGTGAGTAACGTTTGCACATGGTCAGACTTATAATAGATGAATAATAATGAGAAACATCGCGAGTTTCTCCGTGCTTTGGAAGGTGCGTTAAAAAGTGGATCCTATGCCTGATCCTGTCCTAGTGGTGTCGGCTAATCGACCTATCAGACTATGCGAGTGAAGAACCAGAGATTGCAATTGTTTTGCGCAGACGCTTGTGCACTATAATATCTCCTGCGCAGATGGCTAAGCCCGGAATATCGGCTAGGACATTATTGTATATCTAACAAAAAAACAATAACATCGTATTATGCTAACAACTTATCTCCATATATAATAAAATCGTAGGGGTACAAATGTTTGTCCGGAAAGATCTCCGAAACTACTGGACAGAATTTGATATGGCTTACACCACAATGCTTCAAAATTTTCCGGAAGAACATTTAGGCATAATTTCATTTGCTTAAATTCACTTTTTATTTTTATTCAAAAAATACCATATAAAATTTTTGATGACAAGTATGTAGAAAATCAACATGGCGCACGTGAAATTATTTTGACAAGTCTGTTACATATTGCAAAAAAAAATCTTTTCTGTTATTGGCTGTGCCCATCTGAATTTTGCCAACCAAGAAGTTTAAATTGTCTTTTTCTTATGTAGTACCGTGGTGGTAAGGAAAAAGGATCAAGCCATACAACCAATGTATATAGCATTTTTTATGACAATATCACGTCACAAATATAAAATTTGTAGGTTGGTTTAATTTTTGGCCAATTTTCACAAAATCGGTACAATATTTGAAATGTTGAAAAATGAAGATACCCTTTTCAAGGCATTTTGAAAGGTGTTATATTATGTTTTTACATTATGAGTAAGGAATCAAACTCTTTCATCCATTTAAAACTATTAAAAGTATTACGCGTAGAGGGAGTACGGGACTCTTGATCCTAATGTAACATTGACGTAAATTCGCCGACATAGCTGATGCTCAAAAAAGGTGGATAAAAGTTCGTTTCCAAACCTAGCAATATAGGTATCAAGTGAAAGGCCTTGAAGCGTAGAACATTATGAACCTAGGAAAATCGCCTAAAATTCAACATGGCCGCCGCTCAAAAAAGGTGGATACAAGTTCGTTTCCAAACCCAGCAATATGGGTATCAAATGAAAGGCCTTGATGTGTAGAGCACTATGAACCTAGCAACATTGACATAAATTCAACATGGCCGCCGCTCAAAAAAGGCGGATACAAGATCGTTTCCAAACCTAGCAATATGGGTATCAAATGAAAGGCCTAGAAGAGTAAAGCATTATGAACTTAGGAAAAATGCCCTAAATTAAACATGGCCGCCGCTCAAAAAAATTGATAAAAGTTCGTTTTCAAACCCAGCAATATGGTTATCAAATGAAAGGCCTTGAAGAGTAAAGCATTAGGTATCTAGAAAAATTGACCTAAATTCAACATGGCCGCGGCTCCAAAAAAACGGATAAAAGTTCGTTTCCAAACCCAGCAAAATGGGTATCAAATCAAAGGCTCTGATGAATAAAGCACTATGAACCTAGCAACATTGACATAAATTCAACATGGCCGCCACTCAAAAAAAGGTGGATACAAATTCTTTTCCAAACCTAGCAATATGGGTATCAAATGAAAAGCCTTGAAAAGTAGAGCATTAGGTACCTAGAAAAATTGTCCTAAAGGATAAAAGTTCGTTTTCATACCCAGCAATATGGGTATCAAATGAAAGGCGTTGACGAGTAAAGCACTATGAACCTAGCAATATTGACATAAATTCAACATAGCCGCTGCTCGAAAAAGGTGGATAAAAGTTCCTTTCCAAACCTAGCAATATGGGTATCAAATGAAAGGCATCAAAGAGTAGAGCAATATGAACTTAGGAAAATTGGTCTAAATTAAACATGGCCACTGCTCAAAAGAAAAAGATAAAAGTTCGTTTTCAAACCCTGCAATATGGGTATCAAATCAAAAGCTTTGATGCATAAAGCACTATGAACCTAGCAACATTGACATAAATTCAACATGGCTGCCGCTCAAAAATGGTGGATGAAAGTTCGTTTCCAAACCTAGCAATATGGGTATCAAATGAAAGGCCTTGAAGGGTAAAGCATTAGGTAACTAGAAAAATCGATCTAAATTCAACATGGCCGCCGCTAAAAAAAGGATAAATGTTCGTTTTCAAACGCAGCAATATGGGTATCAAATGAAAGGCCTTGACGAGTAAAGCACTATGAACTTAGCAAAATTGGCATAAATTCAAAATAGCCGCTGCTCAAAAAAGGTGGATAAAAATTCGTTTCCAAACATAGCAATATGGGTATCAAATGAAAGGCCTCAAAGAGTAGAGCATTATGAACTTAGGAAAATTGTCCTAAATAAAACATGGCCGCCGCTCAAAAAAAATGGATAAAAGTTCGTTTCCAAACCTAGCAATATGGGTATCAAATGAAAGGCCTTGAAGAGTAGAGCATTAGGTACCTAGAAAAATCGACCTTAATTCAACATGGCCGCCGCTAAAAAAAGGATACAAGTTCGTTTTCGAACCCAGCAATATGGGTATCAAATGAAAGTAGTCCTTGATAAGTAAAGCACTATGAACCTAGAAACATTGACATAAATTCAACATAGCCGCTGCTCAAAAAAGGTGGATAAAAGTTCGTTTCCAAACCTAGCAATATGGGTATCAAATAAAAGGTCTCAAAGAGTAGCGCATTATGAACTTAGGAAAATTGCCCTAAATTAAACATGGCCGCCGTTCAAAAAATGGATTAAAGATCGTTTTCAAACCCAGCAATATGGGTATTAAATGAAAGGCCCTGAAGAGTACCTAGAGCATTACGAACCTACGATAATTGTCTTAATTTGTTAATTTCCAAATGGCCGCTGCTCAAGAAAGGCAGAATAAAGTTGAATCATTATGGAATAAAATGGAGGAAAAATCTAAACACTGTTTTAAGCATTTTGATGGCGAAACGGAGTTCGCGGGCACAGCTAGTTACTAATAAACGTGCAGTTATGCATACCAACATTTAATATGCACATATTTCATGAGTTGCCTGTAATATGTATTTTTTAGTTAGTGCGTTTAATCGAATAGCCTATTCTTAATAAGTTTGTCAATACCTACTTGAAATTAGTACTTTATATAAGAATTATTTTGAAAACTTACTGGATTCACAGGCTTTTTATGTTCTTCGGGATCAATATACGAAGAGCCAGTCGGATATTTGTTTGGCCAAGAATTCATTTTCGTACACTTTAAGAACAGGACTTGACAATTTTTAACTAAAGTGTTAAATAAATTACTTCCAATTATACAATCTCCTAGACATTGTCATTAGTTAATTACTTTCGATTAGCTATTACAAACAATTAATAGCAGTCACCACAGTTAACATTAATATCATATAACTGTGCAAATGGAATATAGTTCCATTTTTAAAAAGGTAACATTTGAGGGTAGTTCTATTTTAAGAAATGTTTTGCTAATACCCTTATCTGTCATTCGTGATTAATACCATAGACTTATTAGAAATATATTGGTTGTTTATGTTTCTTTTTTGGAAGGATATGGTTTTAATCATGAATGACAGATAAGTAACAGCGTAAGTATGTGGACAAAACGCAGATATAGAAGTCTCTCTACACGTTTTCTACATCTCGTGCCTAGCTTACAGGTAAAGACAAAGGCTACGCAATGTAACAAAAATTGATATGAAATCAATGTAAAAGAAAGAAAAGACAAAATGAAACAAGACTTAAAAGTAACAATGTATATCTCACATAGTCGTTATATTTTCCGCTTAGATCGGATTTATATTATTTGTCTGTGTTATTACGTTAATAATTAAAAAAGAGTTAACTCGAATTTCAGCGTTTTTCAAAATGCGAGCGAAAAATTAGTGCACCTATAAATTTGAGCAAAAAATGCAGGGCGTGACTCGATATTAACTTCAATGTTTTTTTTAAATTTCCTGTGAATCAACAAATTGCCATTAAACAAAAATTGTCGAATCTCCATTCCAAATTGAACGCTGAGCAGGACTTCTACACAATTCACCAAGCTGAGAAACAACACAATCAAACATGAAAATTATTTTACCACAACAAACTCAAAACAATAATGTCAATCCGTCATGACCACAACAACAATGATAACAGTAGCTTTTTTTTACATTCCAGGCCGATTCCTCAATACACCGATAACTTTTTTATTAACAGTTTAAAGTATCGGTAATTGAAATTAGAATACTCAGCTCTAATTTATACATAAGGCTAAGCACGCACTACGAAAATTATTCGTTGCGAAAAGAAAACGCTAGTCTGTGAACAACACAAATACACTTAAATCCGCGCAATGTGAAAAAAATCGTTTGCGATTTGAAATTGTAGATGCGAAATCTTACAGATATTTTGTACCCTTTGAAGCGGTCAACTTTGTATAGTCATCCGAAAATAACCAAAAAACTTTTTGTCGTGTAAACGGAGATCGTTATACCGTACGTTAAAAAAACCTTTCAAAGGTCTTAATGCTGTTAAAAGATGGACCCAGTATCGTTTAGTTATCTTCTTCTTTTTCAAATTTCTATTACGTAAAATTAAGTAGTATGCAATGGTTATTTTCTTTTGTAAATCCATGATGCACACTTCCGTCTTTCGTGCATGACTGAAACTGTCTTTGGCATCCAGTAGGTATTTCGCAGACGACAATAAATCGTAATGCGCGTAGGAACACCTGTCGTTTGCGATTTTATATCGCACTTTAAAAATCGCTACGAATATTTTTCGTAGTGCGCGCTTAGCCTAAATGCCATCCTTTAGCAAGGGAGCTGAGAAAACGTATTTCGACAAAATTTATAAAAAATCAAGCGAAATGGTTCAGACTTCAGAAAAATTACATGTTTTATGTATTTTCATTCTAATTATTATATATTAAAAAGATATGAAGGCTTATTGGCTTTATTTCCCCAGAGCTCCCATTTCTGTAAATCATGCCATCTAGCGGCGCATCTCATAAACACTGTGAATGGAAAATACTGAAACCCACCAGAGCACAAACGTTACGTACGACACGTAGGTAACAGCACATAATATTAGGTATTTTTCTTGCTTTTATGGGTCCAATATCAAAATAATTCATAAATAAAAATTCAACAACGTGCTCACGTATGTTTTATGAATAAAAATAAATAATTTTAGAACGCATGGAGTGATTCTAAAGCATAAACATGGATGCTACTATGCAAGCGTTTAAACGTAGGAAAACACCCTACTCTTACGTGATAATGTAGTTTGCTTTCCACAGATGGCGCTACGAGGATTTAATTTTACGATTCACGGAACTTGAATGTTTTTCTGGTCTTAATTCTACTCCTATCCACTTAATTCTACTGATAGAAAATAATGAAAAGGAATCCATTATTTGGCAGCGATGTTGTAAGAACACTTTTCTTCAGTTCAGTTTTGTCCAGCCAATTTTTTTTCTACGAGAATATAACAATAACAGGGTAGGGTATATTTATAACCGTAGCGTATAATCGCTGTTTTAATAATAAAAATGTTTCTTTCTATAAAAAAGAATAATGATTTTTGATGATGTTCAAAATAGCATATTTTTTTAAAATTTTAATTAAATAGGTAATTAGAATTACAATAATGTAGGTTACATCATTGTAATTCTAACTAGATTGGCATAAACAAGCTTGTATCTCATTGGTCAAGATGTATTTAATCAAATTATTCTTATTTTGACTAAAAAAATTAAAGTTAGAAACCGCCAAATTTCAAAATTTAAAAATTTCAAAAATTCCAGAATCACAGTAAATCTAAACTAATTTAATGTGAGCCGAAATATGTGTAATATAATGTGAACCAAATAATTTGAGATGTTTAAAAATCCCAAAAAAAATATGTTCATCGCACGTAACAGGCCCGTGATTGTACTTGTGCATGTATTATAATAGTTTATTTATCTGTGAATATTTTAATTAAAGGAATGCTATTGAAAATGAAATTGGTGACGAAAATAAACAATAAGTAAGTACACTAGTCAACACACTTACTACACAATAAACTAAAGTAGACGTAAACGTCACATTAAACCCGCAAAAGGCGGTGTTTCCCAACAAAAATGAGGTAATGTTCGCAAAACACATTGAATCATAGCGAATCGTAGCGACAGTTGACGAATGTAAAATATTCGGCGGAGTACTTTTACTGCGCCTATGCTGGAGTTTGCTTATATTGAATAAACGTGAGTTGAATAGTGAGATAGGGCTGACACTAACAAGGATTTATGTTTTAGTATAACAAAGTGTATAAAGTGTTCTCCAATTTTGTTTTAAAGTTGTATCTGAATTAAATGTAGGTAGGTTATTTCAAAGAACGCATTGTGATCAGTCAGTTTTTTAATTTGCAACCGTATATAACACAGCTAAACTTAGGCTCAGCAAACACTATTTGTTTTCCAAAAACTAACAAGAATTAATATGTAAGATTCAGTATGACTGTAGTATCTCAAAGAAGCCAAAGAATAGACAAATACGTAGGAAGAATCATACGGGCCGTTTTTCCATACAAAACGTAGTTCCTTACTGGATAATGGCAATAGATGCTCTATTTTTTTTTTCAGAAAAATCTATGACAATCTAAATATCTTCCTATGTTTTCCTTTGTTAATAATTAAAGGAAATTTAAGCCCACAAAATCCTAAACAAATGACCAGATTTTCTGCTGTATTCAAATATCTAGGAAAGAAATTTGACGAGATTATATGAAAAACAAAACATAGAAACACAGCCAAAGCCTTTCTTTAGTTTTAAATAAAAAAAGTAATTGAATCGATATAGTTTTAGAGGAGAAATCAGGGGACTACTATATGGAGATAGTAATTCATTTTACAAATAATTATTTTTGAAATCTCTTGACCTCAGTGTTTTCTTTTAATTCATTTTTTTAAATAAAATGTACAGATAATTTGTAATGCACTTCAACAACAAATGTATTTTTGAAAATACTTAGAAAGCCCTCGGACCTGAAAAAAAGACGGCGGAGCATTGTTGAATCAAGAGTGAAGCATGCAAATGACAGCACATTTGTATGTGTGCGTGTCTTGTTCGTCGAAAAATGACTTTTGTCTTACCTGGTACATTTGTGTGAGTGTAGGTCGTGTACAAACAAATTAAATTGTCTCACCTTGCATGCTTCACATTTGTTTAACGCAACACTACGTCCGTATTTTTTGTAGGTCCATTAGTAAGCCATCATAAATCTGAATGTGTCTACTAATTTTATATATTCCTCAAGTCTGCAACACTGACAGCTCAGCAATCTACCTCGATTTGCAAAAGCTCAAAAGCTTGTGGTGAAAATCTATTCGATGTAGAATCATGCATTCTAATTCATATCAGACAGTTTCTCGTTGATTAAGCAAACTATACAAGGTTACTTTTTGTGTGCATGTTCAGACAAGCAAAATAAACAAGTTTCACCATGGGACCAATGTTGAAATCGCGATGAAATACAAATGTTCAAAATCCACTGCCTAACTGTAGGAATTAATTTTTTTTTCAATTATTTTTTCCTATTGAAATTGAACTTCCAATTATTACTTGAAATTTCAACAAGGATATAGGTACGTAGAATTTATACATTACCACATTAATGTAAACCATTATCAGGAAATGCGCATAAAAGCGACAAATACAGTTTTATTGAAACGCTATCAAGACACGACAACGGCGTTTAGATTAGCGGTATTAGACCCCTGGTCTATCCCATGGTGTGGGATGTCGTTGGGCAGGTCCTCTTAAAATATTATGAGTGTGTGAGCACCATTTCTAACCGATTTCAAAAAAGGAGCTTCTATGTTCGAATGTATAATTTTTTTTGTGTATGTTCACCGATCACTCCGCCATTATTTTGTGAGTCGAGATTCAAAATTCATTTTGGCATCGAAAGAGTACCTATACTCCCGAGGTGGTACCCCTGTTTTTTTTTTTGGTTCACTAAACTGGTCGTCACATACTTACTAGTAAACGTATATAATAACAATTAAATTATAGCGGGTTTAACAATGCACGACCTTCTCGAAGTGAACACTACATGCTTTAAACAGGAAAAGAACACACACTACACTATGCTACTACCAAGTCATGATATACTGTCACCAAGTCATGATCTAATGATGGGATCCCAGGAAGATTGTGGGAAACCCCTATTTTCATAGGTACGTCCAGATTCAGGTGTTTGCATCTGGTAATTATCATATCATGTACTGAGCTGAGAATTGAAGATTTCTGGTGGGTTAGGTCAAAGGAACTGGTAGTAGAAACTAGTAGAAAGCATAACTTTACACAATTAGGTTGTTAGGAGTTCAGGAATCATTTTTTCAATACTGTTTAGAGCGAAAGTCGTTTTATTTTTAGTTATTCTGGTGTTTAGGTTGAGTCAAATTCTAATATATAATTATGTATTAAACTTTACTTAAAAGATTAAAACAAAAATATTTTACTCAAATAAAAGCCGACTTCAAAACCAAGCAATGATCACCTGAAAAGGCATAAAATAGAATAAGTATGTTGTAAACTAAAATTTGGCACCGACTTCAATATAAAAATATGATACTGTTACTATGTATTCTTATATTATTTTTGACTTTTTGATGTTTTTAAGTTCGTTTTTTATTCGATTGAGCAATGTATTTGTGGAATATTGAGTTAAGTGCTATTTTTTTGTTAAAATCATGTCACGAAATACAAACTTATCTAGTACTAGCTTTCCACTCGCTGCTTCGCCCGCGTTTTTAATGTTTTTCCGTGGGAATTTTGTTATTTTCCCGAAGGAAAAATAATTTTGTAGCCAATTATATAGAAGACTGTTATTTATATTTACGAGCTCGGATAATAAATTTCATAGAAATTGGAGCAGATTTTAAATATTTTCCATAGAAACTTTCAACCCCTATTTTGCACTGTAAGGGGGTGAATTCCAATAAATCATGAAACACGTATTCAATGGAACGTTAACAGCATGAATCTCGAGCTAAGTTGGATTAAGACCCTCACAAAATTATTGTGTATGGAAATGAAAAATATACTACTTGTCAAAAATTATACTACGTTTCGTTTTTTGGCTAAATGGAGAGATCCAATCAGTGTCGTAACCCCCCCCCCCCCCTCGAATGCCAACTAAACGAAAATAATGATTGCTTGATATGTACACACTACTCTGTGTCAGAACAACCGAGATGAGATAGTAAAACACTATGCACTAAGGAATACCCGGCCGGAGCTTGTCGCTAGCTGTTTCGATGGAGCCATACATAATACATACAGAACAGAACTTACTATTGTAGGGATGATACTTTGATTATTTGCTAAATAATAAAAAGGAGAATGATCGAACCAAGAAAAGTTGTCAATCGAGCTGAGGGTAAAATTATGGTACGTTCGCGCAGTATCCTGGCATTACGATACTACATACTACACATCATGAAATAATGGTACAAATAGTATAATTATACTACGAAATCCAACGCTGATCTCGAGTTTTATCAAAATCGTTGCTAATTTAAAGATTTTTCCATACTAACTTGCAACCCCTATTTCTTCCCTTCAGTTCTGTCCAAATTTCACGTTTCTATCATTAGCGGTTACGGCTGTGCGTGCGTCTATAGATGGGAACTTCTCCTTTTTTATATATATATATATATATATATATATATATAGCTAAACGATGTATAATTAATAGTATAAACATTTTATACATTTATACGAGAAACGAATCAAACAGCGTGGCAGCCCTAACCGCAAGCCGTCGCCGGAGATCATCAATCATCGCGGCAAGACAATCACAACGGTGGCACATCTGCCGTGCGCCGCGGCCGTCCGCCGCCCGCGGCACTCGCGATTCACAGTCCCCAGATTACACCATGACAATTACACTATCGACTGTCAAATTTTGCCGCTTAATTTTTAATTTATTAATTCAGTGTTTCATATTTGAATGACGAGTGCTCGCCTGGTGTCGACCGAGCGAGATTCCAGTTTGCTTCGACTGGCGAATTTTCGAGCCTGCCATCACTGCTTTCCTTATGACCACGATCACTTTGCCAAGAGTAAAATGATAATATACAAGAAAAAGAATTCAGTCTATACCCATATACAAGACTTTCCAGCACACGTTTCTAAAAAAGTTACATTCATAAAAACTGGGCATTTCGTACGACTTCAACTTGTGAATATAGGATTTGGTTGTTGAACCGAATCCTTATGATGTTGAGACGTATAGCTTTATTGTACGAGTTACGTAGTAACTATAAACTATTCTGTGGTACGGGTAGTATTGGTTAAATATACTTAATCTTATTTAAAAATATGCAAATTGACAAATAATTTGTTGTTGCATTATGAAAATGCAATTATTGCATTATACACTAAAAATACATGGATGCAGGGCGAAAATTTGCATAAATTTACCTAGATTAGTCTACGTAAAATACATTATTGCTATTTTTAAGGTTCCGTAACTGAAAAGAAAAAACGAAACCTTTATAGGATCACTTCGTTGTCCGTCTGTATGTCAAGACCCTTTTTCTCGGGCACGTGTAGAGATATCAAGCTGAAATTTATATTAAATATTCGGGTCTACGGTCTCTTTCAACTATAACAAGATTTTTTTATAAACAAGCTTTTTGGTAGGTACTTGTCGATACGAATCAAACGAGCCCAAACTCGATGCGGTTGTTTCGTTTAATTGCGGAATCCTATGGCCACCTTCCAGATCCATCATTAGATTAGGTCTATATCATCATAATATTGCACTGTCATTGTCATATACATATGCATGCAAAATTTCAGCTCAATAGGAAACCGGACAGTGTGTCAAATTCAATTTGCATGATTTCATTACAGACCCCGGGACAGGATCAAAAGACTTGACCGTTTACGTCGCATATTTTGCGATTTCACAAGGGATTTGAAACCTATAGGGACCAAGAATCAGGAATTTTGGCGAGGAGCAAGGTTATACCTTAATAAAAAACAAATGTAAAATCGTAAAACTGGTTATTTAGATTACTTTATACTAAACCCTTAGTGCGCGAGTCCAACTCATAACACGCCCCAAAACAAATTTTCTTTACCTAACATTAGCTATGTACCAAATATTTCAACGTAACAATATATTTAAATAAAGTAACGTACGAATGGCAACGATCTTTTTACACGCTTTTATTTAAATTTCCCCGTTTCAGGCCAAACGGTAGTTATTAATAAAAGGGATATAATAAGAGCAGCCCTTGTGCGCGGGTTTTAATCTCCACGCTCACCTTGTTATATTCTCGTAAAAAATCACTTTCCATATTTCACTAGTGGAAAATTGTAATATCGCGGCGTGCGTGCCGCGTCTTAATAAACATTTTTTTTCGTCATGCGAAAATGACATTCTGGCGTCACATGTGACATTGATGAAAAAATATAAAAGATATGGAATCGACGCCTTGAGGACCGGCGCAATATACTTTCCTTTCCGTGTTCCTTATTTTCATCTACACGCAGTACTTGCTACGTTTTTGATCTTCTTTCTGTTATGAGATATTTAAATTTCATGAGAGTAAAATAGTTTTATTTTTTCACATAATTATGTGGTGATATGTCAAATTTTCCATAAATATCAAGTTAATGTTTACCTGTTCCTGAAAATTTTATTTGTAATTAATAGTGAGGCTATAGTCTATTCAAGATAAGAAGGTTCCCATGACAGGTAGAAGTTTTCCGTTTCTTCAACTTCTTTTTACAAGTTTTCACTAGCCTTTAAGTGAAAATCATCCTCTCATTGCAATCAATCCACACCAGCTTCGTCAGAGGCTTAACAAAATATTAAAACATAGAAAGATTTACATTTTATTGCAATTTTTCAATGGTCAGATAACTTTTATCTGAAGAATAAATATGTTATACAAATTATATATTATATGTTATATAAATATGTTATATAAATATAACATATTCTTCAGTTAAAACATATCTTACAATTAAAAATTGGCCCCGAGTATATGGCTATGTATGCCAAGGGCAATTTTTTTAATTGTTAGATAAATTTTACTAATCCTGATTAGCTGCCCAGTGAAACACGAGACGAAAACTTATTACCATCGTAATTTCCTCACAAAATAATACGAGTAACAAAATCAAAAATAGCGACATCAAAAATAATTGGCAAAAACATCACGGCGAGATAAAAAGACGTTTTGCTATTCTATTAATTTTATTTTCCTGTGGGCTTCCTTGCCGTAAGGACTAAATTCGCTCGTCAGCCAGGCGATTGCGTTTGACAAATGAGTACCATTATTTGACAGACGCGCGATCGGCCCGCGGAAGCGACGACGCCGTGTCGACATGTTGTTGTCTTTTGTTTTATTAAACGCAGAGCCCCTGATATAAGAGGGATGAAGACCTAATAAAATGGTAATACGTAGACGCGGTTAATGGTCATAATGTAAATAAAGTCCGTTTGAGGTCGGTGTACATTTCACCCAACTTTTGAGTGAACGCATGGAGTGGTTGAGACCGGTTCGGATGAAATTGAAGGTTCAATTGTCTATGAGGCTGAACTTTTGTTTTTGTTCGTAGTGAGAGTTTTAAGCTCGCCTGGTTAACTCTCACCATATTACCTATATGAAAACGATATTTACAACATCGATGTGTTCCTAAAATTACAGATCAGTTTTCTTTACGGTCATGAGATCCTTCATTCCAATGTTATGAAATGTTTCCTACAGATAAAATGCTTCACTGAAAAGTGCTGCTGTTCTGCGTATTATAAACTCTAATTTAAGCCCTAAATTCCAGGTAGGTGCACATTAAAAACTGCTTTACTGCACTAATGTAATGTAAAACTGTATAAAATCGAATCATTTCGAAATTATTCCATCATCGTAAATTTATAATAACGGCCAACTTTACAATCAGAATCACCGTGCAACATAGTTTGTGGCCAATTTGCAAGATAATTTGCTCTTAAAACGAGAAAAACTTCTTTCAGTTCCACCATAAGCTCCATTTACGCATGCAAGTAACGTTTCGAGTTGGTTATATTAAATAAAAAAATAAAGAGGTAATGGTTTATCGCGAGGGGACATTAAAATGAACCCCTTGAGCTCGCAGCATCAGGGCTGCTTCCGCGGCATGATTTATGTGGGACGAGATTCGCGGCTCCTGTTTCCTTCTCCGGTCGGCTTTGTGGCAACCCTAGCATAATAGACAACCGATGATTCGATTTTCGTAATAAATTCTCAGCGTTTTGTGAGAGAATTCCGCGAGAAACACGTACGAGTTCACACTTATGAGTTGTTTGATGTTAATAATGTAATGAACAGAAATAAGATTTGTAAAATAATTGCTTTAGATGTTTATTTTCGGTTGTTGAAGGATAAGACAAACAAAGTAAATCGTCACTTTGTTTTTCGTATCGCCACGTCTGTCTTGACTTGAATGAATAACAGATGTCTCCTATCTCAGATGTAAACTTGAACACTATGTTAAATCAAATACGACAAAATTATTATTTTACGAGCTGGAATCTATAATTTACTTTAAAATCCTGCAAATGAAAAGAATTTCTCTAGCCACAGAATAAAACGGCAAAGTATGGGGAATTGGGGAATGGCATATAGGTCAAATGGCTTCATAATATCATGAGATGGAAGTTTTAAGAACTAATATAATACTGTGTACTTAATACTTGCACATGTCATAACTTTAACTGTCATGACCTGATCAGCCTGACCTTAACTAGGCCGTCTACTGTACAAACTTACATTTGCGGAATATATTACGTGACATGCACGATTTTTCAAATTATTTCAAATGTAAGTATGATAAATATTGCGATTATTATGAGATGAAACGTCACACAACATACATTAAGATGAACACAATTGACGTAAACACTCCATTTACTATCACCGCGCACAAGTTCCACTCTTACAACGACTCGATAAATTTTCACAGGATTCACGGAATGATATAATGCTGATAATACCATGATGATTTAGTGTGACTTATTTTATGTTTATTTTCGTTTGACAGTACCTATTCAATATATTTTGATTACTTTATATCTGTCGACAAATTTTTCTATTCTGCCATTTTTTTATTAGAATGTATAAAATTTTGTGTCATATTAGACAAATAGGCCGCGGCCTGTGTACTTGTTTGGCACATGTTCTCTCACATGATACACGAATACATGCCAAAGATATAATTAAAAAAATATATGCACTCTGATTAAGAATATCTTTACATTTAAATTACATATTATGCCGAGTGACTGACTGATTCATCATCGCTAAGCTTAGACAATTAAAGGTAGACCTATGAAATTTGGCCAGCATGTTACTTTTGTAACGCCAACATACACTAAATGGAGTTTTTGGACCTTAAATTAACCTAAAGGGGTTAAATAGGAGTTGAAAGCTTACATGGAACTTTGTTATTTTTGAAAGTGATAGGTTAATGCTGTCACCTGTGTATTTGCAATAATAAATATGAATCGACCACTATGATCGAAAATTGATGTTTTTTTTCTACTTATTTGTCAACTGGCAAGTGTAAAACTCGCGACAGCGCGAGAGTTACTTTTTTTTGTCGCCAACTCGTTCAATCGTGAAAAACTGACGAATTTATATACAAATTCAAAATATTTTATTCAAGTTGGATGATATCATCACTTTTTCACGTCAATGATGTTACGCCATTGGTTCACAAGTCTACGGCGGGAGACCTTGTATTGGAAAGCACCAGCAAGGGTTTTTTTCTTCCTGTATTGTTACAGAGTCGTCAATTGAAAGCTGACCTCAAAGCAAGGATTTGAGCTCAACTTCCATTACAAAATTAGATGTGTCAGTTCTCTTCTTACTGTGTACAGTCAGCTACAAAACGTTTCAACAAATTTAATGTAGCCTGCTTTAAACGTATTAACAGATTGCATACCACTTGAGTTAAAATAATTCAAAATTTAGTTTTTGACACACTTAAATAAAGGACATTGGCAGAATAATATCTGAAAGAATCATTTAGAGTCTACAAATTCCATCATTACAAATGTGCTTAAAATGATATCTTATGATTTTTTCCAAAATACACAAAAACGTGATAAAGTCTGGAAAAAAGTTACATTTATGTGTTGAGAGTAATTACTACCGCAGACCTCTCATGACGGCGCGGCGCCAAAACAGCGATTTCGCGTTGCAGAAATATCACTGTACGTGGAAAATTATTATATAATAGCGATAACAGCGTGAGCGCGCTCACACCAGCCCCCCTAACATGACCACCGAAACGTGATGTGATAAAGCGATATATCGATATGAACCGTTAAAAAATTTGGATTTTTGAGCGATCTTGAAGTTTTGAGTATGTTTTGAATACTGGTCTTGTTATTTTGGGTATTATTATTATAATTAATGTCGATAAAATTTTAATGTACCCATTATATCCAACATATTTTGACAGTTCATATCGATTTCTCGTTTTATCATGTCGTGTTTCGGTGTTAATGCTACGGGGGCTGATACGAGACGCGTAAAATCAATTCGGACGCATTATCTATTTGACATTGACATGACATCTTTCTCGCTTGTTCCGTCTAAATGTGGTTAGAATTTCGCTCATTTGTTTTGATTGTGCATTGCTTTGCATCTTCGAGTATTTGCCGTTGATTTTCGTACTTTTGAGTAACCCTGGACTGCTACTGGGCTACCGATATCCCATATCATGACTGCTGAGTACTGCTAGCCAAAGGATTCCGAATCCTGGAGACCTATTTTTGAATTACGTATGCGATTTAGAAATCACCGCTGACTAAATAGTCAGCGATGACTTTGAAGTCACGAATTCCTAAACATCCTATTTTTGAAAGTCAAACGCAGAGCTGCCAACATAGATAAAGGTAAGGGTTCGGTTTCACGCGGAATGTAGCCGTTTTCGGTATATACCGGTTATTATACGACTAAAAATTCATTGCAACTAGGCCAAAATATAAGAAAATACTGGTCTAATTTTGTTTGTGACACAAATTTTAGATTTGTGACACAAATTTAAAATTTAAAAGAACTTATACACGGTTATTTTTTTATCACCCTGGAAAATGTTAGGGACGCTTCAGGACACATCCAATATTATATAAAAAAAAAAATTAAAAAAATGAAATAAAAAATATAAAAACTAAAAAAAACTCTAAAATGCTGCTCACAACTAGTGCAGCATTTTTTGTATTAAAAAAATAAATAAAATTAAGTTATTTTTTTTTATATTTAAATCATTCTAATACCATGTCGTGAAGCGTCCCTTAAATTTTCCAGGGTGATAAAAAATAACCGTGTATATTTACTTATTTGACAAATTTTAAAAATTTTCAATCCAACTCAAAATCAACACACATCAACTTCAAACTTGTCAATATGTTCTCTAAACAAAACACAGATAACGTTTTCACAGTTATGTGACTTGTTTACGAGTGGGTGAGGGCACTCGTAATGAAATCACATCCGTGACTAAGGTAGTCACAAAGTGATATTCAAAAATAAGAATTATTGAAAATCGGTGATTATTAGTCACATCGGTGATTTCGAAGTCGCATACGTAATTCAAAAATAGCTCTCCTGGAGACGTTATTTACGGTTTTAAGAAATAACCTCTTAAAGTTTATGCGTCCATAACTTTTTGTCCAGACTGCGTAGAATATTCATTCTACTATCTTTTTACTTAAGAATTAAATCTCTTTGGCATATTGTTTGGCATATTGTTTATGCTTAGACACAAAAAAATATATGTACAATTGTACATATCAACAAAAATTTGTTAGGGAGTTTGCCATTCTCCTTAATTTGGCAGTTCCAAGTACCAGGATAGCAGAATCGATAAAGAGGTTTTTCTCTCTGTATTCACAAAGAGTGTTATTATGGGTCGTGGTCGCCAGGGGAAAACTCTTCATGGTTTAGACTTTCCTGTTCCCCAAACTCCCGTGGGTTCCTCTAATATAACTATTTTAGATAACTTTGTTTATATGTACACCGACTACCTAAAGATTTCTGATCCGATTTACGCATATATAATATTTATATTATAATTTATTAAACCAGCCGAGTAGATTTTGATGAGATAGTTTTACTACATTGATCGGTTTTTAATTTCAAATAGGAGACATTATTAATAAGGGCATTAATTAGGGCTTTTTATTATAACTTTCGAGTGAATAAGCATTAATAAAATTTAAGGAATTAAATGAAGAAATAAAATTTCGAATCTATATGAATATACTAGCTGTGCCCGCGAACTACGTTTCACCATAATAATTGTTCAAAAAAAATCTGGAGAGGGCAACCCCTGTCACCTAGAGATATAAGAAATAGCCTTCGACCTATTCTCAGACCTACCAAATATACACAAAAATCATGAAAATCTGTCAAGCCGTTTCAGAAGAGTTCGATAACAAACACTGTGACACGAGATTTTTACATATTAGATTTGAAAACTGTGAACTTTGAAAACTCCAATGCCTTAGGTAGAAAATATGCGTTTATAATGTACTTACATTTATTTTTATTTCAAATAATAACGTAAAATTCTGAAATTAACGCAATCGAAGTCGTAGAATTAAATTTAACAAACACTCCAAACATATTTGATAGAATTGCAGCTCTATAAAGATCCCACACTGATGATTAGTATCCTTGTAAACCGTCGAGCGGCGAGCTCTTGATAAATAGTCGCTTGGCGATAGGCCAACCTCGCGGAATAATCAAATTTTGCTGCACGTTGGCTTCATACAGCCACTGCCGTGTCTTTTATGGGTCCTTCCCCCAAGACGGGGTGCGTCGCGGTTGAATTAAATCGTTGCTGATAAAGACCTCCAGCTCTTTTATTTCCTGCCGTGCTACAAATAAGGGAACGTTTATTTTATCCCCCGTGATAATGATGTAGTTTTTTAGCGATGCTGATTTCGCTTCTGACACCAATATGGTATATTCACGCATTTATTTAAAAATATAGCGTTTGCGATACTTATTTTGAGAATAATGGGTAAACTTTATTATTAAATAAAGTTTGTAGCGTTTAGATAACCGATTTCTATATTATTTTATTTGCATAATGCAAATAAGGCCACTATAAGTATTTGGAAACTACGATTCGCCGAAAAGATTCTCAATATAGCACATACGTAGATACTCTATTCATCAATCACATTTATAAATGGCGTGAAATAGTTAAATTCTTGGTAGCTTCCAGGTTTTTGTATGGTTATAGTTTGATTGTTGACTGATATTGTAAGACAGATGAAAACCTTTTGGTAGAAACATTTGCTGTCGTGAGATACTCCATATGCCATTCTAAGTTTACTAATCAATGTTTGCATGAAACTATTGTCAACAAAGACGTTAAAATCTAGCAAAGATCTAAATGGTTAAACAGTTGGTACAGTTTAAAAAGAAAGTCCAACGAATAATTCCTCATTGATCCCTGTCAATAGTGGTGATGTGTTTATTCGAACAGAAGTTCACTGAGCTCCGTTAACAATCTTTATAAATAAAGCGGCAACATTGCCTATTCATGACCGGGCAGAATTCGCCCCCCGCCCGTCGCCCCCGTATCAAACAAGCCCCTTCATGTCAAATACTCCGCGCCCCGCGTCTGTCAAACTCTTCGCCAGTGTTTGACAGGGATCCTCCCTAGCACGCGGGGGTTGGCGTGCCACCTTTCGGTGGAGACAGACAGACGAATTTAAACTTTGCGGCCATGTAGATAAATTATAAATTCGCCTGCGTTTTTCCTTCCACCCGCGGCTGTCATGAGTCTAGGTGCAGGCGCCACGGCGAATGATGGATGACGTCAGAGGAGGTCGGCAGCATCACGCGTCATTCATGTGTACACAGGCGTAAGGGATACGTTTTTCGTGACGATATAATATCGGTGATATGCAAATTCGCTGTCGTATTGAACTCCAGTTTAATAAACAATACAATCGTATCGAATAGGTTCTCGGTTTCGTTTTTTTTGGCTTTTGAGACACACGAGCTTACATTGGCCAAGTTTAACCTTGACTTTATCGAAACACTAAACAGTGGATAAATTTGTCCCCGCGAGGTTCCGGTTACCAATCGGGCAGTAGAAAAAAATTGTGTGATTAACACTAATTTATTTACTAATTGTTGATGAATATGTATTCTCATGTCACGAATGTATATAATACACGCTATAGACACGGTGTGTAATAGTAGTTTTAATAGAAGATATGAATTACAGGTTATTTGAACTGCTACGCAATATTTGTATTCATTAACAAAATATACAACGCGATGGTTTATTTGAAGAAGCAGAAGCAAGGCTAAACCAAATTCTGTATCTACATTTTATAAGCCATGTTTTATTTAATTAAGATGTTGTATTTTTTATTTGATTAAGCTTAATCTATCTTATTTTACCCTCTTGGAATTTCGAATCCAAAGAGATTGTATATGATGCACCTACTTGATTTTGATTTTATCTCCTGGGTAAAATTATGTACAAAGATTATTTAAGTTGATTTTATAATACCAGTTCTTACAAATACAAATCTTACAAACATATCTTATAAAATGTTTATAAGATTTACCAGTTCAATGGTAAAGTAAGCGTCATGTCAAGCTTTACATTTGCACTACTAAAACCGTCGGTATTACGAACGACATAAGCGCGCTTCAAGCTTCTATTAATTTAAATGTTTGCTATGTATTTGTATTCAGATAAATATTTATCAACGTATGGAGCTAGAGATTGTCAGGCTACCTTTTTGTTTGTTACGTTGCCAACACTACGAATGAACCCTTTCTGGAATCAGTATCATTTTAATGTACAGTTCCTGCGCAAATAAAACACGCTATAAATTTGTAGTAGCCTGGGAATTAAGACAAAGTGGTAACGAACCAAGTTCACGTTCGAACAAGGCTCAATCAATCAAAATCAGAGTCGCACATCTCAAGTTGGCTCCGCGACAAATCCACACGCACGGCACCCATTAAATAATGCAAATTCCCTGTAATCCCCGCCAGGAGCAACGCCGAGTGAAATATTTAATTTTCATAAAGTACACATTAGAGAACAAGTCGCGAGGGGCTCCAAGTTTGCGGTCATGCCGTGCCGGGGCCCGATGAGTTTGCGGAATATCGCAACAGATTTCAACGTTTGCTGCTTTGAAAATTGCGGCTATAAAGTCGTTATAGATATCGGTACTTGGAAATCTTTCACGTGTTTAATACATTCATAATAATTAAAAAAATACATTTTTTAAACTACAAGAGTGGTATCACGATGTCTACTCGTATAATCAAAAAAAGAAGAAATGTTTCTTTCGTCTAATATAAAAAAAGTACCCGTCGTGAGATGCCTTGCAGATGTAAAACATCGAAATTATTTTCTACAGGTAATATGCATGCGTCGACGCGTCACCACGCCAACAGTCGGTCTGACCCGCCGCTATAGATGTTTCACATCAAAAATGTAAGTGATTCCAAAGATGAGATACTGAAATCAGGCGGGATACTAACTAGAGATACTAAATACCTACGAACTGATATGAAGATATTACATCAGTTCGTAGATATTTTGCCTCATATTGCGATCTGAATATCATCGTTACGCAAATAGTTTCACAAATTCTCACAATCACGTAAGAATGTCGTCGTAACCGTTCGTGAAATATAGCAGAAAGTAATCGTTTGATCTACGCCAGAGGTTAATAAAAAGTATTTTAGCATAATAATAATACTAGATGCGTTTAGCGGGGCTACTATTTCTACATACCTACCCAAGTTTCAAAGAATTCGCTTCACATTAGCTATTCTCTAACTCTATCATCAAAGTTTCAAACTGCATTTTTTCCTGTTATATTTGGGAAGTATTTGGAATGTAGACGTACCTCTGTTTGACCGAACCCGAAACTATAAAACGCAAAGTAACCTAAAGACAAAAGGTGGATTCCGCTAGATACAGGCAGCGCAAGAGTTTTAGAGACCGAGGACAGACCGATGCCCAGCAATGGGCATCTCTCGGCTGTAATGATGATAATAATTAAAATACTTTAAATCTGTATGTACTAAACATACTGTAGCTGTTTCGTTGAAAAAGTGACAAACATTCATCTATAGTAACGACATTTTGTTTATTAGTAGGAATGGTGATAGTCGGATTTGTTTAATAATTATTTAAAAATATTTTCCACTTAAACACACTTCTCCGCGAACCGCTTGGCGTGCCACGTTTTCCCGTCTTTATTTTTCATGAATAAAACAACAGATTTCTACTTCCGCCGGGTAACTCCCCCCGCCTTCGATTTATTCTACGGATAAAGAAAACTTCTTTTAAAATGTAGGTAAAGTTTAGTTCCCTTTAATATTTTCCGTCTGTTAGCTATCTCGCGGTGCGCCTCTCAAATTATGTGCATCTAAAACATTCCTTTTATTTTGGTTCAGTTTTTGTTCAGTTTGGTCTCCGAATAGTTTTTAACGTTTGCATTTTACCATCTAATTCCAATCTGTTCGATTATATAAATACATTCGAGAAGGATATTGTACAAAACTTGAAACAAATATAGCTAAGTATAGTATTTTTACATTTAGTAAAACTATGCCTATGGATTTTTATCTAGTAGACCCAAACGATTTATGTGCTACTTATATGTCTGTATTCGATGTCTATATTAACACGCTGAAGAACTAGGTTGTGTTATTAATTATCATCACCACAGCTCATATACATGTCTTCACCGAGGGGCTCGAACCTGCCCTAAGTTAAAGTGTTTAGGCCTTAGTCAACCACGCTGGCCCAGTGCCGATTGATCGACTTCACATGCACCTTTGAATTTCTTTGTAGAGGTTGCCTCATGAAGTTTTCCTTGACCGTAGTAACGTCGATATAATCTCCATATGAAATTTCAAAAACGAAAAACACATTGGTACATAGAGGTCTCGAACCCCGGACCTGCCGATAAGAAAGCCAGTGCCGAGTCCACAGCTCCACTCCACTCCACTCCACATGTCATTAGTTAAGTCCTGACAGACTAATCAACATTTCTCCTATAAGAAAAATGTTAAAACATTGACTATACTCGTAAATTCATCAAACGCAAACCAATATTAAATATTCGATTTACTCCACATTCGACGTTTTTTGACGTTTCAAACGTAAGCTTATAACTGAAATTGCAACCGGGCCCCTATTTCACCATCTCTGACAGTCGACCTGAAATACCAGGTGTTGGAGTTGGCACATACAAAATCAATAATTTTAAGATCCGTAAAAGAACTAGAGTCACTGACATAGCTAAAGCCCGACTTTTTTGATGCTAGACGCACGAAATTTTGTTTTTATTAGGCTAACAATTAGACGTGTTTTGACGTTTTCTTAAACTCCCGAAGGTTCGAAGTGTGTATGAATGAATAAATGCTTTATTGCACAAAGAAACTTAAAATGATTACACATAACAGAAACAAACACAAAAGGCGGCCTTATTGCTAAAATAGCAATGTCCGCCACGCAACCTTAGGGTAAAGAAAACATATTTTTAAAGTGTATTGTGGAGTGGAGCAGAGTGCATTAATACATTATAATAGTTGTAGTCAAAATGTACATCTATCTATACTAATATTTTAAAGAGGAAAGATTGTTTGTTTGTTTGTTTGTATTGAATAGGCTTCGAAACTACTGAACCGATTTTGATGAAAGTTGGTATGGGTAGTTCGAGACCAGGGGAAGGACATAGGGTAATTTTCCTACGGAAAAATCTGACGGGAAAAGTGAGTTATAATGCAAACAAAGTTGCATACGGTCATCTAGTTTCTATATAAACATATATCTGATACGTCTAATAATTATGGCATGGCGAAACGTAGTTTGTGGGCACAGCTAGTATTTTATAAATTACAATAAATCCACAATAGGACAGTTTATATAGATTTAGTCTTATATTCCAGCTCAAGGATATAGTTTTTCAATTTGGTTTTAAATGATTTTCGAATACGAAATTTGTAAAAGAAACCAACTCAAATACACCAAAAAGTCACCAGGGGAAGGACATAGGGTAAAAAACTAAAAAGATTTCATTCACTAAAAAGTTAAAAATAAAAACCGACTTGAAAAACACTAAAATGTTAAAAATAAGACAAGAATAGGTGCAGACAACATTACAGTTATATATTGAAGTCGGTGACAAATTTTAAGACTTTCTAGGAGATCATCGTATGGCACCTACTTCAATATAGAAGTGTGATGTTGTCTGTACCTATTCTTATATTATTTTTAACTTTTCAGTGTTTTTGAAGTCGGTTTTTATTTTCTGTAAAATTGTTTTTCTCAAACATGCTCGGAAATGTAGGCATTATTGTAGTAAAAAGAGGACACAAAGTTTGTAATTCTTGGCTCATGCATTACTTTACCGGCCTAGGCCAAGAAAGTAAGTATGAAAATTCATTTTTGGCCGCTGATTTATAACTTAAATTATGTAACTTGTCATACAGCCAATTGCTACCACATTATAAAAAATGCACTCTTCGAGCACATACAACGTGTCTTATATCTCCCCATAAAAATTATAATATTTAATTTTATTTAAACTATCAAAAGTGCCAACCTAAAACTGTTCTAAAACTGAATTTTCAAAAATTGGACAATTAAATTCGAATGATATGACCAGTTATCAAAGTTGACACATTCTTTTCGGTTAAATGAATATTATAATTTTTATGGGGAGTTTTTATGAGACACGTTGTAAGTATTATGAATATGACAACAATTTTATAAAAATGTTGGTATGAAATCACACGAAAATATGCTTAATTTTCGTTGCGAGAGAAAAAAGTCATAATCTGCAGTATTACATTTTTTTCGTAAAATATGATTGGGCTGTATGGGCTTTGTTTCCTTTGCACTAATTGAAAATTAAAAAGTATAACTAAATGCTAGGCTGCTATAATTAATTAATTGCTTGATTTTTTTATTCATATTATAGGTACCTACTCATTTGTTTCCAATTCAATTCAAAATCTTTTATGCATACCATAATGTGAAAAATAGATGGTTTACAAAAAATAAGATCATTATGGACCCGTTGGGCACGCAATCGTAGAACAAGAAAGAGGAAGCTTATTATTATTAGGTACCTACTATTGTGTTATTTACAGATCATAAAGCTAAATTATACGAAAATCACGGCAATTATAAATATTTGAATAAATAGACAACATTCAACAATATTTTAATATGAAAGGTTTTTATTTATATGGTATTATTATTACACTGAATTTCATAATTAATTCCAGTATTATGTCTTTCATTATTTCCTCGCAATTATTGATAAAAGCACTATACATACCTCGGCGGGAATGGGATTGCCGGACTCGTAATTAGGACTCGAATTACGTACGAGGACGAGAAAGCATTACTCGTCCGGCATTCCCTGACTTCCCGGCCTCTACAGTAATGTACTATTATTTTTTGTGTTGTTTTATTTCTATCTTTCTAGTAAATTTAATACATGCATATTAGAATTTGAGGCAAGGCAAACAGCAGCATAACTTAAAATAAAACGTCTTTCGCTCTAATCAGTATTGAAAGAATTATTCCTAAGCTCCAAACCTACAAGAAACCTTCCATCATCAGCTCAGTAACATGTTATAATGACTACCAGATGCAAATACCAGAATATCTTCAGAAAAAACGTGAATCACGTTGGACGTGCCTATAAAATTTATGGGTTTCTCTCGATTGTACTGGGATCCCATCAGCAGATCATGACGTGGTGACAACTGGCCCACAAATGGCCCAGTAATCGCTGAACATACATAAAAATATTACTTACATTAAAAATAATCTCCCAAATAATGTAACTACTAGGACTAAAACTGTCCATCTAGTTACATTAATGTACCTTAGAATGTAACTATTGGGAACAGAGCAAAAATAGATGCAGTCGAACATAAGAACCTCCTCCTTTTCTGAAGTCGGTTAAAAAGTAGAGCCATTTTTCACCAAATTTAACGCTATTGAAGTCGCGGGCAAAAGCTAGTATATAATAAAATTGTTCCCGGTTCAGGTGATCGCATTATGTTTCAATCTCATATTTAGTTCCGCGCATGGACTGCTGTAATGTGGCCACGTTAGCTGTCTCCCATCTTATTAACAATTACACGTAGCAAATGAGGACTGTGTGCTATAAGCTGCAATCCGAGACATCAGTGGAAATCTTTACTTATGTAGATTCATGTTAACATATAACCACTAACGGTATTACTACAAAACGCTGTCCAGCAGTTGTTCGACGTTAGTCATGGCTTAAATATGTTGATGCTTAATTTGTTTTAATAAGGGTAGATAGAGACAGCGTCAAGACATGATTAACTACAGACAACGTTTTGTATCAAAATATTTTTACGATAGTGATTTTAATTTGTAACTGGTGTGAGTGTAAATAACCGCCGAGGCATATCGGGCCACACACAGTGTAGGGTTCTGTTATTTTAAAAGTTATGTATGTATTTAATGATTTTATTTTCTTTAATTTGACATGTTTATCTAAGGATTTTTTACATTATATGAAATTTTTCATGTAGGTACATCTTATAAGTTAGGTGACAATAAAGTACTAATGCTACCTTAGCCGTTACAGCTAGATTTCCTACAAAACATGCAGGGTGAATTATTCGAGCAACTTTCTTTTCCTTAAAATTCTATTTCTGGTAGTATATTAGTACCTATACATATATATTATTATGATTTTTATTTTATCAAAACAACAGCTTAGCTTACAAGCAATAAAATCTACGTGTTTCGTGGTCGACTTGCAAACAATATAATCATCGTGTTTAAATTTTGCCACCAGATCACTGAATTTTAAAATAGTATTTACTGGTCATTATTTAGATGTTTTTAACCACTTATCCAATAATACCCTACTGTGGAAAAACTAATAAAAATTGATCACCACTCTTATGTATTCCCCTATAAGTGGGTATGAAAATCTTTTTACCCTAGCCAAAGTATTTCCATTTTTAAGATTTCATTTTACAACTGTCTACATAAACTAAAAAATGTTGAAAACCATCACTATTTAATCAATGGCGATACTAAGAAATTTTGAATCCCTGCTACACCCCTTTAGGGGATGAATTTTCAAAAACTCATTTTTAGCGGAATCCTACGGCATAAATCATATCTGTCATCTGTGCTCTATCCGATAGACAATAGATGTATTTATATAGAGAGTCATTCGACTCCGCCACAAATCTATAGATTTTTAAAATATAGATAGATATAGATAAGGTTGTTTCATCTTAACCTTTATACGGTTTCTGTAAGGGCAAATCCTCCTGACATCCATTTGATATGTCAGTATTATGCGTACATTTACATCTACATACATCGATACAATCGGCAATCTATCAAACTCGGGACTAGAGTGACGCCTGCGAGATAAAGGTTTGCAATTCAAATTCAAATCCTACGCTAGGCAAACTCGCCCTTTATACCCTTGCCTCGCTTTAAAATGGGTTCTATTTAACATTATTTGTTTTTACAGTTATTTTGTAAATGTATATTATTCTCTCTCAATTTTTCTTTTCATATTTTACTTGTTTTACATTGTTTTTGTACACGGTTGATTAGTACAGCTTGTAATATTCAAGTTAAAAAGTGGAAAATGTAAGTATATTATCATTATTTAAAAAAACTCTTATACACATTTGTAAACATATGAAATAAATGTTATAAATAAGCTTTCATACAAACAAAGTAATTGTACGAATGATGTTCATTCTTATTCTCTCTGTAGAGGTATATTAATTTGTTCGATTCATGATACTCGTAAATTCGGTATTAAATATTATAAATGCGAAAGTAACTCTGTCTGTCTGTCTGTCGCGCTTTCACGCTAAAACTACTGAACCAATTTAAATGAAATTTGCTACACAGGTAGTCTAGAGCCTGAGAAAAGACAAAGGCTACTTTTTAATGCATAAGGGGATGAAAAGTTGTATAGAAGTATTGTCAAAACTACTGAACCAATTTAAATGAAATACGGTACACAGATAATCTAAAGCCTGAAAAAGGACATAGGCTACTAATTTTTAATGCGAAATAAGGTTTGTAAGGGGTTGAAAGGGGGGATGAAAGGTTGTATGGAAGTATTGTCATTTTGAAAGCTAGAAGCTTCAAACTAATTTTTAAGGCTGTTGATTGTTAAATAACACTTGCTGATAATAACCGAATTCCCCGCGAACGAAGTCGTGGGCAACAGCTAGTATTAATATAATTTATTCTTTCACATATCTACCACCACATCTGTATTAGACTTTCGTGAGCGACTGACTAAGGTATTAACGTAGAGCTTAACTACTGAACGCATGAAATTCAGTAATGGGGTTCCTAGTCCTTTTTTTTTTTTTTTTTTTACAAGAGAGAAAATACAGTCTTTACGGTATTCGACAAGGGCATTCAGCTGACTAGGCCACCCCTTGGATATGCAGGACTCGGGTAGAAGACCCACTACCGGCTAAAAACTCTCTAGATACTTAGACCTCCGTGGGGACACAATCGGGATCGGCGTTGGCCATTCCCCGATTGTGCCCCCTGGAGGGTTGCCTGGTGCCAGGGCTTACCTCTACGGAGGGGGTCGACAAGTATCTTGAGAAATTCGACCCCCCCAGACGGCCAAGCTAGGGGTGAAAAGTATCTCTCGGCCGGTGGTCATCCGGCCGAGCCATTTCAACCGCCAGCTTGCTAGGGGAGCTGGCGTGCGTTGAGAAACGCACGCCTCCTCCTCCCCAACCGCCTGCGCCGGAGCGGTGCGGCGAGAGGGTCATCCTCTCGCGCCCGCTCCGCAGCCTCCTTCTGCGAGATAACGTCCTCGCAGAAGGAGGCGACAGCCTCCCACGCCGCCGCGCTGGTCAGCATCTCCCGTGCGATGCTGGCCAGCGCGACGGGCGTACCCCTACCTAGGCCCAGCGCGAGGGCTAATGCATCGCGCTGGGGTCGCCAGGCCGGGCACTCCGAGAGGGTGTGCCCGGCCGTGTCGTCGGGAGCGCCGCAATGGTGACACTGCGGCGTCTGCTCCCTCCGTGCGACATGATGCAGATAATGTCCGAAGCACCCGTGCCCGGTCATCATCTGCACCATCCGGTAGGTGAGGCTGCCTCGCCGGCGCCCAACCCACTCCTCCAACACTGGACGAACGGCCTCGATCGTCCAGTGGCCGGCAGCTGGGTGGGCGAGCGTCTCGGCCCACTGGCGGAGAGCCTCCCTCTGCGCCAGGTGCCTCGCGCGCGCCACCTCCTGCGGGAGGGGCCGCTCCCCCCGACTCCTCGCTGCCACCCGATGTCGGTGCACGGCCGCAAGGACGCGTGCCTCGACATCCCACGGAGGCGAGCCCGCTAGAACGCAGGCCGCCCCGTGAGAGACCGTGCGGTAGGCCCGCACGGCCCGAGTGGCAATGACCCTCTGCGGCCTGCGCAGGAGGGCCATCGTTCGGGGGGCGAGACGCTCCGCCCAAATCGGGGCTCCGTACAGTGCCATCGACTTTATCACCGTCTGATAAAGTCGACGGCACGCTGCGCCCGGTCCCCCCACGTTGGGGAGGACCCGTCCGAGGGCTGCCGCGGCGGCAGACAGCCTTGGGGCGAGGAGCTTGAAATGCTCCTCGAAATCCCATCGGGGGTCCAGCACCAGACCGAGATACTTCATGGAGCTCTCGATCTGGACTTGGACCCCCTCTACTCGGACACGGAGCCCCGCCTGGGGTCTGCGTCGACGCGGCGGCCTGAACGTCATGGCCGTCGTCTTCTCGACGGCCACGTCCAGCCCGAGGAGGCGGATGCGCCGGACGACCATCGTCGTGCCGACCGACGCCAGGTGGACCGCCTCCTCGTACGTGCGCCCCTTCGCCGCGACAAGGGTGTCGTCGGCGAAGCAGACAACCTCCATATTCGGCAGGAGGTTGCCCCGCAGAACCCAGTTGTACCCCAGGTTCCAGAGCAGAGGGCCCAGCACGGAACCCTGGGGTACTCCCGCCGCCATCGGCCACCTGTGGACGCGACCGTCCGCCCCCTCATACACGATTTCCCTCCCGCGGAGGTAATCGGTGATGAGGGAGCGGAGGTAGAGGGGCACTCCGTGGAAACGCAGTGCCTCCTCTATGCATTCGTGGGGGAGGCTGTTGAATGCGTTGCGGATGTCTAACGACACCGCAACGACAACCTCCCCCGCCGACGTGGCCCCCTCAGTCCACCTCTTGAGGTGGGCCACCGCGTCCACGGTGGACCGGCCGGTGCGGAAACCGTACTGGCGCTCGGCCAAGTCCGGTCCCGGGCCCTCCAGATGCTCGACGATCCGGGAAGCGAGAATTTTCTCAAAAAACTTCCCGGCCTCGTCGAGCAGCACCACCGGCCTGTACCCCGACGGGGCATCGGCGGGGCGATTCGGCTTCCGCAGAAGGCAGAGTCGCCCCACCTTCCAGCCCTGAGGGAACCGGCCCGAGGCGATGCTCGTATTGAGCACCGCCCGGAACCGCTCCTCCAGGGGGCCCAGTGCCAGGCACAGGACCCTCGCTGGCACCCCGTCCGGTCCCGGCGCCTTCCCCTTCCCCTTGCGCCGGAACCGCTCCCTCACCGCGTCGAACTCGAGGTCCGACACGGGAGGGCCCGCTTCCTCCACTTCGAGGGAGGCGCTGGGGGCGACCATCCTCGGGGGCTCGAAGGGTCCAGGGTCGGGGAAGAGCGACCCTAGAACCCTCTGCACGAGCCCCTCGTCCAACTGGTGTATCGGGGGAGCACTGTTTCCGTACTTCCCCCTCACCAGTCGGTACGGCCGTCCCCAGGGGTCGGAGTCGAGGAGCTCTATAAAAGAGTTCCACGACTCCGTTTTGGCCCTCAAGATCTCCGTCTTGAGGGCCTTGCTCGCCTCCCTGTACGCCCGACGCAGAGTTTCCTCCTCGTCGGGCGTCCTCCTGGTGGCGCGCCTTCTGCACCGCAGGTAGGCGCGCCGCGCCCTCCAACTGGTGGCGCGCAGATCCGCTATGGTCTGCGACCACCAGTACACCTGCCGCTTGCGCGCGGCCGGTTTCGCTCGCGGCATGGCGGCGTCGCAGACGACTCTAAGGTCCTCCGCGAAGTGCGCCGCCATGCCGTCAGCGTCGCCGGCGAGGTGCGGGGGCAGCTCGGACCACTCCCGCACCATCGCCGCCTCCATCGCCACGTCGGGCTGGAGATGCGTCACCGCCCATCGGCGGAAGGCGGCACCCGTTCCCGCTGGAGACGTGGAGGCGTGCGAGGGGGAGACCGAATATCGGACGTACCGGTGGTCCGACATGGTCTCCTCCTCTGCCTCCACTCTCCAGTCCCTCACCCTCGCGGCGAGGGGTGCGGTGGCCAGGGTCACGTCGACGATCGACGAACCCTGCCACCGCACGCACGTCGGGGTGGACCCTCGGTTGAGGACGTCGAGTCCCAGGCTCGTGGCCCAGGACTCGACTAAACCACCCCTGATGTCCGTGGCGGGCGAGCCCCACACGCGCGATTTCGCGTTGAGGTCGCCCGCCACCAAAACTTGCAGGGGCGCCGCCCTCCTTACGACCCCCTCGACCGCAGTCAGGTAGGCCTCAAAGTCTGCCCGACTGCGGTTCGGGGAGAAGTAGGTGGACACCACCACCACTTCTCCCCACTTGACGGCCACGTACCCGGGCCCCCTCTCCCTGACCGAGATGGGGGGGGCCGAGCTCGTGGGTGGCACCACAACGGCCGCCGAGCCGTCGGTGGACTCAGCCCACCTCGTGGACTGGGGCACCGCGTACGGTTCGGAGACCACCGCCAGGTCTATCTGCCACTGCGCCATCGACTGGCACAGGAGATCCTGTGCCGCGGCGCAGTGGTTGATGTTGACTTGGAGGAGATTCCCAGTGGACCTACTGGCCATTGGCGGTGTCCATGGGAATCTCCTCCCTGGCGGACAGTGCTGCCCGTCCGGTAGCCGCCGCTGTGGCAGCCCTCGGCATCAGTCTTCCCCTCACCGGTGGGGGGTTGCAACTGAGGCCCCCCATCCGGTGAGTGGAAGGCTTGCCGGCGTCCGCGCACACGGCGCACTTCACCTGCCCTTGGCAGGTGGCGGCTGCGTGCCCCTCCGAACCGCAGCGGAAGCAGAGCGCGCTGCGGTCCTTGGCGGAGGGGCACCGCTGCACGGGGTGACCGATCCCCATGCAGCGGAAGCAGCGCATGGGGCGCTGTTCTAGCAGGCGGATGGAGGCGCTGCTCCATCCCACCGTCACCTTTCCAGCGCTCGCGAGGCGCTTCGCCACATCGATGGGAGCCGACACGTTGGCGGCTCCCATGCCCCTGAGACCAGGGTGGACCGTGCCTACCCTGATCGCGGCGCGGGGGCACTCCGCCAACGTCGCCAAGGCCCCGCCCACCTCCTCCGCGGTCACCGAGTCATCCAGTCCGGTGACTCGGATGTCCGCGTTTTTGGTCGGGCGCGCCACCTTGGCGGCGTCGCCGAGCACCTCCGCTATGCGCACGGCGAGCGCATCCGCCTGCTCCGGCGAGGTGCCTTTCGGGAGCTCGAGGATACGAGCTCCCGTCATCCCCGTCCGGAACTTTGCGCTCCCCTCTATCCCCACATCCCCCAGCTTTATATTTCCCTTAGCCGTCGCGATGGCGGCGGCGTATGTGGCGCCTTTTGCCACCGCTTCCGGCGTAAGGGTGATCACCACCGCCAAAGTCTTAGGTGCCGTAGGCATCTTGGGCTTGGCGGCGGTGGCTGGGGGTGGTGGGGGCGCAGCCTTGGCCGCAGCCGTTGCCGTCGCCGTCTTGGCTGGCTTGCGGCGCCCCCTCTTCACCACCGTGCTCCAGCCCTCCGCTTCGGGGGGCTTGGAGGTGTCGGGCCTCGAAGGCCCCGCCACCGGTTCCGGCGCAGCGGCCGGAGCCGCCGGAGCCTTCTTGGCTTTGACCTCCCTGGCCTTCTTTGGCAGGTTCGCCTCAGGGGCCAGGGTGGTCACCTCCTTCTTCTTCCTACCCTTAGTCGCGGGCGCTGCTGGTGCTTCCGCAGCAGCGGCAGGGGGTGCCTGCTTGGCGGGCTGGTTCCTAGCGGCCTTGTCGCTGGCCAGTGGGGGCCGGTGCGACTTGGCCGGCAGAAGGCGCCCGTCAACCTCTAGGCCGTCCATCCTGGCGGCACACATGTTCCCGAAAAGGGACATCATATCTGACTGGAACGAGTCCATGAATGTCATGAACTCGTCCCGAGTCACTACGTCCCCCTTCGGGGCCACCGCTGGTGCCGCTACTGGTGCCGCCACAGGCGGCGGGCTCGCCCTCTGGCGTGGGCTCGCTCCCCTTCCCCGCTCCGAGTAGTCTCGCCTCAGAGCCGCAACCACCGACTGAAGGCCGTCTAATTGGCTTTTCAGTCGGCGGTTGTCGGCCTGTAAACGGCGAACCTCCTCGGAGGTCTTCCGCTCCGCCAGAGTTCTGGCAACCCCCAAGATAGATGCGGAGGCCTCTTTGAGCTCCCGCACACACGTACCCTTGAGGTTGCCAGACTTCTTGGCAACCTCCACGATGAGCGAGGCGCTAGTTTCCGCCCTACCCAGAAGCTCCTCATTCGTCAGCCCCTCTGGTGAAGGGGGCCTCTCCCTCTTCGTGGCCTTCCCTTTTCCCTTGCCCTTAGGGGGCTTCGGGACGTCTACTTCCGCTGGGCCCTCCTCGAGCTCCTTGCGGGCCTGGGAGAGCCCAACCGAGTGGAGGATCACACTACCATCAGATGTCACAGCACCCTTTTTTCCCTTGCGGGCCTTATTGGCCTTTCGCGCCACCTTCGGCAAGGGGGCTCTAGCTCCCTCAACCTCCACCTCCGTGTCCAGCTCCGACTCTGTACCGGAGCTGGCGCTGAAAAAACGGCCAAGATTTGGCCTTTTGCGGCTGTTGCTGCTGGCCGGAGTGCCAACTCTGTCAACCCAGAGAGTTGTGCGCTCAGCAACCGCACGCGCATTCTCCTCACCGCCCGAGTAGACCTCCCCTAGGAGTTCTCTTACCTCATAGTCTGACGGCCCTGTGGCGTCAGACACGCTGAAGGTGTCCATAGTGGACCACCGATACGGGCTTTGCCCGTCGCACACACACAAAATGTATATAAAAACACCAGAATATATACAAATAAAAGTTCAAGAAAAACTTATTCTACCTTATAATTAAGCACCTTAGTGTTTGTATCATAAAAACTACGCCACTATGGTCCACAAAATTGTCCTTACAGCTACCTTATAAACTAAAACTTACAGTCTATAATGTAGTCCTGATGCGCACGATGCGGCCGCACTGCAGTCCTATCTGCTCAGCACAGCGCACAGCACAACACCACAAAACACCGCGTTCATCCGACACAAAAGTGTCGGGGTCGCCACACGACACTGCACCAGCACTAGGCACCGGGAGTGCCGACACCACTCGATCGTTCACCGCAACGATGACGACGACAAATTCCGGGCCGGCGGGCTCGGGCACGGGCGTGCCCGGGCCAGGGAGAGCCCGCGCTAGGGCCTGCGACCGGCGGAGCGACTCGGAAGGCGCACGTGCTCTCGACGGCGGTTAGAGCGCGAACGGGCACCTCGGCCCCCTCGGGCACCTCGGCCCTCTCGGGCACTTTGGGCTCGTTGGGCACTTTGGGCTCGTTCGGCACTTTGGGCTCGTTGGGCACTTTGGGCTCGTTCGGCACTTTGGTCCTCTTGGGCTCCTCGGGCACTTTGGGTACTTTGGGTACCTTCCCGGGCACTTTGGGCACTTTGGCCCTCTTGGGCTCCTCGGGCACTTCGGGTACTTTGGGTACCTTCGCGGGCACTTTGGGTACTTGGCACTTTGGGCACTTGGAACTTCGGGCACTTGGCACTTCGGGCTCGTTGGCTTACCGCGGACGCGTGCGTTTGCCACGAGCGCTCGACGACGACTGGGTTCCTAGTCCTAACTTATGTAGGCACCCACTAAAGAAGGATTTTTGAAAATACTTACAGGAAACTGATGTATACTTCTATCTGAAAAATAAGGAAACTATAGTGTTATGATACTTATTGAGGCGTAGGTTGCGTACACAGCTAGTCAAGCCATATAGGCCCTACTGCTGTCTCCTCAAACCATAAGACATTTACTTACATCTCGCTGGTCAAACGAGTTGATGTGGGTTTTTTATTACTATTTATTCGACTGTATCTAGCTTTTTTCAAATCTTTCAAGTACTGGAAGAAAAGAATGTGTACATACAAAAAAAAAAAAAAAAAAAACACATAGTTTTCAAAAACATTGATAGGTAATGTAAGATTGAGAAGCCAGAATTGTAATAATCGTATCGGATCTACAATGAAACAACTCAATCATAGCCACTAATCAAATCACCGAATATCAAACTCGCACATAAATAAAGAAGCGGAGTTTTTAATCAAACTTTTAATGATATTAATTTCCGCTCCGTCGTAGTCTCCAGACTGTTTTTTGATCTGAACCGGTCTAAATATTTTTGCTTTTTATTTTAGTGCGCCGTATAAATATTCATGCTCGACATTAGTATGCGAAGTAGGTGGGGGTAGCATGGTGAGCCGCGGCAGTATGGCTGTCATTATTTCGTCATTTGGACACAAAAACGGCGCACACCTTCGCGCGTTCCCTGTATAGCTGACGTATACTAGGGATATAACGATTTGATACTAATTTTATTTATATATTTTTTTTGGACTACAAGGCCTTCGATTTTATTTCATCTGATGGTAGGTGTTGATAAGGTTAAAGATCTGCCTGGATTCCTCAAACTGAAAAACTGCCTATCTACCTCCAAATGTCAAAACATTACAATGTTAGGAACATTGTTATTATGGCGACAAACTTAGAAAAGACGGTAGCTAGTTCTAGCTAGTTCTAGAAAAGAAGATAGAGGGGCTCAGTGGACCTACTATCAACCAAAGCAGAATAACTTCTGCTCCGTGAGAAATCGAACCCTTGACCTCTAAATCTGGGGCGGTTAAAACAATCTTCACATTAATTTGTGTTTTGGATATCAAGCGGATAAATGGATAATCATAATACACATATAAATTCCATTATCCTTATAGATTCCTATAGGCTCCGTACTATTATTATAACAAAAATAAATACTTATATCCATTGCCTCACAGAAACATGTGTTCTTGACACAAATGATTGCGGCGACTGAAATTCGAACCGCATGCAGGATCGCTAAGCACTAGACAAGACAGTTTTCAAATTAAAATAAAAGTGTCCAGTTTTTTAAGAGTTTTTAAGATTCTCTAGTAACAAAAATGTGACTACTCGGTCAATAAATAATGGTGATAATGCCATTTTAGTTAATTTCAGTTGACAATGACCATGTTAATGCTTGTAAAAGACCGTTCTCCAAGTATAGGCCGTAGTGAATGATAATTTGAAACGGATTTACTATTACCTACTTATGTTATTTGGTGTAATAAATTGTAAACTAAACTAAAAATTATGTTCTACTTCCACAAAACTAATATTTGTAGCGAATACTTCACTAGAATTGTATATTGCTAAAATATAATCAAACCAAACCGTCATATAATCAAACCGTCGGCCTTTTGGTTTCTTGAGAATTTTCTAAGAAAATATCTTCTAAAATTTACTATTAGTTTCAAAAAAGTAAACCAAACCTACATTTGAGAATAATATTTACACAAGGACATGAAAACTTAATTAATGTTGTATGTAACACAAACAAAGGCAAATTCTTATATAAAATAAATATTTTTATATAAATTATCAAGTTCATTAAGCAGCGCTAAACTATAGAAATCCCATGCGATTACATCTCTTCGTGTATAAATAAATATGAGACTGGGCGTAGTATTAAACTGAATTTCCAGACAAATTGGAGGATTTTGTGTCCTTATTCCGAATAAATTATGAAGGAAAATAACTAAAGAAAAATTCTTCCAGAGAATAATGAGATATTGTGCATTTACTTCCGATTTTCGTACAGAAAATATAATTATTTCAAAAAAAAGACAAAACGGAATATAAATATTGCGTAATTATTAAATATTTTGGAATTAATAATTTCATATTTTAACTATTTACCAACAACCAAATGTGAAAGGGCAATAATATATTTAATTTCACAAATAAGTAAATGCAAAATATGACCTTATCCTTTTAAACAGAGCCGCCAACCAACGCAACTCAGCAATAAGTATTAAACTCGACTCAAAATGGCTACCGACAGCTGAATTAATAAAGGAAAACCTCCAACAAAGAAAGGGCAGAAGAAATTATAATCCTTTTCTTTTAAAATGCAATGAGGTGGTTGTTAAAAACGTTGGTGGGGTTATTTAAAATGCGTCTTCCTTAGCAATTAGTGATCCGACTGAAATTAAAACAATGAGCGTGGGCACCGCACGCAACCATTGAGAAACGGGGCTGCACGCTTTCAAGGAAGAATACTTACTCCACTCCGATTTATTGCTTTTGAATGTTCCTAGCGAGCTGAGAAAGAATTATGGGATTTCGCGAAATTGTATAGTAAAAAAATATTTTTTTTTACTAACTCACGGAGCCCGTGAACTACGTATCACCTTGACAGATGATAGAGCTAAATAAACAATTGCGAAGTGTACCATCATTTTCCATACAAAATTACAATTATTTCTTTAAATATAAACTTTAAATTATTTTTAGCGTTTCCTTAGTGTTTTCCTTATTATTATTTTTTTAAATCACCCCTGTATTACAGCGAACAAAAGAAAAAATGAATATTCAAATCGGTTATGCCGTTTTTGAGGTTTCGAACGGCGATTCATTTTTATATATCTTTACTAATATTATAAAGCTGAAGAGTTTGTTTGTTTGTTTGTTTGGTTGAACGCGCTAATCTCAGGAACTATGGATTCAAATTGAAAAATTAAATGTTTGTGTTGGATAGTTAGTCCATTTATCGAGGAAGGCTTTAGGCTATATAATATCACGCTACGACTAATAGGAGCTTAGCATCAATGAAAAATGTTTCAAAAACGGAAAAAATATATGGCGACACGTAGTTCGCCGGTACAGCTAGTTTCTTATATATTTGAAGAAAAAGATTTTCAATATCCTTTGGTTATATACACTTTTAAACTTTCGCGTTGCATCTTAAATTATACTAAAACTTTTACGGGATTAAAAAGCGTTTTGTACCATAACATCGCTGCTACAGTCAGCCCGTGACCACGACCGGTAAAATCTGGCCGAAACGTCGAAACCAAATAAGGTACAAAACGCGTTTTAATGCCGTAAAAGTTTTAGTAATAATTTAAGATGCAACGCGAAAGTTTAAAAGTGTATATAACCAAAGGATATTGAAAATCTTTTTCTTCAAATATATAAGAAACTAGCTATTTGGTAATTCTTAAATTTTGTTCAGAATTAAAACAATGATGGTATGATGATCTGATAAGCATCTGTTTTAAAAATACATAACCGTATTCATCGACTTATTGTCCCATTAATCCAATAGGTTTCCAATAAGACAGAAATAAAACATAGCACATATAGTATTTTAATATAAGTTCTAATAAATTAATATAACGGATCAGTACAGTTGAAAATTTCTTTGGGGCGGGTAAGTGCTCGGTGGCCTATTGGTGACGGCGTCAACGCGGTATGTTGAAGACGCAGGTTCGAATCCCGCTCAAGACGAAATTTTTTTCTTGTATTTCATTTCTTTTTATCATTTTTTTCAATGTTTCATCATCATCATAACAGCTCATAACAGCGAGCCTACCCTAAGTTAGGGTATTTAGGCCTTAGTCAACCACGCTGGCCCAGTGCGGATTGGTCGACTTCACATACACCTTTGAATTTCTTCGCAGATGTATGCAGGTTGCCTCAATATTTTCCTTCACCGTTGGAGCGTCGGATAAATGTACATATGAAATTCGAAAACGAAAAACACATTGGTACATGGAGGTCTCGAACCCCAGACCTCCCGATTGGAAGGCAAGTGCCGAGTCCACAGCGCCACTGACGCTCCTTTTCAATGATTTATCTGAGTAAAATTTGATATTATTAAAGAAAACCGGCACCCCGACAAGATCGGTTCCGGTATTACGTGTTGGTTATGTATTGTCAGTTTAACCGAAAGCCGATACGTTCAGAAGCGTTAGCTATAGTCTGTTGCCAGCATCTGTTGCAAGACCTGCAAGGATTCTGATATCAGAACAATATTATCGGCGAACTTCAAGTGTAAAATGTAGTTGCCTGTTATACTGATTTCGCATCAAGTCCAGTCAAGAGTCTTCAACGTATCGTCATAGCGTTTGAGACTAGTTTGGGTGATAATACATCCCCTTGTCTAACACCACGATGTGGGGTAGGTGCAGTTTGTCGGTTTGGTGACTGCACGGTCATCGTAGCAGTTTCACATCGGCTTCTTAGCATCAGCTTTTTTGATGTAATGCCAATCGTCCTGATAGCGTTAAAACACTCCAGAATAGACCAGGTTTCAATAGTCGAAAGCTTTCACATAATCTACAAAACTAGACACAATGCATACAATTCTTCTGTCTTTTGAATAATTTGGCAATGTGTGCAAGATGAGCGATATCGGGATAACTGGCCATGGTAAAGGCAATACAACAGTACCTAGACGAAAGTGGGAGGATTATGACGATATAGAATAGTAAAAAAAGAGTACTTTTTAAAAAGTTTATGAATAAATTCGATGCCATTATTGAGTTAACAAAACATACGAAAACAAACGCGATTCTATATTGCATATATTTACTATTATTAAACATCGTTTGCTGCAAAGATATGGAATCATGCCAAAGCACACATGTGCACTTTTGCCTACAAAATATGAGCTTTTGCTGTGCGGAACTTACTGCGACAGGGTGTTATCAGCGCGGCGTTTTATGAGCAACCGGTGCTCGAGATGCTGTGGCTTTACATCCGTTTCCCCTTCCTGATCCAATATTCGGACTTGGGATGTATGCTACATTGAGTTGTATACTTCTTTCTATGAGAACGAGGAATATATAATGCGCGCACATGATTAGATAGTCTTATAAGATTAGAATTTTATAATCCACATGCTCTTCCCTATAAAATTTTATTAAGATCAAAAACGACCATCAAAGTACATCTTAACATAACCTGAACATCATAAAGGATTTTTTAAACATAACTTTAAATAAAATTCAATTCAGTCAATATAATTTAATTCCAGTAAGATTTTATTATTATAAGAAGTTGAAAGACAGGCTATAAATAATTTTCTTTTTCATCAATACGAAACACAGATATACTATGGTGTAAATATGTTTCATTTACGGTGAAAGATAGAATATTCTCTGACATTTTAGTATCAATTGTGATTTTTACCTATTTTTTTTTTTATTTATTTATTTCCAATACATTTTTATACACACACATAATACATAGGCCATACACGGAAACCTGTAAGGTTTATCTGTGCAAGGTGAGTCACTAATTATGTTAGCTTAGATTTTATTGTACTAAAAGTAGCAGTTGTTGTACCAAGGCTATAATTTTGCAAATAGAATTTTTTAAATTTTGATTTATACCTGAAAATAATAGTCGTAATAAGCGTTATCTACGTGCTTATAAGACATTCTAATAAAGGTAGTACCTAAGATATTGTTAATCGTTCCATGATAACAATTGCCTATATTATACAAATTAATGCTGAAAAAAGTTACAATACAATTATGAACTCAAGGCATAATATTTAAATACAATGAAGCACATTCCAAAACTAAACATAGTATCTGAAAATAATCAGTATATCAACAACAATCGCCTCCGATTATAATAATTACAAGAAAATAGTTTAGATAAAGATCTTAAATCTGTAAACGTGAGGCTGCTGTATCTAAACATATGAAGTTATTTCCAATTACGTTGATTTCGGCTAATGCTTTACGGATGACAGATCCCGCTGGCAAACGAGCACAGTTTACAATAAAGACATTGAAATAATTGTTGTAATGGTCCGCCATTACGTAAAATTGTCATGATATCTTCTTTTATTTAAAACAACATTACGCAAGCTTTCGGTCCCAATTGTTATTCGAGATTTTTATCGAAAACCACTGTATCATTGTGAGATAATAATGGCGGATGACAACGTATTATTCGCTGTATTCATGGCCAAGTCCGATTGAGGGAATCACAGTGGGTGAGGGAATTTCCGCCAAAGGGATTCGAGGGCACAATTGGATTTTTGGTTAGGAAACCGGAATAATACAATCGGGTATCGTCCTGAAATCTCTGATTTGAATCGTTTCAACGAGGCTTTTCGGAGCTAGGTGTTATTTTTCGCGGTTCCGCCGACTCATCGCCGAGGTGGCGACGGGCCCCTAGCAAAAGGATATTTTATAAAGAGAATAAAGCCAAGGCCTTACCATGGAGTGCGAATAATGATATAAAATCTTTACGTAATTTACAAAGCGAAAAAGACGTTAAATTATTGTATTTTAATGTACCTAATACTCTATATTAAGATTTAAAATATACTGAATAGTCTTTAGTCATTTTTATCCTTCTTTTTAATGAAATGCTACCTATACCTGTACAAAAAATATTTATAAATTACAAGTTCATCATTCCTGGAGCAAGGAACTAAATTATCACCATTTAAACGAAATCGAGTACACGCTAGGATTATCATCACTTTATTTTAGAAACAAAAAATACTAAACTTTCATATCGCTACCATTTACCAACCAAATATCAACTCAAGCAAGGCTTTTGTCAATAGTTCGCTAGATAACTAAAACGATATTCAAAGTTTCGATATATTTATGCTGTGTGTAAACAATCAACAAAATTTCAGAGCTTTTAAAAATCACCTCAAGATATTCGTTTTACGGTAATTCTATTTCAAATAAGACGGAATATTACAAAACCTGGTCTAAGCTTGGTCTTGGTCTAAACCTGGCGCTGTCTCTATCTACTCTTATTAACACAGGTGAAAGAGCATTAGGTTTAAGCCAAGACTAAGTTTAGACCTTGTTTACGTTTAATAACTTACCAATAAAGTGAAATTCATTTACGAAAGCTAGAATGTATTGTCATAAATCCTAAACCAAACCGTTTTCGCATGAAGCTTACTCCGGAGCACAAACCGTTACGATTCCATAATTGAAGTATGTGTTGGACGCTAGTCGCATGTATCTGAGCCACTTTTCTTTTTCATCAGCTCTGTTACGTTCGCCGTAAGGTGTATAGTTCTTTGATAGTGGGTTAACGTTTGTGGTGCTGGCTTTAGTACTTTACAGTACATAGGTTTCACCGCGGCGTTGGTCAAAGCGAGGCGTGACCTCAGAGGCGTGAGAACCCAGTCGCAGCCCGCCCCCTCTCGTCTTGCCTCACCTGCCCTCCCAGCCATAGCACAGGTATGTATTGAGTTCAGTTTACACGAACGCCAACACAAGACAAAAACTAACATTCTGTACAGTCGATCGGCAAAAACAGATAAATACAATCGATGCACTGAGCTGTCGTCATCCCTTGTATCGAAGCTTTTATGAAAGAACAAGAAAGCGGAAATATCACACATATTATTAACTCCATAGATATTATTACTGTAATATTTTATATTATTTTTATGTCGCGCACATAATTGCTGTTATAGACATATTCAGGCAGTTTTACTAAAAGTTTTGCCTTATTCCCTATGCCCTCAGTAGAAAATAGAAAAAAGTTTCCTACATTTCCTACAGAAAGTGATCCTACTTGTCGTGCACTTTGAAAATTAAATGTAAAATATCATAAGTAGTCCAGAAACTTATGGCTAAGAAAGTTATTGTATACACTATCAGTTCGACATATTTAGTTACATAATAAGCTTAGTTCTTCTATACTCGTCTACCGAGTTCATTATCAAGTTTTTTTATTTCATTTTCGTCATATACGAAATAAAAAAAAGTTGACTTATTAGTAGGTCAGCTTAATAGGATTACTAGCGTGTGCTCCTATTAGACTGAATCAGTAACAACACCACTAATTAAATTTAGAGATTGTTTTAAATAGATAAATATGTCGACTATTTATTTGTCTCTATAATAATTTAAATAAAGGCCTAAAGTGGAACAACAACTTAAAGTTGTATCTAAATGCGTCCCTGAAATCACCTGACCGCACAATATAGCTCTAGTCACGAACAAGACCGCGTTCTGGGAAATTCTTCGGTATTGTGCAAAAGCTTCGTGTCAAGGCAGCGGCTAAACGGTGCTTATGTGGTTAGATTCTGATCGCCCCAATAATTACCAATATAAAATTGGTCGTTCTTATTAAACAGATTCTTGGTATCAAAATGGAATGGAACTTTACAGCAATTTCTGTTTGTCTTGTAATATCCCTTTATGATAACTTGTACTACAACTGTATATCATTTTTGCAATAATAACTTTATTCATTTTTAAATATGTTGATATTTATGTAAACTGGATTCTCATGTATTGCACATAGGCAAATTGTAAAGTATTTCAATTAATTTAATTTCCATGCCGCCTTTGAGATGTTAGTGGGGCCTATTATTCTAAGTTATCTTGTCTATAATTATTATGAAGATGAACCAGGAAAGTTCATTTTCTTTGCTCTCCCATTTCCCACACTTATGATGTAATGAAAAGATAAAATAGAAAGCTTTTTTGTATCGAAGTCTCGTTCCATTTCATTTGCTTTACACTAACTGCGGAAGTGTGCTCCTTAGTAACGCGTGCACAATAAACAACGAACACAAAAATCGACAATCGCTTTGGAAATAAGCAGATTAACAAATGTATCCCGTTACAGAATAACGTTGGCATGCAAGCGGACTGCCCACCAATTGGTTTATGGGTCATCTACATCAGCCTCATCTACACGTCTACAGTCATGTACCTACATACAATTTTCTGGTTCTTATAAGATACAGGACCACAGCACGCATACTTTGTGAAATAGAATATCTAGTTAGGAGGAATGTGAAGTGCCAATTCATGGCTCGAGTATGCACTTTCAAAAGTGCAGTTTGTTGCACACCGCTTAGAGTTGAAAGTCCGAAGCAAGTACCAACATTTCTTATTGAAATATTGTTTCGGGCTATAACTGTTTTACCCCCCTAAACCTTTACGTAATTAGATACTTCTGGTCTCATTAGATTAAATATACCTTAATCTATGTTTGTACGTTTTGCTTTTTTTGTTATTTATTATAATTTAGTCAATTAATTTTATTGCCGTTTTTACCCGAAGACAGTGAAGCAAACACCGCTCTTGCGGCATTCGCAGATGCCTCAATGCCGAATTCCCATCTTGTATTACATTGAATATACTCCTATAAGACATAAGATGTTAGTAAAATGCCCAGGACATTGGCACGTACCAGGTATCAGTTCAGGAATCCATCTCCATCCCAGCCAAACCACAAAGCACCTGATACACTTGTACCCTAACCCTTCAGCGGCGTGTTGAACCGTTTAATTCTATTAAACGTGTCCGACCTCATTAGGAGAGGGTTAATGGCGGCGAGCGCGACGCTTATTGATGAGCCGCATACGTCATCGCCCCCATCCGTGCTTAGTGAACTATTAGAATGCTGTCTGTGTGGATTTCATCATTATTCCCAAAGCTTTTAATATATGCAAGCATTAAAAATTTGTGAGTATTAAGCAATTGCACGCAAGTGATTCTGGTTTACCTGAAACAGGCTTAGAATTAGAATCTAATCTATGTATATAAAAGGAGATGTTTCCATCTATAGACGCACGCACAGCCGTAACCGCTAATGGTAGAAACGTGAAATTTGGACAGTTATTTTAATTCAAAATGCGGACGCACACTAAGAAGGGATTTTTAAAAATTTTAATACTAGAGGGTTGAAATAGGGGTTGCAAGTTTGTATGGAAAAATCTTTAAATTAGCAACGATTTTGATAAAACTTGAGATTTATGCTCTTAAAAATATTTCATTGAACACGTGTTTCATGGTTTATTGGAACCCCTATTTTGCACCCTAAGGGGTGAACCCTTAGGGTGCAAAATAGGGGTTGAAAGTTTCTATGGAAAATATTTAAAATCTGCTCCAATGTCTATGAAATTTATTATCCGGGCTTAAATAGGCCACAAAATTATTTTTCCTACGGGAAAATATTAATTCCCACGGGAAAACAATAATAACGCGGGCGAAGCCGCGAGCGGAAAGCTAGTCTTAGATAAGATTCTCAGTAAAGGAGAAAAAGGACGGTATAGATGCGCTTGGTTACTGGACCAAGACGGATGATACAAATCCTCTTTTTTACCTACTGATGTATTAAAATCATATACCTACATGCCATTTTGTATCAGCGTGTTTATTTTTTGTTCACATTTCATATATCCTTTAAAACAGTCCTTTAAGACACATTTAGGAAAAAAATTAAAAACTCGAAACAAAACTCTACGAGTGATAAAGATTGCCGAATTTTTCAAAGCTGTGAAGAGAATCGTATATGCTTTAAAGTAAAATACTTTTAACCGGTTAAGAGCATCGTGGTCTTACCTGGACGTCCGGGGTTCGATTTCCCATGGGAGTGAAGTTTTTAAACTTGGTTTACTTGGTGGTAGGGCTTTTGAGCCCGCCTGGCTTAGTTTTGATTTTGTCCGTCTTAATACAGATGTCTTACCGTCCGTCTTACTTAGTTTTGATTTTGTCGCCATAATAACAATATTACTAATAAGATTATTGTGTTTCGACAATTAATGGTAAGTTCCACTTCCTCGGTTGTTGATGAATCCAGGTGAAGCCCGCTTCCATCATCGGCTTATCGTCACTTACTATCAAGAAGGCCAAGAGCTTCCCTGACAGTAAAAAAGCAACTATACACTTGAAGAGGTTCTGAATAAAAATCTACAAGTAGCATGCAACACATAACTATTCAGTTCCTCCAATCAGTTACATTTTTATAGTATGCCACGTAACACAATCAATTATTTTACATTTTTTACGCTCAAATCGTCTACTAGAAAACGTAACGAATGCGTTTAACCGTGACGATACATCCGCGATTAGATTGAAAAAAATCCGTAACATGGAAAATGGATTCTGTGTGAGGTCATTTAATGGAGTGGAGGAATTAATGCCACTTACGCTTTATGTTTATGTGCTGTTATATAAGAATCACAAAGAGGCTTCATCCATTTTAACCGACCTCAAAAATTTTAAAATATCATATATTTCTCTCTTTTTTATCTAGATAAGTTCATCGATTTCTATGCCAATTGTGAAACGATTTTCAAAATACTTTCTTTTATCTATTTAAAAGATAACACCCCTGCCCCCGTAGCACGTCCACCAAAACACGATATGATAAAGCGATTTATCGCGGTGAACTGTCAAAATACGTCGAAACCCTATTGTATTTTGACAGTTCACCGCGATAAACCGCTTTATCATATCGTGTTTTGGTGGACGTGCTAGGCGGGATGAGATGGTCCCATTATTATCAAGTCATGATATGACGATAGGATCCTATGATCATAATCGAAGGTACGAAGAAAGGACTAAACGAAGGAAATCGAATGGTAATCGAAGAAAATCCTCTTATCTTATAGGCACGCACTTGTTTGATGTTTTATTTAAAGCTATTCAGGTATTTGCGTCTAAACAGTTAAATTATATCATATTTAACATTGCAGGACCTTCTCAAAGAGAACACTACGTATAAAACAAGGTAAGAACACGCACACTGCTACTAAACGTACCTATAATTGTTAAATTTTATAGTAATATTGATATTAATAACGTATTTAAAAATGTTTATAATGAATATGTAACTATACGTATATAATAATTTGACATTGTATTTATTTTATTGAAGCAGATGATCGGTAATTTTATTTTATCCATTAAGCTCACGTAAGAAAGTTCCATTTGAAAAATATTAAGAACTTCAAATTATTATAAATACTTGAAATAATATTTAGTTGTGATCTTATTAAAGACATAGTTTAAAGTATTTTTAATTTGACAGATTTAACTCGTAAATAAAAAATAATAATTTTCAAAAATCAATATCGTTTAAATAACAACAAACAAAAAGTAACAAAATAAATTCAAGTTGACATCACAGGAATTCTTAATTTAAACAGTAAACACCTTTTTTGTGTACAACAAAGAGTTATAGTGCATATGACCAGATACAGCGTCATAGCTTATTTTATTACATACTTACATCAATCCAAAAGCTGTATTAATCAAAACGCTGTCATAGACGAATCTCTAAAGCGTGGACTAGATACGGAAATTAATCAAGTTAGCACCGCTCCACCGACAGCGGTCGGTACGGTCGAAGCTTTTTTACCCTATTTTATTCCATGTTCACATTTTTATCCGGCCGACAGTCGTGTCAATATTTTGTCACGAATCCCATTTACTGGGCGACGTTTATTAATGCCGCCATTAATTTGTTTCTAACCAAATTAACCGGCCGGCGCGTTTGATGTCCCCAGTAACATTTTTACTGTGTTAAAACAATAATATTGCTGTTAACGTGTGAAGCGGAACGCATCACTCATTTTAATCTTCACCTGTGAAACGCTTCGTGGAATTTTAAATCGCATTTACAAGTCTGCACGTCTATGTTGAAGATCGAATAATTTTGAATTCGCGCATTTGTGTCAAAATTAAATATCTAACAACTGTTTTAAATTAAACCTTAACAATAAAATGACTCTATAACGAAATAGGAATGGAAGAATAGGTCTTAAAAATACAACAGTCAACAGTCTTAAGGAATAGAACAATATTAACAGAACAGTCTTAAAGCTTTTGAGATTAGAAAATATAGTACAGTTATTGTTTGCCAGCTACATAGTCACTCACTATTCATTATTCATATTTTAAGGTTTCTGTGAAGCATTAACAGTGTTTGTTATAAGATAAAAAACTTAAAAGCAAAATTATATTTAAGGTATTGTATCTAATGACATAAAGAATAATTCTCTAGGTACGCCTACAAGCGGAAACCAGAAGGGGGAAGTTTTTGTCAGATTGCCGATAGTATATTTATATTTTACTAACAGACCCGGCAACGCGTTGCTGTGGCTCAGTAGTTATAACACCTATCTACTTTGTTTAGACTTAAATAAATGTCGGATCAATGTTATACTAACATCCTATTAGAATATACTGTAGCATAAAGAAATTGAACATTTAATTCGCAATAATGAATATTGTGGTTAAAAATTGAGATAAAAACCATCCTATCTCTTAAGTTGGACCAAATTACACACATTAAGTCAAATTTCATCAAAATCGGCTTAGTAGTTTCGAAGTTTTTTTATATTATACTAGGTGTGCCCGCGAACTACGTTTCGCCATAATAAAGTTTAACGCATTGAGAAATATCGAGATCACTAATCGAGATAAATACCGTCTTATCTATTAAGTTGAAACGAATTACAAATATTAAGTCAATTTCATCAAAATCGGTTAAGTAGTTTCGAAGCTTATCCCGGACAAACATCGTGACGTAAGATTTATAATAAAAAATCTTTAAAATAACAGGCACAATTTGGGACCCATTAAACGTGAAATGGTAGCTTGGTCTACAACGTTCTATATTTAAATAGAGCTTTATAGGAAGCATATAAAATAAATACAAAACTCACGAAAGGAAACTTATGGCTGGCAAATTGAACGCAGCATACACAATGGTTTAATTGTAATCGCGGGGACCGCCCCGTCACGCGACATCGCGTTTTCGCCCGAAATTCCACCCGCACAGAAAAACCGGCAGTCTTGCCAATAAACGAATTCTACGATTAAACTATGTACTTACATCTATTTGCTTTATGAGACGCGTATGGGCTTTCATGTAAACAGATAGGTACTATTACTAACAAGGATTTTTATTTAGGGAAACCTTTATTCATAAAATTTATAACTGAAATGTTTTTGAGTAATCATAACATGAGGCAAATAATAAAGAATACCCCATTATTTAATCATCTCTATACAATAATATTGTTAATATGTCCGCAATGTTGTTATTTGTTTGTGAAATAAATAGAATATTGTGAATAAATATTTCTTTATAAGCATCGTTAATCATTTCATTAAAACATGTAACTTAGGTAGGTAGGTACATGTTTTATGACTACTATATTATTTGAAGTCACTAAAGATAATTATAATGAAAGTAAATTTTTCGCGATCACCTAAACAGTTATGTGTAGATTGAATTCAGATCCTCAAAAGATATGTATTGGCCATGTTTAATTCCTTCTCATTGGTTTCCTCTCGACCAATAGCGAAAGCCGATAACCGATAAAGATCGATTCGAACTATCGAGTTAATTCCACCTGCTATAAATTTTATTCTATCTCGAAACAAAAAAGCTATAATTTCCTCGCGGCCAATAGGGAAAAGTTTATTATGGTCGGTAAAAAATGATTTAAAAAAGTTGGTTCATGCGCATGCGGCCTTTGGGGGCGGATCGAAAGCAGCTCGACATAAACCAGTTTCGAAAGATTAAACGTGGTTGTATAGCCCACTACTTGCATCTGCTGAATTATTCTTACTTATATTATTAAACGATATTTGTATTTTATAATATTGCTTTGCTTTACCTGATAGTGAACTAAATTTTAATAAATGTTCGAATGATGGAATGATTCTAGTTATTTTTTATTTTCATCAATGACTGATATCAATATACACTGGCCTGCAAAAGTAAGTATCACACTTTTAAAACTGCAATAACTTTTAAAGTAGGCAAAATATATTTTCAAAATAAAAAGTATTAAAAAGACTAATGTATAAAAAAAACTATAACTTCCGAGAAACCTGACGAAATGAGCTGAAAATGTTTTTTTGTTTGAATCCTTTATTTTTTGTAGTTTAGGGAAAATTTTAATTTTAAAAGTGTTGTACTTACTTTTGAAGGTCAGTGTATTTTTAACATTCATTATAGTAATGTAGAAGTCCAATACTGTCACCAAATTGTTGTCTATATTTTTACGTCCGTGTTAAGTCAACGGAAAAATATAGATACAAAAAAAAGTTTACAAAAGTCAAAAAAACCTCCTCCACAACATAGAAATTAGAGCCTTCATCAACAATTCCTAGACGTTCTCACTGAGAGGCTCGTCCCCGTCGCCCTATCCTATACTAGGGCGATTAGGCCTTAGTCAACCAGGCTGGCCAAGTGCGGGTTGGTCGACTTCACACCTCGAATTCGAATTAGAACCTTGTCATCATAAAACATTTAGAATTTAAAGCATCCGCAGCAGCTTGATTTTACAAACAAAGACACGGTTAGAGCAGAGGTTGGGTGATCGCCTACTGCACAACGGGTCGCGGGTTCGATTCCCATACGGGACAAATATTTTGTATGGCCTACAGAAATTTGTTCCGTTTTGGGCGTATGTGCATGTGAGATTCTATGTTTGTAACTGCACCCACGACACGGGAGAAAAATCATAGTGTGAGGCGACGTTTTTAAGAAATAGTTAAAGCTTTGTGTTGTAATTTCTTGGTAGAACTTCATGGTATCTTGTTATTAAAACAGTAATTTCACTAGTTCCACTTGAATCTTTATTATATTTAAGTTATCGATTCATCATCATTGCGTGACGACGATGTATCGAAACCGGTCGCAATAACTTAAATATAATAAAGATTCAAGTGGAACTAGTGAAATTAGTGTTTTATTAACAAAATAAAAGAAAAGCAACAATATACTCCTCACCTATATATTTCTGAGGTCTTCGCAGTTATCGTGTAGTAACAAGTAGACGTGTACAAGCAAGATAGTTTTATATATTGCAGTCCTTAACGAACTCTACCACAACGCCATCAACGTAGATATTTTGAAAGGCACCACGTGCAGAATATTGAAAATAAATTTAAATCAAAAAGCTTGCATTTCGAGCGACGCTACCGGGGGCTGTACATAATTTACCAATTAGATCGATAGCCGTACGAACCATTACCGCTCGCCTAGCGCACCAAAGACTGATGGTTGAAAATTATAGATAATTGACCGATCATAGGGACGCCTCAAGGCGGCTTTACCTCCGAGACATGTACCCATTATAGATGGGAACAGACGTGTAATCGCATCGATTCCGATCCCTTATTACATTAAGTGGCGACCGAATGTCGAGTGGTGACGGCGTAATCGGTCGTAATCATGACCGAATTTTCGGGTCGTGCTATTTACTCGTATCGTTGTTTACGGTGAATTTAGATTTATTAGGTACCAATGCGTCGTTTATTTACAATGGTTTTGATTTATTGTTGTTTTCTATCACTGAATCTATTCGTGTTATTGCTAAAGTGATGTGAGTTTTGTTGTGTGAACAGAACATAGTTTTATTAAGAGCATTAATATGTGTTTTAAAGTAAAAAAAGGTTGTGCATTTATAATATTTTGTTACGAAGGTACTCGTATTTCTACTTGTTATTTGTGCAGTTTAAATTGATATGATAATTATCAACTCTATCTACTCTACACTATTATAACAAAGAGGAAAGATTTGTGTGTATGTAGTATGTATGTAACGAATAAACTCAAAAACTGCTGGACCGATTTTAAAAATTCTTTCACCATTAGACTGCTACATTATTCTTGATTAATATAGGCTACATTAATTTAATAAAATAATTAAACAATTATTTTTTCTACGGGAAAATATAAAATTTCCACGGGAAAAGAAAAACAACGTGGGCGAAGCTGCGTAAAGTAAAGCTAGTAATTAATAAATATAACAAATTATATAAAAAAACTTTTTTCAAATACAAGCTTTTAGTGGGTACTCGTCAATGCGAATCAAACGAGCCCAAACTCAATGGGGTTGTGTCGTTTAATTGCGGAATTCCTATGGCCACCTTCCAGCTTCAACATTAGATCAGCTCCATTTCATCATAATATTACATTGTTACGCGATATACATACTCGTATATGCATGCAAAATTTCAGCTTAATCGGAAATCGGTAAGTGGGTCAAATTTAACTTGCAAAATTTCATTACAGACACCAAGACAGGTGAAAATAAATAAAAGCTTGTAAAAATGACGAAAGTTTAAATGTGAAGCTTCAAATTTGTTACTTTTTTTATTTTTATTGCTTACGGTGGCAGACGAGCCAGTGACCCACCTGATGTCAAGTGGTAACCACAGCTCATAGACATCTGCAATGCCAGGGGCACAGTTCAGTCACTGCCTACCTGGAGAGAACTCTTCTTAAGCCTCGTTTGAAGGAGGACATATCGTAGCGCTCAGGAAACACCGCAGCTGGGAGTTCATTCCAGAGCCGACACATACGTGGAAGAAATGAACGCTGAAACGTACGTATATTTCAAATCTTCAAAAAATAAAGCATTGAAACGATTTTGAAAATTCCGTTCGCACATAACGGAACTGGAGAAGAATGAAATTTTGTTTTACCGTCAACATTTTCTCAACTTCTAAGTAGGTAGTCAATCAATAAAAAAGATTTTTTTAATATAATTGGTAGCTTCATATCTCTCTAATCATAACCAAAGCGTAGGTAATTCTTTTTGATATTGACAAATGATCGACACATCCTTGAAAACACTCCATCATAATATCCTTTCTTATTAAATGCCGAGAAATACGGCAAGCTAAAAATCTTCCAACATCCTCTAATATAGTTGAGACCTCTCTCGGGCCTTCCCCGAAGGGTCATCCCTTTATTTCTGCAACAATCACCGGGAAATTGATATTGATGTGGAAAGGGCAAGTTTTCCATAAAAATAGGGTTTATTTGAATAAAGGATGGCCGGACCGTGTGGGAGGTGACGCGAGGCCAGGGCGCTTTATAAGATTGTCCGGGAGCTCTTTTAGGCCGGGTGATGCATGAGAGCCGACTACTGACATCAGAGAATGACTGTGTCATAATATGCCTATTATTTTAATTGGTTTTTTGGTATGAATGGTTTGTGTGATGGATGACTATCATTATTTATATTCATTTATTTATTTAATGCTTAATCTTTGATCTAAAAAATATTTATTTGCGGGCAACGTAGGCCCATATAATTATACCTTACAGACTTACATACATAAATTGATTATTTAATTAGTATATAGGTTTATGAGCTACGCACGACATACAGACCTACGCTTTAAAACTTCTAGCGTTGTGGCGTGACGCCAATTTCTGGAGCCTCAAAACAAAGTGCCTATTAATGTACAAACGGCGGACTTAGTATCATTTATTGCTTTTTCTACCAAACAACCATTAGTTGTTGTTTACCAGCGAAATAATGACGGTCTGACGACACGTTTAGAGCAGAGGTCGAGTGATCACCTACTGCGCAACGGGTCGCGGGTTCGATTCCCGTACGGGACAAATGTTTTGTATGGCCTACAGAAATTTGTTCCGGTCTGGGCGTATGTGCATGTGATATTCTATGTTTGTAACTGCTCCCACGACACAGGAGAAAATCCTAGTGTGGGGCGACGTTTCTAAAAAACAATGACGGTGCTTTCCATAATCTCATAAATAACCTATTTTAATCGAAATACGAGAAGTTTCCACTATACATATAACTTTATAATTTCATACGACGCAACAAATATAATCCTCTAAATCAACATACATGATTGTTGAATACCAAAATAAACCAAATAATACCTTAAACTACTGTGTATGCTCAACATTTTTTTTAAATCCCTCATCTACACACAAATATAACAATATACTTTGTTCAAATGTAAGATAACAACGAATCAATTTAACCATTTATCATCCTAATTCATTAGCGCCAATACGATGCTGCGAAACTTGGCAATAGTACAAATACTCAAGGGTCATAATGAACTCCCAAATGGACGAGAATCGACGGAAATGAAAATATTGACGTCAGCAGAAGATATATCGGGGAATAATAGGCGTGACATTGCAACCGTGCCCCGCGGGACTCGAACCTGGGGCTGACACATGGCGAGCTGTCAGAGTGGCCGCGGGAAATTAGCTTTACCCCATTTCACGGAAGTTTGTTATGCCTTGTGGTCTCTCAAAAAGTGTTACAGCAACAATATATATATTTTGGCATCTCTAGTCTATCAAAATTTCGTTTGAAACATGTGATGAACTCACTTTAATAGAATTCCTCTCACTTTAGTAGGAAATTTTACTACCAGAAAATTAGGATCTCTACTCAAAGTCAAAATATGAATTCAATTTGAATGAATAGTCAATTTTTGAGGGTGATATAATAAAAATTCCAATGACTTATCATACGGAAAATGGCGGTATCTTTAATGGCTCTACTAAAGTGAGAGGAGTTCTATTAAAGTGAGTCCATCGATGTTTCAAACGAAATTTCAAAAAGCACTCCCATTCTAATTAGTCGTAGACTTGTTATTTGGATTACTTATTATTTTATCGTGTTTTAATAATGTTGGAGACGTGGGTTCAAATCCTGCCCGAGGCGATATTTTTCTTTATTGATTTTATTTACTTTTCAAATAACAAACCTATGGCAAATGGCAAAAGTATTTCAGACAGTAAAATCGAGCTACTTTTAGACACTTGGAAAACCTAATCGACGCTTTAAAGAACCGAAACTTGATGTGCGTGCAGCGCTAACACAGTGAGTTGAATGTATATTTGGCACCATTTCGTCTGTATTTAAAATAATATCAATTTATAAAAATGTCTGATGTTAGTAGTAACTTTGATGAAAATTTGACTCGACTAGACATTTTGCAAAAAGCCACTGAGCTGACAAATAGTTTGTTGCCAGAAAAATAAAAAAGCGTACAAAAATGTTATGAAGATTTCATAGAATGGAAAATGATTTATTTGAATGTATGTATGAGTGTAGATAAAGTAGTGTATGTAACTGCACATAACTTGGTATGAAAACACTCACGTGATAGGTACTATTAACTTGCCACGTTTGAACTAACAAACACCCTTCAAACACCCTTTCGTCATTTAATAACATCTATTATGTGAAAGCCACCTAAACTACCATATTTATTCCGAATACTGTATATGTTATTGTTCTGTTTAAGTTTGTTTATTATTTGTATATTTTGTGGATATTGATTTATAATTATATATATTTTATAGCAGATATTGTTATTGATATTGTTATTATTTTTGACTTATTCTAGTCCCCATTAACATCAGCTACGGACGGCTGGAAGAAATCTCTATCAGAGATAAGTCCGCCTTAGGACAGACAATTTTGTTCGTGAACTATGTTTGTGTTTGCTTATGTCCAATATAGAGTTTTTATATGAAGCGAAAGTGAAAACGATAAAAAATAATTTTCCACATCATCATCACTTCATTTTTACAGCCATACGCACCTCACAGCAGTTTGTTCAGAACTTACTCGACTAATTTAGTTGAAATTTGGTACACATTTCAATTTCTGTGATAATATTAGACTTGTATTGATGACTTTTGAAAATGGGGACACTTAAGGGGAAAAGGAGATATTAAAACATTTTGAAACTGGGTCGTAAAAAGGCTGCGAAAAGATAGGAATCAGTAAGGCGCATAACACATTGCACCGGACACCGCTCCGGTGTGCGGCGCTGCGGTTTTTAATTTTGACTGAAGAATCTTAATTTGTATACAAACACCGCAGAGTATAACACACTCACACCGCATGACCGTACGGTTGTGCGGCGCGCGCGACGGCACCGCACTCCCTGACGGTGATGCGGTGCGGTCCGCAGGGTAAGCCACACTGTGCCGCAGTATAGTACGGATTTTTGCGTAGAAAGGACGTGTATGCGCGTAATAGATCTCGACATAGATAATGCGGTGATGCGGTGCGTCGTGCATCGCAGCTCCGGACGGTGATACGGAGCAAACCGTACGGTGGCACGGTTCCGTGCCGCCGCAGCCGCATGCGGTTTTCGTCCCTCCGTACACCGCAGCGGGATGCGGCGGCAATGTGTTATGCGCCTAATACTATACATATAAGTTTATTTTTTAGTTACTAAAAAAATTGTGTGTGCTTGTTCAGACAAGCAAACAGAACAACTTTCCTTATGGGTCCAACTTTGAAATCGCAGAAAAATCAGTTGTTCCATACAAATGTTCAACATTCACTGAACCTAGATGTATGGAACAGCTGATTTTTTTTTGCGATTTTCAGTTGGTCCCATAGTGAAAGTTGTTCAGTTTGCTTATCTGAACAAACACACAAATTTTTTTTTGTAACTAAAAAATATCCTTGTCTACGTTTTTAATTAAAAGTAAATACCATTTCTTTGCCCATTTTCCCCGTGTCAATTTCCAAAATTCGAGTCGACATGTTCGACAATAGAATAAGATAAGATATTATCCTATAGAGACTCTATCTCTTCGATTTTTTAACAAATATGTTAAACTTTATACGAATTATACAAAATAATTGAAATTGTTGATGATTCCACCATACTCTTCTGAAACAATATTTATATAAAAAAGCCCTCGCACTCTCTTTCATATCGGTAAATAACGTATTGAAAAGCTTAAATATAGACGACCCTCCGTTCAAACTATAGAGCTATGAGCGTGAATAATTTCCAACTCAATAATTTTGTGTGCTCTTGTTCAAATGAAACATTACAAACATACCCAATAAAATATGCTTAATGAATCACTCAAATAAAAAAATGATAACACTCTACTTATTTGTATAGGTTAAAAATGACTATTGTCTTCAATCTGTTCAGATTGTTTGTTTAAATTGTGATAAAACTTTGTGACACGGGCATCCCCAGAAAACTGTTACTGGCGAGAAAAAATATTATCATCGCGCGACAATGTCCCATCATTTGTTCGTATGATCGTGCGTTTATACTCTCGTAAACAAAACGCATGCGGCCTATTTACGAAAAGTGAAAATCTAATCAATAGAAAGTGAAAAATCAAACACGTAGTTTTTGCTTTGCTGAAATACCACAAAAAACTACTGAGATAAAGCTAATTAAATAATAGAGTTTTTTTATTGTAACTAAGTTGGCAAACAAGCAAACTGCCCACCTGATGGTAAGTAGTAACAATCACCTATAATACATGTGGCTCCTGGATTCACAGCAAAACTGCAACCCCCACAAGAACAACAGTGTACGTTGCCAACTTGTGACTTAGGGTGTAAAGTCACGGCACCCAGTAATTTCAATGTCATGTCTTACCCTTCACACCGGAACACAGCAATGCAAGCTCTGCTGCTTTGCGGCGGAAATAGGTAAGGCGGAGGTACCCAAGCACACGACCCTGGTACAGAGTCTCTCTCCGGTAAATTGTCGAGTGGGGGCTGCTACGTCACAAATAAGAAAAAATAGTTATGACGTCATGCGACATTTCAAATCAAAGAACCGTAGTAAGTTGTTGATTACGTAAAAAAATGCGTGTGCATTATTTTAAAGTTCCGTAATCAAAGAAGAATCCTTATATTTTCGCCATGACCATCTGTCCGTGTGTCTGTCCGCAATTTTGCTCAGAAACTCTTAGTACTACAAAGCTGTAATTAAGCATGGGTATATGGGTATAATCACAAATGTGTGTGAACAACATTTTCTATTCAGCAATCCGTTTGTGAAAATTTTTGTTAGAGTCAAATGCTTCCTGCCAGCTAACTGTTTGTTTATGAATACGCGAAAAAAATCAAGTAATAGTGTATTATATCGAAATTAAAGGAAAAACTATCTAAGGTTTCTAAATTAAAGAGTTACAGTCGACCAACTTATAAAATGTACTTGGTGAAGCATAATTTCGTACAAATTCCATTGAAAATTAGTTAGATAAAGTTGTTAGTAAGATAGGTAGTAAATGTAGATTGTCGAATCGAACGAAAATAAGGAAAATAAAACAATAACTTTTATAACAATAAACGTATACATTGCGCGTAACCCAATACGCACTTAGCCAGTTTTTAATCGACTTAAAAAGATATTTTACAAAAAATAAAAACAGACTTCCAAAACACTGAAAGTTAAAAATAATATAAAAATAGGTACAGACAACATCACACTTCTATATTGAAGTCGGTGCCAAACGATGATGTGTTTTGTGAATATGTTACGCAATTACTCCGCCAATTGTGGACCAATTTTCAGAATGTTTCATGTTTTCTTTTCTCCGAAGCTATTCACGTATTTGGATCTGGTAGTCATAAACCGAACTGCTGCTAGAAGGATATTTAAGAGGACTGTGAAGTGCCAAATTATGGCTCGAGTATGCACTTTCAAAAATGCAGTACATTTCTTATTGAAATATGGTTTCGGGCGATAAATGTTTTACCCCCCTTAACCTTTACGAAATTAGACACTTTTAGTCTCATTACATACAGTATACTTTAATTTATGTTTGTGTTCGCGCCTCTATGGTATCGAACGGAACTTTTCAGTGTACATGACGTGGAAATATTTTCCTATTTTCTTATTTGTCAAAGTGTCATTATTATTGATTGTCATAAAAAAAATGAATATGTATTTCGTTGCAAAAAACACAATTATTTGATTTCACCTTTCTACATGAAAATTTGGTCCTTCGAGCCGGATACAAAAGCGACCTATGGATTACAAACAATGTTAAGTAACAATATCAAACGAAAATTGTAACATTTTTGTAAAAATTTTAACGCTTCATACAAATTGCAAGAGGCTTCATGCAGCAGCCTGCCGCGACTGTCGACAGCAACGGAGACGTCGGTCGTGCAAGCAGGACTCGCCGCGAAGCAGGAGCTACAAAAAGTCGCAACGGCAAATGGCAATTTATTTATCGTTATTTTATTTTTACCAGAGTACCCATCGCCCTGATCAAGACGCAAGGTTGACCCTGAATTACCGGACTAACAATTGTCGCCTGGTATATGAGCTGTCAGCTGGTCGAGGAAGTTCTGTGGTGGGGTTGGTTGACGGCTAAAAGAAAGTGAGTTTATTCCATGTCATACAATACGCAATTTATAATATCCACATAAAGTAATTTGATTTATTCTTTTTGCTAAAAATAACTTCAATTTGATTACAAATTTCGTATATTTTTTTCAGTTTCAAATTTTTTTACTGTCACTTATTTTTATGTTTCGAATTGTCACATTCACGAAAAGGCACAATCGAACTTAAAAATGTCGAATGATTCGGAGCTTTCTACATTAAAAAGAACACGCGGTTCTATTAAGGCGCGACTTACCATCTTCCAAAATTATGTTTTAAAATATCCTTCGGAAACATTATTACCAGATGCTGAGCGTGAGGAGTTAGATTTAAGAATCGCGAAAATGGAATCATTGTCATTTGAGTTTAATAATGTCCAATTGCAAATTGAATGTCTGTGCGAAAATCCCGATGAGCAATATCTCGAACGGGAGACTTTCGAAACGAATTATTTTAAGGTAATTGTGCAAGCAAGGGCTTTAGTAGCCCAAACTAAACGAGCGAGTTCAGACTCACGCAGTGACAATAGCAGCCAGGGTAGTCAATTCCAGTCTGTAGTTAAACGTAGGTCAGACGGCGGTGACGTTCAGCACGGTAGTTCTTCCAATGTTAGGCCGTACCAAATAAAGCTTCCAACAATATCACTTCCGAAGTTTGACGGTACCTTTCAAAATTGGCTACAGTTTAGGGACACCTTCTGCTCACTAGTGCACTCAAATGAGTCTTTAGATTCTATTAGCAAGTTTCATTATTTAAGAGCCAGTCTTGAAGGGAACGCCTCAAACTTGATCAGCTCACTTGAGCTTACAACAAGCAACTATCCTATTGCTTGGGAGACTCTGGTCGAACGCTATGATAACAATAGGTTATTGATAAACAATTATGTCAAAGCGCTGTTTGACGCTAAGCAAGTTCGTGAAACGGCTAAAGATTTGCGTGACTTGATTGACATGTTCAATAAAAATCTTCGTTCTCTTAAGGCTTTGGGGGAAGCTACTGAAGGTTGGGACACATTACTCGTTCATATAGTAAGCACTAAGCTTGACTCTAGCACCTTCAAAGAATGGGAAACGTTTCGAGGTTCACTTGAGAAGGTTAATTATGCCACACTTAGCAATTTCTTGAAAGAGCGTGCAGATCTTCTTGAGAGTTTAGAAGGCCACAACAAAATTAAGGCGTCTGTTCAATCAAGACCTCATGTCAACCGATTTTTGGTCTCTATCAACAATTCAAAGTCACTATGGAAGTGTGTGATATGCAATGAAGATCACACTATATACAATTGCGTCGATTTCCTCAAGGAGTCGATTCCTAAACGTAAGCAAATGGCCAGCAAGGTAAAGGCATGTCTCAACTGTCTACGAGTGGGACACGCTGTTGACAATTGCAGACATTCAAGCTGTCGAGTCTGCGGCAAGAGGCACAATTCACTGTTGCATGCCAAAGACGATGCAACGCCGCAGAAGCAAGAGACAGATGTTAACTCCAAGATCATAACAGCTACCGCAAGGTCAACTCACCAAGTTCTTCTATCTACAGCGTGTGTCTGTCTACATGACAACCAAGGCAACTCGCATACCGTACGGGCTTTATTGGACTGTGGCAGCACATCTTGTTTCATCAGCCAGATATACTAGCTGTAAATACAATAGTCACCGGGTTTAACAATCGTCCCTCTTCAATTTCTAAGAAGTGTATTTTGCAGATACAATCTACAAACAAAGAATTCAAGGCGACGATTGAGTGTTATGTCATCTCTAGTATAACTGAGCCCCTTCCGGCGTACACGATAAACCTTAAGGAAGTAAAAATTCCTTATAGCGTTGACCTTGCTGATTCTGAATTTGATATGCCAGGTGACATAGATCTTTTATTGGGTGCTGACATTTTTTGGAACCTAATCGAGACAAAGCGAATTCATCTCGGTACAAATCAACCAACTCTACAAGAGACTAAGCTGGGTTGGGTAGTGTCCGGAAGCGCTCCTGCGGTTTCAAAGATGAGGTGCAATCTTGTTTCAACGATAGAAGTACAGGAGCAGCTGACACGATTTTGGGAATTAGAAGAGGTAGCCGAGGTGAAACCCTGGTCTGAAGAACAATACATGTGTGAAAAGATATTCATGGAGACGACACAGCGGCTTCCAGACGGAAGATTTCTTGTTCAAATACCATTAAAGCAAGACGCAAATTCACTTGGAGGTTCGTTGTCATGGCTGAAAAAAGATTTGTATCGCTAGAAAGAAAGTTGCATGCCAACCCGAAGCTCTTCGAATCTTACAAAGAATTCATAAACGAATACGAACGCATGGGGCATATGTCAAGGGTATTAAGATCAGATGATAGTGTCAAAGAATATTACTTGCCGCATCATGCAGTTATCAGAGAGGACAGTCTAACAACAAAGTTGTGTTCGATGCCTCCGCAAAAACGTCCAATAGGCTATCTTTTAACGACATTCAATTGGTTGGACCTGTAGTTCAAGATGACATTTTGGCAATTTTGTTGAGATTTAGACAACATGCAATAGTGATCTCTGCCGATATTGCCAAGATGTACCGACAGGTTCTTGTATGTGACGAGCAAAGACCACTACAGCAAATTATCTGGCGTGAGAGTAAACATGAGCCATATACGATTTTCCAATTGAATACTGTTACATATGGAACAGCTTCAGCTCCGTACCTTGCGATCAGATGCTTGAAGCAGCTGGCAGATGAGTGTGAAGATCGTTCTATTGGAACAGTCATTGAGCATGACTTTTACGTCGATGATTTGCTTTCTGGAGCAGATACTACAGAGGAAGCAACAAGAATCTGTCAAGAGGTAAATTCTCAATTGTTGTCTGGATGTTTTGAACTCAGGAAATGGAGATCAAACAATAAGACTGTTCTTGCAAATCTATCCAATGTAGCATCTAATTGTCAATACAATTTCAATGAATCTACTGATGCAAAGACATTAGGTCTACTGTGGAACAGTGAAACTGACACACTTGGGTATAAGATATCAGTTTCAGTCAACGGTAAACCAGTTACAAAGCGGTTGATTCTTGCCACAATCTCACAAATATTTGATCCTTTGGGTTTAGTGTCACCTACAGTTATACAAACCAAGGTCCTTTTACAGCGATTATGGCTCCATAAGTTGGACTGGGATGATACAGTTTCAAATGAAATAGCAAACGACTGGAATGATATCGTTAAGACACTTAATCATCTTAATACAATCGCTATTCCTAGGCATGTGCTGCTAAAGGCTGCAAGGCTAATTGAAGTTCATATATTTTGTGATGCTTCAGAATTAGCATATGGAGCCTGTGCATATATCAGATCAATTGATTGCAATAATACAGTCCACACTCATTTATTATGTGCAAAGGCAAAAGTCTCACCACTTAAGTCTACAACTTTGCCGCGACTTGAGCTTTGTGGTGCACTAGTAGCATCTAAACTTTGTTACAAAATTAAAAAATCTCTTAGGCTTACTATTGCAAAATTCGTGTTCTGGTGTGATTCCTCCATTGTTCTTGGTTGGCTACGAGCTCAGCCAAGTGACTTAAAAACATTTGTTAGGAATCGAGTATCGAAAATTCAAGAAACCACTGCTCCTTATACATGGAGATATGTTGCAAGTGATGCAAACCCGGCCGACGTCTTATCTCGAGGTATCAGGGCTGATGCGATTGAAAACCACACATTATGGTGGCAAGGACCCTTATTTCTTAGGTCAGAAGAACGTATGTGGCCTACGCATGAGGTCGACTTGCCAGAACAGCGAGTGATTTCAAATGTTGTCACCAAACCTCAAAACGATATGATCGATTTAATACTTAATCGCTGCTCTACGTTGGTTAAGATGAAGCGGGTATTGGCATACGTCTTGAGATTTATTCACAATACGAAGACTCAATTACCGGCACAACGTATCAAAGAACCATTGTCGTGTGAGGAACTTGATAATTCTCTAACTATTTTAATTAAAGGTGTCCAGGAAAAACATTTTTCAAGCGAGATTACTTTTATTAAGGCTAATAAGGAACCTCCACGTCAGAGTACATTGGCCAAGCTACAGCCGTTTATATGTTCAAAGGGACTTGTCCGTATTCGAGGAAGACTATCACAATCTAACGTAAGCTATGATGTCAAGCATCCAACAATTTTACCAAAAAATGATATGTTAACCACAGAGATATTTGAAGATCAACATATCAGACTGATGCATGCTGGACCACAATTGTTATTAGCTAATGTTCGTCAAAGATATTGGCCGATTGGAGGTAGAAATATAGCTAGATCTATTGTACACAAATGTATCAAATGTAAAAGGCTAGCTGCTCGTGTTTATTATCCAATTATGGGAGATTTACCTGCTACCAGAATTGAAGTGTCACCTCCGTTCAACATAACTGGGATTGACTACGCGGGTCCAATCATGATAAGTAGCAAGAAAGGTCGGGGTGCTAGATATATTAAGGCTTATATTTGCGTCTTTGTCTGCTTTGTTACCAAAGCAATTCATTTAGAATTGGCTACTGACATGACGAGTGCCACGTTCATTTTATCTCTTAAGAGGTTTATTGCTCGTCGTGGAAGGCCATCACGCATTCATTGTGACAATGGTTCCAATTTTGTAGGTGCTTGGAACGATATTAAGGATAAGTTATCAGATACCTTTTCAAATGATGGCATTCAATTTTATTTTACGCCTCCCCACGCTCCCCATTTTGGTGGCCTCTGGGAAGCTGGCGTTAAGTCCGTAAAGCATCACCTCAAACGCGTTCTTGGGTTAGCTCATCTTACTTATGAGGAACTAATTACCACGTTATATCAAATTGAAGCTATTCTAAATTCGCGTCCGCTTACTTCGTTATCGTCATCACCCAATGATATGCAACCTCTCACACCGGGTCATTTTCTAATTGGTCGATCCACTGACTTCACTGACCGAACCTACTTCTCCAGTTGGTAATGCAGTAGAGAGATACCAACGAATTGAACAATTGCGTCAACACTTTTGGGCTAGATGGAGTGTAGAGTATATATCATAAATGCAAGGACGACATAAATGGAACAGAAAGGGATCTGCCTTGAATGTGGGTACTCTAGTAGTGATAAAAGAAGATCACCTTCCGCCTTTGAGATGGAAAATGGGACGAATCACTGCCGTGCATCCTGGCCACGACGGTATTGTTAGAGTGGTGGATATCTTCACTGGCTTAGGAACTTGCAGACGTCCAGTAACAAAAATTTGTCCATTGGGAGAATGTTAAAGCTTCAAGGGGGCCGACATGTTCGCGCCTCTATGGTATCGAACGGAACTTTTCAGTGTACATGACGTGGAAATATTTTCCTATTTTCTTATTTGTCAAAGTGTCATTATTATTGATTGTCATAAAAAAAATGAATATGTATTTCGTTGCAAAAAACACAATTTTTTGATTTCACCTTTCTACAGTTTGTACGTTTTGCTTTTTTTGTAATTCAGTATAATTTAGTCAAAAAAAATGCTCGAGGTAGTTTTTAAGTCTAAAATATGGATGTTTAAATGCTAATAATTTATATTCTGAGCAATATTACTTCAAAATCAAAACGTACAAACCTAGATCTTCAGTATATCTACAACATTTCCAAAAATTATGAAAATTTGATTATATTAAGAGGGAGAAAAGCGTTATCGCTTTTTGTATGAAAATTTAAAGCTTCACCATCCTCTTAACTATTCGACTTGACCTGACCTGACCTGACACTGGTATTAAATTCACTAAAAAGATAAACATAAAAAAAATATTTATTTTTATTATACAAAAAATAAAAACCGACTTCAAAAACACTGAAAAGCTAAAAATAATATAAGAATAGGCACAGACAACATCACACTTCTATCTTCTATATTGAAGTTGGTGCTAAATTTTAAGACTTTCTAGGAGATCATCGTTTGGCACCGGCTTCAATATAGAAGTGTGATATTGTATGTACCAATTATTTATTATTTTTAACATTTGAGTGTTTTTGAAGTCAGTTTTTATTTTTTGTCAAATATGTTTTTAGTAACCTGTTTGTGGTGGACATTAAATAAAATATTCGCTTGCTTATAATCGAAGTTTTGTAACCGTTGTTTGCTGTTTAACTGCAGAGCGCACACACATGTTATAGTGATACGCATGAAACATTGTACAGAAATTAAGGTGTACAAAACTTCGACTGTCGATTGTGTGTGAAGTATTCTCTAAAGTCTTATATTAGCATAATGTCGACTCACCAAAAAAGGTATTATTACTAGGGAGCTGTAGTATACGGGTATTCACACAAGCAATGCCCGTCTAATGACTCTGCCGTGGAGGCCTGCGTGCATGGTTGGCCCCATGCACGCCACCGTAAGACCCTCCGTCTGAGGATTGCCCTGATGTTCCCGGGCAATCCTCCCTTGGCAATAGCCCGACTAGTCAGGTCGGGCTAGCCTGGGAGCGTGAGTAGTGGTGTCGCATTGTGGACACTACCTCACGCACCGCAAAGGGCAGTGAGAACACCGGGGGTTTAAGTGGGTATGCCTGGCACTCTGCCGGGCGAGCCCCACACACGCCCGCCGTCTAGCCAACGGCGGGTACGGTGGGATCACATTTCCCCCCGAAAAAAAATGGGAGCTGTAGTATACTTCTTAAGTCTATGGCTCAAATTACAGTGCCGGTCATGAAAAGGTTGTGCGTGTCAGCGTCGTGTTTGTGGAGTGAGCGCAAACAAAACAGGCGCCTGGCGACCGAATGATCGCTTTATTCAAGCTTTTACTTGCTTTTATGGAAATAATGAAGTAATCTATATACTTATTCTAGCTTACGTTACGGATTTGCTGCGTACTTTTATAATTTTGTATCTCAAGAGAACATAAAAAGTTGTGAGCTGCAAAATTATTCATAAATTTGTAATCACAAAACAGCAGAAAATGACTAAATAACTTTTTTTTTTGTGGTTGGTTTTGCAGCATTAATTACATAACAGAATCACTAACTTCTGGAAAACTACAAAGTGTAAAATCTGAATAGCTTCAAACACACATTCATCAAGATATTCTCAATCAGCTGTTCCATTTCTCGGTACATCTACCGCATATCTTTTTTCTGCACCATCCTCAAGTTGATTGGAAGAAAATGCCTCAGGCATTTTCCGTCCGTCCGTCCTTAAGTCCGTCTTTGTACCAAAATTATATACACATAAAGAATAAATTAATACATAACAGCACAGCTTTAAAACCACTTTTTAGTACTGGACTACTGTAACACATTAATTATAATTAAAAACCATAATTATAAAGTATGTACATCTTTCAGTTGTAAATCACACATGAAAATAATGATTTATTCATAGAAAGAAAGGTACATTTTGTTTGATCACTGATTTGTTAGATTTTCGATCCAAGTTTGTGATTACTGTTTATATTAGTATTGTGTCTGTATTTTCAAACTAGGCAATCGAACTAAATTTCTTTACTTAGTAAAGGTGTTATTTGCCTAATAAACAAACCAGTCACTAATGGTCTGATGTCTTAATATTAACATACTAATGGATATTTGTCTTCAGCGCCCAACCTTTTAGATGATAAAGAGAAAATGTACTGATATTATTCTATCAATATAATAATGTCTTTTCTTTGAATTATACTCAGAAAATGTTCATTATTTGAATCAAATCTCTAAATATTTTCGAGAAATTGGAATTCCAATGAAAAGGAAGGGTCTTAGGGGGAATAATAGAACTACCCCTATTTGCTCTTCCTGTTTTAATAACCTAGTGCTGCTAACCTAATAAAATATTGCCAACTGTAAGCTATTAGACATTTTTCACATCTAAAAAAACTCAGTTAACGCGGAAAAGTCTACACCAATAGAATACACAGAACATGTTTTCTATTTTGAATTAACAAAAAAGTCTAATTTCAGCAATCGAAATATGCTGTAAACTGAATATTAGGTAAACTTTGAAATATTTAACTACTACTCAATACTATACCTTTGTAAATAGAACTATGCTTAAGTTACTGTTGTTACATACTATAAAAATTCTTCTTACAGATACATCATTTTTTCAGTCCAAATTTCTGGGATTTTAAAAAATGTACCATCCGCAGGTATATTTAATCAATAATCATCGACATATTAATATCACCTACATAATATTTACATCATACAGTGCTTATATTATTAGGAATTTAATAAATTAATTCAACATTTCAATTACTAAAAGAATTTTCATTTATTCCAGAGCAAATATAAAAAGTTAAAAGGTCCTCTCGTAGCAACACTTATGCAAAACGGAACAAAGTATGCCCCTCATATCATTAACATTGTTCGAAACTTGTTGGAAAAGAAAGGCTGTAAACTATACTTAAATGTTTGCCAAATAGAGCCGATATTCCCTCGACCCTTGATGTGGAGTAAAACCAAAGAATTGACATGTACACCGCAGTTCAATTAGGCTAATGGGGTAGGGCTCAAAGGGATTAAATTAATTAGTAAGAAAGTTTCGCTTCATTTCGTAACGACGCCTTTGTTTGTCGCCGTGTCTTGGATTTTTGTTTAAATTCAAGCAAATTGGAATGAATGAATACAGTTCACGTTTAAAAAATGCAATGTCTTTTACTCGTCTGTTCAAACTTAATAAGGACATAAAACTATTAAATTATTCTTTAAAAATGTACGAGCGGTTACATTTATTTTGCGTATCTTATCAAATCTTTGATCCTTACAATTTAAGACTTTCAGTTTAGTTAAAGCGTAGAGTCAACTTTTTTCATTAACTTTTTTGGTATTTACATACCAATATCTTAGTTTTGGTTAAAAAGTGCGTGTGTGTGTGCATTTTCGGGCATATTTTGAAAAACAGTAAAAAGTAAAAAAAATTAAGAATATGTACAGACAATATCACATTTCTATATTAAAGTCGGTGCCAAATTTGGAGAATTTCTAGGAGATCATTGTTTGGTTTTTTTTTTTAATCTTTTTTGTGAATGAAATCTTTTTTAGTGAATTTAATACCAGCTAACTGGTATTATGTCAGGTGGAATACTGAAATGTGAGCTGGTATTAAATTCACTTGATAATACGTGCCTATTGTATTTAAAAAACTAACCTCTAATTCCTAAAAGTTAAGGATCCTTCCACCATCAGCTCGGTTAATGGCTACCAGACGCAAATACGTGAATAGATTCGGCAAACAATGCCGGCAATAATTAGCGGGTATACACGGAGATCTCCTGAGATGGTTTCGCTCCTACGTAACAAATCGCTGTCAGACAGTAGTTCTCAATGGATATTCATCGCAAACACGTTTCTCCACTGTACCTTCCGGTGTACCTCAGGGATCCATTTTAGGTCCACTCCTTTTCGTTTTGTTTGTTAACGATATTCACATTTGTTTTCATCATTCACAATTTTTGTTATTTGCCGATGATATGAAAATTTATAAAAAAATAAATTCACCGGAGGACTGCTCACTCCTGCAGTGTGACCTTAATAGACTTCAAAATTACTGTCTTAAAAATAAACTTGAACTAAATGCCTCCAAGTGCAATTGTATTTCCTTCAGCAGATCTAAAACATTAATTTCTTTTGATTATAAACTAGAACAACATTCATTAATGCGAACCGACTCCATCAGGGATCTCGGTGTAATTTTGGATTCTAAGCTCATCTATGACAAACACATTGACGCTATATCATCTGCAGCTACTAGGTCTTTAGGCTTCATTATGAGAAATACGAAAAATTTCAAAATGGTTAAATCTGTTAAGATTCTTTATTGCTCACTTGTAAGGAGTCAATTGGAATACGCAAGTCAAGTGTGGAATCCTCAATATGAAGTTTACATAAACAAACTAGAAAAAATTCAGAAAAAATTTCTTAAATTCCTTAACTACAAACACAAGTTAAAGCTAGGCTCAAGTTATGAGGGTATCTGTCAACATCATCATTTGCTTCCTCTGAGATTGCGGAGAGAAGCATCTGATCTAACGTTCCTTCATAATCTCATCAGGGGTGAAATTGAGAGCAGTGATTTGCTATCCATGATAAACATACAGTTACCCACCCGCACAAACACTAGAAGGAATTATCTAAAGCTCTTTTTTAATGCATTTGCTCCTAACTACAGACTAAACTCTTACTTTAACAGAGTATGCTTAAATTTCAATCGCAATTACTCCGAAGATGCTGATTTGTTTATGGCGCATCAGAACTATTTCAAAAGGAAAATCTATACAGCTTTCTTTACCAAGTGTTTAGTGTAGTTCTTTAACAGTAATTTTAGATATCAATTAATTAAATCAATTTATAAGTTATTGATGTGGCTTGTTACTTACTGTGAATAATATAAATATATACCTACATACAAATAAGATATAAATATCAAATTAAGTTTTGTGTCTAGTAATATGCTTTCTTTTTTAGTTTCATAATATTTTATAATGTTTGCTTGGTTATGTATAATTTGTTCTATCGGCGAAAACTGTCAAAGGCATTATGTATTCTAATTCACTGTTACTATATTATTAATTTAAATGCTGTTTGTTTTCCATGAATAATAAATAATAAATAAATAAAAATAAATAAATACGTTGGAAATACCTATAAAATTTAAGGGTTTCCCTCGACCTTGATGGGATCCAATCATCAGATCCTGGCTTTGATGACAATGGGACTAACTTTGAGATATACTTATTCAAACAAAAGAAGTCTCATCAAAATTGGACAAAATGTACTGTAAAATGTCATGCGTGATCATATGTAAAAAATATATACGCGTCGAATTGAGAACCTCCTCCGTTTTTTCGTCGGTTAATAACAATCCGGTTTTCATCAGTTTCCTGTACATACGTATACGCAGATTAATAGGTTGCCATTTTAGACACTACATTCTCGTGTTTTCGTGTATAATATATTATGCAGTTAATGACATTCAAAAATTTGAATTTATTAAAAAATTTGAATTTAAATTGGTTAAGAATTTTTCTGAATTTTATGAATAGACAGTGAATGAATGAGTGTGCTCGATTTTTGACTACAGCAGGACTGTACTTAGTACGTTTCAATTTTAATTATCCTAAAGTATTGATAACAAATATTAACTTCTACTAAACGGAGAACATACTTGGCAAGCTTTATAATTTGTTTAAAACAAATATGAACTTTGACAACAATTCTATTAATAAAAATATTGGGTAACAAAAAAATACTTTTCACTTCTCGTGCTCTGAAAGTGCTTATTTGTGCAGGATATAGGCTGCACAAAATCGAATTTTGTGCACAAGTGCACAAAATCTACTTAAACATAAATCGTATCTATATTAGGGCAAAGAAAATGAGCCATACAGCCAAACACAATAAGAAGTTCATAGATAGAATTTGTTATTTTATTATATTTACTTTAATTTATTTGCCTTATGTGTTTTTTAAGACATAAAACAATTTCCTTCAGTTTTCAAAACTGTACTAATTTTACTTTGAATTTTAATTAAAGAAATTCCTTACAGTCGAAGTGAAAAGCAGAGTTTATAACTCTTCCACAAAATCATTTTATTCGACATTACTATGAATTGCTAAAAGTCTCGGATAAAAATGGTTCGTTTTGTGCACTTGTAGTAAAATCTACTATTAAGTGCCGAAATAACAAAAGGTGAGTACATTTGTCGTATATTAAAACACCGTATGCAAAGCTCGTTGAAGCTCAGTATACACCAGTAAAAGCTCGTAGCACCTAATTAACGATATTAAAATACGTCGGCGACCGCAAAGCGGCGTCGCAAACATTGCATTCGCACGTTGTTAGCCATAAAACGCAAGCGGTACCCTCCTTATTTATACGAATGAGAATTTTAAATTAACTGTGTAAAGCAGCCCTAACGGAGTGCGGACGCTGTGGGTCGCTGCTAAAGGTAAGGTTTGCTCCACTTCGTGCCGCTTTGTGGCACTATTTCGATATATTAATATTTACTAATTAATATAAAATTAGTTAGTGACCATAATGCTGTCTCTTATTTATATTAGTACTTTTACTTACACATTTAAATGAAACAACACTTTCATTTAAATGGAACAACACTTTTCAGATATACTCCCGTATATTTGGTTTTAGACATTTTAATTATTGGATCCGACGTTCTAATGCTTTTCATCATTCGCGATCATGGGATGATTAAAGCTGATAGGTGTAAACGTGGATATCAGCATCAGATTTATTATTTTACTACGGTCTACGAGCTTGGAATTCGGATTATTGCAAAATAAAAATCCGATGTTGTGTAATTTCTCATTATATTTTTGACTTTTAGTGGTTAAGAAGTTTGTTAGAAGTAGGTAAGCTCGAAGTTTTATCTTTTTACTGAATTTAATACCAGCTCAACAAATAATTTTTTTGAGAATTAATGCACGGGTTAATACATAATCATAATATTAACATAACTGTTCCCTACCTCCTTACCCTAATGGAACTTTCAATCATCAACTCAGCTTCATGAGATGATGACTACCAAATGAAAATACCTGAATCGCTTTAGATACAATGTGAAAAATGTGGATCGATCCTATAAAGTTTGATAATTTCCCTCAATTTACATCATCAGATCCAGACTTGGTGACAACGGAACAAACACAGAAGTGTACTTTTTCCAATTCTTAAAGAATTTGCAAATTCGATCCACGATTGGTGGAGTAATCGCGTAACATACATAATAAAAAAAATACAATCGAATCGAGAACATCCTATTTAAAATAGCCAGAGGTCTAAAGCGGAGTGCATCTATATTTTATGCGGGGCCATTACTTGGCGTTCTTGTAAACGCATCACGACACTTGTCGCTGATATATCTTGACGCGGTCACCGCCGACCTTTAGCGCAACCGGCTTCCGTTTATTGTCCAATGAAATTTATTGCTCAACCCCAACCCTAATAATGCATAGACAATAATGTAATAATCTGGCTTTCACAAAAAAAAACATTTCAATCAAGTCTTAGTTGATTTATCCGTTTTTTACTATCAAACGGATATAAATATACATATGTGCCCGTGAACTACTTTTCGCTTTAATAAAGCTCAACACTCAAAAATTTCTGGAGAGAGCCACCCTTATCACCTAAGGTTATAAAAAATAGTCTACGACATAATAATATACGCAAAAAAAATCATAAAAATCGGTCAAGCCGTTTCGGAGGAGTTCGATAAGAAATACTGTGACACAAGATTTTTTTATAGTATATTCATCACCACAACTCATATACCTACGTCCCCAACGAGGGGCACGAGCCTACCCTAACATGTTAGGGCGATTAGGCTTTAGTCAAACCACGCTGGCCCAGTGCGGATTGGTTGACTTCACATACACCTTTGAATTACTTCGCAGGTGTATGCAGGTTTCCTCACGATGTTTTTCTTCACCGTAGGAGCGTCAGATAAATGTGCGTATGAAATTCGTGAAACGAAAAACACATTGGTACATGGCAGGATCGATCGCGGGTCTCCCGATTCTACTCGGGGCACAGTCCAGTGCCGAGACGACAGCGCCACCGACGCTCTATATACCTTTTTTTTTTTTTTTTTACAAGAGAGAAAATACAGTCTTTACGGTATTCGACAAGGGCATTCAGCTGACTAGGCCACCCCTTGGATATGCAGGACTCGGGTAGAAGACCCACTACCGGCTAAAAACTCTCTAGATACTTAGACCTCCGTGGGGACACAATCGGGATCGGCGTTGGCCATTCCCCGATTGTGCCCCCTGGAGGGTTGCCTGGTGCCAGGGCTTACCTCTACGGAGGGGGTCGACAAGTATCTTGAGAAATTCGACCCCCCCAGACGGCCAAGCTAGGGGTGAAAAGTATCTCTCGGCCGGTGGTCATCCGGCCGAGCCATTTCAACCGCCAGCTTGCTAGGGGAGCTGGCGTGCGTTGAGAAACGCACGCCTCCTCCTCCCCAACCGCCTGCGCCGGAGCGGTGCGGCGAGAGGGTCATCCTCTCGCGCCCGCTCCGCAGCCTCCTTCTGCGAGATAACGTCCTCGCAGAAGGAGGCGACAGCCTCCCACGCCGCCGCGCTGGTCAGCATCTCCCGTGCGACGCTGGCCAGCGCGACGGGCGTACCCCTACCTAGGCCCAGCGCGAGGGCTAATGCATCGCGCTGGGGTCGCCAGGCCGGGCACTCCGAGAGGGTGTGCCCGGCCGTGTCGTCGGGAGCGCCGCAATGGTGACACTGCGGCGTCTGCTCCCTCCGTGCGACATGATGCAGATAATGTCCGAAGCACCCGTGCCCGGTCATCATCTGCACCATCCGGTAGGTGAGGCTGCCTCGCCGGCGCCCAACCCACTCCTCCAACACTGGACGAACGGCCTCGATCGTCCAGTGGCCGGCAGCTGGGTGGGCGAGCGTCTCGGCCCACTGGCGGAGAGCCTCCCTCTGCGCCAGGTGCCTCGCGCGCGCCACCTCCTGCGGGAGGGGCCGCTCCCCCCGACTCCTCGCTGCCACCCGATGTCGGTGCACGGCCGCAAGGACGCGTGCCTCGACATCCCACGGAGGCGAGCCCGCTAGAACGCAGGCCGCCCCGTGAGAGACCGTGCGGTAGGCCCGCACGGCCCGAGTGGCAATGACCCTCTGCGGCCTGCGCAGGAGGGCCATCGTTCGGGGGGCGAGACGCTCCGCCCAAATCGGGGCTCCGTACAGTGCCATCGACTTTATCACCGTCTGATAAAGTCGACGGCACGCTGCGCCCGGTCCCCCCACGTTGGGGAGGACCCGTCCGAGGGCTGCCGCGGCGGCAGACAGCCTTGGGGCGAGGAGCTTGAAATGCTCCTCGAAATCCCATCGGGGGTCCAGCACCAGACCGAGATACTTCATGGAGCTCTCGATCTGGACTTGGACCCCCTCCACTCGGACACGGAGCCCCGCCTGGGGTCTGCGTCGACGCGGCGGCCTGAACGTCATGGCCGTCGTCTTCTCGACGGCCACGTCCAGCCCGAGGAGGCGGATGCGCCGGACGACCATCGTCGTGCCGACCGACGCCAGGTGGACCGCCTCCTCGTACGTGCGCCCCTTCGCCGCGACAAGGGTGTCGTCGGCGAAGCAGACAACCTCCATATTCGGCAGGAGGTTGCCCCGCAGAACCCAGTTGTACCCCAGGTTCCAGAGCAGAGGGCCCAGCACGGAACCCTGGGGTACTCCCGCCGCCATCGGCCACCTGTGGACGCGACCGTCCGCCCCCTCATACACGATTTCCCTCCCGCGGAGGTAATCGGTGATGAGGGAGCGGAGGTAGAGGGGCACTCCGTGGAAACGCAGTGCCTCCTCTATGCATTCGTGGGGGAGGCTGTTGAATGCGTTGCGGATGTCTAACGACACCGCAACGACAACCTCCCCCGCCGACGTGGCCCCCTCAGTCCACCTCTTGAGGTGGGCCACCGCGTCCACGGTGGACCGGCCGGTGCGGAAACCGTACTGGCGCTCGGCCAAGTCCGGTCCCGGGCCCTCCAGATGCTCGACGATCCGGGAAGCGAGAATTTTCTCAAAAAACTTCCCGGCCTCGTCGAGCAGCACCACCGGCCTGTACCCCGACGGGGCATCGGCGGGGCGATTCGGCTTCCGCAGAAGGCAGAGTCGCCCCACCTTCCAGCCCTGAGGGAACCGGCCCGAGGCGATGCTCGTATTGAGCACCGCCCGGAACCGCTCCTCCAGGGGGCCCAGTGCCAGGCACAGGACCCTCGCTGGCACCCCGTCCGGTCCCGGCGCCTTCCCCTTCCCCTTGCGCCGGAACCGCTCCCTGACCGCGTCGAACTCGAGGTCCGACACGGGAGGGCCCGCTTCCTCCATTTCGAGGGAGGCGCTGGGGGCGACCATCCTTGGGGGCTCGAAGGGTCCAGGGTCGGGAAAGAGCGACCCTAGAACCCTCTGCACGAGCCCCTCGTCCAGCTGGTGTATCGGGGGAGCACTGTTTCCGTACTTCCCCCTCACCAGCCGGTACGGCCGTCCCCAGGGGTCGGAGTCGAGGAGCTCTATGAAGGAGTTCCACGACTCCGTTTTGGCCCTCAAGATCTCCGTCTTGAGGGCCTTGCTCGCCTCCCTGTACGCCCGACGCAGAGTTTCCTCCTCGTCGGGCGTCCTCCTGGTGGCGCGCCTTCTGCACCGCAGGTAGGCGCGCCGCGCCCTCCAACTGGTGGCGCGCAGATCCGCTATGGTCTGCGACCACCAGTACACCTGCCGCTTGCGCGCGGCCGGTTTCGCTCGCGGCATGGCGGCGTCGCAGACGACGCTAAGGTCCTCCGCGAAGTGCGCCGCCATGCCGTCAGCGTCGCCGGCGAGGTGCGGGGGCAGCTCGGACCACTCCCGCACCATCGCCGCCTCCAGCGCCACGTCGGGCTGGAGGTGCGTCACCGCCCATCGGCGGAAGGCGGCACCCGTTCCCGCTGGAGACGTGGAGGCGTGCGAGGGGGAGACCGAATATCGGACGTACCGGTGGTCCGACATGGTCTCCTCCTCTGCCTCCACTCTCCAGTCCCTCACCCTCGCGGCGAGGGGTGCGGTGGCCAGGGTCACGTCGACGATCGACGAACCCTGCCACCGCACGCACGTCGGGGTGGACCCTCGGTTGAGGACGTCGAGTCCCAGGCTCGTGGCCCAGGACTCGACTAAACCACCCCTGATGTCCGTGGCGGGCGAGCCCCACACGCGCGATTTCGCGTTGAGGTCGCCCGCCACCAAAACTTGCAGGGGCGCCGCCCTCCTCACGACCCCCTCGACCGCAGTCAGGTAGGCCTCAAAGTCTGCCCGACTGCGGTTCGGGGAGAAGTAGGTGGACACCACCACCACTTCTCCCCACTTGACGGCCACGTACCCGGGCCCCCTCTCCCTGACCGAGATGGGGGGGGCCGAGCTCGTGGGTGGCACCACAACGGCCGCCGAGCCGTCGGTGGACTCAGCCCACCTCGTGGACTGGGGCACCGCGTACGGCTCGGAGACCACCGCCAGGTCTATCCGCCACTGCGCCATCGACTGGCACAGGAGGTCCTGTGCCGCGGCGCAGTGGTTGATGTTGACTTGGAGGAGATTCCCAGTGGACCTACTGGCCATTGGCGGTGTCCATGGGAATCTCCTCCCTGGCGGACAGTGCTGCCCGCCCGGTAGCCGCCGCTGTGGCAGCCCTCGGCATCAGTCTTCCCCTCACCGGTGGGGGGTTGCAACTGAGGCCCCCCATCCGGTGAGTGGAAGGCCTGCCGGCGTCCGCGCACACGGCGCACTTCACCTGCCCTTGGCAGGTGGCGGCTGCGTGCCCCTCCGAACCGCAGCGGAAGCAGAGCGCGCTGCGGTCCTTGGCGGAGGGGCACCGCTGCACGGGGTGACCGATCCCCATGCAGCGGAAGCAGCGCATGGGGCGCTGCTCCAGCAGGCGGATGGAGGCGCTGCTCCATCCCACCGTCACCTTGCCAGCGCTCGCGAGGCGCTTCGCTACATCGATGGGAGCCGACACGTTGGCGGCTCCCATGCCCCTGAGTCCAGGGTGGACCGTGCCTACCCTGATCGCGGCGCGGGGGCACTCCGCCAACGCCGCCAAGGCCTCACCCACCTCCTCCGCGGTCACCGAGTCATCCAGTCCGGTGACTCGGATGTCCGCGTTTTTGGTCGGGCGTGCTACCTTGGCGGCGTCGCCGAGCACCTCTGCTATGCGCACGGCGAGCGCATCCGCCTGCTCCGGCGAGGTGCCTTTCGGGAGCTCGAGGATACGAGCTCCCGTCATCCCCGTCCGGAACTTTGCGCTCCCCTCTATCCCCACATCCCCCAGCTTTATATTACCCTTAGCCGTCGCGATGGCGGCGGCGTATGTGGCGCCTTTTGCCACCGCTTCCGGCGTAAGGGTGATCACCACCGCCAAAGTCTTAGGTGCCGTAGGCATCTTGGGCTTGGCGGCGGTGGCTGGGGGTGGTGGGGGCGCAGCCTTGGCCGCAGCCGTTGCCGTCGCCGTCTTGGCTGGCTTGCGGCGCCCCCTCTTCACCACCGTGCTCCAGCCCTCCGCTCGGGGGGCTTGGAGGTGTCGGGCCTCGGAGGCCCCGCCACCGGTTCCGGCGCAGCGGCCGGAGCCGCCGGAGCCTTCTTGGCTTTGACCTCCCTGGCCTTTTTTGGCAGGTTGGCCTCAGGGGCCAGGGTGGTCACCTCCCTCTTCTTCTTTCCCTTAGTCGCGGGTGCTGCTGGTGCTTCCGCAGCAGCGGCAGGGGGTGCCTGCTTGGCGGGCTGCTTCCTAGCGGCCTTGTCGCTGGCCAGTGGGGGCCGGTGCGACTTGGCCGGCAGTAGGCGCCCGTCCACCTCCAAACCGTCCATTTTGGCGGCACACATGTTCCCGAAAAGGGACATCATGTCTGATTGGAACGAGTCCATGAATGTCATGAACTCGTCCCGAGTCACGATGTCCCCCTTCGGGGCCACCGCTGGTGCCGCTACTGGTGCCGCCACTGGCGGCGGGCTCGCCCTCTGGCGTGGGCTCGCTCCCCTTCCCCGCTCCGAAAAGTCTCGCCTCAGAGCCGCAACCTCCGACTGAAGGCCGTCTAATTGGCTTTTCAGTCGGCGGTTGTCGGCCTGTAAACGGCGAACCTCCTCGGAGGTCTTCCGCTCCGCCAGAGTTCTGGCAACCCCCAAGATAGATGCGGAGGCCTCTTTGAGCTCCCGCACACACGTACCCTTGAGGTTGCCAGACTTCTTGGCCACCTCCACGATGAGCGAGGCGCTAGCTTCCGCCCTACCCAGAAGCTCCTCATTCGTCAGCCCCTCTGGTGAAGGGGGCCTCTCCCTCTTCGTGGCCTTCCCCTTTCCCTTGCCCTTAGGGGGCTTCGGGACGTCTACTTCCGCTGGGCCCTCCTCGAGCTCCTTACGGGCCTGGGAGAGCCCAACCGAGTGGAGGATAACACTTCCATCAGGTGTCTTTTTCCCCTTGCGGGCCTTATTGGCCTTTCGCGCCACCTTCGGCAAGGGGGCTCTAGCTCCCTCCACCTCCACCTCCGTGTCCAGCTCCGACTCTGTGCCGGAGCTGGCGCTGAAAAAACGGCCAAGATTTGGCCTTTTGCGGCTGTTGCTGCTGGCCGGAGTGCCAACTCTGTCAACCCAGAGAGTTGTGCGCTCAGCAATCGCACGCGCATCCTCCTCACCACCCGAGAAGACCTCTCCTAGGAGGTCCCTCACCTCGTAGTCTGACGGCCCTGTGGCGTCAGACACGCTGAAGGCGTCCATAGTGGACTACCGATACGGGCTTTGCCCGTCGCACACACACAAAATGTATATAAAATCACACCAAAATATATACAAATGACAGTTCAACAAAAACTTAGTCTACCTTAAAATTAAGCACCTTAGTGTTTGTATCTTAAAACTACGCCACTATGGTCCACAAAATTGTCCTTACAGCTACCTTATAAACTAAAACTTACAGTTTATAATGAAGTCCTGATGCGCACGATGCGGCCGCACTGCAGTCCTATCTGCTCAGCACAGCGCACAGCACAACACCACAAAACACCGCGTTCACCCGACACAAAAGTGTCGGGGTCGCCACACGACACTGCACCAGCACTAGGCACCGGGAGTGCCGACACCACTCGATCGTTCACCGCAACGATGACGACGACAAATTCCGGCCCGGCGGGCTCGGGCACAGGGCTAGGGAGAGCCCGGGCTAGGGCCTGCGACCGGCGGAGCGACTCGGAAGGCGCGCGTGCTCCCGACGGCGGTCAGAGCGCGAACGGGCACTTTGGCCCCCTCGGGCACTTTGGCCCTCTCGGGCACTTTGGGCTCGTTCGGCACTTTGGGCTCGTTGGGCACTTTGGGCTCGTTGGGCACTTTGGCCCCCTCGGGCACCTTGGCCCTCTCGGGCACTTTGGGCTCGTTGGGCACTTTGGTCCTCTTGGGCTTCTCGGGCACTTTGGGTACTTTGGGTACTTTGGGTACCTTCCCGGGCACTTTGGGCACTTTGGCCCTCTTGGGCTCCTCGGGCACTTCGGGTACTTTGGGTACCTTCGCGGGCACTTTGGGTACTTGGCACTTTGGGCACTTGGAACTTCGGGCACTTGGCACTTCGGGCTCGTTGGCTCACTGCGGACGCGTGCGTTTGCCACGAGCGCTCGACGACGACTACGCTCTATATACCTGTTGACGCTCTATATACCTCTATACACCTGTTAATATAGTATATTACGAGTTTATTAATCTTTTGATAATGGTGTCAAAACAATATAACAATACCACAAGATTTGAAGAAAGAAATATATTATCCCAGGCACTAACTATAACAAAATATTCAAATCTATATATATTGTTAAAAAGTAATCGAAAAACCAAACTTACTTATAACCAGCCCATCTCTAAAATTTCTACACGCTCCACATTTTGCACTAAGTAAGTACGAGTATAACCGCTATTATTTGTCAAAAAAACACGCGATACGTAATTTTTTTATGCTTGCACTCACCTATCAACCGTCACACATCAAACAAGGATCAATGATCCATTTTATTGAGTAGCAAGAGTTATGCAGTTATGAGAGGGCGCGCTCCTATCAATCATTGAAGGCTTTTTTGAATTTAATAAAATAAAATTTGTATTTTGTCATCGGTGCTCCCTCGCGTTTCGCTACAGAGACGGACTGGCAATAGTCAACTATTTTTTTATCAACAATAAAATATCCATACAACGACTACACGGACGTTTTTAAAATATAGGTATGTTTTTTTGTTATGCTATATAGAGAAATATACGAGTATTCCTCTATAAAGCATAACAAAAAAACATTACCGTTACATAAAGGATAGTTTATCGCATTATACATATTATTTACTAATCAATTTAACTTGAATTGATTTAAAGTCTAACAATGATACTTATATTATTAGGATAAACCTCTGCTAGTCGAATAAAATTTATTCAGTCCAAAGATTTTCAGTTAAGGCCGCTATTGAAAGCTCTACTTTTTTTATTCCAACAAAAGTATTTTGTTTTTTTTATTATTTTATAACTAAAATATTGATTTTGTCAGAATGTTTTTGTTACCTTATATAATTTCTTTTGTGATCATATTGCACACAAGAGAAAGTTTGAAAAGTTTTTGTGCTTATAAATATTATTTTATTATACTTGTGAATGGTATTTGATAAAAAATAAATGTTTTAAGCACCCCTATAGTCCGTGCCTGGGCAAGGATATGCGCTGCCGGATGGTAATGCAGCGCATCTGTTGCCCCGCGCCCCTCACGACGCATTGCCGACGCTGGTGCACTACCGACGCAGCGCAGGTATCCTCTAATAAAATACTGGTAAATGTTTTCTCACAGACAAAGAAAACACTTCGATAGAACAGTCACCTTTCAACGTCTAGTTCTGCTTAAAATGTATGTCAAATTGTCTGGATTATGATAAATACTTTGAATTGGATAGATTCTTGTTCTTTTATACGTTGAATTAAGTTCGACTTCCGGTAATAACTTATATCGCCCTAGTTGACTAGATCTTACAACTATGTAAGGATAAGCTTCACTCCATAATACTTAAAAATAACAATATTTTTAAGTTTTGCTTCGTAGTTTAACACCTTATAGAGTTATGATTAAAACTCTTTTACAATGGAATAATTCTTAATTCTTAAACTTAAAAATCTCAGTGCTATTTAATTTACTCAAGATACGGATCCAATTTGGCGCCAAAGTGGAAACTCAAGCGTACAAAATATCACAATCCCAATGTCGATTCATTGAAATTGGTTCAAAAGTAAGTCTACTGTCCAGTATTAAGAATGCAAAATTTTTAATTTATATACCTTATCATAGGCGTAGGTATGACTTTTCGATGGGGGGTGTCCAGATTGAAGACTTTAATTTACCTAGTGTATAGGTGCACTGAAAACTTCATTCTATGTAGTGTAAGTTGATCTACAAATTCAAATTCAAAAGTACTTTATTTCATAGGCCCTCGCGGGCACTTAAAATCGTCAATTTTACAAAATTAATGAAACATGAAAAATATTCTACTAAAATCAAGATAACCCGATAACAATGGGGAGTGTCCGGACACCCCCCCCCCCCCCCCCACGCTAATGTACATTATTTCTAAAGTATATTTGAACCTATGAAGGAATCATTTGCCAATTTTATCGAGATTAATTCCTCTAACAACCTATTCATATTGTTCCATTTAGGTGTATAACTTCAAAAATACGTCATTAATTTATGGAACATCAACTTATATTAACATGTGTTATCTACAAACAAAGAGTTTTTTACACCCTATCACGCCTCACGTAAGCAAAAACCCGTGCAATTTAAATATTGCATTGAGCGCGCGATCGCCACGCTCCGGCCTGTACCTAGTACGTACAGAAAAAAGGGTTATTTTCTGAAATTGTGAAGCGGTCCATCACTGGGCCCAAATAATGATTAATGATAGCAAATAAGCGGTTTCTCGGCGGCACAAAAAGCGGTGCAAGTGCACTGAACCGCACCGGCCGAGCCCTGCTCGCCTGGTAAAATGTTTAATGCTGACAAACTGAGTCGACTTGTGACTTGCGAATTTGAATAGAAATTAATGGTTCAACTAAAGCCACGGTTTTATCCGTGTGAAATAGGTACTCGCAATTTACAACCAGTAGACTTGTATTGTTTTCGTGATCTCGTTTTGTTTTGTTTTCACTTATTTCTAATTCATTGCTTAATGACACATTTCATATAACATTGTCCATACTCGAGTATGGCGAGTCACTCGCATGTAAGTAAAAACAAAATTTTAAATACTATAACATTATGATGATTAGGGTGAGAATTTTGTAAGTATGCATCGTGTTAAAACGTCAAGTGGGTCATTAGACTCTCTTGCCGCTTTACACGATAACCTGCGCAAGAGCTCAGCATCCACAAGTTATCACATTTTAATATAAAACTAAGAAATGGCAATGCAATATTGTGTTGTTTTGTCTTTCTTGTCAAATTTAGTTTTATTACTTTATTCGATTAGACAGGCGACCTGGGGCCTAATTCCGCTAATGTTAACGTCGTTATCGTGTCTCGATAGCGTTTCAATAAAACTAATTTTGTCGCTTTTATACGCATTTCCTGGTGCAAATTTATTCGAACTACAATTTCTTGATAAGACAATAGTGACACATCTTTAAGTTAGTGATCGGTTAACCAACAATAACTGTCCAAAAAGCGATGCTACTGAAGCGTTATTAACACACCACAAATGGTAAGCTACCGTAGCTACGGAGGTCGTAGATAGGTCACTTACGCACAGTCCATCCACAACCTGCAGGCCTATTATCGATCTCATGGTTTTCAAATGATATAATTATGATATCATTTTGCAAAACGAAAAATAAGACTTTCGGTTAGATTTTTGATTGTTCGTCGATTATATCATGTGGACATCATTAAAATTATGCCATAGTGAAAATATCATTGGAGATCAATAATACGAAATGAAGCATTTCATGACTTCTTTACCTCAAAATTTATACCATGCCATACGATGAAAGATCCATAATAGGCCTGCTGAAGGACGCGAACTTGCGCACGCTTTCTTCGTCCTGACAGCAAAAAAAAGGTTAAAGTCCGGTATAGGTTGCCACAAGTCAAGCCCCTGATGCCCCGAGGTATCTTTGACCCCATTTTTTGGTTTGAAAGGCCGACGAAGTCGTGGAAGAGTTCGATAGAGTTCCCATGACTTTGTCAGCTAGTTACGCATCTCTCCTTAACGTTTTTTCTTCATCTGATAATCGGAAGAATTCAGTGGTGATTTACGTGCTCGCGGCAAGACGTGTGTGAGGCAGCACCGGAGTAGCATTGAGTTTTAGTCGGTAGACCGTGGTCGCTAGGTGGCACTCTGCCTCCAGTGGCAGTGCAGCGGAGAGTTTTACATAATACACGTTTGGGACAACGCAATGTATGCGTGACGTATTTTCCAACGTAAGAACAATTTCCACAACAGTCACAGTCTGAAATTATTTCAACCACAAAATGCCCACTGCTGGTCCCCTTATGGGTTGTGCCGTCTCCTAGCACGCTGGCCGAGATAGGATTGGTGAAAAGCGCCAGAGCGTGGTCCATTGATCGATGGTGTGCACCGCGAGAAATGAAGGTTAGCTTGGGTCCCATTAGATGCCATTCAAAAACTTACCCTGGCACTGTCCTCCCAATAAGTTTTAGCGTCTTTACTCACTCACAGGAACACGACGTAAGTTTTTTGCACTGTCCTCTAAAAGATGCATGCAATATCAGTTAACAGTGTTGAGCGTTATTTTGAACAGATTAACGAAAAGCGAAAAAGTGTATGTTTGATTTGAAGAAGTTAATTATTCAAGTACAACAAAATGGATTGGACTAAACATAAAATTAATTTTAAAAGTCCACGGAAATGAAGCCGCCGGTAAAAGCCTTCGCAGGTGAAATATGAAGGTCACATTAAAATTTTTATAGATCTTTTCGATAAGCGATGTAATATTATGGATATATTGAAATGGAACTTAAAAACCAACACTACCTTAGTGGTATGGTTAAGTCCCACCCTACCCCTAGGGGTATGGCCAGGGGTAGGTATAGTGGGTCCGCAGTGATCTTAACAATATTTATTAAAATCTAGATAAAGCAATATCTTTTTTTGTATTCAAAGGCACTTTCCATATAGAAAACCGAACCAATAAAAATATTACGAGTAGTTATTCCTTATTTATATTATTGATATTCACGAAAATTCAATTCCAAACCATTAGAGAATATAAACATGCCACAAAAGACTAAGCATCGCGATTCCGATGAAAATAAAAGCGCTTCACCAGCAAAAACTTGCAAAATAATTTCTAGGTGTAATTAAGTTTTGCCCGGCCGCGAGTATTAATCAATTTGTGTAATTAATTTTAGTGGAGGCGGCGATAGGTACGCCAGTGGCAGGTACGGAACAGGTGGGCGAATCTGAAGGAAGCCTTCTAATTATGGCCCTTCCGTCAGCGTTTGGGAAATATCAACCGGAATTACAAACGGGGCAAATGTACCGTGGGCTGCAGCTTGTGCTGCGAGCTCTTTACACCTGACTTTTTTCTTAACATCAATAACGACTTGTTGGGGAGCTGCTTAAAATGATGCAATTTTTCTATGCTCTATTAAAGTTTTTCGTGGGTCATTACGATTTTTTTTCATGTTCGATTGTTACTTTCCTGTTTCCCGTCCTTACATTTAAAATAATACGAATTTTTCAATGGTAGGTATAGAGGTAAATGAATTTAGATTCGAGACTGGATCTTTTTGAATACACATATTATAATAAATTTTTGAATAGGTACTATAATATGTAGGTATTATATGCTTGAAAATTGATTACCTTTTTTAATTTTGATAATGAAATCCTATTCGTATTTTTAGTTTTTAACTATCTTTCATTAACAAATTCTAGGCGTTTTAAGGTTGGCAATGCGCGAGTAATACAGGTGACGCACCTGCTTGTCTGCCACCTTTGTGGTATAAAAAAAATTCTAGGCAAATCTCTTTTTGTAGCGTTAATTTATTGAATTACATAGAACCATATTAATTCCGGCACGAAAATAACTCCTTCATTGTGATTGTGCTTACATTATTTACGTAGATATAATTTATGATGACAAGAAAATAATATATGTCGTTGGACATATAAGGTTGCATTATGACAGGACCTCATTCTCTTGTCCGATTGACCTTCGAGTTAGTGGCTTGAAGAACAGTGTCAACAGTAATGGCAATACACCTTGACTTCAAATAGCCAAGATGTTACCCTTCACCTTCGAATGGACACTGCCGTTTATGCCGTCAGTCCACTGTGAGAGCTAACATTACATTACAACATTTTAAGATATTTGATGATCGATCATGAAAAATAAAGCACTTTACAACCTTTTATTTACTTTTACCAGTCCCGTGTCTGTAATGAAATCTTGCAAGCTAAATTTGACCCACTTCCTGGTCTCCGATTGAGCTGAACTTTTGCATGCATATGTATATCGCGTGACAATGCAATAATAAAAGCTTGCTTAAAAAAATATTTTTTTACTATTCATTTATTTTTTAAAACTAAGAATAATCCAAAAGACCCATTTTTGAGTTCTTCAACATATACGATTACAAATGGCCCTTAATAAATCAAGGAAAATAAAAATAATAAAGTAGAAGATTATGATCATAAATTGGACATTCCTTTGTCATTTAGTTTTCCTTGAATCTTACCATTTTTTACAAGCTTTTATTTATTTTCACCTGTCCCGTGTCTGTAATGAAATCTTGCAAGCCAAATTTGATCGACTTCCCGGTTTCCGATTGAGCTGAAAGTTTGCATATATGTATATCGCGTGACAATGCAATAATAAAAACTTGTTTAATTTTTTTTTTACAATTAATTCTTTTTTTATACATTTTCATTCTGTGAACCTGATTAACAATATTATTTAATTGTTATTATTTTTAAAGAGCATATTTTAACCTGTTTTAAGCTGTTATTTTAAATAGAAAATCTATTCCAAGCTTAGTAACTGTTATCAAAGCAATTTTTTTATAAGGAGCCTTTGGAATATACCTAATTATTATCTTGAGATCAATAATATGTAAAAATTATATTCAATCAATATTTTCTTCTCACATAAAATTCAAAATTTGATAATATTTCCACATTTCAAAAAATTTTTTGTGAATGAAATTAATTAGTTTATATCGAGGCGATCTAATAATTTTAGTGACTTATAGAAATAATAAAGATAATAAATTAAGAATTTGTAAATCATTCTGAGTCAAAATATTTGAATACTTACTTTAATAATCATCATTCATCCCGTAAACTATTTCAATCCTTTTCAGACTGAAAAGAGAAAGATTTTTTCTTATCGGTGACATATGTAAGCCTTTAAGCATTCCCGTAAAATAAAGATAAAAAGAATGGGATTTCCTTCGCTCATCGTTATCGCTCGTCAGTGGTGCGCAGCTTTAGCTGGTGAGCGGTTGACAGACGGTCACCAAAGCATCTGACGCTAATGAGACTCAACCCTTTCGTGCACATGTCGCGTTATGTGAGGCTAAATTATACCTTATCGCTCAACACCCGCAATCAATCCGACCTTTTATTTTCGACGCCATTTTTGCATGCGTTCCATGTTGTTATTTTTGTAATTCCAGTCTCTGGGAACAAAGTTGTTCGAAGCTACATTGTGGGTATATACTTAGTAACGATAATTTAATTCAGGTTCGTCTTCTTGCTTGATACATGAGGGCTACTTATTCTTAATGTTAAGTGTTGATAATGAAGAAGTATCAGTATTAACTGCTTCGGCTTAAGTGATCTGAGCTTGTTAGGTTCCATCAAGTTTTTATTTTTCCAGTATTTTTTGTCAGTCGAACCAATTTTCATGTTTAGGCACGCAATGTCAGCCGACTGTAGCAAATTTATTGTATATTCTTATTAACCTATTTTCCGTAATAACTACTGTACGTCAATAACTTTTTTATAAAGTACTGCAAACAAAGTGACAAAATGGGAGCTAAATTAAGCCATGAAGTAGTTAACTAATTTTATAATGAAACTATTAAGTACTTACGGTTAGAGAGGCTCAAAGAGGACATTTGATATTGAAACTCGTACTGCAATAACCCTGTATTTCCCTGACACGGAAGAAACGGTGCCCTACCTCCTAGTGGATTGTCCGGAGCATCATAAAATCCGATATAACCTGGAATAAAAAAACAATACTTAGTATAACTACGTTAAGCATAATCCTAGGTAATAAGAAACATAGGAAACAGTTTATTAAATGTTGTTAGAAATATGTTAAAAGTAATATTAAGGTATAAAAATATATGAACAATTGCTGACTTATACAAAGTAGACTATAAGGTACACGCAATGTTAATGTTAAGGAATAGAATAATAATATATTAAAAAAATATTAACTCATAGAATAAGTGCAAAATAATAGATACGACTGAATGCAGCAATAATAATGAGCAAATAAGTAGGTTAAAATACAAAATTCTAGTAATAATATGTAAGAAGAATTGAATATGTCAAAAATAGTAAAATAGCCCCCTCCCAACCCTTGTAATGAGGATGAGGCATGGAAGTACGAGAGGCAAAAAAGCGGGAATTGATATGAAAGGAACAAGATAATTAGGGACTCTGAATAATACTCGTAATATCAGAGGAAGCTGGAATAAATATTATAAAAAAAACTGTATTCAAACGGAATAGTAAAAATCAAAATTTAAAAACCAAACGTTTTATGAAATTAATTTATAAGTTAATATATTTCACTGTAATGTTATTAACTTGAGAGAATGTTGTTGAGAAGTTCTAATTTGAATTTCGTTCTCTCTCTTTTACTCACTCTTACTGCGTCATGGAGGAAAGAAATGTGCATACCAGTTTCGAATGTATTATTTCATTTTTTTTTGGACCTTTAAAATGTTACCTTCATAACTGGATCATTTTGCGTTTGATAAATATCGACCCCTCTAGTACAGAACGGGTTAGTTTTCTCAATGATCTCATCACGAATGAATGTAGAAAATCAATAGAGTTGTCGGTAATCTGAATCGTAAGTTGCGCGGCGAAAACTCTAAATAATGAAATTAGTTTTTATAGACGACTATGGTAATCATTTACAATCACAAAAACAGCTCTATATCATTATACTGCCTAGATGTGTCGGTCATCTTCGGAAACACGAAGTTAAGCGATGCCCATTATTTATCTCGAAATACTATAGATTTATCATTGTTGATTAATGCAAAAAACACCATCTTCTCCCTTAAAAGCTACGTCTCCAAAAATTTGACCTTGTGAATCAAAATCACCTTTGAAATCATCGATTGTCCGGAGCTTTAATCGCATGTCCTTTTCTTTTGCTTCCTTATGCCATATCAAATTATAGACAAGAGATATGAATCTTTGGCGTGCGACTAGTGTCCAACAATTTCCTTAGGGTGTTCAAAAATCTTGAGCTTGATTTATTTGAAACAAAATATGCAGTCTTGATATGTTTGTGGTATTATATGTGTGCCTTTTTTTATTTCAGAGCCAAACGATAATATTGTTTAGAGTAAAACCGACTTCAAAAACACTGAAAGGTGTATTAAATCGTAAAAGCTGGTATTAAATTAGGGTTTCCCTCGATTTTCATGAGATTTCATAATCAGATCCTGACTTTGGTGACTTTGAGACCACCACAGGAGTATACTCTATCAAATACAAAAAGAATTTTGAAAATCTGTCCACAATTGGCGGAGTAATCGCGTAACATACACACAAAACACGTTGGACACACCTTAAAATTTAAGGGTTTTCCTCGATTTTAATGGGGTCCCATCATCAGATCCTAACTTTGGTGACCATGGAGTATACTCTATCGAACACAAAAAGAATTTTGAAAATCGGTCCACAATTGGCGGCGTAATCGCGTAACATACACAAAAAAAAACATACGCATCCAATTGAGAACCTCCTCCTTTTTTGAAGTCGGTGAAATGGGACTTATAATTAGCATTAATTAATATTATAAGTTTACTGCCCTGTGAATTAGCTATTGATCTATCTAACAGTTAAAAAAGAATAATTATTTAACATCAGCAATATTTCCATTTATCATTGCTGCCAGTCTATCTATTTTCAAAATACTATCCCGATTTAGTAGGTATAGGTACACGAAACCTGCTCGTACACAGAAACATAAAATTGCACGTGCATTTAATCGAAATAATACAAAATACACATATTATTAGGCGCTTTTCCAATAAATGCGCAGGCGCACGTTGTTTATGAATTCAGATTTAATTCGCCTAATTTGCACACGCAAAGTTAATTAAATAGCAAGCAGTCACACTCTATAAAGTATATTTACACTTATAAACTTATAGCTGTAATTATAGTGAATTAATGTGTGATAACCTGTAATTAAGAGTGTTACTATCACGATACTAACATCAATCATGAGAGCAGTGATTACGTACACACAGGTTACGATTACACACTCGATGTGTTCAAGGAAATTAACGCGTTTTTACATCCACTCACTTCAGCAAAATGCTGGTGAGAGTTCTGTTTTTTCGAGCCCATTCATTTGACTTTGCTGTAGAATACTCGTTTGAAACGACCTTGTGTAGAGATAGGTTTGTTTATATGAAGTACATGACTCAGATGTTACTTCCTCTTTTTTATATTTAAAATATATTAATCAAAATTCGTATATACTCGTACTATGAAATTATTGTTCTCAATAATATACTTTTCTATACGTTTTTCTTTTTTTTTACCTGTCTTTTATCAAACAGTACCACTTTTTGCACTACATGAATTTGAGACAAAATCAAATATAACTTCATTCAATTCGGGTACTCATTTACGTCAAAAACTTTCCGTTCTTACTATTTCAGGCAATCAATCCAAAGTATCTTAAACTTCTATGTTTAAAATTACCCCGATTTACCCCACTATTCATAAACGTACAATAAACCTTAAATTGCTGTTGAATTCTTATTAAATGTTTTACCTTTATCCCGTTTCATGAGGTGAGAGAAACAAAACAATTTATAAACTAATTATTATAACTACTGTTTTTGTTTTTAACTTATAATAAGTTAACCAATTGACTGTCATTTCTTACGTGAACTTTGCCACTTTCTTGCATCCTGTCATATCTTATATCGTCCAATATTCTCACGACAAATTTTGATCTACACTCACGCATGGTTTAACGATCCATCATGTGGACTGCCCAAATGTAGACCAATCTAAGCAACAGGTCTTACGAACATTTGTAAATTTTCCTTGTTTAGAAAAGATCGATAGCATAATGTTCGCTTATGTTTCTTTAATCCCAAAAAATAGATATGCAAGCTAGAATATGACACATCAATCTATGGAGACCCAGTTTTTATATAGTTAATTTTGTACGCTATCGTTTTGAACACTGTCATAATAAAATCGTAAATTTTCATTCATTTTCTTTATTGAAAAATGTCTAAAAATAGGATTGATATCGCCATAATGTGCATGTCACACAGTAACATGTTCGAAATGGAAATGAATTTTAGAACCTATCTCCATTTTTCTATCTATCAGTTCAGGTATATGTCTCTACTCGAAAAAATGACTAGTAACCTCATACTGATGAACATCATAATGACCGAAACCAAGTTGTTTGCTAAAAAGACCATGCACAACAGTTAGATTATTGTTCCGCATGAGTTTGAATGAGAACGAAAAAGAAGAATATGTAAACAAGTTAAACTTTTTTAATTTCAAGCCTTTAGTACTCGACAGTACGAATTAAAGGAGCCCAAACTCGACGGGGTTGTACATATCGTTTTATTGCGGAGTTCCTATGGCCACCTTTCAGCTCCAGCATCAGATCAGTTCCATGTCATCATAATATTGCATTGTCACGGGATATAACTATGCATGCATAATTTCAGCTTAATCGAAAACCGGGAAGTGGGGTCACATTTAACTTGCAAGATTTCATTACAAACACCGGACAGGTGAAAGGAAATAAAAGCTTGTAAAATACTCACGGGTAGGATAAAAGCGTCGATTGAGCGTCGATGGCGCTGTGGCCTCGGCACTAGACTGTGTCCTGAGTAGAATCGGGAGGCCCGCGATCGATCCTGCCATGTACCAATGTGTTTTTTGTTTTTCGAATTTCATATTTGTCCGAAGTTCCTATGGTGAAGGTAAACATCTTGAGGCAACCTGCTTACACCTGCGAAGAAATTCAAAAGTATAGGTGAAGTCGTCCAATCCGCATTGGGCCAGCTTGGTTGACTAAGGCCTAAACACTTCGACAGGAATTTCTAGATATATATTTATGAAACCAAAGTTGTGTTTGTGAAATACTGTATTATTGTAATGTTGACAATTTAAAAGAGGAGACAAAAAAATTTGACCTTCCGAGTTTCTTGCCTGTTCTTCTCGAGAAGGCTCTCCCAATTTCCGAACAGGTGTAGAGTCAACTTATTTTTTTTTTCATTTTACTTGTATTCGCATACATCTTAATTATGGTTGAGATGTATGTACATACAAAGTTTAAATTATACATTGTTTATCTTAGTTTCTTACAAATTTTATTAATTTAATGGTTAATAAGATTCCTGTTATTTGTTTAACGTCAATAAGTGCCTGGAAAGGTCTATATTGAACAAAGATTTTTAAGTTTTAAGTTTGTCACCTTCACTTAGGGTAAGCTCGAGCCCCTTGGTGGAGACGTATATGAGCTGTAATGATGAAAAACTATTTCTTTAGTATGTGATACTTGATAAGCAATATGCTTTACTTATCAGAGGGAGGCTAAGTACTAGAATAGACACGTTTGCACGAATACCTCTATCTTACTACTGTAGTATTATATTATATTATCTGTGATCTTAACTATTTCTGCTGACAAGCAGCAAGCGGTGCTTACATTACTGTTTTATGGTTTAAAGAATAAGATAGGCAGTGAAATTACTAGGTGACTTAACATGTTATGTCACAAGTTGGCGACATACATTGGGATCCTTGTAGAGGCTGTAGATTTACAGGAATCACTTACTGGAACCACATCTGTTATAGGCGACTGTAACCACTTACTATTAGCTGGGAGGCAGCCTGCTTATTTGCTCACTGAGTAGTATAAAAAAATTCAAAATTTTTAAAAAATATGCATTTAAACACAATGTTTACTTAATAGATAATTTTAAGAGGTGTATTTGTGATTATTTTATCGAAGCAAAAATTCGTATATTTTTCACAATAATCTGATTGCGTTAGTCACTTGGTAGTCTAAAGAATCCGAGGATAAAAGTTGAGTAAAATCATAATGTTGGCATTTTGGAAGTTCTCTGCCATTCTCACTGAGTAATTATATTTTATTGAATGCCAAAATGTAAATTATCGCTCTTTCCGATGAGATGTTCTTCTGACTATTGAATTCATTAAAATAATTGAGTCTAGTCTTCGCCAAAATGCAAAAGGCGGACCACTTAGTTCTCCATCGTAATTTAATAATTTTCTTGGAACTTGTTCTCTCCTTCTTTATTCCAGAAAACTCAGCTAATGGATACAACGGGTTTTGAATAAGCGATGGCCGCAGATCGCCGCCGCAGAATACATAACTAAGTTTTTAAACCAGTTTAATTATTCCATTTAAGTCGGCTACTGAATATTCAATGGCCATACAAAATGCAAAGATGCCGGGGCTAAAGGCCTAATTGTAAACTGCGTGCGAGGAACTGCGACTCTGAAATTAAGTCTTCATCAAGAGACTTCAACGTTCGTGATGTATTTATGAAAAGTTAAATCAAATGGACTTTGTGTCGTGGCTCCAAACATTAAAGAATATTGAAGTTTTTATTTTGAGAACAAATATTTCGATTAAACAAAACACGAAAAACTCCTGAAAGACTCTTTTTCTTGGTTATAAAATATGCACTTGCACTTTAGGTCACAAGTGCTACTTTTTTATTGGCGGTTATTTATCTCCGTAACCACACTTGGTGGTAACCACAGCCTGAGCGATTTGAAGAATTTTTTTTATAATTATGTGATGTGACTATGCATTTTCTTTAAGAATGCTGAATAAATTGCTAAATATAGGAAAATGTCAGACGGGCAGGATTCAAACTAACGTTTTCAAGTGCATTTGGATCTTCAAGAAAAACTTTCTTGTATTATTTACCGTTTTAAAGGAGATGCAAATTAAGCCACTAATATAAGGCGTTAAGAAATGTTGCTCGAGGTTAGAAAAGTCGTCAGAGGCTGAACTGGTGAGGGCATCAATACGCAACACTGACTGAGGTGATAATTTCCTTTTATTTTTGACTATCTTTACTTAATTTTATAAGTCTGACTTGATAAAAAACATTAATTTCTATTATCACCATTTATAAATTAATATTAAAATTCAATAAAAAGCATACTTAAACAGAATACAATAAGTTATAAAATTATGTGAAAAATAACACTAATGATTTTTTATTTGGTCAGTTCGATGTATTTACAATACATTAAAACTAAACAAATTTCATGGGCAAAAAACTTTACCCAATGTTAAATATTTTTAACCGACTTTAAAAAGGAGAGGATTATATGTTCGACTATATCTCTATATTTTTAGGTATTTTAGTCGATTGTTAACCGATTTACAAAATTCTGTTCAAGAAAGTATACTCCCGAGGTAGTCCTATTGTGACCAAGTCAGTACCTACTTGATGCTAAGATCCTAGGTAAATCTTCAAATTTAAAGGTGTGCTGGATTTAAAGGTGGTTAAAGATGTGATGTTTTTTTCTGAAGCCATTCTGGCCTCAATTTACGACTGGTAGCAATAATGTCATGTTGCTGATCTAGTGATGAAAGCATCCTTGAGGGTAAGGCGTAAGAAAATAGGTCTTTGAATATAATGGATATTCCGGACACATGTTGACCCTTAATTGTTCCTTTTTTGGAGTGATTCAAGTAAGCTGATAATGGCAAGTGTGACTTCTTAACATTTAGGCATTTTGGAATAATTATTTTATTATCGTTTACCACAAAAGTCATATTTTCAAGTTATTCTGGTTTTTACTTTAGGTCAAACTCTAAAATGTACGGAGTATGCATAATATTCACTTGAAATATTGAAAAAAGATAGAAAGCAAACATTTTCAAGTGCATGATAGGTAATTTTTGAGAACGTGATGATGTGTGTATTGTAATTTTTTTATACAACTAAGTTGGCAAACAAGCGCATTGCCCACCCGATGGTAAGTGTCACCTATAGTTCTTATGGTGCCTGTGAGATTCTCAGTAAATCTGCAACCCCCACAAGAACCACAGCAGTGTACGTTACTAACTTGTGACATTAAGATGTAAAGTTACGGTACCCAGTAAAAACACAACAATGCAAGCACTGCTGCTTTGCGGCAGAAATAGGTAAGACGGAGTTACCCAAGCAGGCGACCCTGGTACAGTCTCTTTCCGGATTTACTTTAACGTGTTTTTTCCTAGTTGGTTTTTGTTTTTTGTAAAATATTTTTATGCATTGTCTGTCTCTTATATATATTCTATACATACCTACTATATATATCCACACTTCCATACTAATATTAGGTATAAATGCGAAAGTGTGTGTCTGTCTGTCTGTTGATTCACGCTTGAACCACTGGACTGATTTGGATTAAATTTGGTATAGAGATAGATCGAGTCTCGAGACGGACATACGATAGTTTTTATCGCAGAAATCAAGCTTTAAGGGGATGAAAAGGGAGGTGTAAGTTTGTATGAGGAATCAATAACCACTAAACCGATTTAAATAAAATTTGGTATGGAAATACTTTGAGTTGTGCGGTAAGATATAAGCAGATTGAATATAAAATAAGCTACCCAAATTACTAATTTCACGCGGATGAAATCTCGGGAAAAACGAATCACGAATAACTTTAATCAGTGCTTTTTAGTCCTTTGGCGAATGCTTCATTGCTAGATTTTACCTCGGTATCCCACGAATGTGTTAGTGCTCAGTGACATCCTCAGCAGTGCCATGCTACCACTGATAGTCAAATCAACGGTCGGTATACAATATAAGGCAATACCCACTTAATATTATAAACTCAATATAATCATGGACGCCTGAACCGCTGAACCAATTTAATAAAATTTGGTATAGAGATAGCTTAAACCGTGTTTCTTAATTTTATCCGGAATCTTAATGAGTTCCCTGGGGACCGCATTATAAAATCGCCCTCGCGATATAACTGGATTCCACACAGACGAAGTCACGGGCAACAGCTAGTCGGATTACACAAAAACACAAACACATCTTGCAAAAATCAGCGGTTTTGCCGTTTTGCGAACTATCGTGACTCGCAACCATGACCGACTGCGTAATTTGAAAAAAGAATGCACGCTGCTTTTAGAGCGATGAATACCGCGATGTCCTTCTACCTATAGTTTTATACCTACTTCTGTTGTTCTATAAAACCATAGGAATTTGTTCTTTGTACGGTAGGTACGTTGTTTATTATAATATAACGACTCGTAAAAGTAATATCCTAATCAATACACTTTCCATCTACTTCAGTTAAAATTCAATCCATCTTTGTAGGTACAGTCCCTAAAAAAACATCAAAAAACAAAGCCTCCAGAAAGGAGAATTTATTCGTCGCTTATTTGATAAAGACTAAATTGTTACGTTACAACCAAATCACAAGAGAATGCAGCGATCCGAGCGACTCACGAGAGAAAGAAGTCCTAAATCGGCGCAGGGTGTAATTAAGGCGACCACCCACCGCAGCGACCTCGAGGCCTTGACCGACAACCCTAATGAGTTCACCCGACGACGCCGAGAGACCGTTCAGCGGCACCACACTGAATCTGACATTCGAACGATTCAATAATGCTGCGACCACATCGTATTGACACGTCTGGGTCTGGCCAGTTCACCACAGTTCGCCATTTCGCGAAGCAGTGGATAATGTGGATATGGCTTTACACGTGAATCTACATGATAACATGTTCGCATCATAACAGCAGCTACCCAAAAAACTCCCACTCACCTCGCTATCTCGATAAGATACTCAACATTTTTCAATAAGCGACGAAAATTGTATACCTACCTTCGTAGGTATAAAGAATACCGCCATATTGTAGCGTTGCATTTCTCATGCAATGTCCCGTTCACGAAACAAAAATCAAACAACAAAAGGGAAATACCGACAAGCCGGTTACTAAACTTTTTTACTTTATTTCAGCGAGACTAGCACGAACTAGGGCCCTCCAACTCAAAACGACGTATCTCACCTGCGAGCTGAACTCAAAACCTCTAAACGCAAAAGGCTTAAGTTTCTCAAAACCGGTTTTCTTTAAAGACATTTCGTTTTTCAATATAAAAGCTCTGACACGGGAGCTCCGCCTACACTTGATTTAAAATTAGAACTCTTGCGTGACAAACGCCGGTAACTTCAAATTAAATAGTAAAAAGTTAAACTTTATTCACAAGTGATAGAGCACAATATTCTACGGTAGTTTATATGCTGTAAGGTGGGTTGCCCCGTAAACGCTATTGGCCCAATAGCGCGACGTGAAACAAACAAGAAATATTCGAGTGAACGAGACGGCGCCATACAGTTGCAGGCGCGATATGTTTTCGATATATTAATCCTTCATTTATTTCCAAAAATTACTAAGAAATCGATGTACTCCGTTTATTATAAAATATAAAATTTTATTCTAATGTATGCAAATCTTTATAGGTTATACAACTTTAATTTAATGTAAACTTGGAAATGTCATGCGACAAAGACAAAACATAGGACGAGTCATATGTTGAAAGAGAGCGGATGATCTATTTAGTAAGCGCATGGTCCGGGCACACAGACACCGAAGTCTATATTGCTGATGGCGGACCGTCAAGCTTAAGCGTCAGGTAATAGCGTTTGATTTCATGCCATGAGCTATGAGTCTTGTGACGTTTCAACATCGGGGAACTTCGTAGAAGTGGGCATGGCGGCAAACGAACAGTGACGATTCGTTTAGTAGACAGTTGACAGTCGCCACGCCACACTGACATTCCGATAGTAGAACTGATAAAATTTCCTATCCAATTTTTTTTGCTCACCGTACCGCGTGGTTTTCAGTGCATGCCTAGCAACGGACAGGAACTTTTTGAATAAAGTTTTCACTTTATTTGGGATAAATTGGAAAGTTCAAGTGATACAAGTGCAAGTGTTGTGATAGTTTTAATGACTAAATTTACATTGATGACTGTTCTGCAGCGTGCTATGTAACGGAGAATCAGTAAAGTACGGTCCTGAGTAAGTTTTTTTTTTCTTTTTTGACTATAATTTATCCTATAGATATAATGCATTAATAAACTGTTCTTTTGAAATGTAAATTTTGAAATAATTTATACTGTTTTAGACCTTAACATTACTTTAGTTTTGTGTTTAATCATTAAGTTCATTATCTTAATCGGCTTAGGTTGACGTAGGTGATATTTAGGTACCAATACATACTCGTACTTACCTGTATTTTCGGATGATATGTGAGAATATGACATAAGTAATGAATATACCTGCTATATAATAACAACTGGTGATGTAGAGTTAAACAAATATATAGAGCTTATTATGATCTACTGAACCATTCTGAATTAAAGCTGGCGTCAAGAATAAAACAAAAAATACGATTAATTAAAAATATATTACCTAAGTATCAATTTAGTATTAAATAAATAACATATGGTTATCAGAACTGCACATAACACATAAGTCAACGTACAATATCTTACAGTTAGTATTATTCTTACAGTTATAGTTATTATCACTTATCCTTGGGCATATTATAGCGGTAATTGAAATAATTTACTAGATTACAGATACTTACATTAGAATAAACATGACAAATCAAATGAGTGCAATAAAAGCTTCGATTATGTCAACATTGTCCACGTGAAGTTGTAAAGCTTCGACAAAAACAGACGTAGAATTAAATTGACGAACTAAAAAAATCGTTATCGTCAGTTAACTTTTATTCGAGGAACCGGTTCTTAGGTTAATCTGACGTCTGCCTGAAGTTCAATATTCTCAATCGGCTCTTAGCAAACAGTTAAACATTTTAACAGAGAAGTGGAAAAAAAAATTATATACCAACATTTATAAAAAATGTGATGTGTGGTATAGGTGGTATAGGATTTCATTTAAAATAGTCTATTTACAACAATTGATGAAGGAGATTTAACCCATTATCGAACATAGTTTTGTTGAAAAATGACAGAGACGGTCTTTTTTTTTCAATATCAAAATATGCAAGAGACAAAAATGAACAAATATTTTTCATATTTTGTTATAATTTTTTTATGAACTCAAGAAACATTTATATTTTTTTTTACTAGTATCATGTTTGTAATATTCAAATTTCCTATGTCTTTGTTTTCGTTATCCCATTACATACCTGTCTTAACGGAGCTGATGTGATCAAACATTTTGATCAAAGCTTCTTAATAAATAAAAGATAAAATATGCAATATATCTTGATGTTATTAGCTAACTACCTACAGAATGAATAGGATTCCCATGACACATCACAGCATTGAGTACATTTATAGACTGCTGCCTACCTACTGGGAACGCCCACAAGGATTTTAGTTTCCACAAATCAATATCAAAACTCTTGCTGTTTTTACGGGATAAAGAAACAATTTTAAAAGCAGAAGAGTAGTGCAAATGTTTAAGTAACAACATGAGCAAACGGATAAGTTTTTCAAAATCATTTGTTCGTACATACCTTGATTGCAAGCCAAGAGAGACTCGCGAGACAAGGCTCGTTAATTGAAAAAAAAACATCGGCAACAGATTCATAGAATCTCATAGTTTAAATACCTCATAAGCTATTAATTTGTACTTTTGTAAGTTTAGTGTGAGCCCAAATACGATGGCTAAACACTTTCTTGGCAGGCAAGATGTATATATTCGCACGGTTCATGAATGCTGTTATGTAGAGTTGATACCTACAGTTATTATTGAACTATTTCTAGATTAAATATTTCAATATCAACTATCTGGCGATATATCAGGAGGCGATCGGCCCGCCCCCGCCGCGGGGCGTCTCTACAATCGCAGACACGCCCATTCCGTCGCGCGCTCTACATGCCCAAAACCTATATATTCTATGTGAAATTTCGTGTAGAAACCGCCAACTGCTTCGTGAGAATGTTGAGATTGTAGGAAGTTAGTCTGCAAACTCGTATGGTGTGCAGTTTGTTGTCATAGCAAGTTCCTAACTTACTCTGTTTAGTCTGACAACAAAAAGTAATACACTGTAACTTAGCCTTGTGTCATTTTATATATTGTTTTAGGAATTTAATCATGGATTTCTGTATCACATTTGAAACAGTAAAATGTATCAAATTTCGCTATATATGACAATGATAAAAATAACTTATCTCTTTTTGTTTCTGGACTCTATCTAGAGTCCAAAAACGAAAGTTTTATTACTCAAATTAAACACGTATTACGAAGATCACTATTACAAAACTTTATCAAAATGAAGTACAAAATCAGATTTGCAGCAGCAGCGTTAAATTAAATATACCAATCTTCTCTATAATGTTAATGTCACTTATAAAAGACCGAGAGGTAGTCTACATTCAAATGCCTCAATATACATTTCAACCATCTTTTTTTACATTTCGTGGTCCTTTTCTTTATAACAGATTTAATAGGGTTTTACATAGATCTGATTCAAATTATTTTAGTTGTAAACATATTTTTTATGAGCATATCCAAAGTTTGTCTTATGAACAGACAAAAGAGCTACTTGCTGACTATAAATAGTTATAATAAGGATTTTGTATTAAATAATTAATTGCTTAGTTGTAGTTAATGATAATAGCTTCGTATTATTTATTATTATTATAAATGAGCAGTTTAATAAATTATAAGTACCTACTAAGAAATAATGTTTGCTAAATCAAAACAGACAATATAAAATTAACAACTATTGGTAGTATTTTAATAATGTTAGAAACAATAATGTTGATAACATCGTTGTGTTTCGACAATGAGAAGTAGATGGGCAATGCTCAGAAGTAGAGAAGTTCAGGTGAAGCTCGCTTCAATCTTCAGCCTAACCATCAGGTGAGACTGGAGGTGAGGAGGGACTAAGAGCTTCCCTATTATGAGCAACCAATATTTTCCATTTTCGAAACCAATAGCTAAATAGTCGCTTTTGTTTTGTTTTTGTTTTTTTTAAACGTCGCCCCACACTAGGATTTTGTCATGTGTCGTGGGTGCAGTCACTAACATAGAATATCACATGCACATACGCCCAGACCGGAACAAATTTCTGTAGGCCATACAGAATATTTGTCCCGTACGGGAATCTAACCCGCGATCCGCGACTCGTAGGCGATCACTCAACCTGTTTATTTGTTTTCGAAAGGGCAATTTTTTTTTATTGGTTTACCTCTGACTTCTTTGTGAATTTTTTAGAGGAAGCATGTGCTTACCTATTATGTTTTACCATGATTGATATAGTTGATGGGTTACATTATAGCCTCAACATTTTAATCTATACCTAGTTGTTTATTACAAGTATTACAAGTTTTTATTTACTTTCACCTGTCTCGGTGTCTGTAATGAAATCTTGCAAGTTAAATTTGACCCACTACCCGATTTCCGATTGAGCTGAAATTTTGCATGCATTTATACATATATCACTAGACAATGCAATATTATGGTGACATGGAGCTGATCTAATGCTGAAGCTGGAAGGTGGCCATAGGAACTCCGCAATAAAATGACACAACCCCATCGAGTTTGGGCTCGTTTGATTCGTATTGACGAGTACTATAAACATGTATTAAAAAAAATTTTTTTTTAATCATTTATCTTTTTTATATTGATGTGGCCATCTCTCTTCAGTCGATTAAGAAGAGATGGCCGTAGCTAAAAAATGAAACGGCTGTTCGTAAACTTTCAGAAAGTTAACGAACAGCTAATACTTTGTGATTCAGATGTGCATACCGAAAAAGAGAAAGACAACAGTCACACTGTGGGGAAAATTATTATACTACCCAACTTATTAAGGACTGGTGGTGCAATGTGCAATTTGTTCTTTAAAGGTAGTTACATTAAAACTGTACCGAATTTGACAACATGTGCTCTAAGTGTTGCCAAATGAAAAATAAAGAAGAGAAGAAGAACAAAAATAAAAAAGAGCTAAGTAATGCACTGGTCATCATCCCCCTACTACCTTGGCCATGTCTCCCGGACAACTCAGGAGAGATGGCCAATCGAAAGTTTTAAAAATGTTATTATTTAATAATAATAATTTGTTAATTACTCTGCGTTCCTTTATTGATAAATGATGAGTCTTTAATACTAATCTCAAATAATAATTATGGAAAAAAAATCATTAGTAAAATTTTTATTGCCACTTACAAAAACTACGAGCATCTCTCCCGGACTTATCCTATAATAATGAATTTAGACGATACACCTGATATCAACAAATTTACAATGGGTCTCATCAGAAGGCTCAATGTCACTCAAAGAGCAATGGAGAGGGCTATGCTCGGGGTTTCTCTACGCAATCGCATCAGAAATGAAGAGATTCGTAGAAGAACTAGAGTCACCGACATAGCCCAAAGAATTGCAAACCTTAAGTGGCAGTGGGCAGGACACATAGCTCGCAGGACTGACGGCCGTTGGGGCGGAAAGGTCCTTGAGTGGCGGCCGCGTACCGGGAGACGCAGCGTTGGTAGGCCCCCCACAAGGTGGACGGACGATCTGGTAAAGGTCGCAGGAAGCCGCTGGATGCGGGAGGCACAGGACCAATCTGTTTGGAGATCCCTGGGGGAGGTCTATGTCCAACAGTGGGCGTCTCATGGCTGAAATTATGATGACGATGATGACCTGATATCTATCAAGATGATACGAAGTTCACCGGGTCAGCAAGTTTCTTACGAGTATATAAAGAAGATAACCTTCTCAATCCATAAATACTAGTCATATTTAAAATTATAACTTACATCCATTGATTTACTACATAACTTGGTAGTAAATCAATGCTTACATCACATCAACAATGTAAGTACACTTGTCTGAATTAATAAATTGACAAATTATTGAAAAGAGTACATTCAAAAACCTTTAAGTATAAACGAAATACCTATACGTAAAGTTTATGCCGTATTATAATTCTTTGCAAGTTATTTCTTCCTCTAAATATCGCCAGTATAAAGTAACAAATGATGATGTTAACTCTACATGGCAAACAGCAATAACAGCACCACGCTATGAATGTAAAAGCGGGCAAATTGGGTCACGAACGGGGACAATACTGTCAGCGGGGCTGTGTACATTTTCACTACAGCATTATTATAGCAACATGCGAATATTTTCTCACATTTTAGTACCCAGATGTGCCACAAAATTATTTTCACCTGGTTGGCATGTCGTGAGGCGACAAAAAGAGCATTTTCTTAGAAATACTATTCTTTTGCGTTAGCTTTGTCACCGCTGGCCACTCTTATTTTCACATACGACAGGGAAGCTTTTAACCTTCATCTGACCTGGTTGTAGTGACGATAGGGCCAATGGTGGAAGCAAGCTTCACCTGGAATCCTTAACTGAGAAACGGGGATCTAGAATCTTACGCTCATGGTCGGAATACAACAATGCTATTAACATCCCATGTGTAAGAACTGGCTAAGAAATTTAACGCAAACCTCTGCAAAGATAGGAAAATTTCGAAACAAAGCTTAACACCAACCCTGGTCTTCAACCAAGGCTGGCTCTTCAACCAAGTTCCATCGATCGATCGACATTAGGATTGTGATTTTTTGTACGTTTAATTAGCAACACTTCATCACCATTTTAATTGAACGTCAGGGGCGCTGTGGACTCGGCACTAGCTTTCTAATCGGGAGGTCCGGGTTCGATCCTGCCATGTACGGTCGGCCAAAAAAGTGGTGTTCTAATTTTGACAAAACTTCATGTATTAACAAAATAAAGTTCGTTAAAGTTATCTTGGTAGCTGTCAGTATTTTATTGCAACTTTGTTGAATAATGATATAAAACTGAATTTCAACATTAGGGTGGTAACCACTTTTTGACCGACTGTACGAATGTGTATTTCGTTTTTCAAATTTCATATGTACATTTTCCCGACGCTCCTACTGTGAATGAAAACATAGTGAGGCAACCTATATACATCTGCGAAGATATTTAAAAGTGTATGTGAAGTCGACCAATCTACACTGGGCCAGCTTGGTTGGCCTAAACACCCAAACATAGAGTAGGCTCGAGCCCCTCGGTGGGAAAATATATGAGCTGTGGGCGATGGTGAGATAATTAAATAACACAAAGTTTGGTTCACTCAAAATTCACATAATACGGGTCTCATTTGACGTCATTGTGGCAACTCAAGCGTACAAAAATTACAATCTCAATGTCTATCGATCGGAATTGCTTCAATAATAATCCTGCCGGCCAACGAGATGCAGTAACTACTCTTATAAGTGTAGGGAGAGAAACTTGCCGAACTGTGAGAATTGTGCTTCAAAATTACCTATTGCTTGAATATCTTCGTGTCCAATATAAGTGGCAAACAAAATAATTTGTAGATAGTTGTAGGTTTGCAAAGTTGTGTTTTTGTGTCAAGTGACGGTGCGATACTCCTTTGGATTTTACTATAATAAAGTAAAAAAAACCTAACAAAAATATGCAGGTAAGTAAGGTAAACCTATAAGATAATAGGTCATAGGTTTATTTTATGATATAAATTTCAAATATTTCTTTAAAAACCCAATAGATAAAGTATGGCTCAATATTTCTGTGTACACATGTTTCTGAAATAAATCAATAGTGATAATTCAGTTAACCTATAAATATGCTCTATACTACTTTCGGCTTTCCCAAATTTATGGCTGAATTTAAATTGAACTTCGGGAGTCACTATTGATATTTCTCAAATTAAAAATAACACATAGTTACACAATATTGGATAATAGGTAAAGAGCAAATACACTGTAATAGCTAAAGAAGTATATAGTTATTTTATCTAGCAAGCAACAAACTTCATAAATATGTATAACAAAGATTCCCAATGTACATATAATATACACAAATTTGATGCAGGTATCAAAATTAGACCATGATTTCTAACTGCAGCTGTACTAATTGTGCATTTTTTACAATACTAAGGTGCCCTCGAACTACGTTTCGCCATAATATTTGTCAAAAAAAATCTGGAGAGGGCCACCCTTATCACCTTAGTTAAAAAATTAGCCTACGATCTATTCAAATTGAATATAGTTTATTCAAATTGCTTTATTACTTTTTTCTACATCAAAGAAGCTACGCCAATGGTTCACAAGTCTACGGCGGGAGACCTTGTACTGGAAAGAACCAGCTAGGGCTATTTTTTTCTCCCTGTACCCTATTATAGAGCCGTCGATTGAAAGCTGACCTCAAAGCAAAAGCTTGAGCTCAACTTCCATTACACGATTAGATGTGTCAGTTCTCTTCTAACTATGTTGTTAACAAATACAACAATATTTATTTACATAAATAGTTATACACAACTATATTCTCAGGCCTACCAAAATATATGCGGAGTTTTCTGAATGATTGCTTAGAAAAACAATTAACTGTGATGCTATTAAACAAATCTAACATAAATTTGTGTATTCATAGCATCCTATGAAATTGTAATGGGTAATCTTTTTCTTAACATTTTTATAATTTAATTTATATCAGGCAAAAGGTTACGATGAGATAGTATCACGTGTGGATATCACACAATATTGGCATATACTGGCATATTACAATCTAATATGATAAAATGAGTCCGATGATCCTATAGTCCGATGAGCAACAGTGGTGATGGATCATCAAAAGGGGAAAATCGTATAGCATCCAAACAAAGCCAAATTTGTAATATGGCAAAAGTCATATCTAATATATAAAATTCTCGTGTCACAGTGTTTGTTACCAAACTCCTCCGAAACGGCTTGACCGATCTTTATGAAATTTTTTGTGTATGTTCAGTAGGTCTGAGAATAGGTTGTAAACTATTTTTTGTTATGGCGAAACGTAAGTTCGCCGTTATTATGGCGAAACGTAGTTCGCCGGCACAGCTCGGAAACGGCTTGACCGATCTTTATGATTTTTTTTGTGTACATTCGGTAGGTCTGAGAATAGGTCGTAAACTATTTTTTATACCCCTAGGTGATTATTATTGCGAAACTATTTAGAAAAATATAGAAAAGATCAAAAAGAAAAAGATATAAATGAAACGGACGGACCACGGAACTGTGGATAGTTAATTTAGTAAATAAAAATACTTGTCGTGTTCCGTCAATTGAAGGTGAGACAGCCAAGCCCTCAGTTATTAAGGAGTTCAGGTGAAGCTTGCTTCCATTTTCGACCTTATTATCACATATCATCAGTTGAGATGAAGTCCAAGATCTTCCCTGTGGTGCATCAAAAGGAACAACATCACTTCGTAAAACTTAAATAGTTTCAATAATTGACTACAAATAGTTCTTTATTGTTCTAAAAGAACAACCCAGCCAAACCAATCAAAACTACTTTTCACACAGGTCTCAACATAACTAAAAGCAATACGAAATCAGAGGGTAATGTAAAATTTTCGAAATACCACGAGCCTTCGCGAACGGATGAGGGTACTTACTAGATCACCCCTTTAGTGATCCATCACGCGCGTCAATCTTGGCTGCACTGGCGTCAGTGACGTTTTAAATGATTCCGTTGGAGTGGCAAGTTTTGTTCAGAGGGTGATAAACATGGACGAAATTTTGATGGAATATGTCTGAAGATACAACGTAATCTAAGCTGAAGCAGTGTCTGAACGAACTAACTCGAATTGAACCGATTTAGATGAAATTTGGTATGGAGATAGTTTGAGTTGTGGGGAAGGATAGAGATTAGTTTTTATCCCCGAAATCATTCCTTGGGTGTAAAAGGGGGGAGGGGGTTGTAAAGGGAATCAATAAAATATGATTTAATGTAGAAAAACTGTCGCAAACACACTTCCATAACTCGAAAACAACAAAATATAGTCTTGAAATAATTTCCTCTTTTATTTTGTATAAACTATATATTTTGCTGTCAGGTTTTATATTTTTTGCAAATGCTTATTTTACAGACTCTGTACCTAATATGAAATAACTCATATTAACAAAAAAATCTGTAAAATTTTAAAATATGAACATGCAATGAAAATCTGAAATATCTAATATTTCTCTCTTTACAAGATCACTTTTACACAAAACAAGGCTCCTTTTTAATCATTTTATACGCATTATTGCCTTTCAGCGCTGTATTATTATTTTTACAGCTTACTTTTATCAAATGGTAGGTATACTTTAACTCATATATTATCGGCTTTGTTAAAACATTTTTTTTTATTTATTCCCATTTAATGTCCACTCGTTACATTATTGCCTCCTTATTACACAGTTATAAATATTTTACTGTTACTTCCAAGCAATTCTTATGATATGTCTAAACCAGGAAAATAATCAGATATTTATTTCAACTCGCACAAAAACTATGCCGTGCCAGATCTAGTTACAAAAAAATGTGGCCTTTGGTCCAATAGAAAGTTAATTCGCTAATGTACGCGTGATGGGTCACTAAATGGTAATAAAATTAATTCTAAATTTGAATGTGGCAGCTAATGGGATTGTTCTATGTTATTATTTCCTACATGCCTTTAAGCGGTGGGAACATTTTAATACCAATAAGTATAAGTATAGGAGCCTATTAAAATAACTTTTTGCAGAACTGTAAGCTCTCTATTTACTGGTTTAACGAAACTTTATGTTCAAAATAGTATTTTGAGAAAAAAAGAGTATCTCATTATCACAAGAGTATATGTGAAAAAAATACAACACTGTAGAACACCACAACTAACAAACAATTAATAAAATTTAAAAATATATAAAATCAATACGAGACAAAAAAAATCTCGAGCAAGAATTGGACCCTTCAACATATTATACTTATCAACATATAGGCCAAAAATTCGTTTGATTCGTGTTGATTTATTCATATTTCAATTAATTTTGCATTTTTAAAGAAAATACAAAGTCACAAGTATAATATAAAGAAAATATTGAATCTGTGGTTAAAACCCAGAATGCGTAACAATAAAGCTTTGTAGGCTTTACAACCCAGTAAGCTGTAGAAGATCAAGTACAATGCACAGTTCAGTCAGAAGATAATCGTCGAGGCATGGTGTAACGGTTGCGTGCGCGCACTGCTTTGCGTGAGAACAGCCTAATCATAACAATGACGTTTAATCGAAGAAACGGAGCCCGTCAACGAGTTTGCTAAATACTTCGAATCTCATTTTTAACGTATCGTTCGGCCTTTTTGGCTTTTCTGAAATGGTCTGGTTGATTTTAAGAGGAGCAGGAGGAAAAGGAGCTGAAAGAAATGCAATTTATTAGTGAAAATAAAGTATAAACATAGGGATAAAGAAGGCACAGCCAACTTACTCGTAATACTAACTACAACTACAGTGACTCATAACAAAGTATATGAAACAGACCTAGCCTGGCCAGAATCGAGAGACCGGATGGAGCCCATTATGTAGATATAACATCGGCACTGGCAACAAACTCAACTAGCAGATAACGTTCGCAAATCAACAAGACAGCGACTCAAGCGCAGCAGTGTAGACAACAATAGCACAGTAAATGACGTAGATACTTACCTTCGCTGAAGCGTGCGGAAGAAACGCATAGTAGAGACGCACAGTAGCTAAACGCGCCACAGAGTCGTAGTATAGATGTCACTTTCAGTATGCGTACCCACATATTTTTTTCTCAAATTTGCTCGGTTATGGATTCGCGGATGGGATTTCATCGATTACTAGATGAGCTTCCACTGTAATATGTAATAAGTCACTGGTTTAATGCGAATAACCTGCTACTTGATGAAGGGAAAACTAAATGTAAAGAAAAAACTAATTTGTGTTTCTCAATGTCAAAGAGGTTCACACCACGGTAAACGTCAAGGATAAAAATATTGAGCTTGTGAACACCGAAGCACAGATAATTATAATACTACAGTAACCGAAGTATTTCTTTAGATCACGCTAGATTCTAAGCTTCAATGGAGACTACATGTTAATCAAATGTGTTAATAAAAATCAATATGTTAATCAAAGAAATGTAATGTTGCATTTGTATGGCTCAGACATCATCAGCTGACTGATGTTACTACAACGAGAGTTTTGTGCTTTTCTTATTTTCATAGTGAGCTTAAGAAAGTAGATAATTAATGAGCATAAAATATTATAGAATATATTCAATTTCAAGTTTTTTTAAATAATTGTTGGATCTAAACACGGTGCTACTGCACAGAGTTATAATGCTATGGTTATGCATCCGGTTTAAAAAGTGTTTATATTTAGGTATAAATATGGCAACCATTGGCGCTTAAATTAGAAGGGTAATACAAATCAGTAAAATCAAAAATGTTAGATATTAATTAACAGATGCTCTAATGCACGAATAGGGGTTCCAAAGAAAAGACATTAAGATTTTCTTTTAACATAAAAAATAGAGGTTGTATGATTTTATATCGTAATATGTACTACAAAAATAATCGTCGCTATACATTTATAGTGCTATATAATTATGTCATTATAACAATTTTGGTTTGGAGCGTCGGTGGCGCTGTTGACTCGGCACTTGCCTTCCAATCGGGAGGTCCGGGGTTCGAGACCGCCATATACCGATGTGTTATTCGTTTCAAATTTCATATGTACATTTGTCTGACGCTCCTACGGTGAAGGAAAACATCGTGAGGCAACCTGCATACATCTGCGAAGAAATTCAATGGTGTATGTGAAGTCGACCAATCCGCACTGGGCCAGCGTGGTTGACTAAGGCCTAATCACCCTTTGATAGGGTAGGCTCCAGCCCCTCGGTGGGGAGGTATATGAGCTGTGATGATGAACAATTTTGGTAGGTGGCGCTGTGGACTCGGCACTTGCCTTGTCTCGAGCCCGAGCTCCAATCGGGAGGTACCATTGTTTTTCGTTTTTGAATTTCATATGAATATTTGTCTAACGCTCCTACAGTGAAGGAAAACATCGTGAGAAACACCTGCATACATCTGCGAAGAAATTCAAAAGTGTATCTGAAGTCGACCAATCCGCACTGGGCCAGCGTGGTTGGTTAAGGGCTAAACACCCTAACTTATGGTAGGCTCGAGCCCCATGGTGGGGACGTATATGAGCTGTTATGATGATGATAAACAATTTTGAGATTTTTATAGCGAGTCGAAATTGTGGAAATAAATTCAGCTGTCCCATACTCTTTCATGGACCCAAAACCTGGATGTTGAACATTTGTATGGAGCAGTTGACTTTTTTAGCGATATTAAGATTGGTCCCATAGTATACACAAAATCTATCTCCTTCAAAAGTAACCTTATCTGATATATAAAATCATAACAAAACATAACAAAACTGTTTGTTGTCGAACTCCTCGAAACGGCCTGATCGATTTTTACGAATTTTTTTATGTATATTTGGTAGGTCTGAGAATAGGTCGTTGACTATTTTTATACCCATATGTGATCTCCACAATTTTCTTGTTTTTGACAATTATTATGGTGAAAAGTAGTTCGCGGGCACACCTGGTATATATATGTATAATATATATATTTATATCCAAACGTATACCTATATACATTTCAAATCATACACAACACGAATTTGACCAATTACGCATAGTTATACCGCGTATTACGGGTCAAACTGGCTTCTTAAATACGTATGTAGCACCATAATTGAAACAATTTTCGTCGTTAGGTCTCTACCACGTTATTACTCCAGTACATAGCTGGCGTGCAGGCGTGTGCGTGACACACGTTGTATGTGCGACAATACGCGTGCAGTGTAGCTGTGTGTATGTAGCTGTTTGTGCTGTGGGCGGCATCCGGGCTCACGCCATTCGATTCCCCGAAGAGGAAATCGTTACGGCCGGCAAATTGGGCCCTAACCACTGGTTAGGAGCACGCAGATGTTATATATTGGCTGGCACCCTGGTCAATTGCGCTGGATTTTCTTCGTTATAAAGCTGATATTTCTACAGTCCCTTGCGAAAAATCATTTCGCTGCAACGTTAAATTTAAATGTTTTCTATAATTGATATTAGAGATATGTATGGCTTATGGAAATGATGTCCTATCTTATACAAAGTCCAAGAAAAATGATTCACTAGTTTGCACTGACATCTACTTGTCAATGCCTATATGAATGTCTAAGAATATAAACATTTTAATTTGAATCGAAGAAATGTTAATGTGTTCAATAGTTCAGATTACAGATCCTACCTATGTATAGGATAAATCAATTATGTCTGAACTTATAAAAAGTCAAAGTAAAATACTTAATCATAATAAGCATTTTGTAGCTTGAGAGTCCGCCTGGTTAGCTACCACTGTCTCGCCTGATGAAACTCGATTACATCTTCGGTTTTAAGATCACTTACCATCAGGTTATATAAAAATCCAAGGCTTACCAGCTCTGTGCAAAAAAGGGACCTACTCTTCCCAACAGAAAAACAATTTTGATAATCGTTCCACAACTGACCCCGAAATCGGAGTATGGCGATTCTAGAGTTACAGTAGAACCTGTTTTATCTACGTTCGTCAGTGATTCTCATCAGTCCAGATAATTAATCAATCAGTCAGAGCATGTTATATATAATGATAGATAAACCTTTAAAAATAAACTCGTATCGATTGACATTCGCCTAACATATTAATAAAGATTGAAGGCGACAAATTAGAAGATTTTACGGCATCGTATTCTATAAGCGTCGTATTCGAAAATAGGGCAGTAAACAAATTCATAAGTACGCTCTGTTCGCGTTTTATGCGTTTTTAAGGGGCCGCCGCGGAGGGCTGCTCGAATTGCGTCGCCGTCGCGTGAAACCAAGGTTTTGCTGAAGCTTCTAGGTAAGGAGGTACGACGTTCAACAAAGATAGAATGGATTTTATATTTGTGACTTTGCATTTTCTTTAAAAATTCCGAATAAATTAGAAATGGCAGGATTCGTGACTGCGTCTACAATATTAGTCTATTTCAAGGAGAAGTCCTATAACTTATCCTTGAAATATCAAATGTATTGATCTCTTTTTAGGGTCCCGTACTTCTAAAGGAAAAAAACGGTACCCTAATAGAATCACTTCGCTGTCCCTCTGTTCGTCTGTCTGTCATTGCCCTCTTCTCAAGAACACGTAGAGATTAAACTGAATTTTATATAAAATACTCAGGTCTACAGTCTCTTCAGCTGTGAAAAAATCAAACTTGTAAGTCAACGAAATCAAAAGTTATGAGCATTTGTGTCGCATATTTTCTCATATTTTACGGTTTCACAAGAGAATCTAAACTTATAGGGTACTTGTCGAGGAGCTAGAGTCCTAGAATAGTGAAATTTGGCAGGAAGCAATGTCTAAGAGCATAATACGAGTATGTTAAGTAAAAAATCTGAAAACAGTAAATATGTAGTTAAAAAATTATATAATGAGATAATTTTGTACAAACCCTCGATGTGCGAGTCCAACTAACTCAATACAAGTATGGTTGGGTTACGTATCAACATCAAATTAAGATATCTTCACAAATATCTATATGAATTTAAAACGAGCCTCCAAATGTTATATTTGTAGCTTTGAATTTTCTTTAAAAATGCTAAATTTAATTAAAAAGAGAAAAATTCTGGAATTTTACAGACCTGGATCAGTTAGTAAATATTTTTCGCCGACTTCAAAAAAAGAGAAGATAAATTTAAAAAAAATTGTTAAAAAACTTTATTTAGGTAAAATAAAAACCTAAAAAGGCTTCAAAAATACTTTGAAGTTATAAGTAAATAATATAGGTAAGAATACAATATAAAAATATGTGATGTTTTCACATTTCTATATTGAAATCGGTGCCAAGCGATGATCTCCTAGAAAGTTAAAACTTGACACCGACTTCAAAATAAAAAATTGTAATATGGTCTATATTCTTATATTTTTTAACTTTTAAGTATTTCTGAAGTCGGGGTTTTTTTTTATTTATGTTCGCCTATTACTCAGTCAATTAAAACCGATTTTTGTTCTCGAAAGAAAGGGTCAATCTCTTGAGGGGATCCCAATGTCACCAAGTTAGGATCTGGTGATCAAATCCTAGAAAAATCCATTCACAGATACGAGTACGTTCTTCATGTTTCGTTTATTTGAAGCTGTTCAGATATTGCCGTCCGGTATTCATCATCTCATGTTACTAAGCCGATGATGGAAGGTTTCTTGTGGGTCAGGTGTAAGCAGTAGCTCACTACTATCGTTCTTTATAGGTAATGAGAACGTATTGACGCGTATTAATAAAGAATCTTTTCGCATCGGTGGCGCTGTGGACTCTTAGGGTAGGCTCGAGCACCTCGGTGGAGACGTATATGAGCTGTGATGATAAATAATCTTATAAGTAATACTCCTTGTATGTAGTTCAGGAGTTACAGGTTCCTAGAATACCGGTACATAACTGTTCCGGTATTTAGCTGTTCTAATGGTAGAACCAGAACCGGAACCGGAACTCAAAGTAGAACCTTTAAGAACCATTATTATACCGGTTCTTGACAAACTGAGTCCGTAGGTACTAGTAGGACGTCAATACGATACTGAGGTGCAGGCGCGTCGTCGGCGGCCCAGGCGGGAGTGGTGAGAGAGAGTTGATAGAATTTAAAGTCGGTATATAGAATTTAAAGAAGGAAAAGATTCTATGTTCGACTGAATCAATTTTTTATGTATGCCCACCGATTACTCCGCCATTTATGAGCCAATCTTTTTTATATACAACTAAGTTGGCTAACAAGTAAACTGCTTACCTGATGTTAAGTGGTAACAGTTTCAAAATTCCTTTTGTAATCGAATGAGTATACTCCACAGGTCATGCCATTTCCACTAAGCCATGATTTGATGATGGAATTTCAGGACAATCGAGGGAAACCCTTAACATTTATAGGCACATCCGACGTGTTTCATGTTTTTTCTGAAGATATTTCGGTTTTTACATCTGGTAGTCAACATATTATCATGTTACTGAAAGATGATGGTAGGTTTCTAGTAAACTAGGAGTGGCGTTGTTGAAAAAACTGTTGCGTTTTGTCGTCAAAAAATTTGACAACGACCCAACGCTAGTAAACACAAAAATAATATAACTCACGTTTGTCCATTCTAATATTAAATTAATACAGTGTATCCCGTGCAACTATAGAGTTTCGTTCAGATTAACTAAAAATAATTTAATTAATTACTTATTTGTAATATTTTCACTAACTCTACAACATCATACAGTCTCACAAATAACTAAAATTACAAACGTAGAAGAGGCACGTGCCGTAGACATCCTCTCTCTTTAAGTAAGATATTAAAACCCTTATTCATGATTAGTCTGAACCTGTATGCAGAACTGGTACTTTGGATCTTAACCGGAACTAGAACCGGAACCGGAACCGGAACCGTACCGAAAAGAGGAACCTTTTTAAGAACCTAAATGAAGAACCTAATATGGAAAAGATTTTCAGTCCCTGGTTTTAAGTTAATCTGGCACTTGCCTCGGAGTAAATTCTAATACGCAAGTATTAAATTCACTAAAAAGACTGAAATAAAAATATATAAAAAAATCAAAACAAACTTCAAAAATATTTAATATGATGTTGTACAAGTATGTATTTCTTATTTCTTAACCACCTTTTTCTGTATCCTAATAGCTTGATGGTTTTATCCAAAATGCATTGGTGTTAATGACTCTTTTCAGGAGAGACCCATTCCCAAAAGTGGACGTATTTTGTCTGGGCTGATGATGTAATTCATAACTTAAGATGACGTAAACGGTTTGATTTTGTTTTTCTGGACACTATCAAAAATGTTTAACCACTACAACTAATGATCAATATTTATTATAATACCTGGTCTAATATATTACAAAGACACATGTTCATTATAATATTTATTGCTCAGATAGCCATCGTCGGGCAAATGTTGAGATTGGCAGCCGTGACTAAATATCTAATGGGAGAAACTTGTTTTATAACAATATAATGTTATGTCACACTTTGGCAACTTACACTGGAACCACATGTACTGGTGACTAGCCACTTACCATCTGGTATGCATTCTTTTTGTTTGCCAATTTTGTTGTAGAAAAAAACATCCAAATGTGCCAAAGAAAATGTCGTTTTGCATTTTAGCTTTCAAACAATATATAAAATGTTATTTTTTTGTCAATTTATAGCGTTCCTTTAGGGCATAACGCTCCTTTAAACCTTTATAAAATGTATAAATAAAGTACGTACATACCAAGAGGAAATTACATTTCATTGTACGTCCACACACGGCTACCGACCGAAAATTTTTAATTCAAAACACAGAGCAACCCATACGCATTAAAATAGGTTTAACCGCCAGCCGTTCCATTTTCGAAAATAAAATAAAACAAAAAAGGCGCGCGTTCCCGCCATTTCTCCCTGCCGCGCCGCAAATTCCACTGGAAAAAATCGTATTTCGAACGCGGTTTGAATTTTAATTGACATTCAAGCGGCGTCGCGGTCCCAGAGTGCGTACATTTTCGAGTTTACATCTCGTTTAGTCGTAGGGTGCGTAGACATGCGGTCTATTAGATCGCTCGTCCCGTCCACCAGTTGCTAAACGTAACTGCAATGATTGGATACAATGAAGTTTCTTTGCCAGTATACCTTGAGGTATAGTACTTGTGAAGAGGCATAGAGAGCAGAAGGAAGAAGAGACTTTCTAGGCTCTCTTTTTTAAAGGTTTTCACGAGATTTTCTCTTGAATGGTAATTCTCAACTACGTCTGCAGATAACCTTCTACAAATAGAAGTGACAGACGACAATGCATGCATTAAAATTTAATTACGAAAAGTTTAGTACCGAATCATTGAAAAATGTTCAATATACTTAGATGTTATCATCTTGAATTCTAAATTGCAATTTTGACAAGAATTTTATTTCAAGAAACACAAGGCGAAGGGTTTATTTTATAGGTAGGTAGTGTACAGCCTGACTCGTACCACCATGTTATAGAAAATGGCATCCAAACAACTTTACTTGTCAAAAGATTGATAAATAAATACATGAAAAAACTTTGATTCGAACGACTTTAACATACCGCATTTGATTTTTATTTGTCATATTGTAAGCATTTAATAAAAACGCAAAAAAAAATTATATAAAACATCTAGCTCGTGAGTGAGGGTGCCAATGTTTAAGTATGGGTTGCTGTCAGGGTCTCAATTTAGGTAGTGGAGTCGCAGTGTGGACCTTACCTAGCGCGCCCAAAAGGGCAGGGAGAACACCGGGGGGTTTTAGTGGGTAGACCTGGCACTCTGCCGGGAGAGCACCACACACGCTCGTCGTCTAGCCAACGGCGGGTACGGTGCGGCTACGCATTTCCCCCCCCAAAAAAAAGGGCCTCAATTCTGCTAACCTTAATGTAATCCATACTAATATTATAAATAAGAACGTGTCCTGTCTGTCTGTCTGTTACCTCTTCACACTAAAACCGCTGAACCGATTTAGATAAAATTTGGTAAAAGGTAGTTTGAGTCCCGGGAAAGGATATAAGATTTTTATTGCAGAAATCATCTTTTAAGGGGGTGGAAAGAGGGCTAGAAATTTGTATGGATAATTAATCATCAAACCGCTGAACCGATTTAGATAAAATTTGGTATGGAGATAGTTTAAGTTGTGGGGAAGGATATAAGCAGATTGGATAATATATGAGTTACCGTAATAACTAATTCCACGCGGACGAAGTGGCGGGCAAAAGCTATTATATTTTATATATGTTACTTTGAATTAAGCAAAATAAGTTGACATAATGAAAAATCAATACGAGTAAAAATTTTCTACTCAGCCGAAATTTGAACTCGCGTCTTCAACATACCGTATTGACGCCTTGACCAATTTGGCCCCCGAGCATCGATTTTCTCTTTCTTAGCCTAACGTAACGAAGCGTTTTGTAATAAAACTGATTGTCATTATTTAAAGCACTTTGAAATCAATTTTATTTATACAACCTAATAAATTAATAATGCAAATGTTTTAGCTATCGTTGAACCAACAATAAATGTTTCGAAAATCAATGCTATTGAAGCTTTATTGGCACAGCATAAATATTGCTGTGCCAATAAAGCTTCAATAGCATTGATTTTCGAAACATTTATTGTTGGTTCAACGATAGCTAAAACATTTGCATTATTAATTTTTTTTTTTTTTTATAAAAAAATAAATTAATAATGCAAATGTTTTAGCATAAATTCGTTGACGTAAGGAAAATTAGGCTCTAGTAACTACGTAACTAACGTAATTAAGCTACCAGCGTGTGGTTTTGGTGCGGTATACAATTAGTTGTTGTCGATCAAATGCGTCGTATAGAAAAAAAAATGCGATATTTTCAGGTTACTGTCCTATTTTTATAAACATTTGATAAACTTTTTATTAAATACCTGAGTACACATTCGTAAGTAATTGCAAATGCAACTTACGAATACGAATCATCTCGCTGTCTCTACATTAAGGCTGTCGATTAAGGATACTAACAAATCGATGCCCAATTGATGCGACAAATAAAATGGCCTCCCACAAACGTTTTGGAGAAGTAGATTTTTTATTATTAATATTCGAAAAGCCCTATTTTAATAACTTTATTGTGAAGCTGTCGTCTCATGCTGTACACGCCATGGTGCGCGTTAAATAACAATTGGAGCTCTCATTACTCGCTCATCACGACGACCCGCCAAATTATTTGGTAATGTCAAACGTCCGCGGATAATAGCGACATAACCACCGAACAACCGTCCAGATGTGGATTAATTTGTCTTTTTTCATCTCGCTTAATGTAGCACCCAGTATATAAAGTGTATGAAAACTGAATTTTGATGAAAATTAACACCAGTTCATTTTATTTTGAGATTTGAAACGTAAAAATTATAACAGCACGTTTTCATCAGCATCACAGCTCATATTACATCCCCACTGATGGACTCGAGGCTACCTTAATTAAATTAGGGCGGTTAGGCTTTAGTCAACCACGCTGGCTCAGTGCGGATTGGTTGACTTCACGTACACCATTGACAATCTTCGCAAATGTAGGCAGGATGTTTTCTTCACCGTAAGAGAGTCGGACAAATGTACACATATGAAATTCTAAAAATGAAAAACACAGTGGTAATGTTGGTGGCAGGATCGAATCCCAGACCTGGTTAGAAGGCCAGTGCCGAGTCCACAACGCCACCGACGCTCGCTGTCATACGTACATGAACTGTTTCATACATCCATACTAATATTATAAATGGGAAAGTGTGTGTGTGTGTTTGTTTGTCCGTCTTTCACGGCAAAACGGAGTGACGGATTCAAGTGATTTTTTAAGTGGAGATAGTTGAACGGATGGAGAGTGACATAGGCTACTTTTTGTCTCTTTCTAACCCCCCACTTCCCTAAAATGGGGGGTGGAAGTTTGTATGGAGCATTCCGCAATTTTCAAGGTAGAAAGCTATAAATTGGTATGCGGACTATTTGTGACTAACAAAAAAATCGTGCATCTTTTTTTTTTGTAAATTCTGCCTCCAACCCTTTAAAAGAGGGGGTGAAATTTTACATGGGACTTTTTGCAGTTTTCAAGGTAGGAAGCTAAAAATCGGTACACAGACTCTTTGTTACCAACGAAAAATACCTGTCTTATTATTTTTTTAAATCTTCGGTGTTACCCCGAATTTAACGCGAGCGAAGCCGCGAGCAAAAGCTAGTGTTATATAATCTCAAAAAGTCAATAAGTAAAATTCCTTTAAATAGAATCTAACTGGTTTACATGTAGGTATTAAATTTTTTTGGCTTTAGTAATCACTGTCTAACAATCGACATGGAAACGTAATCAAATTCTTAAAAATCTGAACGTAAAAAGTCAGAAAGCCAAAGTCATTAAATCAAGAATTACATTTGTCTGTTCCAGATAAGATGACAGCCACAAGGGATCCGGTGCATTCGTAACACACGATTATCGACCATGAGTGTACGCACTTTCAAATGAAAATGTCGACGCACACAGCGAGACGGAAAGCGAAGTCATTCCGTGAATGATCGCGCTGCGGAAGGAGGGCGCGCACACCGGCAGCGATGCAAGAGATATGCAACACCGCGCTGCCTCTCGACAGTAACCCGCTCGTGCGCAAAATAAAATGCGAAGAGTTCCCCGCGGTGAGAGGCAAGCAGACCGCGAGAGTCGGCATGGGGGTGCGCGATGAGATGGAGGAGGAGTACGCGGTGAAGACGCGGAACACGCCGCCGATGGGGCCCGCGCCGGGGCCCGACCACCCGAGAATGGAGCACGGTGGAAACGGCTTCTGGCTGGCGGCCGTCACCGCCGCCGGCGCGCCCCACCCCATGCTCGACACCTGCACCGAGACCGGCTTCATCAACAGCCAGCCGTCCATGGCAGAGTTCATGACCGCGCTGCCGCAGCTCGGCGCGGCGGAGCTCAGCCCGCAGCACACGCCGCCCGGCTACGCGCCCGACCTCCCCTCCCCCGGCGGAGGGCTCAACGTGCCCGAGTACCCCTGGATGAAGGAGAAAAAAACCACCCGCAAGAGCAGCCAACAAGGTAAGCTCCATCCTCGTTTCTAGATCTAACGAAGCCGAACGCCAATCGCGACTCGTAACACTTATCGGTTCCCACGATCGCGTCGTAAACGCCAATCGGGAAGGAGGTCAGAAACGACGACAAATTTCGTTTCGTAAGTGCTCCTAACTGCCGCGTGAATAACTACGGAATTATTATTGTGCCTTTCAACGGCGGCAACAAATGGCCATTCAACCATTGTGTTCTCGTTCACGGTCCCAGAGTTTCTTTAATGAACATCAAATTACTCCGAAATATATTGAATTGTATGGCGCGACGACGTTTTGTGTCCGTAACTGTTGTCGGCTGGGAGTGGTGCTGAGCCACTGACCCGCCTCCGGCCGCCGTGTAACGGAACGGACCGCTCGACATGCACTGTACACACAAATTATAAGTGAGAACATTTTAGAGCTTAATTTTATATGCTGACAAGAAGTGAAACCCCCATTTGTATAACAAAGCATACATTCTGTAACGAAATCTGTACAAGAACAAAAATAGCATGGCAAAAACAGCGCATACTTATTTTTTCATCATCTAAAAGATGTCATAAAATAACAGCTCCATATTTTTCGCACAATTGGGCAACAATGCGCGGTATGAAAGACTGAATGACCCCAAATTTGTCTGTATGACAAAATCAGAACAAAACGCGCGGCTGATCCATCATCATCCGTCGGCCGGGCCTGGGAACGCGATCTCACCTGGCGTCAATACATCATGGGTGCAACAAATCACATCCAATCTTATCATTTAATATTACCATACTTCTAACCGTATTTTACTTATATTCAATAACAACAAACTTGTGGAAAACCTGTTACGTAACCTAATTTTTTACTTACTCGTATATCTTATTAATTTATTAAAGCTTTTTTATTTAGACATATTACTTAAAAATTATATTGTATACCAAGGTATTCATTCCTTAAAACAAACTTGATGTAATGCCCAATCGTTTTATAATAATTTGGTTTTCTATGCCTTAAAAAAAAGCATATTCCTAATCAAATTCTAATGACCAATAAATTATAGCATGAAAAACAAATTTGTTGAAACTATTCATAGATATCTATCACACAGCTTAATCACATGTCTAAATATAGTGTGATTTGTTTAAAAAGTACGATACCAAACTTCATAGACGCCTTATATTACTGAAGTGCCCCCCGCTGTGCTCCCGCGGCGCCGGCAAAACAGTGGAACTAAAGGTGTCAGTCAGCACTTAATGCTCTAATAACTACACAAAACACTTTTCCTAAGCTCCATTCACTTCGTAAATACAATGTTTTTCATCATGTGTTATAGTTAATAAGATATGTTTACAAGTGTCAATTATAAGTTTACAAAAAAATTGCATTTGCATTTGCATCACCTTTGTGCAAAATATAACTCTCAGACGCAAATACTTATACTTATGATTTCCATAAAATATTTAACTTTTACAGCACACTTTATACATTTGTAAAACAAGACACAAGACACAATGGAGCATTCCATTGTGACAAATGTAGGTACATTATTTTGACCTGGGGTGTACCTAATCGTACTATTTACAATGTTTTAACCAAAAAAGGAGTTGAGTTTCAGTAAAACACCATAACTGGAATTACAGAACTAGATCTCTGAATACAAACAATGAAATTGTTACAGACGTGACACGAAAACGAGAAAATACAATCAATTATACTATAGAAGCATTGTTGTAAAACCAATCGATTATAGGAACTGAAGAAGCATTATCGTATGAATCCGAGTATTTTCATCGATTGGTCTATAAACGCACGACATGCCTAGACTTCATTAGTTCTAGTTAAATTTAGTAAAATACGCTGAAACTAGAACTGAGACGTGAACGCAAACAATGGTATCGGTACAAATGTGAGCGAGCAAAACAATCGATTATGGAAGCATGGCCGTATGAATCAGAGTATTTTGATCGGCTGATGATACCAGTGTAGGTTAGCGCGGGGCCCGGCCGTGAACCGGCGGGTAATCCGTCACTGTCGCCGCTATCGAGCGATGCACGCCCGCCACCCGATGCCGTCTGCGCCAGGGCTGCCACTGCTAACCAACTTCTTAATAAACTTGGAGATTAAAGAACCGGCGAAGTGCGAGTTGGACTCGCGCATCGAGGATTCTGTGCGATCTTATCTAAGTATATTAGTTCCTTATTGTGTACATACACATACCTACTGTTTTTAGAGTTTTTCCTTAATATGTGCTGTAGCCTTGCTTCTTTTCAAATTCCATGATTCTAGATCAACGGGAACGGGAAGTACCCTATAGGTTTTGATTCCCGTGATGATCACGTTGACTTAGAAGTATAATTTTTTTTCACAGCTGAAAGAGACCGTAGACCCGAGTATATTTGATATAGAATTCGGTTTGATATCTCTATTAGCGCCCAAGAAAAAGGGTTTTGACAAAACTACGGAGAACAAGGTACCCCTATAAGGGTTCCGTTTTTTCCTTTGAGGTACGGAACCCTAAAAATAAATAAATAAATATAAGAAAAAGCTCAATTCGACATCATGCCCTAATTGGTCATGGCCACAACACACAATTTTTTTTTTTTATGTATTGATTTAATATATTTTTAAATCAATTAAGCATTTTTAAGAAAATGCAATATCTCAAACTATACATACGTACGTATCTCACTTAAATTATTTAGCCCGACATGTTAAACGCTTTGTAGCTTGGTGGCGCATTGGCTCGTGCGCTCAGCGAACGATTGCTAAAATTAAGCAACGTTCGCTGTGGTCAGTCCTAGGATGGGTGACCAAAATAAGAAACATCTCAAGCTCCTCCGTGCTTCGGAAGGTACGTTAAACAGTGGGTCCTGCGCCTGATCTCGCCCCGGTCGTGTCAGCTAACCGTCCCATCGGACTAGGCGAGTGAAGGAACAGAGAGTGCACTTGCGTTTGCGCAGTCACTTGTGCACTATAATATCTCCTGCGCAGATGGCTAGTCTCTGTTGAGATTGGCCGCCGTGACCGAATAACGGTTAGGAGGACATTATTATTAGTTGCGGGAATACTAAAAGCGGATGTGGTGACGGGTGAGCGCAAAAGTTTTTTTTTCTGAAGACTTATTATTTCTGTTTTTTTTTCATATATGTCTTGCGCCGTCATAAAATATTCTGCCCTAACTTAATAATTAACTGTTACAAAATGCATCAACTCATAAGGTTCTTTGCATGATAAAGTATTAAATAAATAAATAAATCCAGTTGATGACGCGGGACAAAAGTGAAAATTAAAGGGCTTGTGGCAACCCTACAGTGGCGCTCTGCACACCGCGCGACGCGGCGCTCTTGTGCCGTCTCCAAACTTAGATATTGGATTCAGCAAGTTTTGACTGATTCCGTTAAGTGACAGGTCGACGGGTATTTCGATATTTCCTCCCAAACTTTTCCGGTTGCTCTTTTAGTCTGAGTATAGTGAGTCTAAGTATAGTGGTATATTCTCAGGAGAAAAATCTGAATGAGTTTATATCAACAACTTGTTATACTTATCGTGAACAACTTAATGATTTCAATTAAGTAATTCTTATATGTAGAAAGTAAATTGTCATTTAAAAATTATTAAAACTATTCAGAAAACAACAAATATTCAAGCTTAGCCTTTTCTATATAAGGTAAAACAAATCCCAAGTCAAAGTACTATTGGATTTTCGAAACAAAGTAGAAATGTAAGTACTCATAAGTCGTTGCGATACCATTTAAGATTTCATGTTAAGTTGAAAGAAAATAGCAATATAATTTCTATTTGAGCAATTTTCTATGATTTAAGCATATTAAATCAAAGCACTTTAAAATAAATTAAAGAAACTTCACCCAATATATTATTGCTCGAACAAATTATTCTCATTTTGGTTACACTGCGCAATGTAAGCTGTTTTCTTCCACCAGAGCCGAATCGTATGAGGAACTCGAAACAAATCGTCCAGAACCACGCCTCCGTCCTATCTCGAGATCGAAATTAAAATGGACGCCCCAGCGCGATCGATCATTCCGATTCTTTAATACGATCCCGTATTATTCTCGCACTGTCTCAATTCGCTCGGCAGACGAGTGAAGATCCATTTGTGAACTTTGTCGATCGGAATTCGGAACCCTAACAAAGGATTCCCTTAATTAAATTAAGAAGACACAACTGAATGTCCAAGTTATCGTTATGTTCCTAAAAGTATAATTTGTGTAATATTTCACCAAATAATCCGCGTATGTATTCTTGTTTACATATATTCTAAGTTTACATATATATTATTATAACAATTACTATTGTTATTCAAGAAATAAATACAGTCAAATACATTTTAGGAATATCCAGTAATTGCTGATTTTACTGGCGTATTAGACGACATCGATTTCGAAGCCATTTTTGAATTGGCGAAACTCAGAAACAGACGTTGAAAAAAGATAAAAGTAGAGTTGAAAACTTTGAATAAAACGGATAAAACTCCCTACTAGGGCGCAAGCAAGTGTCGTAAGTGAAAATCGCAGAAAAAGGGCAAGCAGACATTCCAAACATCTGCTCCAAACGATTAAAGTGGCACTCATACATACAAACGATTGGTTTAAAATCAATATTTAAACCTCTACCGATATGTTATATTCATGTTTACTTTTTAGGGTTCCGCACCTCAAAAGGAAAAAATGGAACCCTTATAGGATCACTTCGTTGTAGGTCTGTCGAGAACCTTTTTCGCAAGAACCCATAGAGATATTAAACTGAAATTCATATAAAATACTCGGGTCTACGGTTTCTTTCAGTGGTGAAAAATTCAAACTTATAAGTCAACGCTATCAAAAGATGTGACCGTTTAGTATGTCGCAGATTTTTGCAATTTGGATTTTTTTCCATTTTTAACCGACTTCAACAAGGAGGAGGTTCTCAATTCGACGCGTATTTTTTATGTATGTACAGTGTACCGTACACCCATTACGCCGAGATTTCTGATCCAATTTCCGTAATTCTTTTTTTGTTTTTTTTTTATTTATTTCGACATAAAAATTAGTTACAAGCATTGTTTTAAAGTGTCTAAAACCCAATCAGGTTTGTCTAGTCACCACTCATTCATCTTAATTACAAAAAACAACATAAGCAAATGAACACAGATAAGCAGCCAAAGCCAAACTGTTCGATGTGGAATTTAGTCCCATAAAAATTTTATTCAGTTTGGCCCCGTAGTTTTTATTTTATGAGCATTTTTGTTTACTTGGACGATGTAATTTTCACGATACTTTGTTTATATGTACACCAATTACTTAAAGATTTCTGATTCGATTTCTATGATTCTTTTTTTGTTTGATGTGCCAAATTTTAATTAACTATATATATATTGTTCTTTTATTTTTTAAGACTTTCAAGATGATCATTGCTTGGCACCGACTTCAATATCATACTGTGATGTTGTATGTATTTTCTTATATTTAACTTTTTGGTATTTTTAAAGTCGATTTTATTTTATTGTTAATTTTTTTTTTCTTTATAATATGTTTTAGTTAATTTATTATATGCGTATTAGAATTTGAGACAAGGCAAACACCAGAACAACTAAAAATAAAACGTCTTTCTCTCTAAACAGCTTTGAAAGAATTATTCCCGAACCCTTAATCTACCAGAAACCTTCCATCATCAGCTCAGTAACATGACATGATGAGTACCAGATGCAAATACCTGACTGCAAATACCTGACTAAAATATTCAGGTATACCTGAATATTTTAAGAAAAAAAGACATGAAACACGTTGGACGTGCCTATGAAATTTAAGGGTTTCCCTCGATTTGCCCGAGATTCCATCATGAGATCATAACGTGGTGACAATGAGACCACCTCGGAAGTATACTCTTTCGATTACAGAAAGAATTTTGAAGATCGGTCCACAAATGCCTAAAAAAAGAAAAAAAATGAAAAATGATTAAAAAAATATTATACAAAAATAAAAACCGACTTCAAAAACACTGATAACTTAAAAATAACAAAAATACGTACAGACAACATCACACTTCTATATTGAAGTCGGTTCCAAACGATGATCTCCTAGAAAGTCTTAAAATTTGTCACCGACTTCAATATAGAAGTGTTGTCTGTACCTATTCTTTTAACTTTTCAGTGTTTTTGAAGTCGGTTTTTATTTTTGTAAAATATTTTTAATTTTTTAGTGAAGGAAATCATTTTAGTGAAAGAAACCCCAACTTAATACCAGCTCACCTTAATACGAGTACAGTATAAAAATCGATTTCCCTCGATTTTCATAGGATCCCATCATCAGATCCTGACTTTGGTGACCATGGGACCACCCTTGGAGTATACTCTATCGAATACATAAGAATTTTTAAAATCGGTCCACAATTGGCGGCGTAATCGCGTAACATATACACAAAAAAACATACGCATTGATTTGAGAACCTCCTCCTTTTTTTGAAGTCGGTTAAAAAGGAGGAGGTTCTATGTTCAGTTGTATCTATTATTTTTAGTGTATGTTGACCGTTTACACCGCCACTTGTGGACCGATTTTCAAAATTCTTCTTGTAATTCAAAGAATATACTCCTGAGGTGGGCCCATTGTCACCAAGTCATGATGGGATCACAGGAAAACCAAAAAAAACCCTTAAATTTCATAGGCACGTCCAACGTGTTTCATGATTTTTCTAAAGCCATGCAAATTCGAACAGCTCATATACGTCCACACCGAGAGGCTCAAGCCTACCATATACTATGATTACTAGGGCTATTAGGCCTTTGTCAACCACGCTGGCCAAGTGCGGGTTGGTCGACTTCACACAGCCTGTAAATAAATTTTTCCTTCACAGGTGTATGCAGATTTCCTCACGATATTTTCCTTCAAATGCGTCGAATAAACGAACGTATAAATTCAAAATTTGAAAACATTGGTTCGTGGCAGGATTCGAACCGCTAGCTCCCGATTGGAAGGCTACGCAAAATAATCTTGTCAAATTTGTTTGCTGGATGTTTGAATACAGCAGAAAATCTCTTTTAATTATCAACAAAAAGAAGTACATATGCAACTATTGCCATTATCGAGCGATTATAGAGGGAACTAGATAGGGAGGGTATGATTTCCTCTTAATAGCGCGTCTCCTGTGCCTGTTACTTGCTTATTTACTTTCGAATATTAATTGTTTTTTAAATAATGTTTCGATGTATTTATTGTATTCAAATGCAAGCGCTGGAAATGTGGCTTTAAAAACATTTGCTTTGTCAAGATACTGTAATGAAACCTCAGTAAACTGAATTTTGCAGTTGTCATGTCAGCATGTCTTAGTTAAAACGATCTTTACAAACCTAGAATAATAACATTAAATTGGGAATCATTTGGCGGTCGGGATTTATCCAAATCTTGACATGAACAATCTTTCACGTCAGCATAGCGTGCCTATAACTGTGTCTAAACAACATAAATATATTCCATAATACACAACTATTATGCGTAATGATGATGGCATGGGAGCTGGTTCGTTGCTTTAACCGTGTCACATTTATGCCTTTGACCTAACAATCCTAATATTCGTGAACTTCTACTTTTGCTTCAACTATTTATTTTCGATCACTAAAACAACATTTTTACTTTGATATTAACAGGGTTTAATAATATCAAATTAATATTCTTTAACAATGAATACGTACGTAGTAGGTACCTAACCTAATTGTCATACGTATACAAACTTATTACCCAGATTTTCCAAATCATTTCTTTGCGTCTATATCTTATATTATCCATGCAATATAGATGTCAAACATAGATAGCAGAATATATGTATAAATGTATAATTAATTTAAAACAAAACTACTAAATAATGGAATAAGATGGTTTCAAATAAATTAAGAAAAATTCATGGATTGAGTAAAAGTGAAAGCTACTACAAATACACTCTACACTCACGAGTTACGCAAAATAAGTCATAAATCGTCGCTTCTTACACCATTGTGCAACGACAAAAAAATGGAATTCCTCAGGTAGGCCTTTGTCTATCGCCGGTCAAGTGACCACCAATAACAATAAATTTCATGGCGGTCGCCCTTTGATTTATGTGAAAAATGATCGTAAATTTTAGGTTAACTCGGTTTCGGTCAAAGGCGGAGTTAGCGAGCCCCGATTTGATCCATCACACCTATTATATCATTCGGTTGGCTCAAAAATGATTTATCCAATGTCTCAGGCTCCACGGACAGGAAATTACGTTTTTTGCGGTTATGTAACCGTGATCTAACCTTGGAAACAGATAAAAGAACAAGTCTTAATACAAATCGAATAATACAACCAAGTGGTTCTTATAACATGATATTATTTCTTATAAATAAACAAAAAAATTATGAAGATGTTTCATTTTTAAATCTTCATATTTGTAAACTTAAAGCACACAATTAATTCTCCGACTTTCTTTACAGAATCGCCATACATGATCTCCTAAAAAGTGTTAACATTTGTCACCGACTTCAATATAGAAGTGTGATGTTGTCTGTACCTATTCTTATATTATTTTTAAGTTTTCAGTGTTTTTGAAGTCGGTTCTATTTTTTGTAAAAAAAAATTATTTTTAACTTTTTAGTGAATGAAATCTTTTTAGTGAAAAAACTGGTATTAAATTAGTGTTTTCCTCGATTTTCTATAGCATCCCATTATCAGATCCTGACTCTGGTGGCCATGGGACCACCCTTGCAGTATACTCTATCAAATACAAAAAGAATTTTGGAAATCGGTTTAAAAATGACGGAGTTATGAGGTAACAAACATTAAAAAAATACAACCGAATTGATAACCTCCTCCTTTTTTGAAGTCAGTTAAAAAATTAACATAGTTATTAATTATTGTATAAAAACACACATGTTAATGTTTAATGTAGAGCGTATGTCGATTATTTAGGTTCTCAAACAGCAAACTTAGAAATATATTTTTTTTAATAATTCTATTTTTTCGTACCTAATATATAATAATCATACTCAAGTAAATGTACAAAGTAAAATTAAATAAAACAAAGTAAATAAATTTACAAACTAAAATAAGTCAAAAATAATGAATGGAAACATATTCAAAATTTTAAATGCAATAGAATTTAAATTGAATAATAGCTTTTTTATTTCATTTTGTTATTATGCCATTGAAATCAGCAAACTTATAAAGTAGGTAACTGTCTGTTTTATACTTATGAATGCTGAACCTATCATAAAAAAGACATAAAAACCCAGTAGCATAACAAATGTCGAGCTATAATAACACCATTCATTGGCTGTCAATACACAGATATGATTTACGTCTCTGTCATAATTTGCTGGCTCGAGAAACACTTTCGCTGCGGCTACCTTGCCCTGGCTTTGAGTCCTTGGAAATTCAACAATAAAAACTATTTTGACTGGTAATTTATATGACGATGTTTTTAAAGCGCTATAAATTATGTATTTTCTCATTCCCTGCATTTCACATAAATTGAGAAAAGAACACAATCTAATTTATTCAAAAAGTCATTAATATTATAATCGCGCTGAGGACATAAAGGTTTGTGGATTTTACAGCAATATATAATATCACTAGAGCTGTACCTACCCGCGATCTTCGTTTCGCCAGTAAAAATACTAATATCGCTGTTAAAATGGGGATTGTTGGTACAAGGGCTGAAAATTTCGAGTTATAAGAAGGTATTTTGGATGCCCAAACATAAAAAAATTAAAGAATCTGGAGAGAGCCACCCAAAAGTCTACGACCTTGTCTCAGACCTAACGAATATATAGTATATTTAAAAAATCATAAAAGTCGGTAAAGCCGTTTTGGAAGAATTCGATAACAAACACTGTGAAACGAGATTTTTATAATGTCCTCGTGGCAATATACTGCAATGGCACCAATATTAATATATTTCTTACAATTATTAATATTAAATGTAATGTCATGTGTTATTCAAAATGTTTGTTTAGTTTGTTAATTTTATAGGTGAATGTTTTTATGAACATTTACGTAACACAATCTTCAAACGAATTCTCACAACCTCCACAGGCCGACTCATCATTGCCCCTTTCACCACATTCGGCTCGTCATTGCGATCTCGCGTTAAGTCTAATATCCTTAACATAATACAATCAAACGGGAGCCGCTCACCTGCCAACAAACAAACAAACACGCGAGCTTCTAAGCAGACAAAACATTCGATAAATCACTTTCGCTAGGCCGCCGCGCTGGGCGCCGCTTTGTGCCGTGTGTCGGCGCCGATTTTTACGGCAATTAAAGTCACTTACCTGTCATGCTCCGCTTTAATCCTATTATGGACGAGAAAGGGACAAAAACTGGGATATCGGTAGGACAATAGAAAGAGTAAGACGGCTGCGCCCGCGTGGGCGGTAAACATTGAAACTGTAAAAGAACTAGGTGTGATGAGTTTTTATTTTCTGTAGCAATCAATGCTGCCAGAGTCTAGTGCAATCGGATAATGCTTATTAGACAACACTGTGTGCACTAATATTTGAGTGACAGCCTTATTACATCCAAATTATCTGATGACTGTATTGTGTTACTGTTATTATTTTACAAAAAATGAGCTTTTCGTGCAAAGTTCATGGCAAGTCCCGTATTTTCATAAATTACACCATAACATCATACTAGTAGAAAACAATCACATCGGGAACAAATCTTTTAAAGAGAAAGAATTGTTCAAAAGTAAGTACTAAAAAAACAAACAAACTTAGAATCTCAACCTTTTTGGAGATAGGTTTAAACTAATCATATTTCAAGCAATTGCTTTTTATTATACAAATAAATGCGTGCTATTAAATAAGCGACGATTATCCTCACGCTATACTCCCAATACCATAAACGTAACCGCGTATAAACAATTTGCTCATTTAACGATAGATTGTTTGCATACTTCCCCTAACTCTCAAGTGAGATGTTACTCTCAAAACTGATTTATCATATCAGCGAGTTCGCCAAACAAGCATCATCTTACACGCATAAACCCCGTATCTCCGCCGCAACCATTGTCGGAGCCACAAAACACTCTCAACAATATGCACTAAAACTTGAAGCACATATTTGGATAACATACTTAGATCATCTTCTCGGGGCTGCGCGGGGAAAAACGTCGTATGTTGGCGTACTATACATAGCTTTGAGTTTTGTGTGCTTGTAATAGAGCTGTGTTTGGTGAGTACAGATGTAGGTGCCTTAGATGTTCGGGTGCGGATACGGTAGACATGCAAAAGCTTGTCTCAGACGAGGGTGCGACGACGTATCGTGTTGTCCGGTTCCGGAGTAGCGAGAGGCCCAGCCGGTAATTAACCAAGTTTGTACTGCTACTTGTGCATAAAACTAAAACTAACTGTAAACTTAGGCTGCTCCGTACAGATCTAAATGGAAGGCATTAAAAGGATTTTTTTTTCGTAAGCTATCTACTCATTGATAATAGGGTGTTTAGATTTTATACAGTGATGAGAGATAATAATATTTAGGAATAGGTTAAAATCAATCTACATTGAAAATTATTGCAGATTAAAAACTATTTTTCTCAAACAAATACACTAGGTACTACTACTACTATATTAATACTTATTCGATAACATGTACTTTGTAGTGTTTAATTAGGACAGAAACACCCATAATCTAAGATTGATTTTTACAAACAACAGAGAAACTAAATCAAGACTTCAGACATCGCAATATTTAGAAATGAAGTGGTCTATTGGACCACCCTGGAGGTCTTTTGTTCGATTTCCCGCGGTATTAATAACATTAGGTCCAATTTCACCAATATTTAAACAGGTGGTTAGTTAACTAACAAACAAGTTTTTGACATTTCACTCATACAATAGGTGTCAAAAAACGGTTGTTCGTTAACTATAACCGCCTATTAAATTTTGGTGAAATTCAACCTTAGTGTGTTCCGACAATTAGACGGAAAATAACCAACTCCTCAGTTATTGAGGAGTCTAGGTGAAGCTTGCTTCCATCTTCGGGTTTATCATCACTTACCATCAAGCGAAATGAAGATACCACGTTGTGTAATTAAATCATACCCAAGACTTTCACACGTGAAAAAGTAATAAACAAATTACCGACATACATTAACGTCGTAGTCCCAACATACCAGAGCTGCGATTATAAATCAAAAGCGAACATCTTTAACTAAGCCGCGAAATCCGTTTAATCATCTCGTACATTATTAATAACGGCTTTGAAATTAAACAATAAATTTGGCGCGGCTAATCGCGCGTCGCGGCCGCAGAACCTCGCTGAGTCAACATTTATAGAGACAAATTGTTGCGCCACTAACACGGCCTCCGCGATATATTAATCTTGTTAGGGATGCAACTGTGGTGGCGTGAGATACACGGTCATGTCTTGGCGTGCTACGCTTGCAACGTTGCTTTATTAAAATTATATAATGTTTGGTGAAGTATGCCTTAATATTGATATATTTTCAAACGTTTCAATAGTAGTTGTAATAGTAATGTATTCAATCGTATTACTCATAATGTTTGGAGAATATTTCAAACGGTTCTGCGGTTTAATTGATTTAATCTAGACTAGATGTGATGATAATCCACGCTTTGTCTCTAACAAAATGATGTTTGTCAAATATAATGTATTACGGCCAGGGACCGGAAAACCCGTTCATTTGCTTAAGCCGTTCGAAAGGGTAACCCATTCGTATGGTAACCCAGTGAGCTCGGTAAGCTGTTCAACAGGTTTCCCAACAATAACGATAACCCGTAAAATAGGGGTTACCACCCACAACAATAATTTACCGCTTACCAAATCTTAAAGGTTTTTAGTGTTTATGCGCTTAACCGCTTACTGTTCGGGTTAGGGTAACCCTTTCCCTCACGCACACAGAGCGATTGAAATAGCACTGCGGGCGCAATAACGCCAGAGTTCGGTCGCGACCTTCGGCAAATATGCGGTGCAAAAGCAATCTACACGCGATATACCTAAGGTCTAAAATATTTTATACAAATTAATCAGCGTTTAGAACGGTAACCCATTTGGTGGTTTTTGATATCGGTTAGCGGTAACCCGAATTAATTCAATCGAAGGGATTAATGTGTAAACCGGTAAGCCGTTTGAAAGTTTACCGTAAGGCAAAGGGTTTAAAAACCCAGCATTATAAAATACCCCATCAAAACCCTAAGGTTACCGGCTATAACGGTAACCGGGTCCGGTCCCTGATTACGGCACATTTGAAAGGACAAGCATCATAATAAAAAAATGAGAATGCAAAAAAAACAAATTCTGTATCCTGATTAAAAAATAAAGTATTCAGTAGTTAAGTTAATTAAGTATTATTATTTATATTTTAGTAATTTATACTAATATTATAAAGAGGAGAGATTTGATTGTTTGTTTGTTTGTATTGAATACGCTTTGAAACTACTGAACCGATTTTGATGAAAGTTAGTATAGAGATAGTTCGAGACCAGGGGAAGGACATAGGGTAATTTTCCTATGGGAAAAAAATCCCACGGGAAAAAAAAACGCCGGCGAAGTTGCGAGCGGACAGCTAGTATCCTATAAAACAATATGTTGTTGTATGTGTTTTAAATAATTTTCGAAATACGTAATTGATAAAATTATTAAATTACGTGCAACTTTTAAATTTCGTGACTCACCGGAAGATGCATATACCTTTTGCCTTTTTGTCATACGGAATTTGTGCGCTTAAGACTTATGTGCTTATGTTGAATAAAAAAAAAAGTTCCCATACAATGAAAATCAGTTGCAGATTTTATCAAATAAAGATTACTGTGACGGTAAATCGTAGCACGTAGCAACCCTGCTACGCGCTACGGTGTAAACGGACGTAGTAAGGACACTCGGTAAATAAGCTTAACGACTTACCAAATGTAAACATTTATAGAGCGTTTTTGTACTTATTTGTCGTAACTGAACAAAACAACATTATCAATGTTGATGCTAATAAAGCGTTGATTTGTTCTGACACGAATGTAATTTTCGTAGCATTTTGTTTCGATATTCAGATAATTCTACTAATCTGTGAATGTAGTAGGTACGATATTTCAAGTAAAATCTAACAATCTCATCACTTATATCTCATTATTTTTTATACAACTAAGTTGGCAAGAAGCACACTACCCACCTGATGGTAAGTGGAAACTGTTACCTATAGTAGATGTGGCTCTTGTGAGATTCGCAGCAAATTTGCAACCCCCACAAGAACCACAGTGTACGTTGTCAACTTGAAACATAAGGTGTAAAGTCACGGTACCAGTAATTTCACTGTCATATCTTACCCTTCAAACCGTGTAACACCGTTTTTTCTTAAAATTTCATAAAACACTAATTTTGCAAAAACACTTTGGTTTCACTGTAGTTTTAACACAAATTTCACAACTAAAATCACAATTACAATAACTTTGTCAATTAATTTCACAATATCAATGTCAAGTGTCAACGTCAACGTCGTTTCACGTCACGTCAGGGACATTTGCAATTATCTTTGGTCATTATTCACTTTTTGCATAAACAAAATAAATCTCGCGTTTATCCTGGCCTTATTTACAAAGATAGTTTTTTTTCGCCCAAAATCCCGTGCTTCCATTTAGGTGGGTTGATTTTCTCAAAATTCGGAATTTGACATTTAGACCGTTTGTTTCGATCATTTCTATAGACATATTTTAATAAAATACACTTAAGCTTATAGATCATATAATTATAGTTTCGTCGAATAGAATTTGGGAAGCATTCACAGTTTGTTTATGGTTAATTTTTTCATTACGTTTCGTTTTTCAACCAAGCTTATAACTTGGGCTGGAAATACTTATAGCATATTGTAGAATTCCGATAGATCCGTACGTTGACTTGACACATCATGACACACATGCTATGAAATGAATTTGGTTTTAGGGAAGGTTCCGTCGCCAATACGACGCTTAACATTCGGTGAACGGACCTCGATTCTAGTATGCGCGTAGATGGAACGCGCCCATTTTTCACCTTAGTCTTTGAACGCGTCTATCGTCTATGTTATGATTTGTCTGTGAGACATCGACTGAAGAAATTTGTTATTGATTCGAAGATCATAAAGTATTTAAATTAATTTCAGCGAAGAAAATCCATAGGTATTTCTCTCGTTTTCCGTGTGAATTTAATTTGAAAAGAATTTACAAAATTCAGTTCTTTTTGTTTTCAGCTTGAAGAGTAAAGCTAAGAAAAAAATACTATATTTACTCGCCGGCACGCGATTCATTAAATTAAATGGATTTATTGTATCAATAAGTGCAAAAAATCAATAAGGTATCTAATTAACTTATTATATTTCATGATTTAAAGCAGATTTTGTTAATTTTATTTTTATTTGTGGGTAAATTGATTATTAAATCAAACATGTTACATTTCCAAAATTCGCCTTTTTCATCCCCTATTTCATTAAAAAACCCTGATAGTAAGCGGCATCTCAGTGGGATTAAGGCATATATTGAGTAACACTTGCGAATTTCCTGTTAAATTCTAAATTTTTACAATATTAAGTTTCACATCATACTTTGGCAAATAACTCACAAATTAAGCTGTTTTCTTTTTATTAATAGCAGTAATTATACACAAAATAGGTGCTCTCCCCTCCATATGTTTTTTTTATTAACCAACCAATAAGACAATTTGTCAATTTATTAAAAATTATGTTTTAGAATTCATTTGCTATGTTTATTACATGAAGTTCAAATGTATTGACTGGGATTCCTTCAGAACTCAGTATTAGACCCACTGACCCTAAGATCATAGGCATATTTAATTATATTTTAACCTAACACTGTACTATGAATCTCCAGGGCAGTTACCGGAGGCCGTAGGGCTCCGCTGCTTGACCTTACAGCTAGAAACCATAACAAACTAACCTAACACAAGGAGGAATTCTGTGGAATTATATATATGTAGAGAGAGAATAATCTAAGGAATTGGAATATTCGAATATACCGTGATCGCGGAAACTTAGCATCGAAGGTACGCTCTACTAACAACCGCTCCGGGGAAGGCTACTAACTTCTTTTAAAAAAAAAAAAAGGAAACCTATAACTATTTGTTGGTGTATTTTATTGCCCCTCATTGTGTAGTTTTGTACCCAATTAGTACCTGATTTTTACCTGCCGAGATTGATCAAACAAACCTGAACCATCCTGCCCTTGGCTTGTATTAATTAAACATTAAGTTAAGTGCTTTGCATTGAGGGATTTTGTTTACTTCAGTAACATTATGCATAAGTGAATTATAGTTATGTACCTACAACAATAAAACTTTTCATTTTGTATCGGACTAAAGGAATAAGTTTGTTTTTTTTCTTTCAACTTTAAGATTTCCCTATATTTCAACAATTCAGCAGGAAAAAGCATAACAATTTGGCGCCCGAATATACAGCAGGGTTTGTGGCATGATATGGCCCATTATTCTGGTCAAATGCTCAGATAATGTTGATCCATCTCGGTATGTATCTTTAATAATTTTCTTTTTTAACGTTGTGTGTTAGTTAAGCTAAAACTCAAAAACAGCTCGACCGATTCTTACGAAATGTTATGTGTATTTGAATAGGTCCAGGGAAGGTTTAAAAGTACAACTGGACCCAGTAGGTGGCGCTGTAATCGGACAGGAGAACGTCTGCCGGTCTCACTAGTTAACTACACTTTAGTTATAAGATAAATAACAAGAATTCTATGCAGGTTTGGTTCAGATAGGTATAAATAAAAACAAATTTTAGTTACATTTGCAAAGGTGAATATATTTTAAGATTTTTTGTTCATAGTTTGAGTATATAACATAAATAATATTGTAAAATTAACTTCTCATATAGAATAGAGCGTAGTATATTTTTACAAAAATGGAACAAAGACCAATTAGTTTTAATTTACTTAACAAAGATGAACTAGAATATGAGGTGAAAATCAGGGGTTCGAAACCAGCTGACACGGTGATGGCTCTGAGAGCACAGATCCGTACTCTCAATAAAGATCTGCCTTCTGATGAAATACTGACTTGTGATCTTGATGTCAATACTGAATTAAAAGTAATTCAAAAGAAATTAGATGATCTTGAGAAACTTATCACAAGTACTTCAAGTAAACCATCATCACTTAAGGTGTTAAATAGAATTCAAACTCTTGCACACCACTTATTCCACAGAATTGGTCGCTTGTCTTTATCGGAGTATGATGATAATAATCTTACTTCTTTAATTACTTCTCTGAATAATAGATTAGATAGCATTCTTGTAAAAATAGATAATATTTGTCATAATTTTAAAAGTAGCTTGGCACCTGAACAACCGATTGAGCACTCCACTGCAACTACACACAATACAGCTAATGATTGCTCCGTGCATAAACTAAATTTACGCTTCAATGGCAAGACATGCATTAAAGCCTTCTTACAACGCCTCGAAGAGTTATGCTTGTCTCGTGGCCTTGCAGATTCAAAGCTTTTCTGTTCTGCGGCTGAACTTTTCACTGATGAAGCGCTATGCTGGTATCGAGGAGTAAAGTCAGACGTTCACAATTGGACTGAGCTGAAGACCTTGCTTCTCGATGAATATTTACCATCTGATTATGACCATCGCTTGATGCAGGAAATTAGAAGTCGTACTCAGGGCCCCGACGAAAGCATTGTGAATTATCTCAGCATTATGCAAAATTATTTTACTCGATTATCAAAACCAATCTCTGATGATGATAAATTGAACATAGTCATGTTTAATATTAGACCATTTTATACTACTCAGCTTGCTCTAGCCCCAGTGGAATCTTGGACTGATCTAAAGAAAAAATGTAGGTTGTTAGAAGGTGCAAAGGAGCGATCGGTGCATTTCAGTGAACCTCCTAGGGTCACCACATCTTCTCTGGCTCCCGATTTGTGTTATAAAAGTAGTAATAGTAGTAGCAGCACTAGCAAGGCGCCACCAAAAGTCTCTTCAATACAGCCAGCAAATAATACACAAAATAATCTTTTTTGTGTCCGCTGTCGGAAAAATGGTCACAGCTTGAGGTATTGCAAGGCGCCTTGGGTACTTATTTGTTATCGTTGTGGAGAAAAGGGGTTCAATGCAAATAATTGTCCAAAGTGCACTTCTTCAAAACCTTCAACCGTAGAGATTCCAAAAAACGCCAAGTAGTGAACCGATGGCATAAAACAGTATATTTTTATAATAAACATTGTAATTCTGAACAGTCAAGGCAGAAATACAATGAATTCTATAATAATGTAAATAAAGCTAGTAACATACATATGCATAAAGGTAAGGTTACATCGGTTCACTCTACTACTAACGCCACCTATAATGATACCAGAGCTTATCTGAAGATTAATATTTTTGGCTTGGAATTCAGAGGATTACTAGATTCAGGATCACAGATCTCCATTGTGGGAGGGCAAGCATACAAATATTTTAAAGATTTCGCTACTTTACATAAGTCTGAGGACTTAGACTTTATAAAAACTGCAAATGGTTCTACTTCACGAGTAACTGGGTATTTATTTTTACCAGTATCGATAGAGAATAAAACTCGTGTTATTAAATTTTACGTCGTCCCTGGAGTTGCTACAGAGTTGTTATTTGGCTTAAATTTCTGGAAGGAATTTAATATTGCGCCAGATATTTTATCATTGTTAGAGGATAGTGGACATTTATATAAAAATAATAATCAGGTGTACACAGTTATGGCAGGCAGCCGTGCTTTACATGATTTTGAAACTTTATCTAAGCTTGAGCGTAGGCTGGTCAATGACGTCATAAAGCAATTTGATGACATTTCCGCAGAAAAGATAGGCCTAGGTAGGACACACTTAGTGAGCCATAAAATTGATACCGGTGACCACCCACCTATTAAGCAACGGTATTATGTAGTCTCACCCGCTAAACTGGCAGAATTAAATAAACACCTAGACCAAATGCTGAAGGATGATGTTGTGGAGCCTAGCGGCAGTGCATGGAACAACCCCGTTACTTTGGCGGTTAAATCAGATGGGTCATCACGTTTCTGCTTGGACAGCCGAAAGCTTAACGCCATATCAAAGCATGACGCTTACCCTATGCCTTATATTAGCCATATTCTGGACCAGCTCAAAAACGCTAAGTACTTATCTTCTATTGACCTTAAGTCTTCATATTACCAAGTTCCTTTGGACTCTATTGAGTCCAGAGAGAAAACTGCTTTTACTATTCCCTGCAGAGGCTTGTTTCACTTTAAGGTCATGTGCTTTGGACTTACTGCAGCTCCAGCTACGCAGCAGCGGTTGATGGACCGCCTCTTTGGGCCCGAGTTTGACAATAAGGTGTTCGTATATGTTGATGATTTAATTTTACTTACTCCTGAAGGCCCAATGGCCTTCCAGGATCACCTCCAGCTCCTACGTAGGGTAAAGGAGAGACTTAAACTAGCCAACCTTACTGTCAACATGGGTAAATGCCAGTTCTTCAGGAGACAGCTGAAATTCTTGGGTCATGTGGTTGACGAATATGGTCTGCGCACGGATCCTGACAAAATTAAGGCTATAGTAGACTTTCCTATTCCCACCTGCAGGAAAGACGTCAAACGTTTCTTGGGAACTGCATCTTATTATAGGCGTTTCATAAAAAATTTTAGTCATAGAGCTGGTCCCCTTAATGCTCTTACTTCTACCCGTAAGAGCGCGCCCCCTTTCAAATGGACGACCGAGGCAGACGAGGCGTTCAACGACCTAAAACTCGCACTGTCTACTTCTCCGGTTCTGGTATGTCCTGACTTCTCGAAAGATTTTGCTGTCCACTGTGACGCTTCTGATTTCGGGTTAGGAGGTACCTTAACCCAGGTTGTAGATGGACAAGAACATCCTGTTGCGTACTGTAGCCGTTCACTAACACCCGCTGAACGTAACTATTCCGCTACAGAGCGAGAGGCATTGGCCGTGGTACATGTCGTTGAACACTTCCGCCCTTACCTTGAAGGTGGTCGACAATTTAAAATTATTACCGATCATGCTAGTCTAAAGTGGTTTTTAAACCTTAAGAATCCGACAGGACGACTAGCGCGTTGGGGGTGTAGGCTATCGCCTTATAATTTCATTATTGAGCATCGTAGTGGATCTCAAAACGTCGTACCGGATGCACTATCACGTTCTGTACCAGTGGCAGCCGTAGACGCATTTACTTCCAGCGATGCTTGGTATAACAATATATTAAAACGTTGCACGGATAGGCCGCGCGCGTGTCCCAATTTTCAAATTATTGATGGTAGGCTTTTTAGATTTACAAAAAGCACTAACAAACTCTGTGGTGACTACCAGTGGAAAGAGGTTGTACCAAAGGAGCTTAGGGAGGATATTATTAAAAGTAACCATTCTGAACCAATTGCTGCGCACTTAGGCGTTGCAAAAACTTATAAAAGATTAAAATTACGGTATTTTTGGCCCGGTATGCATAAAGATACCGAGGAATTTATTAAAAATTGTGCCACTTGCAACTCATATAAACATAGCTCACTAGCGCCAGCTGGCTTTATGGGGGAACCCAAAGTTTGCTGTCGACCATTCCAGTGCATCAGCATTGATCTGGTTGGTCCACTGCCGATGTCTCGACAGCAAAATACATTTTTACTAGTAGTTGTGTGTTGTTTTACAAAATATTGTTTATTATTTCCTTTACGGCGTGCAACGGGCAAAGTTATAGCGCAAAGGTTAGAAGACCATGTATTTCTGGTTCACGGAATACCACAGACGGTGATGTCTGATAATGGCTCGCAATTTATAAGTCATGAGGTTCAGGCATTATATGAAAAATACAATATTCCGCAAGTACATTTGGGTCCAGTATATTGTCCACAAGTTAATACGGTGGAACGTTATAACCGCACAATAATCACTGCAGTTTCCTCGTTTGTTGAGAACGATCATAGAACGTGGGATATTAACATACATAAAATACAATTTGCCATGAACACTTCAGTAAATGAGCCTACTTCTTATACTCCTTTCATGCTAGTACACGGTAGGGAAGCTGTCACTGATGGTAGTATTTACCGTGATTTTGTAGATCTCCAAGAGTTGGTTGTGGTACCACGCGATACTCATGCGTCTAATATTGGCCACCTCGGTGACATTTTCATCAAAGTCCGAGAGTCATTGCGTAAGGCCCATGAAAGGAATATAAAATACTATAACAACAAACGCAGAGATATCTCTTTTAATGTTGGTGATTTTGTGTGGAAGCGTACGTACAAGCAGAGTTCTGCTAATAAATATTTTACTGCTAAACTTGCCCCTAAATATGAACGTTGTAAAATTATACGTAAACTGTCTCGCCTCGTCTATGAGCTCGAAGACGAGAACGGAAAATACATAGGAAAGTGGCACATAAAAGATTTTAAAAATTTAGATACTTCGAGCGACTAAATTACGTACCTAGTAACATAATACCTACTTAATTTTCATTTTTATACTCTTATGAATATAGCCATATTTTTATAAGCATTTAACATTTAAGCACCGCGGGTGCGGCGGTCACAGAATACCCACCCCGCCATTCTTCCTGGCGTCTCGTAGAACCCGAGTGTAGGATAACGCGCCATATAACATCTGGCGGCGTTTTTGCATGTGTCTGTCCCTGTCGTTTTTTATTGATTTGCCTTGATACTTAAGTTTCCATATACCTAACATCTTCAAAATTGATATTACCATTACATAAGTACATAAAGATCTAAAACACAAATATTATACGTGTCTTAGTTCATACCATTATAAATATATTATTACTACCATTATATAAAATGGATATTACTTCTTTAGTATCTGATACCAGAATTAAGGAACAAGTATGTACTTATTATAACTGTTATGTGGTTAGAGAGATGCATTTAGCACAAGATCACAAATATAAACGTGTCTTGGTCATTATTTTTATATGTATTCTACTCTAATCAACAAAATTAATTTTGAATTCCTCACAGGAGCGGTTTGCAACTCTAGAAATAAGCCTTTGCTATATTCTTATAATGGAGGAAGTTACATCTAGCTGGAAACGTAGGAAAATCAATATCGACGATCAGGGGCAACGACACATGCAACTCATTTTTTTATTATTTCCTTTTTATTGTTTTTTTTACTTATTATTTGACGATTAGAGTCAAAATGTCTGTAATAACGACATCTACCGGTGGTTGTTGACATTACTTGCTATACTCTGTTAGTGTCAAGATATACTTATTTAACAACGCCATCTCGGCGTCAGTCCTGACACTACAGTTTTTCTTTATTACTTACTTATATTTGATGGGCATAGGATATAATGCCTTTTACCTATTTATCACAGCCATATAGGTGCTAGCAGAAGTGGTTTCGCTAGATTTTGCCACCTTTTGGGTGAATATTTTTTTTAAAACCATGTAGGTGCTAGCAGCAGTAGTTTCGCGCTAGATTTTGTCACCTTATTGGTGAATGTTGTTTTTTATTACAATCTTTAACATACCATATTGATGGATTTACGTAGATTTAAGGTGCATGCATGTTAAATATTCTTTATTTACACACGTTTATATTTAAAGCTTTATGTTTTATCTTATACAAATAAATAAACTTATAAAAAAAAATGATAACGTTAGGCGTAATTGGGTACAGAGTTTATCACGAATGAATAGTTTTTAAGTACCTAATTGATTCCATTTATGATAATTCTGTTTGGTTGGTTAGGGGGTTTTGAGGCTGACGGGGCGTCAGACGAATTCCCTACGTGAATTCTATCGTGGTTGGGGGGATACTGTAACACCGTTTTTTCTTAAAATTTCATAAAACACTAATTTTGCAAAAACACTTTGGTTTCACTGTAGTTTTAACACAAATTTCACAACTAAAATCACAATTACAATAACTTTGTCAATTAATTTCACAATATCAATGTCAAGTGTCAACGTCAACGTCGTTTCACGTCACGTCAGGGACATTTGCAATTATCTTTGGTCATTATTCACTTTTTGCATAAACAAAATAAATCTCGCGTTTATCCTGGCCTTATTTACAAAGATAGTTTTTTTTCGCCCAAAATCCCGTGCTTCCATTTAGGTGGGTTGATTTTCTCAAAATTCGGAATTTGACATTTAGACCGTTTGTTTCGATCATTTCTATAGACATATTTTAATAAAATACACTTAAGCTTATAGATCATATAATTATAGTTTCGTCGAATAGAATTTGGGAAGCATTCACAGTTTGTTTATGGTTAATTTTTTCATTACGTTTCGTTTTTCAACCAAGCTTATAACTTGGGCTGGAAATACTTATAGCATATTGTAGAATTCCGATAGATCCGTACGTTGACTTGACACATCATGACACACATGCTATGAAATGAATTTGGTTTTAGGGAAGGTTCCGTCGCCAATACGACGCTTAACATTCGGTGAACGGACCTCGATTCTAGTATGCGCGTAGATGGAACGCGCCCATTTTTCACCTTAGTCTTTGAACGCGTCTATCGTCTATGTTATGATTTGTCTGTGAGACATCGACTGAAGAAATTTGTTATTGATTCGAAGATCATAAAGTATTTAAATTAATTTCAGCGAAGAAAATCCATAGGTATTTCTCTCGTTTTCCGTGTGAATTTAATTTGAAAAGAATTTACAAAATTCAGTTCTTTTTGTTTTCAGCTTGAAGAGTAAAGCTAAGAAAAAAATACTATATTTACTCGCCGGCACGCGATTCATTAAATTAAATGGATTTATTGTATCAATAAGTGCAAAAAATCAATAAGGTATCTAATTAACTTATTATATTTCATGATTTAAAGCAGATTTTGTTAATTTTATTTTTATTTGTGGGTAAATTGATTATTAAATCAAACATGTTACATTTCCAAAATTCGCCTTTTTCATCCCCTATTTCATTAAAAAACCCTGATAGTAAGCGGCATCTCAGTGGGATTAAGGCATATATTGAGTAACACTTGCGAATTTCCTGTTAAATTCTAAATTTTTACAATATTAAGTTTCACATCATACTTTGGCAAATAACTCACAAATTAAGCTGTTTTCTTTTTATTAATAGCAGTAATTATACACAAAATAGGTGCTCTCCCCTCCATATGTTTTTTTTATTAACCAACCAATAAGACAATTTGTCAATTTATTAAAAATTATGTTTTAGAATTCATTTGCTATGTTTATTACATGAAGTTCAAATGTATTGACTGGGATTCCTTCAGAACTCAGTATTAGACCCACTGACCCTAAGATCATAGGCATATTTAATTATATTTTAACCTAACACTGTACTATGAATCTCCAGGGCAGTTACCGGAGGCCGTAGGGCTCCGCTGCTTGACCTTACAGCTAGAAACCATAACAAACTAACCTAACACAAGGAGGAATTCTGTGGAATTATATATATGTAGAGAGAGAATAATCTAAGGAATTGGAATATTCGAATATACCGTGATCGCGGAAACTTAGCATCGAAGGTACGCTCTACTAACAACCGCTCCGGGGAAGGCTACTAACTTCTTTTAAAAAAAAAAAAAGGAAACCTATAACTATTTGTTGGTGTATTTTATTGCCCCTCATTGTGTAGTTTTGTACCCAATTAGTACCTGATTTTTACCTGCCGAGATTGATCAAACAAACCTGAACCATCCTGCCCTTGGCTTGTATTAATTAAACATTAAGTTAAGTGCTTTGCATTGAGGGATTTTGTTTACTTCAGTAACATTATGCATAAGTGAATTATAGTTATGTACCTACAACAATAAAACTTTTCATTTTGTATCGGACTAAAGGAATAAGTTTGTTTTTTTTCTTTCAACTTTAAGATTTCCCTATATTTCAACAATTCAGCAGGAAAAAGCACAACAACCGGAACACATCAATGCAAGCACTGCTGCTGCAGAAATAGTTAAGACGGAGTTACCCAAGCAGGCGACCCTGGTACAGAGTCTCCCTCCGGTAATTATAAACTGTTTGTTACGTGAACTCAACTCAACCATTGTCTTATTTATTTTTTAATTTTCATGTGAATTCTTTGAAATTAAAATAACTTTATTTTAATTGTTTAAAGTAAAGTTTAAATTTTTAAAATTTTAACAATTGAAATTTGTTTAAAGTGCAATATATTTTTTAACAAAGAGCTACGTACTCGTAAGTACAGTGCTCCAAAACAGCCTATTATTGAGTCTCAGTATATTATCCTTCTTTTTGGGATATACATATATAAGTAGAAATAAGATTCATGTAGGCTCAAGCTCTCACAGTTAGTAGCGTTATCTACAGTTAAAAAAAATATTATTACTTCACTTACCCACAGCTCTACAATATAAACACTAGTCTTATAAAAACACAAAAAAGCAATAAACAAATTATCACATTTACCTAATATAAGTACCACACTATCTCATCCTCAAGATAGTTTCAAGTCAGCGCAATTCATGTTGTTTTAATAAATTTCAGTCAGGATATCATTTATATCTTATCAAAATCCATCATTCACCAGGTCACAGCTACTCCATCTTTCTCCCCTTTCCTATCACATTCGTTTAGTAATTAAAAATACATACAACATCACAGTTTTATATTGAAGTTTGAAGTTGGTGCCAAAATTTAGCTAACTAAATAAATTGTTCTTATATTTTTAAGGCTTTCCAGGTAATCATTTCTTGGTACCGACCTCAATGTAAAACTGTGATGTTGTATATAGCCTTATATTATTTATGACTTTTTGGTGTTTTTGAAGTCAGTTTTATTTTTTGTAAAAATATTTTATTTCAATCTTTTTAGTAAATTTAATACATGCGTATTAGAATTCAAGGCATAACTTTAAATAAAATGTCATTCGCAATGAACAGTATTTAAAATACTATACCCTGACTCCTACCTGCTATGACTACTAAATACAAACACGTTGGACATGGACATGCCTATGAAATTTAAGGGTTTCCCTCGATTTCCATGGGATCTCATCATCAGTTTATGACATACTAGCTTCTGCCCGCGACTTCATCTGCGTGGACTTCAGAATAATTGGGTCTAAAGCTTAGCTCGTTAACAATTTTTAATCTTCCCACGGGAACTCTTTGCAAGATCATTAGGGAATATAAAGTACATGTCCTTTACCATAGCATAGGTGACAGCATACTTCAAAGCTATCTGCCCGCGGCTTAGCTCGTAAACAATTTTCTACTTAAGGAATCAGGATAAAAGGTAGCCTATATTATTTTCCATATTAAAGGCTATATGCATGCCAAATTTCATCCAAATCCGTTCAGCCGTTTTTGCGTGATTGATTAACAAACATCCAAACATCCACACTTTCACATTTATAATATTAGTAGGATAGTAGGATTGATAATGGGAACACCACGGCAGTTCACTCTTTCAATTACAAAAATAATTTTGAAAATCATTGAAAATGACAGAGTAATCGGTGAACAAACATAAAAAATTGATACAGTCGAACATTAGAATCTCCTCCTTTTTCGAATTCGGTTAAAAATAAAAACAAACGAAACAATACAATCAATAGGCTTTTTTATTATTTTTCCCAACTTATTAAAGAGATCTCCCGAAGCGAGAGTCCGGACAAACGACTTGACCTTATCAAGCGCGGATAGCGCTTCCCCCCCATTACCCTCGCATGATATATGGTGCGCGGGCGGTGGCGAATGCGACACAACTATTAGTGCATCCATCATTAGTCTCCGTCACGGCAACGCCAGCCGCGGGGCTGCATAAACATGTCCGTGGGGCACTTAGGATGTGCGTCTCCGATATACAAGAACAATTTCGACCAGTATAGAACAATGAATGAATGAATATATACTTCATTACACGAAGAACAACTTGAATAACAACAAATAAGAGACACATAAACAAAAGGTGACCTGCAGGCCAATTATGGATCTTTCATCGTATGACATGGTATAAATTTGAGAAAAAGAAGTCATGAAATGCTGCATTTCATATTACCGATCTCTGATGATATCATCACTATAGCATGATTTCAATGATGTCATCATTAAATAATGAAAAAATGATCAAAATTCTGACCGGAAATCGTATTTGTTTTGCACTATGATATCATATGATATCATTTGCAAAACCATGAGATCGGTAATAGGCCCTCTGATTACTAAATAGCAATGTCATACGTGTGCTAGGTATATGTTCATTCATTTTGATTTCTCAATATTTTTCATATTAAAACAAGGTAAAATGAATTTTTGGACCCGATTAATGTTACACGTTTTCATCAAACTATATCCAATTAAGTTGCTCATTAGAATATGCATTTGTACCTAAGTTTATCTTAGTTTTTATAGTAATTTTTATATGGCACGTTTAATTTATGTCTACGTATCATGTCGTACGTAGATGTAATATAACATCTAATTATTCGTATTTACGAAAGTAGTAAAAAATACACAAATAAACATAAATTAGTACAACGAGAAGCCAAAACAAGCCTAAAGACACATAGGTATGGTTTTTTTTCATTTAATATCTTATATAGTATAATAAAAAAAACTGACACAATTTTACTGCAGTATTAATAAACCACCTATGTAGGTTAATATAAATGCTGAAATTACATATTATGTTTACACCATGGCTAACTTTAGAAAATGTGTTGTAGTAAGACCGAAAATATTTTATTTTTATTAGTACTTAAATGTCTATTATACATAAATATTACCCGCACAATAATTGTTGCATTGTAAATACAAACAACAGATTTCATTGGTACAAGCTGGGTACAGGTAAATACTAAAACTCAAAAAAAGAACCAATTTGATGTTACAAATGACAGCTCAGTAATTATACCGTACGTTATTGCTTCGAGATGATCATTAACAATGGCGATAATGCGACACGCTGTCCGCAGAACGTGCGAGTACTGATGTTTTGATCTGGCAGCTTTATGCCAACGTAGCAAAGTCCACAATCGAGTGGCTTTCGAAAGGTGTAGTTGAGCCGACATAGGGTGTTAATTTGCTAAGACCCTGCTAATGAAAGCTGCGACTTACCGCTGACGTCCCGCCGATCCCTGCCTCGATAAACACCCAAGAATCCCGCAGGAAATTGGTGTTTTCATCCAACTCCAACTTGTTCGCGAACTGGCGATAGCATCGGTCATACCATTATGCCTTGATCGAACCAAGACTCCTTTAAATACTTCGTAATGCACACGCTAGATAGGTTCTACGGATCTTGGGAATTAATTATTTAACTATATAACTATTCATTAAAAATAATTTCTATTCTTCATTTGCGCTTACCTTACAGATATAGCTAACAGTTGATGGAACATAAAAAATTGATCGCCATAATCTACCTTTCGGTGTGCGAAATTTAAGTGGGTACGTATCGGTAATTAGAACACAAAAACTTATTTAATGTTTATATTTAGCCAAAAATATAAACCGACTACACAGATCACAAACAGTCAGAAATATAAGAATACCAACAACATCTTCTTAATATTTAGAAGTCTATGCGATCGATGATCACATCTACGTCGATGCGATCGATAATTTAAATTTGGCACCTACTTCAAAATAAAAATGTATGTTGGTCTTCTTATATTACTTTTGACTTTCATGTATTTTTGAAGTCTGTTTTTTTTGTTTTAATATTTTAAGTAATTTTAATACCAGCTCAACGAAGTAACTTAAAAGAAAACAACTAAGGATCAACACGTACCTATTGTATTTAAAAAACTTACCTCTAACTGCTAAAAGTCAAGGGTCCTTCCCCCATTAGCTCGGCCTACGACTACCAGATGCAAATACCTGAATAGCTTCAGAAAAAATTTGAAACACGTTGGACGTGCCTATAAAATTTAAGGGTTTCCTTCCATTTTCCTGGGATCTCAGCATGAGATCCCGACTTTGGTGATAATGGGACCAATCGGGAAGTATACCAACTCAAACAAAAAGCGAATTTTCCAAATCGGTTAATAATGAATAAAAGCGAAATAAAAAAGAACATACAATCGAATTTCCTCCTTCTTGCTAAGATTGTAAAAAACATGCGTCTCGGTGATAAAACATTGACGGTGTTACTAGAAACAGTTTAAACATGATACTTTTTCATTTATTTTAAAAGGATAAATAGAGACAGCATTATGTTTAATCAATGTCCAACTTGAGACAACGTAGATTTTTTTAATAACACTAAAATTCCCCAAAAATTGAAATTGAAAAATCCAAAGCTAATGAATGTCTATTGTCAAGCCTACAACAGACCAGTATCTGCTACCAAAGCTACCATCGTTTTACAATACTTACAATTGCAAAAAGTTATTTATTACAATGTAAAGCTTAAAAAAAGTATAATAAGTCAAAAATTAAACACAGTCAAACTTAAGCCTATGTCAACACCAAATTAAAACTTATCTGTGGGATAAAAATTAATAGTGTAATTCACTTTTTCCAATAACAGATTATATAATTTACTTTCAAATATGTCAATACTATCAATTTCAAAATCTTTTGGTAGGTGGAAACAAACTCAGAACAATAACTCAAGCATGTTGTTCTGAGGAAACAGATAAATGGAACCATGCGTATTATGATGCGATAATATGATGTTTAGTTAAGTATATTGTTTACTATATTGTTGACTCAAATTTAACATAATAAACCACGATTAATGCATTAGATAATGTTTCAAAAAGCATTTGTGTTTTACCAAAACAAGAAAAACATAGCCAAGCCAACTATAGCTGTTAGTCCTAAATTACTAGAATCTATTTGAGTTTTTAACTGGTCTGGTCTGGTTTGTGTACTCTGAAATCACACTCACCTTTTTCGATACGAAGAAATAATATTGTGACAATAAAAAAAGCCGTCGAAGGAAAATCAAGACACGTCCCCTCGATCGTAATACTGAGAGTGTTCGATCGATTCACGCGGCGAATCACTCCGGCTTGGAACTAATTTGATTTTAGCATATTAAGGAGGGTGGAACATCTAGATATAAGGAGCGCTTCTTGCCACCCCGCGGTAATAACGTAAATGATGTAAGGTGTGCCCTTAATATCCATCACACGCGTCCCCGTATTTGCTTATCTATGGAAACACGGAAGTGTAAAAATTGTCTGGAAGAACGGGGGCTTCAAATGCTCGCGAACACTTAAGATTATTAGTTTTTATGGAGTGACAATTCTGAATCACGCGTGAGCTGCATTACAAAAAGCAAGATAAAGGTAGTTACAATGAATTGTTTCGCTTATCAGAAATCGAAGTATGAAAATTTTTCTTCACAATCCAATTTTTATATTTGTTAATGGTAACAACTTGTTTAAAACTCGATGCGATCCCTAATACGTGTTCTTATGGACTGTATTAAGTCACTGGTCTATTCAAGATTTAGGTAAACAACCAAGTACAATGAATTTCTATAAATGTTTCTCTAATGGTACAATTTTTCGCAAACGTCATGGGGCAACGTTTGCGTTTTGTGCATGCTTACAATCTGCGTTTAGTTTTATAAAAAATACATACAAAAAATGAAATGAAACAAAAAAATAATAACAAATATAAATAACAATATTTTTTTAAAAATATTGAGAATGATAATTCTGAACACACCTACATAGTATTTCTTAAATAAAATTTACTCAACCAGAATTGTAATCAACGAGGGCAACTGATCATAATTATATAAACTGATTAAAGAAATTGCCGTTTCTCTTTTAAAAGTAAATTCAATACACTCGAATAAATAAGACAAAGTTGCGCGCGGCCGGCGCCGATCAAATATTTATCAGATCAGCTTACGCAACAAAAGCGTGGCTCGGTGGCAACAAACTCATTTAACTTTACGAATCTCCCGCTCAAAAATATTCCTCTTTAAATACCCCCCGGTTCGATTTCACTGTCCTCTCTGCTTTTTTACGATACATTTATTTTATTTATCAAAATCCACGGATTATGTAGCTCGTTATCGGATGGATACCGGGACGAATCGGATGCGAAAAAGTTGCCACAGAGTGTTCCAATTTCAAAAATGCTTCCATGGTATAGGTAGGAATTCAAAAGGTTTTAAGAAAGTTAGATATAGGTAATGGAAGAGGTACGGAAATAAATATAGGTGGAGGGGTAGATAAAGTTTGTGCGCGAATGTGCCGGCCTCCAGCTCTCAATCGGATGTCGACTACATAAATAAGTGTGAATGGAACACCTCGCTTATCTGAAGGTTTACTTTTGCGGGTGAAATGCAACAGGAGAGCGTTATCTTTTATGCTGTTTATACTTGTACGGGCCCTTTCAGATGGTTAATGAGATATCAAAAGATGTAATAAAATTTTTCGATTTTGCCGAGTGGTGGATGAAATTCTAACAAACTATAAGAGTGAAGTAGACATTTCAGCTGCTTAAAAACTATAATTTTTACATGTAAAAAATTGAACCGTAATTAATCCGTCAGTTGGATGATCAAAAAAATATTAGACACGTATTTTGTACTTTGTGAAAAGTAACAAAAATAAAGCAATTTAAAACATACCTATCGTTGATAATTTTTTGATCGTGTAAAAAAAGAAACCTAGATTTTAATAACCCAGATAAATAGATAGAAACACTTTATTTTGCACAATAAATAACAGATACTTGGACAGAATACATACGCAGACAACAAAATAGACGGCCTTATCGCCGTAGGCGTTTTCTACCAGGCAACCTTATGTGTACATGTGGGATATTTTAAAAAAGTCTTCTTCAATATTGCCTCTGTAAACTCTATTGTCGTTGATCTCTACCAGGTAATTACAATTACACTTAGTGGATTTAATATTATGATTTTCATTAATTTTTCGTAGTAAACAAGCAATAACAAATATCTTGCTTAAACATAACGTTGTTTTAGATAAACTTCCTATCTAAGTCCAACCCAACAGCCCCTGACCCAATACCCGTGAGTATTCGTATTTAGTGAGACATTTAAGCAATTCATCTAAAACGGTTTTCTCGTGGGTTGTTTATTGAACCGCGAAGCATTTGTAATCGTTTAATACCCCCAATTCTTTATCAAGCGCTGGGGGACTGTATTTGCCGGATTCGCCCCCTACCGGTGCTAATGTACAACTTGATGAAATCTCTCCGATCATCTAAGCGTTCGCTAGTTTCGTTGTATTAAGCGTTGCCTTTCATTTCATATTTATATTAATAAAAACTTAATTGTATATTTATTTTCGAAGTTATACGATTTTACCTTAATGCTGTTTAACTTTTAGAGCGATGTTATACCATCAGCATTTCATCAGTCTTACCTATCAGTATGATTATATGATTGACGTCAGACTGATCGTGTAACCCAGTGACTCACGAACTACTGATGAATTTTCGCTAGTCCAGCGGAGACTGATGCAAGACTGATGGATCAAACTGATGAAATACTAATGATGGTGTAACCAGAGGCTTACGGTTTCTATTTTGACAGCAATAAAAAATATCAATATTTATCAATTTTGTAAGAAATATTTCGACCTTAAATTCAGTCTAGTTCATTGTGCTCCTCAGCTTCCTTCTGAAACTTTCCAAAATGTAATCTTTAAAACGTCAGTACTGTCAATGACCTTGATCGTAACGCATTAATCAATTGAGTGTGATGAAGAGCAAATGATGGGGCATTTAGCAAGAAAATACTCACCGGTAAATATATATATATGAATGAATGAATATGAAAAATATAAAACAACCACCACCTCAAATATTGTTTACTTTATATAGTTATGTGAAAATATATAAAGTTTTATGAAAATATATTACACCACATACATGACTTGAACTGAATTTCGTATAATATGTTCAAAGGAAAACTGTTTCTTCTCTAGTGATTTATGTATTTGACATAACTAAGGAGACTTTAGGGTCTTTCTCTAATTTATTTACATGGTGAGCAGCTTGCGAGTGATGCCTCTGGTATTTCAGCCGTCTTTAGAATGTGGTGATCGCTTGGTATTAGGCGACCGCCATATTTGTTTGCTAGGTAACATCAAAAAACTAGTCTTGAATCCTTAAATTTAATTTACGTGATTTATTGTATGAAAAGCAAACGTCATTATGACCATTACAAATATGGTAATTTTGCCTTAAGCTTAGACAATAATGCTTTTCACTTCCTCAAGTATTCGGTTAAACATAATAGATGGATGCAATATCCAAAACAACTGAAAAAGATATAAAAATATTCCATTAATTACACTATGAATTCTTGAGTTAAGTATATGTAAATACGGCAAACACTGCATTACCACGCGTTCCATCAATTGAAATGTCTGAACGAACAATCCCAAGGACTAAAATAAGACGCAGCAATACAAACTAAGTCACGCGCGGTAATGACGTCATTTGCTTATCAGCTGACCATTACCGAAAATCGAAGGCTACATTACGCACCGTCCGAAAACTGGTAACTGTAGCCGAGCCCAATAAAACCGTTATCGAACTGCTCCCATTCAAACTGCCAATTTTCACTTAAAAGAGACATAAATTCCGGCCATTTAAAAAAATAAAAACACTCCTCTCTTATCGTGTTCGATTTTTAAATAACGGTGGGCCATTGGAGTCGAGGACAAGGTTTTGTCCCTCGCCCCCGTCTCGGGAGGAATTTCTTTTCGGCAATTTAAAGGCGAGCAGATAATAAAAGGGCTCTAACTGCTTCGATCGCGCCCTAATGAAAAGTCGAAAACTCAGCGTTTCAGTATCAATATTTATTTTATGTCATATATTAGGTATGTGATTTTCATAAAAAAAATATTAAATTTAATTTACGCATCAGTAAGTACTCACGTATGTCACAATATATTGTATTTAAATTATAAAACAATGTTAAAGTTAGAAATGTATCAATTTACCCACATACCAGTTATCAAGCTATCAATCAAAATGTTGCGTACTTATTTGTATCTAATATTACTTAGAGATGAGTTTTAAAAAATAATAATTGGAAAATTACCAACACATTGCAAATACAAGAAATAAGAACACAGATTTCTGGTTCTTATTTAATTATAGGCATGAATTTTTGCCCGAGACTTCGTCTGCGTGGAAATCCTTCTCCCCCCCCCCCCCCTTTTACACCCTTAAGGAATGATTTCGGGGATAAAACTATTCTTTATCCTTCCCCACAGCTCAAACTATCCCCATACCAAATTTCATCTAAATCGGTTCAGCGGTTATTGATTCCCCATACAAACGTCCATCCCCCTTTTTCCCCATTTAAGGGATGATTTCTGCGATAAAAGCTATCCTATGTCCTTTCCTGGGACTCAAACTATGTCTATACCAAATTTCATCTAAATCGGTTTAGTAGTTTTAGCGTGAAAGCGCGACAGACAGACAAACAGAGTTACTTTCGCATTTATAACAATAGTATGGATTTGCCAGACTCGTTAAAAAATCACAAATTTAGAACATTATTAAAATATTGGCTTGCTGAAAGATCTATAGTACTCGAGAATATTTAAATTATAAATAGACTAGCTGCCCGCCCCGGTCTCGCTCGGGTATACTAAAAACCTTTTGACAGTACAACAATGTAAAAAACCATAGATTTGAAATAACATGAATGTTAATCTGTCAATTTCCTCACTTTTTATGTGAACATTTTTAAATTCATAATTTTACTTTCTGTATAATTCTTTAAATATTTTCTTTTACACAAACCTTATCCTGACAATTACGAATACAACAAAATAAAAACTAACCAATTTGGTGCAGTCGTTTTGAAGTTATGAGCGTACATACATTTCATTTTTATTTAATCATCACATATGATAATAAGACTTACTATTTGTAATTCTTTTGCTGATTTGAAATGGTTCTGTATCTTATTATAATCTTGTGCATAGATCCGTGAAGATAGATTTTCGGTGTTTCTCGTTTGTATGCGATGTGATCTACATTACGTAGGTAGGTACCTACCTGAATGTCATGCACAATAAAGGAAAAAGAATATTTAAGAAACAACGTTACGGTATGTGAATTGCTTTCTATACAAGGTGAAAGGAGAGGTGCAACATTGATAGCCAAAGATGATCCCAAACCGCTAGCACTTGACCCACTTAGGGTGCACTGAGCGCAAATCGAAAATCGATGTGGCAACGACCTCGCGAGCTTACAGCCTCAACCTCATGCGCCGGCTCGCGCTACACTCATTAAAGTCTATTCAAGATAAGGTTTCGGTGACAGGTCAAAGGTTTCCGTTTCATGCATACTAGTTGCCAGGATTAAAAATATTATGTTTTAAAAAATTACATCTCCATCGGTTATTTTTATCAACAATGCAATAATTAATTGCACATTAAATAGAAACATGAATATCAGTCCAGTTAAATATTATAATTATTAATAATTCTGAAAAAATATTTGTTCAATTAAGTATGTAATTGAATCGTGAATCGGAACTTATACTTTACACAAATATTTTATTTGCAAACCTTAAACAAATATTTTTTTCAGAATTAAGTATACTTTTATTTAACTGAACTGATATTCTTGTTTTTATTTAATGTAGAATTATTTATTGCATTTTTGATAAAAAATAACCAAAAGAGATAAGTTATATTGAAATGAAACGGAAAAGATCGACCTGTCAGGGTCGTAGCAATTTTGTTGTCTCTACATACTTCGTACTTGATAATGTCGGCTGAAGGCCTTTGTAGCCATGGCCGGTAAAACCTTTGGAAAACAAATCGTACTTGATGAAATGAATGAATGATTTTGAATACTTTCCATTTGGAGATGGATCTTCGACCGTGGAGAAGTGGAGATCAAGTTAAAACTCGGTTTTAGAAAACCTCTATTGAATAAAACCTGCTGATACATTAATAAGCTTAAGAAATTTTGAAATTGCTTACAGAAGACGAAAGCCACATTTTGCATATTTTTCTTTATATTAATAGGTAGGTACCTAATTATAATAATAGTTATTTACTAAGATATCTAAAAATAATAGTTTATAATTATCTGTTAATTTAACAGTGTTATTAATATCGATTTCCAAGCCATATTAAGGAAATCTAGAATTTTTTATTTAGTTCTCAGGGTTGAAAAATTATTGTTAATAGTAAGTACCTAATTTATGATCAATTTAATATATAAGATTCTCAATGTTTCTACAAGTCACGAAAGCTCAAGCATTGCTTTCAATTAGCATCATCATCATCATCATTTCAGCCAAGAGACGCCCACTGCTGGACATAGGCCTCCCCCAGGGATCTCCAAACCGATCGGTCCTGCGCCTTCCGCATTAATTAGCATTTCGTACATAGCGTTCAATTAGCATAGACTACTACAAATAAACAGATCTACCAAAATATTAATATTATACTTGTTACAATTTCTAGTATGGAACTACTATCAATGGTACAATACATGGCTACTTTCATGTATGTACTCCTTATTTACAAATTCCATGCCATTAAATGGAGACAGCGGCGAAATGTATATTGAGTATTTTTATTTGTGACATATGTCTATGTCTGTATAGAAGTAACAATAATTTGGTCGGTGCGTTCGTCCGAGACACGGCATCGTTTTTTCCTCCACGGGTTATTCCCCCCGGCCACGTGGTGGTTGCCACTAATTGCTCAGCTGTGCCGCCCCGCGCCAAATGTGAGTTTTCCACTCAGACAAATAAAAATAATATTCATTTCATTACATAAGGATATCGAGTGGTCACTATTGTAGTTTTTAAATTGGAATAGCGTTGGAATTTATTTCACCTTGTTGCTAACACCACTGATTTGTAGAACCTTTTTTACAAGCTTAATAATATTTCCTTTTATTATTTTGTAGTTCTTGGTTTCGTCTATATTTTAATTCTTGTCGGAATACGGTTCTAATGCAGTAGCCCTCTCTAGGTTCATTCTAGTTAGCTATTATTTTAGTACGTTGAACCAACACATCTGTAACGCACCGATTAAAAATTATTGGAACTTAATTGAAACAAGATTTAAAGCAAGGAAGCACGTTGGTTGGTTGCGATTAGTTTTATAATGTAGCATGTAATCCAAAAAAATCAAAACAATTCAATTTTAATCCGCTATATTTCATTCACCTTATCCATGCATCCAATAAGTTTAAAATACACGTACCCTACGCCCTTCAGCAACTTACCGTAGAACGATCGCGAAACTAGGCGCCATATTGAGATTGTTTCAACGGCAGAATTATGTACACCGCCACATGTCCTTTGGAGCCAGGGAACTTGCATTCGAATTCCTGTATGGAGTAGAAATACGGCTTTATAGGAGTAAAATCATACTTTCTCCACGAGGCGCGGGGGATAGCGGTACTAATGACCGCGCGGGGAGAGGCACCTATACTTACCTACCCACGGCTACGTATACCGTCACGACAACCACACTCAGGGCTGCCACTGCACTGTCCGTATTTTAACAGTAAATGACGCCAGCGCTGTCTTTTGAGAATAAAGTTAAGTACAATTTTAAAACTTCAATAAAAAAGGGAGTTCACTGAATTGTTACAGCTTAGGGATAAAGTAATTGAATATGATTACTTAACAACACATTGTAATATATTGCTGGGACAGATATTTTTTTACTATCAAACAGTAGTTACATATATATGAAGGTGTTCAAATCAATAACATTTGACAGCCCTACCCGTACTTTATATTGCGTTTAGCAGGATGCCTACTCACACTCTCAACTTATACTCGTACACAGACAAAAGTGGATTGTTTTTTTAGTTATGATTCCGACGTGCACTATTTTCTTACGGATAGCTTGGTTTTTGAGATGCGAGAGGTGTAATTTAAGTCTATGAATTATAGATAGATGTATTCTTTAAATAAGCAGGTTGGTATTACTCCAACTTTCGTTATTTTTATTAGTGTTCTTATAAATCTAAAAAATGTTTCAGCGTACCTTTAGAAGGTCTATAAAAGACGTTAATATTCAATAACCTTAAAAATTAGGGGATGCTCTGAACGTAAATACAAAACAATTCTACAAAATAAAAGAAAAGATAATTATAACAATCGAAACACCTGTTTCTTGTAACAATACCAAAATTTGGCGATCATTGCAAAATAAATCAAATAAAAAAAATCGGTATCCCAGAGGAGCTACTGTACTACACTCTCGACGTCATATTCACAGCTACATAGAGCCATCCGGGTTGCAATTAAAAAAGCTGTCAACGTTTCAGCAAGTCACGGTTTCGTTTGCATGTGTTACGGCGAAACTAAAACCTGCTTAGTCACGGGCCTCTGTCAAATCTCGATGGACAGCCGGCAAGGTGCCCGCCATGTGACTTTATTCATGTTAGGCAATTCACAAGTTATATGATAACATGATTCCTTTATTGAACCATGTTATCTGTTTTTTATGTCTTGCTTATTAGAAGTTTTCATCTTTCAGTCCAAATATTAATTTTTTTTTTCAACTCTTGTTTCTCAATACACTAAATTCGATTCTTATGACAATCAGGGAAGAATCGTTCGAAACCACAGTTTAAAAAATTCTGGAATTTATGTATAAAAAGTGTCACCCTTTAGAAAAAGTATTTGATTTGAGTTTTCGTTTTTACGCATGGTAAAATATCAGGACCATTGTAACATTCATTAATTTTGGCAATCGATAAAAAACTTTCTATGTACATTGTATGATTATATTTTATTATTACGTATATTTGAAACTTACAGTTTTAGGTAGTTAATTTTGTTTTATATCAAATGAGAATGTAATTGAAAAATCTATAAAAATTATAAAATTAGGTACAGTGAGTTTGTTGAAGCTTAATGATGTTTTTACATGAAGCCTAATTTTTTATTCCGGAGCTGACCATGTAAGCCACGATTCTGGTCGTCGAGGTGATTAAAAGGTAGGAACAGAATAAGGATTTGTTGACAGACACTTCATACATACTAATAAAAACATAGGTATGTCCAAAAAAAGATAAAATTTGATATGTTTTGTTACTGATAAAGTAAATTTTGCCATAAATATACAAGAGAATTGAAAATAATATAAAAAATGTGAGAAAAAAATTTAAAAGGCCAGAGAAAAATACCTACCTATAAATAATTCAGTACTATAAATACCTTTGTCAACACACTTGCTCGTAAAGTGTATCTAATTTGACCGGTTTTAGATACATAAAGCAACGCCGAGGCACGCATCGTAGAGTCCGGCAATGCTGCACTTGCCGGCCGCGGCAGTAATGTACTATATTTTTTAAAAGCTAGAGGTAATATAAAAGACATCAACGAAGTACATTATTTTTCAAACGATTATTTTCATACTATTATTTAGCTTTGTCTACACAATAAAAATAATGTATGTTATTTAATTCAAAAATTCAGTTTATTAAGTATTTTTTCCTCACAAGTGTGTTGAAAATCATCGTACGATATACGTGCGTATATTGGTTATACACACTCGGCTCTATTATGCCCTCGCCTTCAGCTCGGGCTGTAATTCCGCATCGTGAGTTATGACCACCATACCGCACTTATATCGTAATGTACTATTATATCAGACTTTTTTACAAAGAGTTATTCGGTAGTAACTCTTCTGCGCGAGCACCTCTACCTTGCCTACTACCTTTTTCAGACGCAAAGCAGCGTGTGAAAAAGGTGTGCTTGCGTTGCTGTGTTCCAATTTGAAGGGTAAGCCGGCAGTAAAATTCTGGGTGGATATTGTGATTTTAACATCTTACGTCACCCACCAGTTGGTAATACACTATACACAGTAGTATTTGTTAGGGGTTGCAATTTGCGAAAAATGCAGGAACTTATGTAGGTGATTATAACCACTTACCATCATGAAGGTAATGGCAGTTGTAACTAATCTGTGTTATTGAGAAGAATCAACGATTCAGTGATAATAAATCTAACAAAAAAGATGCATATATAAAAATCATTGTGTGGTTTTAAGGAACCACGATGCAAGTGAAACTTATTTTCGCATTGAATGCATTTAACTGAAAATTTTTGGAAAATAATTCGATTTAGGGTATTAAAATCGCGTTTTTAACTTAAATCGTTTCCTTCTGAAAGAAAATTATCAATAAAAAACTACTAATTAATAAAAACAAAAGTAAAAAAATAAACAAAAATGCAATAAAAAATAAACAAAATAATAAAAAACAAATTTACGAAAAAAATACACTAGGATCGTCCCACTGTAACACAGATTTAAAAAGTCAAAGATCTAACGCATAGACTAATCCAGCAGGCCTGTTACCGATCTCATGGTTTTCAAATGATATCATTATGGAATCATAGTGCAAAATTAATAATAAGATAACCGGTCAGATTTTTGATCATCTGTTCATTATTCATGATGAGATCATTGAAATTATGCCACAGTGATGATATCATTCGAGATGGGTTATACCAAATGAAGCATTTCATGACTTCTTTATCTCAAAATTTATACCGTCATACGATGAAAGATCCATAATTAGGCCTGCTGACCTATATGAACTAATTAAATTAAAGATCTCATGTTTTTGTGTAATGTGACATGCGATAGATGGACGAAAAAATATGAAAAAAAAACACTTTAAAAGCTGGAGTCAAGGAGTTTAATTTGCGACCCATTTGAAGTTGAATATCGTAAAGAAATATGGAACACCAAAGAACTACGAATGTTGCTATAGCGACTTTGCATACACTGTTTACACATACTCGTAACTAGGCATCATTTGACATATCTATTGGAGTTTTCGACCTCGACTTTAATCATGAATTCATACATTTAAAAATGACATTAAATCACGACTACTCAAGATAGGGTACTATACAGTTAAAGATTATTTGGATGATAAAACTGTTTGGACATGAAGTCAGCTCCACACCTGATAATTTCTTTTAATTCATATGTAAATAAAGTCTGATGTTGCCTAAATCTACAATGTGAACTAACACATCTATTTGTAATGGAAGTTGAGCTCAAACATTGCTTTTAGGTCAGCTTCCAATTGACGACTCTCTATCAATACAGGGAGAAAAAAGTGGCCTTTGCTGGTTTTCTTGCTGGTTTTTTCCAGTACAAGGTCTCCCGCCGTAGACCTTGGCGTAGTTTCTTTGACGTGCAAAAGTGAATATGTAATAATCCAATTTGAATAAACGATATTGAATTGAATGCTTCGTCAGTATCTAACAATATGTCAAAGAAATCCCGGGTTGGGAATTAAACTAAACCGTTTTTAGAAAGGTAACATAAACATTAAATGGGATAAAAAAATTCAACAAACCGAAAAATTTCGTCGTCCATGGAAACATATCATCAGTTATTGCAAGTCTGTAACTATAAAACATACAAAGATCTGTTCTTAGGAACCAATGTCATCGATTTTAGTGACAAGAAAAACTGCATACATGGATTTAATAAAACTTGTACAGGAACAGTACGTCGACGAACTTAATATTACTACATTTTTTTCTCAAAAGTGAATAATATGCAAATATGCGATATCCAAATTGTTATTGGACCAACGCATCATCCATCAGCCGCGCGCGGCAGTCAGTGGGGTGAAACATCGCGTTAGAGCAAAACGCACATATTGCCCCACAGTGAGAGGAAGCGGGATAGAAAAACTTAGAATTTGCATAATCTGTTAGAGCACTTTATCATAGAACCACGTGGCAGTGACTAGTGCAGTGGCGGATTAAGAGGAGCGAGATTAAAAAGGCCCTAGTGAGTGGACGCCGTTCTTATCTTCCCATAATCTGGAGACTACTCATAGTACTTGCAATGTACAATTTGTAATATGCCTCGAAGAAAAGTATGAGCTTTATAAATTTTGAATATAGCGAAAACTCAACAAAAGTTCAGGTTATGTTTTACATCGTCACGTCATACAGATTTATTTATTTGCCAATTTTTGCACTCGTAATCAAACATACACAAACAATACAGAAAACAAAATGTCGAAAAGTAACTCATATTTTACCAATAAAATTTCATCCAGCAAACCCCGCAATGAGCATAATTCCTCACTGCGGGGTCTGCTAGCAAATACCTAAATAATAAAGAAAAATATAATGATAATATAATCTTATATATAAAAAAAAATCTCGTATCCAGTGTTTGTTATCCAACTCCTCCGAAACGGCTTGACCAATTTTTAAGGATTTTTTTGTGTATTTAATAGCTATTTTTGTACCCCTATAGATGATAAGGATGACCCTCTCCAGATTTTTTTTACAATTATTATAGCGAAACGTAGTTTGCGGGCACAGCTAGTATTATTAAAAAATCACTTAAACACGTTACAGATCTTTTCGTAGCATTGTAGATTATTGATAAGATTTTTGAAAAATTCACACATTAATAGGAAATGGAATGCATGCAAATATTGAAATAAGTGATTTCTAATGAGAAGTGAAATAAAAAACCTTTAAGCGTTGAACTAAATTATGTTTTCGGAGTATTCGATAAAGGGAAAGAATATAACTCGAAAGTTTGCACTAGTTTGACAAATCCAATAGCATCATCTGATTCCCAACTGCCTTTAAATAATATCAAGTTTTATATTCAAATCAACAATAAGAACACCAAAACCTAATCTCAAATCTTACCAAGGCTATTCGATAGTGACCGCTGCCCACCTTGAATGGTAAAATCCCAGCCCAAATAAAACTAAAAGAAACATTCAAATTCAAAGGTTGCGTCCAAATCAAACCAACACAATTGGTGATCCAACTTTTATGAAATGATAAATACCGCACCGCCGCCGGTCGGCGCGATCTTCAAAAAAACGCTTAACTTGTCCCCGTACAAAAGGAAAAAGCCTTCGCCTTCCGTTCGGCCGGAGCCAAAGAAAAAATGTTCGCGAGGGATCCGGGGCCTTCCATTTATCATATTCCATATTCATTTATTCGTCAAGTTCTGGATTCATTTATTCGTCATGTCTTGATTTCGTCTCATTTATTATTAAAAATGAACTGTCCGGAGCAGAACGGAACACGACTTCGGCCTGGCACTGCCACTGTTTCAATCTTAGAATAATTTCATACTGAATTAGGTCAGGTTTTGTCTTTGGTCTCGGTCAAGCTAATGATCCTCGTATAATCTAAAATAGTCACGATAAGTTTATACTAATTCATTTCCATGTACAGTCAATAATTAAAATGACGGTAAAAAGTGGCGAGTAACTAAACTCCTTTCATATCATACACTGAAAAACAAAAATGATTCAACTCAGCATTAGCAGGGAAATCGTGTGTTTCATTTGAAAAATCTCATATATTACTTCATTGGATTTTTAAAATTATTCTAATGAACTTTGCCTGCCAATGTGTAACACTTAAGTTGCAAAAAAACTTCAGACTTAAGTAGCTGTAACCAACCTTAAGTCTGAAGTTTTTTTGGGCAGGGCAATAGGGCTCCCGCCAAAATGAACTGTCAAATCTACCTTAAACAATTGGTGGCATCCAATGGCTCCTTGCTGTCACAGCGGCATTGTTCAGCAGTTACCGTGTCAGGAGGTCAGCGGTTGGGTCGGTATCTGCGATCTCGGACTGGCCGGCTGATGGATGGTGGGCTATCGGGGTCGCTGTAATTCACTCCATGAACCTTGTAACTCGTGCTAGTGTGTTATTTCATGTGTGATAACATTTTTTATTGCAAAAATATATAATATTTTCATTTTTAATTTTTAATATATTTAAAAGTCTCCTGCCACAGTGTTTGTATCCAAACTCCTCCGAAACGGCTTGACCGATTTTTATGAATTTTTTTGTGTATATTCGGTAAGTCTGAAAATAGGTCGTTAATATTTTTCTATACCCTTAAGTGTTTTTTTTTGAAAATGATTATGGCGAAACATGGTTTCATTCTAAAGTGAAAACTTGTAACACTATATCTACCAGAGGAACACTCAGTACTCGAGTTACCTCTGCAGTACTGAGTTACCTTCGCAGTTACCTCTATCTTACCTTTTTCTGACGACAGGCAGTGAAATTCCTGGGTAATGTGATTTGAGACCTTATATAACAAGTTAGCAATGTACATTCGGATCCATAAAGAGGCTATCGATGTCTTACATTTGCCACATCTACCTTCTATAAGTGACTGTACCCACTCACCGTCAGGTCTATCCCCTATTTATATATGGGTCAAAATCGCTGTATTTTAATTATTTTTTGTGTACAATTGCCTTAGTGCTTTTTTTACCAGCAGTGGGCATCTCTCGACTGGTATGATGGTATAAAGGAGTTTGCCCAAAAAACATAACTATTTGCACTGTGTGCGTTAACAAAACAAAAACCTTTATTTTTTCATTCTAATCTACATACATGAAAAGAACTTTCGAAGCCTGGGTTTTAAGTGCATAATTATCAGTAATTCTATTGATTTATTGCTTTACGTTTAGTCAACTTCCATCTTATCTATAGATTATTGTTTATAAAAGTTTAAGGGAAATGAACTTATGCAGCCGTATGCTTAGCATCGAATCTTTTATTAGATAAAAATATGGCCATCAAGTAGACATTTTAATAAAAAATTACGTGATAAGTGCACAAAAAATGGTATATTTATTATTGAAAACGCATCAGAAACGTCGCGATTTTATACATTTAGTATAGTTAGAAACACATTATTGAAGTTTGCATCGTTAACGCGACATATTGTGGTAACTGACGCGTCATAGCACAAAACCGTATTGTATTTCTGGCTTTGGAAATAAACTCATCCTACGATATCTTATGTTTGCGTGTAATTGTATAAGTGTTCTGTTTTTAAACAAATTCAAGAATCTTGATATTATAATGCGTTGCATACGTGGCGTAAGTAGGCTCTGTTAAGGGCGATTTGTGTACCAAAGGGGATGAATTTAGCACATATTTGATTTATGATAATTAATAGTGGTATCTATAAGATCTCTTTTACTCTTGCCTAAGTTCAACATTAAGTATTGATTATCTAGATACTCTGACGTGCGGTCAAAATCGCCACTTACACTTAAATGCACACTTAGGTATACCGACATCAACTGCTCTTTTTTAGAGTGAACGCACACGACCGACTATCGGTGACCGATTTTTTAACGGTGAAAAATTAAACATTCAGTACAAGTTTATTTTTTAATTACCAAAAAAAGTGGTATGGTTGTTCAGACAAGCTAACTGAACAACTTTCACTATGGGACCAACTTTGAAATCACAATAAAATCAGCTGTTCCATACAAATGTTCAACATTCACTGAACCTAGATATATGGAACAGCTGAATTTTTTTCGATTTTAAAGTTGGTCCCATAGTGAAAGTTGTTCAGTTTGATTGTCTGAACAAACACACAATTTTTTTTTGTAATTAATAAATAACTTTGTAGAGTTCTACGTTGCAACGCACACGAACTACAAAAAGTCGCCCACCGACAAAGTGATAAACGTATGTGTTGTCGGTCGGAAAAATCGGGCCGATTATCGGGCCTACAAAAAGTCAGTCGTGTGTGCTCACCGTTAATCTGAGTCTGAGTGTGGCAAAATACTTTCAATTAGATGATTCTGATCTATTTAGCGTAACCCTGCAATTGCATAGAATTGTTGGCAGTTTGAGCATAACCTCTGATGCCTTCCCGAAATAAGAAAATAAAATAAAAGTCTGCATTTGCGCTGAATCTTTGGTTTACTTCCGTGTGTATTTTTTCATGCAATTTCTAAATGGCGAATTTTAGTTCTTTTGTTATTTATGTTGTTTTTGTTATTTATGTGAGAGAACTGGATTATTTAAATATGCTGTATCACAGCATTTGATTACTTAATGCCGAAAGTTGTTTTGTATTTCGAGTTTATGGATTTTAATACTTATGAGGAACAATTTTCTACCACACAATAGGAATATTATTTCATGACATTAATTTTATGCCTATAATAAGAGAGCCTTCCGATATCTTTTATTAACATACTACATACTCGTTCGTACGGAAAACCATCGATAACTATGGCATATCTAATACAGATATACTAGCCCAAACATATGTTTCACTGCTTCCTTGGTAGATCAATTACGGACGTACTCGTATATAGGTTGACATACTGTTTTGCAAATTTTAAAGTTAATAAAGTTATTAATAAATTAGAATAGTGAACAAACCGGATGCTTTACAGTAACTCCAGATATTCGCTAACATGGCTCATACTATATCATTAATTAAGATCCCTTCTCTCAACCAGTAATGTTAAAGAAAAATAAAATTAATACCGTGTACGAATCAACAATATTGTTGCGTTGCGCGTTGCTTTGTCCGGCTCCGGCAGGCGGTCACGGGATTATCTCACGTGATAGATGACGGGACGGTGACGTGACGACGACGCGCCGACACCGCTCTATTAACGCGGCGGGGCCCCGCTACCGTTCGCCCTATTGATTGTCTGAATCCATAATTGCTTTATTGATTTTATTCGGACTATTTCTAACTGATTAGGATCAGTAGCCGCTAATTGTCTTTTCAGTCCATGCTTTTTAGATTATGTCAATTCGTTTTTTAATTTCTTTAGTGGGTTAGCCTATCTATACCTGATCAATGACAAAAAAACAGGTGTAACGCCACTTTATTTAGTCTCAAGTTGCAGGTATTGAATAGAGTATGAAGGACTACTAGGATCTTATCATGTGTTGGACGAACGCTTACGATCCCTTGTACTTCGATCCCTTGAAAAGAACCTTTTATGCTTATCATGGGTAGATGATAGTGATATTCCAGCTCCCAGCTCTAATACTTTAATTGTTGTATCGGTATAGAAGTCTAAACTATTAGTCGCTGTTATCATCTAAACTACATCACCCTACTGCTTGGCAAAGACCGTCCCCAAAATTTGCGGACTAGGCCACCACTCTAGCCTTTTTCTTCGAGGGGAATACGTAACCGCACCGTACTCGCCGTTGGCTAGACGACGAGCATGTGTGGGGCTCTTCCGGCAGAGTGTCGAGCCTACCCACTAAACCTCACGGTGTTCTCCCTGCCCTGATGGGCGGGCGCGATAGTGTCCACACTATGACTACTATCTCCCTATCCTGAGAACAAAAGGGCAATTCCCAGACAGAGGGCCTTACGGCGGCGTATACTGGGGGCCAGCCGCTTTCATCCGTCTGCGGTGGATGAGAGCGGCTCCTCCCGCTCCCTCTCCGCGGCCTCTTTCTGCGATATGATGTCCTCGCAGAAGGAGGCGACAGCCCCCCACTCCGCCTAGCCGCGGAGTATGGCCACGACCATACTCAGCAGCGAGAGGTCTTCGCCTTGCGCAGCTTTGAGTGTGCTGCGCTGGTGTCACCAGTCCGGGCAGACCAACAGGGCCACCACTCTTAGGTCAGAGTGGTGGCGTATTGGTGGTGAGCCCCAGAATCTATTTTATTGAACAACTAAGTTGGCAAACAAGATGGCTGCCCAACAGATGGCGAGCGACTACAGTCACCTGAAGTACATGTGGTTCCTGTAAGATTTGCGTATTTACAACCCCTACAACGACCACGATGTACGTTGCTAACTTGTGATAAAGTAATAAGTCACAGTACTCAGAAATTTTATCCGTCTTACCGTTCAAACCGGTAACACGGCTATGCGTAATACAGCTTAGCAGCAGAAATAGGTAAGTGCCCGCGCAGATGACTCTGGTATTGTTGAGTCTCCATCTGTCCCCGTAGCATAACCACTAAAACACGACAAGCTGCATTATGATATCGTGTTTAGTACGTTTTAACACATTTTGACAGTTCGCTTTATCATAATGTGTTTTAGTGGTCATGCTACGGGGGCTGGTAAAGCCTCGTTCTTTGATCGGCAGGCTGAGAGTATTTGCCCGGCTTGGCGACGCCAGCGCAGTGAACTCAACGCTGCGCTGGGAGGCGGAAATCTCTCGCTGCCGAGCATGGTCGTGGCCATGCTCCGTGGTGAGGCGGAATGGGAGGCTGTCGCCTCCTTCTGCGAGGACGTAATCTCGCAGAAGGAGGCCGCGGAGAGGGAGTGGGAGGCAGATCCTCAAGCCGCTCCCATCCGCCGCAGACGGATAGGCAGGCGAAGACGGGCATTCGCACAAGCGATGCCCGTCTAATGACCCTGCCGTGGAGGCCTGCGTGCACGGTTGGCCCCGTGCACGCCGCCGTAAGGCCCTCCGTCTGGGGATTGCCCTGGTGTTCTCGGGCAATCCCCCCTTGGCGATAGCCCGACCAGTTGGTCGGGCTTGCCCGGGCGCGTGGGTAGTGGAGTCGCAGTGTGGACCTTACCTAGCGCGCCCATAAGGGCAGGGAGAACACCGGGGGGTTTTAGTGGGTAGGCCTGGTATTCTCCCAGGAGAGCCCCACACACGCCCGCCGTCTAGCCCACGGCGGGTACGGCGCGGTTACGCATTTCCCCCCGAGAAAAAAAAAAAAAAAGGCTGAGAGTATTTAGCCTAAATGCTCTGAGTCGGCAGGCTGTGAAGTTAGGTTGAGTCTCATATGAGGTTGAGACTATTAAAGTACTAAAATATAGAAAAAGTCATCTTAATATGTAACAGCGTTGACATTTTACTAAAAAAGAATTGAATATTCAGAATACAAAGTGGACTGTTTACTCCAAGGGGCAAATATGAATAGTATATAATAGATACAAAAAAATGGGCCTTCAAAAACTGTATCCTTGAAGACATATTAATTGGTAGGTATATCTTTATATATGTTTAAAGGAATACTAAATTATTCAATGACAATCAATTATTCCACAAAAGTAACACATATATCCAAATCATAATCTAAATTCGCAAACGACCATGCGAATTCTGTAATGCCAAGGTGACTTATAAACTTCGCAAAAGTCGCGGGCCGTACGTGAAGCCCCGGTGAAATATTATATGATCCATTTGTAGGCAATCTCGACAATAAAACGATGTTGGCCTTTGTGTCGGCTGTCGGCGGTCGTAATAGGCCCATTTCGCAGACATAACAAATGAAGGCGTATTACGGGGACTACATGCGTACTGACCACCATACCCTCGTAGTTGCATTGTGATTTGTGATGTGATACTTTTATTTCGTAATTCTTAAGGTTCAGAGCATTTTAGCTTTGGTTCATAGTTCATTTAGATATTATTAGCTCTTCACTCAAGAGGACTGTAAAGTGCCATATCATGGCTCGAGTATGCACTTTCAAAAATGCAGTTTGTTGCACACCGCTTAGAGTTGAAAGTCCGAGGCATTTGCCTACATTTCAAATTGAAATATTGTTTCGGGCGATAACGGTTTTACCCCCCTAAACCTTTATGAAATTAGACATTTTTCATCTCATTAGATTCAGTATACCTTAATCTAATGTTTGTACGTTTTGCTTTTTTTGTAATTTAATATAATTCAGTCAAAAAAGCTAAAAATGCTCGAGGTAGTTTTTAAGTCTAAAATATGGATATTTAGATGCCTATAATTTATATTCTGAGCAATATTATTTCAAAATCAAGACGTACAAACCAAGATCTTCATTATATCTACAACATTTCCAAAAATTATGAATTTAGACTATGTAAAGAGGGAGAAAAGCGTTATCGCTGTTTTGTATGAAAATTTACAGCTTCACAATCCAGAGTAAAATTTTGTGGTTGCACGTTATAAAGACGTATGTTATTCCACACAATCAATTTTCAGTCATTAGTTACCCCTTATAAATAAAAATTAAACAATACCTCTAAACATAGGTATGTTGCTTAATAACAAGGAGATGTGAGAATTTTAATTCTACTTTACCTCTTTTTAGAGTGAAACTTTAAAAACTCTTTAAAACCGTGATAGTAAATTTAATGCCCATAAAACCTATGTAATGATTAATAGGAGTACGATTATCATTGATATAAAAGATGTCAAATAAATATGAAATGACACTCAAATATTATATTTATTGATTTACTTACAAAAAAGACTTACTGTTAAAGAATCAAAATTTAGCTGTAGCTAGGATGGTCGTCTCTCTCTTCTATATATGCCCGTACAAACGACAAGTTCTTCTGTACAGGTGGCTTTCTTTTAAGTTTCTTCTTAATTCACCTAGCAACCAAGGTCAATAGCCTTGGCAGACGTCACACGGCATGTCTCAGGCATCAATCGAGAGGAGTCTAAAAAACCAGCGCGCGTTGGGCAGACCCGCCCCGGGCGCCGCATCGCGACGGGTACAAATGAACCCGACGCATCATAATAAATAAAACAATTTGTTCTTAATTAGATTTCGTGAATTTAATTTTCATGCCGGTAATTGGTCGGAGGCCACAAAGGCCGGCTCTATCCGTGATGAATGATCGAAGGCGCCGTCTCACTATTTACCGATGCTCGTCTAGTAATTAGGGGTTCGGAAGTTTACTTTCATTGCCGCTTATGGACCTATTACTGTTTCTAATATAGATTTCATTTGGCTCTTCTCCTATTGTTTCGGATGTGGGAGCGGGATGGCATTATTTTTTAAATGCACGTTCAATATCTACGCACAGTATAATTACACAGCATATTCGAGGCGAACCAGGCGCGGCTGGCACAATAAAAAGAAATTTCGAACGGGATGGAGGAGGAAAACAAAAGACAAATCGGAAAACGCTTGCTTTTATATACTTGCAACAGCGCGGAGCCGGGCGTAAAGTTTAAAAAAACAAACGCCGAAAAAATCTTGAAAAGTCACGGACGCTTAACTTTCTTCCCCTGTTTTATTTTTCGTTCCCTCTTGCTGCTTCGCGATATGTCCCCCTCGCACTTGACTGCAGTGATATTTCCGTCTCGCTCCTTTTAACTGATAAGTTACTTTTTTAAACTGCAGGAAAATCGAAGTCGCTCCGGCGAAATTAAAAGCTGGCAGTCGCAGACATAAGTCGTAAAACGAAAATATGGAGGACGTTAATCAAATAATTCGCTCTAGTGTTCGTTGGCTCATTTCATATTTGTTTCGTGTTTACTGTCGTTTTGTATTATCTTTTAATGAATGAAATAATAACATTTATAGAGTTAAGTAATCTGAGTTTTTTTAAAATTCCGTTGTACTTGACAATGAAATTTTCAAATGATTATTGTAGACAACCCTTTGCTTTAAAATTCTCAACGCATCAAAGAAACGACGCTATAAAATATCAATAATTTATTTAGCATACAGACGTGTAACACGAAAGGGAAACAATAAAATAACACAACCGCCAAATGACTGTCAAACGTCAAATCATAAATAAACAAAGTACGAGATGCAGCAGTCTTACGTAATTTATTACAAAGCTTCTAATATTGCGGAGTAATGTTACGTGAGGTTTTTATTTGCAACATAAATCGGGGAAATATCGATGGGGTCGTTTGTGCACACTCATCGAAGACGGATACAGCGAGCCGCGGAAATATTGGCGTAACGCTTTAAATTTACTTCTCTGACTAATAGTGCGTTGTAATAATGATACTATCAGAAAATTTTTCGTTCTTTCATGAAACATTTATTTTTAAAATGTCGGCGACGAAAACAGTTCTTCGCATGGAACAAAAAATGTCATACAAAAAAAATAATACAATATTCCAACAGTTAAAAATATTGTTTTTGTATTTGGAAGACAAACAGTATCTTAAAACTGTTTAACATATACATAAACTGTGAATAAGTTTTCGCACTTACATTACTAAGATAATGATTGCAATAATAAACATTCTGAAAAACAAAAAAAAACAAAAAAATATCAAAAGAAGCTCTGTTTTACATACAATTAGAGAAGCGAAGCAAACCATTATTGCGAGATAACAGAAAAATAATCTTGATGAACTTGTAGTGTAATGATATTATCGATATTATTATCAGTGAATATGTTTCATTTGTTGTTTTTTTGTGTTTGTTACAACAAAAACCAGCCTTAATGAAACATGAGTGTACCTACATCGAACACACAGTAATACAATTAGTATATAGAAGTTACTCTAATTAGGCGAAGAAAGTCAGTTCAACGAATTCAATTATATAGAGTTTCGAATACTTGTGTCACGCGAGACATAACCACATGCCAATTATACCACTGTTATTTTTTTATTCCGTAGTTCTTAGTCATAATAAGCATGCTTTTTAACCGACTTCAAAAAAAGAGGAGGTTCTCAATTCGATGCGTATGTTTTTTTTTGTGTGTATGTTACGCGATTACTCCGCCTATTGTGGACCGATTTTCAAAATTGTTTTTGTATTCGATAGAGTATACTCCTAGGGTGGTCACAAGGTCACCGAAGTCAGGATCTGGTGATGGGATCCCATGAAAATTTACGGAAACACTAATTAAATACCAGCTCTGGTATTTAATTAGGGTTTCTTTCACTATAAAGATTTCATTCACTAAAAAGTTAAAAATAAAAAATATTTTACAAAAAATAAAAACCGACTTCAAAAACACTGAAAAGTTAAAAATAATATAAGAATAGGTACAGACAACATCACACTTCTATATTGAAGTCGGTGCCAAATTTTAAGACTTTCTAGGAGATCATCGTTTGGCACCGACTTCAATATAGAAGTGTGATGTTGTCTGTACCTATTCTTATATTATTTTTTTCTTTTCAGTGTTTTTGAAGTCGGTTTTTATTTTTTGTAAAATATTTTTTTTCTTAGTTATTCAAATCATCGACAATTTTCTTAAATTTCATTTTCTTTTTCGTACAGCTAAATACCGCTACACCTTTGAAACTCGACTCATATTCGTCGACAATTTGCGTACTTACATAAAACAATTGTTTAATTTATAATAAAATTTTCAGGTTTTATATAGGTACTGCACTGCATATTCATTGTGAGCTTGGGCACGGAATACATATCTCGAGCTCGACGACTCGAAAAAAAAGAGTTTCGCTATTCCAATAGACTGGGTGTTTCACGTTTGTATGTTCGTCCTTAGCATCGAGGGCGAGTCAATTCTATATAGGATTTCACGGCTTTCGGATTCACCTTGGTAAGGACTATGGTGGGTTAGTGGGTTCTCACATCACACACGCTTATGGTCGCAACAGGTACGGAGCGTCAGTGCATTTTCCTCTTAACGGCAAACGCACACGAACGACTTATTGTAAGCCCGATTTTTCCGCATAACTTTGACTGAACGCATACGGCTATCACTTTGTCGGTGACCGACTTTTTAATCGACTTCAAAAAAGTAGGAGGTTCTCAATTCGATGCGTATGTTACGCGATTACGCCGCCAATTGTGGACCGATTATCAAAATCCTTTTTGTGTTCGATAGAGTAAACTCCAAGGGTGGTCCTATGGTCACCAAAGTTAGAATCTGATGAAGGAATCCCATAAAAATCGAGGAATACCCTTAAATTTTTAGGTGTATCCAATGTGTTTTATGTGTATATTACGCCATTACTCCGCCAATTGTGGACCGATTTTCAAAATTCTTTTTGTATTCGATAGAGTATACTCCTGGAGTGTTCCCGAGGTCACCAAAGGCAAGATCTTTCGATTTTCACTCGCACAGTCTGATGAGATCGAGGGCAGGACGCACTGTTAAACGTGCCTTCCCAAACACGGAGGAGCTCGAGATTTTTTGTATTTTGGTCACCCGTCACAGGACTGACAAGAGCCAACGTTGCTTAACCTTAGCAAGCGATCGCAGAGCGTATGCGCCAATGCGCCACCAAGCTCCTCAAAACGCTGACAACTCTGAGCTGAGCTCATCGAGCCCCACTTAAAAGTTTTTATAGCAGAACCTGTTTAATATGCCGTTGTAAAAAATATATATGTTACTCTTAATAATATTTCTGAGAATATCCATAACCCTAAAACAAATTTTAATTACAATTTCTCGTTAAAAAATGCGAAAAACACCCATTAAAAACAGCTTTCAGAAGAAAATCCGAGTTATTTAACAAAGAGTATTTAATGATTTTCAGGAAATTAACTCGTTACACTTAATTTGATAGTATTGATTTTTCATATTTACAAATAAGTTACTAGTTTCTTCAAAAAAAATAGTTTTATTTTTTCGCTTAATTTCAATAACGCACCGCGCCCGTAATCCAGTACACACTGAGTCTCAAGGTCGTTGGCGTTACTCAGCCTCTTAAAACTAACATTAACACAACCATAAAACCCTTCATAACCGTTGTCTATCGATAAACGTCAATATTTTTTGTGTTCAATGACGAAAATAAATGGGACATTTTAACGGAAAATTTACAAACATGAGTGCGGCGACGCCGTTGACAGCCCGCCAGGAAACAGCCGTCGAACGGTTGAGTTTCTTTGATATTTAGAACTAAATAATGATATTTTGTAAATCTACACCAAATTTTATATTTCAGAAGATTCATAGATAGGTAAGTATACATATCGATACTTCGGGGAAGAAAGGTCGTAAAAGCCAATGTGGCAACTTTACAGGAGAGGCGAAAAACGAAATGAAAAACATGTTATCACAGATTACTTTTTTGTTTATATACTTATATTAACCTGAAAAACAGGGTATTCTTAAATCTTTGAGCTTTATCGAAAAATAATGCTTAAATGCTTGCTAATCTTACAGATCAAATGTTAGGTGGGATATATGACCCAATTTTTTCTAGAAAATGGTGATTACTCTTCTCTCTGTTCAAGTATCACGGGTCTTAACTGCTATTACTTGACAAAATATTTTAAAATATACGGTGTAAACGACCTTAATAAAATTATAATATGTCGTAAAACTGACCACAAAAATTATAATATTGCATTTATTGCAATATTTAAGAAATTATTTGAATAACTTATTTGGTAAATGAAATACTTATGACGTTTTACTTTAAATCAATTTATTTCGAAGAATAATCATTAGTAGGTATTGCGAGTAATAATCATACATAGTAATCAAAAATAGGTAATGAAAGAATTAATAAGAAAATAAAATATTATTCACTTCCTGATGAATCTTCATCATCAGTTTGTGGTAGAGTATCCTTTATGGTTTTATGGTGGGGCAATTGGAGAAATTCATGCTGAAATGGCTTGGGAATTAATTCACGGTCACAGAGTGACTTTAAATCATTATATTTCGCTATGGAAATAGGTAATTTATTTTTATACAGTACGTTAAGAGAATACTCGTGTGGTTGAAATTGTTTAGTAGTGGAATTGCTATTTCTTGACTTCCTCTTTTTGCGTCACATTCTCCCCAGACATAACAGTATACATTCTGAGTACCACTCTCATATAGCGTAAAATTGTAAACTGCATATGTTCTAGCGTATCCTAATAGAATGGTATCGCCATGAGGAGTATTTAATACCTTTTGTAGGTCAAAACTAGTAGTGATTGTATCATTATTAGGGCTGTTGTATTGTTGGTGAGCTGCGAATCTCTGGTGGCTGACATGTTTTTCTCGACGGTGCTGTTCTAACTTTTGTTTATCACCTTCGCTCATGACGTCATTGCGATCGGCTTTTGTGCACATCAGGCATTTATCTTTCTTAGGTACGTGAAAGCTGATATTATATTCGCTGTTAAATATATTTCTGAAAACCGACTCTCCAATAATTTCTCTATCATTTTCTTCGCACTCTTTCAGATAAAGTCTGTATACATTTCTGATATTTTTTAGTTCTTGAGGAAGGTACACCCGGTTTGTTCTTTTCCGGTTATAGTGCGAAGGCACTGCTGGCAGCTTTTCAATAAATGATTTCGCGTCTGCTTTCGCTTGTGGTGAGTATTTATCTGAACAATGACGACGCTTGAGGTCATTTTGAGACATACTTTCCTTAGAATGGGACAGATTGTAAAGCAAATACTTCTAAATAATAATAAATTGAGTCACATTTAAAGTTTTCAGTAAAAACTTCTGGCAAACTTTTTGACGATCTTCTCCATTGTTTATATAGTATTCGTAAGTCAAAGATCTTCTACTAATCGGCGAGTCTGTTCGTTTCCGTGCGACCTCAACAAGACGAGTACAATTTACAATCCAGTCACTTCGGCGCTGAGGGCTTAAGCCCCAAAAAAAAGTAAAAAGAGCTCTTCTTCTTTCTTCTGTTATATCGAAGCAATTTCTTTTACATTTACTGGGTTCACATGGATTTGATTCCATTTTTTTTTCTTCCACTGTTTCTCCTTTTTCATTATAATGTGATTTTCCCGTGTCTTTCATTTTCTTTCTTAATTTACGTTTCTTCGCTACATTCTTCATTTTTTAAATCTTTCTCCTTTCTCAAACTTTTCTTCTTCTTGATTGTAGGTGATCCACTTGATTCAGACTCATTACAGCTCCAATCATCAGAGCTTCCCGCAGAAAAGTCTAACACTTCCTCATCCGATAAGAAATCAGCATAACATCTTTTTATATAAGATGTGTTACGGTTTCTTTTGGTTTGCCTTTTACATTTTGTTAGAATTTCGCAGGATGGTGGAGATGCAGTAATTTTACCGCACGCTGGCATTTTAGATTGAGCACTCAATTCTACATGCTCAGTATGGCAAATGTCATTTTTTATGGAGGTGTTTGAAACCAAAGGTGATGATTCAAAGCTTTTCTCTGGACTATTACAAAGAACTGGCTGCTGCAATATATCTGAAGGCGTTGTCTCTTTGAGTGGTAGATTGGAAAAAGCAACAGGTGGAGTGCTGTCAGATTCTTCAAGCAGATGATTTACATTACAAGTGTGTGGTTTGGAGGGCGATACAAAACCGATTGCGGGTTTAATAACTTTATCCGATAGAATAATTATTTTTTTAGTGTTGTTCTCAATCATGTTAGTTTTAAATGGACTCTTTGGTGGTATGATATTTCCAATATTATCATTACCAAAAAAAGACGTGTTTGATCGAGATATCGACATCAAAGAAGTATTTAAATCATTGTCACTGCTGCTATTTATTGTTAATATCGGTTTTGCAAACTGAATGGGTGATTGTTCCGTATCACTATTTTCTATAACATCGTCTTTGCTCTGATTTGAGCTGCTGCCCAAACTGTTTTGCCCAAAACTGGAACTCACATTCAGGTTACTAGTTGTGTCATCAGATCTGAAATAAATAATAACCTATTGAAATATAGTAAACACAAAAAGTAAAGGTTCTTTATAGCATCAAATAAGATAGAATGTGTTGAATGTCTTTAATACACTGTGTAATCTTCTGAAAACAAGCTAAATGTCAGGACATAAAGTTATAATAATACGTATACTAGATAATTAGTCGTGAAAGCTTATCTAGTATGAAAACATAATTATTAAATGAGATATTAGAAGCCGTTACTTTCTCCAAAATGTTACTAATATCATAGAGCCTTAATACAAATTTTGTTTAAACTGTGGTCGTAAAACCCAATCTTAAAAATACTCGCATCAAAGGTTTTGAAAATTGATGATAGTTGGGGCGTATAAGCCAATATTGTTTTAAAATATGGTCGTAAAAGCCAAACTAAATACGTGAGTGTGAAAATGGGAAATTAATAAGTATGGTGTAAAGGCCATTTGTAGCACCAACTTTTTTGAAAATTGCTCAAGTTGTAGGGCGTAAAAGCCAATTTGTTTACGAATATGGTCGTAAAAGCCAATTTTAAAACAGCAAAATTTATATAGAATACAACACAAAATACTTTTTTTTGATCGATTATAATTACACAAGAAACAAAACAACGGTAAATGAATTAATAGGACAATGTAGGACCAAGAGTAATAAGTAGCCTAAATAAGTATTTATTTTAGTAACGAGGTGACAAGTAAAAAAAATACAGTTGTCGAGTTCTCTATAACCAATATTACAGTTATTGACGAGTTTGAACACTAACTAATCAAACGAACCGAATAAGCAACCACTGTGATACCTAAGTATTTCTTTATACCTACCTATGCGATATTAATTTGTGCTTCACTTATAATTTGCACTACTTTTTACCATTAAGTGACAAATCAAAAACTAAGTTATCTTCTTAATTAACCTCTCTTATCTCAAATAGTTATTCACTTTGTTCAGTAACGATTAACTAAATTAAGTATATATAACTTTTGAATAATGATATAAGAAAAACCAAAACTATATAACATAAAAATAGGTATTCAACTTACCTTTTTGTCGATCGATTTAGGCGTTGTGACAATGTCTTCAATATATTTCATCTCTTTTGTAAGGAATCTAGTAAATGATTTTCCGTGTTTTCGTCCATTTTATTTTAACTTTATGAAACTTATAAAGGAAAGTAGTCGCAAAATAATGAGAATTGTACTTATAAACAACTCGTACGTTCGCTGCAGCAAGACTGTCGTGGTCTACTGGACTGGGCTCTGTTGCGCTCTGCGCACCGCGCGTCGCTAGGTATCGGTGATAAATAGGTACCTAACTAGTGAAATAATAATTCTAGCGCACTCCTATTCAGTTTTGATGTGTTCAAATGAGAGCGCTTAAATGCATGTGGAATATGTTATTTGGAGATGTCTGAAGTTAACCTTACAGTTACAGTTGAGTCATTTAGAAAATAATATTGGAAAAGGATTTATATACCTTTAACACTTAAATAAAATTTGTGGTAACTTACACTTAGTGTGCATTTTGAAGGAAGCTAAGGGCGTAAATGCCAAAATTAAATCTATCCAAAAATGTAAACAGGTCGTAAATATTATTTCATTCAATCGTTCGGAGTTACGGCGAAAGTGATTAGTTAAATGAGCTATACGCCCCACCCAAATAACAAATAAATTCAAGTTGTCACATGCGACTTGACGCGACATTTCAAAGTGGCTTAGGATAGTGAAAAAATGAGGTAGTAAAAGCCATTTTTTTGCTAATTTTGTTACTTTGAATATACAGATCGATAGAGCGCGAAATTCTGATCAAAACTGCATTATTAAGTCAATTCAGCCCAAAATGGCTTTTACGACCTTTCTTCCCCGAAGTATCGATATATTTAAATCTTACCTCTTACTAATTTTAGTGTGACAAAAATTGTGTGCTAATCGGCCTGGTTCAGTGGTAGAATCAATTTAAAATTTGATTAATAAAATATATAAATACAAAATAATTATTATTTTGCCGTTTTCAAGTGCATCTTTCTCGCACACGAAATAAAGGTTGTTAGTCAGTAAAATGAAAAGATATTGCTAATAATTATTTAATGCCAAAAAGTGATAAGTACTCCGTTTTGACAAATTTCGTCGATAATAAGATCAGTCGTAATTATACAAAACAACTGTAAACCAGGCAACTAGCCTTCGCCTCTCGTATCTACAACGGAAAGGCTCATAAACTCACCTGAATCATTGCCAGGAAATGATAATCTGGCAGAAAGCTAGCTTCACTTTAAAAACTCTACCATAGACATGAGGCTATATTGTGACCATATTGTTGTGGTTGCAAAGCGGACGACCAAACTGAAGCGCATGATTTTCTGACACTTACAACATGTTCGCAACTTTCTTTAGATCTGTATATGAGACAGTCTACTCTCACTAGTCAGTCTACTCTCACTATGAGACACTGACACTTACAACATGCTCGCAACTTTCTTTAGATCTGTATATGAGACAGTCTACTCTCACTAGTCAGTCTACTCTCACTATGAGACTAGACAGTCTACTCTCACTATGAGACACTGACACTTACAACATGCTCGCAACTTTCTTTAGATCTGTATATGACACAGTCTACTCTCACTAGTCAGTCTACTCTCACTATGAGACTAGACAGTCTACTCTCACTATGAGACACTGACACTTACAACATGCTCGCAACTTTCTTTAGATCTGTATATGAGACAGTCTACTCTCACTAGTCAGTCTACTCTCACTATGAGACTAGACAGTCTACTCTCACTATGAGACACTGACACTTACAACATGCTCGCAACTTTCTTTAGATCTGTATATGAGACAGTCTACTCTCACTAGTCAGTCTACTCTCACTATGAGACTAGACAGTCTACTCTCACTATGAGACACTGACACTTACAACATGCTCGCAACTTTCTTTAGATCTGTATATGAGACAGTCTACTCTCACTAGTCAGTCTACTCTCACTATGAGACTAGACAGTCTACTCTCACTATGAGACACTGACACTTACAACATGCTCGCAACTTTCTTTAGATCTGTATATGAGACAGTCTACTCTCACTAGTCAGTCTACTCTCACTATGAGACTAGACAGTCTACTCTCACTATGAGACACTGACACTTACAACATGCTCGCAACTTTCCTTAGATCTGTATGAGACAGTCTACTCTCACTAGACAACCGTTTTAGAAATTGCTGACTAAAAATCATTCGTATCCTACTAATATGCAGAATGTGAAAGCTGTAAGAATATATATTTTTGATAGATGATTACCATGAAACATGTAGATAGGTGGATAGCACCAAATTCTAGCTACACTTACGATAAGTCTGCGTATTGTTATCATCATCACAGCTCATATACGTCCCCACCGAGGGGCACGAGCCTACCCTAACTAGTTAGGGCGATTAGGCCTTAGTCAAACCACGCTGGCCCAGTGCGGTTGACTTCACATACACCTTTGAATTACTTCGCAGGTGTATGCAGGTTTCCTCACGATGTTTTCCTTCGCCGTAGGAGCGTCAGATAAATATACATATGAAATCCGTAAAACAAAAATCACATTGGTACATGTTCAGTGCCGAGGCCACAGAGCCACCAACGCTCTTACGATAAGGCTGCACTTACGATAAGTCTGCGTACTGTACTTAGTACAAAACGTAATAAACAATCATCATCATCATCAACACATCCCGTTGATCTGCAAGGTATAACCGCGAGCTTTTGAGGATTGCTTAGCTGCTATTAAGTTATTAAGAGCCACAATTCCCGATTCTGTACCAGGGTCGTGTGCATGGGTACCTCCGTGATCCGTCTTACCTATTTCTGCCGCAAAGCAGCAGTGCTTGCATTGCTGTGTTCCGGTTTGAAGGGTAAAATATGGCATTGAAATTACTGGGTACCGTGACTTTACATCTTAAGTCACAAATAAGCAACATACACTGTGATTCTTGTGGTGGTTGCAGTTTTGCTGCGAATCTCACAGGAGCCACATGCATTATAGGTGACTGTTACCACTTACCATCAGGTGGGCAGTTTGCTTGTATGCCAACTTAATTGCAATAAAAAAATATGCAATACTCCCTTTTAACTATTTCCAATTACTAGTATGATCAAAGTACGTAAAATAGTAAGCCTTTAACTTTACAAAAAACATGACATACCTACTATCGAATAAAGCGAATGAAATGGCACGTCTTTCCCCGCTGCTCGGTCGGATAGCCCCATCCATAATAGTGATAACTCAACTATTTGCTTACAAGCGTGGTGTTTATCTGAAACAAACTCGCAAACTCGAACAAGAACAGCAAACAAAACCTTCGCCCCGGGCGATATTGATACCGGTGACTTGCATTTGCAGCCCTCGGACGAGTGGCGCCACCGCGGGACGCGGTCAGCACCTGGAACTAGCGACAAAGCATTAATCGTATCTTGAGAAATAGTTGATCATATTATTTACCTTATTTATGTAAATATTTTTCTTCTACTATAATATCAAGGAATTGTAGGTACTTATATGATTATAATGGATTTGTTTTGCTTACCTAAATATTTAGTCAAAAACTGATCCTTAATCTATACTTAATGTGATGATGACAATTATGTATAATGTACTACTTATTTACCTACAATCTTAGTTCGTATGCCAATTGTACATATAAAATTTAAAGAGATGCTTACCCCAAAAACATTCCAACCATTGTAAGTTGTAACCTGTAATAACAGAGAAATAAATTGATTTAATTTGGTTTGACTTGAACATTTACAATTATGATTACTAAATAATCAGTGATCATAATTGTAAATGATCAAATCAAACCTTAAAGATAACATTTTGATGTAGACATAGGTAAGTTATAAGATCGCGATGCAGTTGTCTGCATAGCTGCATACGAGCGCAGCAGCGCGTTTGCATCGCCACTGCATCACTGCAAAAATTCTCAGTGTGTTTAGGACCTAAGAGGACGTCAACTATAATGGGGAAAGTTACCAAAACCGCATGGGCTAAAGGCTAGTTAAATAAAAAAGGAATAATAACAGAAACTAGCTAAACCGTGATTTTGACAAACTTAGAAAAAAATAAAACTAAAAATTTTTGAGTGTATGTATATGTATAAATGTATAAGTTAAATTCGTTTTGGAGGCTTCTGTTACAAAGTCAACATCGTTTACGTTTCCCATAAATTCCCTATAACTCATTGATAGACTATTAAATTACAGATACATCATTACACAAAAATGGATTATTATAAAAAAAATTGAATATCTTTGGTGCTGATATATTGATGTACCATTAATATTATTTATCAAAACTTTATTTCACAGTAAATATAGACTATATGCGATATGACATTTACTTAATCCACAATCAAATAGAATCATAGAATTCTACTAATAGATATGAACATTTTATTCACGACTTATGGTTTGATAAAGGTACATATTACCTTTGAAATCAGTGTACAGTGTTCCTACAATACGAAATAAAATTGAATTGATAAATTACCAAAAAATACAACACAGTAGCTACTCTGAAACAAAATAATTTATTCTAGGTCTATGCAGAGACCCAAGCAGTAAATCTTGTCAATGGATATTCCACCGTACTTAAAACTTGTGAAACCACGTAACTGCCCAAACTGCCCTCTCCATAAACAAGTGGACAGCGCGCTCAAGGAATATTCAACAGGAAAGTTGTTGTTAGCCGATGACGCTAGAGAGTGGATACTCCAGTTATCGATTGTATCTTTTTAGTAAGAAACCACACTATTGTGTTTGACCACCTGCGAAGGGAAGAAAAAAGAAATATTGTATATTGTTCGAGCTCTCTGCAAAGCAAATGACTTTGTTTGATAATTAGAACCGTTTTCTTAAAAAGTGTTATATTACTTCATTAATAACACGTCCAAGCAAGTTTATATTTATCCCGCATTTATTTGATAGTGTGAAGGGGCAGGTTTAAAGTAAATGAAACCCCCAAGTGCACAAAAAAATGTATATTGAAAAAGAAAACTATTCCCGTTGGGGTCGTGGGTACCCCTTATTTGTGCTTCACTGGTTGGCACTTCCCTGTCTGTATAGTTCCACGAAGGTGCAGTGGAACGTGCCGTGTTCAGGTGCTACGGGAACAACTGAAGATGTCAGTCTTCCGTCGAATCATTGTAGTCGTGGTTTTCAATCCAGGACTTTCGTCAGTCCAAAACTTGTTTGGAAAATAACTACAAGATACTACGATAAGAAATACATTCCAATAGCACGGACATAATATATAATTTGGTTGTGTTTATTTGAAAACCCAAAATACTCAAAAAATATTGATCAATTTATTTTTTTACATTAAAAAATCTATTTTTACACTTATAAGCTATAGTTTATAAAGTTTTCAAAAAAACGAAACCACACAAATCCCCACATACATAATTCTAGCAAGGAGCGACAGACTGTATTTAGCATCGATATTTCGCGGCGGCCACGTCCCTACCATCTTTTGACCGGTCAGCGACACTTGCATGGAACGGTCCGAGTTTGTCCGTAAGTCACGCCAGTACGTCACGCCATGCATCGTCCCTTAATGAAGCCCAAAGTTCGCGATGCGATAAGTTATCGCGTAAGCGGCCTTTGATGGCTACTTAACCGAGGCGGCGACACTTAATAGTTTTGAAGTTAAGCCATTATAAACTGGTGAGTTGACGAGATGATCAGTACTTGGTGAACGCGGCTGTTAAGCCTTATGTATATCGTACATATCGTAGCGTAAATAATGCTTGGGATGTATGCGAATCACGGTATAATCTGCGACGTGCTATTGACGTGTTATTTCTAGTTCAGATAAATTAAAGCGAATTTATTGTAAAATTAAACAGTAAAAATTCCCGATTCCTTCTATTAAACTTACTTATATTGTCGTTTTTTTTAATTTTCTGTTTAAATAACCTTGCAATTCAGATGTGCATTCATTTTGTATTTTGTGTTGTATGCATTTTGTATATGAAAAGCCTTTTAAGTTGACTTGTAAAAAAACTGCTCTATTCGAAAAAAAAACTTTTGCTTTTGTTGTCACAATCTTTTAGCTCACCATTATATTATTATAATCTACTGTTATATGGAGACCATTGGTAATAAGTGCAATATCTTTTTTTCGGTAAGTATGGTTAGCACAATAAAATTATAAGTAAATAACAATCAATTCAAAACTAGATTAAAACTTTAAAAAGTTGTAAAATTGATAAATCAATACAACAACGACAAACTTTCTATTTTTCTTTAGCACTGTCGAAAACTAATCGCTAAGAGGTTTCTGTTTTAAAAAAAAACGGTTCACAGTTAACAGATTGCGATAAAACAAAATCCTTGTAATCCGAATAAAAGCAAAGGTTAATATTCACAGGGGGTACAAGTTTCGAGTTATGATCGAGCGTTAGGAAGTTTGTTCTCTCCAACTTCGCGGCAAGAATCCGACAAAGAATATGAATCCTATTATTTGCTGCAATAAAAAGTTTCGCCAGTAACATTGCGGGCGAAGTGTCCTGTTATCGGGAAACACTATCGCAGTGAATGACAATGTATTATTTGGTGAGAAAATGGAACTTTGCTATTTGTGCTTTTTGTCAATGCCGTCGGGCGTGAAAAGTTTGGGTGAATTTTAATATTAATACCATTCATATATAAAAAGTTTTGATCTACTTCGTGTTACCGAAGTTTTAATTTTCAGATTTCTTTACAAGATCCGTGATTTAAAAATCCAATTTCTTTAATTTTACTGTTCAACAGCTTAGTAAGATCTATATTAGAATATGGGGCTGTTATATGGTCTCCTTATTATGCTGTACATACTAATAGGATTGAAAGCATCCAGAAAAAATTTTTGAGGGCATTATGTTATCGCTGTGGTTATGGTAGGAGTATCGCATGTTATGACGACAAGCTACAAAAATTCAAAATGCAAAAACTTGAATCACGGCGTAAATTTATTGACCTAGTGACTTTACATAAGATTCTACATTATCTCGTAGATTCTCCGGATTTGCTTTCATTATTGACTTTTAACATTAAGCATAGAACACGTAATTCAAGCATCTTCTCGCTTCAGGTATATAAGAACAACACATCATTTTATAATCCTATTATAAGAACGTGCAAATAACGACAATTTAGATATTATGATCTCTAAACCTAACTTTTTTAAGAATTGCATAAGGGAAATCTTATTTTGTGCTAGCTGACCCCACGCATATTGCTGAGGTATTGCGTATGGAGTTTCGTTTCATGTGTGTTGTTTTGTATAAAACCTTAAAATCTTATGCATCTTATCCATAGTATAATTATTATAAGTTACAAAACTACCTTTTAAAATAAACATAATTAACTCGATTAGGACACAAGTTTTTGGAATACGGTCTAGTTTTAAGCCTTTAGAAATTGATTTTCTTTTTTGTTATGACTGTATTCTGTTTTGTGTCTTTTATAATAATAAAAAAAAAAAATATACACCACACAAAATCTGTCAACTAGACTTTAGTTTAGTAAAAAGAATTGATACTTCCGTCAACATTGAACTTACATACTTGTATTTTTTAGAATTTTGAAAAAGTTGTTTGCTGATACTCGTATTAAAACCTTGTTTAACTAGTTAATCATAAAAATTGGAGCAGATTTTAAATATTTTCCATACCCCTATTTTGCACCCTAAAGGGATGAATTCCAATAAACCATTAAACACGTGTTCAATGAAATGTTTTTAAGAGCATGAATCTCAAGTTTAATCACACACGTTGCTAATTTTTAAAAAATCATACAAACTTGCAACCCCTATTTCATGCCTTCAGGGTTAACATTTTTTAAAATCCGTTCTTAGTGTGCGTCCGCATTTTGAATTAAAACAAATGTCCAAAGGACATTGCTCTGCTTCCATACATTGTTCGCCCCAATACCAACAGCAGTGAAAAAATGCTTTTCATATAATTAGACATTAGTAAATACTGTACGTCGACATCAATTACTACGGACAAGCTTCGAAATTGAACTAAATATCAAAATGAATCAGATTTTGAGGTTAGTTGAAATAAGACTTTATTTCGTTACAGCAATACATTATAGTCCATACCAATACAATAATTAAAATAATAATTATTGCAATCAATGAAAGAGCTTTATTATAGCCACGTTAGTAAAAACAAGAAATCTCGAAATTATAAAGCAAGTCAAAAACACAGCGATATAGCGATAGCGCGTGAGTAGTCAATTGACGTGTCTTGATGTTGTAAATTGTGAAAGAAGTTATGAAAAACATAATTTATACAAATAAATGAATATCAATGCCTACATAAAATAACTCAATTCTATTCAATCGAGCAAAGGTAACAATAACCATTCGTATATTTTACTTAGTTAGTTTTCTTTCTGAAAGTACTTTTAAATATTTTTGATTTGTCCGTCGAATACATATATTAGGTCCTTACATATGAAATTGGCGTTTTGTCGTACTGGCCACTTTGATCTCAAATATCTCCTCTATGGTTGCGAATTCCTAATTCAAATTTATACAGCTATTTTCTCATGTATTTGTGTTTTGAAAATTATAATTCACTTGTTTTTTCCTCAATTGTTTTGGACTTTTCAATCAATTGTTTTGTTTTCTACTTTTTTGGAGTCAATTTTCGCTTGGGGCATGGTTTGGCTGGTTCGGCAGGGTTCAGCCATTGCGATGAGCGCTTCCGATTATCACAAGATTCGATTTAAAATCCCTTCATTATTGTGCCGGTTGAGTAATGCAACGCAGCAGTCAACGCGCGTTTGTTGATTTGCTTCACTCAATTCGTTAGATACCCACCATTCAAGCTTTTTCACCTTCCCAATTTGCTTCATGTGGATTCAAACAGTTTTATCCCTAACACCGCAACCTGCAGCTCACTCGGACGTGGTTTGCAATGGATCCGCTTCCACAATGGCCTTCAATTCTTCATTATCAACTTTGGTCTCCACGGGGCTTGTTCTGCAGGTCAAAATTTCCAGAACGAAAACGTTGGAACCAAAAACGCACTGTGTTTTCTTTTGCGGCACCGTCGCCATACACATCATTAATCCTTCGATCCGTTTCTGCAGCACTGGTGCTACGGTGGAAATCGTACTCGTAAATAACGCGATATTTCAAGTTTTTCATTATGTAAACTGAGTGACGCAAAGAAAAAAAACAATTGAGGAAAAAACAAGTGAATTATAATTTTCGAAACACAAATACATGAGTAAATAGCTGTATAAATTTGAATCATGTGGAATATATAGTGGGAATTGCATATATTCTGTATACAAGGTGTTTAGTCAATACCCTAACAAACCGAAACTCACCCATGTTAACATAGTCATATAAAAGTTATGGCGTCATTGAAAATTCGAAATTGTAAAATTTATTTTGAAATACCCTATACAAATAGTTGAAATCAAAGAGAATAAGTTGAAGGGTCTATGAAAACGTGTTTTTTTATGGAGCGCCCGGCAAATGACCTCCTCCCGCCTGATGTTAAGCGGTGAAAGAGGCCCAAATGAGTTGACAGATAGAGTAGGGACGAGATCCACTCTCCTACCTGCCCGCCCCTTGCCGGCCCAAAAGATGCTTTTTCACGCCTCTTTTGAAGGAACCCATGTTGTAGGATGGAGGAAACACGTGCGCAGGTAGAGAATTCCAAGTGTGGGATGAACAACAGAAGAAGGAATCTTGGAATTTCTTGGTACGGTGTAAAAAGGAGGATACAGTGTACGGATGACTCCGAAGGCCGCGTGTTTCTGTTAAGGAATGGAGAGGCAGGGATAAGGTTAAAGAGCTCCTCAGAGCATTCCCCATGGAACATTCAGTAAAAGGCGCTAAGAGAGGCGATGTCACGACGATGTTGTAGAGGCTCGAGGGTGTTAGTTGCCTCTACATCGCCGGAATTTATGCAATAAAGGATCGCCCATAGAAATGTCAAAAAGTTAAAGGGCCTGTGAAATAAAATATATGGGTTTTAAAAACTTATATACCTATTACTTAGCTGTGCCCGTGAACTACGTTTCGCCATAATAATCGTCCAAAAAATTTTGGAGATGGCCACTCTTATCGCCTAGGGGTATAAAAATAGCCTACGATCTATTCTCAGACGTACTAAATATACCCAAAAAATGACACAAAAATCTATCAAGCCGATTCGGAAGAGTTCGATACAAACACTGACGAGATTTTTATATTATAGATAACTTGTCAACACGACTACGCATTTTGGTTGCCTAAGCCCCTTCTCCCATTACGATACGCACAGGCGACTCAAGTATCCTGCAAGTATCGGAGACTAGTCGTCACCAAGTATCCAATGCAGGCTCGCACACTACGCTACTGGTATCCTACGTGTCCGCGACTAGTATCGCGCGACTCGCCGTGTCGGTCTTTTAGGCGTCGCGTCTCGACAAGATGGTGGCGGAGCAAGAAATGAATATTAAATTTGTACAAGAAGTTGAAAAAAATGCTTGTTTATACAAGGTGTTTCATAATAACCAATAAATAATCAATGCGTTATTTGAAACTAATTATTAAAATGTGTTTACACGTAATGTCATTCAACCCAAAATTTTCATGTATATCATAGTATCATCATCATGTCTATGATATACATGAAAATGTTGTCTACAATTTATGCTTCTTCTTTCAATATATGGATGAATCCAGTAGTTTCTACTCTCGCGATGGCGTCTTCTGTTTCTATAAAATAGAAAATCCGCAAGGGCTTTTTCGTCACTGGAACCGCTTGACATAACGTCCGTCCTCAAAAAACGAGTAGGCACAAATGATGAATTTAGTCATTTTTCAGTAGCATATTATGCGAGCGTCGAGTGGCGAACTAGTATCCTACCAGTATTCTACTCAAGTATCGTATCCTACAAATATCGTAATGGGAGAAGGGCTTAATACTTCTGTAAATGCTTGTTACGAGCAACGGCCTATTGCACAGTTCATAACTTTGTCAATTTCTTAAAAACCTGTCTGATAAAATTGTCTCAAAGTGTGTACTAAAGCGTCATAAGGTCACTTCTATGCTTTAGCTATTATTCTAAGGTATAAACTCTCATAGTAACCATACTCGTAAAGCTTTGCCAGTTAGCAACACAATTGTAACTGTACACTCTATTAACAATACGGTGTCGCTTGTAGCAATAGCAAGCACGGCGTGACACGAGTCGGCCGTCTGTCATCGCCGCGTCCGACGCGAAACATTGGCGGATACGCTATCTTCGTACCAGCTCACATCTAAACAAATACAAGCTGTCACTGCTGCTGTTGATTGCTATGGATAGTGGGACATGTGTTCTCGTGACGGCATATTTTTCAATATGTTAAAGGCGATCTTAAAGAGAGTAAAAGGTCTTGTCTCGATGAAATATGTTTTTTTATCAACCGAGTTGGCAAACAAGCAGGCTGCCCACCTGCGGGCCTAACGCCTAACTCATAGCCATGCACTCCCAACTTGCTATCATTCTGGGCTGTGTCTATTTCGACCCGGGTGGGTTATTGTCTAAGGAAAAATCTATCACGATCGCTCTGTGCCGACTTCCTTTTATAAAGGAAGGACTTTCTTTTATAATACCTAATGGGTGAACGGCGAATGTCAAATTGTAAGCAATCGCTATTATCTCTATAATCGCTACGTAAGATATTGTGACCACACTGACCAAATTGAAATAAAACTGCATGTTTCATGCTCCGGGTCCGAATAGCAATCGACTTCTATAGGGACCCAGGTCCGAATAGCCACTCCGATCATTCTAATAGCACCTGTGACATTAAAACGTTAGCGAGTGCATCGCTATGAGTTAGGCGGTAGGGCCTCTGATAGCAAGTGGCTACAGGTACATGTGGTCCTGAAAGGCTTGCAAATCTACAACCCGTACAAGAACGCCAATGTACGTTGACAACTTTGTGACATTAAGATGCCGAATCGCAGTACCCAGTAGTTTCACTGCCTGTGTAACCCTTCAAACCGGAACACAACAAAGCAAGCACCGCTGCATGGCGGCAGAGAGAAATAAGTAAGATAGAGGCAGAAATAAGTAAGACCCAGGTTTATTACCAATCTTTAGAGTCAGTCGCGATTGCTGCGATTGTACAATACACGTCAACGCTTGGACACAGCGACCGATTGTTTGATTTGGTTGTTGTTCACAGACCACAAAGAGATACTTTGTTGATGTACTCAAAAATCCATCCTGTATATTAAGGAGGCCTTTGCTCAGCAGTGGGACACTAAATAGACTAAATAAAAATAAAAAAGTTTTTTTCGTAATACGCCTGCCGGTACAGAGTCTCTAGTAACTGTATCGATATGTTTCGTTTTTAATCGTCTCCATGTACTGTACATATACAGAGTGTAACAAAAACCTTGTGAACCCTTAATGGAGCTTATATGTTTAATTATAGAATTACCAACAACTAAGTGACAATTGAAAAAACATTTATTGACCAAATAATGTCCAGTGTTAGATTAAACATTATTATACAAACATTTGAAAAAATGTTTCTAACATCAGTATTTAAAAGTAATCAATATCGCCATAGACGAGGGGGCACCGCCACGCCAGCATATTAAAGGATGAGCAGTCGGTGTTACTTTTAAAATATCAATGCTGAAATAATTGTTTTTTAAATAATGAAATAGCTATAAAACCATCGTATATCAAATCTGAACATGCTTTTAAAAGGGTTCACAGGGTTTTTGTTACAGACTGTATAAATACGGCACAGAACCCTAGATAAAAATCGGATCGGAGTATTGTAAGTAATTCTTGACCTTGATTCTCTGAATGAGCATTTCGCAAATATCCAAGTACTAAGTAAGGGCCTAGTATATTTCAAATAAAACCGCCATTACATTTCGTGCTGTCACTGAGGGTACGTTGAAAAATTACTTTTCATTTAACCCATATTATAAACGCGAAAGTTTGTGAGTGGGGATGGATGTATGGATGTTTGTTACTCTTTTACGCAAAACTACTAAATGGATTTGTATGAAGTTTTGTATGTAGACGGATTACGACAGGGATTAACATATATGCTACTTATTATCCCGGAAAAGTTAGTAGTTCCCGCAGGAAAGTAGATTTACAGTTTTTTATTTGAACTTTTAAGGCAAAACATAGTTCGCGGACACAGCTAGTGATGGCATAACCCGAGATATAGTGATTAAATTAAATCCATCTTCAATTGCTGTCTGAAAAATCTCAAAGTAATTGGTAGCTTTACATTTACATAATTCTTTATTCTTCATGATGAATCGTTTATAGTTTATAAGTGTCCATAATTTTAGTTTTCATGTTTTCAAAAGACGCCCACAAACAGCGCGTCGTCTTGTCAATCGACAATCAACGAAACTGGCACACGAAAATAACTTTTTTCTCGTCATAGATAAAACAACAGACATCAAAATATAATACACTTGTGTCGAAACAAATGTCACGGCGCGCTGCTTAAAATAGCGCTTAGATTTTTTGCTCCCACTATTTTCGTCACGGTGTAAAAATATTGTTAATGTATGAAGATACGATGTAATATTTTTACATAATTATTTTTCTCGATGCTTAATTCGTGCTAAAATCGGCGTGTAGTAAGACTATTAATTCATTCAATAACTAAAGAAAAGATTATAACATAACATACAGTAACATTTACAAACAAACTTCTGTGGTGTAATTATCACCTTGGTAAATTTTTCTTAACTGGTTTAAGTTAATAACGTTGCCTGAACTACACCCCAACATTTTAGTTAATACATAGCTACTGCACTTTGACTACAAGAGTCACGCCAAGAGCCGGCATCCCCTCTGGCATCGCTTCCAACTACCGCTACGAAGCAGCGAAGAAAAACAAAACACGGTGCATACCGACGCTGTATGACTTCCGTTCTGTCTCGGGGCAGTCGGATCGTTCCTTTTATCTGAATGGGCTAATGAGCGCATAACGGTCGCGCTCATTCATCACGACTGTCAGCGACATCTATTGACGGCTCCTGTGTCACGCTGCAAACAATTGCTGATAGACAAGACGATTCTGTGCGCTCTGCAAGAAACGCAGCCGTCGAAATTAGAAACAATAGATCATTATACGACACGAATTATTTTCTAAACCATCTCGTCATCAAATTCGTCGTGTTGATTTAACTATTCAAAGTCGCTGAAAGTTGAAATGAATCTACAAAATCAATGCTACTTCACAAAAAGCGATAAGCCTTTTTACAAGTCAAATCACAACATTCATAGTTTTGCGACTGTCCACTAATAACGAAATAATTGGATTTTCGCGACGGGGACAACCATAATGTAATTATGATAAATACGATCTGCAATTTTACGAGGAAACGTCTTTAGCAAGCAACCCGACCAACTACAATAGTGATAAGAATGTTAAAGAAAAATAAACCATTAAAAGACCATCAGTCATGTGGCGACCCCCGCGGTGGGCAGGTCAGCGGCGCGGTCAAGGAAAAAAGCTTACAATTCAAGCCGAATTCAAATGAAGAATGATTCATTTATGAAAATGAAATGACAGATTGAATGAAAGATGCGGTCCGAAGCGCGGCTACCGGCCACGCGCCCAAGGGAATTCTAAAGGACATGAAGCCGGTGAGAAAAAACTTACGCGCCTTCAAAGCATAATCCCGTCTGCAACCATTACTAGCTGTTGATAAATTATTATGTTATTGTTGTTACAGGCACCTCGCAGCGTTATACAAGGAGTCTGGAAATATTTTGGAATTTTTTCAAGGATTAAAGAACAACATGAAATGCATTTTTTGCAAATTCTATTCATATTATATGTGACGTGACTTATGCAGACATAGAAAATATTATTTTCTTTACACAGAAATCATAACTTTATTATGTTCTCGTATTATATATCTACAAATAAGTCACACTATTGCACCTACACAGATATTCAACTCGAGCACATACGCTCATTTATGAGCTAGTATATACACACACATACACATACACTCAAGACACACACCTTTCTTCTTTTTTTAAAAAAAACAATCGGAGCCTGTCACATAGGGTATCCTAGTATAGGCACCGTCATTCACTGGGGCTTTATTAACTTTTTTTTTTATAAACCGGCTCTAATTGCGATTGAAAATTAGTGGTTATTTTATTTATTTTTATTTTCTCACTTTGTAGAAAAAATCATAATTTCAAAATGTAAACGTTTAACGTTAGATACTATTATATAAAAGTGAATTATGATAAATTTATTTTCGAAGTGTATTTAAGTATCTTTGTCACGGTAAATCACAATCACAACACTTCCAAAGTGTACAGTGCAAGCCGTAAAATAAAAAATACCCCAAAATGCCAAATAAAATGTGTTCGACATTCAAAAGTTGCGACCTTATCTCATAAAAATGGCAATTAATCGGTACCCTTGCGTTTTGGTGCGACTTAACTCCGACCAACGCTGGAAAAGAAGCAGGCAATGAAATTAAAAATATGTCTTAAGGGCAATTAGCTTAACTTTTACAGCAAGTGCCCTATCTGCGTCTCCCCCACGCTTTTCAATTGTGGGGCGAGCGGCAGCTTTTGGCGGAGTGAATTTTATGAAGTCTCAAAGAGTTCTGACTTTTGAGGTTCACTTACCCCAGCTGAGTGAGTTTTAAGTAATTTTAATTAAGCTAGCTAATATACTTATAGCCAAATACACCCATATAATTGCATAGCATGTTTGTATTCAAGAAATTCATGCACACATAATTGTGTTGTCTTATTTTTTGGTACTGTAATAGGTACAGCCGGATTCGAAAGTAGATAAGCATTTTAGTACCATGTCACACCAACTATTCCTTTTATGAAGTAAGTTACACCTAAATTGCATTGTAATAGTTTGTTTGACATGAGACTAAAATGCTTATCTACTTTTGAAGCCGGCTGTACAGTTTATCAACTACCTAAGATTTTTTTTTAAAAGACAGTAAGTCTTGTGAACCTTTGTCTTCTTACGTGTTTGAAAAAAACAGAAACGGAATGGCCGGCTTCAAAAGTAGATGAACATTTTGATACCGTAACACACCAACTATTAACAATGCAATATATAGGTGTAACCATAAATAAAAGGAATAGTTGGTGTGACATGGTACAAAATGCTCTGAAATGCTTATCTACTTTTGAAGGTGGCTGTACACTATAATTCAAACAGAAAAATCTTTATTCGACATGAAAAATTCTACAGGTAGGTACTTATATTGACGTCAATCAAATACGAAAAATAAGAATTGTAATGAATCAAGAACTTATTATGTTTAGTAAGTACGAGTACAAGGTGTTTGGTCAATACCCTATCAAGCCGAAACCTACCCATGTTAACATAGTCATATGAAAGGTATTTCGTCATTTAAAAATAGAATTTGTATTTAGGACATTGTTACCCTAGGGGTGAAACTACCTTATTTAGTCCCGAAACCGAGATAGCTCGAGCCAGTAAATAAGGTTTAACCCGAGGTAAACATTGTGCTTTTCATTATGAATACAAGGAAAGTAAAAATAAAAACATGAATTAGGTAAAGAAAAAAGAAGTGTTTTATTTTACACTAGCTGTGTCCGCGGACTACGTTTCGCCATAATAATAGTTTACGACCTATTCTCAGACCTACCGAATATACACAGTCAAGCCGTTTCGGAGGAGTTTGGTAACAAACACTGTGACACGAGAATTTTATATATTAGAAGAAGACTTTATAATTTGACAGCTGTCAGCCCTAGGTAGAACGAATTCTACCTAGGGCTGAAAAGTATTACTTTCAACCCGCTCCTCAGACAACTTCAGACCTACTTTCCAAGTATGAGTAATGAAAAATTAATTTTCTAATTTCCCATAATTTTTTTTCACAGTACCGAACTATTTGTATGGAGGATTTCAAAATTAATTTTACTAATTCGAATTTTCAATGACGCCATAACTTTTATTTGACTATGTTTACATGGGTAGCTTACGGCTTCATAGGATATTGACCAAACATCTGATAATTATATCTGCATACACCCTGTTTAGGTAGAGGTGAACAAAATGAGATACTTTACCAAAATGTGTCATTTCATTCTGGTCACGCAAAGTTAGGTTATATGCAAGCATAATTAGGACGTATGCGATGTAAGTAGAAGCACGGTAATAAATACTATTATCGTGGTAGGAAGAATAAAAATTTGACTCTACACTTGATGAAAAATTGGGAAAGCTTTTTTGAGACGAACAGGCAGACTCGATAGATCTTATATTCACTTTTAAATTAACATAACAGTATTTAAAAAATAATAATATTTCACGTAAAAAGAGAGTATATCAAGACAATATTTAACATAAGTACTCCAAAGAGCATGATCAGAAAACTATCACAAATACAATTACATAAAAAATATAGAATTTCACGTAAAAAGAGTCTATTTCAATACAAGATGTTAAAATCAGTAGGTACCTACTCCAAAAAGTATGATCACATAACTTATTAGTACATGAGTACTAATGTTTCATGTAATTAGTTTGGCAAATAAATATGTATATGTTATAGTTGTGTGTAAGAAACCGTAATAAATAAAGTAAATTATTGCTTGCTCTATTCACAAAAGATAATGAAGTCTGATCGCAAGCGTAACAAGTAAAACTAAAAATTGAGCACGAGCTTTGTGGTAAGTAGGTAGAAAATTATAAGAGCAACTCAGCGCCACATTGACGAAGTGTTTAACAATAAATTTCCATTTAAAAAGCCGCAGGCGGGGGCGAGGGGCCGGCGGTTCTTCCGGTGCTTTTTTCTTCATTTCCTGGAGGCCGCGAGTGGGGCGCTCGCTGCCTCGCCAGGGGCAGAAGTCTCGACATATATAACGATCGTAAACTTTGCGATTTTTGTCGATAAGTTGTAGTGTCTTTTCTAGCTAATTTATTAAAATTGGGAAAAGTTAACAAAATTATTTCTTATATTAGTACAACAATATGCTTTATTCAGTTACATATAACGACACTTACTTAGCCATAAATGCAATTCTGGACATGAAAATTAACGCAAACCTATCGATTTTTGTCGCTAACTTATCGAAAAAACTGTCAAATTAACGATTTCATAGCGAGCCTTTTTGATATCTCGCAAAGCATTACAATGTTCGTCGCTAGCTGGCATAGGCTGTACGAGTTGTACAACAAAAGCTCATGCCATTAATAACATTAACTTATAAAATTTAATATTTTTTATGATGGCGGAAGCATATTTAGCTTGGAATCTGTTTGCTCTTGAGCACCGAACATGGTATTAAGTACGACGGCGAACAGTCGCTAGAAATCGGCGTAGTCGGCAAAATCCTCTCCATCTCCAACCATGTTACTGAATGAAGCATATTGTACTAATATAAGGAATAATTTTGTTTTCATTTCCCAATTTTAAATTCTTTCCATATTTTGATAGATTAGCTAGAAAAGACACTACAACTTATCGATAAAAGATAACGATCGTTATCTATGTCGAGACTTCCACCCCAGGAATTACGGAGTTTGTTTTTTTTTTCTCTATATACTACACAATGAAAGTTTCCTCTTAGAACTACTTATTTATCGAGGTGACTTGCATCTTGAAATGCAGCAATCGCCCTTTTTATATTATTAACTTGGATCGGAAAACTTTTTAAATTTACCGCAACGATACCTACCTGGTGGTGAGTATTGTAAAAGTCACGATGGAGAGACCTAATACGACTGTTTGTACAGCAGTACAAATCAATCCAACTGTTGATATATGTATGTGAAACAAGGTATGGGTTAATTGACACCCCGTGAAATGTCAAATTGATAATGTCAACAGAACATAAGTTACTCAAAATTTCATTATTACAAACTTTTATTTACTTTCACCTGTCCCGGTGTCTGTAATGAAATCCTGCAAATTTTTGACCCAATTCCCTGTTTCCAATTGAGCTTAAATTTTGAATGCATATCTATACCGCGTGACAATGCAATATTATGATATTTATGATTCATGGAGCAGATAGCAGATTCATATGACCACCTTGACTTTAAAAACCTTGGCTATAAAATGACACAAGCCCATCGAGTTTGTGGGCTCGTTTGATTCGTATTTACGAATACTAAATTTTTTTTAAATAATTTACCTTAGCTTTTTTTAAATAATTTACCTTGTTTTCCAAATTATTTCTAAATTATGCTGCTACATTTAGGAATCATTTGGAAAATTCATATAATTCGAAATCTATTGCAAAAACGCCATAGTTTTGGACAGCCCGATGCACCGTGTACTCCATGTGATAACGAATTTAGAGTAGGTATACATGCATCGCCACTCCCTTCTTCCCGTGGATGTCGTATTAGCCTACTATGGAATTTTACTGCGATCACACCTCAGATTTTCGCACAATAAAAAAATTCGAATTCTTATTTCTTCTTGAGCGATAATAATCAGAACACAGAACATGTCAAGCTCCGTCGCTTTGTTCTGGAAAGTTGTTTGTATTATCTCGAGTGCTCGGGAAAAGTCGAGACATCAAATTTTAAGTATGGATTTTATTTATTTTTTATTCTTTTTTGATTTTACCTTATTATACAGTGTTATTATTTTTTACTCACGTGAATTTCGTATGCTTCTCCAGACAAGAAGCCTGAACAACTTTTACTATGGGGCCAATCTTGAAATAACGAACAAAAATAGCTGTTCAATACATCTATAGTGGATGTTGAACATTTGTATGGAACAGCTCTTTTTTTCACGATTTCAAGACTGATCCCATAGTAAGGTTGTTCAGTTTACTTGTCTAAACAAGCGCACAAAATTTGATTCCTAACTAAAAAAATAACCTTGTATTTTTTTATCACTTTTATTCTATATTTAACTAACTTTCCGCTCGCGGCTTCGCCCGCGTTATTATTGTTTTCTCGTGGGAATTTATGTTTTCCCGTAGAAAAAATAATGTTGAAGCCTATTTAAGTCCGGATAATAAATTTCATGGAAATTGGAGCAGATTTTAAATATTTTCCATAAACTTTTAACCCCTATTTTGCACCTTAAGGGGATGAATTCCAATAAACCATGAAACACGTTTCAATGAAATATTTTTGAGAGCATGAATCTCAAGTTTTATCAAAATCGTTGCTAATTTAAAGATTTTTTCATACAAACTTGCAACCCCTATTTCATCCCTTTAGGGTTAAGTTTTCTAAAATTCCTTCTTAGTGTGCGTCCGCATTTTGAATTAAAACAACTGTCTAAATTTCACGTTTCTACCATTAGCGGTTACGGCTGTGCGTACGTCTAATAGATGGGAACATCTCCTTTTATTATATAGATGTAGAGTTTATCTTCGCATTTTAATTAATGCCATTATTTATTCAAGGTTTAGTTCTCTACAATAAATAGAATGATAAAGAAGTGAAAAACTGATCCTAGTACTCGAGACAACTCAAGCGAAATGGAAGACGAGATAGAAGCCCGACCAATTATCTAATCTGTGACCCAACACCAACCCATCTGACCAGTGTGGTGTAGTATTAGTTCTAGTTCATGAAGAAACCCGTACCCAGCGATTAGATGTATATGGGTTAAAAAGTAAACCCTGAACTGAAACCTAACACTTATTGCCAGAAATAACTACCTGGGTTAAGAAGTAAACTTCATCTCTTTGCCGGATATTTAAAATAAGCAAGGGAGAACCAAAAGAGGCTAGTCGCCCTATAAAATATCGGTGGGATAATAATTAAAAGAAGCGATAATGTCCCCGACGCAGTGAAAAACGAGCCGGCACCATCCTTTTTATTTGATAAATAAAATTTATTCCCCACCGTCGGAGATTCCTTGCGGCTTTCGACTTCCTAAAGCGAGCTTTTTGTTTCAGATGCGCATGAAATCGTTTATTTTCTCTTTAATGTCTCCCGGTAATTTTATTAAGAAACAAGGAGACGATCTGAAGTTTTTCTTCGTATTTTTTCATTCTGTTACATATTTTATTATTTCTTTGGAATAGATATTAATGAAAGGATCAATCTGGGGTCTAAAACTATATTTAAGTTTTAATTTTCTTGGCCTATTAATTTTAGACAAAATCATTCAATTTAAATACATAGGTTAAGTAGGTATATATTCGTAACAAGATAAGATCCTACTTACATTTCTGACATTTGTTATTTTATCACCAATTCGTATTACCTACCAGCAATGTTTAGATGTAAATATCATCAAAAAAAGAAAAAGTATACATATACAAATACGATTTATCAAATTTCAAAGAATGATAGATATTAAAATCAATAAATAAATTTAAAAAATCGCCTTAAACCAGTTTTGACCTACGCCTTCAACATACTATGTTGACGCAATGACCAATAGGCCATCGCCACCGAGGGCTTATCATTATTCTTAATATTTTAAAACCATTTAGGTAAGTAAATTTTAAACTAAAAACATAAAATTGTTTTGTGAATATACCTAAGTTTTTACACGCATAATATATTTATAATTTCACAAGCATTGAAAAGAGTTTTATAAAAGAGTTTTATTCGCGGCGAAAAATATACCTTCAATATTTTAGTACCTATACGCGACGCAACGCATAGCTTTAAGCGACGATTGGTTAACATAAAAAAAACGTTTAAATTATATATTCTGTGTTATACTATGAAATAAAATAAGAATTAAAATATACCTTCTATAATATTCTTTTATAATTTTCCTTCCATAATTCTCCATGTACCGCGTAATATTGAAAATATGCCTTATTACAAAGAAATAAAGCGCTCTCAAAAATATGTTAATCCAAATCTGCCAACTGAGGTTTAAAAGCTCGCTGGCACAAGAAAAGCGGGCGCCCCTAGTTTTACTGCGCACTAAATATTCTCCCGGCGACAATTGCGATTATGAAAAGTGCACCGTTATTTATAACCCGGCGTTTATTTTTTGCGCCCCCTTTCAAGGGCAATTAAATACCCAGTCTTAAGCGCTTTGCATTTTCGGAGGAACGTCGCTAATAAAGATAGTAAAGGTCGTCCTTGAAGTGCGCCAAAAATGTCGCACTACCCTCTACCACCTACAGCATTTTTTACGTTAAAAGAGACAAAATTAAATAAAGACATTGTTAATCAGAAACATGCTTAATGCTTCATGACTCGCGGCCGGTACGCTGTGCGAGGCGGTCGTGTTAATCTAATACTTGCGAAACTTGTTTACGTCGCGATCGTTTGTGGCGGCCGAAGCGCAGGTAGTAACCGCGCCCGGCCGGCCGATTATAGTTTAATCGCGTTATAATGAGTTTAAGTCAAAACGATAGATCTGAATGTGATAATAGTGTTGTATCGGAGAGAAACGATTATATTGATGAAGAACTACCCAATATGGAGAACTTGACAGAGGAGAAAGTTAATTTTAAGCCGAGTAAAAGAGAACGGGAAGAAGACGAAGAACAATGGATAAATGTCACAAGAGGTAAAAAATTAAAAGAAGGAAAAATAGAGATTTATATATCATCAAATGAAAAATTACCTAAACAATTCGCTTTGGCAAAATTATTTGGAAGTTTAAACATTTTGGATATTATAAAAATAAAATACCTAAATCCATATAAAATAAGAGTGGAGTTCGATAACGAAAGCAGTGCTCATAGTCTTGTGTCGTGTGAAGAGTTGATGAAAAAGGGATGGAAATTCCAAAAAGCTTTCGAAGTTAGCTTATCGTACGGCATTATAAAAGAAGTCGACATCGATTTAACAGAGGAAGAAATCAAAGAGAGTATCAAATGTCCCTCACCAGCTGTTCTAGCTTCCGTTAAAAGACTTCAGAGGAGAAACAGACAAGGAGAATGGTGCCCAAGCGAAACGGTTAGATTGTGCTTCAATAACGCTTATTTACCACCTTATGTCATGGTTGAAGACCTCCGTATTAAAACCGAACCCTATGTGTTCCCAGTATCTCAGTGCTCACTTTGTTGGAAACTTGGTCACACGGCAAAAAGATGCCCAACAGATAAAGTTAAATGCCCCAAATGTGGGGATGGCCACGCAAACTGTGATACAAAAAACTTTAAGTGCATAAACTGTGGAGGTAAACATATGGCTTTAGTTCGGACATGCCCAGTATATATGAAAGAAAAGCAAATCAGAAAAATTATGGCTGAATTTAATTGTACATACAGAAGAGCTCGTACGATGTACGTACCAGAAAATCTCGATGAAGGCAATACCAAATTCACAAATGAACAACATAATTATAAAGCACTCCAAAATACACAAGAAATGGATTATACTTCGTCTCCATCATCTGACATACCCTATAAAAATCATATTTATTCTTATGCCACCAAGGTCAAAACCACACCTCGTAATAATAAATTTCAATCTACCGACTTTGACTGCATATTAGAAGAAAACATACGTCATAACAATATACAGCAAGACCTCAGCGATTCGGAATGTAAACAAACAAGCCAACCATCGACGAAAATACCTGAGAGAAACGTCACATTCGGCGAACTTCTAAAAAAATTAAAAGAAATAATTTTTCTAAGAAGGGACTCGCTAAAAGATAAAATTCATAGTGTTATTAAGTGTTGTACGGAATGGTTTATACTTCTTATTACTGAAAATATTTCTGACTGGCCTGTGTTACAAATTCTATTGAACTATTTTAATGGATAGTACAAATAACTTACTATCGAATTTGAAAATTATACAATGGAATGCCCATAGTTTAAAATTGAAATTAGCTCAATTAGAACATCTCTTGTTTCATGATAAAATTCATATTGCTTGTTTATGCGAAACTTGGTTGAATTCCGATTACAATCTAAGAATTAGTAGTTATAATATTTTTCGTCACGACAGAGGCGACTCATACGGTGGAATAGCTATAGCGACCCACAAATCTATTATATGCCACGAAATCCCTATACAGTTATCTAATCCTAATATTGAAATTATAGTCTTAAAACTACAAAACTGCGGGAATATTGTTAACCTAATTTCTGTTTACTGTTCACCAAGCGTCACAATACGACTATCAGATTGGGAAGAAATTCTAGGTATATCACACGAAAAAACAATTATCTTAGGTGATTTTAATGCTCATCACATGAGTTGGTCCCGGAAAACAGATTGCAGAGGGACTCATTTATTTAACGCTTTAACAGATTCAGCGTTTATCACATTGAACGACCGCACTCCGACACGTATAAAACTGGTTAACGGTATACTCCAACAATATTCTCCCGATATAGCCATAGCATCTACAGATATATCTCTAAACTTGACATACAAGGTACTCAATGAAACATTAGGAAGCGATCACTGTGTAACAAAAATTTCGACTGTAGTTGAAAACCGTAAGGGTCAGTGTACTAAAAGGCTCTTTAAAAAGGCAGATTGGTGTAAATACAAATCCTTATTAGATAAAATGTTTTTACAATGGAATTATTCGAGTAATATTCAGGAATGTTATAACATATTTACAAATTATATTGATATGGCAGCAGAATTACATATTCCAAAATCAAAACCTAACTCCAATCCACTATCAAAATTTGATCCCAAGCCTTATTGGAGTGAAAACATATCTAAAGTAGTAGCGGAACGACGACTCGCACTATCTAAATTCCGTAAAAACCCAACACCATTGAATTATAGAGTACTCAATGAAAAAAATAAGATTGCGCAATCGGCTATACGTAAAGCTAAAACTAATAACTGGCAAAAATTTTGTTCATCCCTAGACCAATCTACAGATCTCTCCAGCTTATATAAAAAAATGCGGTGGATGAAAGGCATTAGACCTAACTATAATTGTGTAGATAATGGAAACGCATCTCAATTACTGCGCAGTCTTACTCCTATGTATGCACAACCAAATAAACCTCTTTTTAAATCTACAAATCATGGTTTAGATTCAGAAATTACTATGACAGAATTAGAAAATAGTATCCGGAAGAAAGATAGCTCACCTGGAATTGACAACATTTCATACAGTATGATCAAAAACCTACCAGAAAATGGCAAACGCATACTTTTGTATATCTATAATTATTGTTATCGTACAGGAATTGTACCTCTACAATGGCGCGACATACGTATATTGGCAATCCCAAAACCAGGGAGAGATCCTAAGTTGCACACATCGCTCAGACCTATAGCTATGATGTCATGTCTGTGTAAAGTTTTTCACATCATATTGAATAACAGATTGGAATGGTTCTGTGAGAAAAATAACATATTTACAAGTAACACAATAGGTTTTAGAAAATCACTCTCCACATTAGATAGCCTTATAACTTTAGTCAATAGAATTATGATAGGTTTCACTTCAAAAAAAATAACATTAGCCTGTTTCATTGATATAAACAACGCATATAACAATGTAGACATAACATCATTATTGTCAATAGCTGACGAAATAGGAGTGGGATCTCGAATGTGCAGTTATTTATGGAATTTCTTAAATGAAAGAAATCTTGAAATAAAAAATGGAGATTTCACTATGAAACGTAGCACAAACCGTGGCTTAGCCCAAGGTGACCCTCTGTCACCTCTATTATTTAATATAGCGACATCAATTATTTGTAGATCGATCAAGGATGCTTTTATATCGCAATATGCAGATGACTTTGCACTATATACGACATGTGAAAACATAGAGGAAGGCCAAGTTAAACTGCAAGCTTCCCTAAATACTTTTTCGCAAAAGTTAGATGTATTAGGACTAGACATAACCACTACAAAAACGAAAGTATGTGTGTTTAGGAGAGGGTTTAGTAGACAGGTTAACAGATGTCACCTAAATCTAAACAATTTTCGCCTGGAAGTTGTGGATTGTGTGAAGTATCTAGGGCTGTGGCTCGATTCCAAATTGAAATGGTCAAAACACATTAATGAAATCTATCAAAACACAATGAAATTCGTCAATATTTTAAAGATTTTAGTAGGTCCGAGCTGGGGGGTTCTCCCCCTTCACTTGAAAAGATTATATATATCATTGATACGTAGCAAATTAGAATATGCAAGTTTTGTTTATGATAACTCATGTAAAACTCATCTAAGTAAGCTTGATAGACTCCAAAATATATGTCTAAGAATCATTGGAGGCTTCATCAAAACGACTCCAATACATGTAATGGAAAGTGAGTTAGCTATTCCACCATTATTTATTAGACGACATTTTTTAGCAGCAAAATTCTGGCTTAAGTGCAACTCTTTGAAAGACAATAAAATTATACAATCAACTGACACATTAGAGTTATTATGCACTACTAAATCTTATTGGAAAAATAAAAAACTACCATTACTTATTCTGATTCACAAGCAACTGAAAAAAATACCTATGCACAGGAGCAAAGAATTAGAAATGTTTTCTTATAATACATGGATAAGCAATGTGAATTTAAGTCAAAACATAATTGATAATATTGACAAATTAGATAGAAGTAAAAATAAATTTTGTAATGATATGCTAAAACAGATAAGTGATCAGTTTATCAAATACAAATACTTGAATTATTATAAAGTATATACAGATGGATCGAAGGATTCGCAGGGAGTAGGTGCTGCATTCTTTGACTGTCAGACAGGTGACTCTATGAAATTTAAACTGCTGCCAGATTCTTCTGTTATGTATGCAGAGCTAGTAGCTATTTACGAAGCTTTATCTTTTATATCATCAGTTGATTATGGCAATTTTGTCATACTGTCTGATTCAAAGAGTGCCTTACAACATGTGGCTCGATGCACCTCGACTATTCGAGGTACACCGATAGCCTACGAAATTTTAAGAAGTATATGTCACCTTAAGAATATTGGTAAGCAAATAATTCTTCAGTGGATTCCTGCTCATGTAGGGTTGACCGGCAATGAACAAGTGGACTTTCTTGCAAAACAAGCATCAGTTGAAGGAATAACATGGACAGCAGATCCTTTCTATACTGACCTTCTCAACATCCCACGAAAGAGATGTTTTGTTATGTGGAAAGAATATTTTGACGAGCGTTCAAAGAGTGTTGGTATTTGGTATAAAACCATCCAAAATAAGCTTCCCAAGTGTAGCTGGATCGACAACTCGAACATGAGCAGGAATGATACTGTAACAGCCTTGAGGCTTAGATCTGGCCATATACCTTTAAACAAATTTGCCCACTTAATGGGAAAAGTAGAGTCACCTGTCTGTTCGGAATGCAATATCATGGAGGATACATTACACATCGTAATGGAATGTGTAAGAAACCATAATGAAAGGCGAGAGTTTTTAATTAAATTCAATTACACGCCATACAATATAGGTTTGTGCAACAGTATTTTGGCGTTTCCTCTCTCAGAAAATGCAATATTATTATATAAACTAGTAATTATTGGCATAAATCGCAGGAAATAAGAAGCATTATCTATGTAGCACAATGAGGGTGACATTTTCCTAAAAGAAAAAAATCCTCAAAAAAAATTTCAGATTAAAAAAAAAAAAAAAATGCTTAATGCTTACATGTATAATGAAAGCCAAATTGACATCGGCTGTGAATGAATGAATGAAATTTATTGCACAAAGAAACTTAAAATAATTACTCATAACAGAAATGCAAAAAGCAATCGTATTGCTAAAAAAATCCCAATTTCTCACAATCTCGGCTTTTGTGGTTTTATGGATTTTCTAAAGTCTCGTGATCGTTTCGAGAGAATACACAGTATGTTCTCATGAGCCTGTCTGTGGAACTGTCTCCACTTCAGAAACGGAAAACCGCAGCCAATTACGTCATGTTTTTTTCCTCTGCGTCCATGAAGTCTCCTAACAAACGCCAATCGGACGTTGCTGCCGAACGTTACGTTCGTGCTGGCAGCGTGGAATTTTTGGGTCGATAACGCGTCACTTCAACCCAAACATATCTCACGAATCTTCCCTTAGATGAGGAGGAATTGGCTTATTACACCAAGCTGACTATAGGATTTTGTTTCGAGTTTTCCATTTCTTCACAGAGGTGTTTATGGTGAATTCCCTCAGTCGGCTCTTCCAATGTGTACGAGAGAGCGGCGACACATTTATAGATACTTATACTTCTTCTATACTAATACTAGCTGTGCCCGCGAACTACGTACCTTTCGCCATAATAATTGTCATAAGGTGCGGTAGTGACGGGGTAGTGCAGTGGTTAGGGAAATAGGTGGCCCGTTAATAAATGAAGCACCAGGATTGTGTCACCGATATATATTTTCCACCGTTACAATCAATTATTATAATAGAAGGAAAAGACACTCTCTAACAAATATACGGACTATTGTAGAGACTGAAATACAAACATAATAATATAAAAACTTACCAAAATATAAACTTACACATAAGTGCCTTTAAGATTTTATGATATTGTCTGATCTTTCCGAAACATTGCTGATAATAACATTAATTTATGCTAATATTATTGTACCATCTTGTCTTTTTGTGACTTGATCTCGGTAATCGAGTAACGGGAGAACAGAATGTCAATTGAGAGAAAGATAAAATTCAAATGCAGTCAGGCTAGGCGGGAATGCAACGAGTTGCTATATTATTATCTAGAATATAGCACCTCGTTACAAGGGCCACCGACCTATTCTCAGACCTACCACATATACATGAAATTGTCATAAAAATCAGACTACTTCCACAGAATACCAGCGTTGCAGGTGTTATGCATTCTGCAACATCGTGCTGAGTGGTGGCCTTTTTAACCGACTTCAAAAAAGGAGGAGGTTATCAAATCGGTTGTATTTTTTTTTATGTTTGTTACCTCATAAGTCCGTCATTTTCAAACCGATTTCCAAAATTCTTTTTGTATTTGATAGATTATACTGCAAGGGTGGTCCCATGGTCACCAGTCAGGATGGGATGATGGGATCCCATAGAAAATCGAGGAAAACCCTAATTTAAGGTTTCTTTCACTAAAAAGATTTCATTCACTAAAAAGTTAAAAATATTTTTTTTTTACAAAAAATAGAACCGACTTCAAAAACACTGATAACTTAAAAATAATCTTCTTCTATATTGAAGTCGGTGACAAATTTTAACACTTTCTAGGAGATCATCGTTTGGCGCCGACTTCAATATAGAAGAAGATTATTTTTAAGTTTTCAGTGTTTTTGAAGTCGGTTCTATTTTTTGTAAAAAATTTTTAGTTCCACTTTATTTGATTTAAGTACCTGTATTGTCTTTTTCATAATGTTTATTTGTGAAACTAAATAAATTTATTTGATTCGATTTGATATAGTCGTTTCGTAGGAGTTCGATAACAAACACTGTGACACGAGATTTTTACGTATTAGAAGACCTGAGGGGCAATCGCACTATTTATAACGTTTCAACCAAATCAGAAACGTTTCTGTTCCCATACATTTTGACAACACCTTGACAGCAGTCAGATGTCAAAACATATGGGAACGGTAACGTTTTGGTTTTGGTTAAAACGTTTGTCAACTATTAACCAACCAATCGTTACTTCTCCATCAAACTATTCCCACGTTTTGACATCTGACAGCTGTCAAGGTAATGTATGGGAACAGCAACGTTTCTGATTAATTTGCTTAAAACTTTGTAAATAGTGCTATTGTCTCTTAGCTCTACGTTTCGCTTTAATAAAGCTCAACACTCAAAATCTTATTATTTAGTATCCATATATAAATATATCCATCACCACACCACACGGACTACACCAACTACTACACCGGTCCAAAACTATGACGTTTCTGCAATTGATTTCGATTTCGAAGTTTATGTATATACCTAGGTGCTAAATTTAGGAATCAATTGAAAAAAAATGAAATTTTGAGGAACTTATGTAAATAGGTACTGTTCATATTACCAATGCGATGGCGGAGAGATGGAAAGGCGAAAGTGATAAGAAACCAAGTCAACATCACCTGCTTGCGACGCACCCTGCAGACGAGTTTCTGGAGCTCCCCACCAACCCGCACTCGGGGTGGTAGGAAACGGCCCAACAGCCCCTGCCCTGCCCTGCGGTAGAGGCTTTGCCGGGCAGTGAGCGTATTATGACAGAGATCACGATGATGACACAAGGACTAAGTTATCGCCGGAATATAATAAAACTATTGGTCAGAATTTTTAATTGATTTGTCAATCTAGTTTACAAGCTCTCCCTCTCATTTTTCGTCGATACGTCGAAGCTTCTTGTCGTTGGTACAGGAGGTGTTCACATGTTTTACATGAGCGTACCATTTCGTTTTCAGCCATTTGGACATCAAAGTTATCTGACCGACCTGTGGTTATACAGCAATGCGTGTATTATATATTTAATTCCAAATTTCATACTATATTTAAGCTCATTGTGTAATCAACAATGGATATTCATATTTATGTGTTAAACACACCTTTTTTGAACTATTTCATGCATTAATATCCTCTACGAATACGTCTATAGATCTAAATTTACTTTTACTTTTCCAGATGCTACAAGATTTTCTAACATGTCTTCTGAACTCCTGATCATGTAAATAAAGTCCCTATTAGATTAGTCTTTGCTGAGAAATAGTTGAAAGCTTTACGCTTGAAGCGAACCCAGACTGAAATTAAGATACCAGAAAATCCTAGATTAGATAATAACATTATTTTAGTAGGCCAGCGTTATAGTAAAATTATTTATCTACAGCGTTAATAAAACAAACAACTTTATCTCCATGTGCAAATTTAGAATAGTACATAAATAAATATAAAAGCTTCTCAAACACGATTAGGGTAGACAAACTTTTTAATGCGGGATTAATGAAATTTCCCCGAGTGACGGAATCGAACCCGAGCCCTGGGGACGGGCTGTCAAACTCGCAACTCGCGCCGTCTGCTCCTTCCGAGGCAAGTTTTAATAACCAGCTAAATACCTACATTTCGGAGAACAGCGACATTGAAACAACAGACTTCGGTACTAAATATATAAGAATGAAAGACACCATTTTATCTAGTTACACCAATTTTCACCATTTGTAAAAAACATTTTTGTATTTAGGTCTAGTTATGAGTTTATTTTTATACTTTTTTAAATTTTTCAGTAGGAAATATTTTACACCACTGATTCAAAATACCTACATTTGAGTTACCTCATTAAGAACAAAAAAAAGTTTATCTTCATCCTTGTTACACTGATCTGAGTGCCAATCGCACTATTTATAACGTTTCAACCAAATCAGAGGGCCTATTACCGATCTCATGGTTTTGCAAATGATATCATATGATATCATAGTACAAAACGAAAAATACGATTTCCGGTCAGATTTTTGATCATTTGTTTATTATATAATGATGACATAATTGAAATTATGCCATAGTGATGATATAATTGGAGATCGGTTATACGAAATGCAGCATTTCATGACTTCTTTTTCTCAAATTTATACCATGTCATACGATGAAAGATCCATAATTGGCCTGCAGAAACGTTTCCGTTCCCATACATTTTGACAACACCTTGACAGCAGTCAGAGGGTTCGACGCATATGACCAAAAACGCAAAAGGCCAATAGACGCATTTGGCCAAATACGCAAATGGCCAAATACGTGTACGGCCAGATACGCAAAAGACCAAAATCGAAATCAGTCAGATATCAAAACATATGGGAACAGTAACGTTTTGGTTTTGGTTCAAACGTTCGTACCTAAATAGTGCGATTGCCCCTCTGATGTGCATGCTTTTTTTACTAAGAACGTTCTGGTGTCTAAGAACGCTTATGTAAACGCTTTAAACCGCCAGGAAGAGCTGATCGGTGCATAATGGGGAGCATGAGGCCTTCATCAAGGCCCGATAAGACCATCTCAAGCCACTTCCTGATACGCTCCCCTCCGAGCCGCGTATCTCCGCCCGCTCCGAAATTGAACCGTCTTAGATCTGTCGGCTCGTAATCCGCGCTTATAATTGATGCGACAATGTCAAACAGTCCCCTGATACAGCTAATCGGAAAAATACAAATCCGCCCGCAACATGATCGATGGATCACTACTGAACTCGGGCGCAAATTGATAAACAACTCGATTGTTCAGATTTGTTTGACAGATAGCAAATTAGGGTTTCGGAAAGTTTAAGTGGGACTCCGAACGGATATCCAGATTTTTAAGGGTGCAAATAAGATAGCACCTGCGCATTTATTCCGCTTTTCAAATTGTATCACAACTGCTCATTGCCAAGAGCAACATTCAGCTTATAAAATCACCGAACGCCGTAACGCGTGTAAAGCGCCCCAAACGACATTGTTACCCGCGAGGAATGGCGGAAAAATTTACCTTTTTCCTCTTGAAATATTGAATTTTTACATTTATGTCTTTCACACCTCATAACGTAATATTTCTCGGGGAAAACTTCCACCCTTCACTAACTTTTCCGTTGCAGCAGCATTCAAAATAAATGTTTGGTGCTTTATCAAACCGCGGTGTGCGCCACACGCCACGCCACGCTCCGCGCTTAGTTTACTGTTGTTATCTGAACTTGTTGGAACTGTATATTTTATTTGTGTACGCGTAATGCAAATTATATTGCTTCAAATCTTCAACAGTTCGGCAAGACCTTTAGCAAAATAGGCACGACCTGCTCTGTCTTGCCAGCAGAACGCCAGAATAAAGAAATATACATACGAAACTTAAACTACATATTATGATTAAAATATATGCAAAAATACAACACGGACGTCTGGTTTGTGACATTTCTTTAAAAAATTAATTTCTTTTAAACAATTTACCTAAATAGGTATGTAATTATGAAGTAATATTTTCCGTATTTGCCACAGCCAACCTACGTCCATCCTAAGGGTCGTTCTACAATTTGTGATTTGTCATTTGAAACTGCATAAATTAGCAGAGTTTATTTACTATGTCTACAAACATATAAACAATAATCTTACTAAAATATGGTATTTACTAAGAATATTAAATATTAGGCATTACTTTTACCACGATCGATTTAAGCCCACATCTTTTGCACATTAAATTCTTTTGAAACTATGTACATACGACTACTAAAGACTATAGTACCAAAACACATTAAAAATAAATACTCAGCAGACTATTCTGAACTGTTTAAATATTGCAAGGTTTTGTCTGTATTAAACAAAATTAAAGTAGCAACCCTGAAGGATGAGTACAAAAACCTCCACTTTTTGAATAAATACAAAAGATGTAGTAACCTCAGAAAACCGAAAAATGTAAAATGTTATATTTTACCTAAGTATAACAACGCTTATGGCAAAAAGTATGTTAAATATTTTCTTCCATTAGTGTTAAATACTCTGCCCACTTATCTGTTGCAGCAATATTTAGCTAACTGTAAATCTATACGTTCTATAAAAAAGTATCTATTAGAAAATAACCCACACTGCAATTTTCTGAGCAGTTGATTATTGTGAACCTATGTTTATGGCTATAATGGTTATGACAATGTGAACGAACTCTTCATTCGACTCATAAACCTTATAGGTTTTCGTCGATATGACATTTCCTTTGTAAAAAATGTATTGAATGTATTGTACAATAAATGAAAATGAAAAAAAAATGTTATCGTTTGTTGTCTATTAAAAACGACTACTTGGTACGGCCACCGAACGGCCCGCCTCTATTACAAAAACTATTTGAAGATTCTTCACTACTTTAAACAATTTGAAATATTTCACATGAATCCACACAGAGCGTTTCGATTGTACCCTCTGACGCCATATGTCGACAGAGCAGCGGTAATGCGACCGCAACATTTAGTTGGGGCATCCAACATTCTCTAATGGCATCCGACCGCCAACTGGCCACCACATTAATCCTTTACAGACTCTTGATTAATTATTTAAACTTACCCTTACAACTCCTCGCACACACTGTGCAAATTATTTACCACTTACGTCTTAGGTATATCTACGTATACAACTTGGAAGTATTTGCTTCCAAGATGCTTCCCAATATTTCGCAAATTGATTGTTTTCTTAATTATCCTATTAACCTACTAAAGAATTTGATTCAAAATATCTATACTACATTATTTTCTAAACATATTTTATTTTTTAATTATTTTTGTACTATGTGTGCAATGGCGGACTTAATGCCTGAGAAATTCTCTACCAGTCAACCAGGTGGTACAGAGAGCAGATGTGGCAGATGTACCCATAAAACAAAATTAATAAGGAAACTTACAGACTTTTTTAAATTCTTATACATAAATATAATTTAATAAATAATACGTATTGTAAGAGACCAAAATAACAAGTTACAATACTAATAAGGCCAACAAGTAAGCGACGTTACAAAATACAATTCTTATGCACATGCTGATGTTGTAGGTATATCTATTTAACTTCTTTTCGGAAGGTTTTATATTACCTAATAAAAAAAAGAGTTGAGCAAGTATTACTCTTTAGCTTTAAAAGATAACCTAGTTATAAGTTTTTCAGATTGTTCAAACAAAACAAAAGCTAATTTATCTACGAATTGAGAAAAAAATTCAACTTGGAATATTTAATAATCTCTGCGTTTAATCATTTTCCTTAAGATACCTACACAAAACCTTTTAGCGGAACATAATTGAATAAAACTAGGACAAGTGATACCATCAAATTACGCGCGGACAAGCCGACTCTTGACTTGACCGATGTAAGTGCCCCTAATCCGCAGTAAATCTTGGGTCGAGGAAGCACGGGCACCGGCCCACAAGGGTTAAGCAAGCGACATAGCTGCGCAACCATTTATTACCTTACGCGATGTTTACGACGACAGGGGACTCAAAAGTGCTTGTTTATTACACCGTTTTCTTAATTTATCTTCATTGTACTGCAAATTTTGGTTAAGTTGTCACACTTCAGCGTGGAGGCACGAAGTGTAAACCTATGTCTAATAAATTTTAAACAATCCCGAACAATACGGGTTTACGTGTTTCATTATGTGACAGAATTGTACACGCAAAAAGTGAAAAAAAATACGCACAGTACATCAAGATACTCGTAAATAACGGGCATTGGAAAACATCGGAAACAATGGTCTAACTTATCAAAGCAACTGACAAAAGTAGTTTGGCCCTAAAAATTTATAATTACGAGAGCAGCTCTCATCATCATCATCATCATCACAGCTAATATACGTCCCCACCGAGGGGTTCGAGCCTACCCTATGTTGGGGTGATTAGGCCTTAGTCAACCACGCTGGCCCAGTGCGGATTGGTCGACTTCACATACACCATTGAATTTCTTCGCAGATGTATGCAGGTTGCCTCACGATGTTTTCCTTCACCGTAGGAGCGTCAGACAAATTCTCTATATCATTATAATACTGCCATAGATGCTTCGGTCATCTTCGAAAACACGAAATTAGCCGATACCCATCATTTATTTTGAAATCAGCAAGTGTTATAGTTCATCGACATGAGCCCAAGGCAACCCAATTTTGCAATCAAATCAATGAGTGACTACTAAATGCAGACTCAGATTTGTCATAATGAACCTCAATTTTTATCCAATACAGAGATTCCCTAATTTTCATGTCAGTAGATAGTAAGTAAGTCAAGATAGAGATGAGCTTTATATAGATTTAATTAATACAAAGAACCTCTAATTGTCAGAACTCACTTTTGTAAAAACGTGAAATTGTGGAAACTTAATAAACTTGTAATCCATCCCCATCTTCGGCATGTCCAACCTTCAACCAACAATCTGTGCGATTACCAAAAGATGTCAAAGCGAAAACCGTACTTGACTTAATACATTTTTACGTAAAGTACATTATAGTCTCATCTTCACTGTTTGCTCCTAAACTTTGCCCCAAACATTGCCCAGTCGAGCGTGATTGTACATGGCGATAATGTGAACATTATACCCGGCAGCTCTCGAGCGCGCATAATCGCACATTATTATACCTACCGCGCAAAAACTACCGCCTCCCCGATGACCAACTTGCATCTTTTGAGCTTGGACAGTCGTGCACACTACCTTAAGACAGTAAAAATAAATTATTTATTTTCAGGTACGGGTACTTTATTTCAAAACCCATAACATAGTGATGCATGACTCAATTTTATGCACCACTTTTTGAGCGGCGGCTATGTTGAATTTAGGGCAATATTGCTAAGTAATAGTGCTCTACTCTTCAAGCCCTTTTATTTGATACCCACATCAAAAATTAGTAAGGCTTGACATAAAAAAAATCCAAATACACTAAACTAGAGGTCGTGCGTGTTCTATCATCAACCTAGTGAAAACCCGAAGTCTCGAAATGGCCCAGGGGACGAAATCTGGTTGGAGCGGACGGACGGACGGAAACATCAGCACATCATCATCACAGCTCATAAACGTCCCCACCGAGGGGCTCGAGCCTACCCTATGTTAGGGTGATTAGGCCTTAGTCAACCACGCTGGCCCAGTGCGGATTAGTCGACTTCTCATATACCTTTGAATTTCTTCGCAGATGTATGCAGGTTGCCTCATGATGTTTTCCTTCACCGTAGGAGCATCAGACAAATGTACATATGAAATTCGAAAAACGAAAAACACATTGGTGCATGGCGGTCTCGAACCCCGGACCACCCGATTGGAAGGCAAGTGCCGAGTCCACAGCGCCACCGACGCTCTAACATCAGCACATAAGCATTTCCAAATAAAGTTTGGGCCACGCTAAAACGTCAAAAGCCTCGACGTAACAAATCATATAAATGAACTTATTATTGTTCATAAGAATAAGCTATTTCACATTTCCTTAATAATACTGGAATCGTAAAAAGTAAGAACTTAGCTTAAACAAATTTAAAGATGTATACAAGAACTTAGCTTAAACAAATTTAAAGATGCAATCAAAGATGTACTTATTAAAAAAGCATATTATAAAGTGTCTGATTACATGACGGACAAAAAAGCTTGGGTTTGAACTCTCAATTCTAATATTTAACAATGAACTGCGTTTTGTTTCAAAGAAACGTTCAGTGAGAGCAATTTATAAGCTAAGTTCACGCACTTCTCTCAGAGACTGCTTATATAATGTGAATTAACACATCTATTCTTGTAATGGAAGTTGAGCTCAAACTTTTGCTTTGAGGTCAGCTTCCAATTGACGACTCTGTAACAAACCAAATTGTAAATGGCGATTTAAAAGAGGAGATAAAAAATTTTGACCTTTCGAGTTTCTTGCCTGTTCTTCTCGAGAAGGCTCTCCCAATTTCCGAACAGGTGTAGAGTCAACTTTTTTTTTTCATTCCTACTTGTATTTGCAGGCATCTTGAGTATATTCAGGATGTATGCACATACAAGGTTAATATGATTTCTTTAAATTAGTTTGTTTTGCTTTGTTTTGACGTCAATAAGTGCCTGTAAAGGCCTATGTTGAATAAAGATTTTTGAATTTGAATTTGAATTAAGACATTTTGGTGCAACCGGCTATAAGTCTACTAGCTAGGCAGTTAACCTAGAGAAGTAAGGGTTTTAGAAATCACCAAGCCTTTGGCGATTTGTTGAATCTTGGGTTGGGACTTGGACTTCTTCGAGCTCTATACTCTAAATTAACAATCTATATAAAGATGTTCCCATCTATAGACGCAGGCATAGCCGTAACCGCTAATGGTAGAAACGTGAAATTTTGACAGTTGTTTTAATTCAAAATGCGGACGCACACTTAGAAGGGATTTTAAAAAAAATTAACCCTAAAGGGATGAAATAGGGGTTGCCAGTTTGTATGGAAAAATCTTTAAATTAGCAACGATTTCGATAAAACTTGAGATTCATGCTCTTAAAAATATTTCATTGAACACGTGTTTCATGGTTTATTGGAATTCATCCCCTTAGGGTGCAAAATAGGGGTTGAAAGTTTCTATGGAAAATATTTAACATCTGCTCCAATTTCTATGAAATTTATTATCCGGGTTTAAATAGGCTACAAAATTATTTTTCCTAGGAGATAATATAAATTCCCACGGGAAAACAATAATAACGCGGGCGAAGCCGCGAGCGGAAAGCTAGTCAATGAATAAAAATAGAGCATAGACCCCATTGATTTACTACCAAACCGTTTGGTTTAACCGTTAACCGTTTGGTAGTATATCAATGATAGACCCAAAAAAGCGAGACACATAATATTAGAAGGTTCTATGTTCGACTGTATCTATTTCCTTTTTTTGTATGTTCACCGATTACTCCCCCATTTGAGAACCGATTTTCAAAATTCTTTTCGTAATAGAAAGAGTACACTCCCGAAATGGTCCTATTGTCACTGTGTCATGATCTGATGATGGAATCCCAGGCAAATCGAGGGAGATCCTTAAATTTCGAAGACACATGCAACGTGTTTCATGTTTTTTCTTAAGATATTCAGGTATTTGCGTCTGGGTGTCATCATGTCATGTTACTGAGCTGATGATGGAAGGTTTCTGGTAGATTAGGAGTTCGGGAATAATTCCTTTAAAACTGTTTAGAGCGAGAGACGTTTTATTTTAAGTAATTCTGGTATTTGCCTTGGCTGAAATTCTCATACGCATGTATGACTTAACTAACTTAACAAAAAAGATTGAAAAAATTATTAAAAAAATAAAACCGACTTTAAAAACAGCAAAAAGTGAAAATAAGACTACATACGACATCAAAGTTTTATATTAAAGTTGGTGCCAAGCAATGATCACCTTGAAAGTCTTAAAAAATATAAGAACAATTAATATACAAGTAGTTATTTAAAATTTGGCACCAACTTCAATATAAAACTGTGATGATATTCTTTATGACTTTTTGGTACTTATTTTTAAAGTCTGTTTTATTTTTTGCATAAAAATATTTTTAATAGCGTGTACACAAAAACCTACAGCAAAGAAATGTTAGTGGCAATGAGCAGAACACAAAGCTCGCAGGGCTGCCGGCCGTTGTGGCCGATCGGTTTGGAGAACCATCAATAGGCCTATGTCCAGCAGTAGTTGTCGCTCTGATATGATAATAATGAAGGAGATAAAGATATGCACAGAAGAATTGTAACTGTATTGTAACTCGCTTCCATCCTCAAACCTTTCGATCATCTGAAATTAGACCAACATTTCATTCTTTAAAAAATATTAGTTTTATCCATGTAAACACAATGAAATATCATTTTTTATACATAATGAAAATACTACACGAAAATTCGAGATTTTAGAGTATTGCGTTAATTAAAACCACTATAAAAAATATACTAACACTTTTGTCTTGTAATGTACTTACAAGTAACGTGTCCCATAATAATTATTCTAGTGTGGCCAAGAGCTATCAACTTTCAAGTCCAGTACACTGATAATAATTTACTATCCCGTGTTCAAAGTATACAAAGCAATGTTTTTCTTCCCGTTTTTATAAGTATATAAAATACTTCCTATTTTCTAGAGGTCTATAAAAACCATAATAGGAAAACAAATACAGGTAAATTGGGCCTACCAAGCTTTCCATAGGGGTGGATATTTTTCGGGGGGAGGTTTAGCCGGCTATCCGGGTATGCCACGGGAATCTAATTCCGATTCCTATGGCATATACAAGTGGGCGATCTAGTCAAATTAACTCCTTGTTGCCGTAGATTATACTGTCTTATAAAAAAGTAAGCTATACCTGGATAAGTTTATATAGACAATAATCGAACTTGTGTCCAAATCGCGGGAAAATTCATAATAAGTTTTATGCCAATAAATAGGTCCTTCAATTTATTCGTGCACGGACAATAAAATTGTAGGGCCAACAAAAAGCAACCTCGAAGGCAGGCCGAAGCACTCATTCGAAACCGAGGGCACTGCAGTTTGATTGACAGCTGCTCTAGTCCAATCCCGTAAGCGAGTTGACGACTCACGTCAATCAAGCACCACCAGCCCCACCATTCACAGCACAACGAAAAAACAACCTTAAGCATTTCACAATAAAGTTCATATTACGCAAACACCGTTGTTGCGAATGCACACGAGCTAGCCATCACGCGAACGCGATCGCCCCATTATTCGCCTCCCTTTATAATTTGAATTTCGAATTCCAATTCGTATATTGTGGTTAAAAAAAGGAGCAACGTTTCGACACAATGGCGTCAAGGGCGGTGCTCTGACATGCGATCAAGTTATTAAAGGAAAGCTCGCCTCGCCCGCAGGGCCCGCAATCGTGCAACCATGCTATTGAAAGCTTCCAGAAATTACGCTTTTCAAAAAAGAGTAAAATGTGATTTCGATGTCAAAATGAGGTACATTTCGACATCAATTAATTAAAGGAACCAAAACCAGTTTTGAAAACTTTTGTCGTTTGCATAACCTTCCTTTGTATGAATGGTTCCAGAATGGTCAATAGTGTAGCTTCGTAGATAAGCCTATATTTTATAATTAGGTTTAATTTAATTAAACTTTACAAAAAAATTACTTAATAGCGTAAAATCTTTGTAAAATAAATTAAAACAAATTGTGTCACCAAACAAATAATAAAATTGTATAAAAATATTAATAATGTTCGCGTTTGTTTACAGAAAATGGACTACCCCGGAGATTGCGTACGGCATACACCAATACCCAGCTGTTGGAGTTAGAAAAGGAGTTCCATTTCAACAAATACCTTTGTCGACCCCGCAGAATAGAAATAGCTGCATCGCTTGATCTTACCGAGAGACAGGTTGGTATTTAAAAAACTAAAATACTTATGCCTTATCTATAAATTATTTGAGATAGCACATGTTACAATTTATTTTACGTATTTTCGATGATTTTTACAGGTGAAGGTGTGGTTCCAAAATCGTCGAATGAAACACAAAAGACAAACTTTAAGTAAAAGCGAAGACGGAGATGACAAAGACTCGACTACTTCTGAAGGCGGTAAGAGTTCGAAGACAGGGCTAGACAAATTTTTGGATGATGATGGGCCCCTATCTGGCAAGAAAAGTTGCCAAGGCTGTGAATTGCCACCTGGAGCGCTTTGTTCACCATCCGAGGAAATGCCAGAGCTTGCCTCAAGAACCAGAAACAACAACACGCCAAGTGCTACGAACAATAACAGTTTCGCGAGCGATGGCGCCTCGAGTGTGGCTTCGTCCTCTTCTCTCGATAAACTAGCAGAAGATGATTCCAGAGATGCCCATCCACCCACCACAGCCGTAACAGCAGCACCGCGTAATTTAGCTAAAAGAATTAAACAAGAATCTAGAAAACGGTCCCCATCCTTGGATACAACATGTAAAATATCCCCCTCGTCGTCGAAGGATGGCATCGGTCCGTTAGCAGGTTTATCAGATGGTGCTAAATTTTCTTCTGTCAGTTTAACACCATCATCGACTCCAGGAACGCCGTCAAGCATCCACCAAAGTCCGCTTGGCCATTATCCTCGACCATCTCCTCCAAACGTTCCACCCGGTGCGCCACTCCCACAATCGGTTCCAAACGCAATGCCCCCTTATGTCATTAGAGGAAATGCACCTCCGGGTCAATTTGTACCGCATCCAGATTTCCGGATGGATTCTAAACAATTTGTCGGGAAAGTAGGTCAATATCCACAAGGCAATAGAAATTATGATAATTACAATGCCGCACTACATGGACCGGAGCAACACACCTATTCCCGCAGTCAGACGCACGTAAGACAGCAAGACAGTTCTCCCGCCAGACCAACCAACGGGTTAGGGCCGAGACAAGCTTATCCACATGAAATGTACCAGAACTACGGCTACCCAACATATGGAAAAGATCAAGTGGGATACGGTCATCCTGGATACGATCAATCACAAACTTACGGTGAACATATGAGCTATCCTAATAATCACTACGGCTATCACTACCACGAGGGGCACCACGAACATGGACATAATTATTACGGCAGCGAAGCGCAAAAGAATGCTCATGGAAACGAATACGCTAAAAATACTTACTATGATGCTACTGCATACGCAGCACAGCAGAGTAGTGGAAGTGGAAGCTATGGAGCAAGTGGTCCCGGTAGTACTGGCGAAGGGTTCGGAAGCAACTCTGGAGACTGCGGGGACAATTATGGCTCCTTCCAGCAATTCTACGAAGCAACACACGCTGCTCCCGGTGCCGGTGATAATTCCAACTCATCCTCGGATTTCCATTTCCTCAGCAACCTCGCCAACGACTTTGCTCCGGAATACTACACCATTTGAGATAAGGACTTCGCCGAGCAGGCGAGTGATTTCGTGTAATACTGTTAAGTGCTGTTTATTTATACAAGACATGTAATTATGAAATAAAAAACACTGAATTGAATGAAATGAAAATTTGTTTCTGCCAAAGGCCATGAAACATAAGTTGTTTGGTTATCTTCTTTGTACCGATATGATTAAGCCGTTAATATAAATTAGGTCTCTAATGTAATAAATGTAAATATTCATTAGGTATTAAATTGAATAACAATATTTTTACTCCTTTACCTCCATAGACTCAGGTTTTCAAAAATTATTACATTTGTTGTTTCTTGTTTAATAATACCTATGCTTCCAAAAATAGTTAAAATTTCAAGACAAGTAATATTTTATTAATGATCTTTTTTGTGGTTAAGTAGCTACTTATTAACTTTTAAAATATTTATTATGATATTTTTATTTGCATAAACTGCAAATTGATAATTGTAAATTATCCAAGGGATTTTACATTTTGTGCAAACATTTTTATTTCAATATGAAATTTTCGGCCACTTTATTCGCGTGATATGGATATCACTAAAAAATTTAAATTCTATTGGAAGCGATTTTAACAGCCAGGTTTAAAATTATTGTTATCAAATTTTAAATTTGTACATACATTTTTGATGACCTGACGTACTGGAGATAAAGGTTAAATATGTGTACACTTCTAAATATAGGTGCTGATATCAGTCAATCCTAGTAAATAGAGCCGACATTAAATATGAAAATAATATGGATAAAATTGTGAATATACAATTTTTTAAGAGCTAATGCCAAAATTTTGCTGGATACATGCGACACTGGAGTAAAACAACTAATACTAGTTAGACAATACTCGTAGCAGTTTTTACTTGCCCCAAATTTACCCAATTGACTGTTTACTGACGTCTGATCAGCCATTATCTATAATGGAGAATATTCATATTTACCTATTAAAAATGTTCTCAAATTCCCTATGAAAGTACCAATTCGAATATAACAAAATTCTTCAATGATAAATTAGAATTTCACGTGTTCACGTTAAGAATTTTGGAGACATTGATTTAAATCAATAGAAGTTGGTTACACATTTAAGGAATAGTCGTTGCCTTATTTAGTTAATATTGTTTTGTGACTATAAGATACTGTAGTGTATATAATAATTATTATTGTATTATTATAGTTTGAAATAAGTCATCGTACTGTAGATATCAGCGCTATCATTTTGGCCTATTATTAAAAAAATAAATAATTTGGTGTCACAACTTTATGGTATTTTTCTCTTTATTTGCCTATTTTATAGGGGGGACAAGGGATATCTGTGGGAATCCGCTGGATGCGAGAATCGGTTTGGAGATCCTTGAGGGATGCCTATGTCCAACAGTGATGAATGCGAGGGAAGATCTACATTTATCATCCTAGTCATGATACGCACACTGATGGCAAGGCTTCCTCCAGGAAGAGGGAATTTGGAACGTCTCGCATCACGCTGGCACAGCTCATTCTTTGGTAGACAGCAACGCGAACAAGTGAGGATGGCTTGGCTCCCGTAAGTTATTAATACAACAAAATCCTTACTAATATTATAAACGCGAAAGTTTATGAGTACATATGATGAGAGACATATTGATAAATTGTCGAAGAGACTTAGTTCTGCAGCCTACGCTGTATGGAAAATACGTCAGCTGACCGATGTTGATACAGCAAGACTTGTATATTTTGCTTATTTTCATAGTGTAATGTCGTATGGCTTGTTGCTGTGGGGAAATGCTGCCGACATTCAGACTATTTTTGTGCTGCAGAAGAGGGCTATTCGAGCAATTTATAATCTTAAAATGAGAGACTCTTTGAGAGAAAAATTTAAAGAAATTGGTATTATGACTGTTGCGTCGCAATATATTTACGAGAATATATTATATGTCCATAAAAATATACATTTGTTTTGTAAAAACAGTGATATTCATTCAGTAAATACTAGACAAAAGAATATGTTAGCATTACCTAATACTAGACTTAAAAAAATTAATAACTCTTTTAGAGGCTTTTGTGTACGTTTCTACAACAAACTCCCAACCAATATTAAAGAACTTAGCTTAAATAAATTTAAGACTGCAGTCAGGAAAGTACTTATGAAAAAAGCATATTATAAAGTGTCTGACTATCTGACAGATAAAACTGCTTGGGATTGACAAAAAATGTATAAATTTGACGTGCATTAAGTACACTTTGTGATTGTTGGATGTATGTATTTGAGTAACTGTTCCAATCACTCCGACAGGCATCTATAATATATAAAGTTATGTTTGTGAAATAATATATTATTGTAATGTTGGCAATTTAAAAGAGGAGACAAAAAAATAGACCTTCCGAGTTTCTTGCCTGTTCTTCTCGAGAAGGCTCTCCCAATTTCCGAACAGGTGTAGAGTCAACTTTTTTTTTTTTTTTTTCATTTTACTTGTATTTGCATATATCTTAATTATGGTCGAGATGTATGTACATACAAGGTTTAAATAATACATAGCTTATCTTGACTTGTTGCATTTTTTAAATTAATTTATTGATTAAATAGAGTTTTGTAATTTGTTGACGTCAATAAGTGCCTGTAAAGGTCTATGTTGAATAAAGATTTTTGAGTTTTTTTTTTTGAGTTTTGAGTATGGATGGATGTATGGATGATTGTTTGTTGCTCTATCACGCAAAAACTACTGAATGGATTTGGATGAAATTTTGTAGGTAGACGAATTACGACAGGGATTAACATAATTAAAGGCTACTTATTATCCCAGAAAAGTAAATAGTTCCCGCGGGAATGGTACATTACTGCAGAGGCCGGGAAGTTAGGGCTGGACGAGTAATGCTTTCAAGGCCGAGCGTGAGCGAGGCCTTGACAATAATTATGAGTCCGGCAATCCCATTCCCGCCGAGGTATGTATAGTGCTTTTCTCAATAATTGCGAGGAAATAATGAAAGACGTAATAGGAATTAATTATGAAATTCAGTGTAATAATAATACCATATAAATAAAAACCTTTCATTAAAATAATTAAGTATTGTTTAATTTTGTCTATTTATTCAAATATTTATAATTGCCGTGATCTTCGTATAATTTAGCTTTATGATCTGTAAATAAGACAATACTTAGTAGGTACCTAATAATAATAAGCTTCCTCTCTCTTGTTAAACGATTGCGTGCCCAACGGGTCCATAAAGATCTTATTTTTTGTGAACCACCTATTTTACACATTATGGTATGCATAAAAGATTTTGAATTTAATTGAATTGGAAACAAATGAGTATAATATGAGTGTTACGGATCGATAAAATATTATATTAAAATTATTGAAATAAAAAGCAGCTTATCGTAAAGACATCAAAAAGTGACAATGACATTTATTTTTCTATAAAAAGTATCAAAAACAATATTAGAAAAGTATGCAGCCTCTTTCGTTTGCAACACAGCGCCCCCCGTGTTGCAATGGCAACACTGTATTAGTGCAAATGAAAGACACTGCAAATGGACAAAATTTAATAAAAAAATGAATTAAATGAATGATGGAGGTATCTACATTGAAGGCAAATCAACCGGCAGTACTACTATCTTTCTAGCCGGTCTTTTAAAGGTCCCAGCCTTTGTGGCTACTTCTACCACGCGAACTATCCCATCTTTCCCGGGGTATAATGCGGATATTCTACCAATAGGCCATAATCCTCGGGGTAGCGAATCATCCGCAACTAAAACGACTTGCCCATCTTTCAAGGGCTTTGGCAGAGACTGATTTGGCTGGCGTCTAGGTATTAATGTAGGAAGGTACTCCTTCATCCATCTTGACCAAAAATGGTCGCTTAAACGCATAGCTTTTTTCCACTGCAACCTCCCGCACAAGTCTTTGTCGGTCAATTCTAAGGTCCGTGGTAGCTGTTGTCCAGATGGTGTGCCCAACAAAAAGTGAAAAGGCGTGAGTGCTATCAAATCGTCTGGGTTCACTGGAACATGCACTAGAGGACGAGAATTAATAAGCGCTTCAACCTCGGCAAATACGGTGTGCAGCACCTCTTCACGGGGAGCTCGTTCCTTGAGCGTGACACTGAGAGCTGTCTTAACGCTCCGTACTAACCGCTCCCAACATCCCCCCATAAACGGAGAACCAGGTGGTATAAATTGCCATGTGATCTTGTTATTGGCGGCAAACTCATCCATTTTATCGCCAAAAAAAACAGCCAATTGCTTATTCGCGCCAACAAAGCATGTACCATTGTCGCTTAATATCTTGATTGGGCAACCACGACGAGCAATCACACGGCGAAGTGACAAAATGGCAGAATCTGTAGATAAAGATGACACAACTTCCGAGATGAATAGCCCGCGAGGTCATGCATGTGTAGACAGCCCCATATCTTTTTTCACGTCGACGGCCAATGGAAACTTCTAGCGGACCAAAATAATCGACGCCAACAAAACTGAATGGGCGATGATGATGCGCCAAGCGAACAGCAGGTAAATCTCCTAGCAACGGTATTTGCGGTCGAGCTTTGCTATTACGGCAAAATTGGCAATTTCTTGCTACTTCTCGTACGGTACTCCGACACCTTAAAATCCAGAAACGTTCACGAAGAATATTGATAACTGTTTCATTATTTCCATGTCCAGCTTTGACGTGCAGATAATTAATAAGCAGACGAACAATATAGTGCCTTCCGTCGAGAACAATGGGCTGATTGGAAATTTCATCAGAGTTCTCAACTGCAGCTATTCTACCTGCCAGCCTTATCAAACCATCTTGGTATGTAACTGCTAATCGATACAATTTACTGCTTTTAGGAATTGGAATGGAAGTCAGTAAACAAGCAATTTCTTCCTCGAAACACTCGACTTGGGAACGTTGCAATAAAATTTCTTCGGACTTAATTATAAAAGACGCTGATAATGATGAAATGAAATGAACGGGGGTATTTGACGACAACTGATTTAATTTAGAATTAGAACTTAAATTTCGCGTTAAATAATTTCGAAATATTAAACAAGCCTGATAAACACGAGCGGTTGCACGAACAAGGCGCAACCAACTACTAAATCGTGTTCGTTCTGGCGTTATGGGAAATGAAATGGAGCATTTATTAACGCCCACAAACGTAACAACGTCCTTGAGTGTTAATCTAACTTCTTGGAGTGTTCCCATAGTATTAGGTTCAGATGGCCACTCACTCGGATGAGATAAAAGAAAAGAAGGACCGTTAAGCCACCGTTCGAGAGAACTACCGGGGCGAGTGCCATCATCTGCAACGTTAAGACTACTTGGGACGTATCTCCAGTCGGAAATATCAGTTATCTCCGAAATTTCGCCAACCCTGTGCATGACAAAGGGCTTAAAAAGTCGACTATCATTCCGAAGCCAACTGATAACCGTTGTAGAATCAGACCAAAAGAACAAACGGGTCGGCTTATTTCGGTGGGCTTCAGAAATAGTTTTGGCATATCGAGCACCTATCAAGGCAGCCTGAAGCTCCAGGCGAGGTATGGACACAGGGTTAATGGGAGCCACACGTCCTTTGCTGCCAACGAGAGAAACTTTAATGCGGCCATCTGTATAAATAAAACGCCAATATGCGACACATGCGTAAGCCAGCTCACTGGCGTCGCAAAAAACGTGCAGCTCTCGCTCAACTGGTGATTCAGGTCCATCACCATACCAGCGAGCTATTTGGCTCTGGTTAATTGTAGGTAGCCTAGATATCCAGGCCTCCCAAGCTTTAGCCATGGCGAGCGGTAGCTCTGCGTCCCACTCCAAACCGGCTTTCCAGGTTGATTGAAATAAAATCCGACCTTCAATGATGTATGGCAGTAGTAAACCTAGTGGGTCGTACACTCGCATTAAATATGACAAAACTTTACGTTTAGTTAAAGGAAACAGTTGTGTATTATCAATCAGACCGACTTTGAAACCAAAGGTATCGCTCTGGGGCTGCCAAATCAAGCCCAAGGTGCGTACAAAGGGTTCATGACCAATACTGACATTCAGCTCAGGAGCACCATGCAGTTTTTCATCAATGGACGACAATACAGGAGGCAGATTCGACACCCAGCCTCTCATCTCGAAGCCGGCAGCTTCATGAACATGTACAATGTCAGCAACCAGCTGGGAAGCCTGCTCTTCCGAATCTACACTCCCGATATAGTCGTCCATGTAATGATCATGAACAATCGCTTGCACTGCAGATGGAAACTGATCAATAAAATCTAATGCATTTTTATTTTTTATAAACAATGCGGTGCAAGGACTGCATGCTGCCCCAAAAATAACCGAGGTCATTCTAAATTCCATAATAGGACAACTGGGATCCTTCCGCCAAAGAAAACGAAGGGCATCTCGATCTTGCTCCCTGATCCTGATTTGCGGGAACATCTCTCTAATGTCGGCATTTAGAGCAATGCGACCCTCACGAAACCAAAATAGAATGTTTAATAAAGGCTGCAAAAGATCAGGACCAACGAGCAACATCGAATTTAAACTGACGCCTAATGACTTGGCTGCAGCGTCATGCACTACCCGTAACTTCTTTTTCTGTGGGTGCATTACGCCAAAGTGCGGAAGGTACCAGAAAATATTATTAGCGTTAGAAGATTTATGATTTTTGTCATGGTAAGTATCTGTACAAATTTCAGCGTAACCTTTGTCAAACATATTTTGTATAAAGTTTTTATAGGCTGTGGCGAATTCTGGTTCTTTATGCATTCGTCTCTCTAAAGATAAGAATCGTGATAAAGCATGTTTGTAACTATCTGGCACAATCGTATTATTGTTACGCCATAACAACCCTACCTCGAAACGTCCTGAAGGCAGACGATTAGAAGTGGTTTCTAAAATTTCCAATGCACGTTGATCGTGAAGACTAACTTTAGGTTCATACTTACTTATTCCTAAAGAATCGAGTCGAAAATAATCTTGTATCAAAATATCGATAGGAGTATTTGAAGAAGTCGGAACATCACTATCGCAAGGTGTATTTATCGTAGTCGGAACATCACTATCGCCAGAAACAGTATGATTGATAAAATCGAGCGGTCGTGTCCAACTATTTGAGTGACCATGCACCGACCATCCTAAAAGTGAACGGGTCGCAACCATTTGTGATTTGGAACCAGCACGCACCTCCCTACAAATGGTTAAGTGCCAGTGTTCAGCTCCTAGAAGTATTTTTGGTGTTGCGTTATCCATACTTAATAAATGAGCCAAATCTGTTAAGTGTGAATAACTTTGAATTTCTTGTTCCGAAATAGTTTGAGAAAATAGTGATAAAGATTCTACCGTTTTGGCATTACGCACTTCGTAAAAAACAGACTCGTAGCGGCCCTTAATAAAAAAACTCACAAACTGAACTTCCGCGTTGGTTGACATGCCACTCACCCCTTCAAGACGGAGCAAGCGTGATGGACCCACGGCACCTATACTGCGAGCCAACTCGGCGTCAATAAGTGTTGCCGTGGAACCATCATCAAGCAACGCGTAAGTTTCTACGGTTCCGGCGGGACCGCTGACTTTCACAGGAATAACTTTCAAATAAACTTTTTGACTAGAATTTGTGAATGTAACTGTAGCTGTCAAATTTGCAGGTGGTGGTGATTCCGTCTCCGAAGGCAGAGAAAAATTTTTTGATGGTGGTGGTTCACACCCATGAAGTAGTGGATGGTGAAAGCGAAGACAACCATCAGTACCGCAACGCTTTGCCTTACATGTCTTCCAACGGTGTGAACCGCCCTTTATACAACGATAACAAAACTTTTTATTGTAAAGCCACTCCCAACGCTGTTCAGGAGAAAGAGCCAAAAATGATAAACAATTTTTAATATTGTGATTGCGATCACAGTAAACACACTGTTCTTTACTATTTTTTGTACTATTTCTATGTTGATTCGTTGATATATTATGTACACTATGATTCTCGTATTGATTGTAATTATGAGTAGAAAATCCAAATTTATTCTGCTTTTCGGCCTCTATGTTCAAAAATCTAGATAAATGTAACAACTTAGGTACTTGTTCTGAAGACAGAGTGAATGCAAAGTCGACCCACTTACTACGAAGAAGAGGGGTCAGTTTATTAAGCACACTCTGCATTAACTCTAGAGAATGTAAGTGTTCAGGTTGATTCAATAATGGCAGAACAGAAATACAATTTTTTACTTTACATGCGAAACTATTGATTTCTTTCAAATCGTGAGATAATCGGGGCAGACCACGTACCTGAGCGACCTCGCGCATCACGATCAACTCTGGACGCGCAAAAGTTTGCTCCAACATATGCAGTACCTCCTCCGGATCATCCGTAGTCGCTAAAAGTATCGCTACGCTCTCGCGCGCTCTGCCATGCAGCGCGTGACGCAAGCGATTCAAATTATCTATGTTAGAAAATAAACATTTAGAATTATTATAATTCTTTTTAAAAATTAACCACTCGACTAGATCGCCACTGAACGATGTTAATTCACAGCTCTTTTTCGAGCCACCGATGGCTGTAGAGATTGCCGTGGCCAACCTTTCAACACTATCAGGACAGGGTTGATTATTATTGTTAATATTATTTGATGGCGCAACTAGATAGGGCGTGTTACTAATTTTCTTATTTGATGGAATAAATGAATTTTTGGATACCTGTTCCTGAACCCATGCCGCGGTACGAGCCGACGACACTGATTGCGACGAATGCTGACTACAGCTAGCTTCTATACTAGCAAGCTCGGCCGCCAGTTCCAGCTCTTTAATGCGACGCCGCTCCGTTTCCAGCTGCAACTCACGCTCGCGGCGCTCCATTTCCAGCTGCAACTCACGCTCGCAGAGCTCGGTCTCTGCTGCAATCTGACGCTCTAGCTGTTGACGCGCCAGCTTGGCCTCCGCAGCCGTCCGAAGGGCCCGAACTGTGGCCGACGACTTTGAAGATTTGGAGACGCGTGATGAAATAACCGACTGTGAGGACTGTACTTGAATACTTGCCTCCTGGAGATTCTGGTCAGATTGAAGCGCAGGATAAGGTGCAGCAAATGCCTCGGTCGAAAGGGGGCTCGTAACCCGGCCGTCAACATTTGCATGGGGCACGCCTGCGTCCGCTCCAGACTCTACAGAAGTGCATGAGTAAAAAAACAAATCAAGCAATTAATTAATTCTAGTAGCCTATCATTTAATAATACTTTTTAATTTTCAATTAGTGCAAAGGAAACAAAGCCCATACAGCCCAATCATATTTTACGCAAAAAATGTAATACCGCTGATTATGACTTTTTTCTCTCGCAACGAAAATTAAGCATATTTTCGTGTGATTTCATACCAACATTTTAATAAAATTGTTGTCATATTCAAAATGCTTACAACGTGTCTCATAATAACTCCCCATAAAAATTACAATATTTATTTAACCGAAAAGAATGTGTCAACTTTAATAACTTGTCATATCAATCGAATTTAATTGTCAAATTTTTGAAAATTCAGTTTTAGAACAGTTTTAGGTTGGCACTTTTGATAGTTTAAATAAAATTATATACCTATTATAATTTTTATGGGGAGATATAAGACACGTTGTATATATACAACGTGTCTTATATCTCCCTATAAAAATGCTCCAAGAGTGCATTTTTATAATGTGGTAGCAATTGGCTGTATGACAAGTTACATAATTCAAGTTATAGATAAATTAAAAAACATTGGAGCAGCGGCCAAAAATTAATTTTCATGCTTACTTTCTTGGCCTAGGCCGGGAAAGTAATGCATGAGCCAAGAATTAATAAATTCGTGTCTTCTTTTTAGTACAATAATGCCTACATTTCCGAGCATGTTTGAGAAAAGTAGATTTACGGTTTTTTCTTTTCGCGGGCACAGCTAGTTTAAAATAATACAGTCCCTTATAGCTGACCAATGCCACATGCCGAAAGCGGCCAGCAGAGGGCGCATAAGTAGCACGTGTTCTCTAGATCAAAACAGCACTATGTATCATTATCGCGTTAAGAAATATTATTTAGAACTATAATCAATAGCTTACGCAGACGACGGTTCTCGCAAGCATTCAATGCCCAATGAAAGCCTCCATTTTACTTCAAAGAACGTCTCCATTTCACTCATAGGCGTATATAGAGGGGGCCGTGCCCACCCCAGAATGGTCTAGTGCCCAAGATGTTAGGGTACCGGTTCAAAATTCAATGATGGACGCCAAAATACTGATAACTTCACTCAAATTCATGGGCCAGAGGCCTAGACAAATGCCACACGCTAACTTTTCCGCAGTCGTTCCGCAGAAAAAATGTATGGAAATGACATTAGCTTACGACAACCTCGCTTTATTTTGCCGCAGCTAATGTCATCTCCATACATTTTTTCTGAGGAACGACTGCGGAAAAGTTAGCGTGTGGCATTTGTCTAGGGGGGCAGGCCCCTCCTGGAAAAGAACATACGCCATTAATGATTTTACTCCAGAGCATTGGCGAACATCGACGGGTGGCTGACTTAAGGCGCATAGTGCTCCCAATGACCTTGCGTCGATCGTCCCGCACTGATTACATAGGAGTGAGCGAGTGAGAATGAGGGGAATATTTAAGCAAACCTTTACGCGTAAGATGAATTATTTCAATTAAAAATTAATTGAGGCGAATAAGAAAAATCTAAAAAGACCATCCCCTAGAATATTGATTACTTTATTTATTGAAATCGAAAGTATATGATTTAACCTAATATTTACGACGCGATTAGGTTTAAAGTTTTAAAATCGAGGCATGTTTGGGTCACATTTTAACCAAGTTTTAATTAATTTATCAAAAAATTAAGAAGACCATCCTCTAAAGAATGCGTTGAATAATAACATATCTTTTTTAAAGATTTTTTCGTTCAATATTTATGAAAAGAACCGGTTTTTTCTGCAGTGATTTGTTATGATTGACCGTACTATGCGCCTTAATGGCGAATGAAAGCAAGCACCTCTAAATTGACAAGTAACATTCACTCTACGAAAGGAGAAGCGGATTATGCGCTAGTCTTCCTGCACGATTAAGAACTCCCAACAAAGTGTTTCAGTGAAATACTTACAGAAAATTATTTAAAAAGAGATAAACCTGGAATATTGAAATATGGCTGTTTGATAGAAACTCCAAGCTATCCTTGGACGATAACTCCTAATACTTATACAAGACTATGCTTAAACCCGTTTGGTTATATTATTATGTATGTATGTATATGTCATTCAACTGTGGGGATCAATCACCATTTGACTCCTGTTTATTTGAGTAGGTACCTACTAGCTTTTACTTGCGGCTTCACTCGCGTTGATGTCGTAAAAAAATACAGCCTATATCACTCGCTGATAATGTATCTTTCTATTGGTGACATAATTTTAAAAACCGGTTTAGTGGTTTAGGCGTGAAGTGAAAGCGTTACAAACAAACAAACTCACTTTCGCATATTTCATAATATTAGTTAAATTATACATTAGCATTAGCACCAATTATAAAACAAAACTTGCTAATCATCCAAACGAGCTCGCTGTTCAATTAACAATTTCAGAAAGTGGGTATATTAGATGCATGTAAAGTGCATAGGGCACTTTCCAGAAGGGCATCGTGCACTGAGTCACTTAAACCTAAAACGCATCTTCTCGTAGTCTATCGACCGATGGCATGATAAAAGCAAAAAGTTATATTTCAACTAAGAATATCACATTTTCTCACAATTTATATTTCTATGCGGTACCAAGAGCCTGTTTACCAACTTAGTTTTTTTTTTAATAACTAAAGACTATATTCATTCACTCAAAAATTTAAACACAGCTGTTTCTTTCGAATTAGAAACGAATATTTCAGAAAGACATCTGTCGTAACGTAACAGACTACCGTTGTTTCGCAATAGTACAGAGAATTGCAAACCATCTTAAACGAATCGTTCACTGATCTTGAGAAATAGTGAAACAACACAGTTAAACAGTGGCGGCGCTAGGCGTCGGCGACGTCGGCCACCACCGACGGCCTCGCGCCTGAGGGGGCCTCGCAAAAAATTTTTACAAGTTTCGTCAAGTTTCAAAGTTATTTCCTCAAAATCAATAGCTATATCCTTTACAAGTAGTAAATACTTGTAATATTAACCAAGAAATAGGTACCTAAGGTAAGTACTAACATATAGGTAAACTATTTCTCCATAGAAACCGAAAGAGAAAAGTGAATGAATACTTACCTAGTTTTAAACCTGCGCTAGTGTTTTTATCGAGAACATAGAAATTTTTTGCCTTTCAATCAATGCCTTCGAGTATGTTTTGTATGCGTCAAAATTCGTAACAATTCGGTATTTAAAAGGGCCGAAGGGCCGAGAGCGAAGTAAAATAGGCCTCGCGAACTTGATGTCGCCGACGTCCACATGTGGTCTAGCGCCGCCACTGCAGTTAAATATATCAAGAAGTTTAACTGTGTTAATGAGCATCGGTAGAGAAAAATATTAAGATACTTAAAGGCAGTCCTCCAATCTTACTGAATTTCGATAACGGCAGCCAATTCACAACCATTTGAGGACATCATCATCACAGCTCATAGGTATACGTCCCCTCCGAGGGGCTCGACCCTATCCTAAGTTAGGGTGCTTAAGAGAAATTCGTACAGTCTGTTTTTCCATACAAACATAGTCCCCTGTTTCCTTCCTGGATAATGGCACTAGTTGCTCTATTTTTTCCAATAAAATCAATGGTCACTATAAGCATATTTCTACCTTTTTTTTGTTTATTAGGACAACCAACAAGATTAACACTATACACTATGTTGGGTACTAAATCAACAAGACTTATTCAAAGTGAGATCTTTTGTCACAGCATGCAAATGTGGACAGTAAAATTAAAATTTTGAAACAGTTATAAAAAAGCTATCTAGAAGGAACTTTTGATCATTATTATCAGACAGTAACTCAAGAATCATCATATTATAGTTAACAAGTTATCTTAGGAGTAACATGGTCGAAACAACAATATTCACTAAACAGAAACCCGGGTAAACGACTGAATAATTTTAGATTTAAATATCTGTGGCTTATCAAAAAATATGTCAATATCCATGTCAATATTATTATCTATTTTTTATTAAGTTGCATATTAAAAGAGATTTTAAATCTTCAGAAACCTAAAAAATCGACCTTATTTTTTGCTGTATTCATACGTCCAGTAAACAAATTGAAGAAGATAATATGAAAAAAGCAAAACATAGAAACAGAAAAATTTTGCGTAGTAATTAAATCGATCAATTTTTCGCGGAGAAAACTGGGGACTAGGAAACTTTAAACTGGATGCAAATATGCAATAACATGTTAACCCACAAAAATGCGGCACAAGGAAGGCGGATCTCGAGAAAGGGAATGTATCCGATTACACACCCTTATTAGAGGCCTCCCGAAAACACAAAATAATCGTATACGAGGGGAGAGGCCAAAACCTCGACTTTCTACTTAAAGAACATGAGCAGACTCCACGCGATGAACTGACGGAAAGTGGCTCAGCTAGGGCAGAAAGGCAACATGAGGAGGCGGTGCAAGAAGCAAACGAAAGAAGATGCCTCCAATCACAAAGACAATCCCCGACAGACGACCTCGTCAGGGGAATATGTATTGCCCTGGGCCAAGCTCATCCTAGGAGGACGGGTGGCGAGACATTAACGAACGTGGACCCCAAACATAAAACGATTTCCTCAACAAAAACCACACTTGCAGACATGGGAAGGGTGAGACCGCCAACCAGAATAATAACTGATCGGGACGGAGACGACCTAGTCAACGCCTATCTGGAGTAAGTGGAGACACTGCGGGCGACGCTGCAGGAAAACACACCACCTGTAGCAAGATACTGGAAGCATTTCAGATAAACGCCCGCATGTTATTGCGGGAGCTTCTGGGAGGGGCGAGGGCTGTGGTCTATAACAACGACACCGGAACTGTGGTGGCGGGAACTCACCCTATAGATAAAAGGCAAATGGCGGCGTACAGTGCCACGGCGGGCATGGTGCTGGTGGATCATGTAGCGACTGAGGAAAGGGGAGTCCTCACATTCTGCACACCAATTGAGGACCCAATAGTGGTAATTGCCAGGTGCACCCGTTTTATGTTGGAGGACCGAATTCTAGAAATGGCAGAAGCCATGAGCGGAACTTGGGTCTCCGAACCATGGGGTAAACTGGCGATCAGATGGGTGGACGGTGTGCCGGGGTGCGGGAAGACTACGTGGCTCCTCAACAACTTCCAAATGAAAGAAGACATGATAATCACTAGCACACTCGAGACGGCAAAAGAACTGTCGGACAAAGTGACGACTCGATTTGGGGCGGTCGTGAGGGGGAAAGTAAGAACCATTGCCTCGGTCCTCATCAATGGGGTGGGAACATCAAAGCGCCTTTTGGTGGATAAAGCTCTACTAGTTCATTTTGGAGCTATTGTCATGGGAGCAAGGCTGACCGGGGCAAGAGAATTGGTACTGATGACTGACACGAATCAGATCCCCTTCATAGACAGAGATAACTTGTTCGAGATGTGTTATGGAAGCCCTGCCGCCATTACGTCGATAACAGAAAAGCTTCTCTGCACACACCGAAGTCCGCTGGATGTAGTGTACGAACTCCAAAACATCTACGAGGGCATTTACACATCACGGCAAGTGCTAAGGTCCATGACATGCAAAATGGCATCTGAAGCGGTACTACGAAGGGGCGACCACAATACTCTCTTCCTTACCTTTACTCAAGACGAGAAAGAAGCGTATGGGAGGGATGGGTTTGGTACCGGAGCTCAATCCAGATTGCTGAAGATCCATGAAGCACAAGGACTAACATACGATCACGTGGTTGTACTCAGAGAAGCAGAAAGGAAGAACCCTGTCCATGATAGTGTTCCCCACGCGGTGGTTGCCATAACGAGACACACAGTATTTTGCACCTACTTCTACCGGGAGCTGAAGGAGGACGTCGCAATTAGACGTCTCATTGCCCATCCCAGTACAGCAACAGATGAAGAGGTGGTAGAATATAATGAAAAAATGATGCTCAGAGCCCTATAAAGCGCAACGACCTTGGTGTAATAACAAACATCAACCCTGGAACCCGAAGTGAATACATAGGCATATATAGGGAAATGTTAGCATAGGTTACTTAAGAGCACTCGTACAATAAGAATATTGCGATAATACAGATATAAAAAAAAAAGTCTTTATATATCCATGATGTGTATTGGTGTATGTGTATATACATATAAAATTTTAAACTAAACTAATTTGATTGAGTTGCGCAACTCACATTAAAATAAGAGTAGTCGTAAGTCTTAATATAATTTAATATTATATAGAATGGATCAAAAAGAAACCTAAAAAAATGAAAAAGGCACGGACCACGAGTCTGTGGAGAGTGTATTGTAACTATGTATTTAAAAAAACCCACAAAAATAAGAAAATTAAGTTTTTGCACAAACCCATTCTTAATTTGATGTAAGAACAATTTGCAATAACGCATTAAATCAAATAACCCATACTTCTTATAAAAAGACATACTATTTTAAAATGTTAAACAAGTATGTTCTTTTATACGTTTTACAAAAATAATTCAAGTATCTTGATTTATATTTGCAAACACATAGCGCCATCTCTTATTTTGACACAAATCTCCAAGGAACTTAACATGTTTTTGCGAAAAACAAGTCAGTTGACGGTCGTTTGAAGTTTGATTGTGACGGTTATTTCAATTAATGTTTTATTAATATTTTAATAGTTATTTGAGTGAGTGCTGTATCCAGTGCCATTTAAAACTAAATCTAGTACTACAAAATAGTGGTTTTTAATTCAAGGTAAGTGTTTTATTAATAATTTAAGTGATTTCCGTTTCACGTTTAAATTTTTACAACAGTCTGATGCCTATAAAATAGAAATAAGTATTTAATTTGCCATAAATGTTATGTATTTTGATAGAATTAGTACTTTGGTATAGATTTTTTATATAAATTACACATTTTGTTTATTAGTTTTGGTCATTTTAAGCCGAAAGTTAGTTAAATGGTTATTGCAAAATGTTGAATCGGGCATCAAGACCTGAAATATACGGTGTGCGGTTTAAAGAATTTAAGTGCACAATATGAGCATTTAAGGAACATAACACAATGTAAAAAAACTGTATGAGTTAATTTTGTAATTTTTTAACCTTTTATTATACTCAAGTATTGATTTTATTTTTACATTATTTACTTGATTTTTGTTGCTATTTTGCTTGAACTTATTTCTTTAGATATACCGAACAATCAAGCATATTTTATTTCAGATGTGTGCCGTTTAACGTAATCGTGCGAAGCAGATAATAACCAGTGTCACAGAGAAACAGTCGTCTGAAGCTAAGAATGATCAATTTATTCCTCTCTTAAAAATACCTGCAATTTCAGAACAAGAACTTGATTTAGCTATTCAGTCAATTTCTAGTGAGAACACTGAACACCAATATTTCGATTTACCAAACACGTTTGTAGTAGATTGTGGTGTTAACTGCTCATTACAAGAAATGGAGTCGATTGACCAAGTTGAGACTAATAACAACAGACCAACTATTTTTGATAAAGTTGCGATAAAAGAAATCACATTGCAGACCGCAAACATTTTAAGTTCTTCTAATTTACAAATAGATCAACAAGCAGATACTGAACCTGACAACGAAAGTACATCCCATAACGTAACTGAACTTGTGACGGCCTTAATACATCATCCGTCAACTGGGTTACCTAAAGCATTAGTCGTGCAGTCTTGCGACAGTGATGTAGAAAATTCTGGTAAAATTTTATCACCAGCAGAGCATGATCGAGGTATCAATAGCAATACAGACTGTCAAGTGTTTCAGAATCAATAATTGAAGAAGATGAGCAACAGCTATCACATGGGGTAGTCGTAACAGATACGAGCCAAAATTTAGAAGATCCTGATTATATCCCAGTAGAAGACAATGATGATGAGGAAGCCACAGCTACAACCAGCAAAAGACCAAGCAAGACGTAAAAGGAAAAATGCAGATCAAAACAGAAATATCAGAAAAAGGCGAGCTAACACAAACCAAGATTACGTGAGTGCTAAAGGAAAATTAGTTAATAGTAGAACATTTTTGGAAGAGTATTCATGTGGATGTCCAAAAAATGTACTGATGTTTTATCTGTAGCGGAAAGAAAAGCTGAATTCGATAATTTTTGGAGCGCCGGGTGTTATGAAGCTCGCTGTGCACTAATTCAAGGATACGTCAGGGAAATACATAAGAAACGGTCTTACTCAGTGACTTCAAGACGAATTTATACCAGAAAATATTTTATACAGAACAAAGAGATATGTAAACAAGCTTTTTTTTTTTTTTTTTTTTAACTGTTACAATAAGCCAGGCTAGGATAGATAAGTAAGCGCGCGCATCCCCTGCCGATTTGTTTTGCTGTGTCGTTTCGATTCCGATTGGCTTCACTTTGTTATTGTTTGATTAGGTTGTTTTTGTAATATTTGTTGTTGTCTCGTATATTGCATAGGTAATTTGTGTGTTTGAAGTCAAAACACAAATTATTTTAACATTTTGTTGTTGGTACATATAAGTTTTGATATAGGTTCATTTCTTTTTACATTTCATTGTCGTTTTTGTGTTGTTTTTTCAGTGTGCGGGGCGTTGCCCCGGCATCAGTAGTTTATTTTTCCATTTGGTTAAATTCAGTGTCGTTACGTTAGTTATTGTGTGTATAAAATAGGTAGGTTAGGTTAGTTAGTAAATTAGAGGTTAGTCTAATTTTTTCGTTGTTTTTTTTTTGTTTCTGGGAAGGCAAAGAGTACTGTGCCCATACAGCCAGTTCTTTGGTCGGTCAGTTTTTTTTTTTCTCTGTTTTCTTTTTATATGCTTACCGTGAATCCGGGAACTTGTCCCCGGTAATTATTACAAAAGGTTTTGTTGGGCTGAAGACAGATTTTTGCTCTGTTTTCGCCGACAGAATCTTTGCTGGGCTGGGCCCACGATTGGACCATGTCCGACTCGGACATTATGTCCGAGACGGATGGTGCAGATGAGGGGGGGCCGGTTAGGACTCCACTCACGCAAACGACGAAGAACCGCTCGCCGGTCAATTGCAGTGCAGCGAAGGTAGTGGATGGGGTGGTATCCCCGGTTTTGTCGTTGGCTAATGTCGGGAGCGCAGCGCCCCGTAGGAGCTGTGATAACGCCGGGAAATCTCGTCCCACCTATAGGGTTCTTACGGACGAGAAATCAGGATTGTCTGAGGCGGAGGTCCCGCCACCGCGGGCTAGTGGAAGGAAGAGGCCAAGTTATAGCCGCTTCTTCCAGGATCCCTTGGTGACGGATCTAGAAATTACAACCGAGGCGGAGGAGGTGGTAACGGCGCCCTACGCTCCCAAGGTCGCCCGGACTAAAAGGGGCAGAGGAGGCCTAGTACATGGTGTCGGACTCTCCCAAGCCAGGCGGGAGTTTCAACTGCTCGAGGCCGATACGGAGTCAGAGTCTGACCAGGAGCCGCTGGTTGCAGAGGCCCCCGAAAAAAAAAGGGAAAAGGCAAGGGCAAGCGCTCTCCTGAGCCCACTGCCAAGCTCCTCTGCGGCAAGGCCGAGGAGAGCGTAAAAGCGCTACTAGGTACACGTAAGTCCCGGAACTTAAAGGGGACTTACGTGCAAGAAATCAAGGACGCTTCCGACTCGCTCCTAGAGATTGTCCGCACCCTGGCGTCTAGGAAAACCTCCGAGGAGGTGCGTCGGCTTCAAGCCGACAACAAGAGACTCCAGAGTCAGCTGGACGCCATGGAGGGTGAGATGAACGCACCGGGCCCAGATGGGGTCCCGGGTAAGGTGTTGGCGCTGGCGCTCAGGGCCTTGGGGAACAAAGTGAGGCAGCTCTTTACAAGTTGCCTCAGAGAGGGGGTGTTCCCCGTCGACTGGAAGTCGGCCAGGCTGGTGCTGTTGAGGAAGGAGGGAAGGACCGAAGACGTTCCGTCGTCGTTCCGTCCGATCTGCTTGCTGAACGAGGCGGGGAAACTCTTCGAAAGGGTTATCTCTGCCCGCATCGGCGAGCACCTGTCGCGCGTGGGTCCCGACTTGTCGGACTGCCAATTTGGATTTCGGCAGGGGCGATCGACGCTGGACGCTGTCCAACGCGTCCGGTCGCTGTCGGAGTCCGCAGTCCGATCGGGGGGGGTGGCTCTAGCGGTGTCTCTGGACATCGTCAACGCCTTCGGCACCCTCCCCTGGCAGGCCATCAGGGAGGCACTCGAACACCACGAGTTGCCCCCCTACCTGCGGGCCGTGGTCGGGGACTACTTGCGCGATAGGACGATCGGAATGATGGGAAGGAACGAGGCGGAAACGACGAGGGGGGTCGAGTGCGGCGTTCCACAGGGGTCGGTTTTGGGACCCCTTTTATGGAACCTCGCATACGACACGGTCCTTCGCACCAGCCTTCCTCGCGGCGTGAATGTCGTCTGTTACGCCGACGACACTCTCGTCGTGACGACGGGGGCCGACTTCGGGCAGACGCTCAGGCTTGCCAAGCTGGGGGTGGCATGTGTCGTGAGGGCAATCCGCCGGCTGGGTCTAGAAATAGCGCCGCACAAAACCGAGGCGCTATGGTTCCACGGCCTTCCAAGGCGCCGGGAACCACCCAGCTGCCGGATACGGGTAGGTGACGCGGAGGTCCAGGTGGGGCCACATATCAAGTACCTTGGCCTCACCTTGGATAGCAGGTGGAGCTTCGAGGAGCATTTCGTGCGGTTGGTTCCCCGAGTCAAAAGGGTAGCGGGTGCTTTACACCGCCTGCTGCCCAACCTCGGGGGACCGAGGGACGGTGTTCGCCGCCTGTACGCGGGCGTCGTGCGGTCCGTGGCCTTGTATGGGGCCCCCGTGTGGTCGCGAGACTGCACGAGGTCCTCCCGCTGCAGAGCTCTCATCCGGAGCATGCAGCGGACAATGGCTATACGGATCGTACGGGGCTACCGTACAATCTCGTACGAGGCGGCGACGGTTCTGGGGCGCTCCCCCCCTTTCGAAATCCTGGCCGACATGTACGCGGAGATGTATAACGCGCCGCGACATGTCGACCGGGGGAGAGACGGAGGGAGCCCCCCAGAACCCGCGCACGGAATGCACAGGCGGGAGTTGCACCGGCGGGCTGAGAGGGACTGGCGTGCACAGCTAGAGTCGGGGGGCTGTGCGCGTCAACGCGCCGTCGGTGCTATACTCCCGCACTTCGAAGCCTGGCTCCACGGGAAGGAGGAAGTCACCTACCGCTTGACTCAGATACTTACCGGACATGGTTGTTTCGGTGAGTATCTGAATCGAATAGGGCGGGAGGACACGACACGATGCCACCATTGCGCATCCGACCTCGACTCGGCCCAGCACACGCTGGCGGATTGTCCCGCTTGGGACTCCGAACGCCGGGTCTTGGTCGAATAGATCGGGCAAGATCTGTTTCCGCCAGCGTTGATTGCGGCAATGCTGGCGGATGAGGGAGGTTGGAGGGCTGCGGCCTCCTTCTGTGAAGCTGTGATGCTCCAGAAGGAGGCCGCCGAGCGGGATCGGGAGATGGCCGATCCCGCTCGAAGGAGGCGGCGTCGGGCCAGATAATGGCCTGATGCGCCGCCGCGGGTCGCTGGCGAGCACGACAAAGCTCGTGCCCACGACCCGGGAGGGATCACACCCCCGCCTGGTCGAGGGGTGTCGCCGTGCAGGTCGGACGGGGGAGGTTGCGAACACTCCCCCGAGAAGGGCTCCCCTGGTAGAAACAGGGGAGCAAAGGCTGGGGGTCCTCAGATGCGACACTCGATCCTGAGGCCCCCCTACAATGCCTGATGGCGGCGCTGAGGTTTTAGTGGGTAGGCCTTCCCCGTCTGGGAAGGAGAGCCCCACATATAGACCGATAGCGCTAGGCTTTTTTGATGTCATAAGTTTCAATATTTCTAAAGTTGTTTATTTCTTGCATGTGGATGCAGTCATACCTATGAAGCTTATTATTTCGTTTTGTGTCACATCTGGTACTTGCATTTTCAGTAATTCGATGATTTGTGTTTGATTATTTTTATTCAAATTAAAACTGGCGAAATTTATTTTAAGTTTAGAATAATTATGGTACCATATCTAGGAGAGCCTGCGGAGTGTGCAAACCCAGTTTGTGTCCAAACCCAGTATAAACTCTGACCATAGTGGGCAATTAGCTTCGTTTGAACACCATCATGTTTGTTCTGAACGTGAGATTACTTGTAGACCCATAACAAAACGCGGTATAGAAAAATTTAAAAGAAATGTTGTTAATCAAATTACAGATTCATCAACCGAGAGGAGCAACGCGAATAATCTTTATAATAATTTATTTAATGTAGTTAAAGATGAATGTAACAACATATTTAAAAAAAAAGTAATTAAAATCAAACATGAGAGAAAGAAATTTAGTGATTGGGCGACGCCAGGCATATACAAAAGCCGTAGGAAATTATTTGAACTTTATGCTTTAAAAGTAAACTCCAGTGATCCCGCTTTCATAGATTATGTAAGAAATTATTCTTAAACATTTAAGAAAGTGTGCATGTCTGCAAAAGCGATGTACATAAGTAATAAAATTAGCTTATCTAAAAACAAAGTAAAGACCACCTGGAACATCATTAACCAGGAAACAGGGAAACCCAAAAGCCGTGTAAATTCTTTCTCACTAGAAGTTAATAATAAAGCAATAAAATCGGATATTGCAGTTGCAAATGCGTTTGAAGATTTCTTCTACCACATACCTATAGAAACTACAAGTAGTCTCAACTCGTGCCCCAATGCGGCTGTAGCCCTCTTAGAACAAAGTGTAGAGAAGTGCAGCATAGGCTTCAACTTTGGTCACATTGACGCCGACACTATTCTAAAAACATTCCGCATGATCAGTACCAAAAAAACTGAAGATCTTTGGGGTATTTCGACCCACTTAATCAAATCTATTATAAAAGAACTTGCTCCGCAACTAGCGTTCATTTTCAACAAATGTATTGATGAAGGTATCTTTCCTGATCTAATGAAATATAGCAAGTTAATACCTTTATTTAAATCTGGAAATAAAAATGATCCTGCAAATTATAGACCAATTTCGATTCTACCAGCACTTAGCAAAATATTTGAAAAAATTATTTCTAATCAGCTGTCAGATTATTTCACAATCAATAAAATCCTACATATGAACCAATTTGGCTTTACTAAGGGTCGTTGCACTACAGAGGCTGGAGTTGCACTTCTCAAACACATTTTTGCCGCCTGGGAGTGTAAACAGGATGTGATCGGTATATTTTGTGACCTGTCAAAGGCTTTTGACTGCGTTGATCATCAGACTCTTCTAAATAAGCTCAAGCATTATGGTGTGTCTGAAGAGGCAATTAAGCTTATTGAGTCTTATTTGTCCAATAGGGTCCAAAAAGTTGTAATTAACAGAACTGAGTCTTCTGGTGCACCTATCATTATGGGTGTGCCTCAAGGATCAATACTGGGACCTCTGCTCTTCTTAATTTATATTAATGACCTCCCACACTTCACCAATAATCTGTGCGATACAGTACTATTTGCAGATGACACTTCTTTAATATTTAAGATTGACAGAGGAAACGGAAATACTGACGTTGTAAACAGTACTCTTTCTAAAGTATTGCATTGGTTCACTGTGAATAATTTATCATTAAACTCGAGTAAAACTAAATGTATTAAGTTTTCATTGCCAAATGTTAGGAAAGTGGATAATATTGTGGAAATGAATAATCATACTGTTGAATTCGTCGATTTTACTAAATTTTTGGGTATAACACTAGATTCGACTTTGCAGTGGGATCCACATATTGCGTCTTTAGCAAACAGACTCAGTTCTGCGGCATATGCTGTAAAAAAAATGAGACAACTTACTGATGTTGAAACGGCAAGACTGATTTACTTTAGTTATTTTCACAGTGTCATGTCATATGGGCTATTACTGTGGGGATCAGCCGCTAGTATAAAAAGTATTTTTGTACTTCAAAAAAGAGCCGTGCGGGCTATTTATAATTTACGAACAAGGGATTCTCTACGTGATTTATTTAAAGAAATTAATATATTGACTTTAGCAGGACAGTATATTTATGAAAATTTGATTTATGTTTATAAAAATTATAACACATTCGATACCAATTTTAAATTTCATAACTTAAATACAAGAAATAAAAATAAACTTGCCGTTCCAACGTACAGGCTCCAAAAAACTAGAGGCTCATTTATGGGGAAATGTATATCTTTTTACAATAAAGTTCCACAGAGTGTTACTGACTTACCTTTTCATAAGTTTAAAGCGCATGTAAAAAAGACTCTAATGAGTAAAGGATATTATAAAGTCAATGATTATCTGAATGATGTCAATGCTTGGTCTTAATTGTAGACTTAATTTATAGATTTAAATGTATAATGTACACTGACACATCTAATCTTGTAATGGAAGTTGAACACAATCTTTACTTTTGAGTTCTGCTTCCAATTGACGACTCTGTAACAATACAGGGAGAAAAAAATAGCCCTTGCTGGTTTTCTTGCTGGTTCTTTCCAGTACAAGGTCTCCCGCCGTAGACTTGTGAACCAATGGCGTAGCTTCTTTGACGTTCAAAAGTGATTGTAAAATCCCAATTGAATAAAGGATATTGAATTTGAATTTGAATTTGAATTTGTCATCTTCATCCAGAGCAAACTGACATAGAGTCAGTATTTAAGTACACTACGAAAAAAAAATTACAGTTAATGAAATAACTATTTTCTATCTCAGATAACTTACATATGCCTATTTAATAAATTTGTGCCAAGTTGGATCACGCAATTTTAAGATTATTAATTATTTTCCTTTTCCAAGCTATAAACGCTTCAAAAAAATATTACAATAATTAGAGTTTACACATTTAATATCATAAATGCATGAAAAGTCGACATTGTAAATTTGTGTCATTTTCATGCACGATAAACATAGAATGAATAAAACACAAAAACAATGGTTACGGTCGAAGCGGGTCGACGTGCGGCGCGACGCGGGCGAGCGGCGGCGGGTGACGCTCGCCGTACGCACTGTTCACCTTCGTTTGGTAATCACAGCTAATTCCATTCAGCCGTTAAAGCGTGATTGATTAACAAACATACAAACACACGCGTAGCACTAGGAACTCGAGAAACATTTTGTCTACTACGTAATGTCATTTTTCTCTCGTAGACTAATCTTCTCGTGTACTTTGTGTTACTAGTGCAATGTACTATACTTTGTGTTACTAGCAAGTGCAGGTATAGCCTCTAGATAGAATAATCGTTTCTTACTATAACTCGAAGAACATCCAGTAACTTCCTTTCTTTTTCATTTCATTTTTCCCGCTTCAATACATTTCAGATTTCTATATCGCACACCTAGATCTAAGCTGAGTCAACTCAAAAATTCGTGATTTTTTAGTTATCCTTGTATTCGAATGCTCGCTGATCATAGGTATACATCTATCCGGCATAACAGTTTCGGTCAAAGCTTAAACCAGTCGTCGTTAGATAGAAATAGCTTACCTTGCTGAATCAACGCATGTCAGTTCTTCCCACCGAAACAAGTGTATTGTCAGTTGACCTCCGCTTGTTATTTTTTGTTTTCTTTTAAAAAAAACGTCTCCCCACACTAAAATTATACACCACTACAAACGTAGAATATCACATCCACATATGCCCAGACCGGAACAAATTTCTGTAAGCTATACAAAATATTTGTCCCGTACGAGAACCGAACCCGCGACCCGATGCGCAGTAGGCGATCACTCGACCTCTGCGCTAACCGTGTCGTCGTTGTTTTGGAGAGTGTACGTATTAGCATAAACGAGAACACGGTTATTTGGAATTTGCAGTTTTGTTGAAGAAATATATGTGAGTTCATTTGAGTTGTTACAGTGTTGATCAATTTTCTGTCATATTAGTTCGGGATGTTTCTACTTGCTTCAGTATTATTTGCTAAGGTATGTAAATTTATTTTGTTACTATCTTGATTTGACTTTGATTTGGTGGAACAACTTGTAAATTTCTAGTTCAACTAGTTTTGTTAAAACAATTTTTCTTTAATATTTTTGTCACAAATCATGTCATTTTGAATATGTTGACTAAATGTTTATTTAAGGTATTATAGCGTCTATTTGGAATGTATATTGTTTTAATCAAATTATCTACCACTTTGTTTTAAAAGGAGATGTTTTGAGTTAACTCACTATTGTTGAATAAGTAAAACTTGCTATACCTACTTTTTTCTAGAGAAAAATGAAGCAAGGCCGTTTTCTTGTCAACATTGTAAAAGAACGGTATTAGGAGAACCCACTAACAGTAAAAGGCGAAGAGTCTAAAAAGTCTGTAAATGTATAAGCAGAAGAGAATAAACAAAATAGGGCAACAAACACAGCCGTGGTGACCAAACCATGCCATTGTGAGAAATTAAAAATGACTTTTATAGTACGTCATGTGATGAAAGTTTAATAAATGACTCTGAAAGAGATCCAAGCTGTGTCCGGCATGTATGACATTTTCTTAATTTCAATTGTTGATCAAGTATAATAAGATAAAAGTGCCATATCAAGTACAAGTATCATGAGAAGTTTGTAAAAGAATTTATTTTTAATTAGCACTTAATAATTTTTAGATGATTCTATTTTTAATTACACAACATTAAATATCTTCAATTTTGTTTGGAAATGTTTACTCTCTTACTGTTGGTTTTTATACTTCGATTTTTTGTGCTTATTCGTTCGATATTGCTATTCGAATACTTGAATAATACGAATATATCGAACTTTTACTGGAGGGAGACCTTGTACCAGAGTCATGTGCATGGGTACTCCCGTCTTACCTATTTCTGCCGCAAAGCAGCAGTGCTTGCATTGCTGTGTTCCGGTACATCTTAAGTCACAAGTTGGCAACGTACACTGTGGTTCTTGTGGGGGTTGCAGTTTTGCTGCAAATCTCACAGGATTCACTGACTGTTACCACTTACCATCAGGTGGGCAGTTTTCTTGTTTGCCAACTTATTTGCAATTAAAAAAAACTTATTTATTTATAGCATAAATAAATGACACCACATTTTTAGTTACATTACTAGTAATAAGTTATAAAATGTCAAAATTAATATTAAAATAATAAATCACAAAATATCAATCTCAAAGTCTTCGAGACTGATATTTTGTGATTTATTAATAGCACCACATTTTTTTATATTTAAGTCTTATCTATTAAAGATTAAGACAGTTTTTGTGAAGTAATAAGAGAAAAATGTCTCATTTTTTGTTCCCAATTAGTTCAGAGACAATTATTTTTGATTTGTTAGAAGTCTTCAATTCGTGCGTGTTGCCAGTGATGACATACGGAACTGAGACGTGGCCGCTTACAATGGGTCTCATAAGAAGGCTCAAAGTCACCCAAAGGGCAATGGGGAGGGCTATGCTCGGGGCTTCTCTACGTGATCACATCAGAAATGATGAGATCCGTAGAAGAACTAGAATTACTGACATTGCGAATTGCAAACCTTAAGTGACAGTAGGCAGGACACATCGCTCGTAGGACTGACGGCCGTTGGCGTGGAAAGGTCCTCGAGTGGCGGCCGCGTACCGGGAGACGCAATGTTGGTAGGCCCCCCACAAGGTGGACCGACGATCTGGTGAAGGTCGCGGGAAGCCGCTGGATGCGGGAGGCGCAGGACCGATCGGTATGGAGATCCTTGGGGGAGGCCTATGTCCAACAGTGGGCGTCTCTTGACTGATATGATGATGATGATTAAAAATATAACAGAATAATTCACTCAATTATACCTATGTGAATGTATTTTTTTTTGAGGGCCCGACAAATGACATCCTCCCGCCTGATGTTAAGCGGTGAAAGTGGCCCAAATGAGTTGACAGATAAAGGAGGGACGACATCCACTATCCTACCTGCCCGCCCCTTGCCGGCCTAAAATATGCTTTTTCACGCCTCTTTTGAAGGAACCCATGTTGAAGGATTGAGGAAACACGTGCGCAGGTAGAGAATCCCAAGTGTGGGATGAACAACAGAAGAAGGAATCTTGGAATTTCTTAGTGCGGTGTGAAAAGGTGGATACAGTGTAAGGATGACTCCGAAGGCCCTTACGCGTGTTTCTGTTAAGGAATGGAGAGGCACGGATAAGCTTTAAGAGCTCCTCAGAGCATTCCCCATGGAACATTCGCTAAAAGACGCTAAGAGAGGCGATGTCACAACGAAGTTGTAAAGGCTCGAGGGTATTATGCGAATAGCGCGACACTGCAATCTATCCAGAGCATCGAGGAGGTACTAAGTGGGGCTGTCCCAAAGGTGCGAGCAATATTCTACGCAAGACCTAACTTGAGTTTTATACAACAGGCATAGTTGGTACGGCGCAAAATACCTACGCAACTTGTTCAGGACACCGAGATTCCGTGAGGCGTGTGAAGGTTTGTGCCCTGAAAATAAGGAAGGGGGAGGAAAGGTGACCATTGAGAACGCGCACACCTGTGTTTTCCTAGCATTCGTTCTTGAAGTCTCTAGGGTTCAGATCGCAGCGAATGTTCATTCCGAGCAAAGCGATGTTGCTTTGCTTGTGATAGGTTGTGCCCTAAAGAGAAGGAAGGGGGAGGAAAGGTAACCTTTTCACCGAGAACGCGCACACCTGTGTTTTCTTAGCATTGAACTCAACAAGATTGTTGGAACTCCATTCGGAGACGAGGCCCAGCGTCCTGTTGGGCTCAATGATAAGATTCTGCCTCTCCCTACCAATATCACCATGAGCAGCCCCTGAGCTTCCGTGATATCCCCCATGCACAGTACTGTCGTCTGCATAGCAATGTATACTTCCCAAGGAAAGCATGTCATTGATATGCAGAAGAAACAATGTTGGGGATAGAACGGAGCCTTGTGGAACTCCAGCGTTCACTGCCACGAACTGCGAAGCGCAGCCGTCAACGACAACACAAATTCTATGCTCGTGGAGGAAGCTGGCAATCCACGTACAGAACTGCGCAGGTAATCCGTATGCCGGTAGCTTGAAAAGGAGAGCCTTGTGGCAAACTATCTACTAAAAGCTTTGGCGATGTCGAGACTAATAGCCACCGACTCGCCGCGCTTATCGATAGATTCACCCCATTTGTGTAAAAGGAACGCTAGAAGGTCACGCTAGGACGAAACCCATACTGACGGTCATTAAGCAACGAGTGACCTTCCAGGTAATGGATCAGCTGAGTATTAAGGATCCTCCAAGATTTTACACAAAATGGAAGTGGCGGCTATAGGGCGATAGTTTGATCTCCCTTTTTGGGAACGGGCTAGACATTGAATGAATGAATAAACACTTTATTTCACATTAAACACAGGACATTACAATACACATTATATTGGCAATAGGCGGCCTTATTGCTAAGGTAGCAATTTCTACCAGGCAACCTTAGGGCTAGGAAAGTAGCTACGTATTCAAGATACGGGATAGTGCACTAAAAAGAAGAATAAATTAACAATTAAAATTGATACCTATACATATAACTAAATATATAAATACAATACATACAAGACATTGGCCTCTTTCCAAGATTTCGGCACACAACCAACAAAGAACGACAAATAGTATAGACGCGTCAAGACAGGAGTCAACTCCGCTGCACACTTCTTAAGAACAATCACAGAAATGCCGTCTGGTCCATTTGCTTTTCGAATATCGATCGACTGTAGCTCCGTCCGCACATAACGCTGTCTGATGCGGATATCGGGTATGGTGCTGCCACAATATGACAGTGTCGGAGGTTGTGCACCACAGTCATCGACACGGGAATGAACCGCGAAGAGTTTTGCCAGGAGGACAGCTTTCTTCTGCGGCTGATAAGCAAGTGAGCCATCGCTATGTCTCAGGGGTGGCAGCGAGGGTTGGCAGAAGTTTGATTGAAAGATCGGCTACCCGTAGGGTGCGCTAGCAGTTCCTTCTGATCCACTTGTGCAATACGCTGAGCATCCGCTCTAATGTAAGCCCTCTTACACAGCTTGGTGGCATTATTGTAGGCTGTTTCCAGTAGGCTTGTGTTGGGATCCCTGGAAGCTCGACCTCTGATCCAAGCGCGGTAAGCCAGCTGTTTGTTTTTTAAACAGCAGAGGCTCACTCGCGAATGAACCAGAGGTTACATCTGTGACTACTGACGAAATTGAAATGCAGAATATAATATTCCATTCCTAGTATGATTTCGTCAGCAACAGAGGTAGCGCAGGAGTTCGGGTCCATCTCACTGAAACAGCGCTGCCACCAAGGGACAGATGCGTAATAATCCCGCATACCGTCCCAATCTGCTGACGCATAAGCTACAGACGGCGTGCTGCAACTACAGGTGACCGTCGCGACACCTGAGGCACTGAGACGGATACCAGGCAGTGATCCGAAGATCCTAGTGGAACTCGAATCACCACCTGATATCCGTCAGGAAGATTTGTCAGAAGGTTCAACAAAGAGGGTACTTGACCGATAATATCTGGTACCCTAGTGTACTGGGTAACCAATTGTGTCAGGTGGTGCGTGAGAGCGAATGCGTAGGCAGTCCTACCCGCATGGTTCAACTCGAGGTTCAAACCTACGGACGCGAGCGACTCCAATCCCCTATTATACATTTATATTTAATTTTTCACATTTTTTTAAATATTTCATTTCATGTTGATGTTTTATTATTAATTTTATATTTAAAACAAAGTTTAACAAATTATTTATTTAAATTTTGTTGTAGACTAAGTTCAACTCAAAATGGTTCAATAAAACTGATTCACGTCTAAATGTAGTTTATTTTTTGTACAAAGCCACCACCCTAAAGTGTAACAACTCAAAATAATCAATTATCTGTAAAAAGGATTGATTCTTAGCCGAATTTTATAAAAACAGTGATATTTTACAACCTATTACTATTTTAAATAATATCGGGTTTCATAAGTTCCCTCACAAACAAATCTCCTGAAAAATATAATTTTATGAATTGTCTCAGTTTAGTTCTAGCTGTGCGATATATATTTCGGCAAGTTTTGTGTAGTTTTATTTCAGCACGGTCCTTGAAACAATCTGTTTTTCCGTCATCCCTAACAGTAACAATGCTTGATTTTACGAACTTTAATCGTCAACTTTCTTTGACAATTACCATATTAACGTCTAGTATGACACCATATATAATACATTTATTTTCAATCTCCATTTTTGTCTTCATAATGTTAAATCTCAGAATAACGCACGCACTCAAATCAAATCAAATCAAATTTATTCGCATGAAACATGGTTATTACAAGATGATATGTCATTAATTTAAGTGCAGCACATTTCGCTGTTTTATACAACATGCAAATATTAAAGCTACAATTATGTTACAATAATGAACTTATTAACTAGAAATTAATTGTTACGTTATTTTATACATGTCACATAAAATTGAAATTATTATTAAATTGTAATACCATTATCCTAAATCATTATTATTATCAATTATTTATCAATTACAGTATTTATTATATTTTATTAATATAAGCATATTTTAATTATTATTGCATTAGATTCGTATTTATTTGTCACGGAAATTCATAAAATCTTTAATAGAGTAAAAACATTTTTCGCTGAGCCACTTTCTTAAGCTAATTCTAAATCGACTTAGTGGCAGCTCTCTTATATTTTTTGGAATTTTATTAAAATTTCGAATCGTTGCACAATAGCAATTTCTTTTATACACTTGCGTTGACATCATTGGAAGCTCTAGCTTAGTTTGATCCCGTGACGAGTATTTTTTAAATGTACTAGATTTGGTAAATAAATCTGGATGTTTTTTAACAAACATACCTACCTCTAAAATATAAAGTGATGTTAATGTTAGTATGTTGAGTTTCCTAAAAAGAGGCTTACAAGAATCTAATGGACCAGCACCACATATTGCTCTCACACATTTCTTCTGTGATAAAAAAGCCTTATCAATATGACAGGAATTACCCCATAATAGTAATCCGTATCTTAAAACTGAGCCCACATAACCATGATAAGCCATCTTAGAAGTTTTTTCATCTGTAACTTTCCTTATTTTTTTAAGCGCAAACACAAATTTATTTACCCGACTACACACAGTTTTGATTTGTTCTAACCAATTACAATTTTTATCTAATGTTATACCTAGAAATTTTGCAGTGTCTATTTGTTCAATGTCATGACCGTTATAGTTGATTGTGAGATTTTTTTCTGTGCTATTATAATTTCTAAATTGCAAATATTTTGTTTTTGTTAGATTTACAGATAGATTATTACAGCTGAGCCAATGTGTAACATCCTCAACCGTGCTATTTATTGATCTTTCATAACTGGTATTTTCTGGTATAACTATGGAAATGTCGTCTGCAAACAATGTACATTTATGATTGGTGATTTTTGGTATGTCGTTTATATATATCAAGAAAAGGAGAGGTCCCAAGACGCTTCCCTGTGGAACACCGAATCTATTTATTTTGTAAGCAGATCTGTACGTGGATAAGGTTTGAGTATCATCAACACGATTTATTTCTACGCATTGTTTCCTATTATTTAAATAACTGTCGATCCAATTTATTGCTTGACCTCGAATGCCATATCGCTCACATTTTTCCAATAAGATATTGTGGTCCACAAAATCAAATGCGCTGGACATATCGAAAAATATTGATGAAACTTGTTTTCTTTTATCTAGGTTTTCAGTAATACGTTTAATCAAAGTAAAAGCAGCTAGAGTAGTAGACTTATTTTTCTGGAATCCATTTTGATCATTACTTAATATATTATTTTTGTTTAGAAAGCTAGTGAGACGACTGTGCATTAGCTTTTCATAAATTTTTGAAATTATTGGTATTAGCGTAATTGGCCGATAGTTACCGATTTCTTTTTTGTCATCTTTTTTATGTATCGGCTTAATAATAGATTTTTTGAGCTTGTTTGGAAAGACACCGTGACTAAAGGACATGTTTACTAAATGACTCAGTACTGGTGCAAGTTCCTGACTACACATTTTTAGTATTTTGGTCGATATATTGTCATAACCTACAGAATTTGTGTTATTTAATGAATTAATTGCTTTTACAACTTCACTTACCGTACAAGGTCTTAAAAATATTGAAGAATTAATTGAATCTATTTGTTTATAATTTGGATATTTGTCATTAAATTTATTAGTTTTATTTATGTAATAATCATTAAATATATTTGCAATATTAGTTGGATCACTTATTGTATTATTGTTAATTTGAATCGTTTTAATGTCGTAGCCGCACATATTTTTATTTTGTTTATTACTAATTATGTCCCATGACGCTTTACATTTATTTTTCGCTTTCATGATGTACTTGCTATTTTCTATTCTCTTAGACAAAGTAATACATTTTTTAAGTTGTCTATCATATTTCATATAATTTAACTTAATATTATTATTTTTACGATTATTATAGCATTCATATCTTAGTTTTCTCTTAGTTTGCGTAGATGTTTTTATGCCTTTTGTCAACCACTTAGGGCCACCACCAACTTTAGTTCTAATCTTTATCCGCTTTAATGGAAAGCATAATTCATACAGTAATACTAAGTCTTCGTGAAATATGTTAAAGGCCTTATTACAGTCCTCTTCGGTAAATACATTAGACCATGACAAGCTTGAAATATATTCCTTAAATTTTAAGATATTATTCTCACCGTAATCTTTCCTCTTTATATACATATATGTAGGGTTTGGTTGATGGGATGTAGAAAACTCAAGGCTTTGGCCAGTATTGTGGTCAGATAGGTATAGATTGTGAACGGCCCCCACTGCATCCCTCATGTTGCTAATAATATGGTCAATACAGGAAAGTTGACGGGTTGGTGAATTTATATGTAATTTTAAATAATGAGTTTGTAGTATATCTTTAAGTATGTCTGCTGATGAGTCCTTTTGACTAATAGTATTTATATTTAAGTCACCTGCAATGACGATACGTTTATTATCTTTTAGGTCTAATTTATTTAGAAGTAGTTCTAGTTTATTAAAAAACATCTGAATATTAGATGTAGGTGTTCGATATATGCATATAACAATACATTTAAGTGATGGTATAACTACTCCACAGCATTCGAAACATTTTTCACTGGAAAATTCATGACACATTTGTAGCGGTATGCAATTTATAGATTTATCTACTAAAATACAAACACCACCACGTTTTTCAGTTTTCCTCGAAAAGTAACTACCTAGATTAAAGTTTTGTAAGTAAATATTTGGCTCATCACCTTGTTTAACAAAAGTTTCAGTTAAACACAGGATGTCTATCACGTTTTTCTTATCTTTAAATTCATTTAGGCATATTTCTACTTGATCTAGTTTATTTAAAAGTCCTGCTATGTTTTGATGCAGCAATGTGTAAGTATAAGTAATTTTTTGTTCTGTGTTAGTTCTATTAGGGCATTTTTTACAGAAAAAACTCATCAGGTGCACTACGGTGTGGCGTATTATTTGTATTTTGACTAACATGACATTTTGTGGACGGAAAATAATAAGGAATAGTACCCTTTTTTGCCGACATTGGCTTGTGTGTTTTCTGTAAGTCTTGTAAATTAGAGAAACTCAAGTACTTCTTTTTATAATATATTGAATCTAGCATGAAGTTAATTTTATAGCAGGCATTAACCAAGTAATGCTTTTTATGAAAAAAGTATGGGCTTACATTCAGAAAAGTACAATTTTCAAAGTTATGACAAACTGATTTTAAGGTGTTATTTAGCATAATCTCATTTAAATACCTATTTTCAATTATATTTAAAATAAATATATTAATTTTTTTCAAAGATGTTAGACAGGCAACCAATTCGTACATTAATTTAGTAGGATTTTTATCATCTTCACCTACACATAACAATAGATAATTATCACTACTGTCCTTTATATTTTGACATGTTTTCAACAGTTCACTTGATGTTGCATTCGGTTTCACGACAGATGATATTTGGTAGTTTTCATACTTGCTATTTATTCGTGTTTGAATTAACTGTGAAGACAGGCCTGATATTTGTTGTCCGCCAATTATAAGTATTTCTGGTCTACTACACATAACACTCAAAGTAGTGGAGAGCTTTTCCGATATTAATTTTTTTGAAAATGTATAGTCTGTGCTACTATTATCCTTTATGAAACGCTGCCTTTTCGTTGTAGGTGGAGTCATGTCTTGCGATATTGCTCGAAGTATCCCATTCTCCGTATTTACTGTTTGTTCTATTGACCCTTTGTCCATTATCACAGAGCTATCATCCGACTTTTGCAGGTTTTCACAACTTGAGTTTAGTTGATGTATTTTTCTACGTTTCTTTAAGGAGTTGCAACTTTTTGGAGTATATGGTGATTTGGAACAGAGTTTCTTTAACTGTATAATGATTTTTTCTTGTTCCATAGATTTTTGTGTCAATTTATTGTTCTCCAATATTAAATTCTCAATTTCATTGTGGGCAATCTGTAACTGTTCATTCAATCTCTGGACCTCTTCATTACAATATATTTCTTCATTACCTGTTGATAAATCAGGGAGACTTTTTGTTCGATAATCTGATGTACTGGAAATAAATGATAGGTTTAATGAGTCATTTATGTTCTTTTTCTTGGTTCGTTGGGTGACATTTTGGTATTCCATTCTGTTCTTGAAATATTTAATTAATTGTATATATATTTTTCTAAACAACCCTTTTAAGATGTTGATACTTGGTTCATAAAATTCTTCATGGATAAAAATATTTGTAATAGAAAAATACAAACAACAAAAGAGAATGTCACCGACGAGATTTGAACTCGGGCCCGCTGGATTGTATTGCGTGTCTCGATGCAATCAACTGTTTGCGCACTTGCGTGATGTGTGAAATTGGTGGTCTTGTTTCTGAGAGATCACGAAATTATAATATAGTCAACAATATCGGGCAGCTTATTAAAATTTAACAATTCATGCGCACTTCACTGTCGAATCACCCACAGTTTACCACTGGAATTTAGGAAAAGAAGCACTTAATCACAAGAATAATGAGGAAATATTTCTCAGTTTATATCACAAACACTAATACTTTAATATTTAGTATTATTTTACAAGGAAAAGTAGCGTTTTCCTTAATTTTAGAAATTATTTATTGGGAGACTTAGCTAGACGTCTTTCGCGATCGCGCCACTCATACTCGTTTGTCGCAACTTGGAAAGATAGAAAGTGCCTAAACAATCAGCTCAGCACGTGCCACGCGCGCGTGTGACTGGCCGGTGCCCGCCGCCCACGCCTGCGCGCTTCCCCGCGCTCGGCGTTCGTGCAAAGAAGTCTGGTATTTTTTTGAAATAAAAGGATTTCGTGGATGAAAACAACACAAATTATGAATAGTGTTTTGTTACAAAATAATAATTAGAAACACGTGAACTCTAATAACTTGCATTTTATTTTGAGGATTTTACAGGGTGTTGTAGTAAAATAATAAAATATCTATACATCTCGTGGATGAATTTGACACAAAATAGTTTAAACAACAGATACTAGTATTCTAAAACGCATAACACCTATTTTACCAATTGTAATATTCTTTCAGAGCTAGTTGGGCGTCATGTTAGCCACTGGTTAAAAATTAAGAATCTCGTGGTCAGAGATGACACAAAATGCCTATGCACATTAGATACTACTTCGTTATTATGATGAAAGTAAAATTTTCATCTCTAATTTTGTTTTCGTCCAATACTGATTGAAACGACAAATACCTAAATTTCTACCTATGCAAGTACCTAGAATGACACAAAATATTTTTTTAGGTTGGGCAAATGGTCTGGAAACTATATGCGAAAAACAAACAACTTTAATATTTTTGAAACTTAAAAACCTAGCGCTACGGGTCTAATAACCACCGGCTCGGTGGTATGCAGTTTAATGCATTTCCTCAGCGGGACAAAAAAAAAAAAAAAAAAAAAATGGAGGGTGAGATGAAGGCCCTTCGTCGGGCCTTCTCAGAGCGGGGGCTTGAACGTCCTAGGGGCCGTGGTGTGGTTGCGGCCCCCACGATTGTGGAGGACGCCGAACCGGAGGCCGTCGACTCCGAGGGCGAAAATTTAGAGGAGCTTCTGGAGGAGGAACTGCCGGCGGTCCAACCGGCCAGGGCCGCACCCGCTGAGGGAATCTCTAAGAGGGAATTCTTGGAGAGTATTGAATTCCTTCAGCGGGAGTTGCTGGCCCAAGTAGGCACAATGGTTTCGGCCCGACTAGAGGGCCTCGAAGTAGATGGGCGCCTAATGCCGGCCCCAATTCGCAGGCCACCGTTGGCGTCAGATTGCGCGAGGCAGTCGCAGCCGCAGCCCCAACCGCAGCCCCAACCGCAGCGGCCAGTGAAAACGGCGGTGGTCAATACCACTCTTGCCCCACCGGCCAATATGCCGAAAGAGGCAAGAGTGGTAAAAAAGAAGTCTGCGGCGGTCCCTTCTACCTCTGGGGTTGCGGTAATCACGGCAGCGGTCGAGGATCCCTGGACCGTTGTCGCCAAGCGGGGCTGGAAAAAGCCGGCAGTGGACGAGACGGTGCCCAAAAGGACCACCGTGGCGCAGAAGGTGCCAAAGCTGCCCAAGACACCGCGTTCCCTAGCGGTGGTGCTGGCCCTCAAACCGGAAGCGGTGGCGAAGGGTCTCACCTATAGTGAGGCCATCGCCAAGGCCAAAGCTTCCGTCAGCCTCGGCGCCCTAGGCATAGGGCCCGCCAAGTTCCGGACAGGGATTACCGGCGCTCGAATAATAGAGCTTCCGAAGGAGACATCCCCGTCCCAGGCTGACACGCTGGCGGAGAAGTTAGGGGAAGCCCTGGGGGACGCGGCAAAAGTTACGCGTCCCGTCAAAACAGCGGACATTCGGGTCCAGTAATGTTTAGTGGTCCCATAAAGCTCCTCCAGGCAAATATAAACCATTGCGCCGCGGCACAGGACCTCCTATGTCAAACCGCGGCGCAGTGGGGTGTGGGTTTGGCGATTGTGTCGGAACCGTATTACGTTCCGCCGCAGTCGCCTGACTGGTTGGTAGCGGCGGATGGTTCCGCCGCCTTAATGCGGGCGGCGCGTGGCACAGCCCCCTCTCTCATTTTAAGAGAGAGGGGTACTGGCTACGTTGCCGCCATGTGTGGGGGAATATTGGTTGTTTCAACCTATTTCTCCCCCAATCGCAGCCGGGCGGACTTCACAGTCTTCCTGGCTGCGCTAGAGGGGGTCGTCCACAGGACGGCCCCGGTACCGGTGCTAGTTGCGGGGGACTTCAATGCGTGGTCAACCGCGTGGGGGTCCTCCCGCAATAGTGCGAGGGGTGGAGATCTGGAGTCCTGGGTTCTGTCTCTGGGGCTCCAGATTTTGAATAGGGGCTCCACCCCTACCTGCGTCCGGGTGCAAGGCACGTCCGTGGTGGATGTGACCTTCGCTACCCCCTCCCTCGCCCGTCGAATCAACGACTGGCGAGTGGAGGAAGATGTGGAAACTCTATCGGACCACCTGTACGTCCGATACGAGGTTTCCGTGGCATCCCAAGGGGCCCCGAACCGCAGGGGCTCCGCGGTGAGCTCGTTCCCTCGATGGGCGCTCACCAAGCTCCGCCCGGATGTGGCGGAGGAGGCGGCAATGGTGCGGGCGTGGGCAGAAGTGCCGCCACACCTTGCCGGGGATGTCAACGGCATGGCGGAGCTCTTCGCAGACGACATGAAAGTCGTCTGCCAAGCCGCCATGCCTAGGGCGCAGGCCTGCCCCGAAAGGGGGCAGGTGTACTGGTGGACGCAGGAGATTGCGGACCTGCGTACCACCAGCATGAGGGCCAGGCGCGCCTACGTGCGGTGTCGTAGGCGCGCCAGAACTACATCCGACGAGGAAGCTGAGCTTCGTCGGGTGTATGCGGCAGCCAAGAAGGCCCTGCGGAACGAAATCTGCAGGGCCAAAGAGGAGTCCAGGGAGTCGTTTATACGGCTCCTGGACAACGATCCGTGGGGGCGTCCGTACCGGGTGGTGAGGGGGAAATTCAAATCTTCCGCTCCCTCTACTTCCGCTATGGACAGGGGGCTGTTGGATCGGGTGTTGGGGACTCTATTCCCCGATCCCGGTCCGTTCCAGCCCCCCAGAATGGTCCCCCTGGACATTCCTCCGGTGGAGGTGGCTGCCGCCATTCCTCCCGTGTCGAACGTGGAATTCGACACGGTGAGGGACCGGTTCCGGCGCAAAAGCAAGGCGCCGGGACCGGACGGTGTCCCTAGCAAGGTTTTGGCCCTCGCCCTGGGACACCTCGAGGAGCGGTTCCGGGCGGTACTTGACTTATGTATCGCCTCGGGCCGCTTCCCCAGTCGATGGAAAGCGGGCAGACTCTGCCTGTTGAGGAAGGAGAGTCGCCCAGCGGATTCACCGACTGGGTATCGGCCGGTGGTGCTGCTCGACGAGGCTGGGAAGTTTTTCGAGAAGATTCTCGCTTCCCGCATCGTCGAGCACCTAGAGGACCGGGGGCCGGACTTGGCTGAAAACCAGTTCGGCTTCCGCACCGGCCGGTCCACGGTGGATGCGGTGGCCCTCCTCAAGGGGTGGACTGAGGAGGCCACAGCTCGTGGGGACACTGTTGTTGCGGTGTCTCTTGACATCCGCAACGCATTCAACAGCCTGCCCCACGAGTGCATAAAGGAGGCACTCCGCTTCCACCGGGTGCCTCCGTACCTCCGCGCCCTCGTGGAGGATTACCTGCAAGGCAGGTCCATCCTCTACGAGGGGCCGGATGGGCGCGTCCACACGTGGACAATGGCGGCGGGTGTGCCCCAGGGTTCCGTACTAGGTCCTCTGTTATGGAACCTGGGGTACAACTGGGTTCTGCGAGGCGACCTTCTGCCACGAACGAAGGTCGTCTGCTTCGCCGACGACACGCTCGTCGCGGCGAGAGCAAAAACGGGGGAGGAGGCGGCCCACCTTGCATCGGTCGGCGCCTCACTGGTCGTCCGACGCATCCGCCTCCTGGGCCTGGACGTGGCCCTCGACAAAACGAGGGCCATGTTATTCCACGCCCCCCGTCGCAGGATCCCACCGGGGCTCCGCGTCCGAGTGGAGAGGGTCCGTATACCGGTCGAGGCGCACTTTAAGTACCTCGGCCTGGTTCTGGACCCCCGATGGAGTTTCGAGGAGCATTTTAAGCTCCTCGCTCCACGGCTGTGCGCCGCTGCAGCCGCACTTGGACGGGTCCTCCCTAATGTGGGAGGTCCAGGATCGGCGTGCCGTCGACTGTATCACGGGGTAATACGGTCGATGGCACTCTATGGAGCCCCGGTATGGGCAGAGTGCCTCTCCTCCCGAACGGTGGCCCTCTTGCGACGTCCGCAGAGGGTCATAGCGACCCGGGCCGTGCGAGCTTATCGCACGGTCAGTCACGGCGCGGCCTGCGTTCTAGCGGGCCAAACGCCGTGGCATGTCGATGCACGCGTCCTCGCGGAGGTGTATCGACATCGGGTTGCTACTCGTGAACGAGGGGGACGATCCGCTCCACAGGAAGTGGAGCGGATTCGTACCCTGGCGCAGAGGGAGGCTCTGCGTCAGTGGGGTGTGGCACTCGCCTCCCCAGCTGCCGGCCACCGGACGATCGACGCGATCCGTCCGGTGTTGGAGGAGTGGGTTGGGCGCCAGCATGGCAGCCTTACGTTCCGCATGGTGCAGGTACTGACCGGGCATGGCTGCTTCGGTCACTACCTGCACCGAGTCGCGCGTCGGGAGGAAACGCCGCGGTGTCACCACTGCGACGCTCCCGACGATACTGCCGAGCACACCTTGTTGGTGTGCCCGGCCTGGCGACCCCAGCGCAGCGAACTTAACGCTGCGCTGGGAGGCGGAGACCTCTCGCTGCCGAGCATGGTCGTGGCCATGCTCCGCGGCGAGGCGGAATGGGAGGCTGTGGCCTCCTTCTGCGAAGAAGTAATTTCGCAGAAGGAGGCTGCGGAGAGGGAGCGGGAGGAAGATCCCCAAGCCGCTCCCCTCCGCCGCAGACGGATAGGCAGGCGAAGGCGGGCATTCGCGCAAGCAATGCCCGTCTAATGACCCTGCCGTGGAGGCCTGCGTGCATGGTTGGCCCCGTGCACGCCGCCGTAAGGCCCTCCGTCTGGGGATTGCTCTGGTGTTCTCGGGCAATCCCCCCTCGGCGATATCCCGACCGGTGGTCGGGCTTGCCCGGGCGCGCTGGTAGTGGTAGTCGCAGTGTGGACCTTACCATGCGCGCCCACACGGGCAGGGAGAACACCGGGGGGTTTTAGTGGGTCGGCCTGGAACTTCGCTGGGCCAGCCCCACACACGCCTGCCGTCTAGCCAACGGCGGGTACGGTGCGCTTACGCATTTCCCCCCGACAAAAAAAAAAAAAAAAAAAGGCTAGGATAGATAACGCGTTAACGAAGAAGCGTAATAACCAAGTTATGAACGACATAAGAGAAATCAGATCAGGAGGTAAAAATTCTATAAGCGTTGACAAATTACAATTATTGAATAACTTTTTTGAAACATTACCTAAATACGTATCCCACTACTGTAGAGATAATGTTGCTGCTAATTATCTAGCTCCACATTTAAATTTACCTATTTTATATGACTTATACAAAGAAAAAATTTATGATCCTGTAAGTTTTTCGCGGTTTAGAAAATGTTTCATAGAAGACTTTAATCTTAAATTTAAAAAGCCTCAAAAGGACACTTGCCTTCGTTGCGATTGCTTTAAGGTTAATATAGCAGCAGCAAATTCCGAACAAAGAATCCTTATTGAAGAACAGTATTCAGAACACTTAGAACTCGCACAGAGTTTGAGACGGCAAATGAAAGCAGATTTGGCTAAAGCAAAAGAGGACGTATCGATAGAAACATTAACCTTTGACTTGGAGAAAACTCATAGCTTGCCAAAACTGCCTACAAGTATTGTGTACTACAAGAGGCAGCTTAATTTGTATAATTTAGGAGTTCATTCGGGAAGTGCAGGAGTTGTGCGTCGTGTGCTCCTAGGCTCCTAGGACATTTCCATGAGTTCTCTCTGCGCCTGTAGTTGGAGTTCCAGGCGCTCCTGCCGTAGGTACTCCGCCTTTGCCTTGGCCAGCCCCGCGTACTCACCGGTGGTTGGTGGACGGCCTCTTCCTCTCTTGCCTTTAGGCTTCGGGGTTCTACGGGAAGACTTCGAATGAAGGATCATCGCTGCCTTCCTCTCCATCACCAGCTTCCTCGCGGCCCCTCTTCCGACGAGCGGAAAGAACATTGGTACTCATCATTGATGAGGTTTCAGACAAGCAGTCCGATTCTCCAGAAATCGCAAACATATCCGGAGCATCATAGTCGAGCATGAGCTCGGATATGCCGATCTTCCTCCTTCCTCCCCTTCGTCCGGTCGCATTCTTACCCCTCGACGACCCGGGAACCGCCGTCGGGGGTTGAAACTCTCCTGCCGCCTCGGTCGCATGGATGGTATTTCCACCAGCCGGCCCGGATACCGGTGGTGGCCCGCTCTCAACGGGTTTGCATTTTTTACCACTAGGAAGGGTGGAACTCGGGTTAGCCAGCCCCAGATACGCCTGGCTGCCCGCAGCCGCCTTGCGCGGTCCTACGGGGGGGACTGATACCCCCTGGAGACGTTTAGAATTATTGCCGAGCTCCATGATGATGCATTTTGGGATGCACTCCCTTTGCCCGCTTGGGACTGGTCTCCCGCCAGCCACGCACCCCCTCAGCACGGAAACGCCACCTTGGGGTTGGGGTAATTTGTGTGTGTGCCACCAGCAAAGGTAGACGCCGACATCGGCTTCCAGCGAAAACCACACCTATTCTTAACACAAGAGGGGACTTCGCCCTTCCCCGCATGAAGCGGGTGGCCATGCAAAGTGGCCCGCCGGGTTGAACCCGGCCATCCCACGCCCCCCTCTATGGGGGGCCTCTCGTCAGACTATTAGCCCGCGGCAGAGAATCTGCCGGGTTGCCCAGGGTGCACCACAAGGAGGTTGTCTGACATCGCACCCCAACCTAACCTCACCTACAGCTTTGAGTTTTATCCCATAACTTTTTTGTTTTTAACCGACTTCAAAAAAGGAGGAGGTTATCAATTCGGTTGTATTTTTTTTATGTTTGTTACCTCATAACTCCGTCATTTTTAAACCGATTTCCAAAATTCTTTTTGTATTCGATAGAGTATACTGCAAGGGTGGTCCCATGGTCACCAAAGTCAGGATCTGATGATAGGATCCCATAGAAAATAGAGGAAAACACTAGGGAAACTGGAAATTAGGGTTTCTTTAACTGAAAAGATTTCATTCACTAAAAAGTTAAAAATAAAAAAAAAATTACAAAAAATAAAACCGACTTCAAAAACACTAAAAACTTAAAAATAATATAAGAATAGGTACAGACAACATCACACTTCTATATTGAAGTCGGTGACAAATTTTAACACTTTCTATGAGATCATCGTTTGGCGCACGGTGCGTGAGTTCTAAACCGGAAGCCGGCAGCTGGCAAGGTATGTGACTCCTTCCAACAACCGAAAATTGTATAGTAATTCTAGGAACATTGTTATTATAGAACAGAAATCGAAGCAAAAAACAGTGAAAAACTTTTCCGCTGTACCAGAAAACTGCTTGAACATAAACACAAAAAAAACACAAACATGTTGTTATTTTAAGTATTCCATAATTTAACAGGTACCTTATTATATATTAGGTTAAGATCGATTCTACAAAAAACATCCGCATAAACAAACATCGACAGTAATCCTCTATGGTGGTCGAACTTAAGCTTTGCGCTTGATTTCACTCCACATTATGTTCAATGTTTTTGGTGTCATCCACTACTGTACGCCACCAGGCTCCCCAGCTACATATAACTATCCTAGTTCATAGCGGACCAGACCAGTAGGCCTATTCGCTAACTACGGTTGGTAACTAGTACTGTCATTTTTGAAAGACACTTTATATCCATTACTGGTTTAGTGATCTTATGTGTTACGGCAGCATTCATGATAGCAGTAATGGATGTTAAGTTCCTTTTAAAAATGACAGTTCTAGTTGGCAACCGAAGTTACAGAATAGGCCTGCAGACCAGACCCCACAGTTCCATTTGCACCACCGAGCAGCACCATCAATGGAATTATTTCAGTGATCATTGCAGCCGAAAGATTTATAAGGCTATACTGTGCTCATATTTATTTTCATCTATTTATTAATAATAAATTGGTTCCTGTTAGGTGTTTAGGTGACCACATTGATTTACTACCAAACGTAGATAACGCATGAACGTTCGAAAAGTGGGCCGGTGAAGAACTGCCCAATCGGGCCTCGTGCAGTTCTTTTCCATGCGTTGGATAAGCAATTTTGAGCATTATGTTTGAGAGTATAAAGTTGATATTTTCTTGTAGCAATTACTAAAACGTCAAATTTAATGTGGCTAGGTATGAAATGATGTTGGTGGCGGGCGACCTCAACGCGAAGTCGCGCGTGTGGGGCTCGCCCGCCACGGACGTCAGGGGTCGTTTGGTCGAGTCCTGGGCCACGAGCCTGGGCCTCGACGTCCTCAACCAAGGGACCACCCCGACGTGCGTGCGGTGGCAGGGTTCGTCGATCGTCGACGTGACCCTAGCCACCGCACCCCTCGCCGCAAGGGTGAGGGACTGGAGAGTGGAGGCAGAGGAGGAGACTCAATTCACACGGAAAACGGGAGAAATACCTATTAATTTTATTCGCAGAAATTAAGATAATGTAGAAATTTAGATTTCGATTTAGAATTAAATCAATAACAAATTAGGTACTTCGGTCGATGTCTCACAGACTACTCATAACATAGACGATAGACGCGTTCTAAAAACCAACGCTCCACCTGCGCACAGATTTGCGTTTATGTGGAAGCGACGGAGCCGAGGTCCGTTTGCTGAATGTTAAGCGCCGCATTGGCGACGGAACCTCTCCTAAAACCAAATTCATTTCATAACACTCGTAAGACTCTTAACTTGCTTCAAGATGTGTCAAGTCAACATACGGATCTTTCGAAATTCTACAATATGCATTAAGTATTTCCAGCTAAAGTTATAAGTTTGGTTGAAAAACAAAACGTAATGAAAAATTAACCATAAGCAAATTGTGAATGCTTTCCAAATTCTATTCGACGAGACCATAATTATATGATCTGTGGCTTTAAGTGTATTTTATTATGATATGTCTCTAGAAATGATCAAAACAAACGGTCTAAATGTCAAATTCCGAATTTTGAGAAAATCAACCCACCTAAAGGTAAGCACGGGATTTTGGGCGAAAAAAAACTATCTTTGTAAATAAGGCCAGGATAAACGCGAGATTTATTTTGTTTATGCAAAAATTGAATAATGACCAAAGATAATTGCAAATGTCACTGACGTTACGTGAAACGACGTTGACGTTGACACTTGACGTTGATATTGTGAAATTAATTGACAAAGTTGTTGTAATTATGATTTTAGTTGTGCAATTTGTGTTAAAACTACAGTGAAACCAAAGTGTTTTTGCAAAATTAGTGTTTTATGAAATTTTAAGAAAAAACGGTGTTACAAGACCATGTCGGACCACCGGTACGTCCGATATTCGGTCTCCCCCTCGCACGCCTCCACGTCTCCAGCGGGAACGGGTGCCGCCTTCCGCCGGTGGGCGGTGACGCACCTCCAGCCCGACGTGGCGCTGGAGGCGGCGATGGTGCGGGAGTGGTCTGAGCTGCCCCCGCACCTCGCCGGCGACGCTAACGGCATGGCGGTGCACTTCGCAGAGGACCTGAGAGTCGTCTGCGACGCCGCCATGCCGCGGGCGAAACCTGCCGCCCGCAAGCGGCAGGTATACTGGTGGTCGCAGACCATCGCGGATCTGCGCGCCACCAGTTGTAGGGCTAGGCGCGCCTACCTGCGGTGCAGAAGGCGCGCCACCAGGAGGACGCCCGACGAAGAGGAAACCCTGCGTCGGGCGTACAGGGAGGCGAATAAGGCCCTCAAGACGGAGATCTCGAGGGCCAAAACGGAGTCTTGGAACTCTTTTATAGAGCTCCTCGACTCCGACCCCTGGGGACGGCCGTACCGACTGGTGAGGGGGAAGTACCAATCTACGACAATCTACACCCCCAACGCGCTAGTCGTCCTGTAGGATTCTTGAGGTTTAAAAACCACTTTAGACTAGCATGATCGGTAATAATTTTAAATTGTCGACCACCTTCAAGGTAAGGGCGGAAGTGTTCAACGACATGTACCACGGCCAATGCCTCTCGCTCTGTAGCGGAATAGTTACGTTCAGCGGGTGTTAGTGAACGGCTACAGTACGCAACAGGATGTTCTTGTCCATCTACAACCTGGGTTAAGGTACCTCCTAACCCGAAATCAGAAGCGTCACAGTGGACAGCAAAATCTTTCGAGAAGTCAGGACATACCAGAACCGGAGAAGTAGACAGTGCGAGTTTTAGGTCGTTGAACGCCTCGTCTGCCTCGGTCGTCCATTTGAAAGGGGGCGCGCTCTTACGGGTAGAAGTAAGAGCATTAAGGGGACCAGCTCTATGACTAAAATTTTTTATGAAACGCCTATAATAAGATGCAGTTCCCAAGAAACGTTTGACGTCTTTCCTGCAGGTGGGAATAGGAAAGTCTACTATAGCCTTAATTTTGTCAGGATCCGTGCGCAGACCATATTCGTCAACCACATGACCCAAGAATTTCAGCTGTCTCCTGAAGAACTGGCATTTACCCATGTTGACAGTAAGGTTGGCTAGTTTAAGTCTCTCCTTTACCCTAAGTAGGAGCTGGAGGTGATCCTGGAAGGCCGTTGGGCCTTCAGGGGTAAGTAAAATTAAATCATCAACATATACGAACACCTTATTGTCAAACTCGGGGCCAAAGAGGCGGTCCATCAACCGCTGCTGCGTAGCTGGAGCTGCAGTAAGTCCAAAGCACATGACCTTAAAGTGAAACAAGCCTCTGCAGGGAATAGTAAAAGCAGTTTTCTCTCTGGACTCAATAGAGTCCAAAGGAACTTGATAATATGAAGACTTAAGGTCAATAGAAGATAAGTACTTAGCGTTTTTGAGCTGGTCCAGAATATGGCTAATATAAGGCATAGGGTAAGCGTCATGCTTTGATATGGCGTTAAGTTTTCGGCTGTCCAAGCAGAAACGTGATGACCCATCTGATTTAACCGCTAAAGTAACGGGGTTGTTCCATGCACTTCCGCTAGGCTCCACAACATCATCCTTCAGCATTTGGTCTAGGTGTTTATTTAATTCTGCCAGTTTAGCGGGTGAGACTACATAATACCGTTGCTTAATAGGTGGGTGGTCACCGGTATCAATTTTATGACTCACTAAGTGTGTCCTACCTAGGCCTTTCTTTTCTGCGGAAATGTCATCAAATTGCTTTATGACGTCATTGACCAGCCTACGCTCAAGCTTAGATAAAGTTTCAAAATCATGTAAAGCACGGCTGCCTGACATAACTGTGTACACCTGATTATTATTTTTATATAAATGTCCGCTATCCTCTAACAATGATAAAATATCTGGCGCAATATTAAATTCCTTCCAGAAATTTAAGCCAAATAACAACTCTGTAGCAACTCCAGGGACGACGTAAAATTTAATAACACGAGTTTTATTCTCTATCGATACTGGTAAAAATAAATACCCAGTTACTCGTGAAGTAGAACCATTTGCAGTTTTTATAAAGTCTAAGTCCTCAGACTTATGTAAAGTAGCGAAATCTTTAAAATATTTGTATGCTTGCCCTCCCACAATGGAGATCTGTGATCCTGAATCTAGTAATCCTCTGAATTCCAAGCCAAAAATATTAATCTTCAGATAAGCTCTGGTATCATTATAGGTGGCGTTAGTAGTAGCGTGAACCGATGTAACCTTACCTTTATGCATACGTATGTTACTAGCTTTATTTACATTATTATAGAATTCATTGTATTTCTGCCTTGACTGTTCAGAATTACAATGTTTATTATAAAAATATACTGTTTTATGCCATCGGTTCACTACTTGGCGTTTTTTGGAATCTCTACGGTTGAAGGTTTTGAAGAAGTGCACTTTGGACAATTATTTGCATTGAACCCCTTTTCTCCACAACGATAACAAATAAGTACCCAAGGCGCCTTGCAATACCTCAAGCTGTGGCCATTTTTACGACAGCGGACACAAAAAAGATTATTTTGTGTATTATTCACTGGCTGAATTGAAGAGACTTTTGGTGGGGCCTTGCTACCACTATTACCACTAGTATTTTTGTAACACAAATCGGGAGCCAGAGAAGAAGGGGTGACCCTAGGAGGTTCACTGAAATGCACCGATCGCTCCTTTGCACCTTCTAATAACCTACCTTTTTTCTTCAAATCAGTCCAAGATTCCACTGGGGCCAGGGCAAGCTGAGTAGTATAAAATGGTCTAATGTTAAACATCACTATGTTCAATTTGTCCTCATCAGAGATTGGTTTCGATAATCGAGTAAAATAATTTTGCATTATGCTGAGATAATTCACAATGCTTTCATCGGGGCCCTGAGTACGACTCCTAATTTCCTGCATCAAGCGATGGTCATAATCAGATGGAAGATATTCCTCGAGAAGCAAGGTCTTCAGCTCAGACCAATTGTGAACGTCCGACTTTACTCCTCGATACCAGCACAGCGCTTCATCAGTAAAAAGTTCAGCCGCAGAACAGAAAAGCTTTGAATCTGAAAGGCCACGAGACAAGCATAATTCTTCGAGGCGTTGTAAGAAAGCTTTAATGCATGTCTTGCCATTGAAGCGTATATTCAGTTTATGCACGGAGCAATCATTAGCTGTATTGTGTGTAGTTGCAGTGGAGTGCTCAATAGGTTGTTCAGGTGCCAAGCTACTTTTAAAATTATGACAAATATTATCTATTTTTACAAGAATGCTATCTAATTTATTATTCAGAGAAGTAATTAAAGAAGTAAGATTATCATTATACTCCGATGAAGACAAGCGACCAATTCTGTGGAATAAGTGATGTGCAAGAGTTTGAATTCTATTTAACATCTTAAGTGATGACAGCTTACTTGAAGTACTTGTGATAAGTTTCTCAAGATCATCTAATTTCTTTTGAATTACTTTTAATTCAATATTGACATCAAGATCACAAGTCAGTATTTCATCAGAAGGCAGATCTTTATTGAGAGTACGGATCTGTGCTCTCAGAGCCATCACCGTGTCAGCTGGTTTCGAACCCCTGATTTTCACCTCATATTCTAGTTCATCTTTGTTAAGTAAATTAAAACTAATTGGTCTTTGCTCCATTTTTGTAAAAATATACTACGCTCTATTCTATATGAGAAGTTAATTTTACAATATTATTTATGTTATATACTCAAACTATGAACAAAAAAATCTTAAAGTATATTCACCTTTGCAAATGTAACTAAAATTTGTTTTTTATTTATACCTATCTGAACCAAACCTGCATAGAATTCTTATTTATCTTATAACTAGTGAGACCGGCAGACGTTCTCCTGTCCGATTCCAGCGCCACCTACTGGGTCCAGTTGTACTTTTAAACCTTCCCTGGACCTATTCAAATACACATAACATTTCGTAAGAATCGGTCGAGCCGTTTTTGAGTTTTAGCTTAACTAACACACAACGTTAAAAAAAAGAAAATTATTAAAGATACATACCGAGATGGATCAACACTATCTGAGCATTTGACCAGAATAATGGGCCATATAATGCCACAAAACCTGCTGTATATTCGGGCGCCAAATTGTAGTGCTTTTTCTTGCTAGATGGTAGAAATATAGGGATATCTTAAAGTTGAAAGAAAAAAAACAAACTTATTCCTTTAGTCCGATACAAAATGAAAAGCTTTATTCTGGTAGGTACATGGTTGTAATTCACTTATGCATAATGTTACTGAAGTTAACAAAATCCCTCAATGCAAAGCACTTAACTAAATGTTTAATTAATACAAGCCAAGGGCAGGATGGTTCAGGTTTGTTTGATCAATCTCGGCAGGTAAAAATCAGGTACAAATTGGGTACAAAACTACAAAATGGGGGGCAATAAAGTACACGAACAAATAGTTATAGGTTTCTTTTTTTTAAATTAGTAGCTTTCCCCGGAGCAGTTGTTAGTAGAGCGTACCTTCGATGCTAAGTTTCCGCGATCACGGGTCAGAGATATAAAATTCCCGCTCCTTAGATTATTCTCTCTACATATGTACAATTCCACAGAATTCCTCCTTGTGTTAGGTTATTAGGTAGGTTAGTTGCAGCGGAGCCCTACGGCCTCCGGGAACTGCCCTGGAGATTCATAGCACAGTGTTATGTTAAAAATATAATTAAATATGCCTATAATCTTAGGGTCAGTGGGTCTAACACTGAGTTCTGAAGGAATCCCAGTCAATACATTTGAATTTCATGTAATAAACATTGCAAGTTAATTCCAAACATAATTTTCAATGAATTGTCAAAGTTTCTTATTGGGTAGTTAATAAAAAGGACATATGGAGGGGAGAGCACCTATTTTGTGTATAATTACTGCTATTAATAAAAAGAAAACAGCTTAATTTGTGAGTTATTTGCCAAAGAAGGATGTGAAACTTAATATTGTGAAAATTTAGAATTTAACAGGAAATTCGCAAGTGTTACTCAATATATGCCTTAATCCCACTAAGATGCCGTTTACTATCAAGGTTTTTTAATGAAATAGGGGATGAAAAAGGCGAATTTTGGAAATGTAATATGTTTGATTTAATAATCAATTTACCCACAAATAAAAATAAAATTAACAAAATCTGTTTTAAATCATGAAATATGATAAGTTAATTAGATACCTTATTGAGGGCGGAGTATTATCTATCGATATAATTTATTTATTCAACTAATTCAATGAATCGCGCGCCGGCGATTATAAATATGATTGAGCTTTTACTCTTCAAGCTGAAAACAAAAAGAACTGATTTTTGTAGTCTCGCTTTTCAAATTCAATTCACACGGAAAACGGGAGAAATACCTATTAATTTTATTCGCAGAAATTAAGATAATGTAGAAATTTAGATTTCGATTTAGAATTAAATCAATAACAAATTAGGTACTTCGGTCGATGTCTCACAGACTACTCATAACATAGACGATAGACGCGTTCTAAAAACCAACGCTCCACCTGCGCACAGATTTGCGTTTATGTGGAAGCGACGGAGCCGAGGTCCGTTTGCTGAATGTTAAGCGCCGCATTGGCGACGGAACCTCTCCTAAAACCAAATTCATTTCATAACACTCGTAAGACTCTTAACTTGCTTCAAGATGTGTCAAGTCAACATACGGATCTTTCGAAATTCTACAATATGCAATAAGTATTTCCAGCTAAAGTTATAAGTTTGGTTGAAAAACAAAACGTAATGAAAAATTAACCATAAGCAAATTGTGAATGCTTTCCAAATTCTATTCGACGAGACCATAATTATATGATCTGTGGCTTTAAGTGTATTTTATTATGATATGTCTCTAGAAATGATCAAAACAAACGGTCTAAATGTCAAATTCCGAATTTTGAGAAAATCAACCCACCTAACCACTGGAACGTCCGTGGGGACTATAGTCCCCAAAATCTCGCTCTTCTCGATCGACCTGGGTACTATGGTACCCAGTTCCCTTTGCGTAAAACCGCGCGGTGTGATAAAAAAATCGCGAAAAATAAAATATTTTCTCTATGGCTTTATTCCTTTGCTTAGATAAATAATGAATAGATAGGACGTGACCGTATACCCGTAAGGGACAGACATAGATGACGTCATACCTGCCTAAAGTAGATGGGTATACCAGTGTTACTTTAAGTTTTACCCTACTTTATGTTTATAGTGGCTTTTACTACTATAAACATAAAGTAGGGTTGATTGATCTACGTATTTTTTTTGAGACATTTTAATGAGCGCCCCTCGCTCAATAATATGTCTCAAAAAATAAAAGTGGGAGGAAGTTGCGATTTTTTTTATTGAATTCTTCATTCAACCTTCGCCGCAGTCTAAAGTTATTTACACTTTTAAATAAAACTACACTTTTCGGATTTACTCGAGTATATTTCGTTTTAAAACATTTTACTATTATTTATTTAAGCTATTATGTAAACATCTTTACAAATATAAGAAAAAATATTAGGAATCATCATCATCATCCACACGCGTCCACTGCTGGACATAGGCCTCTCCAAGTGCTCGCCACTGAGCACGATCCGCGACCACTCGCTTCCAGCTTTTGCCAGCTAGGTACCTTGCGAAGATCGTCGCTCGATTAAGAATACAGCGGGCAATAATCATTGTTTTTTCTTTATCTCTGCAGTTTATTTAAAATCCAATATTTACACATTTACTAAATATTTGTGAAGATTTAGAAAATGTATAATATTAAATTTTTAATAAACATTTTCTAAAATTAGATTTCAATAGCACCGTTATTGTCATCGAATAAAGGACTTCGGCTTACAGAGATAAAATTCACTACAATGCAGGTAAAAATTCACTTGGGCTGGGTAAGTTCAAGAATTGAACTACTGATACCGCACTCAATATGGTGCTAAAAGCCCAAAGTTGGTAAGCTTGCTCACAATGTGGAAAAAAGATCTGGCAAAGAACGCAAGATGCCGATGTAGATCGCTGGTTATTCTTAGTTTCCCGTGTTGCCACCCCCAACCTCGCCCCCGCTGGCGGCAACTTGGAAATAGCGCAGGACAACACCAATTTGTAGATCTCTGAGGAAGATTATGTTCTGTCAAGTACCTATATAATTAATTAGAAACACTTGTTCGGTGCATAGAGCTATATCTACATCCTATGTGTTCTTGTTAAATATTCAGACAAAGTAGAGATGACTTATTTCATTTGGATTAAGCCAGACTACTAGCTATGGCACAAAATTGCTAATAAATCACAAACATTTTCTAGAGGCTGTCTACTCCTCGCCACTCACCAGCTATTTTTGGGTGTGGTAAACACGTATTAAATTGCTTACGTACAAACTCATATGCCTTTGAACTTAAAAAGTGTAAGCACAGCGCGAATTTCCTTAAAGGTTCAGAATACTTTCTTTTGTCAACTCCTAAAAATCTTTTCAGAAAATCTCTACTGGTTCCTCCTACAGTATCTAAAATGTCCAACTACTAATTTTGCATCATTAACTTACACTTCAAATCACTTTACACATTTTCAAGTGTGACTACTTTTTTCCCAATCGTCTAAGCGATTGATGCACTGGCCCATGAAGTAAATATAAAGAGGAGATGTTATAAGCATCTAGGTCCAGCTCCTATCACCAGAGTCCTGACGTCACGCATTTTTAGTTTTAGCTACTTAACGCCAGAGGCGCTGACATCAGTCGATCTTTTTATCTGTCGGATTAGTACGTCGTACGCTCTTCTTTTATTTTAGTTTTAAATTACCTAAACACAAAATGAAATGTTGTATTCTATCGTGCAAAAGTTACACAGACAACAGAAACAAAGTGAACGAAAAAAAATCTCTTTCCATTTGTAAGTACATTAAACAAGTATTATTAATTTATTACTTGACGTATTGCTTCTAGAATGTTCGACGCCACATGGACGCTTCTGTCAATGTCCCGATAAAGCACAAAAGGCCCTCTAGTGGCGAGTAAAAATACTAACGAAAACGTAGGATGTATTAAGGGCGAAAACAAAACACGTGAATTAATATAAGCAGTTTTAACGATTTTTATTTTTAGATTATATTGACACAGCACCTAATAAATTATCTTTCTCCTACGAATGTATCTTTTAACATAATTATCTTTCTCCTACGAATGTATCTTTTACTGCCACCTAGTAATGTATAGCGGAACTTTTATGTTAACGTCAATAATGCTGGCATTTTAGTCTGTACTAGCACTGCTGCCACCTAGTAATGTATAGCGGAACTTTTATGTTAACGTCAATAATGCTGGCATTTTAGTAATTCTACTCGCTACAAGGTGACAGTGGCGTCGCGCACCCTCCCCCCGCACCCCGATTTCCGGCTTCACTTGATTTCATACGGAAAACGCGCTAAGGCACCTCCTCTTTGTATTTGCTTCATGCACTGGCCGTAGTTTTTTATTTGATGACCTCGCTGATTGTTTCAAACCCAGCATTTGAAGCCGCATTTTTCTCTTTCGGGGCGTATTCAAATTTGAACCGAAATCCAACACCGATGCGTCCTGAAACAATATGTATACAGGTTAAAAATAAAAGCAGGTTCTAATTTTACAACATTAAAAATATTAATTAATAAATTTTTAAACTGTATCTGTACTAATGGTCAGACTTGTTATATTAATAGAAAATGACCAAAATCAAACCATTAATAATATGTTTGGCCATATCAAAATAGTAGAAAAGGATTTGGTACCTACCCTACCCATGTTAATCCAAAACTGTAAAATAAATTTCCAAATCCCCCATAAAAATAGTTGGGTTTGTGAAAAATAAATTTAGGTTTTGGCTTGATAGGGTATGTACCTTGTAGATATAATATGTATAAGTTACTGACCTGTAAAAAAAGTTTAAGAATAGCACCACTCCTAAGAAAAGTGCCCTTTTTGTTTTTCTGAATCCACTGTTGTTCAAAATGCTTAGAACACATTCGGGTATGCTTGGTTGGCTGCCAATTCAATCGACCAGTAGCTTTAACCCAACTGTTTTCGAGTAGTTATCTCCGAAGGAAATCTGTTAAATACAGACAAACAAGCAAATGGAAAGTCTCACTTCAAAAGAATTAACTTTGTTATCTAAAATGCTCAAAATTTTATACTTAAATATGTCAATATTAATGTAACACAGAAACTAATATGTGAGTTCCCTTTCACGTAACAAATTACCTACGAATCAAGGAAAAATAGTCGTAGCGTAACTGGTATCATTATAACCCGGCAAAATGTTATACGCGTTGGCTGTATACGTGGTCATATTGTATGGCGACATTCCTAGCTTGTTAGGTTAACAGTAACCTTACTACTTAGTGTGAAATTTCATGTTTAATCCCATAATATGATTGAGAACCATAGTAGAATGATAAAATATTGCAATATAACTTGTATTTATAATTTAAAAAATAGTTTTGGCGCTTTTTATTGACACAATTTAGGTCTTACCTGTAAAAGGTTATATTTTCCTGTTTTCTAGCACTATCACAATTACAACCTAAAACGGAGCAGTGCACCATGATTTAAATGTTCAAATAGTTCACAATTACACTAATTAAAGTGTTAAATAATTACACAGTAAGCTATAATTCACACAACAAATTTCTTCCACGTATTTGTTTAGCACCAGACGCTGGTGATAAACAATCCCCACTACCAGTTTCACCTATATACGGTAACAAGGACAAAAAAAAATTATGCCATCTTCTTCTTTCCTTTGGCAATGTGTATAAGTTTATCTCTTTTCCTCATGTTTGACGGCTTTTATAGCCCATCTATTTCATTCTATATCTATGTTCCTTTGTCAATAGTCTCTTTCATAAGTTGACAGGTCATGTCCAATTTATTTTTAGTCTTAGATTGAAATAAATTTGTCATAGTCTGCGGTTTAACTTACTTGGCCGTATCCATACGTTTCTTACTCCATGACCGATGAGATTTATTGCGTACTTACTTAGTCTGTATTAGTATTTTCGTAGAGTGTTCTATATCAAAATAAACTAGAAGAATTGGGCTACATTATTATGTATGGTTTATGATAGTTTATAGTGTTATATTGCCACACTAAACGTTTTTTTCAAAAAGTGAGTATTTTTGAAATTTTAAGCACTTTAGTTACTATTCTCGTCATTATTCATTCAATTATGAATCCTTATCTAATTAACTATTATAAGTTCATTCCTTATTAAATTAGCTTTCCATACGTATTTTTTATTTAATTTTAGACACAATAATTTATTTTTTGCATTTTTTTTAAATTTGAGGTCGCGCGTGCGCATCTCGCGTATATAATTACGTAATTAATCGATTTTATTATTTTTTTCTTTTTTCATTAAAAATATTACCCAAAACTATTATATATCAAAATAATCTTCAAGAATAGGGCTATAATAATATATATGGTTATTTAAAGTTTTATAAAATAGTTTTTGTGCAAAATTTTTTTTAAAAAAATCGGGTCTTCCGCGACCTTCCGAACATTTTCGCGCTTCATTCATTTAATTATTAATCCTTATCTAATTAACTGTTATAAGTTCCTTCTATATTAAATTACCTTTCCATACGTATTTTTTGTTCTCTTGTAGACAGTATATGTCACTCTCCGCAATTTTTTGAACACTCCGTACGCGCCGGGTTGAGTCATTCCGCAATGGCGGCACCTTTGATATTTGAGATATACTACTTTTTGCTTTTGAAACCCACCACGCTTCGCGTGGCGAGCGTTCCAGTGGCTAAAGGTAAGCACGGGATTTTGGGTGAAAAAAAAAAACTATCTTTGTAAATAAGGCCAGGATAAACGCGAGATTTATTTTGTTTATGCAAAAATTGAATAATGACCAAAGATAATTGCAAATGTCACTGACGTTACGTGAAACGACGTTGACGTGTAAATATTATGCAGATATTCAACCTGATATTCCGCCAAAGTCCTGGTTCTCCCATTACACAATGGCTGATAAACGTACCACTTCCGTCATATGTAGATTGCGGCTCGGTCATACTTGCACTCCACTTCATTTGTACAATATACATGTTCGTAGCACACCCATATGTGATTGTGGCACTGAAGAAGGAACCACCGATCATATTTTATTCAATTGTCCCACAAACCCTGTATCCTTTTATGATATCCTTCCACCCCCCATTCCTAGACCTATCAATGTAAAAACCCTTTTATGTATCTTAAACTACCCAATGCTAAAATTACTATGTAAATATATATTCACTTATAATATTAAGCTGTAACCGTACTAAGTTAAGATTTGCGTGCTTCTATGTTGTAATGTTATTGTGACGTCCTGTTTTGTCTTTTACAGGTAACCCAAAACAATCTCATCTCACTTTTGGCCATTTTTCAATAAGTAAACCTATTCAGTATTTTATCCTAAACTCGAGATTGGCAGAAATGGTTGTCATTACGACCGATTGCCATATACAAAGAAGTTGAAGTTGACGTTGACGTTGACACTTGACGTTGATATTGTGAAATTAATTGACAAAGTTGTTGTAATTATGATTTTAGTTGTGCAATTTGTGTTAAAACTACAGTGAAACCAAAGTGTTTTTGCAAAATTAGTGTTTTATGAAATTTTAAGAAAAAACGGTGTTACAAGACCATGTCGGACCACCGGTACGTCCGATATTCGGTCTCCCCCTCGCACGCCTCCACGTCTCCAGCGGGAACGGGTGCCGCCTTCCGCCGGTGGGCGGTGACGCACCTCCAGCCCGACGTGGCGCTGGAGGCGGCGATGGTGCGGGAGTGGTCTGAGCTGCCCCCGCACCTCGCCGGCGACGCTAACGGCATGGTGGTGCACTTCGCAGAGGACCTGAGAGTCGTCTGCGACGCCGCCATGCCGCGGGCGAAACCTGCCGCCCGCAAGCGGCAGGTATACTGGTGGTCGCAGACCATCGCGGATCTGCGCGCCACCAGTTGTAGGGCTAGGCGCGCCTACCTGCGGTGCAGAAGGCGCGCCACCAGGAGGACGCCCGACGAAGAGGAAACCCTGCGTCGGGCGTACAGGGAGGCGAATAAGGCCCTCAAGACGGAGATCTCGAGGGCCAAAACGGAGTCTTGGAACTCTTTTATAGAGCTCCTCGACTCCGACCCCTGGGGACGGCCGTACCGACTGGTGAGGGGGAAGTACCAAAACGGTGCTCCCCCGATACACCAGTTGGACGAGGGGCTTGTACAGAGGGTTCTAGGGTCGCTCTTCCCCGACCCTGGACCCTTCGAGCTCCCGAGGATGGTCGCGCCCAGCGCCTCCCTCGAAGTGGAGGAAGCGGGCCCTCCCGTGTCGGACCTCGAGTTCGACGCGGTGAGGGAGCGGTTCCGGCGCAAGGGGAAGGGGAAGGCGCCGGGACCGCCGGACGGGGTGCCAGCGAGGGTCCTGTGCCTGGCACTGGGCCCCCTGGAGGAGCGGTTCCGGGCGGTGCTCAATACGAGCATCACCTCGGGCCGTTTCCCTCAGTGCTGGAAGGTGGGGCGACTCTGCCTTCTGCGGAAGCCGAATCGCCCCGCCGATGCCCCGTCGGGGTACAGGCCGGTGGTGCTGCTCGACGAGGCCGGGAAGTTTTTTGAGAAAATTCTCGCTTCCCGGCTCGTTGAGCATCTGGAGGGCCCGGGACCGGACTTGGCCGAGTGCCAGTACGGTTTCCGCACCGGCCGGTCTACCGTGGACGCGGTGGCCCACCTCAAGAGGTGGACTGAGGGGGCCACGTCGACGGGGGAGGTTGTCGTTGCGGTGTCATTAGACATCCGCAACGCATTCAACAGCCTCCCCCACGAATGCATAGAGGAGGCACTGCGTTTTCATGGAGTGCCCCTCTACCTCCGCTCCCTCATCACCGATTACCTCCGCGGGAGGGAAATCGTGTATGAGGGGGCGGACGGTCGCGTCCACAGGTGGCCGATGGCGGCGGGAGTACCCCAGGGTTCCGTGCTGGGCCCTCTGCTCTGGAACCTGGGGTACAACTGGGTTCTGCGGGGCAACCTCCTGCCGAACATGGAGGTTGTCTGCTTCGCCGACGACACCCTTGTCGCGGCGAAGGGGCGCACGTATGAGGAGGCGGTCCACCTGGCGTCGGTCGGCGCGACGATGGTCGTCCGGCGCATCCGCCTCCTCGGGGTGGACGTGGTTCAGGCCGCCGCGTCGCCGCAGACCCCAGGCGGGGCTCCGTGTCCGAGTAGAGGGGGTGCAAGTCCAGATCGAGAGCTCGATGAAGTATCTCGGTCTGGTGCTGGACCCCCGATGGGATTTCGGGGAGCACTTTAAGCTCCTCGCCCCAAGGCTGTGTGCCGCCGCGGCAGCCCTCGGACGGGTCCTCCCCAACGTGGGGGGACCAGGCGCAGCGAGCCGTCGACTTTATCAGACTGTGATAAAGTCGATGGCGCTGTACGGAGCACCCGATTTGGGCGGAGCGTCTCGCCCCCCGAACGGTGGCCCTCCTGCGTAGGCCGCAGAGGGTCATTGCCACCCGGGCCGTGCGGGCCTACCGCACGGTCTCTCACGGGGCGGCCTGCGTTCTAGAGGCTGGGAGGCTGTCGCAAGCTGGGGATGAAATGGCCCGGCCCGCCGACAACCGGTCGGGAGACACTTTTCTACCCCTGGCCTGCCCGTCTGGGGGGTCGAATTATTGCACTTGTCGACCCCCCCGTAGAGGTAAGACCTGGCGCTTGCGTCAGGCCTACAATCCAGGGGGCGCACTCGGGGAATGGCTAACGCCGATCCCGAGTGTGTCTCTACGGAGGTAGAAGTTGCTCTGGAGGGTGGTTTAGCCAGGTATGGGGTTACTCAGGTAACCTGAGTCCAATGGCATATCCTTGGGGCGGCTTTGTCAGCTTTCAGCCCCTTGTTGAATCGTAAAGAGATTCCCCCGCCTCAAAAAAAAAAAAAAAAGGTATGAAATGATGTAACTGCACACGGTTGTACTTCAAATAGTTGCCGTAATAATAAAGAATAAGGTTGAATTCGATAAATATGGTACTTTCTTTATGATAATTTTAATTCGGGTGTGCATATTCAACTACCTATTTAACAGCGTACAAATGTATAGTCGATTAGGTGACAGATTTCAAGCGCGTTTTTGTATGAAGTGCTCTATCTACGTTTGGTAGTAAATCAATGGGTGACCAAGATACTTTGCTATTACATATTATATGGCTTGAAAAAGACTGGCACCACATTACTTTTTGAACTTATTTAGCCTTTCCATTTTGTTATTTTCAAGTACTACTTTAAAAATAACACAGGAAATGTGTTAAAACCAGGAAAAGTATACATTACTAGGAAATCTACAGAATTCCAAACTTATCTAAGAAATGTGTGAAATAAAAATTATAACATTAGGTATTGTATACACAAATTTCCTTGGATTTCCTGGAAATTATTTATTACATTTCCTGTAACAAAACATCTGCCAGTGACAGTAATCAAACGCTTTAAAATAATAATAAATTATCAAATACTTTATTAAATTTACACATTTTCGAAATACCTTATTGAATATTTGTATTTCCTATGAACCAGTAAAGTAAATTAATTTTAGAGTAGTTTGTTCAAATCAGCATAGTTCAATTCACTTACGCAGTAAATTTTATTAAAGATTGATTATAAAGTACCTACTGAAAGCATTTTCACATTAACTTTAAATAAATGTGTTATTCTATTGATTTTAACATATTTTTGCATTTACAAAAAAATATATTTTCCTTATTTGCCTGGTTTAATATTTTTTATTACACAAACAAGTCTGTGAGGGGTTAGTGGCAAAAAGTTTTTTGCTAATAGAAGAATACTGTATTATCATTTCAATTTAGGTGAATTCATTCATTCACCTTAAAGCTTTAACTGCATTCGCTATTATAGTGAGGTAAGATAAATGAAGTGGCCACATACAAGATAATGTTACGATGTGGATGCCTTCTGGGCTTGTGTTTGTGTTTGTGACTGTGCTTGCAGTTTCATTTCCAACATCATGCATATAGCCTCACGCGCTCTTGATTTTTCAATACCCAAAGTTTGAATTTTTTCCATCTGTTCTGTCACAAACTGTGTTTTTCTTTTAAAGTAATCTTTCCCTCCTGCGACATCCTGTAAAAAATGAAACTATGAATTTTGTATTGAAACTTTGGAATATTCAACAGAATGAATAAAAAAAAGTAAACTATCACACTATACACTTATATCAACTGCATTTTTATTCATTCAACTTTTGCAATAATAACAAAGGTACTTTAAATATGTTTTAAAAAAACTAGTGACTAATGGAGTTTGAAGTTGTATGATTAATGTTGCATCTAAATCACACCAGTAGACTTTGCCTTTAAATAGGATAACTGCACTCTATATACTAACTCTGGTTGAAACTGTACTTTTTACTTTCAGTTAAGTGGCATCATGACTATTTCACCTAGTATGACCTAGATTAAAATGTTATCATCTTTAACGAACCACTGACTTAATAGTAACACAGGCTTGACCTAGCATAACAGTCAGAGGACTCATCATGATTCTGAAATATAAGCCATAAAATATTGTAACATATTAAACAAGTACCAATCTTGTAATGTATCACCATAAAGTTATTAAATATAAGTGAAGCTGTCATCTTGAAATACAATGTAGATCAATATGTGCAAGAATGAATGAATAAAAACTTCATCACCCACAGCCTTCTTTATCCCACTGCTGGGTATGGGCCTATCTCTTCGTCTGCATAAGAGAGGGATTTGGCAGTAAAACGTCACGCCATTGCGTCTTGGCGAGTTTTTGCTTCCTGTCACGTCAGCCTGGATAAGTGGTGTAACATTCAACTCTGTATAGTTAGTTGTTTGTCGCACCACTCATCCAGTTACCGGGGGAGACCACGTGGAGGTGTGAATCAGGAATTGGTGATCAAAAGAATACGATGTGAGAAGCAAATGTTTTGTGTCATTTACATCCACAATCAGCATTCCTAAAATCACCCTTTGCCCCCTTAATAAAAACTTAATGCTTACAAAAGATGAGATTCACAGCAAATCTGCAAACCCAGAAAAGAAAACCAGTGTACATTGCCAATTTGTCTACCAGTACCCAGTAATTTCACTGCCATATCTTACCATTAAAACCAGAACACAGCAATACAAGCACTGTGGCTTTGCAGCAGAACCCAAGCAGACAACTCTGGTACAGTCTCCCTATGAATAATATAATATTAAGGTCCACATCCAAGAATATGCTCATTGTTTATGTTGACCATTACCAGTGGGATAAAACTTAAAATGAGATATTCTGTTATGAATACTACAATGTTTGAAGCACCCAAGCACCCCAGGCTAGAGAGATTCTGTTGTTCATCTAACGAAAATGAATGTTTATGTATTTTAGTTATGCCCTTACCTTCTGCACATAATATCCTGTGCCAACATCTAAGAGAACATTTTCAGTATCTACAATAGTTCCAGGAACATACATTGAAACCGTCAATGGAACCAAAACAGTGCTGCCTTTGATCTCCGGAGTAATTTTTCCCAGACATTCCCCTGACTCCACAAATTTTCCTTGTGCTATTTTAAGGGTGTGAAGAGAATCTTGAAATACTTGCAACTCCTGTAATATAAATATCAAATCAATCTGTAATCTAAATATCAGCTAAATTAATTTACATTTTAATAGCAATATTGAAAGAGAGCAACCTACTTGATCTAGCTGCTGCTTAAGTTGAGCAAGCTGATGAATATTTAATTTCGACAGATCTATTTGTTGCATGCCTGGTGCGGGAGCTGAAGATATAGTAGCCATTTTTATGTCGTATTTCTTTCGTTTGGAAAAATAGCTGCGGGTTATCTTTCCTTAAATGGTCAGTTTCAAACTGACTATGTAGTTTTATTTATTTAAATTAGAATTATATAACCTCAAATCAAATCTGAAACTTCAAAAATTGTTTTTTTTTTGTTTCTTTTTTTTGTATCTTTGTCTCATTTCACAGACAGGAGCGCGTAGACAAATGCCACACGCTAACTTCGTTCCTCAGAAAAATGTATGGAAATGACATTAACTGCGGAAAAAATTGCGTGAGGTTGTCGTAAGCTAATGTCATTTCCATATTTTTTTTCTGCGGAACGACTGCGGAAAAGTTAGCGTGTGGCATTTATCTAGATTCTAGGGCCTCTGAGCCTTCGCCCGAAGTACAACTTTTCGCCCTAACCTCGTTCAATGCCTTCGAGCATGACAACCGGGTGAAACAACCGGCCCATTCAAGACGTTATAGAGTGTCGGCGCGAGTTACAACCGAACAGAATAACCGTTGAATTTGATGGTTGATGTTTATTACTGAAATACTCTTTCGGATGATATTGGCGGCCATAATCTAAAATGTCATCTGATAGAAAGAGCGAGAAATAAAAATTCATGTGAAAGAGGGAGATAAAAGATTTGGTTGCTGCAATGCGTTCAACACCTTTGAGCGAGCTAAAAAACAACCGGCAACTACACCCAGAGGCTCTGAACGCGCTCCAGCAAAGGCATAGTTGTATTTAGTGTTGTTGAATATATTTATCAACCGTTAATTTTTTTTTTTTTTAAAAAAACGTCGCCCCACACTAGGATTTTCTCCTGTGCCGTAGGTGCAGTTACAAACATAGAATATCACATGCACACGCCCAGACCGAAAAAAATTTCTGTAAGCCATACAAAATATTTGTCCCGTACGGGAATCGAACCCGCGACCCGTTGCGCATTAGGCGATCACTCGACCGTTGCGCTAACCGTGTCGTCTAATTTAACAAATAAAAAAATGTACATATATATTCGATAAATATTTTCAACCATATCGAATAAAAATATTCATTCAATTCAAGTTGATTTTATCGCGAGTAATATTTATTCGTCGGTGGCGCTGTGGACTCGGTACTTGTCTTCCAATCGGGAGGTCCGGGTTCGAGACCACCATGTACCACTGTGTTTTTCGTTTCGAATTTCATATGTACATTTGTCTGACGCTCCTACGGTGAAGGAAAACATCGTGAGGCAACCTGCATACATCTGCGAAAAATTCAAAGGTGTATGTGAAGTCGTCCAATCCGCACTGGGCCAGCGTGGTGGACTAAGGCCTAATCACCCTAACATAGGGTAGGCTCGAGCCCCTCGGTGGTCGGTCGCTTAAACAAATATATTGAAATTGTCAAAAATTGTAAAACGGCAGCCGACATGATGTGCAAATTGGAAGACATCTTTGAACGAAAAAGTGTATGCAACAAGTTACGACTGAAAAGACAACTTATAATGTTGAAGTGTGGTTCAACTGAAAAACTACAAGATTATTTTCTGAAATTCGACTCGCTGTTGGGCAAACTAAACGCAATCGAGGCAGAGATAGATAAAATGGACCAGGCTTGCTATTTACTATCATCGCTACCGCCATCGTATGATAATGTGATCACAGCAATAGAAACCATGTTTACTGATAAGTCCATTGAAATAGAAACCATAAAGGCGAGATTGCTGAACGCAGAACTAAAATTAAGTCAGAGTCCAACTACCAATGAAGAGGTATTTATAGTGTGCTACGGATGCGGCAAGCATGGACACATGATTAAGAACTATGACAAGAGGCCGGTCGTCGTCAAGATCATCAAGAGGTGATCAATGCCCATCTAGATTCAGAAGTTACTCAAATCGACGAGGCATGCGGCAACATGAGAGATACTCTAGCAATATAGCACAGACAGATGATGATCACCATGACATAGTGTCATTCACAGCGCTCAACGAAGGCGAACGGTGTCATAATACTCATAGTGTTAGCCAGTATGTACAATTTATTGTTGACTCTGGGGCTACTGAACATCTGTTAAGGTCAAAATATGAACAAAATATGACAAATATAGTGAAATTAGATAAGGCTATTAAGGTATTTGTAGCAAATGGTCAATATTTAACTAGTAATAAAAGAGGTACATTACGTTTGACATTTGGAAATCTATCTGTAAATATTGAGGGATTGATTGTACCTAATCTGTCACATAACTTGCTGTCCGTAAGAAAGTTGTTAGAAAAGGGTTTTAATGTGCAATTTAATAAAAAAAATGTATACATTACGAACAAAACACAGAAACTATTTGGAAATTTGTTAGGAAACCTGTATGTCATACCCATGCAATAAAAATCAACGACTAGGTCATGCAAATAAAAAGCATTTGCGCATAATGAGGCTGCCATGCAGTGAGAAGTCGTGTGAACGGTGTATGCAAGGTAAGTCTACTAGGCTACCATTTTATCCTAATCCTAAGCCACGTACTCGATATATTGGTGAGTTGATTCACACTGACATCTCTGGTCCGGTCAGTACTCCTACAATTAACGTTGAGGTATACTATCAAACTATTATAGACGATTACACACATTTCACTCAGGTGTACCTACTTAAACGGAAGTAAGAAGCAACTGAAAAATCAATAGAATATATAAAAAGAATGGAGCGACAGACAGGAAATAAGGTAAAGAAGATTAAATGTGACAATGGAGGTGAGTGGTCAAGAATGAGACCATAGATAAATTCTGCAAAAGTAATGGGATTATTCTACAGTATACAGTCCCGTACAGTCCACAATCCAACGGAGTAGCAGAGAGAATACCTTACTTATTGAAACCAAGTTGCCAAAGTTCTTATGGGGTGAGGCAGTGAGGTGTTCTGTTTATCAGTTAAATAGAAGCCCGTCCTCTGCTAGTGGATTTAAGACACCAGCTGAAAAGATGTTTGGAAATCGTGATTTAGAAAGACTGAGAGTGTTCGGATCTAAAGTTTGGGTGCACATTTTACCCAAACAAGACAAAGTTAAAAAGAGAGCTAGAACAATGATTTTTACTGGTTATGCGCGAAATGGATATCGTGTCTGGAATCCAGAAACGAATCAAATTACTATAGCGAGAGACATAAGATTTGACGAGTCCCAAATTATATACAGTGAAGTAAATCGAGAGGAAAATGAAGAACTGTACAAATATTATGAAGATGAGCTAGAAACAGAGAAACAAATGTGTAATGATGAAGGAAATGAAACAAAAGAAAATGAAGATGCAGATAAATATGAAAACAATGTCCAAGAAAATCAAGGTGATGAAAATATACAGGGAATAGAAGAATGTAAGACTCGGTCAGGAAGACAGGTACGAAAACCAAAAGAATTAGAAGATTATGACTTAAATTATCATCATCATCATCATCATCATCATCTCAGCCGCACGAAGCCCACTGCTGGGCATAGGCCTCCCCCATGGAACTCCACAACGATCGGTCCTGTGCTGCCCGCATCCAGTGTCTTCCCGCGACCTTTACCAGATCGTCGGTCCACCTGGTCGGGGGCCTACCCACTGAGCGTCGTCCGGATCGTGGTCGCCATTCGAGAACCGTTCGGCCCCAGCGGCCATCGGTTCTTCTCGCTATGTGTCCCGCCCACTGCCACTTCAGCTGAGCAATCCTTCGAGCAATGTCGGTTGCTTTAGTTCTCCTGCGGATCTCCTCATTTCGGATCCGATCACGCAGGGAGACCCCAAGCATTGCTCTCTCCATTGCCCGCTGAGCGACCTTGAGCCTTCGGACGAGACCCATAGTGAATGGCCACGTTTCACTTCCGTAGGTCATCACTGGCAACACATACTGGTCAAAGACTTTCGTCTTGAGACACTGAGGTAATTTGGACGCGAAGACTTCTCGTAGCTTCCCGAAAGCTGCCCATCCGAGCTGGATTCGACGAGAGATCTCTTTCTCGAAGTTGGACTTACCTAACTGGACTATCTGTCCCAGGTATACATAACTGTCAACAACTTCAAGTGTAGTGTTCCCAATATTAACTGGAGTGGGTACAACATGGGCATTCGACATGATTTTTATCTTATCCATGTTCATTTTAAGACCCACTCTTTGGGAAGCACTACTGAGATCTCCGAGCATGGTGTTCAGGTCTTCCAAGGTCTCAGCCATTAGAACTATATCATCGGCAAAACGGAGGTGTGTTAGGTACTCGCCATTAATGTTAATGCCGTGTCCTTTCCAATTCAGAAGCTTGAAAATATCCTCCAATGCAGCGGTAAAGAGTTTTGGAGAGATAACGTCTCCCTGTCTTACACCTCGCTGCAATTGGATGGGATTAGAGCTCTGGTTCTGGAGTCGGACCGACATAGTGGCATTTCCGTATAGGTACCTTAGCACCTCTATGTACCTATAGTCCACTTGGCACCTTTGGAGAGACTGCAGCACCGCCCATGTCTCGATCGAATCGAAGGCTTTCTCATAGTCCACAAACGCCAAGCAAAGTGGCAGATTATACTCCTCGGTCTTCTGTATAACCTGCCGCAGCGTATGGATGTGGTCTATGGTACTATAGCCTTTTCGGAAACCGGCTTGTTCGGGAGGTTGGAAGTCGTCGAACCTGCGAGCGAGACGATTCGTAATGACTCTCGAAAACAACTTATAAACATGACTCAAGAGTGAGATCGGCCTATAGTTCTTCAAGAGTGTTTTATCACCCTTTTTGAAGAACAGGATGACCTCACTCTCACTCCATGTTTTAGGCGTTCTGCCCTCGAGAATAACGGAATTAAAGAGCCTCTGGAGGACTTTAAGTATCGGCTTACCGCCCGCTCTCAGAAGCTCTGTAGTGATTCCATCATCACCCGCCGCCTTGTTGTTTTTTAGTTGTTTGAGAGCCATACTAATCTCGTACAGGCTGACGTCCGGGATATCATCAGTATAGTGTCGAGTAAGCTTGGCTCTGGGGTCTCTAGCCTCGCTTTCAACAGGTGCTTGCGTGGAGTACAACTGTCCATAGAAACTCTCGATCTCCCTCAGGATCTCAGGCTTCGACGAAATGAGGCTACCGTCGTCAATCTTCAGCTGCGTCAGTTGACTTTGCCCAATAGACAGATATCTCGCAAATACCTTGGAGCCTTTATTTCGCTCGATAGCCTCTTCAATACAAGCCGTATTGAATCGGCGAAGATCGCATGTCAATGACTTTGATATCTGCCTATTAAGCTGCCGGTAACGACTAACATCCGTTGAGTTCTGCAGCCTCATTTCGTGTCTCCTATCCATAAGTTGGAGCGTTTTGTCGGAGAGTTTCTTTGTTCTGGGACGGCGGGTTTTAAAGAACTTAGACCCTACCGTACGGACAGTATCCACCACCATGTTGTTTAGATCGTCCACATTTAAGCTGTTCTCAAGGGCTTCGAAGCGGTTCTGGAGTTCGAGCTGAAACCTTTCGGGGTTTTGGATTTGCGCAGGTACTGGTCGGAGCGTAGACTTTATCAGTCGAGATCTTTCCAGCTTAATATTGATATTCAATCTGCCTCGCACCAGTCTGTGATCACTCCCCGTTTTGACGGCATTGATCACAGAGACATCATTGAATATGTGCCTTTTCGTCGACATGATAAAATCTATCTCATTTTTGACATTACCGTCCGGACTCATCCAGGTCCATTTTCGGCTTTCGGACTTCCTGAAGAAGGAGTTCATCATATAGAGGTTCTCCTTCTCCATGAAGTCCGCTAGCATCTGGCCTCTGGTGTTCCGGTGCCCAAATCCAAATTGCCCCATTCTCAACTAATCACCGCAACGTTTCCCCAACCTAGCATTAAAGTCCCCCATCACAACCGTGTAGTGGGTATTGTGGCTACGTATGGCTTCAGAGATCTCCTCATACATAGCCTCCACTTCGTCATCTGGGTGTGTCGAGGTCGGAGCGTAAACCTGTATGACATTCAACGAATATCGTTTCGATATTCTGAGTATCAGGTATGCTACCCTGGTCGACACACTCCCGATGGTTATTACGTTGTTGACGAGAGACTTGTGGACGATGAAGCCGACACCACCTTGGGACTGTTGGTCGCCCTCCCGGTAGTACAGCAAGTTGCCGGAATTAAGGATTATCGAGTCCTCCCCCTCTCTTCGGACTTCAGATAGACCAATGATATCCCAGCGTAGCTTACTGATAGCTTCTTCCAACTCCGTTAACTTCGCGTCCGTCCTCAGTGTATGTAATATATGCTTATATATTTTTCTTTATGAACTGCCTGCTTTCCGTGGGAAAGCGTTACCAATCAAGGCAAATAAAAGATGATGTACCTAGGTACCTACTCGATCATGAACTCTGTGTGATATAGGCATAAGCACAAATACTTTTAAAGGAAATTATGGCATAAAGTATACATTTATGACCAAGTTTACAAAGATTTGCCTTGAAAGATATTTTAATTGACGTTGCCTATCTAAGTTTCCTGGTAACTGCAAACTGTTAGATGGTCCATAACATAACATGGAAATTCTTAATATCCTAAACTTGGGATAAATTACTCAAAAAATAAGTCAAAGTGAAGTGAGCTTTGCAATAGCTGTAATATCACAAGTATTGACTTCAATTTCCATAAAATCTTCATAAAATATCTGAGTGATGTGGTGATGTCAACTGATGTCTTTAGATTACTATGCAATAAGTATACATTTTCAGTACACCAGGATCAGAAGGAAACTAATATGACTATGCTTTTATAAAAACCTAATAGAAGCTATAAAGAGCAATAAGAGGGATGAATATTTGTACTCCAATAAAACTGTAAAATTATTTACAGTCATACAGTCATAAAAAGAATGATAATCATTCTAAAATATAAGTAAGCCATGTACAAGAACATCAAAAACTTGCTTCTAGTTCAAAAACCTACCAACAGCCTGTGCGCTGCAATAATTTCTAACAATATCCTCCTCGGAGGGCCTCATAGAGAGAGGGCCAACCTCAACTATCATTCAGGGTTTCAGCAGCCAGTCTCGATCCAATTGGCTAGATGACTAAAAAAATTGTTTTGCTTTAATAGAAGCTCATTCATATAATAAACAGAAAGAAAAAATCGGATTTCGAATAACTATAAAAACAACCAAGATATAAAGTATTAAAGATTTTTCTCCATCTCTTTCTAGCAAAACGGCAATTTACAAGGAGTTTATATGGCCGTACTCAACAATGACGTCACGGTTGATGTCGGATCTCTCTGTCTAATCGCCTTCAAATTAACAACTTAAAATGCTTGTACCTAATGTATTTCTAAGCCGATTTTAATTCTAATTTCACAAAACTGTATCTTTTTTCAAGGTATTTTAATATTTAATGACGAGACGTTAAAATTAGAATTCAGTCATCATCCCAATTATCCATAGACCCACAGGTTGGCTTCTCTGGTAGATTTTATGTTTATTTTTACCCATCGTGGTGATAAATAACCCAGGTTCCACAATTTTAAAAGTGGATAAAAGACTATGTAATTCCTTTTGTTACTATTTTCAATCAAGTTATAATCCACAGAACAATAATAAATATTGTAAAATGGATAATTAAACAAACAAATTAACAACTGGATAGCAGAAATGCTTGTCCCCGTGAAATGTTTTCTAGAGTTTTACAATTCCTAAAAGGATGGTTCCATAGATTTATTTTAAATTAAAATAATGATAATAAGTTTATTGAAAATTGACACTTTTTAATGGAGATTTCATGGTATAGATTTGGTTGAATTAATGCATACTAGTTACATCCAAATTATTAATCACTAAGGAAATACCTAGTTAATTTTTATGTTTAACTAATTGTATGAATACAATTGCTTACCATGTGGGTTAAATACAGTACCATATGCCTTTACCATTTGTCTCAAGTCAACTTTGGGTGGATTTAAAAAAAAAAAGTTTTAAAATTATTAAACGTTCAGATGACTTGATTAAAATATTAATAAATTTTAGTTATAATGTTTTACAACACCCAAGTTTTTTTTTAATAAAGATAAGTTTTTTGATAATTTTATTCAATGTGTCATAATTTCTAGGTTTTAAAATATATTCCTTAGATATGACCTTAAAGATTAAGTCCAACAGAAAGGAAATGTATCATACTATTGTCATCATCACTTATAAATAAATTTATTAAACTAGACCACTGCATGGTTTGTAATTTTGCTATGGCAGTTTCTGGTGGAATTGTTTTACACTAAGAGCTCAGATAGATATAAGTTTATAGCTTTGAACGTTTGGGGGGCAATTACAACATGCTTATGTATAAGAAAAGTATTATAATTTTCGATTTTAGTATTTATTTAAAATTCGATTCGAACGATCGAATAGTTTTGTTTCCATACATTTCACACCAGCGCCTCTATCGGAAACTATAATGAACTAGAATTGACAGTATGAGTTACAAAGAAATAAACTACTCGATCAATAAGTACGTATTCGAGTAGTTTTTGAGTCTATGGCAGTATGAGTTACATGTTTGACATTTGTTTGACAGTTTACTCGAAAACTATTGTAGTTTAGGTTCGTCACCTTACATTGTTATGTGAGTTTGGTACATAAATACGTTTTTTTGTGTTTCTTATCATTAAAATTATATCTGCACGGTGGTACTTTGCATGGAGGGTCATGCAAGACGAAATAGCGCATGAAGAGAGACGAAAGAATTCTAAGCTGCGACAATCATTTTCTTTTAGCCGCATCTCCGACACACACTTTACTCAGCGCTACCGCCTAACAAAAACCGCTTTCCATCATGTTTGCAGTAAATTAAGGGAGTTTAGTGACCTTCGGAGTTCGCAAAGAGTGTCTGTAGAGAGTAGTACCTACAATATTATTTACACACATAACATTTTTTTTTTTTAATTTTGTTTATCCCATTTGGGAAAGGCAAAGGCGTCAACCATACAGCCTAGTCTGTATGCAATAAACTATTGTTATTCATTCTTCTTTTGAATTCACAAATCGCCAAACGTAGAGGTTACATATTCATAAATTGCTTCAAAGCATTTTTCAATGGAAAGAAGTTTTTGTAAAGAGCGCGGTAGATCTTGCTGGTGTTTCATTATTTTTGAAATTTCTTCTAATAAAATGTTTCTTTGCAGGGCAAAAATTGGACATTCGTAAAAAAGGTGATGCAGAGATTGAGGTAAGGTGGTGTTGCACCAGTTGCACGATGGGGAAGAAGTCATGCCTAGCCGGTACAAATGGTCATTGAATCGACCGTGCCCAATTCGCAAACGGCAAATAATAGTAAAAAATCTTCTGTTTATGTAATTGTGTCTATTGAACCAGGGTTGTTTTATTTTATTATTTATTTCTCGATACCACTTCCCTTTTATGAGCAAAGTACTATTCCAGTGTTCTTCCCATAGCTTCAATATTTCTTTCTTGATTAGAGCTGTACAATCAGTATATGAAATTGATATGTTTTTTATAGGTACGTCTAGAGTGTTCATAGTTTTGGCCAGTTTATCTACTTCCTCGTTTCCATATACACCGATATGAGCTGGAGTCCAAAATAATATAATGTCTATTTGATAATTTATTTTTAAATGATGTATCTGATCTCGGATATTATATATTAAATGATTTGTGACTGATGAAAAGGAAGGATTTCTCAAAGCCATCAACACACTCATGCTGTCAGTAATAATAATCCATTTTTTGTATTGGCTGAACTGTTGAATGTAGTTAAGAGCTACAATTATAGCATTCGCCTCAGCAGAAAATATGCTGGCATTTTGGCACATTTTAAAACTATGTCCAGTTTTACTACCTGCATCATACATAGCTACTGCAACACTTACATTCGTCTTTGAACCATCTGTATAAATTGATCGATAATCATTATAAGCCTGTAGACTTTCGTAAACATCATATTTATCTTTAAAATCTTTATGTAGGACAATATGAATGTCACAGAATTTACTAGCATATGAGCCACTATAACAATGTAAAGTAGTACTACAAAATATATTACATTGTTCTTTTAAACTTATAAAATGTGAGAAATTCTTTGAAAGAAAAGTGTTAGTGGAACATACATTTAATTTATTTAAAAGATCATTATTCGAACGTGATAAGAGTTTAAAAAGAAATTTAAGTTTTAAAAATTCAAAGCGAATAACCATTGGTGGTAAATGACATTCGACCTGCATAGAATTTATTGGGGAAGTGTTCATAGCACCTAGTATTAATCGTAAGTTCTTATTCTGTATTTTATCAATAATATCTATGTATTTTGGATCGGAAGCGTAACAAAAGAAAGCATACTCAAAATGACTTCTGACCAAAGCTTTATAAAGCATTAACACAATTTTAGGATCAGCACCCCATTTCAATCCAGTAACGGACCTAATTACATTAGTGGCTTTTAAAGCTCTGCTCACCAAGCAATCAACATATAAATCCCACGTAAGATTTTCGTGAAAAATAACACCCAAGAATTTAACTGAATTATCAATAGGCAAAGTATGATTGCTGTATGTAATATTAATTAGAGGTAGAGAACTGTATTTTGGGCAAAATATTACAACTTTACTTTTTAAAAGGCTAACATTTAAATCAAGTTCTGAGAAGTAATCTGCCAGCTTCACTAGATTATTATTTAATGTTAATTGAATATCTAATACATTAGTACCTTTACAATAAATGACAAGGTCATCAGCAAACTGAAGATTGTTGACTAAATTATTATTAAGAATTGAATTTAGTTTTCTTATATACAAAATATACAGAATAGGACTCAAGATGCCTCCTTGACATACACCTTTGCTCGAAAATCTAGGGCCTAAAAATGTATTATCTATTTTGACATACACTTTTCTATCCGTGAGAAAAGCATATATCCAATAAGCAATTTTTACAGGTAAGAAAGATAATAGAGATTCAAACAAAATACCATGATTAACGTTATTAAATGCACCTTCTATATCAAAAAACACTGCTATTGTATACTCCATATTCTTTTGAGCTGTAGTGACGTCCAAAAAAAAATTTGCTAAGCTTTCTTGAGCCGAAAGTCCTCGCCTAAACCCAAACTGGTTTAAAGGTAAAATTGAGTTCTTTTCTATGAAGAATTCCAATCTTTGTTTGATTAGCTGTTCAAATAATTTACCAGCACAAGACGTTAAAGCGATAGGACGATAAGAATCGGGATGAGATGCAATTTTTCCAGGTTTTAAAATAGGAACCAAGCAGTCCATTTTCCAATTAGGAGGAATTGTGCAATCTTGCCATAAAATATTATAAATTTGTAAAAGCTTATAAAGATTGTCAGTGTTAAGTAGCTGAAACATCTTGTACGATAAACTATCTAATCCACAAGCAGTGTTTTTTCTAGATTTCAGAGCTGCAGTTAATTCGTCAAAAGAAAATGGATCAGTGAGGAATGACTGATTATCTGGTAAACTATTGTCCTTCACAATTGGCCTGTTATTTTGCACAAAGTCAGGCGTGTATTTACGTAAAAAATCACTGACCCACGAAAAATCACTATTTTGCTTTTTATATGTTTTATGTGTAAGTTTTCTCATGTTACCCCATACTACTGAAACTGGTGTCAATCGATTTAATTTTGTACAGAATTCTATCCAACTACTTAGTCTTTCTCTCTTAATGGTAAGTTTTTTAGCAGCTTGTAATCTTTTGAAATTAATATATTTTTCTTGAGAAGGATTATTCTTAAAATCAAGATAGGCTTGCTTGCTTTCCTGGACAGCTTTAGCGCAATTACTATTCCACCAAGGAACTGTTCGATATTTTGATTTTAAGTTTTGAGTAGCAATGTTACGTGATTCGGACCGAGAGGTACGAGAGGGAATTGACTTTTGTGCAGCCAGTGTTGCCACCTTGGTGGTTTTGTCACCAGATCTGGTGGTTTTTCAAGACCTTTAGCGATATTTTTTCATCATTTAGCGTATTTATTTTTTTTAGTGGTTTTTAGCGGTTTTCTGGAATGTAATCTGACAACACTTCTTCGAGAAGAAAATTTCCTACTGTTCCGAATAGACACGAAAATCTATACATAGTTATAAGCTTAAAGTCTATGAATGCTCCCACTTTACATTACAGAACAGCAGTTTCGTTTCCTGTAGGTATTGACCATTTTCTCCATAGACTTAAAATATAATATACTGTCGTATAGATATAGACCAACTGACAGTGCGAGCGAGAATGTATATAGTCTTATGAAGTTCTCTAGTTCTAGAGTTTGAAAGAGACAGTGCATTTAGCTACTTTTTAACCGATTTTAAAGGACAGATCAGCCACATTGGATATTGGAATTCAACCACATAGTATTGGAATTGACAATTCAAATATTTTGGTCTCATTTTATAATGAGCTGTCAGTACGTCTATACGCCAGTATATTCTAAGTCTATGGCTTTCTCCGGTTCCAAGGCAACGGATGATTTAAAAATGCATCGGACTAAATGTACTGAAGTTATTAAAATGTCTTGACACCCCATTTCGTTGATGAACCAATAAAAGATAAGAGGACAGTTTTGCTTAGCTATTGTTTAACTACATTACTACATTACATACTTTATTAGTATTTTATTTAAATTAAAAAAAAGTTAGCGGAATTTGGTGGTTTTTTTCTTGTCCACATTTTAAGAAACTGGCGACATTTTAATGTAGATCTGGCGCCCTAACATATTTCAAGGTGGCAACACTGTGTGCAGCTGTCAAAATGATTTGACAAAAAGAGTTGTATGAATCTATTGGATTACTAATAGGGTTACATTGAAAATTATCTAAATCCTTATTAACAATTGAAGAATACAACTTCCAATCAACTAATCTATGATTAATGCGATTGTTAAAATCATTTTCATCCTGAAAATTGTTTTGAGAGTTAAAACATTGTGAACTACTATTGAATGTAATCTTAGTAAATGTTGGCAAATGATAACTGCCCAATGGATCGTCGTGTACTGACCATTCGCAGCGAAGAGCTAATGAAGGAGATACCATAGTCAAGTCCAAACCATTGGGTCTCCAAGAATGAGAACCGACAGTTGTGACCTGACCATCATTCAACAGGACTAAATTGCATTCATCTAAACACTCAAGAATATCCTTACCTCTGGAATCCGATAACGGACATCCCCAAATTGAGTGATGAGCATTGAAGTCACCAGCTATAATCGTCGGCCTATGGAGAGAATTCAAGAAATGTTTAAACTTATTTTTAGAGAAACTGGGAATACAATTTATTGGACAATATATACTGGCTATTGAAATAGTGTTCTGATTTAGTTCTAAATGTATTACAATTGTTTGAAGAGAGTTGTCAAAATAAGATGTTACTTTTTGATATTTTAGTGATGTATGGATTAAAATAGCAACACCATTATGCTTGTTGCCACAGTCATTACGTTCAATATGATAACCTTTGATTTTAAACTGCTTCTGAGGCTTTAGCCATGTTTCACATATAATTGCGATATGAATAAAATGGTCATAAAGAAATTTCGTAAAAATAAGTTGATTGCTTAATAAGCTTTGAGCATTCCACTGTACGATATTCAATTGATTGGGGGTGAATTGTGGGGATTTGATTGCTTACCAAAAGTATTTTTTAAGACCTCTAAAACACTTTTAGAATTTATAGAAGTATTTTGAGTATTATGCAAAGAAACACATTTAGTTATGGTTTCAACTAATAATGAGAGACACTTGCTGTCAGTATTGAGCAGTGTAAACAAATCTACATTATTTTTTGTCTTACTTTCTAATTTGGGAAAATTTAAAGGATTTGTAATATCTGCATAAGAAGCAGGCTTATATTTATTTCTATTTTCAATGATTTTCTGTTTTTTAACTGGGCATATTGGAGACACACTAGTATGATTGCCATCACAATGAATGCAAGTAGCTTTTTCGATAGAAACTGTACAAGTCTTATAGTTATGATTTTCTTTACATATACTACATTTTTCAGAATTTTTACAATATTTTGCCAAATGTCCGTATCTCAAACATTTGTAACATTGCTTAACTGGTGGTATATATTGAGACACATCATGTCTCCAACCACCAATATCTATATGATTTGGCAAAATGGAAGTGGCAAATGTCACTATTACTGTAGTTGTAGGTTGTAATATAAAACCCTCAGTCACATTTATTTTTTTCATTATTCTTTTTATTGTTATTATTTTTTTTGTACTTGTTATCATAGTAAATATTCTCTTGTTTGATATAATGGTAGGTACATTTCTTATAACTCCGGACACCTCAGTTGTAGCAGCAGGAATACTGGCTTTGAATTTGTATTCTTTCAAGAAGGTATTATTATTTAAAAAGGCATTCGCCAAGTCTGGTTTTTCAAAATAAATACCTATCTTAAACTTATTGATATTTCTTAAAAATTTGACGCCTTTGTTAAAGCGCTTTAAACAAGTTGACAAAGAAAGAAGATCTCTTGTTCCAATTGGTTTCTGGATGTCTGATGACTCAACAAAAACCACAAATTCAGTGCCGCTAATTTCTTCCGGATATCTGCGTATATAGTCAGTAACATAATAAGGCTTGTACCTATCTGCATTGCTTATTTCTTCATCACTGTCCGAAGAGGACATATCCGTTTCTACCAACCTTACCTCATCTGTCTCCCTATCTGCATCACCAGACTCCGGTTCATCCTCCTTTTTTTTTCTTTTTCTCGAACTCCGCTTCCCCATATCTGCTTATAATATTATTTAATGCCTATATGTTATATACCTCTTTTGTTTGTGTTTTATTAAGTAACTGACTACAATTAAAAAATTACAAATAAAATATTTTAAAGAGCCCGCCTTTACTATGTGAAGTTCCCGCGCTTTTTCCTCTTTTTGACATCCACATAACATTGTTAAAAACGGCTAAGAAAACGTCACAGTGACAGAATCGCGTGTCTCTTTCCATTCACATGTGTGTAAGAGAGATATAAATATATAATGTGAAGTTCGTCTAATCGAGTAAAACTAACTCGCTATCGTTTAAACGTGAATTCGAAACGAGCAACTCATACTACCGTTTACATCGCAAACTGACAGTTTAGCGAGCTAACGAAAACTATTGCAGTTTACTCGATTTAAAAACTCGTACTAGACGTACTGTTAATAAAAATATTGAACGCCACGGTGCTAATAAAAATATAATTTAACTAGTTGAGTTCAGTCTCCCGTTAAAACCTTAGGTAAACCTTAGGCTCATGAGTTGAAAGGGTTAGAAACCCCCCCCCCCCCCCCCTTATAAACCTTAAAATGAGATTAAGGATATCTTTTATTTTTTTTTTTTTTTTTTTTTTTGACAGATATTCCTAGGGAGTGAAAAGGACAGATGCTTTTGTCGATCGATATAATGTCGATCGACAAATCCATGCTCGCAGGGCAGCAGAATCGCGATATTTATTGATCGTGTAGTATAATAATATGATATTCATCGATCGCGATACGGATCACAGTATTTCTAGATATTTTGAAATCCAACTCCGTGATATGTATCGCGACATTTATTGATCGTGTAGCTCTGTCATCAATATTTATCGTAATCCCCGTTTTCCATTTAAGTAATCTTCCCTATATTTTCACGCTAACATCAAATGTTAACCATGTTTTGCATTTCTTCCTACAAATGTTAACATTTTTAAAAGCGCTATTTTTCACAAAGAGAATCTAACCTAAAAATGGAACGCATTACATTAACATAAGATACTAGCCCTGCTAGCGTCAAAACTAATAAAAGGCGATGATACTAAAAATGTTGAAAATGCTGCAAATCTGCGCTTAAATGGAACCGCGCCTTACGTATATTTTCCGTATCTACACATCCACCCACAGGTTAGAGAGATACTGACAGCATGGAACTAAAATAATATGTACTATAATACTAGTTCCATGACTGACAGTGATTAGATACTCTGTGATACTAACGCGATCGGGGGGGCTACCGCCTAACTCATAGCGATCATTTGCTACCGCTTTCGTGACATTAAAACTATTATTCTAATGTCACGATAACGATAGCGAGTGGTCACTTTGAGTTATGCAGTACGGCCGCCACCGTACAAAACGTAAAAAATTGAAATGGAATTTCGTGATAAATATTGAACGTTCAGAGGCTTCGCGCGTAATACAACTTTTCGCTCTAACCCCGTTCAAAGCCTTTGCGGGTAACGCACGAGTTAAACAACTGCCCGGTTCAAGACCTTAGCCCAAGGCCTTAGAGAGTCAGAGTGAGTTACAACCGAACAACCATCGAATTTAATGCTTGTAAAACGCTCTGACGTTTGTTACTGAAATACTCTCAAATGATTGAATAATATTTGGAACTTCGCATTTCGGCGTATGTTTCAATTCCAAATGCCCTTCCGTATGCGCAGAATCTGTCGTCAAAGAGAGACAGCAGGTAATGGAGTTCTTTATTCCGGACACGGACATTCGTCTAAGCTTCAAAGTTCGCCCCTGGTATAATGCTGACTGCAATCGTGCAGAACTCGCAAAGCAAGTAGCTTACCAAGTCTGGGAGACTCTAGAGCCCGGAAAGCACCAGATGTGGGTGTGAGGAAGAAGACATTTAATCTTGCCGCTAAGACCTGCAAAAAAGCTATGCAGAATGCTCGTTTTGCCCACATTGGCCATATCGGGAATAAACTGGCTTTGTACCCTGTGAGTAGAAACTTCTATGAGTAGAGCGTTTTGGTCCCATGTCAAGCCTGTCGAGGCGAATTTTTGCCCCCCTTCGCTGCCTCCATTAATAAAGCCTGACGGGTCACTGGCTCACGCTGCTTAGGAAAAAGCAGATTTGTTCGCATCAATATTTGCATCAAACTCGCATCTTGTTGCAGACGGCAACGTTCCGCCAACGCTACCTCCTTGCGGATACACTATGCCGAACAGCCAAATCCACCAAAAAAACTGTCGTTAAGGTGTTGCGTACTGTGGATGTGAATAAAGCCAGTGGCCCTGACGGAATACCAGCGATATTACTAAGGGCATGTGTGACCGAGTTGTCTCCTATCTTGACACGTATGTTTCGTCTCTCCCTCGATACGGGCTTTTTCCTCAAGTCTTGGAAACTTGCTAACGTACAACGTGTGCCTAAAAAAGGCAGTCGTGCTGAACCAACCTACCCGGAGATTATTACAATGGGCACCGGCCCTCTATACTGTGTAAAAGTATGGGACGTGTTATAAACAAATACCTCTAGGCGTATAATGGAATGAGATTCTAAGTGATAGAGCGGCGTGCAAAAAGTACTTGAGCACCGTCGTAGAATTGCCCACCTTTCGGTGTTCCATTTTGAATGTATAGATTCCGAAAGTCCTTATTAGTACGGAAGTGGTTCTTATGATGTATATTTTTAGCATCAAAAGGATTATTCAAATCCCTTAATATGTAATGCCTTGTTAGCAATTAGCACTTATCTAGTCAACTGTTTTCATTTTCAATTAAAATAATAAAGCCGAAATCCGTTTTCAAAATCTAAAAATATGTCGACAAAAGTTTATCGATGTCAATGAAGGACACGACAAATATATGGTCAAATCAAACTATATATATCTATAACCTATGTCAAAAAAAGTTCCATGCTAAGTTTATCGAAATTCATCGATAAAGACGATAAAATTATGTCGACTTTATGTTTTAAACCGTAGACGGAGAAAACTATAGACGGAGGATGAGCGTGGCCACATGCGATAGAAATAGTCTCATAACCAGTGTTGCCCTATGTACTTATTCACCCCACATTAGTTAATTCAATTAATTAATTAAGTTGTGTCTCTGAATCAACACCAATTTTAAATTATAAGATACGATTAACTTGTAGAAACTTGCGCCTATGCACCTTCCTGGTGCTACTCTAAGCGACTTTTGCACTGTAGACACACGATAATAATGCTGGGACTTGCTGAAAAAAATGTAAAAGTACGATTATAACCCACTCTACCCGGGGGTAAGGCTAGGGTTATGATGGGTCACAGCGTGGCGGACTTTTGAATGAAAAGGGTAAGGGTGGCTGCCGTATCGTCAAATTTCTGCTTTCTATCGAGATGTCCGCAGTGATAAGGAGCGATGAATCGTGATTTTCTAGAAATTTCTAATCAATGATGTTTCTTTATAGTGGACTGGGGAGAGTCTTGGAGGCGTAAAGCTAGCGTTACTGGGGCTCTATTTTTGAATCGTTTGTCCGGCATCGAACGCCTTTCAAACGTCATCTGTGCTCGATTCCTATTGATTTTCGTTTCTCTTGCGATGAAAATCAATAGAATATTACGAGGAAGATCAATATTGTTTTGATTTTCGTCGAAAACAAAACGAAAATAAGTAGAAATCATACACTGACGAGCGCTCGATGTCGGAAGAATGATTCAAAAATAGGGCCCCTGGTCTGTTGTCGGAGCCTAGATCGGTGGCGACCATAGGCGATGGCGGGCGACTGATTATTTTATTTATTTATTTAATTTTTGAAAACCAACGGCGAACATATACAGAGTATAAATTTAGATAGAAACAGTCGGCCAATTAAAGGTCTTTACGTTTAGACCTTTTTTTTTGTCGGGGGGAAATGCGTAAGCGCACCGTACCCGCCGTTGGCTAGACGGATCGTCCCCCCCGTTCACGAGTAGCAACCCGATGTCGATACACCTCCGCGAGAACGCGTGCATCGACATGCCACGGCGTTTGGCCCGCTAGAACGCAGGCCACGCCGTGACTGACCGTGCGATAAGGTCGCACGGCCCGGGTCGCTATGACCCTCTGCGGACGTCGCAAGAGGGCCACCGTTCGGGAGGAGAGGCACTCTGCCCATACCGGGGCTCCATTGAGTGCCATCGACCGTATTACCCCGTGATACAGTCAACGGCACGCCGATCCTGGACCTCCCACATTATGGAGGACCCGTCCAAGTGCGGCTGCAGCGGCGCACAGCCGTGGAGCGAGGAGCTTAAAATGCTCCTCAAAACTCCATCGGGGGTCCAGAACCAGGCCGAGGTACTTAAAGTGCGCCTCGAATAACACGACGGGGGGCGTGGAATAACATAGCCCTCGTTTTGTCGAGGGCCACGTCCAGGCCCAGGAGGCGGATGCGTCGGACGACTAGTGAGGCGCCGACCGATGCAAGGTGGGCCGCCTCCTCCCCCGTTTTTGCTCTCGCCGCGACGAGCGTGTCGTCGGCGAAGCAGACGACCTTCGTTCGTGGCAGAAGGTCGCCTCGCAGAACCCAGTTGTACCCCAGGTTCCATAACAGAGGACCTAGTACGGAACCCTGGGGCACACCCGCCGCCATTGTCCACGTGTGGACGCGCCCATCCGGCCCCTCGTAGAGGATGGACCTGCCTTGCAGGTAATCCTCCACGAGGGCGCGGAGGTACGGAGGCACCCGGTGGAAGCGGAGTGCCTTCTTTATGCACTCGTGGGGCAGGCTGTTGAATGCGTTGCGGATGTCAAGAGACACCGCAACAACAGTGTCCCCACGAGCTGTGGCCTCCTCAGTCCACCTCTTGAGGAGGGCCACCGCATCCACCGTGGACCGGCCGGTGCGGAAGCCGAACTGGTTTTCAGCCAAGTCCGGCCCCCGGTCCTCTAGGTGCTCGACGATGCGGGAAGCGAGAATCTTCTCGAAAAACTTCCCAGCCTCGTCGAGCAGCACCACCGGCCGATACCCAGTCGGTGAATACCCCCCCCCCCCCCCTCCGCGCCAATAATAAAAAGTCGAAGCTTCGCGGATAGGCGCGCAACATCACGAAAATTAATAACAAATCAATAACCATGAACATTCGTTAAAACCTAGTGCTTTGTGTCTGTGCTTCCAATTACACCTTCAAATCAACACATCAGTGCCCTGGGGACAGAAGATTTACAAATTCAAATCGATTTCAACAGAAATCTTCTGTAAGTACCTACCCCTTCTAGTCGGCCTTGATTTTGTTTTGGGTGTAAATCTAATGTAAAATATCAACAGTTTTGTTTACGCAACAGATACCATATTTTAGAATACTTCTAACAAATGTGCAATGTCTTCCCAGTCGTACTGTATAATCGACTGTAAAATTTTACGACCTTCGTAGCCGTGGTTAGTACGCGGATTTCAAGGTGTCGCCATCTCTGGGTTCGAGTCCCGGTGGGGCCAGATGTTTGTGTGATGAACACGAGCATTTGTGCCTTAAGGTAGAAACAAACTATTGTGTCGTAGTGTGTTGTGACGCGTCAGAAGCGTATCGGTTTCATACATTTAATATGGTTAGAAACACATTATTACAGTATGGTGTATTGTGGAGGCATCTATCGCGCCAGAACGGCGGTGGTGGGGGTTCTGGCGCGCCACAACACAACACAGTAGTGTGTTTCTAACATTAGTCATGGCTGTTAATTTATATTTCTATCATAAATATTTATCTATTTATAATATATGTATATCTATGCGTTACCCTAGATCTCATAACACAAGCCTTACAGCGCTTATTTTGGGCTAGGCTAATTGGTGTGTGTAAAAAATATTTATTTTATTTTATAGGTATACATAATAGTGGTTACATCATCAATTTTGTTGTAAATAGCTGTTCGAAGTTTCTAATTAAGAATGTCGATAGCGGGCCAGGGTCGATCCGGCCATGTACAACGACGTTCCTACAGTAAAGGAAAATATCGTAAGGTAACATGCATACACCTGCGAAGAAATTTAAAGATTGTATGTGGCGTTGACCACTGGGCTAATGGTGATTGATTAAGGCTTAATCACCCTAACATAGAGTAGGCTCGTGCCTCGTGATAGATATGAGCTGTGATGATGGTGGTGTATTTAATTTAGAGTATTGTCATAACACAACACAATAATAATAATAAGTCTAGGTTACCAAGTACATTTATTCTAAAACTAAACAATGTTTTCTTACAATGAACATTCAATAATCTGAAAATGAAATTTCTCAAAAAAGGGTTTGGAAGTCTTGACAGTTTCAAAATTCCAAAAACGTAATAGCCTTCTTTCAAAGTTTCCGGACTTTCACGGCACCTCTAATCGAGTTCATTTCTAAGGAAATGTATTAATAAAAAGACTTTTTTTTTAAATCATTTATTACTAAATATTAAATCCTAACATTTATTAATCATAATGAAAAAAAATTTATAATATTAATTATACATTTTTTTCAATATAATTATCCCGGTGTTTCTTATAATCACTCTTTTTTTTTCATTTAAGTCTTAGGCTCTCTTTCATTACCTCCAGATAACTTATCTAACAGATATTTTGATATGTTTATAAAATTGGCAAATAACCTTCTTCTTCATAAATAAATAATTAGAATCAAAATGTCGGCTACAAATTTTTGAATATTTTGTGGTGTCCAACTAGTACGTTCGCTTCAATCCATTTCTGACGTGCAATTTCATCTTCCGGGAAACTGTAAGATAATATAGGGATATGAAGATAATATTATATTGTTATCATAAAATAATACAACAAACTTTATATTCCTCGTTATTGTGGCTACATATAAACAAACTTCATCTGTCAAAATTGTTTCGCAAAGTAGTTGGCCGACCTTGAAAAAACCGGCACGCAACGCGAGACAAAAAATGCTATAGTTTTGTCTCGCTCTTTTATACGGCGTTCGTATAAGTTGGTCTCTTTCTTATATAATGCTACCAAAACTATGAATCAGTCTATAGTTTTCTCCGTCTACGGTTTAATCGGTAAAAAAGTTACATGTTGCCGACATCGATAAAATGCAGAATGTTAAATAACATGTCCAGTTTGGTTTAGCGATGAAGTTGGCGCATCTCGATCTATCAATATTATCACACGATCAAAAAATATAGCGATCTTGATAATACTGAACGTGTAGCATACGCCTTAGACGAAAGCAAGTACCGCAGAAAAAATGTATGGAAATGACTGTAGCTTGCGACAGTCTCAACTTCATAGGCGTATGCTAGACGTTCAATATTTATCACGATATTTGGATCATGATCCAGGATTGCGATATTTATTGATCGTGTAGTCTATGATATTGATGGATCGCGATACGGATCACAGAATTTCTAGATATTTTGAAATCCAACTCCTTGATATGTATCGGGATATTTATTGATCGTGTAGCCTTGTCATCAATATTTATCGCGATCCCCGTTTTCCTTAATCGTCACCATTTTTTCGCGCTAACATCAAATGTTAACCGTGTTTTGCTTTTCTTCTAAGAAATGTTAACATTTTTAGTCACGCTATTTTTCACAAAGAGAACAGCCTTAAAATAGAACGTTACACTAACATTACGTTAACATAACCCGTGTTCACATCGTAATAAACAAGTAATTTGTTTAAGTCCATATTGTAAGATGCCATAGACAGTAGTGTCTATAATTGATGGCAATTGACGTGCCTTCAACCGAAGCTTCATTCGCCCGTAATTTGAAACGATCATTCACGTGATATTGTCAATCGAAAATATGCTAGATGACAAAAAAAATTTTTGCTTTAATAGAAGCTCATTCATGTAATAAACAGAAAGAAAAAAACGGTTTTCGAATAACTATAAAAACAACCAAGATATAAGGTATTAAAGATTTTTCTCCATCTCTTTCTAGCAAAACGGCAATTTACAAGGAGTTTATATGGCGTCACGGTTGATGTCGGATCTCTCTGTCTAATCGCCTTCAAATTAACAACTTACAATGCTTGTATCTAATGTATTTCTAAGCCGATTTTAATTCTAATTTCACAGGACTGCATCTTTTTCCACGGTACCTATTTTAATATTTAATGACGAGACGTAAAAATTAGAATTCAGTCATCATCCCAATTGATCGTCTCGGGGACCCTTAAGGAAAACTTAGAGTGTGGCATTTGTTTCGGCAGTTTCTTTTCTTTTTTCCGAGTGCGAAAATGAAATGTTTCTGAACGAACCCTAGGTACTTAGTCTGTGGGATAATAGGCACAGATTAGATAAAATAAGTCCAATTTTAAGTCGAAAAATACGTAGTATCATAATGAAGTCTGTGCGAAAAATTGACAAAAATTGAAAATTGCATGATTGCGAAATGAGAAAAATTTGAATTTATTTACAATATTCTTAAATTTTAACAGTTCTTGTATATTATTTGCGTGACCACAAGTAAGAGACGAAAAATAGACATTGAGGATAATTAAATAACCCTACTAAAAAGATTCTAACCTCACTCGAAATGTCCGTAGACACTTTAGACACTGTCGAAAATTTTGTAAATTTTACAAGGTAGGTGCATATATATCTTCTTCGTGGTAGACATCATTATATGTATCGCAAAAAATAATTATTCAACATATGTACACCTTTTACAGGCACTTTTTACACAAAATCAAAATTACTTAAGTAAACAGGAACATGTATGAGATACAGCTGCATAGTTTACTTTGTCCCTTTTATTTTCTTATGTGCAAATTGCTTTGAGACTATATTCATATTATCAATTTACTGAACATAGTTGCTTAATATAAATGAAGTTGGGTTTTTTTACAGGAACCCATCCCTCACTATTGTACATTTCTCAGCAAATTGGGCTGATCAGTGCAGTCAAGTTACTGAAGTTTTGAAAGAATTATCAAAGCTGCCGGATATACAAAATAGTGGTAGTAAATTTGCAATCTGTGATGCTGAAACCCTTTCTGAAGTTTCATTACAATACAAAGTAAGTGTTATATACAGTATCATATTGTGTGATATTTGCTAAACCTTATGTCAAATAATGTGAGTGAGGTATGTGGGTTAAGGTGGCCACCATCCTGTAATAGCAGTTGTAATCCCTCATTGTAGTACCTAATTAATTAAACACACAGTGTATGTTACCTGCATTTTTCATATTTCCACATCTAACACACCAGTTTATTAATCAAATTGTTTATAGCACAAGTTATATAACTAATAGTTTATAGTGCAGGCCGCAACTGCTAAAGTAATATTTTTATTATTCAAAGTGATTTGATAGGTCGAATGCTACCAGCTTTTCACAAGAAAAATTGTTCCAAAAAACCTAAAAAACAATGGCATAATAATATCTGTAACAATTATTTAGTGTCCACAAACATACAATATACCGGAATACTTCCGGAAGTATTCCTAATAACTTCCAAAATTACCAGCAACTTTGGAAGTTTTCAAAATAGATTATTGACTTAAAAAAACTGGAGATACTTTAAACATTACTTACTGTGTTACTATTGCTAGATACTGAATATTACAAATTACCTATTTTTTATTGTCATTGGTAGGGTAAAACACACAATAAGCCTTTTAGTGAAAACAAAATTTGATTCAACTGTATTTTAAAAATTCAATGTTATGAATCAAAACAATAGCTATTTACCATAAGTTTGCTTATTCAATTTACTAAATAAATTAACGAAATATTAAATTAACAATATAATTATATAAAAAAATCAACATTAAATGAAATATGGCACTTTTCACCAGTACTCAGCCTCTCCACAAGTTAGCCCATAACTAACCCTGTAGTCGGCCTCTCACTTATTCCTTTATATTTGGCATATAATTTTTTCGTTTTATATATTTTTATATACCAATGTACCAAGCGAATTCATTAAAATGATACCATGCAGAGCAGTTGTCACATCCAATATTCTTTGAGTCTTTGTTCTTCTACCTTTGCCTTAAGCTTCAAATCTTTTAATGTTCTTCTAATGTTCAATCATCATGTCGTTCTTTATTTGTGCCTTTACTTCATTTTGTTTCTCAAATTGTCCTAGCTCCTATTCTATTGATTCGATTCAATCGATTTTATCTTTTTTGTTGCTTTAGTAAGAAACATCAGGCAAGGTCATATGGTGTTATAAAATGGGTGATCGATTTCTTCTGGCATCCCTTGCGGAAAGGTAAAAAACACGACTGGTTTCCCAGGAAGGCTGCTTTCAAGGTGCTTGCTGCTGAATGCAAGTCCAAAATCACCTTTGAGTGCACGAAGGCTTTGAATGAATCGGGGATTAGGAACTTTATGGCTTTAGGAATGATTGACTGGGTTCCAGGTCACTCTAATATCAGAGGCAATGAAATTGCTAACAAACTGGTGAAGGCTGGCTCCAAAAACGCTCACATCGGACCACAACCAACTTGTTGCATATCCGAGGGGGATCAAAATGAGAGTCCTCAAGGTCTGGGTACAAGCACAAGCTAGACTTCAGAGTTCAGTGAGCTCGGTGTCCAGGACTATTGCATGACTCATTAACCAGGGTCGCAATGCGAAACCTCCAGCTGAGCAGAGGCCAACTAAGAGCTCACTAAAACCCTAACTGGTCATTGCAAACTCAACAAAAATATGCACAAAATGTGCTTGACACATTGCGCTTGTGCCGCTCGCGTGCAGATTTTGTAGTGAGGCTAATGAGACAGCAATTCACATCTTTTGTGAGTGCCACGCTCTCATCCATACTAGGACTCAACTCTAGGTGGACCTAGGTGGCCACTCCACGATGCGAAGGCTCTGTCTTCAAAGGTTACTGGTTATATTACTGCTGCTGGCTTATTTGGAGACCTTTAAATGGAGGGGTCGGCCACAACAGATCTGTACATGTTGCAGTGGTCCGTTGGGGATGCTTTTGGGCCGCCTCCAATCCCCCCTTGGAATACAGATATATAGATAGATAGACTGTCTTCCCTAATCTTCATCCGATTCCTAACATCAGCCATAGCTTCTGTTAATTGTTTATATTTAAATTAGTAAATTGGTCTTTTGACATGATGGAATTCTAAAACAAAATAGTATCTTCATGCTACAATGATCGTTCATAAATTTAACTCTAATTTAAGAGGCTTTAAGGTTCTCTTTTCTGTAACAATATTAACGACTTACTACTGGATTTTGTAGACCCATTGGTCGGCCCCTGACATACATTTGTAGGTGGTTGACTACTGGGAAATTACACTTTTCGTCTTATAAGAGGTAGGCCCAAAGTAATGAAGAAAATCGGGACTATCTGCTCCGTTAGTTTCAATTGAATATAAAGATATCCCGAAAAACTAGTAGTCAGCCACTTATGGCTGAGTACTGGATCTACCTTAAAAATTCGAAACCCATTAGTCGGGCACCTAAATTACGATATATTAAACAAATAAAATGCATGTAAAAGTAATGTTCATCACAAAATAAACATTTTATTATAGCACTGTATAACAATCTACCATAAATTACATAAAAGACACACAAAAACTCGAACACGTTTCGTTAGGAAAATAATAGTAATGGCGGCGCTTTTAGTCATGTCTTTGCCTGCTGTGATAATGAACGAATGTAACTTGGCAAGCTGACATTCTATTGTTTTGTAAATATGCATATTAGCCAGTAAGGAGACACGGATTTGATTAAATGTTAATTTAAAGGTATAAATAAATTTCAACACTATTTATATATGGAATTAATGTTAATTAATTTATCTGCAAAGGCTGAATACTGGTTTAAGGCTGACTATTGGGTGTTTTACCCTACCAGTGCCGGATTTATTATTATTTTGAGTGTAGGCCACTTCATTTCTGCCGCCCCATATGCCTTTCTAAATAAATATTTTCCATTTATAGTAAGGAAGGCACAAATCTGCCGCGCCTTGGCCGCGGCCTAATTCAAATTCAAATGTTTTATTGCATACCATAATGTTTACATGGGTTCTTAAGTAGTTACAGTATAGGCATAATTATGGACCCTGATGGGCACAGCAATATAAATGATGAGCTGAGCCTATACGGCCTATTGACAAATCCAGGACTGATTGGTACCTTATTCTAAGTAAATGCCTATAACACATAGGTACATATTAAAATTAATATGTATATTTAGTTTTAGTACCTAATTTTAAGTAAAAAAAAATAGTTTTGTAAACTTCCAAAGTTGCCGGAAGTTTTGGAAGTCTTCAAGAATACTTCCTTAGAAGTGAAATGTTTCCTGGAAGTTTTCACCTCTAGTTTCAATATTTTAATGCATTTATTTTATTCATGTTTGATTCAGGGCCTCAATTCTGCTATTTTTCATAAACAGACACACTACTGTTATTCTACAACGATTCCTTTGAGACAGTACCATAAATCACTATTCAGCAAAATTTTGCCTCTGTCTCGGCTCTGTCTTATCTCAGTCGCTGTCGTGTCTCAATAGAATCGTCACGGCATAATGTTGTGTCTCAATTGAATAGTGGCCAGTGTTACCTATTAAAAACCACCTTAGGATTATTTTAAATGAAATATTGTTTATATTTATTTTTCAGCGATAAAGTCGTAAAATCAAAGGTAAAACTTGTACCTATAATAATAAATTTGAGAGACTTTCTATTTATACATACATAAATAGAAAGTCTCTCAAAACTTTAGTAAAAAGTTATTAATTGCGAAATATACACTTTGTGTCTGTGAGTGGGTACCTTAATGGCTGCTTAGGTCATTGATTTCGTAGCCGCGAAAATGCAAAAAAAGAGGAAGTTATAAACTGAATTTCAGTTTCCTCCAAAATTTAAGAAGTTTATCTAAAACGGTTTTTACAAAAAACATTTAAACACGAAAGAACTAACACGGTTGTTATTCGTTTTGTGCTTTTTATTGGATTTCGTATTAAATTTTTTGTAATTATGCTTATGCTGTTTAAAAAGTGCTTAGAATAAGATAAGGTTGAGATTTCTTAGCTTGAATCTATTAGACTGGCGCACCAAGGGTTCTGTACAAACTTATCTCAGTAGGTATATAAGTTCCTATCCTAACCTACTCCTAGGTATACATACATATTTTTGATATTTCTTCCAAATGGACACAGTCAAGATGATCCTGTAGCAATATGTAGACGCCTCCACCTACTCTGGTTTCCGACAATACGAAGCGGCTATTTTATAATTTTCGATTTGAAGTAATTCGAGCTTTTCTTGACTTAACCACGATTCCGAAACACATATTGCATGGTATTTCAATGAATTATCAGTAAACTCCGGTAAAGAAGCTTGTTTGTTCCAGATACTTTGAAAGTTTTGGAACAGAATATTAAAGTTATATTCTGTTTTCGAAAGGAATAGCTGGTTCTTTCATAGCAACTGGTATCTTCAATGGATTCGGGTTGTGTTTCCTTGCGACTTGTCCTTATGTGGTAATGTTTGAGAGAATTCCTGATCATCTATTAAATTCTCAATATTTATTCTCTTACCATCAATGTACAATATAATTTTACGTATTATAGCGTACAGGCCTCGTTTTCGGGCTTGTATCATTTCGTCTCTAATTATTTTTCTTAAACGTGTAGCTTTTGCATCAAGGTATTCTGAGACAAATAAACGAGTGCCTTTAAAGTAGTGACTATTTTCTAAAATGTATTTGGCCATTTTTTCGCTCAATAATTCAATTACCAGTGGCCTATTTGCAGACGTATTTCTACCGATTCTATATGTTTCTTTTATTAAATTTAATAAATTAATGTTACAAATGTTATGAAACATTTCAGCAATTCTTACATGAAGGTCGTATTCATTTTCACCCTTATATTCGCTACCATACAGAACTATTCTCTTTTTGTTATTTTCTGATACATTTTGTCTATTGAGAGTGTGAAGTTTTCTTTCTAGGTCTTTAATTTCGTTTAATTATATATTTCTTTTCTCCTCCAGATTTTTTAATTTATTACTTAAGGTCTGAAAGTCATTATAATTCTTATCATGAATTTCATGTAATGTATTTATTTTCTTGGTCATTTCTTCTTTTAGCTTAGTGATTGTATTTTTTATTACCGTATTAATAGTGTTTTTCATTTCTTCGATCAATAAAATATTATTTTCTTTCAGTTTTTGGGTTATTAACTCGCTTATAGATTCCAGATTTTGTATAATTTGAATTTTCGGTTTGGTGGTGTTATCGTCTTGTATAGTGTCACCTAAGAAACTCAAGTCCTCAGAGCATATTGTATCGCTCGCCTGTGTATTTATTCTTTTTCTAAGTGTTACATTATTTCTGTCACTTTGTGTTATATTTTGAGTGCAGATGTCGAGGTCTTGATCATGGAGGCGTAGTACTGGAGTGCCGGTGTTATCCTTTTTAGGTTGTTTACTGCGGCATGTTTGGCATTCCCATTGTTTTTTGTGTTCAAGTATCATTTTCGGTTTTCGTTTTTAATTATTTTCCAAACATGTGCTTTGTGTCAACATTCACGATTCTATATCAACGAAAAGTACCCTATTGGTTTTACTCCCTTGTGAAATCGCAAATTTTACGAAAATATGTGAAACAAACGGTCGTATCTTTTGATCGCGTTGACTTACCAGTATGATACCTATTTACTGATTTTTACACGGCTGAAAGAGACCGTTGGCCCGAATTTGATATCTCTACGCGATCCCGAGAAAAGATCTTGACAGACAGACGGACATACGGGACAACGATACGGGAAAATGATCCTATAAGGATCACCGATATTACCTCGGTGCGACGTGGTTGCGGAATATATAGCGACAAGTCCATAATCTGTACTGGAGGGAGACTCTGTACCAGGGTCGTCTGCTTAGGTACCTCCGTCTTACCTATTTCTGCCGCAAAGCAGCAGTGCTTGCATTGCTGTGTTCCGGTTTAAAAACCTATGTGCTGTTTAGCTTAATACGTTTCCTTCCCAAGTAGTTCGAACGTTCGGGTGTCGCCGTCCGTCGCCCGCGTCCGCTATCACTCAAACCAGTTGCGAACGAGAACCGTTTCGAGGACTAGTTTACGTTCTTGAAAAAACGGTTGCGTTTCGTCGTCCAAAAATTTGACAACGACCCACCGCTATCTTGTACGCGATGTCAGTATCCTCGATAACGGAGTTGCGGACTCGCACCTAAAATACAGCTGCTTACATCAAAATGTCGGGTTACGCGCACCGCATTAAACATTCTTTTATTAAAAGGTCTAGAACGTATATAAGAGCGCAAGGTCAATTTGAATTATTTTACGAATAAATGTGTTTATCAGCGAGTACTTTGAAATTTTCATACTCTTTAAGTAGCCATGGAATTAAAAAATACAGAAACAGAAAGTAATTATTACGACAAAAAGTTTTTTGAATTTTTTATACTTTCAAATTCAAAAATCTTTATTCAACTTAGGCCTTTACAGGCACTTATTGACGTCAAAACAAAGCAAAACATTCTAATTTAAAGAAAACATATTTAACCTTGTATGTGCATACCATTGATTTACTACCAAACGTAGATAACGCATGAACGATCGAAAAGTGGGCCGGTGAAGAACTGCTCAGTCGCGACTCGTGCAGTTCCTTTCCATAGTGAGTGATTAGCTGTCGGCACGTAAACATGCCGAAGTGCGCATTCAAAAGTTGTGGTAACAATAGCCAGAAACGGCAGAAAAAAGACGGGATTTCATATTTTGCGTGAGTAAACTCATTACACATCTTATCATGTATTCAAATATTCGATTTATACGTAAAAACAATTAAAAAACACTTATTTTAATCATAAACATGTCGCTTCGCGTCAGTGTCAGTACATCACAATCGTCTCGCTCGCACGGGCATCGTATTACGATGTGCTATCTCATTCATGCGTTGCAGCGACAACGCGATAAACAATTTCAAGCATTATGTTTAAGAGTATAAAGTTGATATTTTCTTGTAGCAATTACTAAATCGTCGTTTGCTCTGTGGCTAGGTATGAAATGATGTAACTTCCCACGGTTGTACTTAAAATAGTTGCCGTGATAATGCAGAATAAGGTTGAATTTACGGTACTTTCTTTATGGTAATTTTTATTCGAGCGTGCATATTCAAGTATATATCAGCGAGTACAAATGTATAGTCAATTAGGTGATAGATTTCAAGCGCGTTTTTGTATGAAGCGCTCTATCTACGTTTGGTAGTATATCAATGGTGCATACATTCTGAAAATACTCAAGATGTCTGCAAATACAAGAAGGAATGAAAAAAAAAGTTGAATCTACACCTGTTCGGAAATTGGGAGAGCCTTCTCGAGAAGAACAGGCAAGAAACTCGAAAGGTCAAAACTTTTTTATCTCCTCTTTTAAATCGCCATTTACAATCTTGGTTTTGTTACATAGTCATTACAAGTTTTAAAAATACAATCTGTATGCTTATACACGGTTATTTATTTTATAACCCCGGAAAATTTTAGGGACGCTCCAGGACACATCAATTATTATTAAAAAAAATGAAATAATTTTTTTTAAAAAAAATCTAAAAATGCTGCTCTCAACTAGTGCAGCATTTTTTGTATTTTTTTGAAAATTAATATAAAATTAAGTAAGTGAGTTATTTTTTTTTATTCATATTTAAATCATTCTAATACCATGTGGTGAAGCGTCCCTTAAATTTTCCAGGGTGATAAAAAAATAACCGTGTATATACTTAGGGGCCGTTCGAAAACTTGTGAAGTTTTCACTCTGTAAAAAAGAAAAGGATAGATATATTGCGAGAAAGAGAAGTTCAACTGGTTTTCAAACGTTAGCGAGAGTTTTTTGCAATTCACGAGTTTTCAAACGGGTTGTGTCAGTTAAAAACGAAAAAAAGAGTTGTGTTTTGCAACGCGATCTTGCTCTATTTACAACTGCACAAAGCTTTACTTATCATTTTCAACTTTAATTTCGACTAAAAACAAAATCAGCTAGCCACTTATCACAAAACAAACAACTGTCAATGTCTGGTAAAATTTAACGCTGACTGGGAGCCGGGAGAAATTCACTCCTGTCAGGCGAAAATTACCCTGCGTTTACATTCACAAAAGCGTTCAGAAATACGAGCGGAGTAATTGGTCGGTTACCCTTGGTTTCACTCGGGTGGTTCTCGAACGCTATCGGGTGAATTTCACTCTACCCCGAGTAAATATTACTCGTTTTCAAACGTACCTTTAAAATATAAAAAAACTTATACAATAATTTGTTATTACTAAAGATATGGTAAGTTGGTCTAATTCAAAATCGATTATTTGCATTATAACGAATAATAACTTCACATTAAATCCAAGCATTGGCATCATTTAAATAATCCTTGACTTTATAATATCCTTTACTCATTAAAGTCTTTTTTACATGTGCTTTAAACTTATGACAGGGCAAGTCAGTTACACTTTGTTGTAAAAAGTTATACATTTCCCCATAAATGAGCCTCTAGTTTTTTGGAGCCTGTAAGTTGGAACGGCAAGTTTATTTTTTTTTTATCTTTTTTTATCTTTATTAGGGACACAAACAGTTATTATTACAAACATAGATTTGAACATCATTACAGTACATAAACCAATGAAGTGTCCACAGACAACTAACACATTCAGTTCTGAGCAGCGTTTAACATTAAGCATTAAAAACAAGGAGACGACAAAACAAATGAAAATAATACCACTAAACAAACAATTAAATTCCATTAACACAAAATAAAAATCAATGCAATAACAATAAACTAAGGATGATTTTAACTAGATTCCTAAATTTATTTACACTTATATGAAAGTCTAAAATATCAATTTCCAAAAACCTTTTATTTTTATTTCTTGTGTTTAACTGGTGAACTTGGAAATTGGTTTCAAATGTATATAATTTTTATAGACATAAATCAAATTTTCATAAATGTATTGTCCTGCTAAAGTCAATATATTAAGAGGATTGTGAAGCTGTAAATTTTCATACAAAAAGCGATAACGCTTTTCTCCCACTAAACATAGTCCAATTTTCATAATTTTTGGAAATGTTGTAGATATAATGAAGATCTAGGTTTGTACGTTTTGATTTTGAAGAAATATTGCTCAGAATATAAATTATTAGCATCTAAATATCTATATTTTAGACTTAAAAACTACCTCGAGCATTTTTATCTTTTTTTGACTAAATTTTACTGAATTACAAAAAAAGCAAAACGTACAAACATAGTTTAAGGTATACTGAATCGAATGACACCAAAAGTGTCTAATTTCGTAAAGGTTTAGGGGGTAAAACAGTTATCGCCCGAAACAATATTTCAAACAGGAATTGGCTAGATGACTAAAAAATTTTTTTTGCTTTAATAGAAGCTCATTCATATAATAAACAGAAAGAAAAAATCGGTTTTCGAATAACTATAAAAACAACCGAGATATAAGGTATTAAAGATTTTTCTCCATCTCTTTCTAGCAAAACGGCAATTTACAAGGAGTCAATATGGCCGTACTCAACAATGACGTCACAGTTGATGTCGGATCTCTCTGTCTAATCGCCTTCAAATTAACAACTTAAAATGCTTGTATCTAAGGTATTTCTAAGCCCATTTTAATTCTAATTTCACAGGACTGCGTCTTTTTCTACGGTATTTTAATATTTAATGACGAGACGTAAAAATTTGAATTCAGTCATCATCCCAATTGACTAGATGACTAAAAATTTTTTTTTGCTTTAATAGAAGCTCATTCATATAATAAACAAAAAGAAAAAATCGATTTTCGAATAACTATAAAAACAACCAAGATATAAGGTATTATAGATTTTTCTCTATCTCTTTCTAGCAAAACGGCAATTTACAAGGAGTTTATATGGCCGTACTCAACAATGACGTCACGGTTGATGTCGAATCTCTCTGTCTAATCGCCTTCAAATTAACAACTTAAAATGCTTGTGTCTAATGTATTTCTAAGCCGATTTTAATTCTAATTTCACAGGACTACATGCAAGTAGCGTTATTTTCAATATTATTTTATTTGTACTCGCGTTATGGAATCTACGAATGTATAAAAAATACAAACGACAAAGTAAATAATATATGTAGGGTAGGCAGGGTAGGCATATATGTGGAGAAGGCACCCTTCGTACGGTTTTGACGTTTTTTTCTTCATTTTAGCAATATAATTTAAAGCAGCTGATTACATATAATCCTACTAATAGGTTTTTTTTTCATACGACAGGGAAGCTCTTGGCCTTATATCGGAACACAGCAAAGCTATTAACATGTTATTATGGCGACTTAGGTAAGACGGTGGTAGCTAGCCAGGTGGGCTGAGAAGCCCTACCACCAACCAAACCGAGCAGAAAAGCTTCTGTCCCTGTGGGGAATCGAACCCCGAACCTCCCGATCAATACCCGGTGGCCTCAACCACTAGACCACGGAGGTGGTAAAAATTTAAATTCTAAAACTATTAGTATAACTAAGTACCCGAGATTAGTGTATAAAAATGAGAGGTATTTTATATTTGTTACATAATTATGACTTAACTCTCAATTGAAATTCGTACGAATCTACCCCACACATGGGGTACTTTCATACAGTATTATTGCTGTATTTCTGACAGCATAGACTTTTCATCGACTGATTGACTACAAATTCTTTGGTTAATAACTTTGTACAATGTTTCTGAAAAAAGTTATTTACTCAATAAAACGCCCTTGCCCTTCTATCTATCTATCTATACTTGTGGGGGTGGCTGTGGGCGACGAGTGGCGACCCTCAGCAAGCCACTGCGACCTGTACAGAGGCTGACCCCTCCTCAAAGGTCTCCAAATAGGCCTGTAGCGTTAAAATAGCCGATGACCTTTTTTGGAGACAGAGCCTTTGCTTCATGAGGTGGCAAACTAGGTCCGCCCAGAGCTCGGCTCCTTGTGTGGATGAGAGCATAGAATTCACAGAGGATGTGAGATGGTGTCTCGTCATCCTCACCACAGATCTGCACGTGGGGGCATTTGCTAATCCCATTCTGTGCAGATGTTTGTTGAGTTTACAGTGGCCAGTCAAGGCTCTAGTGAGAACCTTTAGTTGACCTCTGCTCAGTTGGAGGTTTCGCATTGCGACCCTGGGTGAAAATTCCCTAATGAGCATTTTTGAGTGCAAAAGCCCTGGACTCTGAGCCCACTGGAGACGGGCTTGTGTTTGTACCCAATCCCTAAGGGCTCTCGGCCCTTGCCCTTACGCTGACGTGTAAGATCCTATGCTGCGTTTTTTAATTGTGGATATGTCAGTCCAGTCTTCTTTTTTAATGTCATCTAGCCACCTTTTCCTTAAGGCGGCCTATACCGCCATGGTAGAAGAAAAGGCTTAGATGATGAATAATATTTTTTTAATAATTATATGATTATTTTTGTTGGTGTTCACCTTAATTGCTTTAATAATAAGCCAAACGTAGCTTCTGTTTTGCTGCTGACTAATTCAAAGATGGATGGAGATGGAGCTAGTTGCAGATGATGTTACGTTTGGCTTATTATTAAAGAAATTGAGGTGAACACTAACAAAAATAATCATATAATTATTAAAAAATATTTGACATCATCTAAGCCTTTTCTTCTACCATGACGGTATAGGCCTCCTTCAACTTTCTCCATTCCGTTCTATTTTGGGCTACTCTAACCCAGTTCGTGCCCACCGTCTTGACGATGTCGTCCTTCTACCGCATCTGTGGTCTCCCGTTGGGTCTTTTACGATTCCATGGCCTCCACTATAAGACAGTTCTGCACCACGAGTTCGGCTTTTTGGCTATTATGTCCAGCCCATTGCCACTTGAGCTTTGCTACGCGGTGAGTAATGTCCGAGACCTGACTCCGTTTTCGGAGCCAACTATTCCTTTTCCTGTCCCGGAGTGTTACTCCTACCACAGATAATATAATACTATCCTACCAATTTTCTTACCATTGCTCTTTGTGCCACCTCTAGTTTGTGGACGATGGCCTTAGTTGTTACTCATGTCTCGGCTCCATACGTATAAGCACTCGTAGGACACACTGGTTGAAGATCCGCGCTTTCTGTTTTATGCTAATACCCTACTCATATTAAAAGCAAAGCCAAGTTTTGCAAAAGCTGCCCAGCCCAATCAAAAAAATATTTTTATTATTTATTATTACTTTTTATTTTTGTATCCCTGTTCCTATTTAGTTTGTATGTATAAAACTATTTTTATATGTTGTGTTTTTTTTCTGAAAAGATTCACATCTCAAATGCTAATCATTTTATAATTCAGTATAACACTCATCTTCAAAAATGGCATTTTCCTTAGACAGGTAAATGTAGGATACATACTTTCATAACAAATAGTCTTAACCCTCAATCCTATAAGGTATAGGGATACCAAGTAAGTGCTTTCACAATAAATTTCAATACAGAAATAATTTACGAAATGTAAATAATTTCTGTATTCCGAAACTTATCTACTAAAATATTATGAAGAAAGAAGATTAAGTACGTTTGTATTTTTGTTTGTAATGAATAAACTCAAAAACTACCAGACTGATTTTAAAAATTCTTTGGCTAATAGAATGCTACATTATCACTGAGTAATATAGGCTATAAAATTATTTTTCCTATGTGAAAACATTATATTCCCACACGAAAAAAAGGTTTGCGAGCGGAAAGGGAGTCGGAAATATAAGCAACGCAAAACATTACGAACGATAGAATAATAATCTCGAGCTCTCGCGCCGGCCGCCGAGTATCGTGGCCGAGTCGCGCGCTGCTGTGTCGTAGTGTGCGTGAAAATTTGCGCATGTTGTATCAGACCGGAGGCGGAGCGGTGTGAAACAGATAGCATTTTAGAAAATACCTACTCGCGCCGCGCACGATTACTTCACAATCCTCTTAATTTCTCTAAATAAATCTCTTAGAGAATCCCTTGTTCGTAAATTATAAATAGCGCGAACTGCTCTTTTTTGAAGTACGAAAATACTTTCTATACTAGCAGCCGATCCCCACAGTAGAAGTCCATACGACATGACACTGTGAAAATAACTAAAGTAAATCAATCTTGCCGTTTCAATGTTAGTAAGTTGTCTTATTTTTTTTACTGCATATGCCGCTGAACTAAGTCTGTTTGCCAAGGACTCGATATGTGGGTCCCATTGCAAACGTGAATCTAATGTAATGCCCAAAAATTTGGTTTAATCAATGAATTCAATAATTTGAATATTCATTTCCACAATGGTATCCGCTTTCCTTACATTTGGCAATGAGAATTTTATACATTTAGTTTTATTTGAGTTTAATGATAAGTTATTAATTGTGAACCAATGCAATACTTTAGAGAGAGTACTATTTACAACGTCAGTATTTTCATTTCCTCTGTCAACCTTAAATATTAAAGAAGTATCATCTGCAAATAGTACTGTATCGCACAGATTGTTAGTGAAGTGTGGGAGGTCATTTATGTAAATTAAGAAAAGCAAAGGTCCCAATATCGATCCCTGAGGCACACCCATAGTTATAGATGCACCAACAGACTCAGTTTTGTTAATAACAACTTTCTGGACCCTACTGGACAAATAAGACTCCATAAGGCTAATTGCTTCTTCGGAGACACCATAATGTTTGAGTTTATTTAAAAGAGTCTGGTGACTAACGCAGTCACGATAGGTCACAAAATATATCAATCACATCTTGCTTACGCTCCCAAGCGGCAAAAATGTGTTTGAGAAGTGCAACTCCAGCAGATTACTATTACTACTATTTGCTATTTAAGTAGTCATGAAATCTATACTAATATTATGAAGAGGAAAGATTTGATTGTTTGTTTGTATTAAATAGGCTTCGAAACTACTGAACCAGTTTTGATGGAAGTTGGTATAGGGATAGTTCGAGACCAGGGGAAGGACATAGGGTAATTTCCGTAGGGGGAAAAAATTCCCACGGAAAAACAAAAATAACGCGGGCGAAGTCGCGAGCGGAAAGCTAGTTAAAAATATTCAGAATGCTTAGACTTATGACACCTTTTTGGAATCTAGAATAGCTAAACAAGTTTTTAAGATATGGTCACGATGAGTGTTCTACATTTTTTTTACACTGTAACTGATCAAACAGGACATTTAGGTCATAGACCAATTTAAGTTCAGTGGAACATTTGTATGGAACAGCTGATTTTTTTCGCCATTTCTAGATTGGTCCCATAGTATAAGATCTTCATTTTGCTTGTTTAAAAAGGCACACAAAATTTGGCTCCTGCTGGAAAAATAACCTGGTATGTAACCTAGACAAGCTGTTGCGAACAAAAATTGTGTCACGCACGACGCGGTGCAGTGCTGGGTGAGGCGTGGACAGTAGCTCACAGGTAGCGTACTGTGGTACTCGCTCGCTCCTATTAGAGTAAAGAGACAGCAAAACTAAGGACATAAAGGACAAGGCGGTCGAGCGTAGATCGCAGTTCGGAAACCATTTCATTTGTTTTAATCAAGATAATATAATAATTACTCAGTAATACAAACCTTAAATATAAAGCCAATATTCACACGTACTGACAACAGTGTTTTCAATTGTCACACTAAAGTTTTAAGACATATTTTACAATCTTCACGGCAGCTAGGCTACCTATCACGATAGCCCGCGATCGACTTAGCTCAACTGGTGCCAATTGGCACCATTTGAGTGGTGAATTTCCCTGTACCGGACAGCTCGTCTACATAGGTTACATATACTACGCATTGATATACTACCAAAGGTAGATAGAGCGCTTCATACAAAAACGCGCTTAAAATCTGTCACCTAATCGACTATACATTTGTACTCGCTGATATATACTTGAATATGCACGCCCGAATGAAAATTACCATAATGAAAGTACCGTATATTCAACCTTATTCTGCATTGTTACGGCAACTATTTTAAGTACAACCGTGGGAAGTTACATCATTTCATACCTAGCCACAGAGCAAACGACGTTTTAGTAATTGCTACAAGAAAATATCAACTTTATACTCTCAAACATAATGCTTGAAATTGCTTATCGCGTTGTCGCTCCAACGCATGAATGAGATAGCACAACGTAATACGATGCCCGTGCGAGCGAGACGATTGTGATGTACTGACACGGACGCGAAGCGACATGTTTATGATTAAAATAATTGTTTTTTAATGGTTTTTACGTATAAATCGAATATTTGAATACATGATAAGATGTGTAATGAGTTTACTCACGCAAAATATGAAATCTCGTCTTTTTTCTGCCGGTTCTGGCTATTGTTACCACAATTTTTGAATGCGCACTTCGGCATGTTTATGTGCCGACAGCTAATCACTCACTATGGAAAGGAACTGCACGAGTCGCGATTGAGCAGTTCTTCACCGGCCTACTTTTCGATCGTTCATGCGTTATCTACGTTTGGTAGTAAATCAATGATACTACGTCAAAGCCTTACCAAGTGAAATAGGTAGACTTCGCTTCTAGCACACCCCTCCGCCGCTTTTGCGGTACACTAGCTTACCTCGCTCGGACGCTCGGTTCTTGCGATGTGATCATAATATAGTTTAATAGGTACAATGAGTTGTTTCTAACCTAACCTGGCCATTTTAGCTTCACCTAAGTTTTACTTCTTTGTTATTAGACTTCTATAATCTCAACTTAAAGTATACCTATAGAACTACTCGTACTCTCTAGCCATACCTCCTTTCTGTATAAGAAAGAGTTCTATATGTAAGTTTTGGTAAATAAAATCACTATCAGGCAATGCATTTAGTCAAAAGTTATTTATGCTTTTTAATAAAGTAGATCTGATGTGCAATCAGTATATTCGATATGTAAAAAATTATTTAATTGATGAATATAAATTAATGGATGATAAGTTCTTTAATGTGCATTAAAAATATCCCTTGGTTATTTCAGGTTGATTCTGTACCAACAGTGATATTATTCAAAAATGGAACCCAAGTTGATAGAGTCGATGGGGCCGATGCCGCTCAAATTACATCTAAAGTCAAATCCTATAGTCTTGGTAGAAATGAAACTATACCGTCTGTGCAAAATCTAGAAGAAAGGCTAAAAGCTCTTATAAACAAACATAACATAATGGTTTTTATGAAAGGTACTAGAGACGCACCCAGATGTGGATTTAGCAGGACCCTCATACAAATTCTTAATGGAACTGGGTAAGATTAAACACTCAACCAATATACTTTTATTTCGTTGAGCTTCGGTGGCGCTGTGAACCCGGCACTTGCCTTCCAGTCAGGAGATCCGGGGTTCGAGACCGCGCCATGTACCAATTTCTCGTTTTTCGAATTTCATAATGTACATTTGTCTGATGCTTCTACGGTGAAGGAAAATATCGTGAGGCAACCTGCATACATTCTGTGAAGAAATTCAAAGGTGTATGTGAAGTCGGCCAATCCGCACTGGGCCAGCGTGGTTGACTAAGGCCTATACACCCTAACTTAGGGTAGGCTCGAGTTAAGAGTTGTTCTGAAGTCAGTTAGATAATAAAAAATATCAGACATATTTTTTGTCGAAATAAGATATAAACTACTTAGATAAAGCAACTTAAAAGTTATGTAGTGGGGGTTCACTGTGGCACAAATTAGTAGAAAATTTACCCATTTATGACTTCATGTAGCATTTGATTTGAAAGAGGCGCATTCAGAGCCTTCGCGCGAAGTACAACTTTTCACTCTAACTCCGTTCAATGCCATAGAGTGTGACGCACGGGTGAAACAACCGACCCGTTTAAGACAATATGTGCATGTGGAATGAGTGATCCTCACTTCAATCTTGACAAAAATCGAAAAGGATTAAGTAAAAATAGTAAAAAATTCTAAAAATTTATAAAACCCGATATAAAAAAGATATGGGCAATGAAGTGTATCAACTCACACCGCGCACTTTAAGAAAACGCCTTAATATATATCTCAGAATACCTATAACTCATATTCGCAAATTTGGCGGAACAGCAAGGTTGCCTTTCCAGCGTCGATATAGCCTTTGCACTACTCATTAAAATATTGAATAATTGTTAAAAATAGTTAAAAACTATTAACAATTTGAGAATTTACAAGCATGTCCCGTTCCACAATTATTACGATTCATTTGGATGACTCAATCCGCACATGGGTCTTAAAATCATTACAATATATTGTAATGATTTTTAAGACCCATGTGCGGATTGAGTTAAGACCCAAGTATAAGTGTTCTTAAAAATCATTACAATATATTGAATAAATTCGTATTTTTTGCTTTATAAGTAATTTAGTTATATTTATGATTGAATTTGTTAAAGAATGATTAAGTATAACAAAATTCATAAGTTAAAGAAAGAAATTAACCTTTATTTTTTGCTCCAATATGCCGTCAAAGTGAGCCATACTTTGACCTCTATCTACTTCCATATACTTAGTAGGCAAACTTTTTTTTTTTATTTGTTGGGAATGCTTACAGCTACATTTACAGTATTGGATAAAACAATTAACATCTAAACGCCAATTACAAGCTTCCGCATATAGAGAGATTATTATTTTACTGTTCAAAATAAACCATATTTATTTTATCTGCGTTTCGGTTAACAAGCGTTTCATATATTTAAGTGTACCATTAAACAAATCTAATCGATTATCCGTGATAAACATACTATTTAAATCGTTGAGTAATTTGAAAGACCTTAGAAGGAAACTGTTCTTTGCATAATTAGTTCGAGAATGCGGAATGTGAAGCAGGACAAATGTCTGGCTGTATTGGATAAAACAATTAACATCTAAACGCCAATTACAAGCTTCCGCATATAGAGAGATTATTATTTTACTGTTCAAAATAAACCATATTTATTTTATCTGCGTTTCGGTTAACAAGCGTTTCATATATTTAAGTGTGCCATTAAACAAATCTAATCGATTATCCGTGATAAACATACTATTTAAATCGTTGAGTAATTTGAAAGACCTTAGAAGGAAACTGTTCTTTGCATAATTAGTTCGAGAATGCGGAATGTGAAGCAGGACAAATGTCTGGCGGATTTGAGGCTGGAGCTTTTAACTCAATTTTGCTTAGGAGCTCAGGCAGGACTATCAATCTTACCTTGTGCTATGTTCATGAGAAAGCACATGTCCGCGATTTTCCTACGCAATGAAAGTGGCAGGAAATGCAATCGCAAACATCGTTGATTATAGTCTTGAGTGGGAAGTTTAAACTTAATACAAAGAAATCGGGTGAATTTTCTTTGAATTTGTTCGATGCGATCTACAATATGTATCGTAAAAGGGGTTCCAAATTTGAGATGCATACTCAAGGTGGCTTCTCACATAAGCACAATAAATCATTTTGATAGTTTTCATATTTTTGAATGATTTTGATACTCTGAATAAGAATCCCAGTGACTTGTAAGATTTATCAACAACACTCAATATGTTTGTCAAATAATAATTTGGAATCTAGGATGACTCCGAGATCTTTGGTGATAACATTATTAACTAGGGTCTGATGCCTAATCTTATAATCATGTATAAATTTATTACGTTTACGAGTGAAGTTCATAACCAGACATTTTGAAATATTTAGATCTAATTTGTTATTCAGGCAATAATTTTCTAGGCGACTAAGGTCGTCTTGCAAAAGAATGGCATCAGAGAAATTGTTTACAACTCTATATACTTTCATATCATCAGCGAAAAGAAGATATTCTGAGTTGAGAAAACAAGTATGAATGTCGTTGATAAATATTACAAACAAAAGAGGCCCTAGTAAAGATCCCTGAGGTACACCGGATGGTACATCAACTGCAGAAGAAGAGAAACCATTTAGAACAATCACCTGAGATCTTTTTCTTACGTAAGATGTGAACCATCGGAATAAATTGCCTCTAATACCTAACGATTGTAGCTTAGCAAGCAGCATTGTATACTCAATTCGATCAAAAGCTTTACTGTAATCGGTGTAAATTGCATCTACTTGATCTCCAGCATCCATATGATGGGTCAGGTAGTCGTTAAAAATGGCAAGATTTGTGACAGTGGACCTCCCTTTGAGAAATCCATGCTGTTGAGTAAGGAAACCTGATTTCATACAACTATAGAGTTGGTTATAAACTATACGCTCAAAGACCTTGGCAATTAAGCATAGTTTTGAAATAGGTGTATAATTTTTGTACATTGATCTTAGATCCCTTCTTGTGAATTATTCTTCTTCCTTCTTAGATTTATACCAATTGTTTATTTTTAACTATATTGTTTAGTTAGATATTGATCGTGATTGTTTATTTACATCTGTCATCTGTCAAGGAGAGTGGATACGAAGTTCACCGAGTCAATTTGCCTAAGTGTGACTGACCCCTGCTGGGCCACAAATTAACTGAAAAATAGATTGTTCGAGTACCTATGCCGCTATAATGTCTAGAGTTTGGCAGAGTTTATTGGCAAATTTCAGACCTGCAGCAAAGTTGCTGCAACTGAGCCAGCTGGATCTCTAAAAAAAGCGACGCAGCGAAAATCTGTTTCCTCGAATAGTAAAGCAGTAGTTTGTCGGCTAATTTCAGTTTGTCGCTTGCGCGCTGCAGAGACACGTGTCTCCAGCCCGCTGAGACATGTGCCCCAGCTGGGCCAACGCTGCCCCAGCTGGGCCACACGGATCTCGAAAACGAAAAGACTTAGCGAAAATCTGTTTACTGATATGGATAGGTGGTAGTTCGGCGATACTTTATTCAAAGATTCAGAGTTTGTCGACGCCCCAATCCAGAGAATGAAAGAATTATTTATTTGACTAAATAGTTCAGGAGCTAGGAGTCCCGAATGAACTCTATATCAGCTCAGCTGGGGCAACGTTGCCCCAGCTGGGCCACACAGCCCCCTTAAGCGCAAGCACGATGAACACTGCAACTTGTCCGACTAACTGCCATCTATCTATATCAGCCAACAGATTTTCGCTATGTTTTTTCATTTTCGAGATCTGTGTGGCCCGGTTGGGGTAACGTTACACCAGCTGAGCCACACAATATCTTTGAAACGCACAAACGACAAACTCTGAAACTTGCTGAGAAACTCTGACAAACTCTAGACATTATAGCGGTAGGTATACCATACCAACTCAAACAATCTATTTTTCAGTTTTTTTTTGTGGCCCAGCTGGGGTTAGGTTAGGTTAGTCTAATACCGTAGAGATAAGTCCTGGCGCGTGCGCCAGGCAACCCTCCAGGGGGCACAATCGGGGAATGGCTAACGCCGATCCCGATTGTGTCTCTACGGAGGTAGAAGTATCTAGACGGTTTTTAGCCGGTAGTGGGTCTTCTACCCGAGTCCTGCATATCCTCGGGGTGGTCTAGTCAGCTCAAGTCCCTTGTTGAATACCGTAAAAACTGTATTTTCCCTCTATTAAAAAAAAAAAGATTAGTCTAATATACAGGGTGTCCCAAAAAATAGTGTCAAGCGAAAGTCCAGAGTTAGAGCACCTCTTGGAGTACCCGAATCACCCCCATGTATGTTCCGCGATTATTCGTAGTTTTAGAGTAATAATTTTTTTTCTGACTTTTTGAAAATTTCGATCTAAAGAACTTAAAAATTTTTAATAAAAAAAAGTTGAACATATTTTAATGTTTTTCTTTATGCCACTGAATTATCTTTAGTGCTTCTTTTATGTCTAAAATAATCAGCTTCGTAACTTTAGTGAAAATTTAGAAAACAGTAGTGTAAAGTCAAAATTTGAATGTTAGTACTTAAAAATTCATCTTTAAATTAAAAATCTAAACAGGCGAATTCATGGTTTCTAAGTATGTGTAAAAACTTAATAGGGCTACTTTGGCTTAAATCGGCCATCAAAGACAGCAAGGTGAAAATTTCATAAAACTCGACTTCTGAATATTTTTTTTTAAATTCCAATTATTTATTAATAAACCAAAAATGATTGTAGAAAAGCTAAAAATTTATTATTTGAAGGTCAAAAATAACTGTTCCTGCTGCCATCTTTAATAACCTTTGAAGGTTTATTATAACTTAATAAATGAAACAAAACATTATTTTCAAAGTATTTATTATTCGATCGCTTAAAGAAAGTTTTCAAAATGACGACCTTCGTGCTCAATACATATTCTACATCGTCTAAAAAAGTTTTCTTTTAAATTTATAAATGCAATTCTGTTGTTTTTTATTGTTTCTTCCGCTTGTCTTAATTTTGTTCTTAACACTGTGACGTTTGTAATGTCCTTGGCGTATACTAATTCCTTGTAGTATCCCCAGACGAAAAAATCTATGGGGTTCAAGTCGGGGGACCGTGGCGGCCACGCAATGAGCCCTCCACGACCGATCCATCTGCCTGGAAATGTTTCAGACAAATGTTGTCTAACATTTCTAGCAAAATGGCATGGAGCGCCGTCGTTTTGAAAAATCATATTTCTCCGCGTTAATAGGTCTACATCTTCTAATAAGACGCCGAGATCACGTCGTAGAAATTGCAAGTAGGCCTCGCTGTTCAGTCGGTCCGGTAGTTCGAACGGACCAATCAGCTGTCCGTTTAGGATGCCTGACCACAAATTGATACTAAATTGTTCTTGGAAATTAGATTCCCTTGTGAGGTGTGGATTTTCAATACTCCACGAATGGTAGTTATGCGCATTAAACACCCCACATCGCTTAAAATGTGATTCATCAGTCCATAGAATATTTTTAAAGAAATTTTCGTTTTCAGCTTGTCTCCGTAACATTTCCTGACAAAATGCCACCCTTCTCGGGTAGTCTGCGGGCTTGAGCTGCTGAACTTTCTGGATGTGATATGGGTGAAAACGCTCTTGATGAAGTATTCGATGTGCTTGTGATTTCGGAATTCCGATTCGACGTTCTATTGTTCTTACACTAACTGATGGATCTCTCACCACTTCTTCGACCACTGATTGGACAGTATCTAGGTCACTCATTTCAGATGGGCGCCCCGATCTTCTACCTGGTAGGCGTCCTTCCATGTAAGAGTTATGTACTCTTAAAATCATGCGATGATCAGGCCAAGTTTCAGGCTGAGGTCCACCTCCATTTTGTACTTGCTGCCGGAACAACCTGGCTGCTTCAGAAGCATTTCCTCTTGCATATCCATAAAAGTAATGCATAAGAGCATATTCTTGCGATGAAAAAGACATCACAAAATGAAGAGCTTGAAAAGTCCGTTAAGAATGCCAAATTTGTCAAAATCCCGTATTCACACAAAACCAAATCGTAATCGCACTCAAGGTCCGTAAAGAAAGCAAAGTTCGTCAAATAATCACAAATGAGCGTATCGTACGTAAGGCGTAAACAAAAGCAAGCAAACGACTGGCGCCAGAACACAATAGGCGCTCGGACTACACCCCCCGCCTCATCCCCTTGTCACAAAGAATAGCATTCCTCAGTTACAGTTATCCATTTCGCCAATGAGAGTGAGAGAGATAGCAATAATGCGGTCTCTTTCATATCCTCTCACTCGGGCAATTTTTTAGCAGGTAAGTACTGCGTTACATCCAACACTACAACCGATGTGATCCGCGAGAAAAATATTTAAATATGGGTTTCATGTAGTTAATTTTTGCTAAATTGTAATTAATCTGAACCTTAGAAATTATAAAAAGACCAGATATTTTTTTTTATCATCTGATAGGAATTTGGTAAATTTTATGAAATTTTCACCTCGCTGTCTTTGATGGCCGATTTAAGCCAAAGTAGCCCTATTAAGTACTTCTTTTTTTAAATGATTATGAAAGCAGAGAGTCTAGAGAAGTTTTTACACATACTTAGAAACCATGAATTCGCCTGTTTAGATTTTTAATTTAAAGATGAATTTTTAAGTAATTATTTACTAACATTCAAATTTTGACTTTACACTACTGTTTTCTAAATTTCCACTAAAGTTACGAAGCTGATTATTTTAGACATAAAAGAAGCACTAAAGATGATTCAGTGGCAAAAAGAAAAACATTAAAATATGTTCTACTTTTTTTTATTTAAAATTTTTAAGTTCTTTGGATCAAAATTTTCAAAAAGTCAGAAACAAAATTATTACTCGAAAACTACGAATAATCGCGGAACATACATGGGGGTGATTCGGGTACTCCAAGAGGTGCTCTAACTCTGGACTTACGCTTGACACTATTTTTTGGGACACCCTGTATAAAAATCTCGTGTCACAGTGTTTGTTATCGAACTCTTCAATTTTTTTTGTGTAGGTATATTTGGGTAGATCTGAGAATAGGTCGTAGGCTATTCTGAGGTGGTCTTTACAAGTTGCAGTTAGCGCAAAAGTTCTGAACGCACCCTTGAGAATATTGAACAGGGCTCTCTTTAAACTGTCACTTACATTCATTATGGTTCTTGTTGCACTGTGTTTATAAAATATACTCTTCAATACCTATGGTCAAGTACCATTTGTTGCCTAAATAGAAAATACTTGTTATAGTCAATAGAAGTGCAGTCAAACAATGATTGGAATTGCTTGATTGCTGCCTATTTATTTCAGTAATTTTTTTTCAGAGTGCAATATGACACGTTTGACATCTTGACCGACGAGGAGGTGCGCCAAGGCTTAAAAGAATATTCAGACTGGCCAACATATCCACAGCTATATGTAAAAGGTGAACTAATTGGTGGACTAGATATTATCAAGGAACTTCAAGCAAATGGGGAATTAGATGCTACATTAAATGCAAATTAGTTCAATTAATGTAATGTAGGTAATTAACTCAATGTTCTCTGGGTTTTAATAATTTATACATTTTCATTTGTATGATCTGTCTTTCACTGACATCCGTCTGTATGCAAATTCTTACAGAATAAAAGTTGACCAAAAGCTGTTTTAGTAAATTTATTTTATAATTTTATTACAAAAATAAATGAATTGATACAAAGCAATAAGCTTTAATTTCTATGTTTAAAGGTACAAAAAGTAACATTGTTATTTATTGCAACAGAACTGTTGCCTTTGATTTTTTTCTATTGTTCAGAAGAGAAATTAACCAACTGCACAAACCCTTCAACCACCCTTGGCCCGACTCAACTAGTCCTATTATAGTTATTTGGAGCCATCTCGAGAGATGTGCGCAGAACTTGTTTTGCACTCTCTACTTCTTTCTTTAATGGGCCTAGGTAATGACTTTATTCGACCAGCGGCCTTACCGCCCAACTCATAGCGATGCGATCGCTATGAGTTGGGCGGTGGCCGCTGGTGGTAAGTGAAAGACTGAAAATGGAGTGGAGAAATGAAGATAGCTAGTGCATGAGAAAGAATGATCGAGTGAGCGTTGCCGCGACAAATGTTAGTCCAGAGGTGACACCCGTCGATCCGATGCCGGATGGACTGGAGCGCGTTCAGAGCCTTCGCGCGAAGTACAACTTTTCGCTCTAACCCCGTTCAATGCCTTCGAGCGTGATGCCCGGGTGAAACAACCGGCCCGTTCAAGACCTTAGTGTCAGAGCAAGTTACAACCGAACAACCATCGAATTTGATGGTTGTAAAACGCTCTGACGTTTATTACTGAAATACTCTTACGTGATTAGATAAAATGTCATCTTACAGAAAGAGAGAAATACAAACTCATGTGAAAAAGAGAGAAAAGATTTAATTGCTGTAATCCGTTCAACGTCTCTGGGAGAGTTAAAAAACAACCGGACAACTACACAGAGGCTCTGAACGCGCTCCTGCATCGACCCGTCGGCCAGGACGACCCGTAGAAACGATTGTTCCGCTGGCCGCCTGTATAGGGGGGCGGCAATCTGTATTCTTTCTTCGTCACCCATTGCACGGATATAAGTTCCTTTAACAGTGACCACATTAAGTCAGGAAAAATCAGAAAAGTCAGAGAAAAAATAAGATTTTACGCTGTTTGTGTTTGGAATGATCTACACTATAGGGGGTTGCCATCAACCACGCTGGCCCAGTGCGGATTGGTCGACTTCATGCACCTCATGAATTTCTTCGCGGATGTATGCAGGTAAGATAAAAAAACCTACCACGATCGTCTTTAAGGCCCCTATAGCCGCCAATGGCCTTGAGCGTACGGGCGTGGCCTAGTGTTCGCGCCGCGCCACCCGCCGTTACCTCGCATCTAAATATCAATAGTAGGGTGTACGTCGGTGTTACATTTTTTGGGACTATGCAATAGTTACGTGGGGCGCAGTAAGGTGAAAACAATTGACAGTCAAATGAATCAAATTGTACTTCAGCTAAAGCGTTAAATTTTCAAATGTAGTAATAACTTTTTAAATCTATACTTACTAATATTATAAAACTGAAGACTTTGTTTGTTTAGTTGAACGCGCTAATCTCAAGAACTACTGATTCAAATTGAATTTTTTTTGTGTTGGATAGCCCTTTTATCATGTGCGTGTGGTGTGAGAGCTCTTTTTTTAAAAGTTATAATATTTTTACGAAATCAAGGAAGAATTTAGGAAATAATTGTGAAAACAACATGGTGAAGATAAAAAAATTGTGAAATCAATAGGGAGAAAGTTCTGGTCGATTAACTGGAACACTCACTCTGCCAACCAGAGAAAATACGTAACTCCGGTCTCAAAATATATTAGATATAAATGTTCAACATTTTTATGTGGAATAATTGTGTTGAATTTGTGAAACCTATTCACAAATATTCAAAAGATTTTAACGGTTTATTAGGATTTGGCAAAGGTTTATTTGGAACACTCAATTCTCTTATGGTGCAGACGGAGTGTTCCAAAACTTACTAACTTTGGCTAAATAAATCGTTAATATTCTTACTCTGTTTTACGAGTGTAACGCAGAGTCAATTTGTGAAACAAAAACCTTGACGTAAAACATAATAGTTAGAGATAAAATTAAAAATATACTTTCTTTACAACATCCCGTGCGAGAGCTCCGTATTTTAGATATTATTTACATAACCCGAACTTAAATACAAACGGAGGCCACATCAGAAATTGTGAAAATGTTGTCACTAAAATTTTGACTCATTTTTTATTTCAGAGCTTGTTTATTTTTAACAATAATCAACTTTATTACATTTCTAAGCGAGAAATGCATAGGGTGACCATTTTTTTGTCGGACACATTTTTTTAAATGCTTGGAAAAAAAGGTAGAGGAGGCGTTACGCCAAGAAGCTTCAGAAAGTTCAAAGGACAGGGACAGTTTCAGTGACGGAGGCAGCAATGAGAAACAATGACAATGATGAGGAAGACTTTTTTAATTCTGTTACTCAGTGTAAAAAAACCTAAGAGCCTCAAATCATTAAATGATGCGGCATTCCTCGAGGAACAGATATTTATAAATCTGTTTACTTATATTAAATATAATACTGCTATACCCTCGAGCGCTGCAGTTGAACGTCTTTTTTCCACCGGCAAAGATATTTTAACACCGAAACGAGCCTCACTCTCAGACGAGAACTTCAACATACTAATGTTCATGAAGGGGAATACCCACATTGTGCCAGATGATTAAATTACACACTTTTATTTTTTATATATTTACACACTGTCTTTTTTTGAACCTAACTTATTAACTTCCAGAACCCAAAACAACAGTTTTTGTAAGCAGATCACAACCACAACGATATAAAAAATGCAATTTTCACAGTGTCATGTCATATGGGCTACTACTGTGGGGATCAGCCGCTCGTATAGAAAGTATTTTTTTACTTCAAAAAAGAGCCGTGCGGACTATTTATAATTTACGAACAAGGGATTCTCTACGTGATTTATTTAAAGAAATTAATGTATTGACTTTAGCAGGACAGTATATTTATGAAAATTTGATTTATGTTTGTAAAAATTATAACCCATTTGATACCAATTTTAAGTTTCATAACTTAAATACAAGAAATAAAAATAAACTTGCCGTTTCAACGTACAAGCTCAAAAAAAACTAGAGGCTCATTTATGGGGAAATGTATATTTTTTTTACAACAAAGTTCCACAGATAGTGTTACTAATTTACCTTTTCATAAGTTTAAAGCGCATGTAAAAAAGACTAATGAGTAAAGGATATTATAAAGTCAATGATTATCTGAATGATGTCAATGCTTGGTATTAATTGTAGACTTAATTTATGGATATAAATGTATAATGTACACTGACACATCTAATCTTGTAATGGAAGTTGAACTCAATCTTTTACTTTGAATTCAGCTTCCAATTGACGACTATGTAACGATACAGGGAGAAAAAAAAGCGGGTGCTGGTTCTTTCTAGTACAATGTCTCCCGCCGTAGACTTGTGAACCAATGGCGTAGCTTCTTTGACGTTCAAAAGTGATTGTAAAATCCCAATTGAATAAAGAATATTGAATTTGAATCTGTTTTCCCGGATCAGTATAATCTGAACATAGGTAAATAAAAAAAACATCTTTTAGGCGAGCATGTACCACCTTAGGCATAAATAATATAAAAAAATTAAAAAGTACAAACAACAATATTTTATTTGATGTATGCATGGTCACCCTAAACAAATTTCTCACATAGAAATGTAATAATGTTGATTATTGTTTAAATTAAACAATCTCAGAAATAAAAAACGTGTCAAAACTTTAGTGACAACATTTTCACAATTTCTGATGTGGCCTCCTTTTGTATTTAAGTTCAGGTTATGTAAATAAAATCTAAAATACGGAGCTCTCGCACGGGATGTTGAAAAGAAAGTTTTTTTTTCATTTATTCTCTAACTATTATGTTTTACGTTAAGGTTTTTGTTTCACAAATTGACTCTGCGTTATACTCGTACAACACAGTAAGAATATTAACGATTTATTTAGCCAAAGTTGATAAGTTTAGGAACACTCCGTCTGCACCATAAGAGAACTGAGTGTTCCAAATAAACCTTTGCCAAATCCTTATAAACCGTTAAAATCTTTTGAATATTTGTGAATAGGTTTCACAAATTCAACACAATTATTCCACATAAAAATGTTGAACATTTATATCTAATATATTTTGAGACCGGAGTTACATATTTTCTCTGGTTGGCAAAGTGAGTGTTCCAGTTAATCGACCAGAACTTTCTCCCTATTGATTTCACAATTTTTTTATCTTCACCATGTTGTTTTCACAATTATTTCCTAAATTCTTCCTTGATTTCGTAAAAATATTATAACTTTTAAAAAAAGAGCTCTCACACCACACGCACATCTTTTATCGAGGAAGGCATCAATAACATCGCGCTATGACTAATAGGAGCTGAGCATCAATATTTTGTCTGTAAAAACGGAACGGTTGTAAAAACGGAAAAAATATATGGCGAAACGTAGTTCGCGGGCACAGTGACCGTCTATTGTTTATGTAAGTGACCAATTTCGGAAACTTAGCGTGACCTATGTAGGTACAAGTTTATCTTGTCTTTTTTTTATAGTTATGAAAAAAGTAACTTCATTCAAGTTGTTCAGTCAGTCAGTTTGAATATAAAAATGGTCATGCTGATGAATCGAACCCAGCTTAGCCAAGCGGGCAGTCAAATGTATATTTTAGCAAGGTGATCATTGACATACAAAGAGACAGATAGACAAATGTCATTAGTGTTATGACAAAATCGTGAGCTTGAAATATATTATACATCGTGTTTGGTCAATACCCTATCAACCCGAAACCTACCTATATTAACGTGGTCATGTAAAGATTTGGCATCATTGAAAATTCGAAATTGTATAGGTAGACCCAACTATTTGTATGCGGAATTTCAAAATTAATTTTACAATTTCGATTTTTCAATGCCGCCATAATTTTTTTATGACTATGTTAACACGGGTAGGTTTTGGCTCAACTCACGATTTTCTCATAAAAGTTATGAAAATGTCTGTCTTTTTGTATGTTCATGAAAGAAAAACTCAAGAATAAAAAAATACTTTATTCATTAAATTTTCCACAAATATTAAAATTCCGAAAAACCTTTCACGTAAAGGACTAACAAATTCCGTATTGTAACTTTTTGTCGCTTCGTTTTCTACCCTTCGCTTTTTAGGGTTCCGTAGCCAAATGGCAAAAAACGGAACCCTTATGGATTCGTCATGTCTGTCTGTCTGCCCGTCCGTATATCACAGCCACTTTTTTCCAAAACTATAAGAACTATACTGTTGAAACTTGGTAAGTAGATGTATGATGATTTTCATACAAAAATAGAAAAACAAACAATAAATTTTGGGGGTTCCCCATACTTAGAACTGAAACTCAATTTTTTTTCTAAAATAAGAGAATGATAAAACTACAAAAAAATATGTGATGTATGTACATTACCATACAAACTTCCACCGAAAATTGGTTTGAACGCGATCTAGTAAGTAGTTTTTTAATACGTCAAAAATTGTGAACCGCAATTTATCTTTCATTCAATCAACTCAAATATAAAAAAATAATAATTTCATAAACATGAACCTTATGCATAAGCCGTGAACCATTATTTTCTAATAATAAAAATCCCATCATTTAGGTACCTAATTATAATGTTTACTTATCAATAAGTTAATTAAAAAAAAAATATTAAAACATCGATCAAAGTTACAACGAACTACAAGAACTTTTATATTATGTTACTTGCTGCTACGGAACCCTTCATGGGCGAGTCCGATTTATTCAGTGGCTTTATTGCTCATTTCCTGATTTTTTTTCAATAGGTGTATTTTCGTCTTGATTATGCCTTCTCTTCAATGCAACTTTTTTTTATTGCGATAACTTAGCAAACAAGCAAACTGCCCACCTGTTGGTAAGTGGTAACAGTCACCTATTTATAATACATACGGCTTCTGTGAGATTCGCAGCAAAACTGCAACCCCCGCAAGAACCGCAGTGTACGTTGCCAACTTGTGACATCAAATGTAAAGTTACTATTGTTTTTTATAGCTTACTAGCCTCTGCCCACGACTTCGTCTGCGTGGATTTCAGAATTGGGTCTAAAGCTTTGCTCGTTAACAATTTCTAATCTTCGCACGGGAACTATTTGCGAGATCATTAAGGACATGTCCTTTTCCATAGCATAGGTGACATGCATACCAAATTTCAAAGCTATCTACCCGCGGCTTAGCTCGTAAACAATTTTCAATTTTCCCTCGGGAACTACTTAAGAAATCGGGATAAAAGGCAGCCTATGTTCTTTTCCATGTCAAAGGCTACATGCATGCCAAATTTCATGCAAATCCGTTCAGCCGTTTTTGCGTGATTGAGTAACAAACATCCAAACATCTAAACATCCAAACATCCACACTTTCACATTTATAATATTAGTAGGATTCTATTATATTCAGGATCTCTAATTCGCATACTTCTAGACTGCCTTAGACTAAATTGTTCTTATAATCACAAAAAGCGTCATTTCGCACACAAGAAGTAAATTACACGTCTTGCACTAAAGAAGCGCGTATCGTATTCACTATCGCATGTGAGAAGTGTAAGCACCCTAGCAATCGATTTTACGATTTCGCGTAACATGTGGATGGCGGCAACGCAGCGCGCGGCCTTCCTCCTTGAATGTCAGCGCTACACTGATTCTCGTCGCCCGTTCACGCCGGTTTGCTGTGCAAGTGGTAAAAAATTATTTTTGTAAAAACTAATAAATATTTTAAAATAAAAAATGTACAGTTTCAAGAGTAATTAATTTACATTTAGATCTATCAACAACCATAAACATATCACTTGTAGTTTAGGAGCAGTTCGGAAATTAAATTTGAAAACAGACTCATTTCAAAAATTTTTTTTGCATACTATTTAATATACTTCAAACTTTTCAAATGTACAGTTTATAGGGCACATATCAAAGCGTAAAATATATTTTTTGTAGAACTTTTTACCGGCTAGTTTAAGAGTAGTAAGCCTCCAAAAACCACCATTTCAGGTCTCTAGTTGCCTTAATTTGGCAGCCATTGCGCCCTGAACACAAGACTGCGCCGACTTCCTTTTAGTGCAAGGCCGCGCCGACCCCCGGCAGCGCCTGTGTGCAAAGCCTATGAAGAGCCTATTTTTTGTCGTCGTGGAGGATCTTCTTCCCGCGCTCGCTTCGTCATCTGGCGCCCCTAGCGTCTTGGCGCCTGTTTGCGCCGCACACTTCGCACACAGGGGCGGCGCGGCCCTGTTTTAGTAATGGATGGACTGCGACCGTCCGACCGACCTCACTCGCACACTCGTTTATAGCCCAGACGACAAAACTATTGTAACTACACACTCGCTTTCCGCTACTCGCCAACTCGTTTCTAATATTCTAGCTAATCGCTTCTCGTTTATCGTCGGCGGTGGGACAACTGCCTAATCCCGACCAAAATTGTCTTAAGAGTAGGCTCGAACCCCTCGGTGGGGACATAATAAAACAAATACTTTAAAAAATAGATTTATTCATTCGTGGTGAATAATTATAATCTGTAAAAACTTACAGTAAGTTTATTTACAATAAGTTTTATTACAAACAATACCATGTTTGTCCCAAAGAAACAGATAAATCATTTTAAGTAAGTAATATTAATTTATACATAATTCGTTGTTTCTCATCTTAGTTTTAACAACCGTAGAAATACCTACCTAAGACTATAATAGTAGGTAGACTTATTCCAGTAGTCTTTTTACTCATGTAGCAAGCAACATCTCCCGTACCTATCACTCGTAGATATACAGAACCAACCAACAGAACTCAATTTATTTCTTGACGATATCACCAATACCGTCAATTACTAGAACACTCGACTACGCTGTTGACTGATTAACTGTTAATTTTTCTACGAATTATGAAACCATCTGGGGGTTTAGTCATCCTGAATATTTCGAAATACCCCAAATAGTCAGTAAATGGGCATAGTAGAATTAATACGAGCGAATTTCGAGAGTTCCCATTTATTCTATGGAACAGTGACGTCATTAGGACAAAATATAATTTATTTTGCTCCAATCTATATATACTAGCTGTCCCCGTGAACTACGTTTCGCAATAATAATTGTAAAAAATATCTGGAGAAGACCATCCTTATCACCTAGCTAGGGTATAAAAAATAGTCTACGACCTATTCTCAGATCTACCCAAATATACCTACACAAAAAAATGAAGAGTTCGATAACAAACACTGTGACACGAGATTTTTATATATTAGACAAGGTGTGGCTGACCCCAGCTGGGCCACAAAAAAAACTCAAGAAAAATAGATTATTTGCGTAGGTATACCGCTATAATGTCTAAGTTTGTCGGCAAATTTCAGAGTTTGTCGTTTGCGCGTTTCAGAGATATTGTATGGCTCAGCTGGTGTAACGTTACCCCAGCCGGGCCACACAGATCTCGAAAACGAAAAAACAGCGAAAATCTGTTTGCTGATATACTAGATAGATGGCAGTTTGTCGGACAAGTTGCAGTCCTCATCGTGCTTGCGCTTAAGGGGGCTGTGTAACCCAGCTAGGGCAACGAGGCCCCATCTGAGCCACACGGATCTCGAAAACGGAACAACATTATGAAAATCTGTTTACTGATATAGAGTGCATCGGGACTTCTAGCTCTTGAACTATTTACCCAAATAAAACATTCTTTCATTCTCTGAATTGGGGCGTCGACAAACTCTGAATCTTTGAATAAAGTATCGACGAACTACCACCTATCCATCATCAGTAAACAGATTTTCGCTGTCTTTTCGTTTTCAAGATCCGTGTGGCTTACACATATCTCTGAAGCGCGCAAGCGACAAACTGAAATTAGTCGACAAACTACTGCTTTACTATTCGAGGAAAGATTTTCGCTGCGTTGCAGCAACTTTGCTGCAGGTGAGCTCTGAAACGGTAGATCGACAAACTCTAAAACTTCCCTGCGAGCATGGAGCTCTTGATAAACGAAATTTGACAGTAAAGATCGACATACTACTATTCCCATTTCAGCAAATCGAGTACCTACTCAGCAAGTGACGGGGTGAAATCTTCTTAACTAAGTTCGATGCCAAACTTTATTTAGCTACTATGTGTACCTTTTATAAGTATTATCACTTCTTTTATAACAATCATATTTTCTTTTTTAGTTTGTTGATGATAATTAATGTCCTTCTAACTGATATTCGATCACGGCGACCAATCTCAACATAGTCTAGCCATCTGCGCAGGAGATATTATAGTGCACAAGTGACTGCACAAACGCAAGTACACTCTCTGTTCCTTCACTCGCAATCTGATGGGACGGTTAGCCAACGCGACCGGGGCAAAATCAGCCGCAGGACCCACTGTTTAAGGTAACTTCCAAAGCATGAAGGAGTTTGAGATGCTTCATATTTTGGTCACGCATCATAGAACTGACCACAGCAAATGTTGCTTAACCTTAGCAATCGTTTGCTCAACGCACGTGCCAATGAGCCACCAAGCTCCTCAAACTGTATCATTAACAAACTAAAAAAGAGAATATGATTGTTATATCATTGATACATAACAAAAATAAACAGATTTTTAATCCTTTAACAGTCCATCTGAACCATAATATTTTACATACACTTTATCAAGAATAAATAACAACCTATTTTCTCTTTGCTGCAATATCAATGTCAACTTATAAGGAATATCAAAAATAAGAAAAAGGCCATCCCCCTTTTTTTCTCCTTTAGAAAGGTTCCAGGAACCGATTCGAGCCCAAGAGTTTTGAGCTGTTAGTATAGAATGTGCAGCGGATGGTGTCACATATGTCTTAGGTATAAACAAAGCTGCCTTGACCATTCCAAAAAGATCTTTTTGTAACTTTATTCCCAATTTAGGGGCACCATCATCAGGAACATACTCTTCTATTGTATTTTTAAGCCACTGATAAGAGTTTTCGTTCGCACACCATATTTTCAGTGCACCTTTAGATATGAAAGGTCTGCCATTAAACACTGGTGCTGGATCCAAACCATTCAATATATCTGCTATTAATCGTTTTTCGAGAATCTGCACCACCTCTTGTGCTTGAGGTCGACTTAATGGTGTGTGCATATCTGTTGTGATTGCAACAGGAATTGCATTCAAATCAATTGGATTTTTATGATTGGCTTGATATTTATTTTTGGTAGTTCTAAAAGATTCCATATGAACGTTTAATTCGTGAGGGTCTGAGCTTGTACTACAGTATCCATCATATTTTGTAAATCTTTGCTGCTTTTTATTTAAAGTTGGAACATCACTTATACATTGTGATGCCTTGAATGAACGTAAATTGTTGTAATCACATTTTTGCTGAGCATATTTTTTAGCTTGATTATTAAGGAGTTTATCTTCTAATTGACATGAATTTATTTCAAATGCATCCATTTTCCAATTTTCAAATGTTAATTCTAATCTCTTTTACCTGAAAATAACATTGTGGTGGATATGTATAGGTAAGTGGTATAGGAGTATATTACACATTCACTAAAATAACATCCAAACAAAATATACATTTAAAGATTGATGTCCAAAATGTCTTCATTAAAGGTATTTGCCAGTTTACCATCTGCTGTAATAAACTTTACATACACACATCCCATTACAAAGTGGAGACGACATTTGGCAGCAACTATATTATGAATTAAAACATACGACACATCAAAAAAAAGTATGATTGAATCGTCACGTTTAAGTTCACTTATCAGTTTCCAATTATGTAATAAAGCCCAAGGATTTTGAGCCTTTAAAATATCTATTATAATATTAGCATTCAATTCAATATCTGCATTTATTTTCTTGAATAATATTGATATTCTTATTTGTTTTTGGAGATCAGACTGTTGGCGTATTGTCAATTTGTGTTCTGTAGAGTCATTAATTTTTTTAATCGCTTGACAAAGCCAATTAAGAGTTGATTTACAATTGCACCATAAGTTGAGAGCATTATTAGCTATCAAAACACTTCTTGTGAAAACTGGAGTAGGCTTACATTTATTTATGATATCCACTATCAACATTTCTTTAAGTGTATTTAAGATATTCTTAAACATTTGTTCATCAAATGGAATAGTTAAGTCTACATAAATAATGGCTACACTCAAGACATTACAAGTCTTAATAGCATTTTCAATTTCCTTGACATTTTTATTGCATGTTTGTTTCTCAAAATATTCTATTTGGATAGTCTCTAATAGAAAATTTACGCCACCCCATATTTTAATTTTATCTATTTGGTTTTGTGGGACACCAAATACGAAAGCGAGGTCATTTTCTATTCTTTCATATCCTATAATAATCCAACATTCAGTATCGACCCAAGTATTTTGTATCTTTAAAATTAGTTGTATAGTTTCTATTGATAATTCGTTATCTAATATGCAAAAAGGAATATTAAAAGAAACCAACTGAATGTTATGCTCAAGGTCACTAGATAGTGTTCTAACAGATAGTTTAAGTTTTGATTCTGTTTTGTTATGCTCAGACACGACACAAAAAATCCAATCTAGAGTTTGTTTATTTTCGCACCATATGTTTATAACACCGTTAATGTAATTCGGAGGATACTTAAAAGTTATGGAGTGCAATGAATCTCGCAATATATCGTCTGCCAGCTTGTTTTTAAGCATTTCTTGAATTTCTACTGCTTCAATTTTACTGAGGGATGATTCAGTGTCAATGTGAGATATTGCTACGAATAAATCATTGTTTTCAGTAATCGGATGGCTGTTTTTCATTATATTTCCATGATGTTCACGACTCATTTCAGTTATATGTACGAGTCTTTATTCAAATGTAAAAGAGGGATAATATATGCTCACTTTAGCTTTACCTAACAGTAAAAAGAGAATTATACTGATTAATTAGTACTTAGTTATTAATATCATTACCTATATTAATGGTAGGTACGAAACAGACTTGTCTGCTAATCTACTTGTCCTACAATACAGACTTAAAAAGAACATTATCTATATACATACCTAACTTTAATAGCTTTTTGTCACTTAATATTACAATTTTCTATTATAGAAGGGTCAATCTACATTTATTTTAGGATTGTACCCGTAATATAATTTGTGATTGTACCTTGTAATACACTATTTGAGTAAAATTGTAATTGATATTTTTTTTGTAGGTAGGTACCTGTACCTGTACCTGTCTCTCTTTAGAATGACAATGAGCAGAGCACTCACAATATCACCAGTCTTTTCAACTGCCAGAGTATGTACGGTACGGTTTCCTAGTTCTAATCACAGACTTCTTACTACGTATGTTCTATACTAATACTCTGCTATACTAATACTCTAAGCACGCTTTTACTTTTATTTAGGCGCGTTCCGAGGGTCAGAGTAATGCAACCGAGAGTGTTTTTTACACTCGCTCCGAGGTTCAGAACGGGTCGGTTGCTATCTTTTTTTTTAGTTTGTATCTTGCCGATCAAGATCAAGCAAAGGGCAAAATATTACTAATCCTTACTATGAAATTAGCAGTTGATATCTATTTTTCTGCTTAAAAATAATTACAACACATAAAATCACTATATTTCCCTTGTATTAGGCTTAAAAGAGTTCAAAGTAGTGTTATTTAATAAAATAATAAATAATTCGCGTATTTTTGACCTCGACATTGACATATTTGACATCGACTTTGACATAAAATCTGTCAGAGTGTTTTTCACCCTACGCTCGAGTTGGTTGTTTGGTTGCATCACTCGAAGCTTCTGAACGGGCACAGAGTGTACTAACCGCCTGTCAGAGCGTTTTTTACCCCGAGGCTCTGAACGGGTCGGTTGCTGTCAGAGTGCACTCGGAGTGCACTCGAGCGTAGGTTCTGAACGCAGTTCTGATGCAACCGAGAGCGTTTACCAAACCAAATCTTTTATCTCCCTCTTTCACATGATTTTTTTATTTCTCTCTCCTTCTAGTAGATGACATTATAGAATATGGCAGCCAATATCATCCAATCACGTAAGAGTATTCCAGTATAACCGCCTGATAGAGCGTTTTTTACCCCGAGGCTCTGAACGGGTCGGTTGCTATGAGGATCAGTACAACTATTACAAACTTGTTCAAATTAGTATTCATATTATTCTCTATGACAAACTAATGGTATATGTTTTTGAATTATCGAAATCGGCCCATTAGTCACCGAGATATTGAGCCTTAAACCTAGACCCGTGCGGGCGGTTAAAGCAGTGTGCCGAGAATACGCGTGACGTCACAGGCTCCATGCCGTGCGTGCTCCTTGTACGCTCACGCCTCAGTCCGCCAGGCAACGGTGTGAGTTAAGATGTTTCATTTGTGTATTAAGGTGTAATGTGTTCAAATATATGACATTGTGATATTGTATATCGAACTAGTTCTAATCATGCCTATAAATTACTTAAATCTTTTTGTTTTGTGATTGAATTACTGTTAAGAGGCAAATCACAAAATCGCGGCGCGCGGAACTAAACAAACAAACTTTTCGGCATCGCCGACGAAACAATATAAATTCTAGTTTTATTTCATTCATAAGAAATATATCGCTTTATAAACATATAAATAACACAACAGTTTAAGCAAGGGTTAAAAAATATTTTGGTATAAAAATTACGTTTTCATCCCCCCATCTCGGAAAGAGTATTTTTGCTATTCGATATCTGACCGCCAAAGCCGTTTTTATCCGCTTGAGGTTAAAGTAAATTTTAATTAAGAACATCGCGTGCAACTAGGTATGTGATTTCAAAACATCATTAAACCTATTTACTTCCATCTCCATGGTGCCGAATTTATCATACAACATTTTTTAAATTTGTTAAAAACTCAGACTCTGAACCTCCTTGGTGTACTTTGGTTTTTGATTTGCTTTGCGCGTGCCATTTTGTTTTGACGTCGTATTATTATATAAATAAGAAACTTGAAAATAAGTAAAAAAACGTATTATTTGTTATACATAATATACATTATTTTCTGTAATATATCATAATGTTGTAGTAAATATGTACCTAAACTGAAATAAAAGTAAGTGTCTTGTGATTGTAAATGTTTTTTGCATTTAGTCATTTCCTCGCTGAGGGCGGATGAAAAGTTAGGTGTTGCACTCGAGTGCAAAGATTTTTCACCTTGTACTCTTTTGATTCCCTCACTAACGCTCAGGATTCAAAATTTTTAGAATTTTAGAATCCTTCGCTTGCTCGGGTCATCAAAGTTGAGCACGCGGTTAAAAAGCAACTTTGCACTCATGTAAAACAAATAACTATTAAGCAATGGATAACTTCGCACATAATCTTACTTGTTTCGACGGCTTTTCGTTAGAAAAGTTAATTAGATTAAGAAGTTCTTTCTTTTCTTAGGAGCCATTAAACGAAATATATTTAATTTTTGTTGATGTGAAGGATATTGTGTCACGTAAAATTAATATTTTGATAGTTAATATTAAAGAGAATCTATAAAGATTCCCAAATCAGGTCCGCGTGAGTTTTTGCCTTAAACGTGCTTCTGGTAAATAACTATGACTAAGTTATAAGCCGCTTTATTGTTACTGTAGATAACAATATTATCAAGTAACTACTTTTTTCCCCTCTTACACGTGATTTTTTATTTCTCTCTCCTTCTAGTAGATGACATTATAGAATATGGCCGCCAATATCATCCAATCACGTAAGAGTATTTCAGTATAACCGTCTGTCAGAGCGTTTTTTACCCCGAGGCTCTGAACGAGTCGGTTGCTGTCAGAGTGCACTCGGAGTGCACTCGAGCGTAGGCTCTGAACGCGCTCCAAGAACATTTTTGTGTCTACTCTTTAAGTCATTGACTCTAAATAAATAATAAATAAACCACCATTTATTTCCGTTTCCGCTGTTTCTTTTTAAGAAGCTTATGACTTGGTTGCTGTGACTTTTGAGCCATTTCTTGTCTATTCGGACTCAGGTCCCTATCTATTATGCTTCTTTTTTATTTTGTGGCAAATGGTCGTTAAAGAGGCTAACGACCCATTCAAAAAGAAGAAGTTAAGTAGAGTTTTTGGAAGTCCTTAGTATTTTTCCATGTAAACACATTTAATCGACAGACTATACAGGGAATAACTGAACACCCCAATAATATTTACGGGGCATATAAGTAAGATACTAAATGGTCCTATTGTCTAAGAAAAAATATATTGCGATCGCTTACAATTTGACAGTCTCCGTCCATCCATCACTCCTTTATAAAAGAATGTCGGCGCAGAGTCTTATGTTCGCGGTGCAATGGTTGTCGAATTGAAGGCGATCGTAATAGATTTTTTCTTAGGCAATAACCCACCTGGAACCCCAATACTTTCAGAGTTATTTGATTTTAAACAAAGCAAAAACTTTCAAGTGACAACCATAATCAGGATCGCGATATTTATTGATCGTGTAGTCTATGATATTGATGGATCGCGATACGGATCACAGAATTTCTAGATATTTTGAAATCCAACTCCTTGATATGATTGTTGATATGTATCGGGATATTTATTGATCGTTGCTTTAAAGAGGCCACCTTTGACAGTTCATCAAAGCTATTCACGGTAGCCTTGTAATTAGGGTTGCCACCTTTTTTTGTCCATATAAAGTACATTGGCTTTCAAAAGCTTGAAAAAAAAGTACATTGTGGGAACATAAAGTACTTTTTATTCCACTTTATTATCATGATTTAAATATATGTTTCGTTACTTCTAGCAACTTTATTGCACTTTATGTTTACAAACGAATTTTTTTAAGCACCTTGACATGACAATGTTGACATTTGCGGCTAAATTGCGTCAGGAATGAGCTTTTGTTTTTTTTTGGCTTTGGTTTACAAGAAGGTAAAAGATGCACCGAAAACGGGAAACTCCTGTCCTCATCCATAAAATCTTTCAGTTCTAGATATGAAAGAGAAACTGTTAGTTTGGGCTAATTATATACAGGAATTATTTCACGATTCAAGACCAGAAAAGTTTGAAGTTGGTGTGGGAAACTTATAACTCATAGAAGAAGACTATTTAGAACTACTCATAAACCTCTTTAATTAAATATATGCGACCAGTATTATACCAAAACAACGGCTTTTCAACTTTTATCACCATCCCGAATAAAGTGGATCTAAAACTTGTAGTGATTACCGAACAATAAGCTTGATGAGTCATGTCTTAAAGATCTTCCTTAAAATAGTACATGGTAGAATATACGGAATATGTGAAGATCTTGGCGACACACAGTTTGGCTTTAGAAATAGATTCTTGCTTCTGGCTAGAGAAATAGATTGCATTAGGGACGCCCTCTTTTGTACTCGCGTGACATGAAGCGATATGACCAGATATGACCATGCTCAGGAGATAAAAGTCCGCATTGAGGTGGCTCGTTGAGCCTTTTTCAGAATGAACTGATCGAGATCTGAGCCTTGACTTAAGACTACGCCTAGTCCGCTATTTCTTCTGTATAATACGGTGTAGAATCATGGACTCTCACACAAAATATGATAAAAAGGTTGGAAGCGTTTGAGGTGTGCATATACCGCCGTATCTTGAAAATCTCATGGCGTGACGGAATCACCACCGTGTAGGTACTAAGTAGGCTCAAGAAGAAGATGGAGTTTATGAATACCATCAAGCGAATGAGAAATGATAAATACAAACTACTCCAATTCATCATTCAGGGGAAAGTTGCATCATTCAGGGGAAAGTTGTGGTTGAAGAACCTGCGGGAATGGTTTTTATGCAGTACTACCTCATTATTCAGAGCAGCAGCTTATAAAATTAAAATTGCCCTGATGTTGTCTAACCTCCAATAGACGAGAAACTATAAGAAGAATGAGCTTTTGGCGACCTCTACATAATCTGTCGTTCCGTATTAGGGTCAGGCCGTAGATTTTGCCACAAATGACGCAAAGGTGACGCGAAATTTTCTACGAGTCTGTCGCACAAAGCGGCGCAAAATGATAGCGCAAAATTAATAAGGAGCACATACACTGATGTAATTTTATATAGTACATACTGATGTATATACTGATGTAATACAAAAACATTGAATATTTTGAACGGGTTAGTTGCGTTATTCCCCAGTTGCATTTTCACCCGAAAAAATAATTTTAAACCCTAATGGCAACTAAAAGGGATTTCGTGTAAAACTGCAACTGGTCGATTTTGGGTAAAACTGCAACTGGGGAATAACGCAACTAACTCTTTCGTTCAATAGCATAAACTCTTTTCAAACATGTAGGTAGGCAAGAAAAACTAAAAAAAACACGATGGTATGGTAAATATGTTTAATAAATAATCATCATAACAATAATAATCATAATAGCATCTATACTTAATTAGATTAAATAACAGATGAGGATAGAAACTCCTTCTCGTATCCTAGACCGAAACGTTTTTTTTATATTTTAATTGAACAAATCGTAAAAAAGAAATTCAGAGCAAACATAAAAAAGGAGCATAAAAAACACTTGCAGATGCAGTGTGCATGCACCATTATTCAATAACGCAAAATAAGTGGCGCAATTTCTACGCCACCGATATCGCAAAGTGACATAAAGTCAGTTTTGCGAAACCGAGGCGCAAATAAAATCGATTTTAACTCTTAAACTACACTATTTTACAAAGCTAATTTAATATAGAAAGATCACACACATCTTATTAAACCATGCACAACAAAAAATATTAGTTGTAATCAAAAACTTACCTTGAAATCTCAAAAAATGCACTCCACAAAATTGTCGTCACTTTTCACTTTGATCGGAGTAGACACCAAACTGACAAAAAATATGGCCACCAACGCTGTATTGACCATAGAGTACGTTACTTTGGTGTTGCCAGCACTTAAACACAAATCTTACTTCTTATTTTGAATTACAAAATGACTGATAATAATTGCGCAATACAAGTAGCGCAAAGATATTGTTTTTCTAAATTATTTTTTTATTGCCGAATATTTATCTTCTTTCTTAGGAAACACGCAAAGATATTAAAGGCATGTCTAACTTGTTGTTATTTTATAACGTCAAAGCAAACAGATAATTAATGTGTTGGTAAATAATAATTTTATCGATGTATATGTTGTGCATCTACCAATGCGGATTCGCGGTTTTTATACAAAAATCGTCACTGTCGGGAGGAAAATGACAAATAGTTTTCCCAATTTATAAACTTAATCGAATATCTTTATTTGCCTTGGGTTTCCATTTCGTAGTAAATGTAATGATAAGATTAAGAAATTTTTAAGAGCACTATATTTAAAATAAAATGAGGCGGAGACTTCTGTAACATTGGATGTGGCAAAATCTACGGCCTGACCCATTACGCGAATATTCTTACAATAAACTATTTTTTTTATATTTAATGTTTAATGAATCCCAGAGAAATCAAATCGCGGAAAATAAAGTATTTTCGCGTACTTTATCTTTGGCATAAAGTATAGAGTACATTTACCCAAAATAACGTACCTACAATACTTAACGTACAATACTACTTATAATAAAGTACGGGTGGCAACCCTACTTGTAATGGCGATGACACAATATTATTTATTTTACGAATGATAAAATCGCACTTGTTTAATTGCTACATACCGGGTGTAAGTGAACATGCAACCCAAACTGAGTCAGATGATAGTACTAGTGATACTTAACACTACTACATAGAAAAAAACTTTAAAAAAATAGATTTTTTGTCAATTTTTTCGCATTTTTCTAACAGCATTGTGTAAACAAAGATCATAAAACGATATTTAAAGGTTCAAAACAAAAGAACGATTTTTTAAGAAACGCGCAATGTAAGTTAAACCGTAGAAAAAGACTCGTCAAGCCACGCTCAAAGGCACGCTACACTACAACAGCATACGTAGTATCTCTATATAGTTTGTGACAACAGCTGAGCCGAGCCTACGCGGCCGCCCGCCCGACGCCGAGGTCATGAACTCACGCGAGCCCACAGCTGATTCGGCTAGCATCTAGCATCGAACGACGCCCGCGCATTTTAGATTAAAAAAACCTACGCCTATGTGCCTATCCTTACAAACAGCTTACATACGGTGGAACACACATTGTCATGTTACCTACTTAACCATTTCTTAATCTGGCTTAAATGAGACTAGCAATAAGTAGCACCTAACAAAGCATCAATTGTTATTAAATTTGTGGCAATTTTGCCAATCGGCTAATAGCCCAGTCGATTTAATTAATTAAACGGCAACAAGTATTAGTAATTTCTTCCAATTGCATTCTACAAATTACGTAAGATAGGGTGGGTACCTATTTAGGTATTAACCCTAGGTCGCAACTTTAGCATACCTATAATTCATAGTTTTTAAATCGATTGTGGGTGGGTGTCGTGTCACACTTACACCCAAAGGACCTAAGACATTGACGTAGGTATTCGTCAATGCTAAAAGATTACCTGGTCTACGTCTTTGCGAGTTTTGGCGTGTGAAATAACACTAACGCGGACAAACAGTTACATAGTAATTGTATGCACATTTGAGTAATTTGTGTGATATCTGATCTGACAACTTGTAATAGTTCTTTTAATCATACAAAATGTTTCGATATAAAATCGAATCGCATGGCATTAAAGCAGTATTATCGCATGTACAGCCAACTGGTTGTAGTATTATATTATTTGCAGATTAAAATCATATTAAAATAAAACATTTTCTTTGGAGAAACAATTTTATAATTATGTCAATGTCCCTGACAAGATTGACATTCATGAAAAGTAAGAAACTTAATTATTTCTATTGACAAGTAGTTTGTATACCTACTACATTACCCCCTTTCCAGTAACTGTGTTACGATACAATAAGCAATTAAATTAAACTAAAACAAAACAATGTTATTATCGAAGAAAACAAAAATAAATTTATTCTATCCATATTTGCTTGGTATTTTAACTTTTCTTCCAGTTCTAGTTATAATCTCTTTAGAATCTTGCTTGACATTTTTAATAACATGACTAACTTTTTCAGAATTAATATTATCTTTATCATGTAATAAATAAGCAGGTTTTAATCTATCTATTGAAATATTTACATTTTTATTTTTAATATTAAGAGTAAAATATTTATCAAAACGGGCAATAACTAAAAATGGTCCTTCATAAAATGCTTCTAACGGTTTCCTTACTCTATCAGTTCTTAAAAATACATGTGAACAACTTGATAAATCTTTATGTACAAAAACATTATTGTTACTTATATTTACAGGTCTTTTCCGAGGCTTCAAATTGTCCATTACTTTTATTAAATCTGACACAAACGTATCTGGATCAATTTGGACATTAGATTTTTCAAAAAATTCACCAGGTACTTTGATTGTGGTACCATAGACCATTTGACTAATGGTATAATTCTTATCATCCCTAAGGGCAGTACGCATTCCTAACAATACCGTAGGTAGTGTATCTGTCCATTTTACAGAATGATGCGCTTTTAGAGCAGCTTTTAAAGTTCTGTGCATTCTCTCTATTTTACCATTACACTGTGGATGATAAGCAGTGGTAAATTTAATTTTTGATCCACATATTTTAGCAAAATTTTTAAATAATTGAGCTTGAAATTGAGAGCCTCTATCGCAAACAATGGCGTGAGGAATCCCAAATCTAGCTATTCAATTTGAATAAAATGCTTTAGCTACAGTTTCTGCTGTACTATTTGATATTGGAATCACTTCCATCCAATCTGTGTAGCGATCTATACAAGTCAAACAATAAATATTTCCTTCTGAAGGAGGTAAGGGTCCTATTAAATCGATATGAACTACTTCAAAACGTCCATCTGGTTCTTGAAACGAGGTTATTACTGTTTTCGTGTGCCGAATAATTTTGTTTTTCTGACATTCTATACAAGATCGAGCCCAACATCTAACATCTTTATTAATGTTTGACCAAATAAATTTTGAAGTTATTTGTTTAGCCGACGATTTAATACCAGGATGAGAGAGATTATGCATTGTATTAAAAATTAACTTTCTGAATTTTCCAGGAATATAGGGTCGAATATTACTCGTGGAAATATCACACCACAAAATATCACCAGTGGTTAGTTCACACGGTTTTAATGACAAGGAATTTGAAAGCTTCAGCTTTTCAAGCTCACTATCATCAACCTGAGCTTTAGCAATAACGTTATAATCAACAACATCTATACTACTTATTCTAGACAAAGTATCAGCGATAATATTATCATGACCATTAATATGCTGAATATCGGTAGAAAATTCAGAGATATACTGCAGTTGTCTAAGCTGTCTAGGGGATGCTTTCTCATTCTTTTGACGAAATGCAAATATCAATGGTTTGTGATCTGTAAAAATGACAAAATCTCGACCTTCCAAATAATGTTTAAATTGTTTTATAGACAAATATATACTCAGCAATTCTCTATCGTAAGTGCTATATGATTTTTGGGCATCATTAAGTTTTTTAGAATGAAATGCAATTGGTTTCCAACAATTGTCTTCAAGTTGCTGTAATACCGAACCTATTGCTATTTCTGATGTATCTGTAAATAAAGCTAATGGGTATTTATGATTAGGATAAGTTAATAAGGCTGTGTTTGCTAAATCATTTTTACATTTTCGAAACATTTCTTTTGCTTTTTCTGTCCAAACCACTTTTGTTTTGTCTCGTTTTTTTGCACCTTTTAGATAATCATGTAGAATAGCTTGAGTTTTAGCCGCATCTTTGAGATAACGTCTATAAAAATTAAGTAAACCTAAGAACGTACGTAAATTATGAATAGTATCTGGCAATTTATAATCTAATATAGCTTGTACTTTGTTAGGAAGAGGTTTAGTACCTTCTTTAGTAATAAGGAATCCTAAAAACTCTACTTTTTCAAGACCAAATTTAGATTTTGACACGTTAATACGTAAGCCATATTGGTCAAGCCTTTGGAAAATTAATTTTAGATGTTTTTCATGATTGCAAGGCGTTCTGGAAGCTATTAAAATGTCATCCAAATATGGAAACACAAAATCTAGGTCTCTAAACACTGAATTAATAAACCTCTGGAATGTAGCAGGAGCGTTACGTAATCCAAAGCTCATAACATTAAATTCAAATAACCCAAAAGTGGTAATTATTGCAGTTTTGCATTTGTCCTTTTCATCCATTGGGATTTGGTAATATGCTTTATAAAGATCAATTTTAGAAAAAATAGTCTTACCAGGTACAATTGTGAAAAAATCATCAACTCGTGGAATCGGGTACCTGTCCGGAATAGTTTGTGCATTTAATCTTCGGTAATCGCCACACGGTCGTAATGATCCATCTCCTTTCCTTACTACATGAAGTGGACTAGCCCACTGTGAACTTGAAGGCCTTATTATTCCGTTATTCAACATAAACTGGAACTCTTCTTTAACAGTTTGAAGTGTTTTAGGGTCCAATTGTCTTGCTTTACAATAAACAGGTTCGCCTTTTGTAATGATTTGATGTCGTACTTCATGTTTGACAGATGTAGGCAGAGTATTCGGTTTCGTAATATTGGGAAATTGCATTAATAAATCGTAGTAACTTTGATTTTTATTCATAGTACTAATGACATCTCTATCTGTGATTGATCCAATGTTTCCAGAAACTGACAATTTTGTAACAGCATCCACCAATTTTTTGTTCCGCAAATCTATTAACAAACTAAAATGTTTGATAAAATCTGCTCCTAGAATGCCTTTATCAATTTTAGCAATGATAAATGGCCATTGAAATTGACGACGTAGACCTAAGTCGACTGTTAAGACTTTAACTCCACATGTTGCAATCTCCGTACCATTTGCTGCAAATAATTTTAGAGATTTGTCCAATTTGTTCTTAGTAGTTGCAGGGATTATCGAGACATCAGCTCCACTGTCTACTAATAACCGTAAACCAGTTTTTTTCTCGGTAACAAAAAGACGAGATGTGCGACATTCATGCGTTTTCACAGCCGAGTTCGCCGCTAATTCTGCTGTGTGTTGAAGTTTTCCTTATTAATCCAGGCGCATGGAGGCTTACATTTGTCAATTTTGCATTTTTTGCCAAATCGGAAGTGGTAATAACAGTATTTGCCTTTAGGGTTGAATCGTTTGAAATAACTGTTTGACTTGTTACTTCGGTTCGATTCCCTACTCGATGAACGACCTCTGCGCATGTAACACGACATAGCAGATATTTGATTTTCCAAACTCGCTATTTTTTGCAAAAGCATTGAATTTTCGCTGTCTTTGTTTGTAACACATATTTCGTTGCTAGGGCTAATATCAACAATTTTGTCTGCCATGACTGCTAATTTCTGTGTGTCTTTGTCACTGACTATCAAAATGTTTTTGATGGTGTCTGGAAGTTTGTCTAGCCATAAGGTCTTAAGCGCAGTGTTTGAAATATCTGATCCTGCCAAAGATTGCATTTTACGAAGCAACTGCGAAGGTTTTAAGTCCCTAAGTTCGATTCCGGTGAGTAACATTTTCATGCGCTTATTCTCGCTATCTTTGAAAATTGTATGCAATCGGTCTTTGCTTTGTGTATATTTATTCGTAACATTGCTATCGCTAATAATGTCCCATAAATTCTCTACTAATTTCGGATCGATTTGGGCAACCAAATAGTTAAATTTCGTAGTCTCAGATGTAATCTTATTAATAGAGAACTGTGCTTCTATTTGGTAAAACCATATTTCTGGTTTTTCCGGCCAAAAAGATGGAAATTTTAAACTTACTTTGTCGGTCTCCAAAGCCATATCGTTTTCCGTCATTCTTGTATATATGCGCCCACACGTAAATAGAAAAAAAAAATGCTCAGATATCGGGGTCACCAATTATCGCATGTACAGCCAACTGGTTGTAGTATTATATTATTCGCAGATTAAAATCATATTAAAATAAAACATTTTCTTTGGAGAAACAATTTTATAATTATGTCAATGTCCCTGACAAGATTGACATTCATGAAAAGTAAGAAACTTAATTATTTCTATTGACAAGTAGTTTGTATACCTACTACAGTATCGTCTTTATCAAAATTCAATTAAATTCTTTTTATTTAAAGAGAAAACTACATCTAACCAGAGATTTAAATCTAGCTGCATCTAACTAATAAAACGGCACATAGGTATACTTACGCAAAGGTAATAATAGTAGGTATTCGACGTCTTTTCGGCGGCAAAGCTACATACAGCAGCTACCTAGGAATCGAACACAGAGTACGGATAGTTTTAGATGGATGCTTAATGGGTACCTAATAAAAAGAGTCTGGTCCACCGAGCACACTCGGTGGTCTGGTTATCAGTCAATTTGTTTCTTTACGAACTGATTGCGTGCGTAGTTTTAGATTAAAATAATTCGCTTCACTTATCTTTGCATATATAGTATGGAAGTAGAGAAATAAAAATAAATATCAGTGGGTAAATTAATAACACACCCAGCAATTCAATTTTCAATAAAATCTTAAGAACGTTAATATCGGTTACTTTTTGTTTACAACGTGCAGAAAAATGTACCTTAAAATGCGTATTCTGTTCTGCCCACCAGAGACTAAAGTGCAGTAACCGCAAAATAACGATTGCGAGCAAACGCCATTTAAAGTTAAGAATTTGATATAAAAAATAAGCAGATGTATAAACAAAAAAAAAAGAATCCTGAAATGTTCTATAGGCGTAGGTTCACACGTCTTAGCAATAAAAAAAAATATATCCTTATAAATGAATTTATTAATGGCCATTTACAATTTTGGCGCGAATTACTGCACCACCTTTTTTATAAAAAAAAAAAACATTTAAACTGATTAAAACGCAGTATAAAGTAGCATTACTGCGTTTGGATTAGTTGTTTTTTCAAGAAACCCAACTAACATGCAGTAAGGTGAAAAAAATACTGCATGTTAGTTGGTTTTATAGAAAAAAAGTGTTCGTTTTACTAGTGCATTAAGAAAAATAGCTAGGTAATATTTTATAATACGTTTATTTTTACATAATTAATGACAATAATTTAACTTAATGAAATAAAAATCACATATCAAAAATACAAAAACTTCTAATCCAAAAAAATGTGTCAGTTTTCACATAATAATAACATAAAGATATTAAATGTTTCATAAGTAATAAAATATACTTACTCAATGTAGGTGCGTATTTTTAAATGGTGGGCATTATCTTGAGATCAACGTTACAGTAAATTTAAATCATATACAAAACATCACACGCTTACATAACTACATAGTCTACATAGGTAAGTCTTAAATAATTAGTTTCTAGGAATAACTTGTTACTTTTAACAGTTTGATACGCTTAAAATAACATTGGTTGAGTTTAGCTTTTGAATCCTCTTAATATTCTTAATACTAGGTTTAAAATAATAAAAAGTATGTATCAAAATCTAATGCACAGCCAGTCTCATCATTTATGTATCATTATAAATCAGTCTTATAATTATAAAAAGAAACTCAATCTCAAAAATGTACTGTTATTGAAGTAATAAAATCTTATTAAAGTTACCTACATACAATTTTCAAAACAGACCACAAAAAAAAATTAAGTTTTTTTGTTGTACGGTCGCGGACAGAAAATGTTTACCACCTTAAGGATCACAATTGCATGCACACATTTAGGTCACAAGTTCTAAATGTCTAATTCATAATAATTTGATGGACCATAGATTAACTTTTTTCTAATGATATGACAACCAATCGCTCTAGGAGATGGACTGACTACTATCAAGGTTTGATATATTTGAAAAAAACTTCGCTCCACACTAGGATTTTCTCCTGTATCGTGGGTGCAATTACAAGATTAAATCTCACATGCACATACGCCCAGACCGGGACGAATTTTGTGTAAGCCATACAAAATATCTGTCCCGTGCGGGAATCGAACCCGCGACCCGTTGCGCAGTAGGCGATGACTAACCGTGTCGTCAAAAAAAATATAGAATATTTAAGTTTTTTAACTAAGAATATGAAGAAATAATAAAATGGAAACTTTAAAAATCTTTATTTAATATATCTAGTATAACCTTCCTCCGCAGCTATGACGGCACGTAGCACAGTGTGATCTAGGAGCATGAGTGTTTCTTTTATTTTGATAGTCCCATCGTTGAACCAAAAGCCCCCATAAATTTTCAATAGGGTTTAAATCAGCAAACCGAGCGGGCCATTGAATGGGATGAATGTCACGGTGTAGGTTCAGCCACGCCATAGCACGAGCCATGTGTATCCGTGCATTATCTTGAACGTAAGTAATGTGTGGGAATTCTGATGCAGGATACACTACGCGCACAGTAGGCAGCATCACTTCTTCCTAAGGCGACATATAATTCTGGCAGTACCTAGCCAGTCCTCCAATGCTCTCCGACGCCGTCGAGGCTCATCGACCTGACATCGTTTTGAGGCACGATATGAGCTTCATCATACCGAGTTCTATTATAGCGCCATAAAATCCCTCGACAAAATCTTGTCTCGAGCCACATGCCACCAATCTTCGTGGAAATTTTTTAGGTCATCCCGCCAGCGCTTTCATCATATAAAGCAGCAAAATAACTGGTTGGTGTGAAACCGTTCTTTTCGTAACGACGAATCATTTCTGTAATCAGTAAAATTTTGCTCTTGTCCAAAAGACGTCCAATCATTTTTGCTAAATGTCATGTCAACAAATAAAGAAATGATTTTCATAATCAAAAAGTGATAAATAATTCTCTTTGTCATTCTCGATGCGTCATTTTGCATAATAACTTTTAAAAGGTAATAAGTAACTTGATATGACATTTTAGACTTAAGTAAAAAAAGTATGTTAAAGAATCTAATTTCAAAACTGGTAAACATTTTCTGACCGCGACCGTACATAATAATAAGTCTTAAGTTACATTTAAGGCACATTATTTCTTAGAATAAACCCGTCAAATCCTTTGAACATAAACAGAAAAATCACAGACTCTTAGTAATAAAATATAACATTAAAAATTCAACACTATTCATCAATATGAAAAAATGATTCTTCTGGTTCTTGTGGTGTAGAACAAACAGAAAGGTTTTTCTGGCAACTGATCAATCATACACAATCGAGCAGTATCCTTTCGGAAGCTCTGTTTCACGCTTCATAAACATTTTAAAACAACCAACTTAAAAGCAGTAATTGCTACTGTTACTACATGAAGCTAGTTTACGAATAAACGTTTATCTATTCAAAACCGATTAAAATGCAGTAACAACGCTTGATACTGCGTTATAATTGGTTTGACCTAGTACTATCATTTGTCAAACTTGATCCCAATTAAAACGCAGTATATAAAACATTACTGCACTTTATCTGGGAATAACCATATGTGTGTCACTATGTTATCCAAACTAATCTGCAGTAATGCTGTATTTTACTGCATTTTAGTCAGTTTATAATAATTAAGGAGTGTTAAGTATTCACAACTAAAATGCGGCTAGCTTTGATTTTACTGCATTTTAGTTGGGAGTTCGTGACAATTAATTTTTTTTTTCTAATTGTAGTAAAAATAGTATTGTATGGAGGTAAATACTGCATATTAATTAGTTTTTTTTTACAAAAATATAAAACTATCTAAAGGGCCGTAAAGTTTGATTGCTTACTGCATTTTAGATAGGAAACCTTAAAATTTCGTCTCCACTATAATATATACTGCATTTTGGTTGGGAAACCACGCTTAATTGTTAATATTATTGGTTTTGCAGTAAGAGTAAAACTGTTAATTAAAAACTATCTAATTGTCCGAGAAAAAAATTAGTTAATTCAGCAGAAACCTTATGAAACCCGCTTTCAGAATCACTAATAAAACGAAAAATTATCCAAGGGCTATTACTGCACTTTAGTGTCTGGTGGGCAGTGTTACTATCTTGTACTCTGTAGGTACTACGGCTGAAGAGGGGCGGCGCGACTTTGCGGCGGCGGCGCAGCCACACAGTTTACAAAGCGAACCGAAAGCCTAGATAGCGCGAGGCGGCTCGCTTTATACCTTTTCATTCTTTTCGGTTTCTAAAATCAGTGCGTTACGAACTTTAAGCGAATGCACGTGCGCGGTTCATATTCGCAATTACGATAGCTGTATTGTTAATTTTATTCCTTCTCAAGCCTGTGCGTTCAGTGTGTATGTTTATGTGTGTGTGTTTAGTGATTAAGTGTATTTAATTTAAATTAGCAAAATGCCCAATTACGGCTACAGTGCTCGTGAATACGGAGCAATGTTAATGTGCCTTGGTGAAGCTGGGGGCAACGCTTCTCGTGCCTTACGGATTTACCGCAATAGGTATCCACATCTTCGGCACCCTACTCATGGCCGAATAATTACTGCGGCATATCAACGTGTCCTGGAAAACCAACCCATAGCCCCGGTAGTAGCTTCTGGGAGTGGTGGCGGACCACCATTGGAATCGAGGACCGAAAACCGCGTGATGAACATTATTCGCCAGAATCCTCGCCTAGGTACACGCTCAGTTGCGAGGCTAATGCGGCGTGGGGGAGGACCAACAATCTCTCATTGGACAGTGCACAAAATTTTAAAGCGGAGAAGAATGCGGCCGTATAAAATACACAAGGTGCAAGCATTGCAAGTAGGAGATCGTGATCGTCGTGTAACGTTTTGTCGATGGCTACTTGACCAACAAGTGCGGGAGCCCGGGTTCGTGCAACATGTCGTTTGGACAGATGAATCCATATTCACGCGAAACGGGCTATGGAATCGCAGGAATGCACACGTGTGGGCTGAAACCAACCCATACGTTACATAGCAAACCGGGCATCAAACTCGGTGGTCTGTAAACGTATGGGCTGGTATTTTTAGGAATAAAATTCTTGGCCCCGTATTTTTGCCGCAACGTGTCGACGGATCGTGATATTTAGAATGTATTAACCAGCAACTAGTCGACATGCTGGATGAAATGTCGCTGGCCGAATATCGCAGAGCATGGTTCCAGCACGATGGTGCTCCGCCGCATGTTATAGGTACGACCCGTTCGAGACCGTTTGAGTGAACTGTTTGCCCATCGATGGATTGGAAGGTTAGGGCCGCAAGCCTGGCCACCTCGCTCTCCTGACTTAACCCCATTGGACTTTTTTTATGGGGCTATGTTAAAGAAAGGGTTTTTGATCGTGAATGTGATAGTGCAGAGGAGATGCGATCTCGCATTATAAGAGTGTTCGACGGACTCCGTACGGACTGCGCCGAGGACAGCACGCTGATGCCGCGCCTCCACGAAGACACGCTGCGACGGGCTCGTGTTTGCGTGCAGTTGGATGGAGCGCAATTTGATCCGCACCTCATAAGAAGAAATTCTTAAAAAGGTAGGTGACTTTTATAGTCATTTTCAAATAGGATAATTAGAGTACTGTGTCTACGATTGACCAGGCGATTATTTTATGAGCCGAACACCGGCCGCGGCCGTTTATTTCGCGCGGTGCGTGTTTAGTTGTTAGTAACGGCGAGAGCGAGTTTTTCGGATATTGTATTACGTTGCGCGTTGGCAAATTATGAAATCTTGGAATACCTATTTGATTTAAAAAAAAATGTGTATGGCATAAAATTTACATTATTATAGTAGATAACATAGCCTTAGTTTGGATCGCATGTTCCCTTACACCCTGTATTAATTTGATTATCGAAATGAAAATGAAGACTAATTTAACACGTATTTTTTAAAAAAAGCTTCCTAAATTAAATAAATAATTTAAATCGACGGAAACTTGACGTCATCACAAGGTCATAGTCGAAAGCCAATTTTCTTTTTTTATGCTAGGGATGTTCCATAACCAATTTAAACAATTGTTTGATTGTATCATTCGTTTCATTTCTTGGGTAACATTCGAGTAACTTAGTGGAATATACACCATAATTTATTTATTACTCTAAAAATTAAAGAGTTTCTTCAGCAGACCATCAAAAAGTAAGTCGATCCCATAGTGCTCTCGATTCTCTATTTTTGTTCAATGTGACGGTCTGAAATAACCTATTGAAATGCCTAGAACAGTAACAAAACATGGTGCATACAGTAAAACCAAACAATAATAATACATTAAAGTAGGTACCTACTACTCGTTATTTTCGGTTTTTCACTATGAACTGTCATTATGAAAAATTCTTCATATATTACCTACTAGTTTAGTGATTAGTGTAGAATTATGAATGTCTGTGTAATATGTATTATCTGTAATGTAACGTGAGTACATAGTCTATGTTCCGCATGTGTCAAAGAAAAAGGTTGTTCGGTTTCCCTCCTCTTGTTGTGAAGATTAAAGATGGCTGATTATTAGATACAATGAGTATTCATTTATTATTACACCAACAAACGCTTCCACTGCGCTATTCATAAAAGTATATGAAATAAATTATAAAAAGTAAGTTACAAATATGGCATACACGCAAGAGCTACCGAAGCTAAGTGAAAAATGCAACTTCGGCCATTGGAAGTTTAGGTTAAAATTATTATTAGAGGAGAAAGGCGTACTACATGTGTTAGATGAAACTCAACAAAAACCGGAATCAATAGGAAAAGATGCTAAAGCAAGAGCCTTAATAGTACAATGCCTAAATGATCAACACTTGGATATTGTTAAGTCATGCAGCACAGCGGCACAAATGCTGACAAAATTAGAGGAGATTTATGAACGAAAAAGCGTGTTCAATAAATTAAGATTAAAAAGGCAATTAATAATGACGAAATGCAAACCAGGTGAAAAGCTGCAAGACTACTTTATAAGATTTAATGCAATATTAGATGAATTGTCAGCGATTGGATGCGAGGTAGAGGAAGAGGATCAGATATGCTACTTGCTGTCGTCGATGCCGTCAACTTATGACAATGTGATTACCGCAATAGAAACTATGTCCTCAGAAAAGTCAATAACAATAGATTTTATAAAAGCGCGATTATTAGACGCCGAAGTTAAATTGCAACAACAGATCACAGCCGATAATTGCATGGAATAAGTTTTCATTGTTTGTTATTCCTGTGGACAAAAGGGGCACATCGCTCGAGACTGTAAGTCAAGATCAGTACATAGGGGAAGATCGATGAATCGTGGCCGGCGACCATTAGGAAGAACATTTAGAGGAAGAGGAAGATTTTATGGCCATCAACAACACCAAGCAAGTAGCATCAAGTAGCACAGACTCTCAAAATGAATTGATGTTTATTGTGACAGAAGAGAAGGAAAGTGTAAATACATGTGAAAGTGAAATGATTAACTTTGTGGTTGATTCAGGTGCGACGGAACATTTAATTATGGAAAAATATGAATCATACATGTTTGATGTTATACCTATTAAGGAAACAAGAATCTATGTTGCAAATGGTGAATACTTATTGTCAAATAAAAGAGGTAAGCTAAAATTAAATTATAATGATATTATGATAACAATAGAAGCCATGATTGTTAAAAATATTTCTCACAATTTACTGTCTGTACAAAAATTATTGCAGAAAGATTTTACTTTTAACTTCAATAAACATTGTGTTATAATAATGTCTAAAAATAATCTTATAGTATTCGGAAAATTAATAGGACGTTTGTACAAAATAGACTTTAACTTAAACTGTAATGAGAATAGTTTATTAAGTAATAGTGGTGATATTTGGCACAAAAAATTAGGACATATAAATAGATATCATCTTTCCAAAATGAACCTGCCATATTCAAATAATGTTTGTGGACCATGTAGAGAAGGCAAATCTACACGACTGTCTTTTAAGCCTGTACTGAAACCTAGATCGAGATACATATGTGAGTTACTGCACACTGATATATCGGGACCTGTGAGAACGCCTACTCAACAAGGTGAGTTATACTTTCAGACTATAATTGATGATCATAGTCATTTTTGTGTTTTGTTTTTGTTAAAAAGCAAAAGTGAAGCTACTGAAAATCTATTAGAATATATTAATTTGTTAGAACGTCAAACAGGTAATAAAGTGAGAAAAATAAGATGTGACAATGGAGGTGAATTTAGAAATGAAAGGATTATTAATGAATGTAGAAAACAAGGTATCATCATACAGTATACTCAACCATACTCACCTCAATCTAATGGTGTAGCCGAGAGATTCAATCGGACAATATATAACACTGCTCGAACATTAATGATTGAAACTGGATTGCCTAAATTTTTATGGGGAGAAGCAGTTAAATGTGCTGTATTTCAAATCAATAGAAGGCCATCGTCTTCTATCAATTTTAAAATTCCTGCCCAAATCAGATATGGTAAAATAGATTTGTCTATACTAAAAGTTTTTGGAGCCAAGGCATGGGCATTTGGGCATCAGTTGTTCCCAAGGAAGGAAAGTTTGATAAAAGAGCGAAGGAAATGATATTTGTGGGCTATTCTACCAATGGATACAGATTATGGGACCCTATAGAAAATAAAATTATTATATCAAGAGACGTCAGGTTCGATGAAAATCAATTCAAATATAATGAAAGGAGTACAACATCCACAGAGACAGCAAAATACAATAATAGAGAAATAAATAAAGAGAGAAATGAAATACAAATACAAAGAGAAGAATGTACAGAAGAACATTACGAATTGGAAAATAGCGAAGAAAAAGAAAAGCAACAGATAAATAATGAATTAGATAAAAATGAAACAGAAAATGGAAGTCATGAGAGATATAAGACTAGATCAGGAAGAGAGGTACACACACCTATTATGTTAGATGATTATGAATTAAATATAGCATATTGTCTATGTGCAGGAGAGCCAAAAGATTTTGAAGAAGCAATTTGTAATAAAGAGTGGAAGAAAGCTATAGAAAAGGAAATAGAGTCACTTAGAAAACATGAAACATGGGAAAAGACAGAACTACCTAAAGGGAAGCAAGTAATTGACACGAAGTGGTTATTTAAAATAAAGCAAGATGGGATGAAAAAGGCCAGATTGGTAGCCAAAGGCTTTCAACAAACTGGAACCGGTCAGGTAAATTATGCTCCTGTAGCCAGAATGTCGACTGTTCGTGCTATGTTGAGTTATGCTGTACAAGAAGACTATAAAGTAAAACAACTAGATGTGCCGACAGCATTCCTAAATGGAGACTTACAAGAAGATGTATATATTAAATGTCCGAAAGGAATAAAAGGAGAAGGAAGTATATTAAAATTGAAAAAGGCTCTCTATGGACTTAAAGAAGCACCGAAGTGCTGGAATTCAAAATTTCATGATTTTATGATTAAAAATAATTTTGTGCAATCAAAATATGATGTGTGTCTGTATATGAATAAAAATACATGGTTGTTAATATTTGTAGATGATATTATTTTAGTGGGAAGTGAAGATATTATATATAAACTTAAAGAGGAATTTAAAATAAAAGATTTAGGAGAAATTAAAAATTACTTAGGGTTGGAAATAGAAAGAAATAAAAATAATTTAAAAATTAAACAAACAGAAATGATAACAAGAATTTTAAAGAAGTTTAACATGCAAGATAGTAAAGGAACATATACACCTATGGAAACTAATTATAATACCAATATAAATGAAGAAATTATAGATATGCCTTTTAAAGAACTAGTTGGATGTTTACTATTTATATCTATGAACAGCAGACCGGATATCACATATGCCGTCTTATATCTCAGCAGATTCCTTGATAAACCTACCGAGTCATTGTGGAAAGCAGGAAAAAGGATTTTAAGATATCTTAAAGCAACAAAGGACAAAGGAATAGTATACAGGAAAATGGAAAGAGGCAAGAATATGGAACTGATAGGGTATACAGATGCGGACTGGGCTGGCGACAGGATAGACAGAAAGAGTACCAGTGGCTGTGCAGTATTCTACTGTGGTAACTTAATTAGTTGGTTTTCAAGAAAGCAGACCGCAGTTGCTCTCTCGACGGCAGAAGCCGAGTACTTAGCAGCAGCTCAAGCGGTAAGTGAACTTATTTATATCAAAGGAATATTATTTGACTTAAGTTGTGACTCAAACATTACTACTAAACTCTTAATTGATAACCAGAGTGCCATTAAATTAATAGAAAATTCAGAAAATAGCAAAAGAGTTAAACATATTGATATCAAAGCTCACTATATAAAAGATATTGTAAATAAAGGTATTGTGAAAGTGTTTTATGTTTCAACAGAAGAAAATATTTCTGACTTGTTTACTAAAGCTCTACCCAGATCTAATCATGAATATTTCATTAATAAAATTAACATTGTTTGAAGTACATTCAAGCAAAATTTGATTCAATAGAGTAATGCATATGTTTTGTTATGTATATGAATATAGATAGTTAAGCTCTAAAATAAATAAATAACTATACATTGTAATTCATTTAATGCTTAAAATATAAATATAAACATGTGTAACTGTAAAGATAATTCTAAAACTTTGTAACTCTGTATAATTGAGTTCATAAGTTAACATTCCAATATGTATAATTTGGACTGTAATTGACTGAAATACTTAATTTTTTTTTATTTTTTATATAGGACCCGGCAAATGACCTCCTCCCGCCTGATGTTAAGCGGTGAAAGAGGCCCAAATGAATTGACAGATAGAGTAGGGACGACATCGACTATCCTACCTGCCCGCCCCTTGCCGGCCCAAAAGATGCTTTTTCACGCCTCTTTTGAAGGAACCCATGTTGTAGGATGGAGGAAACACGTGCGCAGGTAGAGAATTCCAAGTGTGGGATGAACGACAGAAGAAGGAATCTTGGAATTTCTTGGTACGGTGTGAGAAGGAGGACACAGTGTACGGATGACTCCGAAGGCCCTTACGCGTGTTTCTGTTAAGAAATGGAGAGGGAGGGATAAGGTTAAAGAGCTCCTCAGAGCATTCCCCATGGAACATTCGGTAAAAGGTGCTAAGAGAGGCGATGTCACGACGAAGTTGTAGAGGCTCGAGGGTGTTAGTTACCTCTACATCGCCAATAATGCGAATAGCGCGACGCTGCAATCTGTCCAGAGCATCGAGCAGGTACTGAGCGGAGCCGTCCCAAAGGTGCGAGCAATATTCCACGCAAGACCTAACCTGAGTTTTATACAACAAACATAGTTGGTCCGGCGCAAAATACCTACGCACCTTGTTCAGGACACCGAGTTTCCGTGAGGCAGTAGTTATGACGGATTCGATGTAGTCTCTAGGGTTCAGATCGCAGCGAATGTTCATTCCGAGCAAGGAGATGTTGCTCTGTGTGTGAAGGGTTGTGCCCTGAAGAGAAGGAAGGGGGAGGAATGGTGACCTTTTCGCCGAAAACGCGCACACCTGTGTTTTCTTAGCATTGAACTCAACAAGATTGTTGGAGCCCCATTCGGAGACGAGGTCCAACGTCCTGTTGAGCTCAATGATAAGATTCTGCCTCTCCCTACCAATAACACCACGAGCAGCCCCTGAGCTTCCGTGATATCCCCCATGCACTGTACTGTCGTCTGCATAGCAATGTATAGCTCCCAAGGAAAGCATGTCATTGATATGCAGAAGAAACAATGTTGGGGATAGAACGGAGCCTTGCGGAACTCCAGCGTTCACTGCCACGAACCGCGAAGCGCAGCCGTCAACGACAACGCGAATTCTACGCTCGTGGAGGAAGCTGGCAATCCACGTACAGAACTGCGCGGGTAATCCGTATGCCGGTAGCTTGGAAAGAAGAGCCTTGTGCCAGACTCTATCAAAAGCTTTGGCGATGTCGAGACTAATAGCCACCGATTCGCCGCGCTTATCGATAGATTCACCCCATTTGTGCAAAAAGAACGCTAGAAGGTCACCTGTTGACCGTTTAGGACGAAATCCATACTGTCGGTCATTAAGTAACGAGTGACCTTCCAGATAACGGATCAGCTGGGTATTTAGGATCCTCTCCATGATTTTGCACAAAATGAAAGTGACGGCTATAGGACGATAGTTAGCCGGGTCAGAACGATCTCCCTTTTTGGGAACCGGCTGGACATTGCCCTCTTTCCAAGATTTCGGCACACAACCAGCAGAGAACGACAGACGGTATAGACGCGTCAGGACCGGAGTCAACTCCGCTGCACACTTCTTAAGAACAATCACAGGAATGCCGTCTGGTCCACTTGCTTTTCGAGTATCGATCGACTGGAGCTCCGCCCGCACATCACGCTGTCTGATACGGATATCGGGCATGGTGCTGCCACAATGGGACAGTTTCGGAGGTTGTGCACCACAGTCATCGACACGGGAATGAGCCGCGAAGAGCTTTGCCAGGAGGTCGGCTTTCTCCTGCGGCTGATGAGCAAGTGAACCATCGGCATGTCTCAGCGGTGGCAGCGAGGGTTGTCAGAAGTTTGATTGCACAGCTTTGGCCAGGCGCCAGAAAGAACGGCTACCCGTAGGGTGCGCAAGCAGTTCCTGGCCCACTTGTGCAATGCGCTGAGCATCCGCTCTAATGTAAGCCCTCTTACACAACTTGGTGGCATTATTGTAGGCTGTTTTCAGTAGGCTAGTATTGGGATCCCTAGAAGCTCGGCCTCTGATCCAAGCGCGGTAAGCCAGCTGTTTGTTTTCAACAGCAGAGGCGCACTCGCGATTGAACCAGAGGTTACGTCTGCCTCTACTGACGAGATTGGAATGCGGAATATAATATTCCATTCCTAGTATGATCTCGTCAGCAACAGAGGTAGCGCAGGAGTCCGGATCCATCCCATTGAAACAGCGCTGCCACCAAGGGACAGATGCGTAATAATCCCGCATACCGTCCCAATCTGCTGACGCATAGTGCCACAGACGGCGTGCTGCAACCACAGGCGACGGTCGCGACGCCTGAGGCACTGAGACGGATACCAGGCAGTGATCCGAAGATCCTAGTGGAGCTCGAATCACCACCTGATATCCGTCAGGGCGATTTGTCAACAGAGGGTCCAATAAAGAGGGCGCTTGACCGATAATATCTGGTACCCTGGTGTGCTGGGTGACCAATTGTGTCAGGTCGTGCGTGAGAGCGAATGCGTGGGCAGTCCTACCCGCATGGTCAGTTTTAGAGGAACTTAACCACAACTCGTGGTGAGCATTGAAGTCCCCTAAAAACACCAGCTCGGCGGAAGGAAATCGCTCTTGCGCGTCATCTGCCACCCGACTTAGATGTTCAAAAAGTCGAGTTGTCTCCAGGTCACCACGATGGGAACGGTAGACGCAGACGTAGACACGGCAATGAGTGCCAAAATCGACGTGTACCGCAAGGATGGAAAAGGAAGGTTCCTCCAAACAGCGCAGGCGACGACAGCAAACGTCCGCCCGGACGAACAAGCAAACACCAGCCTTCGCCTTGAAGGACTCCTCAAGAGCATAGCCGGGGTAATTAAGGTAGCCTGTATCGGCCGGGCAGATAATTTGCGTCTCCGTCAAAAACAGCATTGCTGGACGGGCTGTCTCGAGATGGTGGTGGACAGCTAAGAGGTTAGAATGGAGCCCGCGGATGTTAGCGAGCCCCATCTCGAATAATAGTGTTTTGGTGGGATAATGCACCGCTGTACGACCAGTTCTTTTATTTTGCGCTGCCATGATTGTTGGAGTGAGAGGCGTGAAATTGAGGTGTCGTTGCCGCGTTTTGCATAGTTAATGTGTGTAGGCCTGTTTCGCCAGGGAACAGCCGACAGCTGATTTGCGCTGACCTTCCGCACGGAAGGGCCCCCGAACCCCCTCGGAAGTGGCCGCCGGGACCCACCGTCCGGTCACCAACTGGCACGACGGACCACCCCGAGATTATGCGTGGCATGGTGGGGCAGCCTCACGGACTGGTTAGGTCCGCTTGGGCCCCTGTACTATACCACGGGCGGCCAGCGGAACAGCCGTTTCTTCAGGTCTTCCTGGGCATAGTTCGGGATCTTCCCAACACGGCACCGGGAGCCGATGGGATCAGTGCTCGCGTAGTACAGCACACGTGGAGGGCCGCGTCGGCCGAGTTCTCTGAGGTGTTTAGGCGATGTGTCCGGGAGGGCTGCTTTCCGGATGTCTGGAAGGTCGGTAAGCTGATTGTCATCCCGAAAGGGAACGGCAAGCCCCTTACCGACCCGAAAGCATACCGCCCAGTTACTCTGTTGCCGATCTTTGGTAAAATACTAGAACGCGTAATGTTGAGCTGCGCTCCGCAGATTACCAGGGGGTTATCGGATCGCCAGCATGGATTCACTCGAGGCCGGTCGACGGTGTCTGCCCTAAACACCATCTTCAGGGCAGCGCGAGAGAGTTCGTCGAAATATTTACAGGTAGTCTTTTTGGATATCTCTGGGGCCTTTGATAATGCGTGGTGGCCTATGGTGTTGCTCAAGGTGAAGCAGGGGGGATGCCCGCCAAACATCTTTAAGATGTTGGTGGACTACTTCCGCGACCGCCATGTGAGCCTGTCCGTGGGCCATCACAGGGTGTCGAAGGCGGCAACGATGGGTTGCCCGCAGGGATCGGTGTTGGGACCCACGCTCTGGAACGTGCTGATGGACGACTTGCTCCGACTGCCATTCCCTGGGGGGGTTAGCGTCGTGGCTTACGCCGACGATGTGACGATTCTGATCGAGGCCAATTCCCGGGCGAGCATAGAGGCCTCGGCCTCTACGACTTTGCAGCTCGTCGGCGACTGGGGGGCCCGTAACCGACTGGAATTTTCCCCTGCCAAGTCTGCAACTATGACGATCAGGGGGAAATTCCAGAGGCCACCAGTCATCAAGTTCGGTGGGGCCTCTATCAGAAGCGTCACGTCGACCACGGTGCTGGGAGTGGTAGTCGACGCAAGCTTATCGTTCGCACAGCATGCGTTATCGATAGGGGAGCGGGCGGCAAATTGCTTCGGCAAGATGTCAAGAGTGTCGGCGTCCTCCTGGGGCATTCGCTACAAGGCGCTAAAGGTCTTGTACCAAGGCACCTATGTGGCGACGGTGACGTATGCTGCTGCAAGCTGGTCGGAGCGTGCGACCCTGCATGTTGTGCGAAGCGCATTGTTGCGCACCCAGAGACCCGCCTTGGTCCTTCTGACCAAGGCGTACCGCTCGACGAGCTCTGCCGCACTACCGGTGTTGGCCGGTGTATTACCGGCCGACCTCGAGGTGATCCGGGCGGGCGAACTAGGCGGAGTGCGCGAAGGCCGCGCTACCAAGGAGGAGCTACGGAGTGCCCGACTCCGAACATCTGAGTCCGCTCTTGCCTCCTGGCAGGAGCGTTGGGACACATCAAACCAGGGGAGGGAGACGTTTCGGTTCTTCCCGGACGTAGCGGCCCGGCTCAGGTTTACTTGGGTCGAGCCGGACTACGAAGTCTCGCAGCTACTGACGGGGCATGGCCATTTTAATGGTAGGCTTTTTAGGATGACACTGTCCGACAGTGCTAGGTGTCCTTGTGGGGAGTGCGAGGATGAAGACCTTCATCACGCACTGTGGGAATGTAGGTTATATAATGAGGCGCGTAGGGAATTGGTCGATAAGGTGAAAGCGCTCGAGACGGGACCGATTTACTTCTGTGATCTTGTGGGGACGGAGGCGAACTTTCAACGGTTACGGGACTTCGCGCGACGGTGGTACAAGATTAGGAGTGGGTTGGATGGAGGTGAAGAGCGAAGAGGGCAACTGCCCGAAGATGTGAGCTGAAGAGATAGTAGACGAAGCCAGCGGTACCACAACGGTGGGCACACGGCGACCTGGTGGCGGACACCTAAGGCGTGACGTGTGTTGTCCAACCCGTAAGGGGAGAGGGACGCAGGGACATTCAGGAAGAAGAGATAAATAACTTGTAGGGAGTCAAGAAGTGTGCGCGGCTAGAGTGCGATTACGCAGGTTCCGCGCACATCTCCCGTTGTTTCGGCCCGTATAACCAAGATGGTTGAGTAGGGCCATGGGAAGGTTGGAGGGTGAAGGTCTTCCTGGGCGGAGGGTCAACGCAGTCAACCTGGCACTGGGTCGACGGAAGCCCACACAAACCACACAAATCGCAGCAACGACCCCTCAAGCTCTGGCTGTGCGCTAGCTGATCCCGAAACGCGGACAAAAAATGGCCACTTGACGGGTTTTACGTCATGCGCACGGTGGTCGCTAGCCAGTCGGGTTTTTCAAGCCCTACCACCAGAAGTTGGTCACTCGATTAGCACCACCCGGGGATCACGTGTAGGGTCTCGAGGGTAAAACCTACGGACGTGAGCGACTCCAATCCCCAATCACAGTCCAAATTATACATATTGGAATGTTAACTTATGAACTCAATTATACAGAGTTACAAAGTTTTAGAATTATCTTTACAGTTACACATGTTTATATTTATATTTTAAGCATTAAATGAATTACAATGTATAGTTATTTATTTATTTTAGAGCTTAACTATCTATATTCATATACATAACAAAACATATGCATTACTCTATTGAATCAAATTTTGCTTGAATGTACTTCAAACAATGTTAATTTTATTAATGAAATATTCATGATTAGGTCTGGGTAGAGCTTTAGTAAACAAGTCAGAAATATTTTCTTCTGTTGAAACATAAAACACTTTTACAATACCTTTATTTACAATATCTTTTATATAGTGAGCTTTGATATCAATATGTTTAACTCTTTTGCTATTTTCTGAATTTTCTATTAATTTAATGGCACTCTGGTTATCAATTAAGAGTTTAGTAGTAATGTTTGAGTCACAACTTAAGTCAAATAATATTCCTTTGATATAAATAAGTTCACTTACCGCTTGAGCTGCTGCTAAGTACTCGGCTTCTGCCGTCGAGAGAGCAACTGCGGTTTTATTGTTTATCCTAATTCTCGGGACAAGCTTTTATATTTTTATAAGAAAATATATCTTGTAATAAATTAAAGTTTATTTTCCTCTTTTAAGGCATTATAATATAAGCTTGTTTTTAAAAAAAACTTTTTTTAAATTAATTACTCAAATAATACGAAATATTTTAATGACTACCGAGTTCTTTATTGTTAGTTGTATCTACAAATTAATTTATATAATATACATATAATAATTTAGTAATAAACAAATATGAAATGAATATTTTCTTGTGCTCAACGCACTTTTTAGTGCATTGAAGCCATTCGCTAGATTGTAATAAAAAAATAAATTAAAGTTTATTTTCTTTTTTTAGGACATTAAAATAAAAGCTTGTTTTTAAAAATCTTTTGTGATAGCGGCCATCTTGTTTTAGTTTTTTTCATGGTGTACTGTATTTTACGAACTTTGATTTGATACCCCATATACAGACCAATATTGTGGGGATTGTACATAAAAATAATCTGTCAATTTGTGACGGCGGCCATCTTGTATTAGATTGTCTTTCAGAATATACTATATTCTACAATTTATTCTACAATTCAAGCTCTTTCATTTGACACCTAAATTGGGGAAGGTCGCACAAAAGGAATTGATGGGGTTGCGTATGGATATTATCTAGGCTAGGCTCAAAGTACTCATCAAGAAAAATCATATAGGACCAAAGTACTCGTCAATACGAATCAAACAAGCCCAAACTCGATGGGGTTGCGTCGTTTTATTTCGGAGTTCCTTTGGCCACCTTCCAACTACAGCATCAGACCCTGGTTACCATATAGGACCAAAGTACTCGTCAATACGAATCAAACGAGCCCAAACTCGATGGGATTGTGTCGTTTTATTGCGGAGTTCCTATGGCTACCTTCCAGCTCCAGCATCAGACCCTGGTTACCATGTAGGACCAAAGTACTCGTCAATACGAATCAAACAAACCCAAACTTGATGGGGTTGTGTCGTTTTGTTGCGGAGTTCCTATGGCCAGCTTCCAGTTCCAGTATCAGACCCTGGTTACCACATAGGACCAATGTACTCGTCAATACGAATCAAACAAGCCCAAACTCGATGGGATTGTGTCGTTTTATTGCGGAGTTCCTTTGGCTATCTTCCAGCTCCAGCATCAGACCCTGGTTACCACATAGGTTCAAAGTACTCGTCAATACGAATCAAACGAGCCCAAACTTGATGGGGTTGTGTCGTTTTATTGCAGAGTTCCTATGGCCACCTTCCAGTTCCAGCATCAGACCCTGGTTACCATATAGGACCAAAGTGCTCGTCAATACAATTCAAACGAGCCCAAACTCGATGGGGTTGCGTTGTTTGATTGCGGAGTTCCTATGGCCACCTTCCAGTTCCAGGATCAGACCCTAGTTACCATATAGGACCAAAGTGCTCGTCAATACAATTCAAACAAGCCCAAACTCAATGGGGTTGCGTTGTTTGATTGCGGAGTTCCTTTGGCTACCTTTCAGCTCCAGCATCAGACCCTGGTTACCACATAGGACCAAAGTACTCGTCAATACGAATCAAACGAGCCCAAACTCGATGGGGTTGCGTTGTTTGATTGCGGAGTTCCTATGGCCACCTTTCAGTTCCAGGATCAGACCCTAGTTACCATATAGGACCAAAGTGCTCGTCAATACAATTCAAACAAGCCCAAACTCAATGGGGTTGCGTTGTTTGATTGCGGAGTTCCTTTGGCTACCTTTCAGCTCCAGCATCAGACCCTGGTTACCACATAGGACCAAAGTACTCGTCAATACGAATCAAACGAGCCCAAACTCGATGGGGTTGCGTTGTTTGATTGCGGAGTTCCTTTGGCTACCTTTCAGCTCCAGCATCAGACCCTGGTTACCACATAGGACCAAAGTACTCGTCAATACGAATCAAACGAGCCCAAACTCGATGGGGTTGCGTTGTTTGATTGCGGAGTTCCTTTGGCTACCTTTCAGCTCCAGCATCAGACCCTGGTTACCACATAGGACCAAAGTACTCGTCAATACGAATCAAACGAGCCCAAACTCGATGGGGTTGCGTTGTTTGATTGCGGAGTTCCTATGGCCACCTTCCAGTTCCAGGATCAGACCCTAGTTACCATATAGGACCAAAGTGCTCGTCAATACAATTCAAACGAGCCCAAACTCAATGGGCTTGCGTTGTTTGATTGCGGAGTTCCTTTGGCTACCTTCCAGCTCCAGCATCAGACCCTGGTTACCATGTAGGACCAAAGTATTCGTCAATACGAATCAAACAAGCCCAAACTCGATGGGGTTGCGTTGTTTGATTGCGGAGTTCCTATGGCACCTTCCAGATCCAGCATCAGACCCTGGTTACCATATAGGATCAAAGTACTCGTCAATACGAATCAAACGAGCCTAAACTCGATGGGGTTGCATTGTTTGATTGCGGAGTTCCTATGGCAACCTTCCAGATCCAGCATCAGATCCTGGTTACCATATAGGATCAAAGTTCTCGTCAATACGAATCAAACGAGCTCAAACTCGATGGGACTATGTCGTTTTATTGCGGAGTTCCTATGGCCACCTTTCAGCTCTAACATCAGATCAACTCCATGTCGTCATCATAATATATTTATACATATGCATGCAAAATGTCAGCTTAATCGGAAACCGGGAAGTGAGTCAAATTTAACTCGCAAGATTAGACCCGAACATGCAAAAGATAAATAAAAGCTTGTAAAAAGGTTGAAGGTTTTTCGTACGGCAGCCACAAATAATAAAATTGTTAGTTATCAACTTCTCCGATTACTCCGTAGGACTTCGCGTCGTATACATACACAAATAATTACGTAACCGGGAGCTAGCTCAAAGCGACGTGCTCTCACTTCGAGTCTTGATTGCACACTGAATTTCGACGCGCCCGAGCCAAGTATTTGTAAGAAAATCGATAAAAGTATGTAAAAAAATTCATATCAAAATCAATGTACGATAATTTAAAAAAATACCACGGTGTCAGTGTTATGCTCACCTTTGTTCTATATATTTGTTAAACTAAAATATAATAGGGTTAATTAATGAAGCTAAAAATCACGAACGGTATGTGGGTGTAACCTAAATTTTAAGTAAAATGGAAGCTATTTTTTAACGAAATGGTATGTAAATTTGAAAAATGGTGACGGTGATTGTGTAAACACATAATTTAAGAATTTAAATTTATTTTTTCCCGGTCAGTTAACTGGAACGTTAACGTAAAATATCAAAAACGCCAACGGCCTTTTTGCTATTTTTCGCGCCATGGGCCCTTAATCACGAATAACGTTAACTCGCTTAGGTATAGGGCCATATTCATAGTCAAAATGGGGTGTTTAATTTTGGAAATGTTATTACTTGATACATATCTAAGAGGTGTTTGGTTGTACTCGCACCATCATACAATCAGACTAATGTTCTCCTGGAAAGATATGAAGTCATTTTCATTTTCCATACGGTTGGATATTTTTTTAGACGAGACATTCTTTTTTAATTTGGAGTACTAAAAAAACGTTAATAAAGATCCCAAGTAAAAGAAGATGAGTGAGAATATTTTTATTGTATTACGACAGGGAAACTCGTTATTTTACTTTACCTTATTTTATATGGCAATACTAAAGTTAGTGCATTGTGCAGTTTCTTGTGGGTAGATTTGCTATTAATTAGGTCGATAGCACACAACTACGTAGGTACAGTGTATGTTGTGAAGTGACTGTGAGTGGTTGGTGTAAGTACTCTATTTATTATTCTATTTTAACCCGGCTTTCTCATTAAATACAATTTTTTAACGTAAATCAGTAAACGGTGGCCCTCTTTTGCCTGTAACGCATGTGAGAGATCGTCACGTGTTGCTGAAACAATAGGAAAGAAGACTGTTACTCAAATAGTAAAAGAGAAATATGGACAGTCAGGCTCAGAAGAGCGAATTTAACATTCACCCAAAAATAGGGAGAGAGATAGAGAAAAAAGTCTTCCGTCTGGATAATTTTGATACTGCTGCAATTCATAAGCACTTGTATAGGTATTATTTAAGGAAAGAATTCTCTATAAGAAAAAAACTATTAATTGCTTTCAAAGCTGTTGGCTTATTTTATAGGCAAAAAATTATTTTATAGGTAAGTATAAAATAATTTTTTGCCTCTATTTATTATTTACTTACCTATCTTATTAATATAAGATAGGTACCTATGTATTGCCTATTTGCTACCAGTTGTTGTTAATTTTGAACAGTAAAATACACTTATATATCCATGAGCGCCGCCATAACATAACTAATTGTTGGTGTAATAATAAATGAATACTCATTGTATCTAATAATCAGCCATCTTTAATCTTCACAACAAGAGGAGGGAAACCGAACAACCTTTTTCTTTGACACATTATCGTACATTGATTTTGATATGAATTTTTTAACATACTTTTATCGATTTTCTTACAAATACTTGGCTCGGGCGCGTCGAAATTCAGTGTGCAATCAAGACTCGAAGTGAGAGCACGTCGCTTTGAGCTAGCTCCCGGTTACGTAATTATTTGTGTATGTATACGGCGCGAAGTCCTACGGAGTAATCGGAGAAGTTGATAACTAACAATTTTATTATTTGTGGCTGCCGTACGAAAAACCTTCAACCTTTTTACAAGCTTTTATTTATCTTTTGCATGTTCGGGTCTAATCTTGCGAGTTAAATTTGACTCACTTCCCGGTTTCCGATTAAGCTGACATTTTGCATGCATATGTATAAATATATTATGATGACGACATGGAGTTGATCTGATGTTAGAGCTGAAAGGTGGCCATAGGAACTCCGCAATAAAACGACATAGTCCCATCGAGTTTGAGCTCGTTTGATTCGTATTGACGAGAACTTTGATCCTATATGGTAACCAGGATCTGATGCTGGATCTGGAAGGTTGCCATAGGAACTCCGCAATCAAACAATGCAACCCCATCGAGTTTAGGCTCGTTTGATTCGTATTGACGAGTACTTTGATCCTATATGGTAACCAGGGTCTGATGCTGGATCTGGAAGGTGCCATAGGAACTCCGCAATCAAACAACGCAACCCCATCGAGTTTGGGCTTGTTTGATTCGTATTGACGAATACTTTGGTCCTACATGGTAACCAGGGTCTGATGCTGGAGCTGGAAGGTAGCCAAAGGAACTCCGCAATCAAACAACGCAAGCCCATTGAGTTTGGGCTCGTTTGAATTGTATTGACGAGCACTTTGGTCCTATATGGTAACTAGGGTCTGATCCTGGAACTGGAAGGTGGCCATAGGAACTCCGCAATCAAACAACGCAACCCCATCGAGTTTGGGCTCGTTTGATTCGTATTGACGAGTACTTTGGTCCTATGTGGTAACCAGGGTCTGATGCTGGAGCTGAAAGGTAGCCAAAGGAACTCCGCAATCAAACAACGCAACCCCATTGAGTTTGGGCTCGTTTGAATTGTATTGACGAGCACTTTGGTCCTATATGGTAACTAGGGTCTGATCCTGGAACTGGAAGTTGGCCATAGGAACTCCGCAATCAAACAACGCAACCCCATCGAGTTTGGGCTCGTTTGATTCGTATTGACGAGTACTTTGGTCCTATGTGGTAACCAGGGTCTGATGCTGGAGCTGAAAGGTAGCCAAAGGAACTCCGCAATCAAACAACGCAACCCCATCGAGTTTGGGCTCGTTTGATTCGTATTGACGAGTACTTTGGTCCTATGTGGTAACCAGGGTCTGATGCTGGAGCTGAAAGGTAGCCAAAGGAACTCCGCAATCAAACAACGCAACCCCATTGAGTTTGGGCTCGTTTGAATTGTATTGACGAGCACTTTGGTCCTATATGGTAACTAGGGTCTGATCCTGGAACTGGACGGTGGCCATAGGAACTCCGCAATCAAACAACGCAATCCCATCGAGTTTGGGCTCGTTTGATTCGTATTGACGAGTACTTTGGTCCTATGTGGTAACCAGGGTCTGATGCTGGAGCTGAAAGGTAGCCAAAGGAACTCCGCAATCAAACAACGCAACCCCATTGAGTTTGGGCTTGTTTGAATTGTATTGACGAGCACTTTGGTCCTATATGGTAACTAGGGTCTGATCCTGGAACTGGAAGGTGGCCATAGGAACTCCGCAATCAAACAACGCAACCCCATCGAGTTTGGGCTCGTTTGAATTGTATTGACGAGCACTTTGGTCCTATATGGTAACCAGGGTCTGATGCTGGAACTGGAAGGTGGCCATAGGAACTCTGCAATAAAACGACACAACCCCATCAAGTTTGGGCTCGTTTGATTCGTATTGACGAGTACTTTGAACCTATGTGGTAACCAGGGTCTGATGCTGGAGCTGGAAGATAGCCAAAGGAACTCCGCAATAAAACGACACAATCCCATCGAGTTTGGGCTTGTTTGATTTGTATTGACGAGTACATTGGTTCTATGTGGTAACCAGGGTCTGATACTGGAACTGGAAGCTGGCCATAGGAACTCCGTAATAAAACGACACAATCCCATCGAGTTTGGGCTCGTTTGATTCGTATTTACGAGTACTTTGGTCCTATATGGTAACCAGGGTCTGATGCTGTAGTTGGAAGGTGGCCAAAGGAACTCCGAAATAAAACGACGCAACCCCATCGAGTTTGGGCTTGTTTGATTCGTATTGACGAGTACTTTGGTCCTATATGATTTTTCTTGATGAGTACTTTGAGCCTAGCCTAGATAATATCCATACGCAACCCCATCAATTCCTTTTGTGCGACCTTCCCCAATTTAGGTGTCAAATGAAAGAGCTTGAATTGTAGAATGAATTGTAGAATATAGTATATTCTGAAAGACAATCTAATACAAGATGGCCGCCGTCACAAATTGACAGATTATTTTTATGTACAATCCCCACAATATTGGTCTGTATATGGGGTATCAAATGAAAGTTCGTAAAATACAGTACACCATGAAAAAAACTAAAACAAGATGGCCGCTATCACAAAAGATTTTTAAAAACAAGCTTTTATTTTAATGTCCTAAAAAAAGAAAATAAACTTTAATTTATTTTTTTATTACAATCTAGCGAATGGCTTCAATGCACTAAAAAGTGCGTTGAGCACAAGAAAATATTCATTTCATATTTGTTTATTACTAAATTATTATATGTATATTATATAAATTAATTTGTAGATACAACTAACAATAAAGAACTCGGTAGTCATTAAAATATTTCGTATTATTTGAGTATTTAATTAAAAAAAAGTTTTTTTAAAAACAAGCTTATATTATAATGCCTTAAAAGAGGAAAATAAACTTTAATTTATTACAAGATATATTTTCTTATAAAAATATAAAAGCTTGTCCCGAGAATTAGGATAAACAATAAAACAATTTAACTTGATTATTATATTTATTTTTTTGTAATAAATTACGTTTTGTACAGCATTGTCATACACACATGACAATGCTGTGCAGTCCTGAAATTTAAATGCATATATGATCCCTTTTTTGAAAAACTCGAATCCGTTATAACTGCTGCCTCACGGAAACTCGGTGTCCTGAACAAGGTGCGTAGGTATTTTGCGCCGGACCAACTATGCCTGTTGTATAAAACTGAGGTTAGGTCTTGCGTGGAATATTGTTCGCACTCCGGCTCCGCTCAGTACCTCCTCGATGCTCTGGACAGATTGCAGCGTCGCGCTATTCGAATAATTGGCGATGTAGAGGCAATTAACAGCCTCTACAACTTCGATGTGACATCGCCTCTCTTAGCGCCTTTTACCGAATGTTCCACGGGGAATGCTCTGAGGAGCTCTTTAACCTTATCCCTCCCTCTCCATTCCTTAACAGAAACACGCGTAAGGGTCTACGGAGTCATCCTTACACTGTATCCTCCTTTTCACACCGTACCAAGAAATTCCAAGATTCCTTCTTCTTTTTTTTTATTGCTACTAAGTTGGCAAAAAAGCAAACTGCCCACCTGATGGTAAGTGGTAACAGTCACCTATAATACATGTGTCTCGTGTGACATTCGCAGTAAAACTGCAACCCCCACAAGGGCCACAGTGTACGTTGCCAACTTGTGACTTAAGATGTAAAGTCACGGTACCCAGTAATTTCAGTACCATATCTTACCCTTTAAACTGGAACACAGCAACGCAAGCACTGCTGCTTTGCGGCAGAAATAGGTAAGACGAAGGTACCCAAGCACACGACCTTGGTACAGAGTCTCCCTCCGTTAAGTCTTCTGTCGTTCATCCCACACTTGGAATTCTCTACCTGCGCACGTGTTTCCTCCATCCTACAACATGGGTTCCTTCAAAAGAGGTGTGAAAAACATCTTTTAGGCCGGCAAGGGGCGGGCAGGTTAGATAGTGGATGTCCTCCCTCCTCTATCTGTCAACTCATTTGGGCCTCTTTCACCGCTTAACCGCGGGAGGAGGTCATTTGCCAGGCCCTCCATAAAAAAACTGTTTAAGTACCTTGCCCGTATGTATTTACTTGGTAAGCCTTAAATAAATAAATATTGGTAATTCTAAGAAAAAAATATTTGTTTTTTATAAAATGGGTAAATTTTGGGACAAGCTTTTATATTTTATTAAAAACTAGCTGTGCCGGCGAACTATGTTTCGCCATAATATAAAAAATAGTTAACGACCTATTCTCAGATCTACCGAATGTGCACAAAAAATTTAATAAAGATCAGTCAAACCGTTTCGGAGGAGTTCGGTAACAAACACTGTGACACGAGAATTTTATATACCTATAAGACTAGCTGTGCCGGCGAACTACGTTTCGCCATAATAATTGTATAAAAAATAGTTTACGACCTATTCTCAGACCCACTGAATATACATAAAAAAATTCATAACGATCGGTCAAGCCGTTTCGGAGGAGTTCGGTTACAAACACTGTGACACGAGAATTTTATATATTAGATGTATCATGTAATAAATTAAAATTTATTTTCGTCTTATTAGGGCTTTAAAATAAAATCCTAGTGTGGGGCGACTTTTTTTTTAAATCTTTTTACTATTATTTTATATTTTATCATTTTGTAACCGCATGACCGCCATTACGAAACTCGACCAAAGTACTCGTCATTACGAAACAAACGAGCCCAAAACTCGATGGGCTTGTGTCGTTTTATTGCGGAGTTCCTATGGCCACCTTCCAGTTCCAGCATCACACCCTGGTTACCATATAAGATCAAAGTACTCGTCAATACGAATCAAACGAGCCCAAACTCGATGGGGTTGTGTCGTTTTATTGCGGAGTTCCTATGGCCACCTTCCAGCTCCAGCATCAGACCCTGGTTACCATATAGGACCAAAGTCCTCGTCATTACGAATCAAACAAGCCCAAACTCGACAGGGTTATGTCGTTTTATTGCGGAGGTCCTATGGCCACCTTCCAGCTCCAGCATCAGACCCTGGTTACCATATAGGACCAAAGTACTCGTCATTACGAATCAAACGAACCCAAACTCGATAGGGTTTTGTCGTTTTATTGCGGAGGTCCTATGGCCACATTCCAGCTCCAGCATCAGACCCTGGTTACCATATAGGACCAAAGTACTCGTCAATACGAATCAAATGAGCACAAACTCAATGGGGTTGTGTCGTTTTATTGCGGAGTTCCTATGGCCACCTTCCAGCTCCAGCATCAGACCCTGGTTACCATATAGAACCAAAGTCCTCGTCATTACGAATCAAACGAGCCCAAACTCGATAGGGTTATGTCGTTTTATTGCGGAGGTCCTATGGCCACCTTCCAGTTCCAGCATCAGACCCTGGTTACCATATAGGACCAAAGTACTCGTCATTACGAATCAAACGAGCCCAAAGTCGATAGGGTTATGTTGTTTTATTGCGGAGGTCCTATGGCCACCTCCCAGCTCCAGCATCAGACCCTGGTTAACAAATAGGACCAAAGTACTCGTCAATATGAATCAAACGAGCCCAAACTCGATGGGGTTGCGTCGTTTTATTACGGAGTTACTATGGCCACCGTCCAGTTCCTTCATCAGATCAGCTCCATGTTATCATAACATTGCATTCTCACGATATACATATTATTATATCCAAAATTTCAGCCCAATCGAAAACCGAGAAGTGGTCAAATCTACATACATACATACAGTGCAAGCTAAATAAAAGCTTGTAAAAATAAAAGTTGATCAAACACGTCCCTGTATTTACTATAGTATAACACAGTAAATAATAAACACCTATTAAATTCAAAATTAACATCTACGATATTTTGCTAGGCGGCCGTACCGATTGCGCGACCGAGTGCGCTTGTGTGCGTGAGCGACGCACACAAACAGAGACTAGAGAAATTTACCTAAACTAACTCGGGCTCGCGCGGATGGTGGGCCCTTAAGGCGACTAGAGACCTGAAATGGTGGTTTTTGAAGGCGAACTACTCTAAAACTAGCCGGTAAAAAATTCTACAAAAAATATCTTTTTCGCTTTGATATGTGCCCTATAAACTGTACATTTGAAAAGTTTGAAGTATATTAAATAGTATGCAAAAAAATTTTTTGAAATGAGTCTGTTTTCATATTTAATTTCCGAACTGCTCCTAAACTACAAGTGATATGTTTATGGTTGTTGATAGATCTAAATGTAAATTAATTACTCTTGAAACTGTACATTTTTTATTTTAAAATAATTATTAGTTTTTACAAAAATAATTTTTTACCTCTTGCACAGCAAACCGGCGTGAACGGGCGATGAGAATCAGTGTAGCGCTGACATTCAAGGAGGAAGGCTGCGCGCTGCGCTGCCGCCATCCACTTGTTACGCGAAATCGTAAAATCGATTGCTAGGGTGCTTACACTTCTCACATGCGATGATAGTGAATACGATACGCGCTTCTTTAGTGCAAGACGTGTAATTTACTTCTTGTGTGCGAAATGACGCTTTTTGTGATTATAAGAACAATTTAGTCTAAGGCAGTCTAGAAGTATGCGAATTAGAGATCCTGAATATAATAGAATAAACTATAAAAAAACAATAGTGACTTTACATCTGATTTCACAATTTGGCAACGTACATTGTGGTTCTTGTGGGGGTTGCAGTTTTGCTGTGAATCTCACAGGAGCCACATGTAACTGTAACTGTACACATGTAACATAGGTAACTGTTGCCACTTACCAACAGGTGGGCAGTTTGCTTGTAGGCTAACTTATCGCAATAAAAAAAGTTGCGTCGAAAAGAAGGCATAATCAAGACGAAAATACACCTATTGAAAAAATCAGGAAATGAGCAATAAAGCCACTGAAGAAATAAATAAACAAATACCGGCCAAGTGCGAGTCGGTCTCGCCCATGAAGGGTTCCGTAGCAGCAAGTAACATAATATAAAAGTTCTTGTAGTTCGTTGTAACTTTGATCGATGTTTTAATAATATTGTATTTTTTTAAATTCAGTTATTGATAAGTAAACATTATAATTAGGTACCTAAATGATGAGATTTTTATTATTAGAAAATAATGGTTCACGGTTTATGCATAAGGTTTATGTTTATGAAATTAAATGTTTTTTTTTATTTGAGTTGAATAAAAGATAAATTGCCGAAACCTACCCGTGTTAACAAGGTCATAAAAAAAATATGGCGGCATTGAAAAATCGAAATTGTAAAATTCATTTTGAAATCCCGCATACAAATAGGTCTACCTATACAATTTCGAATTTTCAATGACGCCATATCTTTACATGACTACGTTAACATAGGTAGGTTTCGGGTTCATAGGTCATTGACCAAACACGGTGTATAACATAGTTCAAGCTTACGATTTTGTCATAAAACTAATGATGTTTGTCTGTCTCTTTGTATGTCAATGAACACCTTGCTAAATACATTACATTACATTTGACTGCCTCCTTGGCTAAGGTGGGTTCGATTCATCAGCATGACCATTTTATTATTCAAACTGACTGACTGAACAACTTGAATGAAGTTACTTTTTTCATAACTATACCTGTAACACATCAATAATGTGCTATTTTTACTCAGGATTGTATACATATAAATAAAAAAAACAAGATAACCTTGTATCTACATAGGTCACACTAAGTTTTCGAAATTGGTCACTTACATAAACAATACTAGCTGTGTCCGCGAACTACGTTTCGCCATATATTTTTTTCCCTTTTTTACAAAATTTTTCATTGATGCTCAGCTCCTATTAGTCATAGCACGATGTTGTTGATGCCTTCCTCGATAAAAGGGCTATCCAACACAAAAATAATTTTTCAATTTGAATCAGTAGTTCTTGAGATTAGCGCGTTCAACTAACTAAACAAACAAACTCTTCAGTTTTATAATATTAGTAAGTATAGATTTAAAAAGTTATTACTACATTTGAAAATTGAACGCTTTAGCTGAAGAATACAATTTGCTTCATTTGACTGTCAATTGTTTTCACATTGTTGCGTCATTTGTGGATTTTTTACGATTTTATGTGTAATTTGACAGCTCAGCAGAGCCTCGCTCGGCTTCAATCTGCTTTAGGTGAAGAAGCAACATGCAAGACGACTTTTAATAGCTGTTAGCAGAATTCAAACGCGTTCGGACTGGGCTGGACTTAAAACTGGACACGTGACTACTGTTGCTTTAGAAAATTGTCGTACCGTGACTGGTACACGACCATTTGTTTACCGGAAATTATTTATAAGCTCCGTGAAAATAACGCTCAACGTTAACCGTATCATCTTGCACCAAGACAATGCAAGTTCCCACACGACCAGACAGACAAATGAGTTTTTGAAGGCGAAAAACGTACAACTTATGATAAGTCATCCTGCATACGGTCCTGGGGGCCAATCGCGCTACAGTTCTAACGGACCGCTGAGGTTCAACTCCAATCCAGTTCTAATTACAATTCAACTTTGGACAAAATTGGTAACGCGCTAATTTCTACATGAGAGTTGAACCGCAAGCGAAGCTGGATCTAATTTGGAGCTCTAGAGATAACAGACAGAAAGAGAACAGAAAAACACTCAACATTGATAAAAGCCAAACTTCAATCCAAAAAAGGAGCGCCGCATGAACTTTGTATTTTGACAGCAGTTTCGTACCAATATCAATCGGGTTGCGTTTCAATCTCCTGTCAAAACATTACCGCGATACGAACGATCATAAAAGTTGTAGTTTAGTCATAGTTAAATTCCAATTCAACTACATTTATTCATCGCTATTAGTCTCCTGACCTGGCACCATATGACTTTTTTCTGTTCCCAAAAATCAAGAACCAATTACGCGATCAACGATTTTCATCACCAGAAGAGGCTGTATTAAAAAAAAACATGTTTGACTATTAGTAGTATTTTTTATTACTGATTCCGGAAACTTTTAGTGCGCTCCACGTATTATTGCATTGCATAGTCCCAAAAAATGTAACACCGACGTACACCCTACTATTGATATTTAGATGCGAGGTAACGGCGGGTGGCGCGGCGCGAACACTAGGCCACGCCCGTACGCTCAAGGCCATTGGCGACTATAGGGGCCTTAAGGGGTACAGTTCTCTCTTCAGTTTTCATATTTCCTTTCGATTCCATTATGATTTGTTGAGTTTATTTTGTCTCTCACATTTAGAAATAAAAATCTTGTTTGCAGACAAAATCCTTATTCTGCTTTTCATTCCTACTTTTGTGTGCACATAGTTTCTTGGGTACAAATAACGAAGTATAGACATTGTATTGTCCTTTTTTATTCAAATAACATTACAAAAATATAGGTATATCATGTATTAACCATTGCAACATTTGCAGAACTGCCAGTTAAATATATCAAAAATAGGATAATCATAGTAGACTCGGTAAAGGTACCTTGAAAATAATAAATTCAGTTTCTTTATTATTAATTTTTATACAGCCGATGTTTATTTATTGCTTACATGTACGTGTAAAGATGTAAGTTACATTAAACAGTATCAGTACATGCACCCAGCAAGGGCACTGCAACACTATTAGCAGATCGCGAACGGAGTTACAAATTATAATTATTACTTTGCCATTAATTGTATAAACTCCTATTTGTTATTTTTTATATTATTATTAATTACTGTTTTTACAAATAAATTAAATTAAGTTAAATGGTCAAACATTTCAACATATCATGCAATATTCAATAATGAAATATAAATTAACGCAATTATCAATTCATTAATACAAATAATAAAAATAAAATAACGGAAGTATCAATCCATGAGTACAAATAACTAGTCAATTACAATAAGGTATGTAAATATTTAATTATATGATTAATTTAGGTAATTTGATTTAAGTACCTACTTTAATCTCGGTCAATTGTTTGTGGACATATTATCAGGCGTATAAATTGTCTCTGTGGTAATTATGTCATTTGGTCATATTATTTGTCACTTAAGTATTTTTATTTTCGCCTAATAACTGCAATTGATTCACAAATGTATGGAGATCGTATCGATTCATTCAATTAATCGATCAGCAAGTCACTTCACTTTGACCTTGTGGGTCAGACAGAACTGTCAAATGTGGCCTACTAAAGTGGCCCGACTGTAGCCTTGTCATCAATATTTATCGCGATCCCCGTTTTCCATTTATTCGTTACCATTTTTTCACGCTAACATGAAATGTTAACCATGTTTTGCTTTTCTTCTAAGAAATAATAACATTTTTTGTGGCGCTATTATTCACAAAGAGAACATAACCTCAAAATGGAACGCTTTACGTTAACATACGATGCTAGCCCTGCTAGCGTCAAAATCTAATGAAATACGATGATGTGTTGAAGAATGAACACAACCTCCGCGATTTTATATGTTTATATGTCTACGGTATATTCTGTCACTGTAACCGTCACTTGCAATATACGTCTTTGTACTGATATAGCCGCTCTGTTTATTGTTTCATTTATCTCAGCTCTACCTATTAGGAATTCCATCTTTCAGTTATCAGGTTATGGGCCCAGGACGCCCCGCTAGTGTAGAAGTAGGAACAGTTTAGTTTGCTCGGTTAATTTCGCGGATGTAAGTGGATTAGGTTACCGGCCTACATTAGTGCATAGCCTCTGAGAATCTGACTCAGACATCCATCAAATATTTTTCTCAGCGCATTTCAGGTTTTACTATGAGTTCAAGTAACCAAATGGCTCAAATTGAAAAGCTCTTAGGCCGTCAAAATTATGCCACTTGGAGCTTTGCAGTCAAAACGTACCTCGAGCATGAAGATTTGTGGAAATGTATAGAAAATGATCCGAGCGAAATAGCAAACGTTACGACGGAAACGAGCGATGTGACTTTAAGTAAAAGTGAAGATACAAAGGCCAAGTCGAAAATCATATTGTTAGTGGATCCGGTAAATTATATCCACGTGCAGGAAGCCAAATCAGCTCGAGAGGTGTGGTATAACTTACGTTAGGCTTTCGACGACAATGGTTTGACTCGAAAGGTAGGTCTGTTGCGCGAGTTGATTACGACCGATCTAGATGGCTGCGGCACCGTAGAAGTGTATGTAAATAAAGTAATTACTTGTGCTCACAAGCTTCGTAATATAGGGTTTATAGTCGACGACGAGTGGCTAGGCACACTGCTGCTCGCCGGGCTACCGGAATCCTATAAGCCCATGATAATGGCGATGGAAAGCTCCGGAGTGAAAATAAGTACCGATTACGTGAAAACAAAGATACTGCAGGACATCAAAAGTGAGAGCGCTGCAGGGTTTTATTCTAATTGCCGTAAGTACAGTGCACGAAACAATAAGGCCCCTCCGAATGATAGGGTACAAAGTAAAGGTCCCCGTTGTTATAAATGCAATAGGTATGGGCATATCTCCAAATATTGTCATCTAAAACAAGGCTCAAGTCAGGGTAATACTGCCAAGTTGAATAAAACTAATTCTGAGAATCCGAGTTTTATAGCAGCGTTTCCAGTTTCGTCCGCGCTCGAGGCTGGATGCTGGTACATCGACTCCGGAGCCGCGATGCACATGACCAACAACAAGGGTTGGATGTACGATCTTGGACCTGCACCGGTACCGAACATCAAGGTGGCAGATAATAAAAGCTTGAAGGTTGAAGGGTGTGGTAAGGTAAACATTCAAACGTACGATGCAAACAAAAATGAATGTCTTGGAACCATACAGGTAAAGAACGTATTGTATGTCCCCGAATTGGCCGTAAATTTGCTATCTGTACGGCAAATGACGCAGAATAACTGTAAAGTAAAATTTAATGGTAACCGATGTGAAATTTATCAAAATTCAAATATCGTTATGACTGGATATGCCCGTAACAACTTGTATGTGGTCTGTAATGAAATGTTTGCTTTGTTGTCTTCAGCTCATTTGTGGCATCAGAGGATGGGTCACCTCAACTACACAGACCTGCAGAGACTTAATGCCACAACGGAAGGAGTGGAGATGGACATCAACAAAAACAAAGAAAATATGATTTGCAACACATGTCTGGAAGGTAAACAAACGAGACTGCCTTTTAAAAACGTCGGCACAAGGGCTTCCGCTCTTCTACAGGTAATACATTCAGATGTATGCGGCCCTATGGAAGAAAAGTCCCTCGGTGGTGCCAGGTACTACGTGACATTCACGGACGACTATTCCCGAAAGGTATTTGTTTACTTCATGCATTCCAAGTCTGAAGTCTTTGATAAGTTCAAGGAATTTAAAGCTTATGTTGAGAACCAGTTGGACAAGAGAATAAAGACATTACGTTCTGATAATGGAAAGGAGTACGTGAATGAAACATTCAATAAATTCTGTACAGAATCGGGTATTAAAAGACAGTTTACCATACCTTACACTCCAGAGCAACATGGGATGAGTGAACGGATGAATCGCACACTAACCGAACGAGCTAAGTGTATGCTTGTGAATGCTCAATTGCCTAAGAAGTTTTGGGCAGAGGCTGTCGCTACAGCTGCGTACGTGATCAACCGCTCTCCCACTAAGTCCATTGGTTATAAGACTCCTGAAGAGATGTTGACTGGTGTCAAGCCGAACTTAAGTAATATGAGAGTCTTTGGTTGCAGAGTTATGATGCATATACCTAAAGAAAAGCGGCTGAAATGGGATAGTAAATCAAAAGAACTCATATTTGTCGGTTATTGCCTTGAATCAAAAGGATACAGATTGTATGACAAAAATGAAGGGAAAATATTGAGAAGTCGGGATGTAACCTTCTTGGAAGACACGGTAGAAAAAGATTTTATCCTTATGTCATTAAGTGACAGAGAAAAAGAAGATAAAGTTTTCATTGACAAGCATGTGAATGATAGCAGTAACGATTCGTTTGAAAGTTTGTTGTCAAACAATTCGGACTCCGATTATGTCCCAAAAAGCGCAGTAGGGCCTGTTTCGCCACAATTTACCCGAGTCCTACGACCGAGAAAAGATAAAAATATGCTCACGACATATTTGTGTCACGATGAAGAAAATAACGAGCCAGTACGTGAGTCAGACCCTTTAACTGTGCAACAAGCTTTAAATAGTGTTAATGCATCAGAGTGGAAAAGGGCAATGGATAGCGAGTATGAGTCGCTTTTGGAGAATCATACATGGACTGTCATGGACCTTCCGGCTAATAGCACGGCTCTCCCTTGTAAGTGGGTCTTTAAGACTAAAGTTGATGCCGACGGGAACATTTCAAGGTACAAGGCGAGACTAGTTATCAAAGGGTACGAGCAGAGGCAGGGTATCGATTACACAGAAGTGTATGCCCCCGTAGTGCGCTTAACTTCTATAAGATATTTTTTTGGAATAGCTGCAAAGTACCACCTTCAGTTAGAACAGTTGGATGCCATAACGGCTTTCTTACAAGGTGATATTGATGTTGAACTCTATATGGAGCAGCCTTTACAGTACGAAAATGGACTTAAACAAGTTTGTAAACTAAACAAGTCTATATACGGGCTTAAACAAGCCAGTAGAACTTGGAACACAAAACTAGATGGTTTTCTGTGTAAAATTGGATTTACAAAATCTCAGTTGGACCCGTGTGTATATTTTATGCACAAAGAAGATAACATGACGTTTATAATGTCGTATGTTGATGACATTCTTTTGATGTAAAACTGTGTAGAGTCGGCAAATGAAGTAAAAAGGAAAATGATGGAGTACTTCAAAATGAAAGCGTTGGGCAAAGCAAATTATTACATTGGTCTACGAATAACGTATGTTGACAGCGGGATTGCCATAGATCAGACAAAATACATTGAAAATACTTTGCAGCGGTTTGGTATGGCCCAATGTAATCCCATAGGAACTCCGTTAGATCCTAATAGCTAATAGCTTGAGTGGATCATCTGGTCAGGTGAATGTGAATGTGCCCTATCAAGAAGCCATTGTCTGTCTGTTGTATATCTCCTTGGGAACGCGTCCTGATATAAGCTACGCAGTGCATATGTTGAGTCGCTATAACAAATCTCCAACGGCAGAGCACTGGAGTGCTGTCAAAAGGATTTTTAGATACCTACAAGGAACTAAGCATCTACAGTTGCTTTATAAATGTGACGCTGATGAAGGGATCATCGGCTATTGCGACTCCGATTGGGCATCTTGTACTGAAGAAAGAAAGTCTTGTACTGGATACGTCTTCATGTACCAGGGTGCTGTAATATCGTGGAACTCTAAGCGGCAGCAGACGGTTGCCTTATCGACGACTGAGGCCGAATATATGGCGATTTCAGCCGCCACGCAAGAAGCGCTGTGGTTGAAGCAACTACATTGCGAGTTGTGGCCTTCTTTTAAAGCCAAACCCTTAGTACTGTATTGTGATAATCAGAGCGCTATTAAACTTTCAGGCACTCGTGGCTATCGTGCTAGAAGCAAACACATCGACGTACGTCATCATTACATCAGGGACAAAGTAGAAAGTGGTGACATCACAATCAAGTACATCGGCACCGAGTCGATGGTTGCCGATTGCCTCACCAAGGCTTTGCCGGCGCCCAAGCAGCGACGGTTCCTGGACGCTATGGGTTTGCGTTCAAGGGAGGATGTTGAAGAATGAACACAACCTCCGCGATTTTATATGTTTATATGTCTACGGTATATTCTGTCACTGTAACCGTCACTTGCAATATACGTCTTTGTACTAATATAGCCGCTCTGTTTATTGTTTCATTTATCTCAGCTCTACCTATTAGGAATTCCATCTTTCAGTTATCATGATGCTAAAAATGTTGAAAATGCTGCAAATCTGCGCTTAAATGTAACACGCCTTACGTATATTTTCCGTATCTACCTACACATCCACAGATTAGAGAGATACTGACAGTGATTATGTACTCTGTCATACTGACGCAATCCCATGGAATTATTACCGTGCGTTTGCACTGACGAAACATCTACAAAAAAAACATGTTTTTTAAACATGTTTCTGTCAATGTTTATGAATGCGTTTCTATTGTCAAACTACATGTTTTAGCGCAACAAGTTTCAAGTTTTACAGACGAAACATGTTGTGAAAAAAAATTGTATGAACATGTTTCACATACCGTGCGTTTGCACTGACAAAACATTTACAAAAAAAACATGTTTCTGTCAATGTTTATGAACACGTTTTCATTGCCAAACGACATGTTTAGCGCAACAAGTTTGTTTACCATTTTACAGACGAAACATGTGAAAAAATATTGTATGAACATGTTTCTTATTTGAAAAGTCAATTGTTTTTTTTGTTTGAAAGATTTGTTTCGAAACATTTACATTTATGATTTTTTATTTTTTAAATGACTGTATAGAAAATGACTTAGGTATTTAATAGCTTTTGCTTTTGTCTTATTCATAATAATCATAATCATAATCATAATAATTTATTTGTTAAACATAGGTAAATTATAAAAGGTCTTACTTAATTAATGGTCGCTATGTTCTGCCTTTGCAGGCGTACAAATATTTTTGATGATAATTTCGCCTATGCTAGTAGTTCAAACATTGTACGATAATATCACTGACAAATTTAGTAATATTTGCAAAATAAAATTGTATAAGTATATCTAACATTAAAAGATTATAAATTGTCTTTTAAAAAGTCGTCAATTGAATAATAACATTTTTCTAGTAATAATTGCGTAACTTTTTTATTTTAATAAATTAAATTTTAGTCCCTTGATGTCGACTGGTAAATTATTGTAAATTCTAGGGGCCATGCCCAAAATACTTTTATTAACTAGTGATGTGTTACATTTTGTTGGACAAAGATTATGCTTATGTTGAGTACGAGACGGGTTACGTCGTATCTCAGATAACATCACAAACAACTCCGGATTCTTTTTTACAAAGAGTGCCATCTCTAAAATGTATATAGAAGGTAATGTTAATAATTTTAATGACTTGAAAGCCGGTATGCAACTGTCTCCTGGTTTAAGACCGCACATCGCCCTTATGCAGCGTTTCTGGGCTTTGAAAATTGTATTTCGTTCTACCGAGTTACCCCAAAAGATCACTCCATATCTTAAAATCGATACAACAAGTCCATGATATGCCATTATAACAGCTTCGAGTTTAGTGACTTTTTTTAGGTTGTACAGGGCATATGCACATTTGCTCAATTTATTACATAATTCTTCTGCTTGTGATCTCCATGTAAACTGACTGTCAATAACTAATCCTAAAAATTTCGTTTGAGTTATTTGAGTAATGTTTTCATCGTCATAGTTAATATCAATGCTCTGTATGCGAAGTCGTTGATGAAATTGTATTATGTGTGTCTTCTTGATATTTATTTTTAAATTGTTATCGTCAAGCCATTTGATTATATCCGTCAGTGTGTGCTGTATGTCATTTTCATAATTCTTAATGTCAGTGCTCTTTATTATCGCTGTGCTGTCGTCGGCGAATAGGATCATAGGTTGTTTAGTGACTGTAGGCAAATCGTTAATATACATTAAAAACAATAACGGACCCAACACGCTACCTTGCGGAACTCCAAATTTTACATGCCTGATCTGTGAAACATATTCCATTTCGTAATTTGTTTTTGAGCATATCTTTGCAACTTGTGTGAACTGCTTTCTGTTGGAAAGATAAGAGCGTATTAATGCCAGCACATTTCCTCTAATTCCGTAGGTTTCAAGTTTGTCAAGCAATATATTGTGATCCACGTGGTCAAACGCCTTCGACATATTTTTTTTTTTTTTTTTTTTTTATGGATGGCCCGGCAAATGACCTCCTCCCGCCTGATGTTAAGCGGTGAAAGAGGCCCAAATGAGTTGACAGATAGAGTAGGGACGACATCCACTCTCCTACCTGCCCGCCCCTTGCCGGCCCAAAAGATGCTTTTTCACGCCTCTTTTGAAGGAACCCATGTTGTAGGATGGAGGAAACACGTGCGCAGGTAGAGAATTCCAAGTGTGGGATGAACGACAGAAGAAGGAATCTTGGAATTTCTTGGTACGGTGTGAAAAGGAGGACACAGTGTACGGATGACTCCGAAGGCCCTTACGCGTGTTTCTGTTAAGGAATGGAGAGGGAGGGATAAGGTTAAAGAGCTCCTCAGAGCATTCCCCATGGAACATTCGGTAAAAGGCGCTAAGAGAGGCGATGTCACGACGAAGTTGTAGAGGCTCGAGGGTGTTAGTTGCCTCTACATCGCCAATTATGCGAATAGCGCGACGCTGCAATCTGTCCAGAGCATCGAGGAGGTACTGAGCGGAGCCGTCCCAAAGGTGCGAGCAATATTCCACGCAAGACCTAACCTGAGTTTTATACAACAAGCATAGTTGGTCCGGCGCAAAATACCTACGCACCTTGTTCAGGACACCGAGTTTCCGTGAGGCAGTAGTTATGACGGATTCGATGTAGTCTCTGGGGTTCAGATCGCAGCGAAAGATCGAAGCCTAGTTATCAGTGAATATAGCACATATTGGTATTTTATTATCAATGCTCAGCAGTATAGTTTTTACTAAGTCAAATATGGCCATGTTAATTGTTTTTCCTTTTCGAAATCCTTTTTGTTCCTTACATAATATTTGAAATTTATCCAGATATGCATATAGTTTCTCATATATGTATTTTTCAAATATTTTGGAGAATATTGGAATAAGGGCAATTGGTCTATAGCATCTGACATCTTCTTTATTACCTTTTTTAAATAGTGGCTTTATTAAAGTTGTTTTTAGTACATTCGGATATATTCCCGAGCTTATGCAGAGGTTTATTATGTAACTGAGATGCCTAGCAATAATTTCTGCAACACCCTTAATTACCCTTGTTGCTACGCCATCATAGCCCAAGCTGTTTGTATTTTTAAGTGCTCTAATGATACGGTGTATGTCGTTAGGTGTTGCCGGAGGCATAAACATGGTATGCGTTTTAGAGCTTGGGCTTTGTCTGGACTTAGTGGCTGTATGTGATACTAGATCAACGAAGTAATTATTAAAAGTATTTGCAATCTCAAGTGGGTCCGTAATTTCCTTGCCGTCATGGTTGATCATTGTTATGGGTTCCTTTGGGTAGATTGTCTTATGTCTATTTATAATTTGCCATGTTGCCTTACTCTTGTTGCTCGCTGTATTTATGAAATGATCGTTTTGTGCTTTTTGTGTAAGTTTGACTATTTTTCTGAATTTTTTAGTGTAAGTTTTCAGTTTGGTTCTGTTTTCTGTAGTCTTTGAAAGTCTATATTGCCAAAGCAGCTCACGCTTTTTTTTACTGCATGCTTTTATTCCACGAGACAGCCACTTAACACTCCTTCTATTTTTCATTTTTATGATCTTATATGGAAAACAGAGATTGTATAGCAAGCAAAACTCTTCAAGAAAGAGGTCATAGGCTTTGTCTGGATCGTCTGTTTCATAGATCTCAGAGAATGGCAAATTTGCAAGATGTGACGCGAATGTCGATAAATTTTCCCGTGATATATCTCGTTTTTTTATGAACCAAGATGTTATACGGCAGGATTTTTTTATCGGTATTGTCAGTATTTGTGCTGTGTGGTCAGATAAACCTAATTCCTTGACAGTACCTTTGCAGTCTTTTTTTGAGTTGTGTGCGAAGTTATCTATACAAGTTTTGCTACTAAGCCTAGTTGGTTCTTTTATTTCTAATGTCAAATTAAAGTTAAGTAAAAAATTTTCTAATTCTAATGACATACTATTTCTGTTTAAGGTGTTTATATTGAAGTCTCCACATACAATAACTTTCCTATTTGAATAAAAATTACATGTCTTTTTTAATATTAGATCTAGTTTATCGTAAAATATTTCTAAGTTATTTGTGGTCTATTTGTGGTGGTCGATAGATGCATATAATAATAGCGTTATTTTCCGATATTTCAATTCCACAGCACTCAATAATACCGAGTACGGAGGCCTTTGTTACATACTCGAGTTCTTTGAATTTATAGCCCGTTTTGAGGAGTATGCATGATCCTCCATGTTTTTGGTTGTTTCTTGAACAATACGCGGCGATCTGATAATTAGGTATAGCAAGTAAGTCTTCTTGTCCATTAAGCATAAAATGTTCTGTTATACAAACAACGTCTATATTTATGTTATTGGTTTGCAGCTCCTCAAGGTAGATTGTCAGTAAGTTCGATTTGTTGATTAGTCCAGCGATATTTTGGTGTATAATGTTTATGTATTCAAAGTCGAAAAAATGTCTTGTCCTTATCACAATCCTTGGTTTGTGACTGTTCTTGTCCTTGAATGGGTGTTGATTGTAAGCAATCCGTTTCATATATGTTACATTCTTCGTTATATTCTTTTATGTCTGTTATTAATTGTCGCAGGTCTGCGAGTACTGTTTTTATTCCATTATTATTAATTATTCTTTGAAGTCCACTAAACATTTCAAAATTATATGTCAGATTTTTATTCGAGTCCAAAATGAAAGCATACTCATGTGTGTTTACATCGAGATACAGCAAGTTGTTGAATAGTTCTATTCTTTGGTTGAATATAGTTGAGTAACTTCCACATCTAAATGTAGGTAAGCATTATAATATTTGTATTATGTAGCTCTTTCAGAGTATTTCTTACTGATAAGACTAAATTGTGATAGTTTGCGGTATTCAAAAAATCGTGTTCGCCGATGAAAATAATGCAATAATCTTTTTTGGTGAATGATTTGATTTTATTCTGAATGTTCAGCATAAGTGTATTGATTGTACCATTTGGTGTGAGGAAGTGACATATTTCAAAATTTCCAAATGCTTGTTCAGCTTTGTGTAGTATTTTGTTTCTTTTGTCGCTACTTATTATATATAAGTTTGGTTTTTTATGGTCAGCCTGGCTTTTTGCACACTCAATCGTTTCTGTAGATGTAGTTTTTCCTATTGGTAGGTCATGATTTTGCCTTGTAGTAGTTCTTTCATTGTCAATTGTTTCTTGCTATAGATTCCTTATATGTATGTGCTGTATGAGTGTGTTTATTTATGTTCTTTTTTGTGGCAGCTTTTAATTTAGGCGTCCCAATTTTCTTAGCTGGGCTTCTGGGTCACTTTTACTAATAGTTGTGTTTTCTTAACTAGTTCGTCATTAGTCCGTTTCAGGTTTGTGTTCTCTATGGACAAAATTTCGATTTCTCTATGGGCACTACTCAGTTCCAGTGTAAGTTTCTCTATTTCTTCCTTTAATTTTAGCATTTTATCTAAATCATTATTAGCTGATATGTCAGGTAGACTTTGAGTATCATTTAGTGATTCTTCAGTGATATTACTGTCATTCGCTTTTGAATCAGATTTTGTGCGGTAGCGACGAAAAGTTATGTTCTCTAGAAAGCTCATTTTATATTTGATAAGGAATTAATATTGATATAAATAGACTTATTTAGTTTTCTTTGTAATTAATATATCATACATGCAGTCGCAGCTATTATTATATCGTTCATTTCTTTTGCCGACTAGTAAATAGATGTGCCATGATGTGGTCAGTTAGTTGATGGGATTAAGTTGTCGATTATGAAATACGATTAATTAAATGCAATTAATTATTTCAAGTGCACTTGAACGTACCCTATTCAATTGGTATGCTCTCTCTAGTTTTTAAAGATCAATGGTTTCAGCATTTCTTATTGGTCTGTGATGGCCACCGTCCTTAGTCTGTAATTACTTGTGACGAGCGACTGGTGCCGGCCAATCAGCTGATCATGTTAGTCAGATTACCGATAGATCAATAGCGAATAGTAATCTTTGTTTTGATATTTTTATCAGGCTTTTGTGTAATTCAAATAAACGACCAGTGTAAAAGTTCTCACCTCGGAAACAATGATGTTCAGAGAAATCAAGTGTCGCACGGTGAATTACTTCCAGTGGGGCTAGCACGCAGGAGAATCGAAAATCGAATCGAAATCCGAATCGAGGAGTTTGTATGGCAATTTTATTAGCGCCACGGCGGTGAGTAGCAGAACTAATAAAATTGCCATACAAACTCCTCGATTCGGATTTCGATTCGATTTTCGATTCTCCTGCGTGCTAGCCCCACTGGAAGTAATTCACCGTGCGACACTTGATTTCTCTGAACATCATTGTTTCCGAGGTGAGAACTTTTACACTGGTCGTTTATTTGAATTACACAAAAGCCTGATAAAAATATCAAAACAAAGATTACTATTCGCTATTGATCTATCGGTAATCTGACTAACATGATCAGCTGATTGGCCGGCACCAGTCGCTCGTCACAAGTAATTACAGACTAAGGACGGTGGCCATCACAGACCAATAAGAAATGCTGAAACCATTGATCTTTAAAAACTAGAGAGAGCATACCAATTGAATAGGGTACGTTCAAGTGCACTTGAAATAATTAATTGCATTTAATTAATCGTATTTCATAATCGACAACTTAATCCCATCAACTAACTGACCACATCATGGCACATCTATTTACTAGTCGGCAAAAGAAATGAACGATATAATAATAGCTGCGACTGCATGTATGATATATTAATTACAAAGAAAACTAAATAAGTCTATTTATATCAATATTAATTCCTTATCAAATATAAAATGAGCTTTCTAGAGAACATAACTTTTCGTCGCTACCGCACAAAATCTGATTCAAAAGCGAATGACAGTAATATCACTGAAGAATCACTAAATGATACTCAAAGTCTACCTGACATATCAGCTAATAATGATTTAGATAAAATGCTAAAATTAAAGGAAGAAATAGAGAAACTTACACTGGAACTGAGTAGTGCCCATAGAGAAATCGAAATTTTGTCCATAGAGAACACAAACCTGAAACGGACTAATGACGAACTAGTTAAGAAAACACAACTATTAGTAAAAGTGACCCAGAAGCCCAGCTAAGAAAATTGGGACGCCTAAATTAAAAGCTGCCACAAAAAAGAACATAAATAAACACACTCATACAGCACATACATATAAGGAATCTATAGCAAGAAACAATTGACAATGAAAGAACTACTACAAGGCAAAATCATGACCTACCAATAGGAAAAACTACATCTACAGAAACGATTGAGTGTGCAAAAAGCCAGGCTGACCATAAAAAACCAAACTTATATATAATAAGTAGCGACAAAAGAAACAAAATACTACACAAAGCTGAACAAGCATTTGGAAATTTTGAAATATGTCACTTCCTCACACCAAATGGTACAATCAATACACTTATGCTGAACATTCAGAATAAAATCAAATCATTCACCAAAAAAGATTATTGCATTATTTTCATCGGCGAACACGATTTTTTGAATACCGCAAACTATCACAATTTAGTCTTATCAGTAAGAAATACTCTGAAAGAGCTACATAATACAAATATTATAATGCTTACCTACATTTAGATGTGGAAGTTACTCAACTATATTCAACCAAAGAATAGAACTATTCAACAACTTGCTGTATCTCGATGTAAACACACATGAGTATGCTTTCATTTTGGACTCGAATAAAAATCTGACATATAATTTTGAAATGTTTAGTGGACTTCAAAGAATAATTAATAATAATGGAATAAAAACAGTACTCGCAGACCTGCGACAATTAATAACAGACATAAAAGAATATAACGAAGAATGTAACATATATGAAACGGATTGCTTACAATCAACACCCATTCAAGGACAAGAACAGTCACAAACCAAGGATTGTGATAAGGACAAGACATTTTTTCGACTTTGAATACATAAACATTATACACCAAAATATCGCTGGACTAATCAACAAATCGAACTTACTGACAATCTACCTTGAGGAGCTGCAAACCAATAACATAAATATAGACGTTGTTTGTATAACAGAACATTTTATGCTTAATGGACAAGAAGACTTACTTGCTATACCTAATTATCAGATCGCCGCGTATTGTTCAAGAAACAACCAAAAACATGGAGGATCATGCATACTCCTCAAAACGGGCTATAAATTCAAAGAACTCGAGTATGTAACAAAGGCCTCCGTACTCGGTATTATTGAGTGCTGTGGAATTGAAATATCGGAAAATAACGCTATTATTATATGCATCTATCGACCACCACAAATAGACCACAAATAACTTAGAAATATTTTACGATAAACTAGATCTAATATTAAAAAAGACATGTAATTTTTATTCAAATAGGAAAGTTATTGTATGTGGAGACTTCAATATAAACACCTTAAACAGAAATAGTATGTCATTAGAATTAGAAAATTTTTTACTTAACTTTAATTTGACATTAGAAATAAAAGAACCAACTAGGCTTAGTAGCAAAACTTGTATAGATAACTTCGCACACAACTCAAAAAAAGACTGCAAAGGTACTGTCAAGGAATTAGGTTTATCTGACCACACAGCACAAATACTGACAATACCGATAAAAAAATCCTGCCGTATAACATCTTGGTTCATAAAAAAACGAGATATATCACGGGAAAATTTATCGACATTCGCGTCACATCTTGCAAATTTGCCATTCTCTGAGATCTATGAAACAGACGATCCAGACAAAGCCTATGACCTCTTTCTTGAAGAGTTTTGCTTGCTATACAATCTCTGTTTTCCATATAAGATCATAAAAATGAAAAATAGAAGGAGTGTTAAGTGGCTGTCTCGTGGAATAAAAGCATGCAGTAAAAAAAAGCGTGAGCTGCTTTGGCAATATAGACTTTCAAAGACTACAGAAAACAGAACCAAACTGAAAACTTACACTAAAAAATTCAGAAAAATAGTCAAACTTACACAAAAAGCACAAAACGATCATTTCATAAATACAGCGAGCAACAAGAGTAAGGCAACATGGCAAATTATAAATAGACATAAGACAATCTACCCAAAGGAACCCATAACAATGATCAACCATGACGGCAAGGAAATTACGGACCCACTTGAGATTGCAAATACTTTTAATAATTACTTCGTTGATCTAGTATCACATACAGCCACTAAGTCCAGACAAAGCCCAAGCTCTAAAACGCATACCATGTTTATGCCTCCGGCAACACCTAACGACATACACCGTATCATTAGAGCACTTAAAAATACAAACAGCTTGGGCTATGATGGCGTAGCAACAAGGGTAATTAAGGGTGTTGCAGAAATTATTGCTAGGCATCTCAGTTACATAATAAACCTCTGCATAAGCTCGGGAATATATCCGAATGTACTAAAAACAACTTTAATAAAGCCACTATTTAAAAAAGGTAATAAAGAAGATGTCAGATGCTATAGACCAATTGCCCTTATTCCAATATTCTCCAAAATATTTGAAAAATACATATATGAGAAACTATATGCATATCTGGATAAATTTCAAATATTATGTAAGGAACAAAAAGGATTTCGAAAAGGAAAAACAATTAACATGGCCATATTTGACTTAGTAAAAACTATACTGCTGAGCATTGATAATAAAATACCAATATGTGCTATATTCACTGATAACTAGGCTTCGATCTTTCGCTGCGATCTGAACCCCAGAGACTACATCGAATCCGTCATAACTACTGCCTCACGGAAACTCGGTGTCCTGAACAAGGTGCGTAGGTATTTTGCGCCGGACCAACTATGCTTGTTGTATAAAACTCAGGTTAGGTCTTGCGTGGAATATTGCTCGCACCTTTGGGACGGCTCCGCTCAGTACCTCCTCGATGCTCTGGACAGATTGCAGCGTCGCGCTATTCGCATAATTGGCGATGTAGAGGCAACTAACACCCTCGAGCCTCTACAACTTCGTCGTGACATCGCCTCTCTTAGCGCCTTTTACCGAATGTTCCATGGGGAATGCTCTGAGGAGCTCTTTAACCTTATCCCTCCCTCTCCATTCCTTAACAGAAACACGCGTAAGGGCCTTCGGAGTCATCCGTACACTGTGTCCTCCTTTTCACACCGTACCAAGAAATTCCAAGATTCCTTCTTCTGTCGTTCATCCCACACTTGGAATTCTCTACCTGCGCACGTGTTTCCTCCATCCTACAACATGGGTTCCTTCAAAAGAGGCGTGAAAAAGCATCTTTTGGGCCGGCAAGGGGCGGGCAGGTAGGAGAGTGGATGTCGTCCCTACTCTATCTGTCAACTCATTTGGGCCTCTTTCACCGCTTAACATCAGGCGGGAGGAGGTCATTTGCCGGGCCATCCATAAAAAAAAAAAAAAAAAAAAAATATGTCGAAGGCGTTTGACCACGTGGATCACAATATATTGCTTGACAAACTTGAAACCTACGGAATTAGAGGAAATGTGCTGGCATTAATACGCTCTTATCTTTCCAACAGAAAGCAGTTCACACAAGTTGCAAAGATATGCTCAAAAACAAATTACGAAATGGAATATGTTTCACAGATCAGGCATGTAAAATTTGGAGTTCCGCAAGGTAGCGTGTTGGGTCCGTTGGATTTTCGATTCTCCTGCGTGCTAGCCCCACAGATACAGGCCACTTTCATGAAACAAGGTTACGTCCTGATAATGTTTCCAGTTTGTCGAAGAAACCATTCATGAAGTTGATAATGTTATGAACAGTTATTAAGGTGACAAATCCAAAGTCTGGGAACCGGGAACAAAATGAATTTTTTACACACTCACTTCGTGGCAATCCTCAAGATAACACTTGTGTGTTGAATTTATTCACTTCTCCATGCGTAGTGCATAAATTGATTGTTTAATAATAACTTTTACTATTATTTAAAATAAACAAACACGGAAACCTATGTTAGCAACATCGCCATTACAGTTTCCCAAGTGCGCATGCCGCGCATTAACTCTTATTAGTTAATAGGTACCTACTTCGATGATCACATTTATTTCAAAGTTACTCTTCACACCTTTAAAGTTTTTTATTAACCTAGTTGATTTATTAATTGTTAACTAGGTACCTACTTAAACCATCTTTTATCTAAATATAAGTAGGACCTATAGTTGAGTGATGGACTCCAGTGACGAAAAAGAAATATGCGATAGCATCCCGATGTTTTTGGTAGTTTTCCAATTACAGCACTAGAGCGCATTATGCGGCATAATGCTTAAGGCGCATAGTAAAGTCAATCATAAAAAATCACTGCAGAAAAAACCGATTCTCTTCATAAATATTGAATAAAAAAATCTTTAAAAAAGATATGTTATTATTCAACGCATTCTTTAGAGGATGGTCTTCTTAATTTTTTGATAAATTAATTAAAACTTGGTTAAAATGTGACCCAAACATGCCTCGATTTTAAAACTGTAAACCTAATCGCTTCGTAAATATTAGGTTAAATCATATACTTTTGATTTCAATAAATAAAGTGAACAATATTCTAGGGGATGGTCTTTTTAGATTTTTCGTATTCGCCTTTATTAATTTTTTATTGAAATAATTCATCTTACGCGTAAAGGTTTGCTTAAATATTCCTCTCGCTCTCACTCACTCACTCCTATGTAATCAGTGCGGGACGATCGACGCAAGGTCATTGGGAGCACTATGCGCCTTAACGTTGAATGTTTCAACTACAGCAACACTTCGCACAATCGAGCACTCTCAAAAGTAATGTTTTCGTGTGATGCGTGCAATCGATACCAACTCAGTGACAGAAAATTAACAAGTGTTTTTTCTTTAAGTTGGCATTGATCGAAATGTTTTATTTATATATAATCGTTAGTAATATTATTTATTGTTGAAAAATTTTTAAAGTTTTCGTTTCATTGTAGTTTTTTTTTAAATAATCAAATTTAATTCAAACTGTGTTAAAAAAATAAATATAAGTATGAATGAAGGTACAAAAATTACTCAAAATAAAAAATGTTAATGAAATAATCAAAGTCCAAATTACTTAAAATAACCGTAAATAGTTTTCAACCAATTATTATGTATACCACATTATTTACACATTAATGAGGTTATTGCTAACTCTATGAATATTTCTTTTTTTCAACACTGAACTTAGCGCACTCTGCTGGTGCATTTGAAAACTAATTCACGTTCCAATTAAGCATCAGCATAATTCGGCATTGTGCGCCACTGAGTCGCATTATGCTCTGTAATTGGAAAACTACCTTTGTCTATTTTTATATTCCGATGATTTGGCATACCATAATCATGGCATTCCATGCCAAATTTCTATGAACTTTAATTCAAATTCAAATTCAAATTCAAATTCAAAAATCTTTATTCAACATAGGCCTTTACAGGCACTTATTGACGTCAAAACAAAGCAAAACATTCTAATTTAAAGGAAACATAAATTTAACCTTGTATGTGCATACATCCTGAATATACCTACTCAAGATGTCTGCAAATACAAGTAGTAATGAAAAAAAAAAAAAAGTTGTATCTACACCTGTTCGGAAATTGGGAGAGCCTTCTCGAGAAGAACAGGCAAGAAACTCGAAAGGTCAAATTTTTTATCTCCTCTTTTAAATCGCCATTTACAATTTTGGTTTTGTTACATAGTCATTGAAACTTTAAAAAAAAAATACAATCGGTATGCTTACATACACTTAAAATGTCAAAAAATAAGTTATAGACGTATACATTAATCATAATACAATAAATAATGTTGTTACCAAACATTTGATAACTTAGTCTAATTCAAAAACAGTGTCAGTTCTTTTCTGCCAACAACATTTGTTAACATCAATAGCTATACACAACAACACGATTATTGACATTATAACGAATAATAACTTCATATTAACACCAGGCATTGGCATCATTTAAATAATTGTTGACTTTATAATATCCTTTACTCATTAGAGTCTTTTTTACATGCGCTTTAAACTTATGAAAAGGCAAGTCAGTTACATTATGTGGAACTTTATTGTAAAACGTTATACATTTCCCCATAAATGAGCCTCTAGTTTTTTGGAGTCTGTACGTTGGAACGGCAAGTTTATTTTTATTTCTTGTGTTTAACTGGTGAACGTGGAAATTGGTTTCAAATGTATTATAATTCTTATAGACATAAATCAAATTTTCATAAATGTATTGTCCTGCTAAGGTCAATATATTAATTTCTCTAAATAAATCTCTTAGAGAATCCCTTGTTCGTAAATTATAAATAGCGCGAACTGCTCTTTTTTGAAGTACGAAAATACTTTCTATACTAGCAGCCGATCCCCACAGTAGTAGTCCATACGACATAACACTGTGAAAATAACTAAAGTAAATCAATCTTGCCGTTTCAACATTAGTAAGTTGTCTTATTTTTTTAACTGCATATGCCGCAGAACTAAGTCTGTTTGCCAAGGACTCAATATGTGGATCCCACTGCAAACGTGAATCTAATGTAATGCCCAAAAATTTGGTACAATCAATGAATTCAATAATTTGATTATTCATTTCCACAATAGTATCCACTTTCCTTACATTTGGCAATGAAAATTTTATACATTTAGTTTTATTTGAATTTAATGATAAGTTATTAATTGTGAACCAATGCAATACATTAGAAAGAGTACTATTTACAACGTCAGTATTTTCATTACCTCTGTCAACCTTAAATATTAAAGAAGTATCATCTGCAAATAGTACTGTATCGTACAGATTGTTAGTGAAATGTGGGAGATCATTAATGTAAATTAAAAAAAGCAAAGGTCCCAATATCGATCCCTGAGGTACACCCATAGTTATAGATGCACCAACAGACTCAGTTTTGCTAATAACAACTTTCTGGACCCTATTGGACAAATAAGACTCCATAAGGCTAATTGCTTTTTCGGTGACACCATAATGTTTGAGTTTATTTAAAAGAGTCTGGTGACTAACGCAGTCGAAAGCCTTCGACAGGTCACAAAATATACCAATCACATCTTGTTTACACTCCCAAGCGGCAAAAATGTGTTTGAGAAGTGCAACTCCAGCATCTGTCGTGGAACGACCTTTGGTAAAATTGGTTCATATGAAAAATGTTATTACATGTAAAATGATCTATTAACTGCTGAGATACAATTTTTTCGAATATTTTACTAAGTGCTGGTAGAATCGAAATTGGTCTGTAATTTGAAGGATCGTTTTTATTCCCAGATTTAAATAATGGTATTAACTTGCTATTCTTCATGAGGTCGGGGAAGACACCTAATGTATCTGATTTTCTCCATTACATAATTTCAAATGTTATCCGAAACAGCTCGAAAACACCCCAACATGTTGCAAAACATGTATTATGACTCTCACAGCCGACAGTGCGAACTCAATCGTTGACAAATCCATAAAAAACATTGACAGACAACAAGTTTTGAGACAGTCCGAACGCAATCTGCAACAAATCTTAGGATTTGTTCTGAATCCAACACGATTTTCGGCAGTGCGAACGCAAAAGCACACACAACAAGTTTTGAGATTTGTATCATGCAACAAGTTTGTTTCTTGTTTGTTTTCTTATTTGTGAAGTAACTCTTCTAATATTGCTGTGTATTTTTGTTTTTTCTCGCACCGCAATGTATAATATAGCAAGAAGGCATTCTGTAGTCTTTTATTGTGGCGCACTGTTAAAATATTACTGTAAATTACTTCGCGATTATGGAAAATAGTCAAAATCCGAAGCAAAATTCACAAGTTCGTTCGGCACTTAGTATGGCGGACTGGTGGTGAATTTTTGTGACGTCAGAGAAAATACATGCCACAGACGAAACAGTATGCATCTCTTTCTACAAATGTCATCTCACTTTTGTTAGAAAGAAAAGAAACGATATTTGATAGATACGTGTCAAGATATCAAAGAACAGAGGCGCGTTCAGCGCCTCTGGGTGTAGTTGTCCGGTTGTTTTTTAACTCGCTCAAAGGCGTTGAACGGATTGCAGCAACCAAATCTTTTATCTCCCTCTTTCACATGATTTTTTATTTCTCTCTCTTTCTAGTAGATGACATTATAGAATATGGCCGCCAATATCATCCAATCACGTAAGAGTATTTCAGTAATAAACGTCAGAGCGTTTTACAACCATCAAATTCGATGGTTGTTCGGTTGTAACTCGCGCCGACACTCAAAGGTCTTGAACGGGCCGGTTGTTTCACCCGGTTGTCACGCTCGAAGGCATTGAACGGGGTTAGAGCGAAAAGTTGTACTTCGCGCCAGGGCTTGAAACCGGTTCAACATTAACCGGTATTATAAGGGTTCAACCGGTTTTATAATATAGTTCCGTTCCGGAGTGGAACCAAATAGGAGCGATACTTGGAACCTAAATAAACCGGTTTATAGTAAGATCGGTCGCGACTTGTTGTAACTCATTGAAGTACCCACTGTGTGCGTCGCTCGCAAACGCAGTTGCAGTAGGAAGAGTATGGTTGATCATTGCGCACGTTCCATGAACATGGGTCGGAAACGTAAACATTACGAACTTCAGTTCGTTTCCCTGAACGAAAAATATAACCGGTTAGTAAAAAATACCCATATTTTTAAAAACCGGTTCAAAAACCGGTTTAGAGGAACGTAACCTTTATCAAAAAGTTCCATAGGTAAATTCGTCGAACCGGTTCAAAAAAAATACCGGTTTCCAAGCCCTGCTTCGCGCGAAGGCCCTGAACGCGCCTCAGTTTAACGGGGCTTCTCCATATGTCTATCTCAATGAACGTGTAGGCACAGATTACTAAATTATACCACGACGTTGCATCCGAAGAGATTTATATATTAACCAGGTAGTCCACTTTCCAATGTACCGGGCACCAAGCACAATTTTAGAGCGAAGACATAAAAATAAAAAGATAGGTAGGTAGTTTTAGTATTATTCACCCGCTTGCGCGATGTTACGTCGTTTGACTCATTCGCTTTCTTTGTGCGGGCATCACAGCATCGGAATATTAAAGATCAAAGTTTTATTATTTTATAACTTTATTTTTAGTGTGTTGTGTAGTTGTTATAGATATCAATATGTGTAAATGAAAACGTAAGTATTCTAAGCAATATATTAAGGAAAAGATTCGTAAACTAGAGAAACGTTTGCGTCACCGCCGCCGCCGCTGCGAGCATTTTGATGGTGCTGGAAGTACCTATGTAAGTTTAAATTATAAGTGTTTATTGTTTATTATATTGTACTATTTTTTCGACACGTTCTCATCTTTGCATTTCGTTCGTTTAAAGCAAAACTTTATTTCGTGTTTGTTCGAATCAGTAGATTATATTTAGCTCACTAATTAATTTCATTTTGAAATTTATTGAGCAACAAAAAGAGCCTTGCTATTTGCGCATTGCCTAACGTTACTGTTTAATTAGAAAATATTCTGTATACAGTGTTAAATAAAATGGTATCCGCAGAATACCAGCGTCAAAGCACTCTGTGCCTCTGTATGCGGGGCCTATTTGGCCTAAAATCTATCTGAATATATATTTATATTTTTTTGTTACATTGTGTGTTGTATTTTTTGTACCAAATAAACGTCTATTCAAGCAATAATTCATAATTACTAAAGAACCGTGAATCGGCACTTTGAAACACGCCTTGTACACGTGTTTAAGTGTTATTATTTCTTTATATTTATAGAACAGTGTGCCTTGGAACTATGATGCGATTATAGTCACGCACAGTACTACGATGCGATTGTAGTCATGTTTTTTGGTCAGATTTATTGGTACCGTGACGCGATCACGGTCTCGATCACAACACTGCGTGTCATGATGCGATAATGACCTAGCTTATTTTTTCAACAGAATGTTATTATTTCTTTATATTTTATAGAACTGTGTGCCTTGGAACTATGATGCGATTATAGACACACACAGTACTACAATGCGATTGTAGTCATGGTTTTTGGTCATATTTATTAGTACCGTGACGCGATTACGGTCTCGATCACAGCACTTCCTGTCATGATGCGATCATGACCTAGCTTATTTTTTGAAAGAATGTTATTATTTCTTTATATTTTATAGAACAGTGTGCCTTGGTACTATGACGAGATTATAGTCACGCACAGTACTACGACGCGATTGTAGTCATGTTTTTTGGTCATATTTATTAGTACCGTGACGCGATTACGGTCTCGACCACAGCACTTCCTGTCATGGTGTGAGCATGACCTAGCTTATTTATTCAACGGAATGTTATTATTTCTTTATTTTTTAATAGAACAGTGTGCCTTTGTACTATGATGCGATCATAGTCGCGCACAGTACTACCACAATATAGAGAATGGTACTACGATGCGATTGTAGTCATGTTTTTTGGTCATATATATTAGTACACAGGCTGAGGATAGCCTCGCAGAATATGACTCGCCTCGCAGAATATTACTAATATTACTCGCCGACAAACTACTTCGTAGTTTTGTGTTTATGTTTATAATAAATAAAATAAAATAAAAATCTATGGAGAGGATGAATTGGCTTCAGTGTGTTATCATACATCCCATATGTTCAGTCAGTGGTTCATGTGACTGAAACTTGTAATGAATGACAACCTAGTAATGTACAGGTCGTGATATCAGAAGCATCAGCCAAGTGTCCCATACCACCCACTAGCTCTCAGGTACGTGTAAATGATGTTAACCCTCCAGCAACCAATTTATTTGAGAATATTTTAGAGGTCTTAGGGACCTCAAAAGGGAAACACGAGCTTTTCGGAACAAAAATCCAGGATGAAATCTCTGAACGTTGGGGTCATATATTGTGCGGAGGCTTAAATAAGGATTAAAAGAAAGAGTAAGAGGGCAACATCTTCATACCTTAAAACTTTCAATTAGTTAAAACACCCAAATCGAATCCTGAAATCACTGCTGTGTTACTCAAAGAAATCAGCTTATATTGGACCTTCATTATAAAAACACGCTTAATCGAAGGAAATTAATAATGTATTCATTAGATTATAAGTTTAAAAAGATATTGCACGTGTACGAAGTGATTCATTTCTCTTTGGCGGGAATCTCACTAATAAAATTAAAGCATCGAAGTTGGCAGAAATATCGACTCCAAATCAAGAAAGTTCCAGCGGCGAGTACTTCTTCTTCTAATAGGCCTTCAGTCAGCCAGCAGGGAAACTGCAAAGCTCCACCGCGTCAAATGCCACGCACGCAGAGACGTGGTTAGGCGAGGAGTCACTCGTACCATTAGTCTGCGAGGAAAGCACCTGTAGTAGATCGATATCAGACAACGAAGTCTCGACCAAAGGCGCCGATCAAAACATAATAAAAAAAAAATATTTTGGTACTTAAATGAAAATATTTTATTCACACCTGAAAAAAAAATACAATCGATCCAGTTCTCTTATGAGTTGTAACGGGTAAAACGGATTACAAATTTCTTTTTAAGAAACCGAATCTCAAAGATGTTTACCTATAAGTTCAAGTTTTTCACAGTCAAATATTGTGACATTACGTTATGAAATTAAGAAGTTATACTAAATGAGAGCAGTAAGATGATGCAATGATGAATTAGATCAATTTATATATAAACTAACTAACATAATATTTCCCACCTGTAATGCTCTTTTCTTGCTAATTGTCAAAATTTGGGAAAAGAAAACAAATTTAATCCTTGACTTATTGAAATAATAAGCTTTATATGTTTACATACAGTTTCCTTATGCATAAGCATAAGAGAACAATACAATCATAAGCCAGCCATCATAATAATAGCCAGATACAATCATATCCTTAGAGTTGTAAGTTAAATTAAAGAGAATCAGGTACCTATATTATAATAGATACAGAAATCTATACAATCAAAGGGCAGAATGGTTCGGGATTTTTTATCAATCTCGGTATCAAACTAATATAGCTAAAAATTGGGTACAAATCTGGGTAAGGGAATACACCAAATGAAAATGTTTTGTTTCTTTTTTTTAAGATTAGCCTTCCCCGTAACGGTGGTTAGTGGATCGTACCTTCGACTTTAAGTTCTTTCGATCACGGGTCAATGATACTGTACTCCAATTCCTTAGATTTTATATGTTTTAGATATGTAATTCCACAGAATTCTTCCTTGTTATACTAGTTGTTTCTTAGTTCCTCCACTGAAAAACCAGACAGCCAAGCCTTAAGGGAACTGCCCTGGAGATTCATAGTACAGTGTTGGGTTAAATATATGTAACATGTCTATGATCATATGGTCCGGGGCTCTCACACTGGTATTTACAAACATATTTTTTAATAAATTGTTATATTTTGTTATTTGTTAGATTATAAAAATAACATATGGAGGAGAGAGCACCTATTTTGTGTACAACTACTACCATTAATTCAAAGAAAATAGCCTTTGTGAGTTATTTGCCAAGGAGTGATCTGAAACTTTCTATGGTGAAAATCTAGAATATTTATAACATGAAATCTGTAAATATTGTTCATTAATCCACCAAGATGCCGCTTACTATCAGGTTTTTTTTATGAAATAGGGGATGTAAAAGACGGATTTTGGGAATATAATGTGTTTGAAAAAAGAAATCCTACCTACCAAAAAGCTTAATAAAATCTGTTCTAAATCAAAAAGAAAATTCAAGTAATTAAGATATACCTAAGGTACCTTGGTAATTAGCGTAAGTACTTTAATTATTATAACAAATTGATGAATCATTCGGAGAATCCTTATTATTTATAGCTAAATATGTATTGCGTGTCCTGAGCCTTGATCTCGAGCTGGAAACGGAACCTCGAAGGTCGCGTGCACTTGATATGTTCCAACGAAACTATTTCGTAATTTTTCTTGAATAAAATGAAAAGCAGGAGAAATGATACACTTCGATTATAACTAGGGATTGATTTTTCTATGGTCAAGGTATTGGTAAAGGAATCACACCCATAATACCCCAACCAGTTACACCACCTATGAAACTCTTGTTATGAACTATCAATTTAGATGTCTATTTTTTAGCCACTATGCATTAATCGTCGAAACATTATCTTAGATTTAAATTTGAGCAAATAACTTAAGAATTTCAATGTCTTCCCTTTGCACTTGCTTCAGCTTCATACATTTTCACTAAGCTTTTGAAACCCATATTATCTTATCTTAGAAGTCTAGTTTACTATTATAAATTATTTAGGTGATTTTCTGTGCCTTGGAAATTCTTATCAAGATTCTATCAAGTGTCTATCATGCGTAATAAAACTCTTATTCACTGATTTAGATTTTGTTATAAATTATAAAAAAAAGTCAACATATACCGAATTAACGACAAGCTTCCTTTTTTCTCTCTCTTCTAATCAAAAATTTCTCAAAATACTCTAAACATCCTACCTGGTTAATATATAAATCTCGAGGATGCAACGTCGTGGTATAATTAATGGTTAAACAAACTTACCTTTGTGATGTTTGACCATAATTATACGAGACGTTGCATCCGAAGAGATTTATACTCCCTCCCTACCCATTATTTGCTGTGTTGCAAATAAATACCCAATGTTTTTGAGAAATTTTGCTCTAAAGGAATGAGTCAAACGACGTAACATCGCGCAAGCGGGTGAATAATACTAAAACTACCTACCTATCTTTTTATTTTTATGTCTTCGCTCTAAAATTGTGCTTGGTGCCCGGTACATTGGAAAGTGGACTACCTGGTTAATATATAAATCTCTTCGGATGCAACGTCTCGTATAATTATGGTCAAACATCACAAAGGTAAGTTTGTTTAACCATTAATAGTTACTACGTAACAGATAAATTACTCCAAAGAAAATGTTTGATACCTAACGCGTTAATAGCCTACTTTTTCTGCCGCGTACAAAAATGCACCTACAGCTTTGAGTGTAAAGTCAGTATTACTTCGCAGCAGCGCGAGACTACGTGACGTCAGAGCGAAAGGAATCGGACTAGGGTTCCATCTTACTGTAAAAATATTTCAACCAATTGTGTTTTAGGAAAATAAAAAGCATATCGAATATTTACAAATGTTTTATTTTAATATGATGTTTTACAATTTTTTTACATGCGCGAAATTCCCGGTTGTTAAATTAATAGTGGAAAAAATTCGGAATCGGACATACAGTTTTAACAGGTATTGATGTGGAAAACAAGACCTCGAAAAAAATGTTACCTCGAGTTCTCATAGTTACAAAAAGCATCACGAGGAACTTTCAGCCTGCCGGAAAATGATGACTTATTAAAGGTTTGAAGTGTGCAAACATTCGAAATTCTGATAAGTCCGGAATTTTATTTCATACGGAATTTTCTTGAATAAAACTAACGTTCAATAAATTACTTAATTAGTTCGTATGAAAATTAATCGATCTTGACACTCGTAACACAAATAATGCAACAGTGCGTGCTCGGCACTACCCGCGCATCCCACGGTTGTTGGCAGCCTACTAATTTCGCACCGACGACGGCGGTGCGGCCGAGAGTAGGCTATTAACGCGCGCAAGTGACAGAGGCTCAGAATAACAACTAAAGCATATTCTTCTGAGGACAGAGGCCTGCTGTAGGGTCGTCTGAGACAGTCTGAGATCCATCTGTGGATCCATCAATAAATACTGTCAAACTGTCAACACATTGGCGTATGCTAGACGTTCAATATTTATCAAGTTATTTATATCAAATTCCAGTTCAGTATTTAAAAGCCACAAACTATATAGAGATACTGTTTAAACCCTTTAAAGTTCTTTATTAAAGACATTGCTTTTGCCTTTTTGAGGAGGTATAGACTAGGTTACGGCCTTATTAATTATACATTTTGTGATAACAGACTAGATTGTACGGACTTTGTTTCCTTTGCCTTTTCCTAAGGGATATGAAAATTTCTCAGAACAATCACTACATCACTCTTCATCATTAGAGCAAAAATTTGACATGTATGCAATGTATGATAGACACATGGAAAATCAATGGAAAATAGGGCCGTGTTCCGTTTCGCGATTATAGTGACCATCAGTAGGGCTAGCACGCAGGGGTATCGAAAATCGAATCGAAATCCGAATCGAGGAGTTTTGTATGGCAATTTAATTACCGCCACGGCGGTGAGTAGCAGAACTAAAATTTGGAAGCACGAAGGCATGACGTTTTCGACTGTATTCGATTCGAGCTCACTCGATATCGAATTCTAGCTGTTTGTATGAAAATCGGAAGCACGGACCTCCATTTCGGACAATTTGATGCTTGTGTATCGAAAACCGTCTCACTAGCAATTTTACAGTGAGAAGTAATTCATTTATTTTTATTTTTCGAAAAAATATTAAAATAAAATGTGAAGAATGGTCAGAGGCCCCCTTCCGAGCTACTATATGGCGTGGCGTATGATAGAGGCAAGAAGAAGAGAAAAGGAACAAATTGGAAGATAAGTTTACGTTTATTACATTGCTAATATTTTGTGGTTGTTTTGTGTGATGACTTTGTTATTTTTTTAGTTAATCAATGGTTTCGGTGCAAAATTATTCCGGTATCGTTTCAGGGACACTAACCTAAGATTGTTTCTTCGTAATACTTATGATCCGGCAAAAATAAACCATCGGGAGTTTACAAAAAGGTATAGGCTCACCAAACCGGCATTTAATTATTTATGTCGATTGCTGCGGGAAAAAACTAACCTAATGTAAAGTTGCTGTCTCTTTTGATGTCGTTTCTTTTGTAATGAGATTGAAAGTGACAGCAACATTATTTAACTTAAACATTGCTTAAATATTTTTTTGAATAAGGCCACTAATGTTTCAAAAGTTCAATTCAAAACTTTAGAAAAGTTCGATGTGCGTTCAAATCTTTGGATGCGGTCCATATTCAGATAACAGTGCAAACGTTGGCATGCATGAAAACATCCTGTTCAAATCGTTTGCACTGCTCACGGACGGACGTAAAGCCGAAACTAGACGGTTAATTATTGCTTTCATTTTCGATACTTCATCGATGAATTACTGAAAATGAAATCTATAAATTGTCGTTCATCGGATTGTGGCTTCGCGATGAAAGCGTCCGGCTTCCGATTATTTTCAGTAGCATCTTGCATCATTCATCGGCAATGAACGATAAGTGAAACGTCTAAACAGCTGACAGCTCATTCACAGTTCATTTCTCATACTGCCGGGTCGCCACGGGCGTTGTGTTCTCGCGGGAATTTCACGAGGAATGAAATAATAGCCTTCATCAAAAGTGAACCGCCTATACAAACAACGCAATTCACTGTTTATCGTTCACTATTCATCGCATAAATGAATCACTTTTGATGAAGCGTCTAAATTTGACATAAGCACTGATCAATTTTGGACCAAGCTTTCGTTCTGTCAGTGTGTCAAGTTGACAGTCATTATAAATGAAATTGAACAGCTGGGAGGAATAACCTGTACTCAAGTGGAGAGCTTACTAACTGCTAAATCGTTGATTAATGTTAATAAAAATAGTTCCTTATGTATTTTGTCGGTCAATATCAGAAGCATTCATTGCAACATGGACCGTTTAGTTTTATTTTTAAATGAGCTGGAATTTCCAATGGATGTCGTTATCCTCACTGAATGTTGGACTAACTCAGAATCAAAAGTACCAACAATAGATGGTTATAACTCATACTTAAGTAAAATATATTTCAACCAGAATGATGGTATCGTTGTTTATGTGAAAGCAGATCTTCATGCTACTTGCAGCGAAGTAGAAATCTCTGATGGTAACTGCTTGTTGCTTAGTATTGGTGATGATATCACTGTTATTTGCTCTTATCGCCCACCATCATTTAAAAATCCTATGAATTACATAAACTCCTTGAACGACCTCTTGACAGCTATAACATCCAAAATGTGTTCTTTACTGGAGACATTAATATTAATATCCTGCCCGAGACAACTACCAGTGCAGCAAGCGATTACCTAAATATCATGGCTTCCCATAGTCTTAAGCAAGGAATAGATAAACCCACGAGGCTTAGTACGTGTCTGGATCATTTTATGGTTAAGACACAATTTAACTGTCAGACGATTGTGTTCAAGGAATTCACTAATCGCCCTCCCATATTACTTCATATGGACACATCTGTTAAAAGGAAAACTACCCCACCTTTAGTAAAATCTATTATAAATTATGAGTTAGTCAGATTGCGTCTCCTAGAATTAGATTGGACTTACTTCTATGATTTGACAGATGTAAACACTGCAACTGATATCCTGATCGACAGTTTTCGACACATAATAAATACGAACACTACTACAACAGTTCTACCCAACAAAATAAAACCAATTAAGCCTTGGGTTACTGTTGGTCTGGTGAAATCGATCCGCGTCAGAGACAAGTTGTTCAGGAGAAGCAAAATGACACCAAATGACTTAGGACTCGAAATCGAATACAAAAATTATAGAAATACTTGTAACAGAATAATAAAATCTGCAAAAAGAGATTACTACAGAAAGAAACTAGAGATGGCAAACGGAAATAACAAGCAAATATGGAGTGTTATTAGAGACATCTGCTATATGACCAAAGCTCAAGACTCCAATACTAGCTTGTTAACACTACATGAAAATCCATCAAGGTCGCTGGATGAAGTAAACAAGTATTTCACATCAGTGGGCAAAGACTTGGCGGAGTTGACTTTAAACAAATTGGGATGTTCCGAAGCAGGGCTTGTCAGTAGAATTAAAACACATAAATTGCCACTTCAATCAATGTCTTTTGCCCCAACTGATTCATATGAGGTTGGTGAAGTGATAAGCAAACTTGACCTAAACAGTGCATCGGGAGGAGATAAAATTAGCTCACGATTCTTAAAGATGTTTTCTTCTATCTTAGCAGAACCTATAGCATTTATTTGCAACCTAAGCCTTACAACAGGCGTATTTCCATCAGCTTTTAAGGTTGCTGTAGTCTGCCCTATTTTTAAAAAGGGTGAGCGTGACAAACCTACCAACTATAGACCGATATCTCTTCTATCTACACTATCCAAGGTGCTTGAGAAAATTGTCAACCACAGACTTACCACATACTTGAACAAGAACAACTTTATTGCTGGTAATCAATATGGTTTTAGAAAAGGTAAATCTACCGAAGATGCAATACTCAGACTAACATCCTTAATAACCACATATCTGGATAAAGGTGAAAAGTGTGTCGGTGTTTTTCTGGACCTCCAAAAGGCTTTCGACACGTTATCCATTCCAATATTACTTACTCGATTGGAGAACTTGGGTGTAAGGGGGATAGTGCACTCTTGGTTTAGAAACTATTTGGAAAACTGGGAACAGGTTGTCAAAGTGGAAAACCACTTTAGCAAAAATGCTAGGTGTACATACGGAGTCCCGCAAGGTAGTACACTAGGTCCTACTCTGTTTTTACTGTATATAAATACGTTATGTGAGCTGAAAATACCTGGTGCTGACATTTTAGTGTTTGCTGATGATACAGTTATTTTGTTCCACAACAAGACCTGGAGAGAACTTGAGAAGACAACGGAGGATGGCCTTTGTCGTGTAACAACCTGGCTAGAAGACAATTTACTCACTATTAATGCGCAAAAGACACAATATTTGTGTTTCAGTAAGACTGCAGCAAGCAATCCTGAGCCTACATTTACCATCCCCATTCACACATACCCCTGTAACCGAAGTGACCAACCGTCATGTACTTGTCCGAGTCTCCCTCGTGTTACTATAATTAGATACCTTGGCGTTCTTGTGGATGATAGACTTCAATGGCAGCAACATATAGCCGCAATGTCAGCAAGAACTCGTAAACTTATATTTGCCTTCAAAAGCCTTCGGATAGTCGCTGACCATAACTTAATTATGCGCACGTACAAGGCTCTATGTCAATGTATTCTGACCTATAATATCTGCTCTTGGGGAAGTGCTGCAAAAACACATCTGATAGAATTAGAGAGAGCACAAAGAATGGTTCTAAAAGTAGCCCTTGGCCTTCCATATCGCTTTACAACTAACTACGCAGTTGTATCAAATCGCCAAAGTTCTTACCGTAAGAAAAGTGTTTGTATACCAAATTCTCAGTAGATTCCATAATAACATAGTACCCTTTACTCCACTAACATCGAAAAGAATTTCTAAATTCCCTACTGCATCAGCTTGCAAATATCGCAAAAATGCTTTCAAAAAGTTTGTATGTAAATGGCTTGAGCAGTTTGATTATGACACCTTGGAGTCACTCCTGAAAACTATCACTTGATAAGATCTGTCTACACCTGATTCATCTATAACATAGCGCGCACACACACACACACACGCACACACACACGCAAACGCACACGCACACGCACGCACACACGCACACACACACACACACGCACCAATAAATTGCATGTATTAAAATATAATATAATTCCAAAGTTTTAGTTGGATTATATGTCGATGACGGGTTGATTGCTTTCACTACTGATGAAGCTGGAAAAGAATTTATAGAAGAATTAAAAACTCGGTTTAAAATAACCACTAAGCCCGCATCATACTTTCTTGGTCTTGAAATATTGAAACGGGAGAATGGATCTATTGCTTTAAGCCAAAAAGCATACATCGATAAGGTACTCGATAAATTTGGCATGATAAACTGCAAACCTGCTGCAACACCTGCTATTAAAACAAAAGATAAGGGGGAAGAGAATGTTAATACAACATACGATGAAAAATTCCCGTATCGGCAAGTTGTTGGAGCGTTAGCTTACCTGGCTGTAGGGACAAGGCCAGATATTGCCTATGCAGTTAGTGTTGCATCGAGAACTCTGGAAAACCCAACTTCAGTATCTGTCCAAAATGTCAAACGCATATTGCGATACCTTAAAGGTACTAAGAATCAAGGCTTGGTGTTTACAAAAGATTCTTCACATTCACTTGAATGCTATAGTGACGCCGATCTTGGTGGCGCCTTTACTGGACATTCTTCTACAGGATTAATTTGTATTTATTCTGGTCCTGTCCTCTGGAAAAGTCAAAAGCAATGAACTGTTGCTACGTCAAGCACAGAAGCTGAAATAGTTGCTGCCAGTGATGCAGCTAAAGAGATAATTTGGTTGAGAAAACTACTGGCAGAATTAACAGACCTAAAGGCTCCTGCAATTCTACATGTGGACAATGAAAGCGCAGTGAAATTGGCGTACAACCCACCACATGAGTTCCACAACAGAACCAAGCACATAAAACTGAAACATTTCTTCGTGCGAGAATGTGTCATGAATGGAGACGTCGTTGTTGAGCAAATTCCTGATGAGAATCAAATTGCGGATATGCTTACAAAGCCACTCTTCAAGCCTCGCTTAGAAACTCTCTGCAACCACTTAGGGCTTGTTGCTTTAAACTAGTGAGGGTGTGAAGATATGGACACATGGTCTTAAACTCTATGGTGCTATGTAATGTGGACACATAGCCTATTGTAGAAGGTTACATAGCAACCGTTTTTTAGTCTGATTGATGTCAACTGTGTTGTAAATATTAATTGTAATGATTTTGCTAATATATCTACTATCCAAGTCCATCGCCTTCTAATTAATTTATTATCTTTAATAGTATACCGGCCATAAGTTAAAGTTATGTCATCATCATCGTGTCAAATCTTAAAAAAAGCACACTAGTTTAATTTTTTATTTACTTTAGTTAATATTAATAAAAACCTTATTATTCTAAAAGCTTAATTTATTAAGTATTTATTATTGTGTGTGACTTGTATGACTTGCGAAATGGAAGACTTCCAATTAGTTTTAAGTAGTGACGGAACTCCTCATTATGATTTAGATGGTGATGTTTTGATCCAAAGGGTTGCTGGTAAACAAAAAAGCAATTTTATATTTTCTTATTATTCCTAATTTTACTTTTAACATTACGTGAAAAATATATTACAATTTATAAATACAATTGTTTGTATGTAATGTCAAAATTTGAGGTTATAAAAACAACTTGAGTCGTTCCACACCTTAGAGCAAGACAAAAAACAACTCGGAGTGTTTGGAGTGTAGGCTCGGAACGCGCCCCAGGGCCTAGGAGTATCTAGTCAAGTTTTCGGGGCGTATGAAAACCTTCTTAGAAATTATAAACTTTATTTAAACTTAACTTATAGAGTTAACTTAACTAGGTGTTGCCGATTTGGAGGCACTAATGCTAATGCTTGAACGCCTTACTTCTATCATCAGGCGAGCTCGGTTTAAGGCTTATCGCTCATTCTTAGAAGCGCTAGGCTTTTGCTGAGTTCGTCCCCTTAGTCTAATGCCGTAGGGCGAGGGAAATGTATAACTCCTCCATCCCCAGATGAAAAATTATCGGAATTGCGACTATTGTTGTTTTTCCGATAATTTTGCATAAAAGAAATACATTTTATAATTTTATGTCTAAGTATATAAGAAAATAAAAGAAAAATTATAATTATAATAGCAAAAATAATATAAACTAGTACACTGATTCTAGAGTTTTGTTCTTTGTCAAAAACACTATTCATCACTGCACTATGTTTCAACACTTGTGACATCAACTTGATCTCGTCTAGGTTGACCTCGTTCATATCCAGTGCATGTGTACCGGATAGCGTCGCGTTCTTGCGTAACTGCGGCAGATTAATCGCAGGGATTGGAGATGCGTTCTCCACTTCATTATATATTTGATGCGGATTTATCTGAATATTTGCAATTCCTAATTGACAGGGTTGATCCAGCGTGATTATATAAGTACCAAATACAGTAAATTTGCTTATTTCTTCGTTACATTTTTGTGTTAGTACTCTTGATTGTCTAGTGTATAATATCCAATTTCCTTCTTTAATTTTTTGTATTTTGATGTCTTCAATGTCAACTTGGTGTTGTATACAGTTGCTAAGATTCTTCTCGAACTTCATCAATTGTTCTATGCAGGTTAGTTTTCTGAACATTATTCTTTCATCGTTGGTGCACAGGAATTGGTTCTTCGAGATGAGAGCATTGCAAGCCTTCGCAATAGGTAAGTAAGTTTCGCCCTTCGCCAAAAGGTAAGGATATTTGGGAAATATGGTTAAGGTTGCGTTTTCAGGTTTTTGGAAAACAGGTAAGGAATACAATTTAAAATAGTTATACGTAATATTATCTATTAAAGGCACTTCCATTATAAATGTTATCTCGTTTTTCTTTAAATATGATTTTACACAAATAATTTCATCTAATTTAACTAAATTGTTTTCGTTAGGAACATATACTAATTTTCCTTTGGTTGAAATTAATTTTAAATGTGCCAACAGTTCTGTAGACTTAACAATAGACTGATGTAATATAGAGATTTTACTTAGGGCTAACGCAGTTTCTATCTCACTTAATCTAATAAAAATTGTTCTGAAGTTACTTATAAATACATTATACAATCCCATTAAACACAAGGATAGCAACCAATCATTTTCCTTTTCCTTTAATTCCTTAATACTATTTTCTGCCAGTTTTAGACGTGTATCTAATATTACTGTATTGTTATTTATAATAGTAGTTCTATTAATAAGGCTGTCGAACATTGTGGAATTAAAGGTTAGTTTTTTAGAGACAACAATTTGATTATTTTGTAAATTACTAATTAGTTTTTCATATCTAACAGCATCCTTGTGGTCTAAGTTTCCTGTTACAATTTTTATGATTGAGCCTAATGGATTCAGAATACTATTCAGAATACAGAATCTTTTAAAACGTTGTGGCATTAACTGATAGTATTTGTCTATTGTGATATCTCGTAGATATTCGGCGTGTTTTAAAATACTAGTAAAGTCATGTGGAAATGAATCGTTTGTAGTAATTAGTGTATTGAGTTCGTTAAATTTAGATATAGTATATATTAAGTCATTATGAATGTGATTTAAGTTTATGTTCTTTACAATAGTCCAATAGTCTATTTGTAACTATGCTTGTCCTTCTTTCACAGGCAATATTCCTGGGTTTCCTTCAAGGTTTTGCAGATGAAGGGCCTGCAGCGGCATCACTATCGCCAGCATACACCACCTGTGGAAGGCGTTTAATGTTTTTAATTGGAGCCTTTGTCTCTCTGTTACCTATTTGTATTGGTACTACGTTTCTTTTTGTGGTTCCTACGACTTTAGCTTTTACATATCTGGGCTTATCCTTACTCTTTCTTTTATTAATGTCCTTTGCATATATGGTTTGATTTTCTGAAAAGTCAATATTTGTTTCGCCACCCTTTTTGTTTCGCGTTCTTTCTTTAGTTTCATTTATTTTATCTGTTAGATATTGGTATAGGAATTTCGTTCTTTTAGCATGATCTTTTACTAGTTGTTGTGTATAACTTTGTTCGAAATTTGTGTTGAAGGGGTTATCTGTGTCTGTGTGACCAAAGACTACCTCAAATGGAGTTAGTCCTGTTACGGAGTGTATTGTTGTATTGTATGCCATTATGCTATACATCATTACAGATGCAGCATCCGTACATTTTTGTTCATATTTTGCGATTCTGTATATTTCGATGATAGTTGAGTAGTCTTTCTATTAAACCCATAGAGTTAGGGTTGTTAGGGGTACCGATGTGAAGTGATATTTTATGTAGGCTCAAAAATTCTTTAATAATTCATTGTTAAATTCAGTACCAGGGTCAGCACTGGAATACCATAGAATGAGAAATACTTCATTAATGCGCGTACAACCTCTGGTGTGGATTTATTAGAAATTTCGATGGCTTGTCCTAATTTGCTGAATGCGTCTATTAACGTTAAATAATATTTCCCTTCAATGGAGAACAAGTCTATAAAAATTTCTTGGAAAGGAGCATTCTGTGTTTGTGTCAATTGTAATAGAGATTTAATGGGTTTTCTATCGTATTTCATTTTGCGGCAAGCGTCACAGGCATTTATGATGGCAGCGACGGTTTCTGGCATATTTTCCCAGTACTAATTTCTTCGAATTCTTACTAAGGTTTCTTTGATTCCGCGGTGGCAAGTCTTCCCTTCGTGATGTTTCTCTACTACTGCTTTTTGTTCGTTTTCATCTTCGATATATATAACTCTTTCAGTGCATTGATAAAAATTTATCAATTCCTTTTTAAATAATTGTATAATGACTTCATTAAATTGTGCTCTATGTTTTTCTTCTTCAAAATAAATAAAATATTTAATTTTTGGTCGGATGTATTCTTTTAAAAAGTCTTTTATTAGGTTTGGATTATCTAGGGGTAGAAAAACTTCTAGTATTTTTTGTTTTTGTCTAGAAATGTCTTTGACGTTTAGTTCATTTTTAAACCAAGAGAACACTAATATTTGGTTAGGTTTAGTGTCTATGGCTTCGTGCAAAATGGGTATTCCAGTTGATTCTATTTCTATTGCAGAGTGTCTCGTTTGTGATTGTGACTCATCGTCCGTTGAGGTAGGTGATCTAATTGGATATTTTAAACTTTCCTTAGACCGGGAATCTGAAGAATCAGAGATGGTAATAGGACTTATTGAATTTGATTTGTTTGAGTTTGAATTCTTAACTGTTGCAGGTGGAGTCCGTCATTGCTGTTTTGATAGCTGTGTGAGGTTGTCAATAATGTCTTGGATGTAGTCTTGTAATTCTTCTTCCTTGTCGTCGACATTTACTAGCATGGATTCTTCGTCATCATCTGAATCTAACGCATGTACCTTGATTCTTGATAATGCATCAGCATTTGTGTTTTGTTTGCCTGATTTGTATATGATTTCAAAGTTATAGTCTTGTGGTCGTAATCTCCATCGGGTCAGTTTACTGTTAGGGTCTTTTAAAGAGTTAAGCCAGGCAAGGGGTCTATGGTCAGTGTAAATGTAGAATTTCTTACCGTATAAGTAAGGTCGAGGTCCATATGATTGCTAGGAGTTCACGTTCTATGGTGCTGTAACGTGATTCGGTTTCGCTTAGTGTACGGCTACCTATGGTCCCTTGTGATAGTACAGCACCTAATGCTATGTTAGAGGCGTCAGTCGTTAGTATAAATGATTTGTCGTAGTCTGGGTATTGAAGTAGAGGTGCATGTGTTAGGAGTTCTTTACATTTGTTAAACGCGTCAATATATTCCTGATTTATTATTATTTTATTTCGTTTTTTTAGACATGTGGTTAGTGGTTTGGTAATTTTTGCAAAGTTTTGAATGAACCTACGGTAATATCCGACAAGTCCTAGGAAACTTTTGATTTCTGTGGTGGTTTTGGGTAATGGAAAGTCTAGTACAGCTTTGATTTTATCGTCGTTAGGTCTTAGTCCGTTCTCAGTTATGAGATATCCTAAGTAAAGTACTTCTTTTCTCAGGAACTCTGTTTTGTTCAGTTGTACTTTAAGGTTGGTTTGTCTGAGTCTGTCAAAAATAAGTCTTAATCTTTGTATGTGTTCGTCTAGGCTGCTAGAAAATACTATGACGTCATCCAAATAAACCATACAATGTTGTCCTTGTAGGCCTCTTAGAACGTTGTCCATAGTGCGTTGAAATGTCGCAGGGGCTGTTTTTAACCCAAAGGGCATGCGAGTGAATTCATAATGTCCGTTCGCAGTAAATGCGGTTTTCTGCCTATCCTCCTCGTCCACTTCAATTTGATGGTATCCGCTTGCAAGGTCAATAGTGCTAAAGTAAACACTTTTGCCTAGTTTGTCTAATAAGTCGTTAATGTTCGGTAAGGGGTATCTGTCATCTACGGTTATGTCATTGAGCCTCCTGTAGTCGACAACCATTCGGTGTTTTATTTCGCCACAGGCGTCTTTTTTTCTTGGGTACCAAATGTACCAGGGCATTCCAAGGTGAGTAAGATTCTCTTATGATATTGTCGGCTAATAATTTTTGAACTTGTTTATTTATTTCGTCTGTTTGAGCGGGGATTGTCTGTACGGCTTAACAAAAATAGGGTCTTCGTTTTTTGTACGTATTTGGTGTTTGACCTGGTTTGTAAAAGTTAACGGTAATTGGTCACAGTGAAAAATGTCTTTGTATTCTTTGCACAGGTTAAGTATTTTATTGCGTTCTTCGTCGTTAACGTGTTCGAGTCTAAGTTTTTGTAAGTTATTGTCAAGCAGTTTATCAATGTTATTGTCGAAATTGTTTTCGGTATAATTTACTGGACACGTTTTTCGTTTGTGAATGGTAGTTCTTAACGGTTTCGTCAGGGTGAGTTCTATCGGTTTATCTGAAGTATTTTGTATTAAGGTACACGCGTATCCCTTTTCACAGTTTACTAGTGCACTTGGCATTCTAATATTTGGGCTAAACTGAGTGAAGTTTAAAATAGCTTCACCAGAGTATTGGTCAGTCGGTACCTTAACGCGTTGTTCACATCGTGAAGTAATTGAATTTTACATTGTGGGTTGTTTACTATGGGGATGCGCGCATTTTTCGTTAATAACATATTGTTTTTTAGGTCAATAACTGCATCTAATTTTTGTAGTAGGTCATTGCCAATAAGGCCATCGTATCGTGAGTCTACATTGTATAAATAAAACTTTTGAAAATCGTTACTTCTAAATGTTGGTAAAAGGGGAATATTGATCACTTCGCTATGACGGCTAGATGCGTGTAATTGTAAAAACGTTGGTATGCTATTTCAGGTTTGATGAACGATCTCGAGCTTCCAGTGTCTATCATTATTTTAGCATTAATTTCCGGCATTTCGTATTCATACTGGTCCCCGTTATCATAGTGATAGTGGTTGTTGTAAATGTAATATCCTTCGTCACAGAGGTTTTCGTAATTTTCGTAAATATAGTCGGTGTCTGGGTTTATGTTGTTATTTTGTATGTCGGTGTCGTTTACTCTGAAACCTCCTTGTGGTCGGTTCTGAGTTACGGTTCTCATAGAAACGTCGGTAGGTTGGAAACGTGGGTTTTGTATTTGTGGGGGTCTATATCCGAATTGTTGTTGCGGTTGTGTATTATTTCCGAAATTCGGGCGATAACCTAATTGTTGCGGTGTTCCTAAATTTGCTTTGTTACCGAATTGTGGCGTTTGTTGAGGCTGAAATAACCGTGATTGATATCTATATGGAGTATTTTGTTGAAAATTGGGCCTATTATAAAACTGTTGATGTTGATTGAGCTGCGGTCGGTAGCCAAAATTTGGTTGATTAGATTGTAGCATTCTAATTGGCGGAATTCCGAAATTAAATTTAGGTTTATTATTTAATGGTGATGAAAATCTAAAACCGAATTTATTTGCTTGGTTTTCAGGTATTATTGGTTTTGGCGTTTGGTGATTTCCCGATGTAACGGCTCTATTACGCATTTTGTACTGGTCGTGGAAATTAACTTCTTCGAGAACTATTTTTAATGCTTCTTCTAATGTCTCCGGTGAATTTAGTCTGACAATTCTTACCATGTCTTCGGGCAAGTTATACAAAAATACTTTTAAGGCGGCATCGTTATAAATAGTGATTTTCGCGAGTTTAATATTGGAGTCGTGCAATAAATTTACTTTTGATATTAGCAAGGATCGAACACTCTGTATGCGGTTACAAAATTCTAAATATGTTTCATTGCCTTTTATCTTTAAAGACTCTAATTCAATACTAATACATTGTTCGCTACGCGGGTCGCCGATATGTTGTTCTAGCAACGCTCGTAACTCCGTCCAAGTCATAACATCCTCCCGTTCCGATAAGAGAGCGGCTGCGTTATCGGTGAGCCGGCTTGTAATTGCATGATACACGTATAAGTTTTGAGCTTCTGTTTCTCTGTATCGAGTTATTACATATTCGCTTTTGCGTAAAAATAAATTTAATTGTCGTTTGTCTCCTCCGTAAAATGGAATGAGGCGTAAAATTTCGTTGGAAATAGGAACTATTTCTTCAGCCATTTTGATATTTTAAATTAACTGATATAGAGAAACTGAAATTACACAATAAAATGAAATAGTAAAACTAACAACAATAAAATTAAATAGTATAATAAAATAAAATGACAAAATTAATAACTAACACTAACAAAGGTTGGCGACGCGGAAATGAGATTATATATAACTAAATATAAGTGCTCAATAACGGAATAATGTAAGTTATTGAGTAGGTAAAGGACACAAACGAGTCACAGGACGAACAAGTGTGCCTTTCGCCGTTTTGACAGTTGCAACACGAACAATATTGTCTTTTGAAGGATGAACAGTTTGAATTACACCCAAAGGCCATGAAAGTGTTGGCGAATTGTCGTTTATAATAACAACCACTGTTCCAACCTGGATCGGAACAGATGGGTTATTCCATTTCTGCCGCACCTGTAGTTGATTTAAATATTCAGCTCTCCAGCGACGCCAGAAAGACTGTACCATCTGATCCAAAAGAATATGTCTCTGGAGCAGATTGGAAGCGGTTGGCTCTACGAAAGGCGCAGGCAGAGCGCGAAGCGGTATATTATTAAGAAAGTGAGCCGGCGTTAAAGCCGCAGGCTCGGAAGGGTCAGCACTCAGTACGGTGAGAGGACGCGAATTCAAAAGACATTCGATTTGCGCCAGAACTGTGATTAGCTCCTCATAGCTGAGAATTTGCTGTCCTATCACTTTAAATAAATGATTTTTAACAGATTTCACCGCACTTTCCCAACAGCCACTAAAGTGGGGAGCTGCGGGAGGTATAAATTTAAATTTTATTTGATTTTGAGCTAACTCTTCTTCAAAAGGAGCGCGGTACTCTTTTGAAATGAAATTATATAAATCTCGAAGATAATTACGCGTACCTACGAAGTTGGTAGCATTGTCTGAATGTATATACTGAACCGGACCACGGCGGGAAAGAAAACGTTTTAAAGCAGAAAGAAAACTTATTGTACTGAGATCAGTGGCCACTTCTATATGTAAAGCGCGCGTAGTAAGGCAAGTAAAAATACAAATGTAAGCCTTTCGAGACTTAGTACCTCGTGTGCGTATAGGCGTGTATGATATAGGCCCCGCATAATCACAGCCTGTATGCACAAATGCCTTCTCGGTTTGCGTCACACGATGCGCGGGAAGATCCGCCATCAACGGGAATTGCGGGCGCGGCTTTGACCTAAAGCACGTGTTACACTTATTTATTCTAGTACGAATAATACGCCTGGCTGCTAATATCCAAAACTTCTGCCTCAGTATTGACATAAGAAGCTCGGGACCGGCGTGCAAGTGTTTTATGTGATAATGATCGACCAATAATTCCACAATGGAATCATGGCGCGGTAGAATAACGGGGTGTTTATAATAATATGACTCAGCTGAGTTGCATAAACGGCCACCGACGCGTAAAATGTCATCAGTTAAAAATGTTTTGAGTTTCATTAATGCGGGAGAGCAAATTTTATTTAATTTTAATAGTTTTATATCCTGCGGGAAATGCCTATTTTGTATGTCGCGGACTATCATCTGTTCGGCTAGCTCCAAGTCTGTCGCGGTGACAGAAATAGAATTTCTACGCGGAAACTTCTTAATGAATCTTCCTAAGTAGGTGATGATACGGAGCAGTTTACTCCATGAAGAAGTACGACTAGCGAGAATCTGAATCACCGACGACACTTCAGGCTCCGAGGTAACAGGATGAGCGGATACCTTTTCTTCAGGTATGTATTCTACTTTAATATCGTTTATTTTATTTATAGGCCACAGCGATGGATTCAGCGTAAGCCAAGAAGGACCCTGAAACCAGAGCGGATGATGGATAAGCTTTCCAGGCAGAAGACCACGCGACAAACAATCGGCTGGATTATCTACACCGGCTACGTGAAAGAAATTGTTAGCGGATAAATTATCTAACGTCTTAACGACACGATTGGCTACAAAAGTTTGCCAGCGATGCGGTGAGGAGTTCAACCAGCATAACGTTACTTTGGAATCTGTAAAAGCATATATTCTATGTATAGAATAGCGCGGGTTATAAGTATCATAAACACGTTTTAATAACTTAGATAGTAGCTCAGCAGCGCAGAGTTCGAGGCGCGCGATTGACAACGGCTTAACTGGTGACACTTTAGATTTGGCACAGACGAGGTGAACGCGGACTTTTTGAGTAGCGTCAGTAATATGTATGTACACTACAGCTCCGTATGCACGTTCACTTGCATCAGAAAAACCTACCAAGCGAACAGTGCAGCTCTGAAATACACCCAAGTGGCGCGGTATCTTAATATTGTTAAGTAGCGGAAGTTCTGAGCAGAATCTATTCCAAGTTTCACGGATGTTACTCGGCGGTTCGTCATCCCAATCAAGCTTCAGTAGCCATAACTCTTTTATTAATAATTTTGCGAGAAGAACTACTGGCGCAACAAATCCCATTATGTCCCATATTCTAGCCACAGTGGCTAATATTACACGCTTAGAACATTTTTCACTGGGAGCGGTAATCTTAAACTCAAAAATGTCATCACATTTTGACCATATTAAGCCTAATATCTTTTGATTCGCAGTTTTATCGAATTCTATAGGTTCATTGACCTTATGAGATGCGGGAATATTATTTAAAACACTTTGAGAACTGCTAATCCACTTAACTAAGTCAAATTGTCCCCGCTTGAAGAGCGCAATCAGTTGGTTTGACGCTGCCGCAGCTTGATCCTCTGTCGGAACACTAAATACTATGTCATCCATATATATGTATTTACTAGCTATTTCTTTTGCTAGAGGGTACAAATCTCCGTCATCTTCGACAAGTTGTTGAACGATGCGGAGGGCATGAAACGGGCTAGACTTTAGACCGAAACAAACAGTATTAAATTGATATATTATAAGCGGATCATTCGGGCTAAATCGATAAACAATTCTCTGAAAACGACGATCACAAACGTTCATTTTAATCTGCAAAAACATCTGCTTACAATCGGCGGAAAGCGCGACGGCGAAAAGGCGAAAATTTAAGAGTATACTAAACAGATCGCCCTGTAAATTAGGGCCGCAGTGAAGGACGTCATTAAGTGATATGCCTGAACTGGTTTTGTAGCTTGCGTCGAGAACTGTGCGGAGCTTAGTCGTAGATTTGTCTTCCCGTACTACAGCGTGGTGCGGAATTGTATAAGCGGGGTAAACAGAATCATGATCTGCGAGTGCGGGAGACAAATATCCCTTTTCCAGATATTCGCGAATAACTGCATCATAAGCAAGACGAAGCGTAGGAGAACTTTCAAGTTTTCTCTCTAAATCAAAAAAACGCCTTGTAGCGGTATGGAGTGAATCACCGAGCGAGAAAACATCTCCACGGAAAGGTAAATAATAATAATAATAATAATAATAATAAATTCGTTTATTTTCAGATTACACAGATCCATACGTTAGTAAAAAATATCTAGCCTATGTTAGTCTTAGTGAATTTAAATACCTATTTATCTAATTAATAAAGCATATGAGTGGCTGAACAAGAGCCCATCAAATTTGTTTGCCATTGCCCCCAGGATGCTATTGGTACTCCCACGTACTCTGCTTTGCAGTGAGGCTGCCTTTTTCCTCATACAGGCGGCAAAGCCGTCTACTCTGGCCTCCGTAAACATGCCAGAGGCACTGCAGAATCGTGGGATCCCCAACAACATCCTGAATGCATTGTTATATTGTACGCGAAGGGCGTTGAACGAATTCCTCGTATACGTGAACCACAGGCTGCTCGTGTAAAAAGATTGGCAAAAAGCTTTAAAGAGGGTAATTTTTACTTCTGTAGAACAACGAGCAAACCTGCGGACCAACATATTCGCCCTCACCGTCAACGCCCTTCGCTCCCTCTCCATGTCCTCTTCATCTTTAAGGTTATGTGTAACCAGATGACCCAGATACCTAAACTTATACACTCTAGTTAGTTCCTTACTACTCAACATAAGAGGAGGCACATATAATAGGGACTTACCCCCCGGCCCAAAAACCATAAACTCTGACTTTTTGGCATTATACTGCAGGCCATGACCAGCAGCATAAGCCTCACAGTAGGCCAGAAGTTCTCTAAGAGCCCTGATAGATGGCGCCAGCAGCACCATGTCATCTGCGTAGCACAGGTTGTTGACCGCAATGCCATCAATGGTGCAACCAACTTGTAAGCTACTGAGGCCCTCTATCAGGCCATTAATGTACAAGTTAAACAGCTTAGGGGAAGTTATCCCCCCCTGTCTCACCCCGCACTCCAAGCCGTAGGCGTCCGAAAGGGCACCACCCCACTTTATATAGTTAACTTGATGTGCGTACCAATACTCAAAAACAGAACATAACTCCTCGGGTAATAGGCTAGTTGACCTTTTTTTAAAGTAGGGCTTAAAATGTTCATAATTGTTGTATTAGACCATAGCACATGAATATTATTTTTTTCGATGGCTAAAAAGTGCAAAAAATCTATTTTAAATTAAGATTTTCAATTTTGGACCGAAAACACGGTCAGCCATTATAGTCTGTTCATTATCTGTGGCAATGACGTCAGTCTTATAGTAAACAAAGCACGGGGGCGAAATAACCTCACAAAAACAATGCTTTCTATTAAATATCACAAAATATAGTAAAACTGTATATGGAACGGGACAATTGAACAGTAATATAGAAATACCTCTTCAAAGACTCCAGGAAATCTGTGGATTAGACGTACCCAGTGATATAGACATGCGAAATATTTGGTTAACACTCGCTTAAAGAAATTCTGTAACTATCTACTGAAACTCAAATGTATTTTTGCGAAAATCACATTAATGTAAGTACTTTAACTGAATAACTCAATCTGTGTAGGTACTTCAGTTTCAACTTAAACAAAATAGAAGTTTTTAGGTTGTATATAAAATCAAATCTGTATGTAAATTAATTAAATTTTTATCTTTCAGTTAGAATGAAAACTGACTGCAGCCGACCAACCAAATTTTAACTTGACCAAAAAACTGAGAGAAAACTTGACCATTTACGCCTTTTTGATTTAATCTAAGTTATACACAGACACTAGATGATGTTTCAAGGAAAAGAATATGTACTTATGTCCAATTGAATAATGATGTAATTGAATATTAATTAAAAAGTATGTAATACAAACAAAAATATCAAAGTTTCATAATGAATATATTTATCTAAACAACTTTTACTTGAATTTACTGAGTACCTAATTTAAATTTGTTGCTTTCAGTGGTTAATTAATGAGAACTATTGTGTACTAACCTGTTCTCCTCTTGACAACGAGATTGATAAGGCAGTAAAAGTTGTGCAACATAATACAAAGCAGTGCATGCTCAGCCACAACATCAAAATGTGACCCGTCAACTAGAACAACATTATGTCAACAAAATAACTCAAGTATTCATATACCAAAGCACCATAGAAGTAAATAGGTCCAGTTTGGTAAAACTGAAAGATGTTATATCTTCACTGATTAAACCTGCTGGCAACCATGGCTGGTAAATTTCAGAACAGCTTACGCAAGAATATGCAAGTTATCCATTTTAAAGCATTTTAAAACAAATATATTAAATGTGATTGCTGTGTTGTCAGCCTGTGCTCTTCTTAATTTACAAGACCCTTCTTATTAAATAAATAATATAAATAATTTTTTTTTCTTTACTTTATACATAACTAACATCTAAAGATGACATAATAAATTTTTGTACTACATTAGTCATTATGTTCTTCACAAAAAAAAATGTTCTATGTTTATTTGACAATAATGGCTTGTAAAGGTTTAAGTTGAATCAACATATTTTAATTTGAAATACATGTGTTTTATTTTTCCGTTACACAGTTAAAAGATTTATAATATTTTATAGGTTTGTTGCTCATATTCACCATTGTTACTCAAATATAGTATGTTCCAAAAGTACAAATAGGTTGAATAGAGTTAGATCAAATTTATTAATTTGTATATATTGCCTTAAGGTCGCAGGTAATAAAAGTCAAAATAATAGTAAAGTGATTTATTATGAAGTAATACTTTCATATAATTTAGGAAAAATGTAGTATAGTTTCCAAAATGGCACTATTTGATCAATAAGTGTTTTGACATACAGATTGTTAGAACAAATACCTATTATAGCTAATATTGTCACCTTTTGAGTGTTTTCAAAATTACATACTGCTAGCGACACAAAAGTATATAAGTTTTGCTTTAGCACAAAACATCTGCATCTATACTTGAGTTAAGCATACTGTTCACAGTTTTCCGTCTTTGATAATTAACATTTTCTTCAGTAAAAGAGCATGACAATTTTGTATTAATCTAATTTTATGGATACCGTTTGTTGAATAGACTATTACAGGGTATTAATCAGAAATGAGGTCACATTTTGCAAATTTCAACCCAAATCTTTATCTTTCAACTTTTATCCACATTTCATTATATTCGTAGGTGTCTGCAAGATTTCCCACCAAAAATCTTCCCAACAAAAGAACCATCATGTTATGCACTGGCTGACTTTATAGCACATGGAAGCTGTTATTGTTTATAACGAAGCTCGAACTAAAGAGCACTTCTGTATTGATGATTCGTGGTTTAGTTTTCTATGCACTTTATTCTTTCTTCATTGAAGAGGTCTTTTATTTTTTAAGAAATATGTCATAATCTGTGTCTGTGAATGTATATATATTTTTCCTCCCAGTAATTTTCTTCATGCTTGAGAAATGAACAACTGCCAATCTTTCTCTTTTTATGTTCATTTACAAATTCTTGCAGTACTACACTGGTATTTGACACATGATCCTGATGTTTTCTTTTCAACATTTCTCTTGAAGTAAATACTTTTAGTGTTTATTTGACCCTGAGAGATAGAATTCTATCCAATAGCATTCAACTGCTGTACAAAATAGCTCCTCACTGTGATGGTGCAACCACACCAAAAATGCATGTTTGCAACTCTCTTCTGCCGCGTGACAATCTTGACAAGTACACTTGTAATCTGTTCTTCATTATAACAGTATTGAAACTGTACTTATATTGTTTAGAGCGATACACAAAGAATCTCCTGACCATCAATCTGTCTATTTTCGGAAGATTTGTACTATCTGCTCTCACAAATCCAACATCAATGGTTGATTTTGCTATTAATACAAATAATTTACGATATTTACAAATATAATAACGGAGACTTGGACGATTTTTTGCCAGTTTTAGGAAAGAATAGTGCAAATCGACGAGTTGTTGAATCAAATTTGACATTTCTTTGTTTACTATATGAGTGACGTCACGGCCCTGACCACAAGATATCAAAGCGTTTACGGCGTGAGATAAAAAAAGATTATTTCTAGCATTTTCAAATTAAAATTTTACAGTAATCATTCATTGTTATTTATTAAAATCGGTATATTGTGGAACCTTATGCCAAATACTGTTAGAAATAAACAATATTTTAATAAATTTTGATATGAGTCAACTACCCTATTGTGTGCCTCTAAGCTTCTTCCACAGTATATCGTATCTGACTGTGTCAAAAGCTTTTGACAGGTCGAGGAAGCACGCGTAGACCGGCGTCCTTCTGTTCACATAGTAGTGGACCGTCTGCTTAAGGCTGAGTATCGCACTCTCGGTGGACAACCCGGCCCTGAACCCAAACTGTCCATCATGCAGCTGCAGGTGCTGCTCCAGGTGACCATCCAGAAGCCGGTCCATCACTTTGGCAATTATAGTAGCAAGCGATATTGGCCTATAATTACTTTTGTCTGCTATGTCACCGGTTCTGTTTTTGACCATTGGCACGACCATCGTTTTAATACAATCAGATGGTAGGTACGCATGACTAACACATAAGGAGTAAAACATGGCTAGCACTCCGGGCAGATGCACTCCCGCGTGCCGCAGGTGCTCGACACTCAGTCCATCATGCCCCGGCGACTTACCCCGACTCATAGATTTTAATATTTTTCTCACTTCTGCACCAGTGAAACGCGTAAGGCAAGTGCCATGACTTGAGTGAGCGCCGATCACCCGCGGCCCGGTCTTCTGTCCCAAGCTAGATTTCACATTGAATTGGTCCCTGAACAAGTTAGCTATCTGTCTAGGATCTGAGACAGCTCCCACACTTGATGGAAGACCCTGTTTTGGATCCAGTTTTTTAATATTCCTCCAGAACATGGAGAAGCTTTTCCTTTTCTTACAACTAGCAATAATATCCATTTTGATTTGCTCTTGATGGTTTTGACACCATTTTAATTTTGATTTAAAAATTTTGCGGCTTGTGCACATATTGTCATAAACTACCCCGCTATTCGGCTTACCACTCAAAAACCACAAGTTTAATTTAAGCCTGGCTTCACGATGAGCAGCGCTCACGTGCTTATTCCAGCCGGTCAAATGTTTTCCCTTTTTTAGATTACCCAAACCAGATGTCAGAATAGCTCCCTCACTTAATACTTTTACAATGTCAATATATAATTTGTCTAATATGGATCTGTGTGACACGTCATCACATCGTTTATCTGCACAATTTATAAATTCGTCAGGAAAATTTATTAATTTCAAATGGTCATTACAAAATTCATTATATTGATTAATTTGTGATAATTGCCGATGTCCCCATATAATTTTACTATTTAAATTACATTTATCTACAAATAATTTCTTATGAACTAGTTTTAGGTCACAGTACACACATAAAGGCAGATGGTCAGACCACATTACGTTGTAACATACCTTAATGTCCTTAATAGAATCCCAGGCTGATTGTGTCACAACGCAGTGATCCAGCCACCTCCGCGAGCCATGAGCGTCACTTACAAACGTATATTCGCCAGAACTCAAACCTAATTTTAAAATATCCGCACAGCACCACGATTGTTCTCTACAAAAGTCACTTAGCTCATCGCAGAATAGTTCCAAAGGGTGGGCATTATAATCACCGAGAATATAGACGGATTCCACATCACTACTATCCACTATCGCATTTATTTCGCTTAGGCACTCCGTAAACACGGGAAGATTATCTAAGCACTGAGTTGGCATGTACACACTAAACACTATGAAGAACCGGTTGTTTATCTCGAAACGCGCTGCAGCGATACGCTCGCTCGCGCAGTTTATCACTGTTACAGAATCGAAAATATTTTTTCTCCATAACAACGCCACTCCTCCGTAGGGACGACCACGCAGTAATGCCTTTGACGTATCCACCGCTGATTTTCCCGTATATTCGAAGTCATCATGTATTGTTCCGAGGAATGGAATGTCATAAGGCAATAGCCAATGTTCCTGCAAACACAGAATATGCCCTGTGTTACACATCTGCCGAATACCTTCTGCAGACCGCTTTACGGATTTACAATTAAATGTAATAATATTACAATCCATTATGTGGGTTTATTTATGTAACTCAATCTGCCAACGTCATTCCGTTTCTGTAAATTGACGTAGCGTCTAAACGCGATGCCGTCCGGCCACAGGTTTGACTCCATGAAAATAGATAGTTTGCTTGTAGGCACCATTATTTTGTAGGCATCGTATTCTCGTTCAATCCTAGGTATGATTTTTTCTATAGAAATTTCCACGTCTGTCTTTTGCTTAATATAACTCGAGATATCATTTGCTGACGTATGCTTATCTACGTTATTTATGAATAACGGTACTTTTATGTCGGCAGCTTTAAAGTTGTGTTTAAGGTCCATTTTTGCTTCTCCTTTTGTGGTTTGAAATCTATTTCTGTACCTTCTTCTTTGAACTAGCTTCCATTTCTCTTCCTGCTGTTTATCTTTCCATTCTCCCTTCTCCTTTGCCAACTGAGCAAATGATCGTTGTTGCGACTGGCTTGTGACTACAAGTGCAGGCTTCGGGGTAATCATTGGTTTCAGTGTGGTTGTAGGCGTACCACTTTTTGATGACACTTGACTCCCTGTCTTGTGCCGTTGCTGTAACTTCTCATGATCAAGTGGTTTTGAAGATTGTTCTTTGTATTCCGATAGTATTTTTGTAGGAGTAGGTTTTGGGTGCGCTTCGGTTGTGATTGCCGATGTTTCGATATTTCCACTCTGCTGCAGCGACTCAGGAATATGTAACAATCCTATAGGTCCACTGTCACAGCAGTTGTCCATAATATTCATAATCGGTCGTGTTGAGCCTCGTACAGCATTGACGTTCGTCATGTCAAAATTATCCACTATCGATGTCACTTTTAGGTTTTCCAATTCTACTTTAATAGTTTTCAATTCTTCCGATGTGGCATAGTTCTGTTTTATACCAGTCAATTCCTTTTGAAGTACCAAAATATCTTTCAACAGCTTTGTCACGTCCACATGATCAAACGTAATCGGGGGTAGTTTGTTGAGATTTTTCGCAACAAAAACGGGAAAATCATCCGGATCAAGTTCCCGGAATAGCCCAATTATATCTTCCAGGTCTCTCTGGGCCTTGCCATCTCTCTTTCGCAGTGATTTCTTCTTGTTTGTTACGCATTCGAAAAGAAGATTTTTTGCCGCAAGTATCTCCTCCGTAGTGAAAGAAGTAGAAAAGATTTGCATCAAACTAATTTGGTCTATGACTTGCAATTTATTCTGAATAAACGCCAAGAGTTCACTGACTACTAGTTTGCAATTACTACACATTGCACCCGACATTTTTTAACGGTAAGACAACGGAGCGCGTGCGTGCGTCACCAAGGTCGCGCGAACGCAGACTGTAAAGATACTATGTACCTCCCGTCAGATTAGCACACGAACACGGAGGACGTGAAAATAATGGCGGCATGCGTGCTACATTTTAGTTTTTAATAATTTAAGCTTTAATGTTACAAACATATGGCGGACTTAGCGATAAACATCGCTCTCTACCAGTCAACCATTGGGCTAAGGAGAGAAAGTAAATGACGGCATAAGAAAATAAATGTAATAAATGGCAATAATTGTTATATTCAAATAATATGATATTAAGAAAAAAACATACATACACGCACATAACACTCACATATACATATTGTATATGTGTGTGTGTGTAAGTGTTATGTAAGTAATGTGTATGAATGTGTTTATATATACACATACATACTTGCATATACAGCGCTACAGAGCGTCGGTGGCGCAGTGGACTCGGCACTTGCCTTCCAATTGGGGGGTCGGGGTTCGAGGCCCGCCATGTACCAATGTGTTTTTCGTTTCGAATTTCATTTGTCTGACGCTCCTACGGTGAAGGAAAACATCGTGAGGCAACCTGCATACATCTGCGAAGAAGTTCAATGATGTATGTGAAGTCCAATCCGCACTGGGCCAGCGTGGTTGACTAAGGCCTAATCACCCTAATATAGGGTAGGCTCGAGCCCCTCGGTGGGGACGTATATGGGCTGTGATGATGATGATGATGATATTGAAGTCGGTACGAAACGATGATCTCTTATAAAGTCTTAAAATTGACACCGACTTCAAAATAGAAGTGTGATGTTGTCAGTACCTATTCTTATATTATTTTTACCTTTTCAGTGTTTTTGAAGTCGGTTTTTATTTTTAACCGACTTCAAAAAGGGAGGAGGTTCTTAATTCGATGCGAATGTTTTTTTTGTGTGTATGTTATGCGATTACGCCGCCAATTGTGGACTGATTTTCAACATTCTTTTTGTATTCTCTGATAATGGGATCTCATGAAAATCGATGGAAACGCTAATGAAATACCAGCTCACTGATGAGCTGGTATTAAATTAGGGTTTTTTGTACATACTAAAAAGATTTCATTCACTAAAAAGTTAAAAATAAAAAATATTTTACAAAAAATAAAAACCGACTTCAAAAACGCTGAAAAGTTTAAAATAATATAAGAATAGGTACAGACAACATCACACTTCTATATTGAAGTCGGTGACAAATTTTAAGACTTTCGAGGAGATATCGTTTGGCACCGACTTCAATATAGAAGTGTGATGTTGTCTGTACCTATTTCTTATATTATTTTTAACTTTTCAGTGTTTTTGAAGTCGGTTTTTATTTTTTGTAAAATATTTTTTATGTGTAATTATGATTGCGATGTTTTGGGTTCCAAATGAGCTCTTCTCTATAATAAAGTTCTAGGAATTCTAAAATTCGCACTTTACTCCACTCTAATTTGTCTACACGTTCGGTTGGGTCGGGCGCTAGCAGTCAACTAAATGCATGCGAATGTGTAAACAGTAAGTTCGTGTTCGCCATTCGTGCCCTTTGATTCGCGTCCAAAAAACCGCTCCCGACGCGAACTCACGAATCGCGAGGCGAATGGCGAGGCGAATAGCGAACTTACTGTTTACACATGCGTGTTCGTTATTCGCCTCGCGATTCGCGCGAATGTGTAAACGCGCTATTTCGCGCGAATCTCGAGGCGAATTGCTAGGCGAATAGCGAGGCGAATAACGAACACGCATGTGTAAACAGCTAGTTCGTTATTCGCCTCGCTATTCGCCTCGCGATTCGCGCGAATGTGTAAACGCGGTGTGATGATTGAGCGGGCGGTGAAGCGGTAGGCGACTCATCTATCTCCCAGAAGCGTTTAATTAGTATATTTAATTTATGTTCAGCGTCAGCACTTACAGTGCTACAGAAAGCTACGGTTGCCTTCTCGTAGTTATTTAATAAAGCGGGAACGGTTCCCATGATAACGTAACCGAGCGCGGTTTGTATAGCGGGAGGAGCGAAACTACTACTTCTTATTACATTAGGTAGTAAGAGTTGCGAAAATAAAGATGCGCCGATCAAAACATCGATCTGCGCGGGAGCGAAGAAAGCTTCATCAGCGAGCGGCAATCCATACAAGAAAGGTAGTGCAGTGACGTCAACAGCAACCGATGGTAAATTATCCGTTATTTTATCTACAACGAGAGATGAGATGCTATATTTAACATTTTTATTATATCTTGAGCTAAACTGAAAATTAACGAATCCTTTTGTATATTTTTCGGACCCACCGATACCTTTCACTGCAATATAATTGTGATTTATATTTAATTTTAGTCTATTACAGCAATCAGTTGTCACAAAGTTACTCTGAGATGCGGAATCAAGAAGACAACGTATATTGTGCGCGACACCGTTTGCATCATGAACAACAACTATAGCAAGTAAAACTGTACTGTACTCGTTACATTGCGTGCTGAGTACGCGACTATCGTTATAGCGTGTCGACGACGCAGCGATGTTTGTTGTGCACAATGCGAGAGCGGCTGAATCGTGTGCAGCGTTCGTGGCAGGCGGGCACGCTGATAGCGATGACTGCTGCGAGTTTGAGCGAGACGAATACTGAGCAGACGACTGCGCGAGCGCACTAGGTGTAGCGCGTAGCAGTTGCGGTGCATTACTCGCACTTGTAGAATTTTAAGTGCAACAACGTATGATGTTTACCCTCGCAAATCCTACACTTGGAAATAGAATTACACTTTCCTGCCCTATGTCTACCACTAAGGCAATTCACACAGCCACTTCGTTCCTTAATTAATTTAAATCGATTATTTGGACTCATTTTATTAAATTCCGGGCATTTATAAAAGTTGTCGTGTACAATATCTTTACATAAACATTTAAATGGATCGGAAAGAGTGACATACGATTGCGGTTGCGGGTATTTAGCGGTAACTTTATTAATATTGGTAGATCGTTTTATGTTACTACCTGTACTTGCGTTTAAATGTGAATGACGATTTAATATGTTTGTCTGTTGTTTTACGAAATCTATTAAACTTGTTAACGTAGGGATTTTTTCATGTCGTGTATGCAGTTCAAATGAACGTACGGTATCTGCATCTAGTTTGTTTAATGAAATATGTACGAAAATAAAATCTGTTAAATTAGGAATATTTAAGTTCTTTAATGCATTTATAGCGGTAACAAAATTGTCTAAAAATTGTTCTAAATTATAAGCGGATGCAAGAGAAAAAGATTTTGCATTTAAAATTTGATTGAGATAAGTAGAAGCAAGCAAGCGCTTATCATCGTATTTATCGATGAGTGCTTTTAGTATAAGATCATAATTCTCGGCGCACGGAGTAATGCCGGCGAATGCGGACTGCGCTTTGCTTGACAGCTTGCCCAATAAATAATATAATTTGTCTACATTCGACAAAGATGAATTGTCATGTACGATTGATTTAAAACTTTCGTAAAATCTCGGCCATGTACGAATATCGCCATCGAATGACATCAGTTCGATAGGCGGTAACGTAGGTCTAGACCTAGGCGGCGATGCATTTTTTGAAATATCTTTACTTGAAGTATTACAAGAGGGTTTCATACTAGATAATATAGATTTTATATGCCAATACATGTCCTCAAATGAAGTCCATGCATTATAATCCACCTGCGAGCCAACATTCACTTGCATATTTAATAAATTATATTCGTTTATACATTTCTCGAATTCAATACGAAGAGTATCAATACGAAAGTAACTGATCTTCATCGCTAGCAGTTTTTAAGTTAATAGAAAGGTCATAAATTTTTTGTAAGCGAGAAAATATCGAATTACGTTTAGCTAAAATAATGCTCAAAAGCATGCCCTTGTCGTCGGCAATTTCATGATCATCCTTCTCAATATCTACAACCTTTTTGGCATGTTGATTAAGATTACAATTTAAAGAAAAGAAACAAATGTAAATAATAATATCACCACGACTAGGCACAACTCGTTTGACTGCAGTGAGAAAAGGAATAATTTATAACAGTTAGGGGTAGTTTGATAACAATGATGCACGATGTGTATAGAACTATTAGCGGTATTTCAATTATGAAATTTAAAACAATAAGGTGCGTTTATATTAAATAACGTGGCAGATAGGTATATAGTATTTAGTTACTAATATATGCGGTTTAAAACGGAAGAATTATAAATATTATAGTAAACCATATACCTACACCAGGCGGAGTGTAATGAAAGTAATACCTATTACGGTATGTGGTAATACTTATAATGAATTTTATATGCGGATATCTCTATATATAATAAAATCGTAGGGGTACAAAAATCTGTAATTGCGAAATATTAAGAAAAAAAATACACAGGTCGCCTTAAAATCATTAGCAGAACACGATAGAATAGTTTTTAAAAAAATTGTTTGTTTGTTGGTTTGTTTGTTTGTTTGTTTGTTTGTTTGTTTGTTTGTTTGTCTGTTTGTCCGGAAAGATCTCCGAAACTACTGGACAGAATTTGATATGGCTTACACCACAATGCTTAGAATTTTCCGGAAGAACATTTAGGCATAATTTCGTTTGTTTAAATTCACTTTTTATTTTTAGTGAAAAAATACCATATAAAATTTTCGAATTGGCTTTAGGTAGAAAAACAACATGGCGCACGTGAAATAATTTTGACAAGTCTGTCACATAGTACAGAGAGAATGTATTTTCTTCCACGAAGGAAAGGCAATGGAACTACGCCATCAGCCTGATCTTAAGTAATTGGATTTCGAAAATTGAAAGGCAGGAATGAAGTCTTTCACATAGTACAAATAAAATTTAATATTTTTTGTTAATGGCTGTACCCAACTGGATTTCGCCAACAAAATTGTCTTTTTCTTATGTCGTACCGTGGTGGTAAGGCAAAAAGATCAAGCCATACAACCAATGTATAAAGCATTTTTTATGATAATACTTATGGAGTGACCATAAAATTTGTAGATTGGTTTAATTCTTGACTAATTTTCACAAAATCGGTACAATTTTTGAAATATTTGAAATGTTGAAAAATGAAGATAGTCTTTTCAAAGTATTTTGAAAGGTGTTGTATGTTTCCACATTAAGACTAAGGAATCAAACTCTTTCATCCATTTAAAACTATTAAAAGTAATAGATTAATATTGATGATTAAAAAAAAAAATCTGACTGCAATGTTCTGGGTTACGCGTAGAGGGGCGGGACGGGACTCTTGATCCTAATGTTTAAAATGACGGATCACATTTTTTTGGATCAACCCATGGAACATGGATATCGAACGAAGAACCTAAAGAGTAGAACACATTGAACCTAGCCACCTTGACTTAATTTGACATGACTGCCGATAAAGTTCGTTTCCAAACCCAGCGATATGCATATCAAATGAAAGGCCTTGATGAGTAGAGCACTATGAACATAGGAAAATCGCCCTAAATTCAACATGGCCGCCGCTCAAACAAAACGGATAAAAGTTCGTTTTCAAACCCAGCAATATGGGTATCTAATGAAAAGCATTGATGAGTAGAGCACTATGAACCTAGCAACATTGACATAAATTCAACATGGCCGCCTCTCAAAAAAGATAGATAAAAGTTCGTTTCCAAACCTAGCAATATGGGTATCAAATGAGAGGCCTTGAAGAGTAGAGCATTAGGAACCTGGTAAAATCGACCTAAATTCAACATGGCTGCCGCTCAAAAAAAAAGGATAAAAGTTCGTTTCCAAACCTAGCAATATGGGTATCAAATGAAAAGCCTAAAAGAGTAGAGCATTATGAACTTAGGAAAATTGCTATAAATTCAACATGGCCGCCGCTCAAAAAATTGATAATAGTTCGTTTCCAAACCCAGCAATATGGGTCTCAAATGAAAGGCCTTGATAAGTAGAGCACTATGAACCTAGCAACATTTACATAAATTCAACATGGCCGCCACTCAAAAAAAGGTGGATAAAAGTTAGTTTCCAAACCTAGCAATATGGGTATCAAATGAAAGGCCTTGAAGAGTAGAGCATTAGGTACCTACGAAAATCTACCTGAATTCAACATGGCCGCCGCTCAAAAAAAGGATAAATGTTCGTTTTCAAACCGAGCAATGTGGATGTAAATGTTGCTTGAAGAATGAAAGGCCTTGATGAGTAGAGCACTATGAACCTAGCAACACATAAATAAATTCAACATGGCCGCCGCTCAATAAAGGTAGATAAAAGTTCGTTTTCTAATCTAGCAATATAGGTATCAAATGAAAGGGTCTTCAAGAGTAGAGCACTATGGACCTAGCAATATTGACGTAAATTCGACATGGCCACCGCTCAAAAAAGGTGGATAAAAGTTCGTTTCCAAACCTAACAGTATAGGTATCAAATGGAAGGCCTTGAAGAGTAGAGCACTATGAACCTAGGAAAATAGCACAACATTCAATATGGCCGCTGCTCAAAAAAAACTGATAAAAGTTCGTTTGTAACCCCAGCAATATGGGTATTAAATGAAAGGCCTTGATCAGTAGAGCACTATGAACGTAGCAACATTGACGTAAATTCAACATGGCCGCCGCTCAAAAAAGACGGATAACAGTTGCTTTTCAAACCCAGCAATAGGGGTATTAAATGAAAGTAGGCCCTGAAGGGTACCTTGAGCAGCCCTAGGGTTCCGCGGAACACACTTAGAGCCACTTAGAGCACTAAGTGTGTTCCGCGGAACCCTAGGGCTCCACAATATCCAATAAGGGTTCCGCAATAATTTAGATAAATCAAAACACCCTCTCTGGTTGTACTTTTATTATGCTTATTAATAAAGAATACATTTTTAAAAACTATTGTTTTATTTTAGGGTTCCGTCAAGTATTTCGCTTTCCAAAAGGGTTCCGTCATCAAAAAAGTTTGAGAACCGCTTCGGGGCCTATTGGATGTTCGATGTTAGATGTTACCTGTGTTTAGTGTCCTTCGAGACCGTGATAATGCAACGATCGTGAACTAACTAACGATAACTCCAAGCTTGTGTGTTGGATGTTAGTCATCACGGCGAGTTTGCTAACCGAACTATGCCAGCAACACTATATCGCACAGTACACGTTACAAAAACGGAAGTCTCAATACATTTTAAGGCTAACCGCATAAATACGTTTTTTCGCGTTCGTTTTCTGAATGCGGGCATCCGAATGCATCAAATCTATACAAAATACTCATTGACTGCCGCACACGTTCATTTTTATTACGAACGGAACACGTTCTGTACGTACGTTTAGGTAGAATGGTAGAAATCCCGAATGAGAAGAAACGAACGTCTGCGCTACGTTCACGAAACTCCGTGTCTGTATTCCGTGATCGGATATCGAATACGGAAAACGTATTTGTACAGTAACCCCCCATTCATGCTATATATTAACTTTACGAAAACCGCCAGTATTACGAGCGACATAAGAACGGTTCAAAGGTCAAACAGTATAGCTTGACAAGGAGCTTACTGTACGACCAGTCAAAATTGGCAAAGTTGTCATATCCAAAAAATATATTTTGTTGGTGTTACCAACACCCATTATAAAATCTAAACTTTATTCGTATACAGTTCTAATTTATTAACAATTGTTTATTTTAATTCGAAACATGAATACGATAAAGATTATTCTTGCAACTGTGTAGTTCTTTCTACTGAAGAAGAATTTATTAATATCAATAATGTCTCTAAAACAATAATAATACTTAGTGTTTATAGTAATATGTAATGTATTTAATTTTTGTGGCCTGTTAGAAAAAAAACATTACGAACCTACGAAAATTGTCCTAATTTCGAAATGGCCGATGCTCAAGAAAGGCACAATAAAGTTGAATCATTATGGAATAAAATGGAGGAAAAAACTAAACACTGTGTTAAGTATTTTGATGGCGAAACGTAGTTCGCGGGCACAGCTAGTTTATGAATAAATATGTTATGTAGTATATAACAACACAAGAGATTATATATGTATATATAGATATTTAATAGTATATAAGATATTTAACGTGAAGACAGTATTATGTGCGGGGTAAATGCACCTAATGAATTAATATTTTATGTAGGTGCATAGGTAAATAAATCCGGCTCGAAGGACCAATAAATGGCGACGCGGAAATGAGATTATAAAATTAAGTGGACTGTATTTTTTTAAAGAAAAAGACAAATAAAACTGCAATCACCAAAACTTTAAGGAAAAGAGTAAAGGAGCACGTTCTTACTTGTGATCTGTAATTTTCTTTCTTCTCTTCCTTCATTCAGCAGCGAACAGGATTTGCGTCTTTTTCACGTCACAAATAAGTTTTGTGATATATTTATTATGATAATTAAATTCGCGGACACTCTTGTGCGCGGGACTAATGCGTTTAATTCACTTAGGTATTACAACTGTTAAGTAATTAGCGGGTATATCGTTCGTGATCTAGTTGCGAACTATAACCGCGTGTTCTTCGTCTTCTACTTGAAGGCGCTGAGACGTGCGGGAGGGGGAACGATTGGTAGGTCCAATAGGAATCAGACAATTAGCGGTTGCAGTTAAAACTAACACACAAAAAAAACAATAGATGGCGCGTACAAAGGTAATACAATTCTAAACGTATATAAGGACAAATTGTTATTCCTATTTACTTAATTCCTTTTAGTCTATTAAGTATATAATAAGAGTTATATAAAATCTAATATTTTTATAATGAAAAATTTATGTATAATATTAATATCGTTTATTTTCTCTCTCACAACAACAATATTTTTATAATTTCACAAACAATCGTGTAACGCTTAATTGTAACAAGTTATGAGAGACTGGATCCTAAACTAGGCTTTCGCCTGTGACTTAGGTCTCCAGGTCCTCCGGCGTGGATTACAAAACCATTTTTTGTTACGCTACTGGTAAATCATCATGTGGAATTTACATTATTGTGAGATGAGGCAAAGAAATTAATCAGTAATTAAGATAAACAATGACTGGGATGAAATAAAATTATTGAATAATATTTTATAGGTTATTGGTGTGTGGAATGAAGTAAAGCAAGGATTTGAGATAAAATGTTGTTTTATTGTTTTACCACAATTCTTCTTAATTATTATAACCTTTACCGGCGTCTTAATTTTACTTTACACTTCGACGTGCTCCATTTTTCCCAATTAACTTTTTTTAATATGTGTGATGCCATAACACAAAAACAGATAATACATTATTTAAAAAATATAAATGTTGCCATTTTAAAACACCCCCTCAACAGTTATATTTTTAAATTTGTACATCACATCATATATATTTTAAAAGAGTAAACAAAAAGAAATAATACTACTGACTCCTAGACTATTTTTTTTTTTTTTATGATGACAAATAGAGAAAACTCTTTTAATACAAAAATAACAAACTAAGTTATTTCCTTACTCACACTTATTTAGAATCATATTTCTTAACTTAAGAAAACAATATTTGCCTAACGGCTTGGTGAATAAATCTGCAACATTATTATTTGAACTTACATATTCAATACTAACACAACCATTTGTAACATTTTCAATTATGTACTGATACTTGATATCTACATGCTTTAAGCGTTTGTTGCTATCATTATTTAAAGCAATATTAATCACACTATTATTGTCTTCTAAAATTTCAAACTTTACATTATTATAACCAAAATCAAACAATAATTTTTTAAGGAAAGAACCTTCTGTTATACACATAGCAAGAGCTATATATTCTGCTTCGCAAGATGATAATGTAACACAAGCTTGTTTTTTACTGTTCCATGAAATTGGACTATCAAATATGTAAAATATTTGACCTGAAGTTGACTTACGGTCTTTCACATCACCTGCCCAGTCAGCATCACTGTATCCTAACAATTTACAAGTATTGTTATCTATATATTTATATGTAAGTGATAAATCAATAGATCCCTTTATGTAACGTAACACTCTTTTGAGACATTTATATAGGGCTAAACTTGCACAATGAACATATCTACTAAGAAAACTTACTACAGTTGACAAATCAGGTCTTGTACAAGTAGCATATAGCAAACTACCTACTAAACTTCTACAAATATTTTCAATTTCAATGTTTTCAGGCTTTTCTCTTATCAACAACTCGAAGTTAAAGTTTTGATCTATTGGAGTATCAACAGTTTTACAATTTGACATTTGATACTTATCTAATAGTTTCTGTAAGTATTTTCTTTGATTTATAACAGTTATACCATTTTCAAGATCTTGTTTAATATTTATTCCCAAATACATGCTAGCAAGACCCAAATCTTTCATTTGATAGTTATTACAAAGTGAGTTTTTGAAATTGTATATATGAGTTTTATTACTACCAAAATAAAGTAAGTCATCAACAAATAGTAAAACATAAATGTAATCATGATTATTTCTTTTAAAATACAAACATGGGTCATTCTTAGATCTACTAAACTGTTCTTTTATCATAAAATCATTAAACTTAGTGTTCCAATACTTAGGAGACTTTTTTAGGCCATAGATGGACTTTTTAAGTTTACATACCTTATTGTTATGTAGTTTCATATACACTGTCTCCTTTATATCTCCATATAAAAATGCACCAGTAACATCCATTTGGTACACTGGTTGCCTTTTTTGAGTTGCCACAGCCATCATCGTTCTAAATGTTGTTAATTTCGCTACAGGTGAGTATGTTAAATTGTCACTATCCTTTTGCTGAAATCCACGTGCTACCAAGCGCGCCTTGTATATAGATTTACCTTCTATTTCCTTTACTTTAAAAACCCACTTAGTGCTTACTATCGTCTCTCCTTCAGGAACTTCAGTTACTTCTTCCCATGTATTATTATTTTCTAATGTTTGGAGCTCTCTCTTTACTGCTTCTTCCCACATACATCTGTCGGGTCTCATCATAGCTTCTTCATAGGAAATAGGCTCAATGCCACAATAGCTTATGAGAGCGAATTCATCCATCTCTCTATCACTAACATAATCACCCATCCATTTAGGTTTTCTTTTCTCTCTCTTAGGTTTTTCTATATTATCACTACAGTTTTTATCTACTGAGCTGGTTGGTATATTACCACTCTCTATTTCTGTTAATTCATCTTCAATTTCTTCATTAAAGGAGTTTACTGAACTATGCTCAATGTCACTATTTATTTCATCTTCTTGTTCATAGTTTATTACTTCCTCATTTTGGTTCACCTGTTCATCTTCGTTTTCATGTTCTGTTATTTTACAACTATTAAATATTTGATTTATTTCATTTTCCCTGTCTCTCCTTGTTTCGACTTCCCTTTTATTTATAGGTCCCGTGATAAAGACTACATCTCTTTTGGTTTCCACCTGATTTACATCTGGTAAGTATACTCTATACCCTTTTGTATTTTCTCCGTATCCAATGAAATATCCAATTCTAGCTTTACTGTCAAATTTTTGTCTTCTTTGATCTGGGACATGTACTGATATTTTACTTCCAAAAATATGGAAATGATTTATATCATATTCTTTTTTATACCACAGTTCAAACGGAGTTTTATCTTTTATACGACTCGGTCCACTTCGATTGAGTACATAGACAGCTGTATTAATGGCTTCTGCCCACAAGTTCTTTTGGAGACCACTTTCTATAAGCATTGTTCTTGCTGATTCAACTATTGTGCGCATCTCCCTTTCCACACAACCATTTTGTTGTGGAGTGTAAGCAACACTAGTTTGATGCTGTATGCCATAATATTTCAAAAGTTTTTGCATTTCTTTACTACAAAACTCTTTTGCATTGTCACTTCTTACATATTTAACTATACATCCTTTTATTTGAGTTTCTTTTAAAAATTGTTTTATGTTTTCATACACTTGACTTTTGTGACTGAGAAAATAAACCTTTCTAAATTTGCTGAAGTCATCTTTTAGAAGAAGGAAAAATTTTGCACCACCAAGTGATATTTCTTCGACTGGACCTCCAATGTCCATATGTATTATTTCACCCACATTAAGACTTCTGTGTTCACTGGATGGAAAAGGTAATCTGTGCTGTTTACCATGTAAACAAGATATACATGTTTCTTGAACTCCATCTTCAAATGGTACATTATTTCTAAATAAAAATCTTTTTACTTGTTCTATATCTTGATGAGCAAGCTTTGCATGCCACTCTCTCAAAGTTGAGGTTACCTTACCAACCATAGCGTGTTCATTTCTCTGCTTAAACATCATTATGTACATTTTCCCATGTCGCTTTGCTATAGCATGCACGCTATTATTTTTTATAAGTTGACAGTCTTCACTGGTGGACAATAATTTGTAGCCTTTGTCCAATGCTGCACTCATAGAAAATAGATTTACATGCAGCTCTGGTACATATAACACATTATTGATTGTAGTTTTAATCCAATTTTTACCATCGAATGCTTCGAGCAGAATGTCACCGTGACCATGTGCTTTTATAATTTTTCCATCACCAAGTATCACATCCTTTGGTATTAGGAGATTTTTATAATTCTTTAAACTGTCCTTTATATGGCACATATGCTCAGAAGCACCACTATCTAAGAACCAGTCACTGTCAGAACTTTTTGAGGTTAGTGCATTTACTGCCATGACAAACGCATTTTGTTTGTTCGGTACAGATTTGTCTTTGTTAAACCAACATTGCTTGATTGTGTGCCCTGATTTTTTACAGAGTTTACAATATATATTATTTTGTTTTTTATGTCTGCATTCTTTTTTATAGTGACCTATCTTGCCACAGTTAAAACATTTTCTTGTCTGTTTAACACTGTTAGTTTTAAAAGCCATCTGATTGTCATTTTCTTCATATGTGTTATTTCTTTGTTCTTCAATCAAAAGACGAGCTGTGAGTTCAGAGAGTGTGCGATTTTCAGTTGGTACAGAATCCCACGCGGACACAAAATGGCGGAATTTTTCGCCTAATGTACTAATGATTTTCGTCATGATCATATTTTCCGATATTTCACCTTTAGCCTGACGAATTTGTGAAACTATACCTTCAACTCTGGCGATAAATGTAGCCATGTCTTCACTATTTGCTTGTTTCGTATCAAAGAATCTTTGTTGCAAGATATGTAGTGATACGTCAGATTTTTGTTCGTATACTGTACACAACTTATTCCATATTTCACAGGCAGTTTCGCAGTTTTGAACTTGCAGTATTGGACCACTGTTTAGCCTTGTTACAATGATACCTTGGGCCTTTGCATCTAACTTATTCCACGTGTCAATTTTCTTCTGATCCGTCACCGGGCATGGACATGATCCATCAACGATATCATAAGCATTTACCGCCTTTAGTAAGACTTTAACTTGAAATTTCCATGATTGCCAATTCTTGGCATTTTCCAATCGGGAACTTTGGTTGTTCAATGAAGCAACCATATCGACTTCGAACATCTCGTCATCCATCTTGTTCACTAACACGTTGTCCTCAAAAAACCTTGCTTCTTCGTTGGGCCTGGGCCCATAACCTTTTATAGGTTATTGGTGTGTGGAATGAAGTAAAGCAAGGATTTGAGATAAAATGTTGTTTTATTGTTTTACCACAATTCTTCTTAATTATTATAACCTTTACCGGCGTCTTAATTTTACTTTATTTTTTTTTTTAATTATTAATTTTACTTTACACTTCGACGTGCTCCATTTTTCCCAATTAACTTTTTTTAATATGTGTGATGCCATAACACAAAAACAGATAATACATTATTTAAAAAATATAAATGTTGCCATTTTAAAATAATATCGCTTGCATTGGAATACCAAATGTGCAGCAATGACATTCAGTGAATATGTTGTGTGTGCGCGATTGGTGCATGCCTCACACATAGATTTAAACATGCATATACGTACACACACACATACACACACACACACATATATAAAGCTGGACTTATTTATACAAAATAAATATACACGGTTATTTTTTTATCATACTGGAAAATTTTAGAGGCAGCTCGGTAGACGCTAGACGACTCATATCAATAAAAAAAACATGTGGTTATATTTTTTTAATTTTATCCGCCAATAATATTAAATTATAGACATTGTTCTTGTTTACTACAAGATAAGGTAAGATTATGAATGAATAAAGCATTTACTACTACGGGCTTAGGAAAATGCGGCAACGTCGCATTATTAATTCAAGCAAGATCAATCTACAACTCGTTTGAAATAAGAGTTATTATTGCACTAGACACTACAATAGTGAAAGACAGAGACAGTCGGCGCCGGCGCCGAGCGCCGGCGGCGGCGTTTTGTTGTTTGCTGTCGCTTGTCGGCACGAGGAGCCGGCCGGCTTTAGTTCGCCTTTGACCACGGCGCGTGTGAACGTATCGTGATATCGCGCCCGCGCCTGACGCGCGGCAATCGGGCGCATTCGGAATTTTAGTTTCAAATTAACACATCTCGCGAATACACAGACCTTACTCCGGTAGACCGTAGACTTTTACTTGTGAAGTGAAATTAAGTGTTTGCTGTAAGAAAGTGAACCCACAAACGTAAGACTTGGAAGCGAAAACTACATTTCGAGACGTTAAACACTAACCAAAGTGATATGTTGTTGTGGTCATGTATAGTTTTAAACGTGCACGACTATGTATGAGTTAGAGGACTTCCTTTAAATTTAGAACTCTTTTGTTATTAGAACTAAAGTTGATTTAAATTGTTTCCTAGGTAGGTAAGTATTTAAAGTTGATTCCAATTTTTTAACTACGCCAAAACAACCTACCATAACCGTAATACCTACCTAGTACTGTTTGTTTTCTTTAAAAACTTTATTTTGCCAGTCCTAAGTAAGCCCGTAAAGTAGGAAGGTGAAATTGTGATCAACTCAGTGATGACTTTGAATCGGCGACGTTGTTGCCAGTTCGCGTTCATTCAATGTTTTGCCTACAACTTCACTCAGTGTCCATACCAGTGCAGTATTTTTTGGATATTTTAGATAATAAATATCTAATTAAACAGGTGAGTAAATTTTATTATTAATGGTTAAATAATTCTTCTACCGTGTCCTGAAGCCACCCTTAAAATAACCAGGGTGATAAAAAAATAACCGTGTATACACATAAACTAGGTTAGGTACATAAGACGGCCTCTATTTCACTATATGCAATAACTTTTCAGTTTCATCATAATTAAGGTTAATCAACCAAGCTGTAACTTTATTTTTTATTTCTTTTTTACAATTATTAACAATAATAAGAGTTTTATTGGCAGTGTTATACAATCTCCCTCCCTGAAATTTAAAAAATCGTTGAGCAAATGAGGTTCTTACTGTCTTAACTATGCAAACGGTGCATTGTCTTCTAAAAGTTGATTCAACATATTTATCATAATGTATATACCTGTGCTATCATGTATATTTTAATAGTTTGAAGATTTTATTCTAATATTTTAATTATTTACTTAATTTATTTTTATTTACTTTTAACTTGATTATAATTAAAATATGACACTCAAAAAAATTTGTTATATTTACTTAATATTATAATAGGGTAGTTGACTCATATCAGAATTGATTAAAATATTGTTTATTTCTAATAGTATTTGGCATAAGGTTCCACAATATACCGATTTTAATAAATAACAATGAATGATTACTGTAAAATTTTAATTTGAAAATGCTAGAAATAATCTTTTTTATTTTACGCCGTAAACGCTTTGATATCCTGTGGTCAGGGCCGTGACGTCACTCATATAGTAAACAAAGAAATGTCAAATTTGATCCAACAACTCGTCGTTGTTTTTGTGAGGTTATTTCGCCTCGGTGCTTTGTTTACTATAAGACTGACGTCATTTGATGTATACCACAGATAATCAACAGACTGTCATGGCTGACCCTGTTTTCGGTCCAAAATTGAAAATCTTAATTTAAAATAGATTTTTTGCACTTTTTAGCCATCGAAAAAAATAATATTCATGTGCTATGGTCTAATACAACAATTATGAACATTTTAAGCCCTACTTTAAAAAAGGGTCAACTAGCCTATTGAAAGATTTTGATTTCAATTACAAATTACTTATTATTTAAATTTGGCACTTCACAGAGTTTTATGTTAAGTAACAAGCCTAAACTAATCCTAACTAAAGCAAACAGAATTTGATGTTTGTGATGTGAAGGTAAGGAACACGGGATTTATAAGGAAAGCGAAGAGTTTTACTCACCAACCGATTTTTCTCATGTTCTTGGTTTTTCAGCTTCCAGTTTTCTTGACGAATTTATTTGGTTCGAGGATTTACTCTCTTTGCTATATTCGCGCCGCGATCGCGTACAGGCTTTTGATACCCGTTTTTACTGACGATAGACGGCACAGCTTTGAGCGAATCCTACCGGCTGCGCCAGTCAAGTTTTCGGGGCGTATGAAAACCTTTTTAAAAATTATAATTACTTTATTTAAACTTAACTTATAGAGTTAACTTAACTAGGTGTTGCCGATTTGGAGGCACTAATGCTAATGCTTGAACGCCTTACTTCTATCATCAGGCGAGCTCGGTTTAAGGCTTATCGCTCATTCTTATTAGCGCTAGGCTTTTGCTGAGTTCGCCCCCTTAGTCTAATGCTGTAGGGCGAGGGGGATGTATAACTATCTCTACGAAGTCTGTGTTGGAAAATAAATATGGGGAAAACCGTAATCTAATCAATGACCTAACAAATACATGGACTCGCCCTACCTACAGAATCAACGTGACTACATACAAAACTTTGGCACATAAAATGGCTACCTTTACTAGTGATGTACTCAGTATTAGTTGTGCAATATCGATAAATTTAAGTTTAAACCAATTCATCAATCCACTTATCTACGACATATCTAGGGAAATAGATCTTAGCTGAACTGCACATTACGGACCTACATTGTAATAATTTTATTCAAAAGTCGCGTTTCAGAAATATTTAGGCAGTTTCAAATTGTGGAACTACGCAGTTTCTTAGAAAAACTTGTTAAAGATCACTATTTAACTTAAGCGGTACAAAGTTCGCCGGGTTAGTTAGTATGTCTATAAAGTTACACCAATAGACGTGTATTTTCTTTGTATAAATAACTAAGAGAAAATGTTATTGTAAAAAAAATTGGAATAGTTTTTTTTGGAAAAAAATATTTAAAGGAGGTGATAAGTACTTACCAAGTAGGTATGATAATTTGGGTGTAATTAAATTTTTTTTTTAGTTTTGTAAGGTAAGTTACTAATCAAAGTTTATGACAAACTTTGTCGTAGGAACCTTATATGTTCAATTATTATGAAAAATGGAGGATTTTAAAAAACTAAAATTAATTGACAATGATAATAATTCATCAATTATTAAGCTTTCCAATGATATTACTCGTACTTTAGTCACGGCTTAGGCACTTAAGTCTATCCGTTTAATATATCGATAGCCTAATTAATTTTTCTCTTTAGGTATCTTCACTATCGCCCATTAATAATGTATGTAAATTAATAATCAAAAATATAAAAATTCTTACACAATTAAAGAAAAATATTACTGCTGAACGCTTCTTCAAGTAAATTGGCAAATGAAATCAGAATATGAAACCTTAACTACATACCTATTCCCAATTATATTTTTAACAATCTTGTTTACTTATTTGTGAAGAGTTAATTGCGGTGTATTTTTGTTCTATCTCGCACCGCATTGTATAATATTGCAAGAAGGCATTCTGTAGTCCTTTATGGTGGCGCACTGTTAAAATATTATTGTAAATTACTTCGAGATTATGGAAAATAGTCAAAATCCGAAGCAAAATTCACACGTTCGTTCGGCACTTAATATGGCGGACTGGTGACGGTAGGCATTTTTTGTGACGTCACAGAAAATACATGCCACAGACGAAACTGTATGCATCTCTTTCTTCAAATGTCATTTCACTTTGTTAGAAAGAAACAAAACGATATTTGATAGATACGTGTCAAGATATCAAAGAACTGTTTAACAGGGCATCTCCATATGTCTATGTCTATCTCAATGAATAGTATCTCTATTAAGTCTGTGCAATGAATGAATCTAATCTCTGTGATTATATTATTGTCTGGCAAAATGTTTTTGTACTAAAAAAATATAATTTGTGCTAAAAAACCTTTGCCATAATAAAAATACAATATAATTTGTGAAAAATACTTACTTTTTGTACATTTGTTTTGCAATTGAATGTTAAAATTAAATGGTACATAAATAACTTAACTATGCTTGCAGAAAACTTTTTTAAGTGAAAACCGCGTTGACTGTATGCGTTATTATAATATATTTTTGCTTATAAAATATTTATACCCTCATGAGTATTACATTCTTTGCTTATGTTATAACACAGATTACCTGTAATATATCACGACATACTTATTAAAATCACAATGGATAAACTGCCACAATTTCGTCTCAGTAAGTGTTTTTCAATTTTATAGTTAACTTAATTTTTTTTTACTTAGATAATCCCTCAATTGGCTTGTTTCCAGAAAAAATGACTAAAACAAGAACAGCGGGTGATGGTATGGAATCTGAAGAGGCAATTGTTAAAGAAATAAAGAAAGAAACACCATTCTTTAGTGAAATCATTCAAGTATACCCATCAAATAATATAGTTACATTGACGAAGAAAAAGTCCACTATTAACTCAAAGAGCCCTAAATTTGTTCCATATGAACCTTATGCTGCAGCTGTCAAACCAATTACACCTCATGTCACTTCAAGAAGGTCTAAAACTTCAAGGAATAATATGGATATTAATACTTTAATTTCACAAATGTCACAAATGAACACAAATTTAAATGTATTTAAACCGCAGAAAAAGCAGTCTTCTGTAGGCTTGAAACTTAGTATTGAGAGTATCAAAGAAAACCCAGAAAGGGCTGAATTGCAGAAAAAAATAAATGATCTTCAGAAATCAAATGATTCACTCACAGATCAACTTAAGCAACAGGTTCAGGTAGATGCAATTCAAATTCCCAAATTAACAGCATAATAATAATATTGTCCTCCTAACCAATATTTGGTCACGGCGGCCAATCTCAACAGAGACTAGCCATGTGCACAGGAGATATTATAGTGCACAAGTGACTGCGCAAACGCAAGTGCACTCTCTGTTCCTTCACTCACCTAGTCCAATGGGTTGCTTAACCTTAGCAATCGTTCGCTGAGCGCTCAAGCCAATGCGTCACCAAGCTCCTCATAACAGCATAAAGTAATGATAAGGGGCCTTAACCTGTCAGCCACCAACCGGTCGAATGCAACCGGTGTGGCTTTACGCTATGTCATAGTGAAAAATACTCTCACAAAAGGATATTTATAAATTAATACATTTCTTTTTACAAAATTAAAAATATACTTTGGTTCTGAAAAATATATTTTTTTTGTGAAAAAAAAATTATTGAGGGTATTTTTAAAAAAATTTCATTACGTGACATCACACCGGTCGCATGAGTCCGCCTAGAGAGGAGAGGTTAACATGATCGCTTATAGCAAGGTTAAAACAATATTGAAATAGAGACACCACTTTTGCTGCTGTTTCATATACTACACGATTTACTTTAGTAGCAATAGCATACAAACACTACCAAAATATTGTTTTTTGTAATTTGAAAATAGAAAAAAAAAATTATACATACAATAGGGCAATTCTTTGGCTTCATCTCACCTGAAGGCAAGGGCGGATTATAGCCAGCCGGAGGATAGCCAGGATTCTATGTAGGGGAGGGCGGGGCAGGCCAAAAAACTCGAGAATATATTTGTTTGGGGTGGGAGGGAAGGTCGTCGTAGTCGTGCCCAGGAAAGCATTTTTATAGGCAAAAAACCTACAATATTTTGATTTTTTTTCATGGTTTTTAACTTTATGGGTTACTGCATTGTAAAGACGCCCTTGCCTGAAGCTAAGTAACGATAAAGGCGAAACATGGAAACTAGCGTCACCTGGACTCTAACTGAGGAACTAGCTATCTTACCTCTAGCTAACTGTCAGATCACAACACTGTTATTGTTTTTGGTAAAAAACTTGGATATGATAGTGGTAGCTAGCCAGGCAGGCACAGAAACCCTAAAAGCAACCAAATACTAACCACCAACCAATTAATTCAATTCTAATTAAATTTATCATGTTATAGGTCAATAAAGAATTGAAAACAATGCTGGTTGCATCAATGGGTGAAGACTTAGAGATACAAGTTCAATCATTGAATGAAGATAAAAAGCATTTAGCAAATGCTTTGGTTAGCTCTACTCAACATCTTTCTACACACCAGGTATTTACCATTACAAGTATTGGGTCATAATCGTTGATCTGGTTACTACAAGTGTGACCGTGACTTAGGAGGTTTCGGATATGATCCCCAGGTTGGACAAAAGTTTATTGGGATTTTTCTAATTTAGAAATTCTCAGTAACAGCTTGTTGTCTGGCTGTTATTAGTGCCTGGATAGTGGCAATAGGCTCACCAATTATTTTATGAGACTTGTGGTAAATTTCACCAACTTTATCCGTTTTTTTTATTGCAACTAAGTTACTAAGTTGGCAAACAAGCAAACTGCCCACCTGATGGTAAGTGGTAACAGTCACCTATAATACATGTAGCTCTTGTGAGTTGTGATATTCGCAGCAAAACTGCAGCCCCCACAAGAATGGTACTGTTATTTCACTGCCATATCTTACCCTTTAAACAGGAACACACCAATGCAAGCACTGCTGCTTTGCAGCAGAAATAGGTAAGAAGGAGGTACCCAAGTAGACGACCCTGGTACAGTCTCCCTCTAGTTTCCGGCTTGGGAAACTACTAAGACATATGTTGTCACTTTTTGTCTTAAATAAAAAATGCACCAACAACAGCGTGGCACCTTATCCTAAACATGGACTTATTAATCAAAACAGGACAGTTCTCTGACCAGAAAAATGAGCTGAGAGGGATAGCCAGAAGAGAGGCCGTTTGTCCCTTTTTTATGTGTCCATAATTTCCTCATATTGAAAAGAACAATTTAAGTATCACAATATTAGGATGAAAATCCATATAACTGACAAATAATAAGTAAAATATTTATGTTTTAAAAAAAAAATACTATTTTATTTTTAAATATAAATACTTATATGCAAAATCATACTTTACTTACTTATCTACAAATATTCTTTTTGTCCAGAGACTATTGTTGAATAAATTGTTATATTAAATCGAAATAACCAAAAATAAATTGATAATAGGAACCTATCAATTATTTCTGTAACTATTTAAAGTAGGTTCTTACATAGAGATGCACTGCATGAAAAAAAAACCATGTAGAATTATAAATTAATGACTATCAGATGAGTATAATGATAGGATTAAACGAACTTACCTTAAGTGAAGTTCAATCCATATTGTATGAAGTATTTAATCCTCTTACGTGAAATACTCTTACGTGATTGGATGATATTGGCGGCAATATTCTATAATGTCATCTACTAGAAAGAGAGAGAAATAAAAGAGTATTTCAGTCATAAACGTCAGAGCGTTTTACAACTATCAAATTCGATGGTTGTTCGGTTGTAACTCGCGCCGACACTCAAAGGTCTTGAACGGGCCGGTTGTTTCACCCGGTTGTCACGCTCGAAGGCATTGAACGGGGTTAGAGCGAAAAGTTGTACTTCGCGCGAAGGCCCAGGGACCCGATTCTCAAGCCATAGAGATAATGTCGAAATCGACATATGTCTAAATTAAATGGCGGATGTCGAATATTTCTCAGTTTCCGTATTCTCAAAATATCACGTTAGAGATATGTCTATGCCTAGCGTTCGACATGTCACGAGTGGTAGATAGCAATCGACATTTGAAAAGTCGAGTACGAGCTACAGTAATTGGTTATTTCTGTGTCTGTTTTACATAATTTTTTGGAACTTTTTTTACGATTTTAGTTAATGTATGTATTTAAATTGCTAACACATTTAATTAATATGAATAATCGATGATTATTATAACAACTGTTGTTAATGTATAGTAGAAGAAGCTCGGTTTTTAGTGGAATTACCATTACATATATGCATTTAAGAACTTTCGCTTATCTAAAGAATTAGTTAACATTGTAATATATTTAGTCAATCCAAGTCTTATTGACTTCTCCCAAACAATTTAATTCCTCTGCTATACATTTCTACTTTTGTTCGGATTTTTTTAGTAAAAGTCCCCGAAAATTTGGCTTTACAAAGTTCTTCAACCTTTAACTGACAAAGCCACGAATTCTGTGCTGAAGTGGGGTATTGTTTTTTATAGTCCATTATAGATTTATTACTGCATCTCTAATAATTCTGTCTAAAAATATTCAAAAATGTTACAAATACAAAACACGACGTTTTGAAACATTTCAACGTTTCGAACGATGTGAAAAAGGTTAACAATACGCTTCGTAAAGCCGCGTTGACATGCTCAAAGTCTGCTTTGAGAAAGTAACTTTGATGACAACTTGGACGCTACTTTTTTTTGTGTTTTTTTTTATCGTATAGATCAACAAAACGTAACCATTCATTTTTATGGGTGTGGTTGCATGCATGCAAACAAAAAAACCCATTTAAATCGTTTGCACTGCTCACGGACGTAAGCATTAAGATCAATTTTTGACCGAGCTTTCGATCTTTGAGTCTGTCAAATGTCAATTTGATCAGTCAATGTTATTTGAAAAGAAAAACTGAAGGGCGACATGTATTGTCCCTCCAGTATCTTTACAGAGCACTTCTGTATCTATTGTAGATATACCTAATGAAAAAATAATTCGAAGAAATTAAATTCCGGGGGAAACTAACGTTAACTTTGTCATTGACAGTTCTAGAGACAGTGCACTCCTCTTTTCTGTCATACCGCTTACAAATGCGCATATTATGAGCAATATTGAACCGACTTTTTGCACGCAAAACGCGCACACGAGCGCTGATATCAAATTTCGGACCGCACCCTCATAGTCATTCGACCATCATTCGACATAGATCTCTATTGCCAGCGAGAATACGATTTTTTCATATCATAGACATTTTTGAGAGATTATTAGTAGAGATTCAATGTAATAGAGATATGTCGAATTAGAGATATCTCTAAAAAACTGAGAATCGGCCCCCTGAACGCGCCTCAGAACGCGCCTCAGGGGCCCGATTCTCAGTTTTTTAGAGATATCTCTAATTCGACATATCTCTAATACTTTGCATCTCTACTAAAAATCTCTATGATATGAATAAAATGTCGATTGCTATCTACCACTAGGCATAGACATTTCTCTATCGTGACATTTTGAGAATACGGAAACTGTGAAATATTCGACATCCGCCATTTAATTTCGACATATGTCGAATTCGACATTATGTCTATGGCTTGAGAATCGGGGGCCTGGGGGCCGATTCTCAGTTTTTTAGAGATATCTCTAATTCGACATATCTCTATTACATTGCATCTCTACTAATAATCTCTCAAAAATGTCTATGATATGAAAAAATCGTATTCTCGCTGGCAATAGAGATGTATGTCGAATGCATGAAGTTATAGATAAAGATGGAGACCACGCCTTGAATACCTATTTGAGGCAATACCTCAGTATCGCTATCTCACTCTCTGTGGGCTAACCTTCTCTTTCAAATAGGGTAACCTTTGTTTTATTTTTTTCAGGACATCGCTATACTTTAATCGGGAATTATTTATAGCTGTAAAATTTTGCATATCAATATCCTTTAATTTCTACACTGAAACCGTTAGGTCAAACTTTGCTGCTCACACTGTCCTGCACAGAATCGTGCACACTTTTTGAGATTCAGCGACGTCTATATTTTCTTTTTAAAACGAAACCAATATACCTTTCTCACATGTAGTGCGGAGACTCTCAATTTTGTGAATCATCCCAGTAAATAGAGCATCACACTCAACACACACTCACACTAAATAATACACATCCCACACATCCACCGGATCGAAATATATATTTTTTACTTTTTTTAACATTTTATTAAATAAAATAAATCCTTGTATCCGTTTACGCTACATACAACAGATAAATAAATAAAATAAATCCTTGTATCCGTTTACGCTATTCGTAATTACGATTTAACCGTACAGATTCTGTATTATGAAATTTTGATTATCATGACCACGTCGTCACGTCGACGTATAATGTATAGGTTAATCGTCGTCTCAGCAGTTACCACTGATAGATTTAAGCCTCAATCAAACAGCAGCGGTCGCGGGACGGTGGCGGTGGCGAATTGCCCACACGGGCACACAATGTACAAACTGTCGCGGTGGCGGAGAAGGCGTGGCCAGCGGTGACGGCCAGATCGCGCGGTCAAGCAACGACCAGGCAGGCTCATGTTCAGACATACTAGCGCGGATTTAGAAGACGAAGCGTTGATTCTATTAGCATTATGTGAAGATGACAAAAGGTAAGCATGTAATAAAATAATTTTGAAACTTCAGTTTTTTTTTCAAAATTAAAACTAGAAATGATTTCTACTTATTAAGTTTAATCAAATTTAAAAAATTAAAATTTTTCAGGTCTCGTATTTGGGTACACGATATAAATCTAAAGCGTGAGGAAGAAGGAGAGTTTAGGATTAGGACTTTATATCCTAGACTTAAACAAGACGAAGAAAGATTTTACTAATACTTTAGAATGTGTACCAAATGTTTCGATTACGTTAAAAATGATTGAGAGTGACATACGAAAACACCACACAATCTTCAGCAATATTATCAAATATTATATTTTGTCAGTTGTGAATATTTACAACTGATCGCCACCGCGGCCGCAACGCGCCCTCGCTCCTCTACAAAACAATGCGGTGGCGGAGGGGGCGGGGCTTGCGGTGGCGGCCGGCCGCCGCCAAAACGCATGTTGACCGCGCTTTTTTGAATAATGTCCTTATGTTACCTACGTTACAACTGCTCGCCACCGCTACCGCCACCGCTGACCGCTGCGGTTTGAGTGAGGCTTTAAGCCTCCCAAAATGAATCAGGGTTTCCAATCAACATCGGAATTGATTATTAAACTATTAAGTAGTTTAAATTAAACTATTAATATAAGTATTTAATTTAACTATTAATAAGATTAAAAAGACTTCAAATAAAAATGCATAAAAAATTTGGATGACTTTAAAAACATCTGTTTAAGAAAGTATATTACGAGTATATGGGACAAAATTCGGGGAATGATGATGTGCAAAAAAAACATTTTAAAATCAATATAATTTATTATAATGTTGATATTATATTACACAGCTCTGTGTAATTTCTGTCTATTTCCACGTAATTTATGAATATATTTTCTGTCTTCCTCTTTACGTGAGCTCGTATACGCATATTAAAAAAAGATTTAGCTATTTGCTTAACTATCGTAGTTGCATGCAAATCAGTACAAAATATTGAGTCCGTGACCGAGTGGTTTAACATTTGCTGAAGTATAGGTGTAAAATGTTGTGATACCACATTAATTAACTTGTTAAGGTTGCTTATGTCTTCCAGGATATTGCGACATTGTATTTTACTTGTTGGACCTTCCAAATCGCAACTAGCACGTTTCAGTCTTGTATTCTTAAACGGACATTCACTTTTGTAAATGCCAGAACTGGTGCTTGGAACAGCAACATCAGTTATTTGGAACATTGACTCTTTATGTAAGGCACTTGTTGTCTGAAAATTAATAATAATGTTAACATTATGATGAAAACATATTATAATGTTGCATTTGTGTCATATATTTAAAATACTTAAATTCTAAACATGTAATATAAATCATTCATCAATGGGATGATATGCAATTCTAACTACAAGCTGAATTATATATCCAGATGGGAGTGGCACATGATAAAAATTCACAATAAAGTATTACTTTCTATACTAGGTACTTAAAATGTATGCATACATAAAAAAATACATAGGCCAGAAATATCATACTAAATGTATTACTAACCAATCATTCACAAATATATTGTTAATTAAAAATCTTTACCTTTAATGGAGATATTGTATGCCTTAAAGAAGGAACTGCTGTTTGTTTTAAGCGCCCTGTTGTAGTGTCATAATCAGATTCATTAAAATGTAAATTGCTCCTCACTTCCATTTTTGTCCATCTAATTTTGTCTTCAGTGTTATAATTGATAGCCACAATTTTCTCCGGGTACTGTCTTTAGGAAATCTAAAAAGGAAAAAATATTGTTAACAATTACATAACTGTATAAAAAAACTAAAATTTATAGATAACAAAGAATAAGAGATTATATTAAGAGTATGTGTACATAACGAGTAAGAATCATAATCATGAAATGTATGCATTGCACATCTCGTACAAAATCTTGTATCAAAGAAAGTCTCAGATACATTTACATTTTGGTCGTTCTACATCAAAACGACTGTTTGTAAACAAACAAAATCACGTTACACAAATTCAATTCAACGTATATCTATATGATCTTTACTTATCAATCATTTACTAATATTTTGTTGGAAGCACCAACGACTATTTTTGGAAGATCGAACAAAACTATGATTCTTAGATTACAATGATTCAATTTAAAAAATCACGGTTTAAAAATCTATGCGTGAAATTTTATATCACCTCCTGGACACCACGCACTATCACTACACAAGATTGCACCATTTTTCAATATCAATCAACGATGATTAGCGTAACGATAGCGAAAAATCTTGAACAAAGTCGTGAACTGCAAAGTAAACAACCGCCATATTGAGCCGATTTATATTGACATAACAGCGCCAATGTTGCCATATCGTCGGTCGGATTCATTACCAGAATATTTCCAAATTACGTGTTTTGAGATAACTATGTAGAATGGTAATGTAGAATGGAATTAAATATTTTTTCCAAATCATCAACGGTACAACTTAAATTTTAGTTCTAATTGACAGTAAAACTATTAATTCCAATAAAGAAAACAAAAAATTTGTATTCTTTTCGTTTTTAGTATCAATTTATTAAAATGTTCCGCGCTGCGACACTAAATTCTAAAGTGCATCCGGGCTTTAATAATGAAATATTTCTCAAAGTTCCAGTATGACTCTGAAATTCCTAAAAGATTTCTGAATTGATTGTATTTTTATTTCATTACTGGTTTATTTAGAAATATTCTTTAATTATTTAATATAATTATAATTATTATAAAAAATATAATTATTTAATTTGATAATTAGAATATTTCACAAAATTACTGATAACTCAAAAACTACACATGACATCCTAAATCTTAGTTACACACAACAAACTTAAACTAGACTATAATCTTCATATTATTTAGTAAATAAAAAAACAAAATGATCTCAAGCACAGATAAGAGAATACAAGTCTCAAGATAAAGTAAAATAAAATTTGAATATTGTCAAAAACTTAAAACCTCAATTACTCAGAACATGTGATTTTGAAATGTTCCATTAGGCACCTACTGTTTCCGACCGACGATATTACCAAGTCTGCAGGATATGCAATAATAATTCATTGACTCATTTATAAATTCATCATCTAATGTAACTTTGTATTTGAAATCGGTAATTGTAGTTGAAAAATTTAAATAAATATAAACTATTTGATTATTAGATTGTGGGCTAGTGTGTTACCTTTTTGAATGTTTTTACTGGGAGATTTAAATAAAGAAGTAGCAATACCGACCACACACTAAAAAGAGAGGTCAGACCACAGAGAACGAGATCGAGATATGTAGGTATTTGATTCAAGCTGTTGTGTGAAATGTGGTCTCCATCTTTATCTATAACTTCATGGTCGAATGATGGTCGAATGACTATGAGGGTGCGGTCCGAAATTTGATATCAGCGCTCGTGTGCGCGTTTTGCGTGCAAAAAGTCGGTTCAATATTGCTCATAATATGCGCATTTGTAAGCGGTATGACAGAAAAGAGGAGTGCACTGTCTCTAGAACTGTCAATGACAAAGTTAACGTTAGTTTCCCGCGGAATTTAATTTCTTCGAATTATTTTTTCATTAGGTATATCTACAATAGATACAGAAGTGCTCTGTAAAGATACTGGAGGGACAATACATGTCGCCCTTCAGTTTTTCTTTTCAAATAACATTGACTGATCAAATTGACATTTGACAGACTCAAAGATCGAAAGCTCGGTCAAAAATTGATCTTAATGCTTACGTCCGTGAGCAGTGCAAACGATTTAAATGGGTTTTTTTGTTTGCATGCATGCAACCACACCCATAAAAATGAATGGTTACGTTTTGTTGATCTATACGATAAAAAAAAACACAAAAAAAAGTAGCGTCCAAGTTGTCATCAAAGTTACTTTCTCAAAGCAGACTTTGAGCATGTCAACGCGGCTTTACGAAGCGTATTGTTAACCTTTTTCACATCGTTCGAAACGTTGAAATGTTTCAAAACGTCGTGTTTTGTATTTGTAACATTTTTGAATATTTTTAGACAGAATTATTAGAGATGCAGTAATAAATCTATAATGGACTATAAAAAACAATACCCCACTTCAGCACAGAATTCGTGGCTTTGTCAGTTAAAGGTTGAAGAACTTTGTAAAGCCAAATTTTCGGGGACTTTTACTAAAAAAATCCGAACAAAAGTAGAAATGTATAGCAGAGGAATTAAATTGTTTGGGAGAAGTCAATAAGACTTGGATTGACTAAATATATTACAATGTTAACTAATTCTTTAGATAAGCGAAAGTTCTTAAATGCATATATGTAATGGTAATTCCACTAAAAACCGAGCTTCTTCTACTATACATTAACAACAGTTGTTATAATAATCATCGATTATTCATATTAATTAAATGTGTTAGCAATTTAAATACATACATTAACTAAAATCGTAAAAAAAGTTCCAACAAATTATGTAAAACAGATACAGAAATAACCAATTACTGTAGCTCGTACTCGACATTTCAAATGTCGATTGCCATCTACCACTCGTGACATGTCGAACGCTAGGCATAGACATATCTCTAACGTGACATTTTGAGAATACGGAAACTGAGAAATATTCGACATCCGCCATTTAATTTAGACATATGTCGATTTCGACATTATCTCTATGGCTTGAGAATCGGGTCCCAGTATAGAGACTCAATTAATTTTGCCTTAGTGAAATATTTGTACAGAAGTTAATAATGAATAAGTATCAAATACTTACATTAAAAATAATTTAGCCTTAGCCTGTTCCACAAACAGACTACATAATCGCCACGCGAAAATGTTATAGAAATCAATCATTTACCTTTATAGGTACCTATTTGTAATTTGGACATAATCGCCATTCGCCACGCAAAAATGTAGAATTAACAATTCCTTAAAATCATTAATATGCCTGGGATATATATATTTGTCCTTTGACTTGTCCCACGGACAGAGTACCTACATATCGCCACGCGAAAATGTAGAATTAACGATTCCCTAAAAGCATTAATGTGCTTTGATAGATATATGTCCTTTAGCCTGTCCCACGGACAGAATACATAATCGCCACGCGAAAATGTAAAATAAAATCGCCTTTTGAATATTATCAACAGTTAATCCTGCCCTATAGGCATGATAATTTGAAGCATATTGTTTAGAGGGTGATGAATAAATAGAATATGAATATGAAAGATGAATAATTAAATTAACTTTCCTTCATTATTTGCTTTAGCCATCTACTAATGGGTTGGTAGTAGTATTTTAAAAGTCTAAAATAAATTTATCTAATCTTTATTTCTATGGTCCTTTATTATTTGTTACAACCAAGCAATAACAAAGTTCTCACAAGTAAAATATCTGGAATAATATTTAACTAAAGAAGAGACAACTTGCTTGCTTGCTTGTGTCGCTGTCATAGAACTTTTTTTTATATCTCTTAAAATAGCCATCTTAATTTGTGAAAACATTAATTAAATACATAGATAATTATGTAGGTATAGGATTTGGAACTTTTTGTGCAGTGGTTTTGCTAATAATAGCAGTTTTTAATGCCAGTTTTCTTGAGTCTAGGTTATTTCAATATCAGGTTTCTAGATGACCCATGCTTAAGGAAATATAAAACTATGATAGGATTGCATATGCCATATTCCATTGTGCTGGCATACATTGGGATTGCCAGACATAGTTTATTAACTCGTTCGTTTTATCCATTTTTTAATTTTATTATCTGACTCATTTTATTGCCTATAGTTAGATAATTAGTGAAAGAGCGAGCAGTGAAAAAGTAATGATTGATGTGATGTTCCTGCTTTAAAAATAGATAGAAATTTAAGATTTGAAAAAAGTTTTGGTACCTATTAAGACATTGGATAGATTTGAAACATTATTTCTTTGAAGTAAGCCTGAGTGGTAATGGTCTAACCTGGGAATACTGAGATTCCTTAAGCTCTGTCAGTTATAACTCTGCAGAAATTCCAGAATCAAAGAAAATGAGTTTCTTCTTTTATATAAATATTAATCCTATGGTAAAAGTATCAACATTTGAAGCATAAGAGTATGCCATGATTTAATGCATATTATAAAATATATATTATTTATCATATAATCATATATTATTTATTGAAATGCGCTAAAAATAATTCAATGCATGACAAATCTTAAAATTACATTATGTCCTGCGACAGTTTCCAACTTACATCTGAATTGAGACTGCAAGATTCAAAATCAGCTTAATAATATCTTTAATTTTTATATATCACACCACTGCCAAATGTTTACCAAGATCATTTGAATTGAAATTAAACTGAGCTTTTTCTGTATTGAAAGTGTGGTGTTATCTATTTGTAATAAAATATCACATCTACTTCACCACTCGGTCAGCAAAACATCTTAATGCATAATTATGTATCTAACAGTTCTAAGAAATTGATACCTACTGTCTTCCTCTTTTCCTATAACCAACTACTATAAGTACCATTTAATTACTGTCAGTTGATAAAACACCTGAGAAAATTTCCAAAGAAAATGTTTACTGCTCCATATCGCAGAAGCATTTTATAATACTTTTCTTAGACATAAGCATGTTGTAATTGCCCCCCAAACGTTCAAAGCTATAAACTTATATCTATCTGAGCTCTTAGTGTAAAACAATTCCATAAGAAACTGCCATACATAGTGAAACTAAACTACCTAGCATTTGAGCAAAATTACAAACCATGCAGTGGTCTAGTTTAATAAATTTATTTATAAGTGATGATGACAATAGTATGACACATTTCCTTTCTGTTGGACTTAATCTTTAAGGTCATATCTAAGGAATATATTTTAAAACCTAGAAATTATGTCACATTGAATTAAATTAGCAAAAATCTCATCTTTATTAAAAAAATATAACTTAGCTGTTGTGAAACATTATAAGTAAAATTTATAAATATTTTAATCAAGTCATCAAAAAAAAAACACCTAAAATTGACTTGAGACAATAGACAAATATATATAAACAACTATAATAGACTAAATTCAAACAAATATATAGACAATAGACTAAATTCTTATTTTCACGTCTCGTCATAAAATATTAAAATACCGTAGAAAAAGATGCAATCATGTGAAATTAGAATTAAAATCGGCTTAGAAATACGTGAGATACAATCATTTTAAACTGTTAATTTGAAAGCGATTAGACAGAGAGATCCGACAACAACCGTGACGTCATTGTTTAGTACGGCCATACAAACTCCATGGAAATTGCCGTTTTGCTAGAAAGAGACGGAGAATTTTTTTTAATACCTTATATCTTGGTTGTTTTTATAGTTATTCGAAAACCGATTTTTTCTTTCTGTTTATTATATGAATGAGCTTCTATTAAAGTAAAAAAAAATGTTTAGTCATCTAGCCTATTGTATTCATACAATAGGCTAGTTGACCCTTTTTTAAAGTAGGGCTTAAAATGTTCATAATTGTTGTATTAGACCATAGCACATGAATATTATTTTTTTCGATGGCTAAAAAGTGCAAAAAATCTATTTTAAATTAAGATTTTCAATTTTGGACCGAAAACACGGTCAGCCATGACAGTCTGTTGATTATCTGTGGCATACATCAAATGACGTCAGACTTATAGTAAACAAAGCACCGAGGCGAAATAACCTCACAAAAACAATGCTTTCTATTAAATATCACGAAATATAGTAAATGTTTATATGGAACGGGAGAATAGAACAGGAATATAAAATTACCTCTTCAAAGACTCCAGGAAAGCTGTGGATTAGACGTACCCAGTGATATAGACATGCGAAATATTTGGTTAACACTCGCTTAAAGAAATCCTGTAACTATCTACTGAAACTCAAATGTATTTTTGCGAAAATCACATTAATGTAAGTACTATAAATGAATAACTCAATCTGTGTAGGTACTTCAGTTTCAACTTAAACAAAATAGAAGTTTTTGGGTTGTATGTAAAATCATTAATTAAATTTTTATCTTTCAGTTAGAATGAAAACGCCGCAGCCGACCAACCAAATTTTAACGCCAAACGTAGAGAAAACTTCACGATTCACGCATTTTTGATTTAATCTAAGTTAAACACTGACACTAGATGATGTTTCAAAGAAAAGAATATAGGTTACTTAATGAGAACTATTGTGTACTACCCTGTTCTCCTTTTGACAACGAGATTGATAAGGCAGTAAAACTTGTGCAACATAATACAAAGCAGTGCATGCTCAGCCACAACATCAAAATGTGACCCGTCAACTAGAACAACATTATGTCAACAAAATAACTCAAGTATTTATATACCAAAGCACCATTGAAGTAAATAGGTCCAGTATGGTAAAACTGAAAGATGTTATATCTTCACTGATTAAACCTGCTGCCCACCACCAATCAACTGCAACATCTCCCAATAAATTGTCTGAAGTAAAGTGCTGCAAACCACCTATATCTGGCCAGACATTATTAAAAATTATTATTTCCAAGTGAGGAAAATTATGATAATGACATTTTATATACCTTCACTAGTTGGATCATTACTTAAGTCTTCTCCGTCAAGCTATCAAGTCGGACAACTGAAGACATAAAAAGGAAAAATCACAATAACCAAAAATTAAATCTGGACAGTACGTACTTTTATGTATGATAAGGCACAAACGAAGAATATACATAGGGATACCTAAAGAACTTTATTTAATAGTTGATATATTATTTCTAAAGAAATAAAGCTCTTGAGGAAACTTATGAAGAAAAGAAGAAAGAAAGTTAGTAAACTTTCACCTTTTATTAGGCCTTTTAACCAAAAGCACAATAAAAAAAGTTACTTCTAGTGTTTCACCATAAGTATAAAAGGGTAATCATAGATTGCTAAGAAATGAAATTCAAAAACCCAATAAAGTACTAACTTGGCCTGAGTATAAAAACGCAAATACTATTGAATATTTATTACTGTGACTACCTGATGGTTTAGTTAGCTTAATATATACAGGATATGAAAGCAGTATTAGTGATATTAACTTACTAGAAGAAAGTAAATTTCAGAACAGCTTACGCAAGAATATACAAGTTATCCATTTTAAAGCCGTATACAAATATATTAAATGTGATTGCTGTGTTGTCAGCCTGTGCTCTTCCTAATTTACAAGACCCTTCTTATTAAATAAATAATACCTATATAGATTTTTTTTCTTTACTTTATACATAACTAACATCTAAAGATGACATAACTAATTTTTGTACTACTTACATTAGACATTATGTTCTTCACAAAAAAATGTTGCATGTTTATTTGACAATAATGACTTGTAAAGGTTTAAGTTGAATCAAAATTTTTTAATGTGAAATACTTACCTACATGTGTTTTATTTTTCCATTACACCTTAAAAGATTTATAATATTTTATAGGTTTGTTGTTCATATTTATCATTGTTACTCAAAGATATATATGTTCCAAAAGTATGTACAAATAGGTTTGAATAGAGTTAGATCAAATTTATTAATTTATCATAGTATATTGCCTTAGGGTCGCAGGTAATAAAAGTCAAAATAATAGTAAAGTGATTTATTATGAAGTAATACTTTCATAGGAAAAATGTATAGTGTATGTGTAGTATAGTTTCCAAAATGGCACTATTTGATCAATAAGTTTTTAGACATACAGATTGTTAGAACAAATATCTATTATAGCTAATATTGTCACCTTTTGAGTGTTTTCAAAATTACTGCTAGCAACACAAAATTATATAAGTTTTGCTTTAGCACAAAACATCTGCATCTATACTGAGTTAAGCATACTGTTCACAGTTTTCCGTCTTTGATAATTAGCATTTTCTTTACTAAAAGAGCATGACAATTTTGTATTAATCTAATTTTATGGATACTGTTTGTTGAACTGACTATTACAGGGTATTAATCAGAAATGAAGAGGTCACATTTTGCAAATGTCAACCCCAATCTTCATCCTTCAACTTTTATCCACATTTTATTATAGGTGTCTGCAAGATTTCCTACCAAAAATCTTCCCAACGAAAGAACCATCATGTGTTATGCACTGGCTGACTTCATAGCACATGGAAGCTGTTATTCTACATAACCAAGCTCGAACTAAAGAGCACTTCAGTATTGATGATTCCTGGTTTAGTTTTCTATGCACTTTATTCTTTCTTCATTGAAGAGGTCGTTAAGTTTTTAAGAAATATGTCACAATCTGTGTCTGTGAATGTATATATATTATTCCTCCCAGTAATTTTCTTCATGTTTGGCTTGACAAATGAATATTACTGCCAATCTTTCTCTTTTTATGTTCATTTACAAATTCTTGCAGTACTACACTGGTATTTGACACATGATTCTGATGTTTTCTTTTGAACATTTCTCTTGAAGTAAATACTTTTAGTGTTAATTTGACTTTTGAGAGATGGGATTCTATTCAATAGCATTCAACTGCTGTAGAAAATAGCCTCACAGTGATGGTGCAACCACACCAAAAAATGCATGTTTCAACTCTCTTCTGCTGCGTGACAATCTTGACAAGTACACTTGTAATCTGATCTTCATTATAACAGTATTGAAACTGTACTTATATTGTTTAGAGTGATCGTTTGGTAGTAAATCAATGAGAGCGATACACAAAGAATCTCCTGACCATCAATCTATCGATTTTCGGAAGATTTGTACTATTTGCTCACACAAATCCAACATCAATGGTTGATTTTGCTATTAATACAAATAATTTACGATATTTACACATATAATAACGGCGATTTGGACGATTTTTTGCCAGTTTTAGGAAAGAATAGAGAATCATTGAATCAAATTTGACATTTCTTTGTTTACTATATGACTGACGTCACGGCCCTGACCACAGGATATCAAAGCGTTTACGGCGTGAGATAAAAAAAGATTTTTTCTAGCATTTTCAAATTAAAATTTTACAGTAATCATTCATTGTTATTTATTAAAATCGGTATATTGTGGAACCTTATGCCAAATACTATTAGAAATAAACAATATTTTAATCAATTTTGATATGAGTCAACTACCCTATTAGTCAAACATAAAAATTAACTAGGCATTTTCTTAGTTATTAATAATTTGGATGTTAATAGTATGCATTAATTCAACCAAATCTATACCATGAAATCTCCATTTAAAAGTGTTAATTTTCAATAAACTTATTATCATTATTTTAATTTAAAATAAATATATGGAACCATCCTTTTATGAATAGTAAAACTCTAGAAAACTTTGCACGGAGACAAGCATTTCTACTGTCCAGTTGTTAATTTGTTTGTTTAATTATCCATTCCACAATATTTATTATTGTTCTGTGGATTATAAACTTGATTCAACATAGTAACAAAAGGAATTACATAGTCTCTTATCCACTTTTAAAATTGTGGAAACTGGGTTATTTATTACCACAATGGGTAAAAATAAACATAAAATCTACCAGAGAAGCTAACCTGTGTGTCTATGGATAATTAGATCGAGACTGGCTGCTGAAAACCTGAATGATAGTTGAGGTTGGCTCTCTCTCTATGAGGCCCTCCGAGTAGGATATTGTTAGAAATTATTGAAGCGCACAGGCTGCTGGTAGGTTTTTGAATTAGAAGCAAGTTTTTGAGGTTCTTGTACATGGCTTACTTATATTTTAGAATGATTATCATTCTTTTTATGACTGTAAATAATTTTACAGTTTTATTGGAGTACAAATATTCATCCCTCTTATTGCTTTTTATAGCTTCTATTAGGTTTATATAAAAGCATAGTCATATTAGTTTCCTTCTGATCCTGGTGTACTGAAATTGTATACTTATTGCATAGTAATCTAAAGACATCAGTTGACATCACCACATCACTCAGATATTTTATGAAGATTTTATGGAAATTGAAGTCAATACTTGTGATATTACAGCTATTGCAAAGCTCACTTCACTTTGACTTATTTTTTGAGTAATTTATCCCAAGTTTTAGAAGGATATTAAGAATTTCCATGTTATAATATGGACCATCTAACAGTTTGCAGTTACCAGGAAACTTTGCCTAGATAGGCAACGTCAATTAAAATATCTTTTAAGGCAATTCTTAGTAAACTTGGTCATAAATGTATACTTTATGCCATAATTTCCTTTAAAAGTATTTGTGTTTATGCCTATATCCCACAGAGTTCATGATCGAGTAGGTACCTAGGTACATCATCTTTTATTTGCCTTAATAGTAGTAGAGGATCCGAACTAGAAACTACCTTCACCCATCTGTTAATTGGATGAAAAGTATTCTATATCAAATTTAATATACTAGAAAATATATCTCAAGTGGGTTGTCTAAGAAATTCCTGGCCAGACTATGATTAATTAAAAATTGAAAAATGTTTTTTTTTTAAATTGCACTCATCAGTGTAACGAATAAATTTAATACCAACCGAAAGTATGAAGCCTATAGAATATAGAAATGTTGGGTTGTCTATTTTTTTCCTGGCATTACTACTGGGTTGCCAGGTATAAACAGGTAACTCAATATAGTTATTTTCACCTATTTGTTAAATAAATAAATCTTATATCAAAATGAGCGCTATTGAATTGCGAATACGATGATATAGGGTTGTCTGTAAAAAACCTGGCCTGAATGAGGGTTGTCGAGTTTTGAAAGGTGAACATTTTATGCGTGTGGAAACTTGTGAGAAAGAGGCCCGCGCTAAATATCCCGTGTGATAGAAGAGGGTTGTGGCTGAGCGAGATGTGACAGAGGTGACATCAATAACTGTTGAACGGGAAGGGACATTAGTATCTAAACATTTTGTTCCTTCATCAGAGCCAGAAGTTTGATGTGCTCCTAGAAGTATTTTTTATTATGAAATGATCATGCTTGAGACATAATTTTTGAGATGTTTCATTTACATCGTTAAATGAAAATATTGCCTTTAATACTGTTTCTGAAAGTCGCAAAAATTGTAATTTCTTTGGCTTATTTGCTAACCAAAAATTCTTTAATGAAATTTAAAAAAATGAAGAATATGGTAAATTAAAAAACCGTAGGTGCAAAAAAATATTTTGGTAATAATTACTTTAACTGAAACTAATTTAATCAAAGTAAGAATATCACATTTTCCATTGTTATATTCATTCATTGTAAAGTAAATATAGAAGAAATATTTAATAGGTATTAAATAATAATAATTTTGAAGAAGCATACATTATATACTTACTGTATTCTGCGTAAGAAAAATTCTAAATTCTTCATTAAGAGGATTGTGAAGTAATCGTGCGCGGCGCACGCAGTAGGTATTTTCTAAAATGCTATCTGTTTCACACCGCTCTGCCTCTCGTCTGGCGTTTACACCACAAATACAACACGCGCAAATTCTCACGCACACAACGACAGCAGCGCGCGACTCCTCGGCGCGAGAACTCGAGATCATTATTTTACCGTTTGTAATGTTTTGGAAAATGGAAAACTTCGACCTGTCACGGGAATCTTTTAATTTTGAATAGACTATACAGGATAATTTTTAATGCATCAACAACCTCCCAGGGGCTGATTCTAGTGCTCAGATGCAGCAACTTTTTGTATGGGACCAACATCGAAATCGCAACAAAAAAATCCACTTTCCCATACAAACTAGGTTAGCTGATCGAGACTTTAATATGGGAAAGTGGATTTTTTTTTGCGATTTCGATGTTGGTCCCATACAAAAAGTTGTTGCATCTGAGCACTAGAATCAGCCCCTGGGAGGTTGTTGATGCATTAAAAATTATCCTGTATAGTCTATTCAAAATTAAAAGATTCCCGTGACAGGTCGAAGTTTTCCATTTCATGAATACTAGTTTTCGTGATTAAAAATATTATGTTTTAAAAATATAACTAGGTAATCTCTTTATGTTGTTTTTATCATAAATGCAATAATTCCACAGTTAATAGAAAAAAGAATATCAGTCCAGTTAAATAAAATTATAATTCTGAAAAAATAATTATTTGTAAAAAGTGTAATGTACTTGAATCGTTGCGTTTCACGATTCAAATACATACTTACTTAATTAAACAAATATTTTTTTCAGAATTATTAGTAGATTTTACAACAAGTGCACAAAACGAGCCATTTTTATCCGTTCGGCTCGGGCTGATAGTAATGTCGAGGATAAAATGGTTTTGTGGGCGAGTTATAAACTCTGCTTTTCACTTCGACTGCAAGGAAATAAAATAGTAGTATAACAATTCTTTATGTCTTAAAAAACACATAAGGCAAATAAATTAAAGTAAATATAATAAAATAACGAATTCTATGTATGAACTTCTTATTGTGTTTGGTTGTATTGCTCATTTTCTTTGCCTTAAAATAGATACATTTATGTATGAGTAGATGTTAATGAACTTGTGCATAAAATTCTATTTTGTGCAGCCTATATCCTGCACAAATAAGCACTTTCAGAGCATGGGGAGTGAAAAAATAATTATATTTAATTGGACTGATATTCTTGTTTCTATTTAATGTGGAATTAATTATTGCATTTTTGATAAAAATAACCTAAAGAAGATTGTAATGATGCAGGCGCTTCGAAATGGTGGGCGGTGACTTGGAGTATATACAATAAGTACGAGACAACACCGTGAAAATTGTATATTTTACACACTGATACAATTTACTGAATAAAAACGGTTACTTTGCAAATAGATGCGTATACAGACAGACAATATTAGACGAACTAACGCCAAGATAACAATTTAGCGGCTTTTTATGCAATTAACACAATAGATAAACAATTTACCCTCTTTTATTACAATAAAAATATCAGACCCTACAGTGACGCTAAATTAATAACAAAAATACCTTCAGTTTACAAAAATATCGTTATAAATTACCCTCAACATATTAAATAAATAATAAATTAAAAATGCCGTCGCCAACAACAAATTAGTATGCATGAAACAGAAAACTTCGACCTGTCACAGGAATCTTCTTATCCTGAATATACTTTGATATATATCGCTGTCCTTCTCTGTTGCACGACTAAATAGCGAGCAGCTCTATCACATGGGATAGCTCTGACCTCTTTGTCGCAACTTTCAGCCGGCTGTCACGTCTCGCTCAGCCACAACCCTCTTCTATCACACGGGATATTAAGCTCGGACCTCTTTCTCACAAGTTTCCACACGCATAAAATGTCCACCTTTCAAAATTCGACAACCCTCATTCAGGCCAGGTCTTTTACAGACAACCCTATATCATCGTATTCGCAATTCAATAGCGCTCATTTTGATATAAGATTTATTTATTTAACAAATAGGTGAAAATAACTATATTGAGTTACCTGTTTATACCTGGCAACCCAGTAGTAATGCCAGGAAAAAAATAGACAACCCAACGTTTCTATATTCTATAGGCTTCATACCTTCGGTTGGTATTAAATTTATTCTTTAAACTTATGAGTGCAATAATCAAAAAAAAACATTTTTCAATTTTTAATTAATCATAGCCTGGCCAGGAATTTTTTAGACAACCCACTCGAGATATATTTTCTTATATATTAAATTTGATATTAAATACTTTTTATTCAATTAACAGATGGGTGAAGGTCGTTTCTAGTTCGGATCTTAGACTATAGGTAACGCTTTCCCACGGAAAGCAGGCAGTTCATAAAGAAAAATATATAAGCACATTTTATTATAAAATTTAAATTACGTCGACGAATTTAAAAGGCAAAAACAAAATTACGACACATCTTCAAAACAGTATGTACCTGTTAAGACATGTTGTGTTATTTATTTATAATAAGATAACCAATTTCCTTTTGAAGCTTCATATTTTCTTTGTCATACTTATTTTCTGTGTTTTTAGTACTGCGTTTCTGCATTTTAGTTTTATTTAGAAAAGGAAATCACTTTGATAAACATCAAAAGTTAAAATATGTGTCAGCTGCGTAGCGTGAAAAAACGAATGAGGTATGGTGACGGTGGAGTTGCCAGGTGTATTTTTCTTTCATATTTTTAGTGGTGTCTCTAAATGTCGCGTACTATGTGGCGGGAAAAGGCGGTACTACAACAGTTATTGTCTTGGATTAAATATGAATATAATAATAATTACTCTTAAAACAATGAGGAAGATGAGGGTGACTTTTTTATTAGCTATAAAAACAAGCCTAAAATCAAAAAAATATTAGTGAAAGAATTTTTACGATATCTTAAAACTGTATTTCGTAGAAAATTTTAAACTTGGGGGTTCCTAAATCGTGGTCGCGCTTAACCGCTTAGTTCATGACGTCACACGTCACGTCATGACGGACGCGAAGACATTGCACGTTCACGCGCAGGAGTGCGTTCAGAGCGTCCGAGTGTAGTTGTCCGGTTGTTTTTACCTCGCTCAAAGGCGTTGAATGCATTGCAGCAACCAAATCTTTCATCTCCCTCTATCACATGAATTTTTATTTCTCTCTCTTTCTACCAGATGACATTTTAGTTTATGGCCCCCAATATCATCCAATCACGTAAGAGTATTTCAGAAATAAACGTCAGAGCGTTTTACAACCATCAAATTCGATAGTTGTTCGGTTGTAACTCGCTCTGACACTCTAATGGCGGCTGTACACTCTCGCCGAGACACCCCGAGACAGGCCGAGTGCGAGAGTGTACATGGTAGCTCTCGCCTCGCCTCGGGGTGTCTCGTGCTTACTCGCCCGCTCTCGCTCCCGTGTTGGTTTTTTGTGCCCGAGTCAAAGGGTCTCGGCACGTCTCGCGAGGAACGGCGAGAGCATTGATGTACACTCTCGCCAGTGCAGTGCACAGCCAGCAACAGCTCTGAACACACGTGTCTGCAAGTTGTCAGCAACGAATCAAATATTATGTGGAACAATGACTGACTTACCTCGTCCTGTTTCGAATGTTTGAAAGTATTGAATTGAATCGTACTAATCATAATATTTCACATCGGAATAAGTATTTGCACGTCGAAAAATGACAAAATATGTTCGATTAGCTTTTTATAATCATCTCTGTAACCATATTTTTATCCGACTTCAAAAAAGGAGGAGGTTCTCAATTCGATGCGTATGTTTTTTTTTGTGTGTATGTTACGCGATTACGCCGCCAAGCGTAAATAAACCCCAAGGGTGGTCCCATGGTCACCAAAGTCAGGATCTGATCATGGGATCCTATTAAAATCGAGGGAAACGCTAATTTGATACCAGCTCACTGAAGGTGAGCTGGTATTAAATTCGGGTTTCTTTCACTAAAAAGTTAAAAATAAAAAGTATTATATAAAAAATAAAAACCGACTTCAAAAATACTGAAAAGTTAAAAATAATACAGACAACATCACACTTCTATATTGAAGTCGATGCCAAACGATGATCTCCTAGAAAGTGTTAAAATTTGTCACCGACTTTAATATAGAAGTGTGATGTTGTCTGTACCTATTCTTATATTATTTTTAACTTTTCAGTGTTTTTGAAGTCGGTTTTTAATTTTTATAAAATATTTTTTATTGCAAATAAAATAATTTATTATTATTATACGATGCATAGCGACCATCCATCATCTTATTTTACGCCACTCTTTTTGAATTTTTTGTATGATATTCGTGTACATACATATAATAATTAATAGTGCATAGCGAAACAGCGGAAGCGACTTCTAACGCGTCCATCCTCTCGGTGATCAAAACCGCAAGTGAATAGACGAGAGTGTACATGGTAAGCACTCGCTGACAGGTCTCTCGGGCGAGACCTCTCGGCGAGACTTGACGAGAGCACTCGTCGAGAGTGTACAGCCGCTATAAGGTCTTGAACGGGCCGGTTATTTCACCCGCGCGTCACGCTCGAAGGCATTGAACGGGGTTAGAGCGTAAAGTTGTACATCGCGCTAAAGCCGGCTTTTGACTATGGGATATAATGTAATATATATTACATTTTGAGATATAATATTTTATCGCTTGCCATACTTTTTTACGAGACCGTTCTCACTGTGCTATAATATATATTACACCCCAAACTGTAAATATTTTTTCGCCCGACCGAGCTATATTTGAAGGCGATATATTTTACCTCACGTTCCCGCACACCGCACCTCTGCCCCTGCCTCGCCTTCATTTCGAATCGTGACGGTCATGCGCACGTACTTACATAGCTGTCCGCGTGTTATGATTTTTGGGTATTTTGGTTCGCAATCTTTTCTTTACGTATTTACCACGTATTTACCTATTTACGTATTTATCCCTATAATGGAACATTTTATAGAAAGTGTTAGGTTTACGACTAATCTTGAAGAGTATAAAATGAATGAAATTAAGGATGCTGCATGGAGAAACGTAATAAGAAATTCACTATAATCTTTTCTTAAGGCCTTACTAATAACCATTGTATACGCCTGATTTAGTTAAACAGTGTTTTGTCACGTTCACTCGAATGACATTTCAAATTCGAACAAAAGAGACAAAACACTACTTAACTATACAAGGTTTATACAATGGTTATGATTAGTAAGGCCTTTAGTCTATTAAGATTCGATATCCAGAATTGACGTTTATTGTATTTTTTCTAAATAATGAGACATGTAAATCGAATACTGCATCATTTTCGTCTGATGAACTATCGAAAGTATCTAGCAAAACAATTTCCATATTATCCATTTAATAACGAGAGGTCAACCGTTTCAATACTGAACTATTCTAAAAAATATATCTGATAGTGAGAACAGCAAACCCGGGATGTAATATATAGCTGAACATGTAATATATATTACATCCTATAGTCAAAAGCCGGCTTCATAGAAGCTGAACTATTCTAAAAAATATATCTGATAGTGAGAACAGCAAACCCGGGATGTAATATATAGCTGAACATGTAATATATATTACATCCTATAGTCAAAAGCCGGCTTAAGGCTCTGAACGCGCTCCTGTATCTACAGGTTGTCTGTACGCTTAGATCTTTTAAACTACGCAACGGATTTTAATGCAGTTTTTAGCAGTAGATAGAGTGATTCATGAGGAAGGTTTTTATGTATAATACATGCATATTAAATGTTATATTCTTATTAAATAGCTGGAATATAGACGCAACAATATATTAGGACAATTCCTTTATTTGACAATCCTTTATTACATAATATATTGACATTAAGCCCTGTCGTATTCTATGGAGTCTAGCGGCCGGAGGTCGCATACACTACAGTTCCTCTACCCTAATATCAACACGATAAGCATACAATTACATAAAATCTAAATATACCTGACAAAATTAATAAACTATAACTAATTAAAGTTTACTTAATCCTTATAACTTATACCTTCTCGAGTCTACATTTACGAATGGGGCGAGGCTCGGGTGGTGCTCGGGTAGACGATTGCGGGGTTGTTTCTGGAGCATGTACCGATGGCGCGCGAACGCGTATGAAGACGCCGATGATGGCTCAGCTGTTGCTGGCGCGTTCACCGGTAACCCAGCTGCCACTGGAGTTATTGACGTAGGTGGGGAACACACGTCTGGTGTCGGTCTTAGCGAGGCCGGAACTCCCGTTGACGTAGGTGTAAACGAGAAAGCAGACTCCGCTGGTTGTGTGCGAGTACTGTCCGGCAAAGGTATAGCTAGCGACCTACTCGTAGACACGAGACACTCAGAGTCAGATTGGGTTGCATGACAGTTTTCTGTATGTTTCCTCAGCTGGTCGATATGCCTGCGAATGTGCTTGCCGGTTGTTATATCGGATACCGTATAATCAGTGGGTCCAGTAGATATAACCACCTTACCTGGTAAACCACTTCTCCCCCTCCTCCTCCTCTTAAGTATTGCCGGAACCAAATATCCAGACCAACACTAAAAGTTTACCCTTCTCTGTCAAGCGGAGGATTTTGAACCCCTAACTCCGGGTTGGGCTTAATAGCATTTAACTTGGTACTGTTGTACGAAGTTGCTTTTTCCGTAAAATTGCGGCAGAAGCTTCCCCAGTAGCAGCATGGTTAGTATTCCTAAAATGTTTGAGAAAAGCGTGCAAAGCCATTTCTACGTCTTTCTTTTCTGTCAAAACCTTTCTAATAACCCGCTTTAAGGTCTTCACTGCATTTTCAGCGGCCCCATTGGATGCAGGATGATATGGAGTTGTAAAAATGTGCTCATTAAGTTCAGCCCTGGTAAAAATATTAAATTCAATACTGGTAAATGGAGGTCCGTTGTCGGTCACGATTTGTCTGGGGTTCCCAAACCTACTAAACAGTTCACTAAGCCTATTGATGGTGAACTTGGCTCCCGTACTAGGGACCGGAAATATCTCTAGGGACCGGAAATACATCTAGGGACACGAAATACCTCTAGCCACTTGGAAGTTGCATCCACAGCCACCAAATATATTTTACCTGCTATGGGGCCCATAAAATCGAAATGCAGCCTGGTCCATGCTTGCGCGGGGCACCTCCAAGAGTGTGGCGTAGCACGAGGCGGGTCGTCCGCGTGTACAGCGCATATTGTGCAAGCAAGGCACTGGCGTTCTACGGCTTCGTCGATCCCGGCCTACCACATGTAACTTCGCGCTAGAGCTTTCGACCTCACAACGCCCATGTGTTGTTCATGGATAAGTTCTAAAATCCGTTTGCAACATCTTTCCGGCACGACTAAACTATGGCCCCACATTATACATCCTTAACTCATACAATTCTGACTTGCGGTTTAAGTATAGTATGGCTTCATCGCCAATCCGGCCAACCATCGCGGATGTAGTACAACAACCGCTGCAAGATATTGTCTTCTGCCAAAGTCGCTTTAACTCATTGTAGTCCAATAAGAACGCATCATGAACAAAATGCAGAAAAGTTTGTTCTGGAACTAGCTCAGCCGCACTAGGTTGACCGTCCGCATCGGCTGGTAGCCTCGACAACCCTCAGCACAGTTTTCACTTGTTCTGATGTACTCAATTTGATAGTCGTAGGCTGACAAAATTACTACCCAGCGTTGCATTCTGCTTGCAGTCATGGTCGGTATTCCGGCATTAGGCCCAAATATTGAAACAGTACGCAAAACAAATTTTCTGCCATAAAGTTACTGGTGAAATTTTTTCATGCAGTAAATAATTGCTAAAGCCTCCCGGTGAATCTGTGAGTAGTTTTTTTCCGCCGATGTGAGCAAACGCGATGCGTACGCCACTGGGCGCTCCCCGGCCGGCCCGGCCTGTGCTAGTACGCCGCCTACGAGAGTTGGCGTCGCATGTCACTATCAGAAGCTTTTTAGGGTCGTAGTGAGCCAGCACAGATGTGCTCCGAAAATGAACGTTCGCAGGCAGCATCCCAAAACCACTCGACCCCCTTACGTAACAAGGCATTAAGGGGAACTAGCTGACAACTGAATTTCCTGATAAATTTTGCAAAGAAATCGATCATCCCGAAAAAGGACCGCCACCGACGAGTGTCGGTGGCGCTGTGGCCTCGGCACTGGACTGTGCAGTGTGTTTTTCGTTTCACGAATTTCATATGTACATTTATCTGACGCTCCTACGGAGAAGGAAAACATCGTGAGGACAGGCAGGTAAATGCAGGTTGCATTTACCTGCGGGGTTAACTTGGTGGCCTGATAGGGCTTGTGTATTTTTGTTTGTTCCTACGGTTATTGGTCGGTGGATTATTGACAGCAGCTCATCAAGAAACTCGACCTCCTTCGAGCTAGCTCAGGAAGTCCACCGCGGCTACATAGTGCTGATCCACCGACATTTGGTATGTACTGTACATATTTTATATAGCTAGGGTTGAAAGCAGTCACTCGGGGAATGGCTAACACCGATCCCGATTCTGCCTCTATGGAGTCTACCTCCATAGAGGCAGAAGTTGCTGGAGGGTGGTTTAGCCAGGTATGGGGTGTATACCCGAGTCCTATGGCATATCCTTGGGGCCGCCTTGTCAGCTTTCAGTCCCTTGTTGAATCGCAACGTGATTACCCCTCTTTAAAAAAGAGGGTTGAAAACTCAATCGGTGTAACGCCGAATTGGTTGCGTCGACTTTGGCGCAATCATCAGCCTTTATTCCGTTCTTAGAAACAATGTTACCCAAATATGACACCTCATTGCCAAAAAGACACATTTACTTTTTTTAGTTTTAAGCCATTCTTCACTAAACGTTGTAAAACCGCGTTGAGCGCTAATAAATGTTCCGACTTACTTTTCCCGCCTATAATTACGTCATCTAGGAATACCTGGACATTATCAGAAAACAATCATGGCCTCCCTTACCACAAATTTTGACCTTAGTGAAAATATCACTTCAGAGATATTTATTGTTTTTGTATTTTTCGAAAATTTCCAAGTGCGTTTAGTTTTTATAGTGCCATTTCTACAAATGGAGAGGTATTTCGATTTCGTTTTTCATTTCACAAGCGAAGGTTCTGCTATCAAAAACAAAGACTAGCGTAAAATGTTTAAAAAATTAAAACAAAAAGAAAAAAAGTGCGAAGTGCGCTCTGTTATTCGATTTTGGCACCACAAAGTATATAAAGGGTCTTTCATTAAGCTCTTCCTATCTTTAAATTTAAATTAAACAAAGTGTGTGAGTGATATAATCGAAATATTTTATTCGTTTGAAAGACCTATCGATGCCATTATGTATGAAATATAACATCGTTCAAATATCCGCCGCGGCTTCTATGGGTGTTGCGCATCCGAAATGTCCAATTTTCCATGACTCTGGCGCATAAATCAGACTGAATTTAACCGATGGCATGGGTTATGTTGGCTTTGGGGGCTATTTTAGTTTGTGGCGTAATTGCATAGAACTGAGACTTAAGAAAACCCCACAAGAAAATGTCTAACGGGCTCAAATCGCAGGATCTCGGTGGCCAGTTCACATCACTTTCACGTCAGATGACCGTGCCGTCAAATCGCTCGTGCAGAATATCCAATGTGCCATGAGCTGTGTGGCACGTAGCGCCGTCCTGTTGAAATCACATGTCGTTGGTATCCATATCATCCAATTCAGGCCAAAAGAAGTTGGTTATCATCGACCTATAGCGCTTGCCGCTTGACAGTAATGGCCTGATCAACGTCGTTCTCACAAAAATATGGACCGATGGTGCCGCCAGCCCAAAATCCATACCAAACAGTGACTTTTTCGGAATGCATTGGAAGCTCATGAATCGTTCTGAATCTGAACTGAATCAGTGGACTCAAATTTATCCACCACACTGCGAATAGTCTCGATAGGACAATTATGGCGACCGTAAAAGGGGCGAAGCGCGCGGAACGTTGCCCGAACAGAACACACATTTTGATAAAACAATTTTATTACGAGGGCGGGTCAAAAAGTTCGCGGAATGAGGGGGGAAAGGTGACTTTTTACTAACTACACTAGTTGTGTATAAATCACTCATTAAGAGTATAAATACTAAGTTTAAAAAAAATAGGTCATAATTACCTGAGCTACACATCAATCAACAAGTCAATCCGGAAGAAAATTTGCAACATGGAGAAAATTGAGTTTCGCGCAGTCATCAAGTTCCTTACCAAACAAGGAAAACCTCCCCAGACTATTTTGGAAGAGATGTCTTCTGTTTACGGGGACTCTTGCCCTGGTAAAACCATGGTTTACAAGTGGCACAACCTGTTTAAGCAAGGCAGGGATTCGATTGAAGATGATCCGAGGCCAGGGCGGCCTGTCGAGGCAACCACGGCAGAAAACGTCGAAAAACTTGAAAAAATCATATTGGAACAGCTTGCAGAAATGATTGGGAGTATCAGCTACAACCATTTTGAACATCCTACACGACCATCTTGGCATGTCAAAGGTGTGTGCAAGATGGGTGCCGAGAATGCTCACGCCACACCAGAAGCAGCGGCGAGTTGAGTGTTGTCGCGAGTTTTTAGCGCTCTGTGGTGAACAAAAGGATGAAGTTTTGAACCGAATTCTGACTGGAGATGAAACTTGGGTTCATCATTATGAGCCTGAGTCTAAACAAGACTCCATGCAGTGGCACAAAAAGGGCACACCACCTCCGAAGAAATTCAAAGTGTCTCCGTCGGCTGGAAAACTCATGGCTACTGTTTTCTGGGATTCAGAGGGAATCCTCTTTATTGATTATAAAGAAAAGGGTGTCTCTTTCACTGGAGAGTACTACGCTGCACTATTAGAACGTCTGCGAGATGCTGTGAGAGAAAAAAGACGGGGAAAATTGACTAAAGGTGTGCTCCTTTTGCACGACAATGCACCCGTGCACAAGGCGCAAGTTGCGATGGCTGCTGTTCAAAGAGTGGGCTTCGAAATCTTGGAACATCCTCCCTATAGCCCAGATTTAGCCCCAAGTGATTATTATTTGTTCCCAAAAATGAAAAAAGAGCTTCGAGGGAAGAAATTTTTAGGAAATTGATAGGTCTAATAAATGTATTAGAGTTAAGGGGGAAAACATTGAGAAGGAAAAATAATTTTGTGTTTTATTTCTTACTTTTTACCCTCCATTCCGCGAACTTTTTGACCCACCCTCGTATTTGCACGTGTTATTGAATGCTATATCCATCCATGGTGATTTGGCAAAACAGACTGATGATTTGAAAGCTAATTTGACAGATGTAGCTTTAACAAGATGGCCGCTATCAACTGTCAAATTTCGGAAGTCCCTATTGGAAGACCCTATATTAGGTCCTTACATATGAAATTGGCGTTTTGCCGTACTGGCCACTTTAATCTCAAATATATCCTCTATGGTTAGGAATTCCAAATTCAAATTTATACAGCTATTTACTCTTGTATTTGTGTTTCGAAAATTATAATTCACTTGTTTTTTCCTCAATTGTTTTTTTTTTCTTTGCGTCACTCAGCTTACAAAATGGAAAACTTGAAATATCGCGTTATTTACGAGTACAAGTTCCACCGTGGCACCAATGCTGCAGAAACGGCTCGAAGGATTAATGATGTATATGGCGACGGTGCCGCATAAGAGAACACTGTGCGTTTTTGGTTCCAACGTTTTCGTTCTGAAAATTTCGACCTGCAGAACAAGCCCCGTGGACGGCCGGAGACCAAAGTTGATAATGAAGAATTGAAGGCTATTGTGGAAGCGGATCCATCGCAAACCACGTCCCAGTTAGCTGCAGGCTGCGGTGTTAGTGATAAAACTGTTTTAATCCACTTGAAGCAAATTGGGAAGGTGAAAAAGCTTGAAAGGTGGGTACCTCACGAATTGAGTGAAGCAAATCAATAAACGCGCGTTCACTGCTGCGTTGCATTACTCAACCGGCACAATAATGAAGGGATTTTAAATCGAATCATTACTTGTGATGAAAAGTGGGTCCTGTACAATAATCGGAAGCGCTCATCGCAATGGCTGAACCCTGCCGAACCAGCCAAACCATGCCCCAAGCGAAAATTAACTCCAAAAAAGTTGAAAACAAAACAATTAATTGAAAAGTCCAAAACAATTGAGGAGAAAACAAGTGAATTATAATTTTCGAAACACAAATACATGAGTAAATAGCTGTATAAATTTGTATTTCGAATTCCTAACCATAGAGAAGATATTTGAGATCAAAGTGGCCAGTACGGCAAAACGCCAATTTCATATGTAAGGACCTAATATATATGTATACTTACTTACTGACACAGTAAATGCATAACTTTCACTGAAATAACTTAATTATGGACATCTTATAACTGTTCAAAATCAAAGCTCTAAATAACATACGTCAATGTCAATGCCAAAATCACTCGAAATCCATTTTCACTATTGTTGCCAGTACTCTAACTTTAAAGACTACAATTGTCACTTTTTAGGATATTTAAATTCATCATCATCATCATCACAGCACATACACGTCACCACCGAGGGACTCGAGCCTACCCTATTTATATAAAATATTTAAATTAAATAACCTTGTTTTTAAACATCTTTCTATAAATAATTGATGGATTACCAAATTTAAAGTAAGTGAATAGTTGATTTTTAACCCTCCGGTGTTCTCCTCTCTGCCTGTTAGGGCGCGTGTGGTAGACACACTACAATGCGACACCACTACTCTAAAAACTAACCTACTATTTTCGATGGTTTTTTCCAAAGAGCAATGACAGAAAGGGACGAATGGCCTTTCTTCTGGCCATCCCTCTCGGCTCGTTTTTGCCTCTATCATGTTGGTGGCCTAAATTGAGCCATAGGCGTATGTGATATAGTGTATTTTTGAATACGTCATTTTTGATGGAGCTCAATTCTGTTTTGATTAATAAATCCATGATCCTAAACTATGACAAGATTGGTGAAATTGGCCATTAACACTGCTATACTTTTTGTGAAGATTAGGTTTGATAACGTTTATTTTTATTTAGGAATCCCAACTTTTTAGACAGTAAAATATAAGTACACTTATGGTCCTTGCTAATAGTGGGGCGGATCATATCTAAGAACAGTCTGCTCACTGCTCAGTTGCTTTTCATATCTATATATCATATAAATCTATAAACAAGAATACATTCAATCTTATGTTAACCAGTTACCATAGCCGATGGACAAAGTGTTATTATTGCTGTCCACAATCAACATCACTATTACAGGCACACTGGGGCGTTGGTTGCTTACCATACACACAGGATATCAAAACAAAAATTGTTAGACTGCAGTCATCTGTTAGGTCAAAGTACTTTTTAGTTAGGCTACTGCTCATTACAGCATTATTTTATGCCCTATTTCTCTTGTGTATTAAAAACCCATAATAAACTTATAAAACCAACTATACCATCATGATATATACGGGACCGCCAAGGATACTTCTTTTTTAACTGCTAAACTACTAATAATAATGACAATAATTTTAATCAATTAAAAAAAGAGAATTAATAAACGGTATTCATCATATGCAGGCAGGACGTCCGACGGCGATGCCACATGGAGGGAAAGTACCTTAAATAGGTACTGTAGATAGAAAAATTTACTGAAAGAAGCCTTCATTTTGATTTTTATAGCTTCAACTAAACTGCATTCACAGATTTATAAATAATCACCTGTCCCTCCTGTGTATTGATCCCGTTAGAATTAATAAAATAAACATTCTGAATTATTATGTTATGGTACTGATCAGATATTTTAATTTCTGTATCACACATCTTCACGTAGGGTCGGCGGTACAGAACTGAAATACCAACATTGAAGTGGAGACAATGGGAGACTAAAGTGCGGGGGTCATTAGCCAATGGCCTTACCCTCTGAGCCGAAATGAAAACGAATCAATTTAAAAATGAAAGACCATGTTTTCATTTCCCTACTTGTACATTGCAGGAACAGACAGAATGGTTGGCTGGTCAGTGTGAGGTTTGGAGAAGTAAATTTCTTGCAAGCAGGTAATATAACAACTCTTTTAAATTAAAAATAACAATCATAGTCCTCCGTACCAATATTGCCTTACGGTGACCTATCCCAACAGAGACTAGTCACCACAAGCAATATTATTGTTCACAATTGATGCAGCTGTGGCCCTATTGTCACAGAGTGTAGAGAAGTGCAACAATGGCTTCACATTGACGCCGACACTATCTTGAAAACGTTTCGCATGATCAGTACAAAAAACACTGAAGGCCTTTGGGGTATTTCGACCAACATTATCAAATCTGTGATAAAGGAGATTGCTCCGCAACTTGCGTTTATATATTGAATAAATGTATCGATGAAGGTATCTTACCTGACCTTATGAAGAATAGCAAGTTAATACTTTTGTTTAAATCTGGAAATAAAAACGATCCTTCAAATTATCGACCAATTTCGATTTTACTAGCTCTTAGTAAAATATTTCAAAAAATTATGTCTAATCAGTTAACTGATCATTTCACAAGTAACAATATATTATTATTACATATGAATCAGTTTGGTTTTACCAAAGGTCGTTGCACTACAGATGCTGTAGTTGCACTTCTTAAACACATTTTTGCTGTTTGGGAGCGTAGACAGGATATGATTGGTATATTTTGTGACCTATCGAAGGCTTTTGACTGCGTTGGTCACCAGACTCTTTTAAATAAACTCAAATATTATGGTGTCTCTGAAGAAGCAATTAGACTTATTGAGTCTTATTTGTCCAGTAGAGTCCAGAAAGTTGTCATTAACAAAACTAGATCTGCTGGTGCACCCATAATAATGGGTGTGCCACAAGGCTCGATATTGGTACCTTTGCTTTTTTTAATTTACATTAACGACCTCCCACACTTCACTAATAGTTTGTGCGGTACAGTGCTATTTGCAGATGATTGTTTAATATTTAAGGTTGACAGAGGAAACGGAAATACTGACGTTGTAAATAGTACTCTCTCTAAAGTATTGCATTGGTTCACTATAAATAGTTTATCATTAAATTCAAGTAAAACTAAATGTATTAAATTCTCATTGCCAAATGTAAGAAAAGTTAATACTATTGTGCAAATGAACAACCAAATTGTTGAATTCGTCGACTCTACAACATTTTTGGGTATTATACTAGATTCTAGATTGCAGTGGGATCCACATATTGAGTCCTTGGCAATGGCAAACAGACTTAGTTCTGCAGCATATGCAGTAAAAAAATAAGACAACTTACTGATGTTGAAACGGCAAGATAATTTACTTTAGTTATTTTCATAGTGTCATGTCATATGGAATACTTCTGTGGCGATCGGCTGCTAGTACAGAAAGTATTTTTGTACTTCAAAAAAGAGCGGTTCGCGCTATTTATAACTTTTTTTTTTTTTTATGGATGGCCCGGCAAATGACCTCCTCCCGCCTGATGTTAAGCGGTGAAAGAGGCCCAAATGAGTTGACAGATAGAGTAGGGACGACATCCACTCTCCTACCTGCCCGCCCCTTGCCGGCCCAAAAGATGCTTTTTCACGCCTCTTTTGAAGGAACCCATGTTGTAGGATGGAGGAAACACGTGCGCAGGTAGAGAATTCCAAGTGTGGGATGAACGACAGAAGAAGGAATCTTGGAATTTCTTGGTACGGTGTGAAAAGGAGGACACAGTGTACGGATGACTCCGAAGGCCCTTACGCGTGTTTCTGTTAAGGAATGGAGAGGGAGGGATAAGGTTAAAGAGCTCCTCAGAGCATTCCCCATGGAACATTCGGTAAAAGGCGCTAAGAGAGGCGATGTCACGACGAAGTTGTAGAGGCTCGAGGGTGTTAGTTGCCTCTACATCGCCAATTATGCGAATAGCGCGACGCTGCAATCTGTCCAGAGCATCGAGGAGGTACTGAGCGGAGCCGTCCCAAAGGTGCGAGCAATATTCCACGCAAGACCTAACCTGAGTTTTATACAACAAGCATAGTTGGTCCGGCGCAAAATACCTACGCACCTTGTTCAGGACACCGAGTTTCCGTGAGGCAGTAGTTATGACGGATTCGATGTAGTCTCTGGGGTTCAGATCGCAGCGAATGTTCATTCCGAGCAAGGTGATGTTGCTCTGTGTGTGAAGGGTTGTGCCCTGAAGAGAAGGAAAGGGGAGGAAAGGTGACCTTTTCGCCGAGAACACGCACACCTGTGTTTTCTTAGCATTGAACTCAACAAGATTGTTGGAGCCCCATTCGGAGACAAGGTCCAGCGTCCTATTGAGCTCAATGATAAGATTCTGCCTTTCCCTACTAATATCACCACGAGCAGCCCCCGAGGCTCCGTGATATCCCCCATGCACTGTACTGTCGTCTGCATAGCAATGTATAGCTCCCAAGGAAAGCATATCATTGATATGCAGAAGAAACAATGTGGGGGATAGAACGGAGCCTTGCGGAACACCAGCGTTCACTGCCACGAACCGCGAAGCGCAGCCGTCAACGACAACGCGAATTCTACGCTCGTGGAGGAAGCTAGCAATCCACGTACAGAACTGCGCGGGTAATCCGTATGCCGGAAGCTTGGAAAGAAGAGCCTTGTGCCAGACTCTATCAAAGGCTTTGGCGATGTCGAGACTAATAGCCACCGATTCGCCGCGCTTATCGATAGTTCACCCCATTTGTGCAAAAGGAACGCTAGAAGGTCACCTGTTGACCGTTTAGGACGAAACCCATACTGTCGGTCATTAAGTAACGAGTGACCTTCCAGGTAACGGATCAGCTGTGTATTAAGGATCCTCTCCATGATTTTACACAAAATGGAAGTGACGGCTATAGGACGATAGTTAGCCGGATCAGAACGATCTCCCTTTTTGGGAACCGGATGGACATTGGCCTCTTTCCAAGATTTCGGCACACAACTAGCAGAGAACGACAGACGGTATAGACGCGTAAGGACCGGAGTCAACTCCGCTGCACACTTCTTAAGAACAATCGCAGGAATGCCGTCTGGTCCACTTGCTTTTCGAGTATCGATCGACTGGAGCTCCGCCCGCACATCACGCTGTCTGATACGGATATCGGGCATGGTGCTGCCACAATGGGACAGTTTCGGAGGTTGTGTACCACAGTCATCGACACGGGAATGAGCCGCAAAGAGTTTTGCCAGGAGGTCGGCTTTCTCCTGCGGCTGATGAGCAAGTGAGCCATCGGCAAGTCTCAGCGGTGGCAGCGAGGGTTGGCAGAAGTTTGATTGCACAGCTTTGGCCAGGCGCCAAAAAGAACGGCTACCCGTAGGGTGCGATAGCAGTTCCTGGCCCACTTGTGCAATGCGCTGAGCATCCGCTCTAATGTAAGCCCTCTTACATAACTTGGTGGCATTATTGTAGGCTGTTTTCAGTAGGCTTGTATTGGGATCCTTAGATGCTCGGCCTCTGATCCAAGCGCGGTAAGCCAGCTGTTTGTTTTCAGCAGCAGAGGCGCACTCGCGCATTTACGAGCAAGAGACTTTCTTAGAGATTTATTTAGAGAAATTAACATATTGACTTTAGCAGGACAGTACGTTTATGAAAATTTGATTTGTCTATAAGAATAATAATAAATTTGAAACCAATTTCCAACTTCACCATTTAAACACAAGAAATAAAAATAAACTTGCCGTTTCAACGTACAGGCTCCAAAAAACTAGAGGCTCATTTATGGGGAAATGTATAACTTTTTACAACAAAGTTCCACAAAATGTAACTGACTTGCCTTTTGATAACTTTAAAGCGCACGTAAAAAGACTGATTAGTAAAGGGCATCATAAAGTCAACGATTATTTAAATGATGCAAATGCCTGCCCCCCTAGCATGACCACCGAAACACGATATGATAAAACGGTATATCGATATAAAATGTTAGATTTTTGTTATTTTCAAGTTTTGAGTACTTACTCGTATGTTTTGGATATTGGTATTATTATTTTTGGACATTGTTAATATATTCATGTCGATAAAATTTCAAGGTAGCCATCATATCCAATATATTTTGACAGTTCATCATATCGATATCTCGTTCTATCATATCGTGTTTCGCTGTTCATGCTACGAGGGCATGTGGTAATTTGAAGAATTTATTAGTTATAATGTAAATATTCGTGTTGTTGTGTATAACTATTTATTAAGTTGTATTCTCCATGACGTAGTAAGAAGAGAACTGATAAAATCTAAATTCGTTATGGAAGTTGAGCTCAAATTATTGCTTTGAGGTCAGCTTCCAATCGACGACTCTGTAACAATACAGGGAGAAAAAATTAGCCTTGCTGGTTTTCTTGCTGTTTTTTTTCCAGTACAAGTTCTCCCGCCGTAAACTTGTGAACCATTGGCGTAGCTTCCTTGACTTTCAAAAGAGATTGTAAAATCCAACTTAAATAAAATATTTTGAATTTGGAATTGTCTCTGCAAAACATAAATTCACTCTCTACTACTTTAGTTGTTTGTTAAGTTCGATATGATGGTTAGCCGACACGACTGAAAGTGTAGAATTCGCAGTTTAACATATTTGATTTATATTATATTTTTCGCACTAATAATCATAGGCAAAGACCAATGTATTTAACTTTTGCAATGCCCCACGGAACTCCTTATTATCATCAAATGAATACTGTTCACCAACAAATACAATTAGTCTGGACATGCGTTTTAAGAATATTAGTACAAGGCTGGCCTTGTACCAATGAAGCTAAAAGTCGCCCCAGTGTTGGACATACGCCTCCCTTAAGAATTTCCAAACCGATCGACCCTGCGCTTGTGGCGTCCAGTGGCTTCTCGTGGCCTTCATCCGATCATCGATCCACATTGTGGGGGGCCTACCAGTACCAATGCTGCGCCACCGGTTCGCAGTCGCCACTCGAGGACCTTTCCGCCCAAACGGCCGCCAGTCCTGCCAGCTATGTGCCTAGCCCACTGCCACTTAAGTTTGCTTTTCTTTGGGCTATGTCGGTGACTAGTTCTACGGATCTCATCATTTTTAATTTGATCATATAGATAAAGTGACATACCCTTTCACAATAAATCAAAATGTATTTGACTTTAAACTGTGTGTACTCCTCACCTACGAGAGCGAATTACATTCGCTCTTCGTTCACTTCTGTCTGTATAGTAGCATACGGTTTGGCAATACCCGACCGGAGAAAGGTGCTTCGGTCACTACCTGCACAAGGTCACTTGTCGTGTAATATTAGAGTCCCTGGCAATCTCAACTATGCGAGTCATTATAAGCAAGGCCTTTCACTGCCAATCATTATAAATTAGACGCTGTGAGAGGAAAGGGGATACTTTCACCTTCTTTTATGAGGATTAAGTGGGAGGCAGCAGAGAGAGATCGCGAAATCGATCCTCGCGCTGCCCTCTACTAACTATGCAGACGTTTGGGCGGTATATGCAGGCATATGCAGTTCGCCATCCAATTCCGATCTAGGTGTGACCTGCGTACTAAGATGGCGCTTGATACGCCAATTATTGAGATTCCAGGCCTTCTACACCCACTTGTCGTAATCGCCGGTAAGGTGTGCTGAGCCTTCTACGACGAAAAAAAAGATTACTTTCAATTACCTACAGAACACTTATTACTTCATAGTAATAATGAATACATTACTTCTATTAAATATATAAATTCAGCTGTAGTATACAATTACAGAGATGTTTTCATATTTTGATAATAATCTATTCAGCAAGTCAAGGCGGCTCATAGTTACTAATGGAAAATAAATACATTTCTTCAGAAAAATAACTTGCCTTTGTGGTAGGCTTTTAATTTCATACAAATATTCTAACAATAACAACTTTAAATGTTTATTTCAGTTTAATGGTTGAAGAGCTAGCCAGTTGCAAAAGGTTGCTTAGCGATAAAACTGAGAAACTTCAACAAGCAATCAAACAATTACTAGAAGAGAGATGCAGAGCACGCGACATGATGTTGTGCACCTACAGAAACTTGTACAGTTGTCATGAAAAATTCTTAGAAAATATTGCCATATCAGAATATATGGATCCAAATAAATTATACCATCGGCCAATAGGAAATTTGAATTTTAATGTAACTCTACCTCACTCTACAAATATTCTGGATTTGGCATCTGTTAATTTAAAATTGTCTGAAAATATAAGCAGCTCTGTTGAAAAGCAAGACCTAAACCACCTCGAAAATTTACTTACCACAACAGAAGGGGAGAGACATGCTGAAAATGTAAGTGATAAATATGTACTTAACTAGTTTAATTAAATTATTTATTTACGATAAAAGTTGCACTGTAAAATATATGAACAGCATTTTATTTTTATTTACCAAATACTGTACCAGTACCAGTCTCACTATTACTATAATAGTTAGACTGGTACTATAAATAAAAATTCTGGATACATTAAACAGATTTTGTTGATCTGTACACCTTCGTCGAGTTACCAAATAAGATTCCGCAAGTTAACATGGCAAGCTTTTATCTGCTCACAATAGAACTGACTGTCGAAATTTATCAGCACTGGGACATTCTGTTACGAACTTTTTGTCCAACTGAAAATAATAATATAGTTATTTAAATTTCAGGTAATGGCAATGCCTCTGGAAGTAAAGAAGATAAGTGAAGTTCCACTAAATGCGCTGGTTCATCATGCATACAGCAACACTGTAACTAGTTCAAAACCAGTTGCCTCGTGTATTCATTGCTCTGGAAGAGTTCAACTATTGTAATAAAGTGATAGGGTCAGGTGGTTGCTCAGTTGGGATCTTTTACACTTTTTCTGAAGTATTGGTTTTTAAAGTCGCAAGACTAAAAAATGTAAAATGCCCACATCTAACATAAAAAAAACAAGTTATGTTATTACGGGATCTTGGTATGTTGCACGCTATTTGTATAAACTAGATAAATTAATGTAAATATTTATTTTATGCTTCCAAAGATCTATAAAAAGAAGTTTTTTATTCTGAAAAGATCAGGTTGAAAAAGGAGTCATCATATTAGAAAATCGTCAAATTTAATAGACGGCATAAAACATTGCTATCAGCAAAAATGGATATGGGTTAGTCACATTACAGATGTGACTGACAACAGGTGGAAGGATTAATTACTTGGGCCGGTGTTACTGGTTAATAAAAAAGAGGAAGTTCCACAGAATACAGAAAGAGCAGTAGAAACGTCTTCCTGTACTGTCTGTACCTGAACCAATGTTGCCGGTTGAGGCCGGGCCGTCCCCTCTTTTCGCTACTACCTACAACTTTTTTCCAACTAATAAAGAAAAAACCTTCGCGGATATTATCGAAAAAGTAAGTTTGACGCTATTTTATATGGAATGCCACTCTTCTCACTAACATAATCGCATTGCGTTATCGCTAGGGTTAATGAGACATTTATTGCTACATCTTACAATACATTACGCGTTTATAGAGTACTCGAATGGAAAAGCAATGTATATCGGTATTTCCAATACTATCGTTTAAATCGAATATCGTGATAAGCACATTCTTATAATGTTAAATAAGAAATTTAATGAGTACTTTATAATACTTATTGGTGACATAAAATCAATCCATCGGAATCTTAAGCCTTTACACCATAAATTTGAACAAAACTGTGTGTATATTATGGCTCTCTATTTCTAGGCATAAAAATTATTGTCATAAAATCATATTCCATAATTTCGATTGTAATAATCGTCAAGACTCATAATAATCAGGAAGCAGAATAGTAATAAGCATAATATTGTGTGGCAGAAAATCATTTGTCATAAGTATTAAAAGTAAATCAATCCAATCAATCAATTGTAGTAAATCAATGATTAAAACCCATAAACTCAAAACACAGAACAACTTGACGCATAATTTTTCAAAGCATAATTAATGTTTAGCATATTAATCACAAAGAACAATACAATTACGCAGAATTTCTCTAGGCATAAAAGGCGCGCAAGCATGCAGCAATGTAAGGAAACATGCAGTATGCATGCAAGCAAGCATGCAACATGCAAGCAAGCATGCACCTTGCAAGCAAGCATGCACATGCATGGTTTCTGTCACGGCTCCGACGCTGCGGGGCTCCGGCGGTCCCACGCGAGCTTATCGTCACAGATGGTTTTCGCTCATTGATTTACTACCAAACGTAGAGATAACGCATGAACGTTCGAAAAGTGGGCCGGTGAAGAACTGCCCAATAGCGATTCGTGCAGTTCTTTTCCATAGCTGTCGGCACGTCAACATGCCGAAGTGCTCATTCAAAAGTTGCGGTAATGATAATAATGTAGAATAAGGTTGAATTCGGTAAATACGGAACTTTCTTTATGGTAATTTTAATTCGGGCTATATTTCAAGCGCGTTTTTGTATGAAGCGCTCTATCTACGTTTGGTAGTATATCAATGTTTTCGCTAACCACCGCAGCTTCGGATTGCTGGCCGGCTTCGCCGGCCATCCTCAGCCGCGGCGGCGAGCGTTAAAACCACCTGTTCCTCAGCTCGCGGGCCGCCTCGCCCCTCCGCGCCTACGCGGGTTTGAATAACACTCTAGGGGTAGGACAAACAAGACTACGTGGAGTCGGTTTTGCAGCGATTCGTTTCTGTCACTAGTAGCATGAATGAATTACTTTGTCAAATAAAAAATCAATATATACTATGAAAAAAATATATCAAATGAAAATATAGAATATTCGAGTATCATATTTGGATAAAATAATATATGAAATGTTATTATAAAAAGTTTAGTTAAACAGAGAGTATACATTGTATCTAATGAACGTGATGATATCCCTTAAAATAAAATCATTTCTAATTATAAGAAATGCCCCAAAATATTAGGGATATCATTAATTATGACACTTAAAATTATGGCAAAACATTTTAGGACTACCAATATTATGTCAAAAGAAATTAGGGATTTCATTAATTATGCTTCATGAAATTATGCCTTTGGATAATTGTGCCTTATACAAATTATGCAAAGAAAAAATTATGTGACGTTAATGTTATGCTTTTCAATTATTATGCTTAGTGAATTATGCCAAGCGCCTTTATGACAAACAACATTATGCCAAATGAAAGGTCCCCGTATATTATCAGCCCTCGCTACGTCTATTATCTGATCGGTGAGAAAACCAATTGAACGATGGATTGATGAAATATTATGAAAAAGACAACTATCTGGAGACGTGGAGGAAGCCTTTACTTGACAAGAGGTACTTATTCAATTAAATTATATTTAAAAAAAAAATAATTACTAATTATATAAGTTATTTTAAGTTAATTTCCATATGGCATACATTTTAGTTTTAGATATACACCGCTATTTTTAAGTTATGACAAAAAATTTGTGTGCTTGTTCAGACAAGCAAACTGAACAACTTTCACTATGGGACCAACTTCGAAATCGCAAAAAAAAAAGTCAGCTGTTTCATACATTTAGGTTCAGTGAATGTTGAACATTTGTATGGAACAGCTGATTTTTTTTTGCGATTTTGAAGTTGGTCCCATAGTGAAAGTTGTTCAGTTTGCTTGTCTGAACAAGCACACAAAATTTTTGTCATAACTAAAAAATAAACTTGGATATATTTCTATTCAATTTATACTTAAATTCCAATTAAATATTATCCATTATATTACTCCAATTAAAATTTTTATTAAACATTATTTTAGGCAAAATATTTCAATGACAAGTTATAAAATCGATTGCAAATTATGTTTTTATTAAGAAAATAAAAGGCTTATTATTATTATATTTATTGGTTCATCAATCATGTTCATGATACACACGTGCTATTAGTCTTTGTTAAGTTTCTGCATGCAAAAAAAAGGTTCTTCACAGTATGATTAGTTATCATAGTAAACATTAATCATACAAAGCATTGGGATTACATGTTGTTACTAATAGTAACAACGTGTAATCCCAACCCTTTGTATGAATCATGTTTCCAATTTTACTACAGTGTTGTTTTTGTTAGTTGAAATTGATGATGGCAAAATTGCACAGTATACAGTCCAGTGGTGCTATAAAAATGTGTAGGTTTTATTTATAAGTTAGGTTAGTTAAATATACTGATAAACATTTTCGTAGTATTTTCAAGGTTTATTCAAGGTTCAATTTAAATATGGAGCTAGGTTTGAAATACATATTGTCTAGACATCCACGAAAACGAATATCTTTACAATTAATTATATTTATATCTATCTTTACATACAATTATTATATTGCATAGGTATCAAAATGTCCACAAAATATCTTAATAAAGGCTTCAACTTATTTTGATGAGTTATTGTTAATATTAGTCCATTGTTCCTATTATCGGCTTTTTGCCTTACACTGCTGAACTTTGTTCTCCCTCAAAAAGTGCCACACATCTTTAAATGTTCATCCCGATCTCGGGCAGCCTCTAAATAAAGTTATCCTTGAAGATTATTCTCTAGATATACTTATTCTTGCACAACTATAGTAGCTCTGTTGACGCCTATCGGCGTCGAGGTAATACGACTTTGGTTATATCCTATATGGGGAAATACGAGACTTACCTGTCGTCCAGCATCAGTTCGAGCTCCTGCAAAAGATTCCGCCATTTTAATAATGTTATCTGAAAATCGCAAGCTCGAAATGGCGGAGAATTTGAATGTTTAGTAGGGTACAGATTTTTTGATTATATAGTGTCATGCGATTATACAAATAATCGTCAACCTGCGCAACATTTGAATTCTTTGACTGTACTAACCGTTGACATCTATACCCCATTTGTTTCAATAGTCTTGAAAACCAAATTATTTGTACTGTGTATGTACGTACCTATACCTAGTTCAGAAAGAATACACAAAGGAGTTGAGTACGGTGACACCTGTCAAGTGTTTGGTCTAATTCATTACTTTGTAATTTAATTACTAATTAGATGAAATATAATTGAATTACTTATATTCAATAAATTTGTAATTTTTAATTTAAATTACATTAATAAGTAATTCTAATTACACAATTACTTTTATAATACTTTACTTACTTTTATAAACTATGGAGTTTTCTATGACTGTGTGACATGTTAAAGATGTATCTCATGTCACGAAAGAATCATTTTAGGTAGTGAAGACTCGATAATGACAAATGGAATTCCGTAAGTTCGCGCGATTTCAACTGGATCGTTATCGTAATCGATGATGAAGAATAAACATATTAAGTTTGTATTTTTTGAGCTCTTCTGTATGTTCTGTACTACTGTTTTTCTCTCCTATTATGATAAATATATTTTTTTTTAAATAGCGTCGCCCCGCTCTAGGATTTTCTCCTGTGTCGTTATATCCCTGGGAAATTTTGGAACATGAACAGTGTAAAAATCTTAATTTTCCCTGACTTTCCAGGTAGCCCCTCGATTTCACTGACATTCCCTGACTTTCCAGAATGTGGACACCCTGCTACTGTATGAGATACTCCAACCTGGTAATTTTTTTATGTAAATCTTTAATTACCTGCATTGTAAAAATTGCAATCAGCCGGTAAGAGCATTGGGTGTTTCATATCCCCAAGACGTATGTGCAATTCTACATTGACATCGCAATATTCCATCAACATCCATGAAGAAGCCCAGATTGCGACTGAGATTGGTTTGTTTTCCTTTTACTTCATCTGGTAAATATTGGGCTTATAATTTCTTTACAGTGCTGACATGTCTTATTACATTTTTTCCATGATCATTTTCTATATTTGCACACACTTCTTTATATTCTCCCAATTCTTGTACAATGTTCTCTTCTGGGACAGTAGTGACACTCCACGGCCACGCAGAAAGTGCTGTCATCATGTACATCTAGGTCCATTAAACCACAGTTTTTGTCACTTATCCAGCTTTCTGGTCTTGTTGCAATGTCGGCTGGGCTATCATTTGTGCTAACATTGATACTAATACTTTCAAGAGCCCATGAGAACTTCAAATCTATATCCTGTAGCGGTAAGTCTTGTTCTGTAGAGTAAAGAAAATGAGATTCATCACATTTACAATATGTCGCTACCGACAATATAGTATTCTTTTTATCTGTCTCATTCTTTAAAGCTCCAGTAATCAACCAACTGAGATTAAAATCAACAATGAAAAGATTATCATGTATTTTATTTTTTCCATTTCGCATACATGGATTGAATAGTAATAATCATTACCGATTAATAAATCAATTCTTTCACCAACTTTGTCATCATCAGTAACAATATTGTGGGTACGCAAATTTTCTCTATTATATGAGGTACTATGTTAACTCTGATCCTGCTTTTCATCCCTCGCTTGGTAATAATCATAATTTCAGCTGAAGGACTTAAGGACTTCTTTGGTTTATTAGAACCAAACACGTAAATTATCGATAAATAATCACAATCTAGAATCAAATTCAATTTCTTTGCTGTTTGTTATGTAATTTAACTTCTCTAATTTCCACTATCAAGCAGCACCCTACATAGTCTATTTTTCTTATTCTGGCTTACCAATTTGACTATGGCCGTCTGTAAAAAGGAAAAATTATTCTGAATATCTGTCATATTAGGAGTTTCAAATACATTAGTAAGACAAGTACCTATCTTTCTTGAACACAATGCTCGATTGGTCACTATTACAAAAGCAACATTTCTTCAAACTTTTACATCTTGAAACATTGTGGCCTTCTCTAAAATAACGGTAACATCTTTTCCCTAATATTTTTTTTCTGCTATTCTTTTTACTTCAGTGCAGTTGCTATTGTAATTTACAAAAAACACATATTAATTTAGGTTGTTTCGAATTGCTGTTTATCAAAATCGGTTTCATTTTATGTTTTCTATTTATATTGTTTTTATCTGTCTGCCTTTTATTAAAGTTTTTATTGGCGTGTATGATTTTTACTAATTGTATGAAGCCTCTCTGTAGTTGTAGATGGAATGGTGATATGGGAACTTTCATTTTGTGTTTTATTAGCCCTTTCTGTGGCGGAAATTATATGTTCCAAGTTTGTGTGAAGTGAAGAAATAGAATTAGAAGAGTCCTTGTTTGTAACATTAACCTCATACACAGCTCTCTCAGGTAATGTAACCCGTGAATGTTTGCTTTCAGTACATTCTCGTAGTGAATGTAGAATACGTAGATGTCTTTCAATTATGTTTAAAGTGTTTCTGCAATCAGTGGGTGTATCCAGAGCCTTCGGTAAACTATGTAGTGCTTCATAATGAGCATCAACTAGCATGTCCGAATTGCCATATCTTTGCTGGAGTGTGTCCAATGCTATTTTATAATTTGAATTAGTGGTAGCTAGACTTTCCACAGCATTAAGAGCTTTACCATCTAAGCATCCGATTAAATAGGCCAATTAATTCGCATCACTGATAGATTTTTGTAGACCGTACTCTCAAACCTATCCCAAACTTCATGTCACTTAAGTATGTCACCCGAAAACTTTCTATTTTGGGTAATTTACAGTGACTTGATCCAGCATCTGAGCTAGTGCTTGGTAACTAAGATGTCAATATAGCCTCTATGACTGCCAATATGTTTTCCGCAGACAGCCGGATCTTTGTTCCCTTAATAAGGGAGCACTGATTAATGTATTAAATCCTGTGAGCACTGATTAATGTATTTATTTATGAATTTCTGTATCAACCAGACTCAATGATTGTCTTAACAAATACTTTGTTTTTAATAATTCTTATAAACTTGTTGTAGTAAGTTGACACATTTGATTTGCCTCTTCTTTCTATCTTATCAATGAGGAGTGTAAGTCTTGTTTCCATGATTGATATTTAATTGGTTATTTGATTATAGTATAATCAATTAAGTATAATTTCTTTTAAATCTTCATTCCTCTCTGTAAATAAGTTTTTGATCATGTAATTTTCAGAGACATTTGATAAAAAGACTACACACAATGGCAAGGTGACCTTTTTTATTACACACAAAACATTGCTCATTTTTAATAGTATTTACGTACTCTTACCTGTCCCGGTTCTTGCAAGTTAAATTTGACCCACCTCCCGGTTTCCGATTGAGCTGAAATTTTGCATGCATGTGTATATCGCGTGACAATGCAATATTATGATGACATGAAGCTGATCTAATGCTGAAGCTGGACGGTGGCCATAGGGACCCCGCAATAAAACGACACAACCCCATCGAGTTTAGGCTCGTTTGATTCGTATTGACGAGTACTAAAAACATGTATTTAAAAAAGTGTTTCTAAATAATTTAACTTGTTAAAGTTGCAAGATGGTTTGACATGCCCTGGTTTCCCACAACAATGACACTTAATGTTCACTTTAGGTTTTTGAAACTGTCTTTCATTTTGTAATGAATTTACATCATAGATGTTAGGTTTTGTTATCACCAACTTTGCATCATTGCCTGCTATTTCCATAGTGTGTGCAATTGATATTGCTTGTTTAAAATTGAGATGATTTTCTGTAAATCACCTCTTAACTTTTTGAGTGCTGTGGTATAATCTGCCAAACTTTCATTTTCTTGTTGTTTTCTTCGTATAAATTTAAAAGTTTCTGCAATTTCTGACAGCTGAGGTTAGAAACTTCTGCTGTCATTTGACTCTGGATAAAGTAATTCAGTAATTAAAGTTACCATTTCCAAGCCTATGAAGCTCAATAAATACTGTCCCCATTTTTTTCATCACTCGGAGTGCTCGAGTGCACTCCGAGTGCACTCTGACAGCAACCGACCCGTTCAGAGCCTGGGGGTAAAAAACGCTCTGACAGGCGGTTAGTACACTCTGTGCCCGCTCAGAAGCTTCGAGTGATGCAACCAAACAACCAACTCAAGCGAAGGGTGAAAAACACTCTGACAGATTTTATGTCAAATATGTCAATGTCGATATCAAAAATACGCTAATTATTTATTATTTTATTAAATAACACTACTTTGAACTCTTTAAAGACTAATACAAGGGAAATTTCTATGTGTTGTTATTATTTTAAGCAGAAAAATGGATATTGACTGTTAATTTCATAGTAAGGATTAGTAATATTTTGCCCTTTGCTTGATCTTGATCGGCAAGATACAAACTAAAAAAAAGATAGCAATCGACCCGTACTGAACCTCGGAGCGAGTGTGAAAAACACTCTCGGTTGCATTACTCTGGCCCTGGGAACGCAACTCAGTCTGATTTTTAATTCGACGGAATTCTGACATTTCAGAAGTGTTGCCAACATTGAAAAATTCTCGCCAAAAAGGAAGAGCATTTTAGCAAAATAAAAAATAAACCTTTTTTGAATTTAAGGTTTCAATTAGAAAAACTAAGACTTAAAAAAATACTGATAATTTTAAAAGGGTAATTACATTGTTTAATTTAATATCATTGAAGTTACAATAATTGTCAAGGAAATTATTTTTCTTTTACTGGGATCCCTGTTCAATAATCCATTGGCTGCCAACCTTTTTTAGAAAAACCTCGTTTGTAAAAGTTTGGCTTCTTCAAAGAGCTAATATAACAAGATGTCAAATCTTAAATTAAAAAAACTATTTACGCCGCTCCATGCACCGCGGTCCGAGTTACGCAAAGTGAAACAATTAATATTAGAGGGCATATAATATTACAGCTGAAACATGGCAAGAATGATCTCTTAATGATCTGCTGGATAATGTGTGTGATTCTTTTATAATCCGAGTTGATGATGATGACGACAATGATGATATAAGTGATGATGATTAATTAATATTTTTATTTGAGAAATGTGTTTTTTTACTCTGTTTTTCCATTTAGCACTTTAAAATGTACATTCTAGCTAGTGTGCATTGAGTGCACAAAACAAACACTATTTACATTACTTGATCTAATTGTTTCATATTTTTTGTTATTAAATATTCAAGAAATTCTAAGCAGAAAAGGTTGTTGATTATCTGATTTGTCTATGGATGACATCTGTCAGAATTCCGTCGAATTAAAATTCAGACTATGCATCTTCATCTACACTTACTTGCAATGAAATCAACCCACCTTTACGCTTTGGTTCAGAGCTCGATAAATCAAAACCTACCATCAATAAATAATATCTTTTAAGTCTGTTTGTTGAACAAGAGCCTAAGCTTACGTTAGACCAGTTTTTACTGTGACAGATTTATTTATTGTTTTTACAAACTGAAAACTAAAATTTTTTGGGAAAATCAGCTCAATTTGAAGGGTCAATAAAACTGTAGGAATAAAGGTCTATTCGCACACATCAGTGCCGACACGTAACGATCAGTAACGTATCCATCAGTGTCAGTAAAAATTATATTGTAGCATACATTTTATACGACGCCATCCGTACTCGTCAGTGTCAGTGACGTTCAGTGATCCTCAGTGCTGCGCCGACGCTCGCCGTGATGCGACGCGAATTTCTCGGAGAGAATATTTTCACTGACGGCACGGACGATTTCAAGCATTTGAAGATTGATGACGAAAAATTTATAGAATTGCTTTGATGACATACTGTTTTACGTATTTTACGCAAGCTCTACTACAAGGTAGACCTTGCACATAGAAAATTCACGGACACCAACTTTAAAATTGCCTTCTATGACTTATGTTACCATCTTCATTTATTAATATAGCAATCGCTGCTAATTGGGCTCTTGTAAATCGAAGCATTTTTGAAATAACAAACTTAAAAATGCTTGAACAACTGCATCTTATTAAGTCACAGCGCGCGCCGGCACTGAATGCCACTGATGTGTGCGTATAGCACGTTACGGTACTGATCGGCACGTGTCGGCACTGATGTATGCGGATAGACCTTTATGATTTTTTGAATAAACATTGATTCAATTAACTTTTAACACTCTGCACAGGCACAGAGATTGCGTATAACGTAAAAATTTGAAACGGGGTTTTCCGAAGAAGTAGCTTTATTGTCAGCAACACTTCTTTTATCCATGTTCAGAGTATGCTAAAATAAAGCTTATTAAATTTACTTTCAAACTGTATTTACAGTTTTTGTTTGTTTATTCTTATATATCGATATTTCTGAATCGAAACGATGAGGTGGGTCGATTTCATTGCAGGTAAGTGCATTTTTTTCCGAACCTTTGTTTAAAACTAGGTGTACCGTGTTAAGGTTTTCGGGGCAGTACAAATTAAACGAATTACTTTATAACAATTACTGTTTAACTGAAAAGAACAATACCAATAATACTTTTCAATTTTACTATTAAATTTTGAGTGTAGGCAATAAAATTAAAAACACCTCTAAAATCAACCAAAAATATATTTACTTGCTTGTTAATAATTCTTATTCAAATGCAAAGAACACAAAAGTAATCTCATATAAACTAAGAAAAAATACTCATTAGTAAACATTATTGAGAATTTTTTTGAATTTCGTAATAACAATGCTATTTTTAGCCATTTTCGTTTAAAAAATTGTTGATATTATTTTTAATAATATATCTCAAATATAATTATTCTTACGGCACAATATAGCTTTCATTCAAATTTTAAATTCTTTATTTAACATAGGCCTTTACAGGCACTTATTGACTATCTATCGCACTATCATTATGGCACTATCTATCGTATTTTCGACTTTAATCAGTTTTTTTTTAAAATAAAAATGTATCAAACTTGAAACAGTATCAACTTGTATACAAGTATCAAGTTACCTATTATCTATATAACTGTGACTTGACTACAAAAACATATGTGACAAGTAAAATTTATTTTATTACTTAATCATCATTCTTCCTCCCTTATTATTTATTACTTTTGCGGAGGAAATAACTTGGTCGTGTTTTATTTTCATAATATCGTCAATATCTGGGAAGACATAGATACTTTTTGAAGCACTTACTTGTTTTAGATATTTCAGTAATTTGCGCAATAAATTCTTTTTTAGTTTCTTTCTTAGTGTTTTCATTATAAACTAAATACACTTTTACAAATTCACCCTTTTGGCGAAAATTAACATTTTCGGGTATATTTTCTTTTTTTTAAAGTTATTCGATGATTGTCACCGTAAATCTTAAAACTTTGTTGATACCGATGGCCGCTTATTTTGAGACGGTTCCTTAAATGTCTTTGATGAAAATGGCCGACGGACTTGAGTTGATTTTGGCCCACGAGGTGATTGTGGATGACAGGATTGGTTTGACTGTGGTAGACTGTCTTGAGGTGACTGTGGTCGACTGGATTGAGGTGACTGTGGTGTTTTGACTTGTGGTGACTATGACCGACTGATTTTCATATTTGAGATAATTTCAGTGTCATCTAACAGATCTTCGTCATAATCATCGTCAGAGGTACTATCATGAAAGGAATATTCATCAGAAGTGTCAGTATCTGAATCTTTTGTGACCTTTCTTCTTTTTAATGCATTGGACGAATTATCTTGGTTTAACAAGGTTCCTGAAACTGTAGCTCCAGATATGCTAAAAGGATAATCGGTTAAATGGCCATCTCCGGAGTTACCTTGGTCAGAGATTCCAGCAGCTACAGCTCTAGATATACTCAAAGGATCCTCGTCTACAGTGTCATTATCAATAATTACTCCGGGATCACTTTCGTCAATGTTTACAACAGAAATACAAGTATCTTTCTCAGTGGTTGAATTCGCTAAATCTTCAAAAGTTACCCCTTGGCCTGGAGGCACCTGAATTCTCTTCCTTCTTGGTTTTGCAGGCTTACATTCTGTAAATCTGTGTTCCTTTAAAAATGTCTCAAAAGCGGTTGCCCACCCTTGTTCAGCCTCTTCATTTTGTTCAGAGACTGTTGGAAATTTTTCTAATGCCTTGTTGGGATTCAAGGGATATATTCCAGATGTACGAAAACCTGATTTTATATTTTCGGACATTGAACTTATTGATAACAGTGCCTGCTTAAGAAGGCGAGGAAATTGGTCTTTTGGAATAACTCCCCTATGTTTGCTCTTCCATGTCATTAAAGTTTTTCTCCATTGTTGCTTAAGTGAACGATAAACTGACAAATCCAAGAATTGACAAATATTGGTGCTGTTGGCTGGCAAGTATATAAATTTAACAAACATTCATTTCTTTGCATTTTCTTATTACTTCTTCTGATAAATGACTTGCACAATTGTCTCCTAACAACGCCTTCGGACCGTCTCCAAGTGATTGAAACTAGTATGGAACAATAATTTTATAAACCAATTTTTGAATGTCATGGTGTCAAACCAACCACTTCTATTACGGTTGTAAGCTGCGTTTTCGGGACCATTTTCTATCCATGTTGGATATAAATGTTCAGCTTTATAGACAACGTGCGGGGAAGTAATGTTACTGCAGCCGTACCCGCAAACATAACGGAAGTGCTACTTTTAGATGTATCTAGCACATTTTTCGGGATTTTGAATCCTCTACGTACTAATACTCTTTGTTTTCCTGAATCAATTCTCATGTTTGTTTCATCGTAATTATTAATGGCTTGGGCGGGAATGTCTTTGATACTGTCACTTAAATAATTAAAAAACTCATTTATTAGTTCAAGTGTAACCATTGCTCTTGTTTTTTTTATGTCTTCACAGAATCCTTGGGTAATTTCATTTTTATTTCTTTTCAGAAAACCAAAAATCCAAAATCTACGAGGTAAATAATTTTTGAACCGATTTTCAGTAATACCCTGTGTTTCTAAATACTGTTTAACGATCAGTGGTAGTTCATATGTTGTTACAGGAAAGCCCCATTTCGCACACAAGGCAATAATTTTCCCAATATGTTTTTCGATATCAGCAGAAAAAGTGGTAGGGCGTCAGACATTCATGTGCTTATTCTTGCCTTTCCTTTGCATTGTTGCAGAAGGAATGCCATATTTTCTGAAGCTCCTAATGCTCATGCCATTTCGAACATCATCCACTGCTTTTCGCAAAGTTTCATCATCGTATTTTTTGTATGGTCTAGCCCCACTCGTTTTCTTTTCATCCTTTTAGTTGTACCTTAAAAAACAACAAACAGGTAATATTAATTGATTACGTTGTGACTCAACTCGAGGGTAGTTAAATAGTTACTAGAGTGTAACGTGATACATAAAGCAAACTTTAGATAGTCAAGTTTGGTAACTTGATACGATGTATCATGTAGCCTTCAAGGAGATCATTTTAAAATTAACCTTGTTTTTTAGCAAGATGGCAACACCAAAGATAACTTAAAGCATGTCTATAGATTCTCAAATTTCTAGGTTATCCGATAATTCCATTCAAGTTACGCTAACTTTTCCCTAAATTGATTAGGAATAGTTTCTTTTTCCATCATATCAAACACATACCTCTACTATCTTACATAAAACACATACCTCTACTATCTTACATATAATTAAATATATAAAATGTAAGATAGTAGAATATAATATGTTTAATAAACACAATAAACCGTGAGTATTTTTCTGTTTAAAATTAAACAGAAAAATACTCACGGTTTTTTATTTTAAGTTGGACAGAACCCTTGCGTAGTTCATTCACAGTCGCCATGCACCGTCAAACTAGGGATGGGATCGCGTTATATTTTTTTATCAATTTAAACCATAGACTATTTTTTTTGTCTCATGTTAACCTATCTTTATATATTAAAATCTTTAATAAAATGTACTTTTACATCTATATGTTTTGGTCTTTTTGAATTTTCATAATTTGTAGCAATAGGAATAGCTCCTAGATTATCCATGTACAAAATAGTTTTACCAGTGTATTGAAATTGTCGACCAATACCTTTTACAATGACAAGTTCTTGAGATGTCAAAGCAGCAGCTATGTATTCTGACTCTGCCTTTAATGACGCTACACAGACTTGTTTCTTTAAAAACCAGTTAATTAAATTGTCTCCATCCATGATTACTCCTCCACTCACACTCTTTCTATCGTTCTTGTCCCCTGCCCAATCAGCTTCGGAATAGCCATGTAGTATATTGTTATTCTGTGACTTTCTGAAAATCAATCCCTTATGTTTTGTACCATTTAAGTGTCAATTATCTTTTATTTTCAGAATCATTTACTTCTGTCAATGTATTTAATTTATTAAAAGTTTTAATTTTTAACTTATTGTTTTTTTTCCATTCACTATCTTTTTCTGCTTCTTCATTGGTAATTGGTGTGTCCGATTGACTTATCCTTATCATACAATATGCAATATGAGTATCGTATTTATCCAGATATTCTGGCCGTTTTAGGTCTCACATTCTCCTACTATTATCTCTCTCATATCGACTATCTTTCTCAGTCTGAATTATCTTTCTCAGTATTAATTTCTTGTCTCTCTTCACATAAATGTTCATTATTGTAATTTAGGGTCTTTCATGTTTCGCATTCTTTATCTATAATACTATTTTGATTATTATCGTCTGATTTATATACAGGGTTATTTATAACACAACTGCAACCTCGCAGGATAAGACAGCTAACATTATAAACAACAACGTTTGTTCTACGACTTTTGATAATTCGTGAGATTTTACTTTTATACAAAAATAAATATTAATTTAATATACCTCTAGAATGATTGCCACTACGCGCATCGCCAGAATTACGTAAACAAACTTGTGCAAATTACGCTGTATGGGGGCGGGGCGTCGCTAGTTCCTTTGAACTTGACCTACTTTTCTACGGCCGCCAGTCGGCGGCTTTGATGCGCGCGCGTCACACGTCCTTGTGTACCAAAATCTGCCGTGCCTTATCGATCGATCCATCGTACATACCTCAGTGTAAGCAATGATAAGTGAATAACTTGTACCTAGCTAGCAACAGTATGTGATATTGAGTTCAGTGTTTTTTTTATTGCAACTAAGTTGGCAAACTGCCCACCTGATGGTAAGTGGTAACAGTCACCTATAATACATGTGGCTCCTGTGAGATTTGCAGCATAACTGCAACCCCCACAAGTACCAGTGTACGTTGCCCTTGTGACATTAGATGTAAAGTCACGATACCCAATAATTTCACTGCCATATCTTACCCTTTAAACCGGAACACAGCAATGTAAGCACTGCTGCTTTGCGGCAGAAATAGGTAAGACGGAGGTACCCAAGCAGACGACCCTGGTACAAAGTCTCCTTTAGAAAACGTTAAAAAAGATTCCATAAATCGTTTTCACATACTTTGGTGGTTTAGATACCTACCTAAGTATTCGTTTTTAATTGTTTAATGTAGCCAGTCCTAAGCCAGGTAAAGTGTGAAGGGATTGTGCACTCATTGTACCTACTGCTTTTGTATAATGTAGTCAGTCCTATGCCTGGTAAAGTATGAAGAGATTGTGGATTCAGTGTACCTACTATCTCTGTTTAATGTAGCCAGTCCTATGCCTGGTAAAGTATGACGGGATTGTAGATTCAGTGTACCTACTGTCTGCAAGAAATTGTTTTAAATATGCAGTTAATCTGGTGAAGAAAGTTTTAGGTACGCTAATACTTAGCCTGAAGTGGTATCATTATTATTGGACAGCGTGCGAGCGTAGCGTGCGTCGCCTTTCTGAAAAGTTCTGAGCTTAAGGTAATAAAAGGCCAGATAAAAATCTAAATTTATTTTTATTATTATTCTATATAATCTCCCTCTACATCAACGCATTTCTCATATCTTTTAAAAAGAGCTTTTATCCCACTAAAAAATAAGATGAATCTTTGGAGTCAAAATGCTCGTTCACGGCAGCTTTAATTTCTTCATCATCCCCAAATATTCGTCCCTGAAGGTCTTTTTTCAAATTTTTAAAGAGGAAGAAGTCGCTGGGTGCCATGTCTGGACTGTAGGGTGGGTGTTTCATTTCATCAAAGCCAGTTTCTCGAAGGACTTGCCTCGCAATTCGTGCCGTATGGACTGGCGCATTGTCTTGCAAAAACAAAATTCCTTTGCTGATTTTCCCTCTTCTTTTTTCCACAATAAGATTGCGTACTTTTGCGTACTTTTTAAGTGCTGCATAATACGCGGCGTTCATTGTAGTTTTTTTGAAGATAGTCTAAGTAAAATTCCTTCCGAATCCCAAAAAATAATGGCCAAAAGTTTCGAATTGAACTTTTCGACCTTAAATTTCTTTGGCGGCTTCTCTCCCTTTTCAATTCACTGCATTGATTCTTGTTTTGATTCTGGATCATATTGTTGAATCCACGTTTCATCCACGGTTACGATACGGTTGCAAATTTCATCCAAATTGTCCTTGCACAAGTCGATAAACTCCATAGTTTCTACTCGACGCTGTTTATCGAACGAGCGTGAGCATTTTTGGAACCCAACGTGCACTAATTTTATTCATGTGCAAATGATTGTGTAAGTAAGATATCTCCAATTCGTTCCTTACTGATGCCCAACTCTTCTGCTATCTGCCACATTTTTATTCGACGGTCCTCCAGTACAATTTTCTTCACTTTGGCGATGTTTTCGTCTGTGACGGCGGTGTTTAGCCGCCCCGGGCGGGGGTCATCTTCCAATGACCCTCGACCTTGCTGGAATAGTCTTGTCCAACGTTTGACTATGGCAGACGATGGTCCAAATTCTGGATAAGCTGCAGATATTTCTTCAAAAATCTCCTTTGCCGTTTTCCCTTTTTTAAGAGGAATTTTATGACGGCACGATGTTCCAATTTCGTGTAATGCAGCGATGACTCAGACATATTGATGTTTACAGATCGAGTGCTCGGACTATTATGATCCTAATAGGACAAAACTTTCCTTATATACTAATTCGATGTCACTCAACTAGTGACTACTTGCGCGAGTGATTTAAGTACCTACAAGTACCTTAGGCTCAGAACTTTTCAGCCGCACCTCGTAAATGAAACATTATTTTCGTGTTTATGGGTGGAACCAGTGAACAACACAATACGATTTTATAACTGTTTTATTATTTACTAGCTGACCCGGCGTACTTTGTATCGCCATGTTCTTTTAACTAAATTACTCTGAAATGTTTGTTTAAATTATTGTAATTTTTATACTACACAAACCTTGTCCTAACAATAACGCATACATAAAACCAAGAATCATCCAATTTGGTGCAGTCGTTCGAAAGTTATGGGCGTACATACATTTCGAAGATCCATTTTTATTTATATAGATAAAGACGGACAATTATTTATATAATTTAAGACAGACAGACATTACAAAAGTTACTCGGTGATGCGACCATGGACGAGAGAGAGAGACATGACATGACATTTACTTTTTATTAAAGCCCAGACCAGTGTTGCCACACGAATATACAATACACCACATCCTTCCCCTACAAATTTAATCATTTTGGAGGTCTAATAACTCTAAATAATCTTCGTAAGGGTTGTCCCAAAGGGGTTATAGTACGTTAAGCGACAAACACCACCTACTGACACTATACAAGGTTATTTTTTAGTTATGACAAAAATTTTGTGTGCTTGTTCAGCCAAGCAAACTGAACAACTTTCACTATGGCACCAACTTTGAAATCGCAAAAAAAATCAGCTGTTCCATACATTTAGGTTCAGTGAATGTTGAACATTTGTATGGAACAGCTGTTTTTCATTTGCGATTTCAAAGTTGGTCCCATAGTGAAAGTTGTTCAGTTTGCTTGTCTGAACAAGCACACAAAATTTTTGTCATAACTAAAAAATAAACTTGTTGTCTTATATAAAACTGGACCTAAAATTTTTACGATAAACCCTTTGAGTGGATATGAAGTTCACATTCACTATAAAATGAGGATATGACCCTTCAGCCATATTGATAACTGATGATGGTATACGTTTAACTGACTTAAGATTATTTAAGGGATTTAGCATTGACAACATTGTTCTAGGCATATAAGACAATAACATAGAATTAGGTGACTTACAATTAACTGTAGTTTGAGTATTTCTATAATTTAGTAAAAACTTATACAATTAATCAAAATCGACAGTTCCTTTTTAAGAATAATCTTTCTTAATGCCTTTTTTGCAATCTGTACATTCCTCTCGGCCAAACCATTATTCTCCGGGTGATATGGTGAAGATTTAGTAATTTTTATGTTAAGACTTGTACAAAACTCAATAAATTGACATGAGTCAAATGGTGGACCATTATTACTTACAATTTCACATGGTAGACCTACTGTGGCAAAATGGGCACAAATAAAATAAAATAAAAATAATAATGAACTAGCAATTTACTGTTAATCAACTTATGTTTAGTCAATTCAAATAATTTTTGATGTTTATGTGACCAACTCCATTTTGATTGTTTTTCCAATAATGGGCTAGATGACAAAAACATTTTTTTTGCTTTAATAAAAGCTCATTCATATAATAAACAGAAAGAAAAAATCGGTTTTCGAATAACTATAAAAACAACCAAGATATAAGGTATTAAAGATTTTTCTCCATCTCTTTCTAGCAAAACGGCAATTTACAAGGAGTTTATATGGCCGTACTCAACAATGACGTCACGGTTGATGTCGGATCTCTCTGTCTAATCGCCTTCAAATTAACAACTTAAAATGCTTGTATCTAATGTATTTCTAAGCCGATTTTAATTCTGATTTCACGGGACTGCATCTTTTTCCACGGTATTTTAATATTTAATGACGAGACGTAAAATTAGAATTCAGTCATCACCCCAATTCTCTTAATGGCTTGGTTAATGTACCTAAATTATCTATATAGTTATTATAAAAATTAAGTAATCCTAAATAAGACCTCAATTCTTTCACATTTTGTGGCACTTTTGCATTGACAATAGCATCTGCTAAAGATGGACTTGGTTCCCGTCCCTCTGCAGAAATAATATAACCCAAGTACTCTACAGATGAAGAAAACCAGGAACATTTCTCAAAGTTAACTTTGATATCATGTTTACTTAACCTATGTAAGACTTTACATAATGTGTCATAACAATTTTGGAAACTAGACCCTTTTATCAAAATATCATCGATATAACAACAAGTGTTTTCTATGCCTGACAGGATCTGATCTATCATTTTTGAAATAATGCTGGAGCAGAAGCAATACCATAGATGAGACGCTTAAACCATACAAACCTTTATGGGTGTTAACTGTAAGCAACTCCTGACTTTGTTTACTTGCCAAAAGTTGGGTATATGCGTCAGACAAATCCAATAACACAACTTTTTTACCATTTGCCATGCTTGCAAACACATCTTCCGCTTTAGGCAGGAAGTAACAGTCAACTTTTAAATTAGGATTCACTGTTTTCTTGAAATCAACACATAACCTATATGTTCCATTGCTCTTCTTAATAGGTACCAAGGGTGAAGCCCAGTCAGAATGAGTAACCTTATAGATTTTCCCTTCTTTTTCCATTTTATCTAATGAACTTGAAATAATATCAATAATATTATATGGAACTTGATATGCTTTTTGAAAAACTGGTGTACATCCCTCCTTAAGGCATAAATTAGCCTCAAAACCTTTTATACACTTTTCAGGATTTTTGTGAACACATTAGAATATTGACATTTTAATTGGTCGACAATATTTGTGACAAATACATAATCACTTAATTTTTTACACACATTTTGTTTCTTTATTTTCTGAACTAAAGAATAAGATTTTTTATTATCTAAATTATAATGCATGCCCATTCGTTGCATTTTGTCATTTGAAAACTGATGTTGTGACATCTGTTTATAACATTTATATGACTTTTGAGACTGGACACTATTATTAGGCTTAATATAATTTGACATATCTTTACTTGACTACTGGACTAAGTTAAGACTGACTGATTAATGAAATTATCTTGAATTTTTGATAAATGACTGACTAAACTTATTTCTCCAAGAAGGGAACAGATAATCTAACCAATCACTACCTAATAATGACTTAAAATGTTTTTGTTTATCTGCACAGACAATAATTGGCAATTTCTTATCAGAAAATGACACTTTTATATGTATTTCTCCTGCACATGGTATAGAACCAGACACAAATTTAGCTTAATTTTTGTTGGATTTAATTTATACTCTTTCTGAAAATATTTTAAATAACATGTATATAAAATTAAGGAAATAGCTGCAGCTGTATCTATTTCCATTTTTATAATATGCTTACCTATCTTTATGTTTACCAGTTGAGACATATGACTTAATTTATTAACATTTAATAATTTACACAATCTGAGCATTTTGGGTTACAAGGTATATCACATGAGATACATATACACTTACTTTTAGCAAACCTGACATTATCAACATTTGATATACTGTTGACAAGTTCCTCTGCGATATCACTTTTATCAAGCTTTTCCTTGACAGACTGAAGTTGAAAATTTGACGTATCGTCTTGCACTCCATGTACATTGCGAAATCTACATTTCCTTGATGTATGACCAACCTTCTTGAAGATAAAACTGCCATTCCTTAGCTGGACAATCATTTGGATCATGCCATCTCCCACACCGATAACATTCCTTCCTAGATTCCCCTTCAGAAGTACTTTCTTTCCTCCACCTGTTCACATCACGACTATAGACTTATTTTGACTATATTGACTTTCTAGGTTATGCTGATAGAACTGACCTTTTTGACTGGACTAACATTCTTTCCTCGGATATTCATAATAACCGGATGTACTTTGACAACTAGACTGACCATAATGATTTGACTAATTTTTATGACTGGACTGCCCCGTTGCTGCTTAATACCGTGAAAGCTTTGATTATGACGACAACATAGACTTGACTGAACTTTACTTATATTATCTTGACTCCCTGATATATTTAATTGCATTAGTTGTTTCTGTATGGCTTCTTCTTGTTGTATCATTTTCGAAACTTCAATAATTGATGGTTTTTCCAATACTAATAATTTTCTCTGCACCTCTTTGTTATGAATGCCATACACAACCTGATGGACGCAAGCTTGTTCACTGTATGTGCCAAAGTCACATTTAGATGCAGCTATTTTGACTCGTTTCACATAGTTCGACATAGGTTCGTTTTCAGACTGCTTTTTTTCTCTTTTTTTTTTTAAATGTCGCCCCACTAGGATTTTCTCCTATGTCGTGGGTGCAGTTACAAACATAGAATATCACATGTACATACAAAACATTTGTCCTGTACGGAATCGAACCCGCGACCCGTTGCGCAGTAGGTGATCACTCGACCTCTGCGCTAAACGTGTCGTAAAGCTATGAAATATATATTTATTCGTAGTGTCCAGGCCTACGGGCTCATATTATTATATAAGTAGTATTGATAGTTGTGCTAAGGACTTCGTTTTTGGTGATTCTGGCAAACATTTTTCTCTTAGGAAGCTATAATGGCGAGCACCTATCGTGGTCAAAAATAACGATTTGATCTTTGTGGACTCAGACTCTGGCGGAATATCATTGAGATCGCAGTATTCTTCAAATTGTTCATACCAACTACTAAAGCTTTGCACACTTTCTTCAAATGGTTCCACGTGGCCTAATTTTAATGACATATTTTCGGGTTGTCTTTCGTACCTCGTCTCCAATTTCGTGTTCATAGGTGGAGCCAGTGAACAACACAATACGATTTTTTATAACTGTTTATCTATATAAACATCTTTCGAACGACTGTACCAAATTGGATAATTCTTGGTTTTATGTATTCGTTATTATTAGGGCAAGGTTTGTGTAATATAAAAATTACAATAATTTAAACAAACATTTCAGTAATTTAGTTAAAAATCATGGCGATACAAAGTACGCCGGGTCAGCTAGTTATTTATAAAGACAGACAATTATTTATATAATTTAAGACAGGCAGACATTACAAAAGTTCCTCGGTGACGCGACCATGTCCAAACCAGTGTTGCCACTCGACGCGAATATAAAATACACCACAATTATCAATGTCACGACAGTGCAATAAAGACTTGAAAATTGATTTTTGTTCAATTTATTGAGTTATCTTAAAACTCGTAAAACAAACGTTGTAGTTAATGATGTTAGCTATCTAATCCTGCGAGGTTGCAGGCAGATACTTTATAATCAACCCTGTATATATTTATTTTCATGAAATATCACATCACGTGAAATTATTATCTTGTTTTCTTCAGGTGACTATAGCCTATAGCCATTTTTACTATAACCAACGAAAATATATGGATGTGCATTTGGATCTAGTTTGCTTTTCTTATTAATGTCAACTGCCCAAGTAATTGTAACAAGTACTTAATGTTAAAAGCCACCTCAGAATTCAGTAAGTTTTTATCATTGTTTAATTGTAGCTCAGCGTCTAATCCCGTTTTGACAAAATCAAGCGTTAACTCACCTTCCATGGTCTCAATCGATAGTGGCATCAAACTTTTTATTTAACCCAATCATAAGATAACAGATTTTATCAGTGTTGTAAATTTTTTGGTTCAAGCTTTCCAACTTCCTTATAATATTGTCATATCTATGGAAATAATCTTCAATTTTTTCTGAGTCTAACATCTTTATTGTTATTTATTGCAAATAATTTTCTCCTTAGATGAAGCTTTGTGATGACACTATTTCTCATAAAAGTTGCTTTCATTGTCTGAATCATATGTTTTGAAAACTTGCAATCTTTTATATAATTTAGGTGCTTATCACTCATGCATTGCACCAACAACGATGACTTTGCTTTTGCGTCTTTGATTAAAAGCTTTTTTTAAATTATTGTAAGTAATTGAACAACGTGCGTGCATGGACCTAGAGTAACATCGGGTAATATGGCACATCATAAGCACATAATAAAAAAATAACGAGATTTATGAGATCAAACAGTCTTTATTAGTTAAATAGATAGATAGATAAAACGTTTATTTACATCACACAAACACACATACATTATATATATAAAAACAGTCGATTACTACTAAAACAACAAACAGGGACAGTTACTTAACAACAGTCACTAACTCTGTCGTATGTGTGTGTGTGTGATGTAAAAGGGTGCGAGCTCAGTGGGTTCTTTGTCTTAAGTTTAAGACAAAGCACTGATTTTCAGCTCTTGCCCGAGGAGAGCCGTAACGGCGCGCCCAGCGACGGGCGTCCGCGATCGATCCCATACGTTAGTCATGTCAGTTCTTTGAACTTATATCATCAACTATAATTTGAAGAGTAATAACATTGAAACATAACTTAAATAAAAGTTTTTTGTATACTTAAGGAATCATTAAAATTCAAACACGGTAGGGTTATATTGGGCAGAATTGAAGTGAGCCATATTATCCACCATAACAAAATAAAATCAAAAACGAAAAGTAATAAACTTTGCATTACTTTGCAGAACAAAATTCACTAAATTCGCTGAATAAAATGTTGAAACCACTTTGTAAATAAGCTGGTTTGAATCCAACCTGAAGGATGACACTCATGTATGGCACAGGGGGTGCACCTTTCATTAAAAGCGGGTGACTTCTTTTCCTGGGGAATATAATCATGGGTGGAACAAATGAACCTCCAGCGGTCATACTTATCACGCAAGTTATCAAGACTCCCTTTCAGCTAATGTTAAACAACCAATTTGCCGTTTTCCCTTTTGGCTTAGGACTTGGGGCATTTGGGATGGAACAACACTGATGCCAGTCTCGTCCACGTTGAAATTTTTTCTGGAGGGAATTTTTAGTTATCCATCAATTTCTCATTGAGATCAAAGATATGGTTCACACTTTATGGTTTTTAAGCCCCTTAGCTCTAGCAAAAGAAGTTCCTGTTGGACGGAGAAAAGAAAGTTCTGGATATCTTAAGCCAATCTTTACCGGCACTTACATTTTTGGTCGAAAAGGTATGAGTGATATTATTTTTTATTGCCAGCTGATATGCTAAACTCATAACATCCTTTCGGACTAACCCGAACAACTTAGCTTCCATTATCAAAACGTACTATTCCACTAATTGTTTCTCTAGTTCTTGTGGCAATGTTGGTTTTCTTCCCAGTTCCGCACAAGTCGCTTCTTCAGCTGATACATCTACTTTAGCTGAACTTTGTACAGTTTGGAAGCTTTTACTGAGCCCATTTTCTTATTTCGCATATCTTCGATGGCTTTTTTCATTGACTCCTTGCACCAAGTTTGCCGTTGTCTTTGTGAAATAGGTTTTCGTGGAGCCATTACTTTAAAAGAAAACAACTTATAAAAATACATTACATGCGTCCAATACGGCCTAATAGTTCATATTGGCCACCTGCCTAGTGAGCCATATGGTCGCAGGGGCGTTTTTGCCAAGAAAAAATCTAACCTAAATATTAGTGAATAATGTGCTTGTAAAATGTCACCACTAAAACAATAGTTACCCTATAATGCACTATTAATACAAAAACAAAGAAACTTACCAAAAAATAACATCATTTTCGATAATTTTCGATCGTCGCACGCTCTGGATACACGCGCACTTGGTGCAACGCAAGGATTGACTGAGGAGGTGGAGGGAAGGGCCGCGACATTGTAGCAGATACGAACGCCGCTAGTATTCGTTAGTTTCGGAGAACCTAATATAGCTAATATAGGCCATATTGGTCGAGTAGGTCATAATACCCGAAATTACTCTACATGTTTCAGGTCCGTGCATACTCTTAAAGATGAAGCAAAGTGTGAATGAACGATGGTTGATCTGTTAGCTTGTTGCTTGACAAATAAAACTTGTATTTGTTGCTACGTACACCAGGCTTTATTCTAGTTTGATTTGGTTGTACAAATATGAAAGGATTAGGCAAATAAAACTTGATTAAATTACATCGCTAGCTAGATCAGAGACGCAGTCGCGGACAAGCACAATATAATTAACCAAAGAGGAACTAAAAATCAGGATTACAAATTAACATAAAAATAACAGATAACATCAAACATGACAAATTACTTTTCTTTTTTAAAAGCAAAGAATGTCATGTGAGCATGCCTAGTCTTCTAACACATACGTGGTTGTATTTTGAAATGTTCACTTTTGAACTTCACACTTTTATTTACTTCAGCCTTCACTGGGCCCATAACCTGATAAGGTTTACGTGGCAGTGCAAATTAAACGAATTACTTTGTGACAATCACTGTTTTATTTAAAAGAATAATACCAACAATACTTTTATTTTGGAGCACATCCTTCTACACACTTAAACACGTACACAGATTCATAATAATAATCAGACATGGTCACAGACTTATATTCCAATTCCAGCATACCGTACGTTAATTAACAGTTGTCTGGCAAATCGTTAATCTGACGAATATGTAGCGAGTAAGCCGGCACACGACGTTCAATTGCAAATCTACTGGAGGGTGACTCTGTACCAGGGTCGTCTGCTTGGGTACCTCCGTCTTACCTATTTCTGCCGCAAAGCAGCAGTGCTTGCATTGCTGTGTTCCGGTTTGAAGGGTAAGATATGGCAGTGAAATTACTGGGTACTGTGACTTTACATCTTGTGTCACAAGTTGGCAACGTACACTGTGGTTCTTGTGGGGGTTGCAGTTTTGCTGCGAATCTCACAACAGCCACATGTATTATAGGTGACTGTTACCACTTACCATTAGGTGGGCAGTTTGCTTGTTTGCCAACTTTCTGCCATTAAAAATTGCTGATTTCTATTGCAAAAAACAAAAATGTGTACCTACTTGTATCTTGGTGTCGTCGCTTTGCAAGCCGCGTCGCGAGTCGCGTTTGCTTTATTTTGTTGTTTTAGAATATAAATGCAAGTGTATCTATATTATACATATAAAAATTCAATTGTATTATTTAATGCAATAATTAAGTTTTATCATTTGTTTTACGAAATAATTTTATACTTTTAAAATTCTATTGCAGATAGTTGTAAAGATTACCCATAGTTATATAAGGAAAAAATCAAATTTACCGTATGCTGATACGTACCTATCCTAAGTAAAGAAGACTTAATGATAGATTTTCCGTATTCACGTGTATTTTTTATTAATTAATTACAAAAGCTTACACCCACGAGTCGTTACATCGAATTGGCAAATGAACTAATATTGGTAATGTGAATGAAACCAGAACTTAGGCGTTAGTTATTACTAGTGGCTCTCATTGTTTCTTTTCTAAGGTTATACAAAGATTCAGTTTATTCGAAATTGTACAAAATAATTTATGTTTTTATCATTGCAATTTGCCAGCATCACATTCTAGTGGATCATCCTGCTTACGGGATTAAACGACCAAAATGATTGTGTATATGTCTAATATTACTGTATTTTTTGTTATATCAATGTAACATACCAACCAAATATACTCAATATTTGGTTGGTAGGTTGGTGCATATACGCGCCACTATATCATAATAAATTCGTACTTTAAATGATGTATTTATGTAAATAAATAAATAAAGGATAAGATTTCCAAGTGTATTTGAATTTCGCACAAAATAGTTTTAAGCAGTCAGTGCCTTTCTTTTGGGGTTTCGTGCCTCAAAAAAAGAACCCTTATAGGATCACTTAGTTGTCAGTCTGAACGCGTAGAGATATCAAACTGAAATGTATATCAAATACTCGGGTTTGCGATCTCTTTCAAGTGGAATAAAGCAAAACTCATAAACTTAATAAGTGCCGATACGCGGTCATACGCGACGCGAGTAGGCATTTTGAAAACAATCTGTTTCAAACCGCTCTGCCTTTTATGTGGTGCAATCATTGACCCACAAACAAAATATGGACGTCGGGACTAATACAAATTTCAAGAAAAATGTGTCCGAAAAATTCCGAAATGTTAATGCACGTAGGTATAAATATTATTACAGCTTGGCAAAAAAGAGTTTGGAGCGGTAACAGCTGGATCTAAAAAGCGATTTAGGTAGTAAAACTAGTTTCACAACTAAATAGAGTGTATTAATGAGATTGTCGTTACTTAATTTTCCAAATGTTATTTAAAAATTACTTAACTTTCTGAAATTGTGTCTTTATATTAACTCTTTTTTGCCAAGCTGTACCTACTGTGGTGTTCAATTATGTTTGCACCAATTCATCACCATAATTATGACAAGCGATTGGATTTGATTATCTTGGGCCACTTTTGGAACGCGGACGCGAAGATTTGTTTATAGGTCAATGGGTGCAATAGAGAGCGTTTGCAAGCCCAGATGGATTTTTGCATAATATGAGCGAATTACGAACAGATCCAAACAAAACAAGTTAATAAAACTTAGCAATATTTATCAATTTGAGGTTATCACAATGACACCGTTTACAATTTGACAGCCACAACTACAACACGCGGTACATTTTAATACGTCTGATGTATGTCTGACGAAGAGCGTCGTCTTGTCCGATGTAGGGCGATCACCCGACGTCGAGCGGTGGTTTACGAACATAGCCCTGCTGAAAGCCGATTCCTCTGATAAACCACAGCCGATTGTCCAACTTAATCCCGAATTACGAATGACCGAATAACTACTGCTCGATTTTTTTTAGATCGAATAATCTTTGATCGAATCTATCGTAAGACCGAATAACGTTAGCACGAAGTTACTCATGGTTATAAAATTACTAATATACTTTTTCTATTACGCCAGGTTTCTAGGGAGTGCTGGGATCTTGGTACACAACCGTTTCAGTTTATCGGCCGTGGTCCTATTGCGGTAGTCCTACTGGTAGTACCACGGGCATTTCATTTCGCCCGTGGGCCTATCAGTAGGACTATAACAAGAAACAATTTACATTAGGTATATGGGCATTGGACCTACTGATCGGATAGTGGTCACTATGAAAAAAATCTCTCTCAAGAAAATGTGATCAACTTCCTGAATGAAAAAACAGTTTCTACTGGTATTTACTAGGAGTACATGACACCAGAAGAGTTCTCAACTGAAATTTTATTCCATGTAGGAATGGAACAAATGGAATAAAATTTCAGTTGAGAACTCTTCTGGTGTCATGTACTCCTAGTAAATCCCAGTAGAAACTGTTTTTTCATTCAGGAAGTTGATCACATTTTCCCAGCACTCCCTAGAAACCGTAATAGAAAAGAGAAGTAATAGAAAAGCGTAATAGAAAAGAGTATATTAGTCATTTTATAACCATGAGTAGTAACTTCGTGCTAACGTTATTCGGTCTTACGATAGATTCGATCAAAGATTATTCGATCTAAAAAAATTCGAGCAATAGTTATTCGGTCATTTGTAATTCGGGATTAAGTTGGACAATCACCACAGCCAGCCACACCTCCGTCACTACGCGCTTAGGTAGGTACAAAGATAAGTACCTACCGTTCCGGAGAGCTCTGGAGACCTACTCAGTGGAGAGTGTAACCAACGGGGCTGCCGTGCATACTCACCTCACAGTGCAGTGCAGTGTACAGCAACGTTTCGCGCGCTTTCATGCGCGCGCTTGATTTTAACCATCAGCAACAACCCTATCGCTCGAGCTTAGCGACGCGAGGCTGCAGCATTAGTAATAACATACGCTAACGCGTTGACGTTAAAGTATGAATCAGCGTGAATGCTCAAAGTTTAGGTATTTAATTAAAATATCAGCTTTTTTCAAGATCATAAGAGTGCAACTTCTGTACGTAGACCGTAATACTATTATCTATTCTGTGCCACAGCCAGAATGAAATGTTTCATTCGACAAATCGAGGTGCATAGATAATCATTAAGTTCATTGAAGTGTTCGATTACGTGATAATGTGGCGATCTGCGGCCCTACCGCCGAACCCATAGCGATGCGCGATGGCGATAGCGAGGTACTCACTATCGTTTTTAATTTTAGGAGTTTGCTGTGATAGATAGATGGTACGAAATCACAAGATTAAAGAGCTAAAACAATAACGAGTGAATTACGTGGCACATGCGCCAGTCGCCACCTATCATAGCAAACTCGTGATATTGCGAGATGCGTATCATAGCAAAATCGTGATATTGCGAGATGCGTATGATAGCAAACTCGTGAAATTGCGTGATGCGTATCATAGCAAACTCGTGAAATTGCGTGATGCGTATCATAGCAAACTCGTGAAATTGTGTGATGACGATAGCGAGCATCGCTATGACTATGAGTTAGGCGATAAGGCCGCTAATTGGTCGAGCGCAACGGTTCAACTGTGTCTTATTAGTTGAATTGGCCTTCATTTTCTTGTTTGGATATTGTGTTGGGCGATGTTTTCAGAAGTTAGGCAATTTTAATGTCACTCCATTGAGTACACAATAATCTAGGTCTGTACGTATTTCTTTTTTAGTTATTCAATTGAAATTGTTTAATAAAAAAGCAAGCTTTATATAACAACATAGATTTATTGGATTACTCTTACGCTTAGCTCCTGGGTGATATATATTATATTGCCCAGATGCCAATAATTCTAACATACTGTTATTTTGTTTCTAATCAATTATTAATTTAGGAAATAAAATATCATAAAACTTGTACGTCTTATATTCAATCACACACCTCTACATGAACATAGTTAATCTGCATCCTAGCGGAAACAGAGACTATACTTCTAGGAAAAGTAACACAGATAACATAACGTTAATCCATAAACATCCCCCCTTTTAAGTTTAAATTAAATCTTAATAAAATAATTAACAATGCTTACACAGCACATACAATCAGTATTGAATCAGAATCATTTTGTTGTAAAACTAAATATAATCATTAAACTTTGTAGGTGCCCTAATTACTCTGCCACAGCGAGTAGTTTTTACAAATTCTTGCACCTCATTTTGTTGTACTTGATCATTGTCAGTAACTTTAATATTATCATTTATATTAGAAGTACAGAAATCATTATTACTATTATGTAACATATTATTATTCATCATCTCACTACTATTACTTATATTATAAGAATCACATAAGTTTTGCTCATTCATATGATCATTACTATTATAATCTAAATCAAAATAATCATGAAATTGATTGACATCAGTTTTATGTGTGTACTTATTTTTAATTATATTTTCACCTGTGATTTTAATGTACCTTCTATTTCTTCTAATTATCTTTCCATCTTTATCCTCTATTAAATAAGAACGAGGTTCAATACATTTCTTAAAAATTGTACCTTTTTCCCAATTTGATTCAAGAGTTTTCTTAAAATATACATTTTGTCCTGTACATAAATCACTCAATGCTTTAGATGATTTATTATAATGCTTACTAATATGTTTTAAATGAGCATAATAATTTTTACCATAAGTATGTACTTTTGGTTTTAATTGAATTTTAGGAATTGGTAGTAAAGAATTTAAATTTCTGGAAAATAGTAACTGAGCAGGAGATGGCATATATTGTTTAACTGTATTGCGGTAATTTAACAAAGCAAGATATGGATCTGACCCATCCTCTTTACATTTTTTTATAATACTTTTAAAAATTTTTACTCCACTTTCACTCTGGCCATTTGATTGCGAATGTTTTGGACTTGATTTGATATGGTTAAATTTGTATTTATCAGCAAATGCCTTAAAATTTTCAGATGTAAACTGAGTTCCGCAATCAGTGACTACATTAGTTGGTATGCCATGTCTTGCAAATATGGACTTACAATTCGTTATTACACACTCACTTGATAAGTTATCTAATTTACATGTTTCAATATATTTTGAGTAATAATCCATGAATATAAGATAGTTTTTAGAGTCAACTGTACAGATATCAATACCCACTTTAAGCCAAGGAATTTTTTCTATGTTGTGATGTAACAAAGGTTCTTTAGTAAGATTTGGGTGATATTTTGCACAAGTTTCACAATTTCTTACAAACATTTCTAAATCTTTATTTATGTTAGGCCAAAAAATACATGAACGGGCTCTAATTTTACATGTGCTAACACCAACATGTCCTTGATGAAGAATGTTGAGCATCTCTAACTTTAAGGATTCTGGAATTACAATTAAATTGTTTTTCAAAATGATATTGTCTAATACACCAAGTTCATCTTTGAAAGTCCAATAAAGTCGTGAATTTTTTTCAACATTATTTATATTTCGTGGCCACCCTCTTTTACAATAGTTTGCTACATTTTTAAGAACTGGGTCTGTTTCAGTACACTTTTGTATTTTTATAAGTTGGGATTTAGATACAGGCAAATTCTCTCTAAGCAACTGTATATGAAGAATTATATTGCGGTTCACGTTTTCCATGTCAGTATTACATACATTGTTCTTAGGGCAACTACGAGACAAAGTGTCAGCAATAAACAATAGTTTTCCAGGTTTGTACTTAACAATTAAGTTATATCCTTGCACAGACAGCATCATCCTTTGTAAACGAGCTGGAACTTTATGAAGTGGTTTTTTAAATAATGTTTCTAATGGTTTATGGTCAGTTTCAACAAAAACCCTACGACCATATACATACTGATGCATTTTATAACATCCAAACACAATAGCCAACATTTCTTTCTCTAGTTGACAATAGTTTTGTTCTGTACTATTCAGAGCACGAGATCCAAATGCAATTGGCTTATCATTTTGTAATATAACAGCACCCATAGCTGTAGATGAACTGTCTACTGATAATACAAGGTCTTTATTTGTATCAAAAAATGCTAAACATGGGCTATTACATAATGCTGTTTTTAAGGTGTTGATAGCGTGTTCTTGATTGCTATCCCAAGTGAAGACAGCATCTTTTTTCAAAAGTATTCGTAAAGGTTCTATAATTTTGGAATAATTAGCTATGAAGCGAGATAGATAATTACACATCCCTAAGAAACGCTCTAATTCTTTTCTAGTTTTTGGATGTTCCATATTCATTACTGCCTGTACCTTGTTTGGGTCAGGTAAAATACCATTAGCTGTAAATACATGTCCAACAAAGAGAAGTTCAGTAAGAAAAAATTTACATTTACTATCATTAAATTTTATACCATTTAATGATGCAATTTGTAATACTTTTTTTATTCTTTCATACAACTGTTCATTCGATTCTGCAAAAATACAAAGATCGTCGACATATGGAATAACTCCTTCTACATTTTCAAACAATTGAGATATAATTCTGCTGAATTCTTCAGCTGCTGAACTTATACCAAACGGGAGCCTTTTAAATTTGTACCTACCAAACGGTGTAATGAATGTGCATAAGTCTGAGCTATCATCATCGAGATTTAGCATCCAATAACCATTTGATGCATCCAATAAAGCAAATACTTTAGCGTTACTCATTTTATTTTTGATTTCATCCACTGTTGGTAGCTGATATTTTGGTTGAACTATATATTTATTCAAAGCTCTAGGATCTATGCATATTCGTAGTTTTCCATTTGGCTTTCTTACAGCAACAAAATTATTAACCCAGCTTGTAGGTTTATTTACCTTTACAATAACTCCAAGTTTTTCCATTCTGAATAATTCTTGACGAAGTTCAGATAGTAATGAGAATGGAACACGGCGTGCAGCTTGTACATTTGGAATTGCGTCATCACTTAACTGTATTTTTACTGTACCCGGAATACATCCAAGGTTGCCATCAAATAAATCACTGAAATGATTTTTTAAATTATTGGTTAAATTATTTATCACACTACTACTATCAGTCTTACATGTTGTGTTAAGTACATTTACAAGGTTAGTATTTACAGATAGGAAATTATGTTCTAAGCAAGTTTTACAACCAAGTAATGTAGGAACCTGTCCTTTAATAACTATAAATTGAACATCATATGTCTTTTTATTAGGATGTATTAACTGAAGCCAACATGAACCATGTACTGGAACACATTCTCCATTAAGTTGTACAACTTTTTTGTTGCAAGGTAAAAATTCTGATTTTTTGAGGCCTAAAGATTTACATAAATCACAACTTATAATGTTGCATGCGGCTCCAGTGTCCATTTTAACATTAACTTGTTTATTTCTGATTGTAAATTGTTGTAGTACCTCGTTTCTTATTGTTCCTACAAACAAATCTTGATCATCTCCTTCTTCTTCATTTATATTGGATTCTTCTACCATATGTACTTGCCTTTTATTTTTTTTTGTATTTTTGCACATTTTTGTAAAATGGTTTGGTTTTTCACAATTAAAGCAATTTTTTCCATATGCAGGACACTGGTTGATTTGATGGTTCATTCCACAATTTCTACAATTTTTAATTGTTTTATTGTAATAATTTTTCTTACTTTTACTTACATATAAAATTTCGGATTGTTCTTTGTCACTTTCTTTGGAATCTTTTTGCTCTATATAATTTCTTGACACTTCTGCACTTAGTAAATATTTCATAACATAATCAATTGTTAATTTAGTATCGTCCTCAGCCATTAACTTGGTTTTGAAATTATTGTACTTTTTATCCAATCCCGATATCAATTTAGCGACTGTTAACCCTTCTCTCAGTTCTCCTAATTCACAAGATATTCCAAGATTGATTACAGTTTGAAAGTAATCCTCTAGCGTCATTTCATTTTGTGTGACCGTGAAAAATTTATTCCTTTGTATTGTTAAACTCTTTTTAGGATTAAAATATGTCTTGAATTTTTCAATTATTGTGTCCAAATTTTCTTCTCCGTTGCAGTTAAATGAATTGTAAACTTGTATGCCTTTATCTCCAATGAAGTTTAGCAATATGGAAATTTTTCTTTTGTCAGTTTCTTTTTCTAAGCCATGTGCTTCAATGTAGATTTTATATTTTTGTATCCAGGTTTCAAAATTATGACTATAATTATCTATGCACTCCATTGCCTGTAACGGCGGGAGATATCCCACACTTGACACCATGTTATTTTGTTTCTAATCAATTATTAATTTAGGAAATAAAATATCATAAAACTTGTACGTCTTATATTCAATCACACACCTCTACATGAACATAGTTAATCTGCATCCTAGCGGAAACAGAGACTATACTTCTAGGAAAAGTAACACAGATAACATAACGTTAATCCATAAACACATACATATTATGTACATAGGCAATATTTTTTAAAGTAGAAACAACGAACCTAATTTTGTATTAAATTACGACGTTACCATAAATTATGAAAATTGGACTAGGTATATTTAGGGGGCGGAAAACGTTATAGCAGGTAAGAAAATTATTATTTGTTTATTTCCACATTACATTGGTTTTGGTTTAACTATCAATCAATACTATAATTTAACATCTTTAAGCAATTAGTAGGTATAATTATGAGATCGAACTATGTATTTTGTTCTGACAAAGTTGACATACTCGTATTTTAGTTTCTAAACGCTATGCGATTTGTTTATTAAGACTATCAGCCGTTTGCATCAAGTCTTACGTTTTACAATTTCGTAAAAAGTTACAAAGTCAACGTTGTGCGTAAGAATAACTTATTTCACTATAGATTCACTAGAATATAAGTAGGTACACGGTTGACGCCTAATGTAAAATATAAAGTAATATCGTAATATGCGATTTTTTCGTGCAACTGGGTGTTATTGTCTTACCTACATTACAGCTATATTTTAAGTATTTGGATAATAATGCAAACTCTTTCGAGATTTCAGAAGTGCTAGTGTAAAGGCCTCCGTAGACGATCAAACATGTTTGTCAAATTTACGTGTTTGACAAACATGTTTGTTCGTGTAGGGCTGTGTTTGACGCATTTGAGAAACCAAACTACGTGTTTGATGTGTTTGAAGGAAATCTGGATTAATGTTCAATATTTGACAAATGTGTTTGAGCTTTGGTTTGAGCGTCTAAGCTACTGTGTGATGAAAACGTAAAGTTTGTCAAGCAAGTTTGACAAACATGTTTGATCGTTTACAGGGTCCTTTAGATGTTCATGACAAAGAGGTGACATCACTCATTTGACGTGCATGTTGGAGAACTTCCAAGCCCGTGTAGTTGTACGCCAAATAGTCTGCCACCGGTATGTATTTGGCGCCTCCGAACCAGTCGACCATTGCTATTTGTGCAATTTTAAGCTTCGCCACGAACCAATTGTGATCTGGCATGTGAAAAAATAATATTAGTATTGCGTATTTTTCTTATTCTAAGTACTAGGAGCTATTCATTCCGGCATATCAAACAAAGCTTACAGTTCGTTATAATAAAGATTTTTTTTGTTTAACCTATTGAAATGCATAACGTTTTTCGTCATAAACTAAAAATGCATAATGTTAATAGTTTAGAACTATGTTTTAAGTGGGTTATGCATAGTTAAATTATGGATATTAACAGTTAGGTATGCTGAATAAAATTATGCGTTTTAAAGTATGTTTAATAAAATTATAACAAACCAAATTATAAATTTGATTATAATTTTTAATATTATGCCTTTCAACAATTCTGCATTATAATGTTTCTGCCTAATGATACTGTTATGCTAAATAATATTATGCGTTTTGATTTTTATGCCATAATTATGGCATGCTCATTGAAATTATGACAATCAACAGTATGCGTTTATAAGTGTTGCTATTTTTTAAAATTCTACTTAGGTATATGATATTTTTTCTTCTATATTATTAAAAATAAAATTGGTACAAGATCAAAAATAAGTTAATGAAAGTATTAGCTTCCCTAATTAAACAAACCTGGGGGGAAATTCGCCATTGTTGGATGTCTTTCAAACAGCGCAGCTTTCGCGAACAAATACTCTGGAGTGCCGTCTCTGACCTGTAATATATTAAGTTTGTACCATGCCATTTTCGCAAATGATGCTTTAATTTATGAGCATAATGTTTCGTCGATAAAAAGCAATCCGGGATCCCGGTGTCCGGGTATTGCTTTTGGTTATGTGGTTACGTGGGAATCCCCCCGAGTTTAGTCGCGAGTATATCTACCCACTAAAAACTTTTTTGGGGTGTTCCGTCATTCCAGTCATAGGGTGTTCTGGGATCTGGGCATTCCATAATTTCGACTCAACTTTTAACGGCACAAGGATCTTTATTTTGTAAAAAGTCAGGCTAATAAAAATTTTCTTTTTTGTTCCAGCTCCATACCTTGTCAGAATGCCACCAATGTCGTCCCCCCCTGTTAATAAATTAGACATCTTTGCTTGTCTTGTTTGTGGATGTTGTCCGAAATTAATAAAAAAATATTATTATGCCTTAGAAAAACGGGACAACAAACTTCAATACATTCCTGTGACCGCAATAATATGTGACTGGTTTAATTGTCGGGTCTGCGAGTAAATTCAAATAAAATTAATTTTAGGATATGGAACAATATTGCTCACCTTTTTAATTTTTCCCGACAAAATGAGCCTGGTGCACCGGGGGTCCTCGGGGTCCATGCCATTTTTATCACAATAGTTTGTTTCTTCCAGGGATATGAGCACTGTGGCACGACTGTTTCGCTGTAAAATGTTAATTGTATGCATATTAATATACTAAATCGAACACTAGTTTTCCTGAAGCGGACAAAAGGTCGAAAGCCCTGTGTATTGGTTGCACTTCAATGACTTCTTGCAATAACTTCAGAGCAAGAAATTCTTAAACATTTTTGCGTAAGTAGGTAGCATTTTACAAACTTTATGAAATCGTAAATGTGAATTATGCGTGAAACAATGATGAGTAAAAGCAAGACCAAGACCGTACCACCTAAATTATGTATATTTATACCTGTTTTCAATATCGGTTTAATGCTGGTAGGTACTCAAAATGATTTTACTTATCAAATTAAGCCAATTCTATGGGAAATTTAACTGGAAAACGTGAAAAACTAAATACGTGGTCGCCCCTCGAAGACTTTCGACCACAGACGTTCGGCTTAGGGTTCTTAACCGGTGGTCCCTGGAAGCAGCCGAAGCGTCCGCAAAACCATTCGAAAAATAATATTATGGATATAACAAACAACCCTTTATTCATTCAGTACTCTACTAGCTTTACTTTATACGCAGCTTCGGCCGCGTTGTTTTTGTTTTCCCGTGGGAATTTTATATTTTCCCGTATGAAAAATACTTTTGCAGCCTATGTTAATCAGGGATAATTATTATTCTAATGGTGAAAAACTTTTGAAATCGGTTCAGTTTATTAACAGAATATGCGAACTTCCTACATCTGTCACTAGTTCAGTACTACATACCTACATCTATCAGTTTTATCGTTTATTATCAAGTTCGGGGTTATCGTTTCGTTAAGCAGACTACTTTCCGTATTTATGATTAGAAATGTAAGATGATGATGGCAGCATGGCACACAATGATGCAATACAATTTATACAATGCAAAATGCTTACGCGAGACAAACATTTATTGTTATAGAAATATTATTGCAAATCAACTAGATAAACTTTCATTCATTCGTTCATTGTGTAACTCTGAAGAGTGAAAGCACTTATTATGATTGTTATCGGATTAACTCCGAATAGAGATCATATTAATTTCAATAGATTAATTTAAAAAATATTGAATACGTACCTAGGTAAGAATTTTTTTTCTCTTTTACACAATAAAAATAAATAAGTATAGGTACAAGTTTATTTTTTAGTTATGACAAAAATTTTGTGTGCTTGTTCAGACAAGACCTCAAAGGTGGGTAACATTTCTTCTTGTGACGTAGGTATCGAGCTAACGACTGGCGACTAAGTTTAAATTGCGTGTCTGATATTTTTATTATCTAACTACGGACTATTTGGGTTTGATTGTTCATACTCAGTCTACACCACTGGCGCTATCGATCAGAGGCATAAAAATACGGATATAGGTAAGGATTTAAACTCATTCAGCTGTAATTGCAGTTGTCTTTAGTCGCGTGGTTTCCAATTTAGGTCTAGTAGATAAGAGATTTTAAAAAAGCTTCATGTGACTTTACCTAGAATTCATACTTTTCTCATTCTCGGCTGGTGACGCTCCTGCTTACGTGTAAGCCAGCCCGAAAAAAGTCTTGTCTAGGGACAAGACGTTTTTCGATAATCGCTAACGCAATCGCTAGAAAGAAAATGTATGCGATTTGACATAATATTAAGCTGTCGCTTAGCTTTCGAGCGCAATTGTCAAATCTCATACATTGTCCATTTAGTGATTGCGTTAGCGATTATCGAAAGGCATCTTGTCTAGGGGGTCAGAGATGTGGAAAGTACGGCCCGCGGGCCATCTCCGGCCCGCGACCATCAATTTCACTGCTAAAAATTTCAGCATCACCAAGAAAATACATATACACTCGCCAGCAAAAGGTTGGAATCAGTTACTTGAAATTGGTTCCGCGTGATCTTGCTTACTAAATAAATTTTTAATAATCATAAAAATGACACCATGTTAAAGGTGCAACTGTCCACTTTAAATCGATATAAAATTAATTCATATCGAGCCCGTAATTGTGGAGTTATCCCGGATTAAGTGAAGGAGGTAGGAAAACAAGGAAATAGGGAAAAATAATGAATGAATAAAACAACAATAATTATTAAATAAAAATTTTATTTATCATTAAAAATAAGTGTCAATATTTTGTGTTCCTTCCCCTCGCCCTAATAACTGCTCCAAGACGATTCTTCATAGACCTGATCAGCTTCTGAATTGATTCTTGTGGACTACCTTCCCACTCCTCAATCAACGCTGATTTCAGCTCATTCAGACATGAAGGAGCAGGAGTTCTGGAACGAACCTTCCTCTTCAGTTTATCCCACACGTGCTCAATGGGATTCAAGTCAGGGCTGAGCGCTGGCCAGTCCAATGTGGCAATACCGACTTCTTCGAGGTATTCCGTTGTTACACGGGCAGTGTGACAACGAGCGTTATCGTGCATAAGGAGGAAGTCATCACCGATGTATCCCGCATAGGGAACGACATGTTCCAGGAGAATATCGGAAATGTACCGGTCCGAAGTTAGATCGACTCCTCGTCCCCCGCCAGGCACGAAAACAAGCTCGGTTTTACCATCGAAGGAAATGCCGGCCCACATCATACAAGAGCCGCCCCCATAAGCCACTGTTTCAGCGACACAGCACTGTGCAAATCGCTCCCCAGATCGCCTGTAGACCCGTCCTCTTCTGTCGCTACCGTGCAAACACATCCTGCTTTCGTCGGAGAACAGGACTTGCCTCCATTGCTCAACCTCCTAATCAAGATGGGTGCGAGCAAACTGAAGGCGTGCTTGTCGGTGAGCTGCCGTGAGTTTCGGGCCTGTGGCAGGCCTTTTTGGAGTCAGATTCGCTTGCTTGAGTCGTCGACGAACTGTCCACTCGCTGGCTGCTACCCCACGAACATCTCGGAGCTCCTGTTGGACGTCGACACCAGTCAAATGCCGATTTCGGAGAGAGGTTGACACGATAAAACGGTCATCCCTCTCCGATGTGCACCGGCGCCGTCCAGATTTTGGTCTCGGGATAAAGCCACCAGTCTCCCGAAAGCGCTTATAAACTTTCGAAACACAGGATTGGCTTATGTGGAGCCGACGAGCGACAACCCGCTGGCTGAGCCCTTCTTGCAATAGGGCTACGATTTGTGCTGCTTCTGTAGGTGTTGTCTCCATTGTCGTACAAGGTAAAGGGTCAAAAGTGGCGGAGATGTGTACTGGTCAACGTGTAAAAGTCGACTGATAAAGAAAATCCGATAACAGTTGCTTTTATAGGGGGTCAATAGGTCGCAACTCGTGACGTATCAAACAATTGAAACAAGTCTTTTTCGATACACCTTCTAAGTGAAGGAAATGCGGAATGGCTCCATAAATATTGGCTTTTTTTAAATGAATTCGGTATCAGTTTAAAAGTAAAGAGTTGAACCTTTAAAATGATGTCATTTTACGATTATTAAAAAAGTATTAACTACTCAAGATAACGCGCAACCAATTTCAAGTAACTGATTCCAAACTTTTGCTCATTCATCACAGCCCATATACGTCCCCACCGAGGGGTGCGAGCCTACCCTATGTTAGGGTGATTAGGCCTTAGTCAACCACGCTGGCCCAGTGCGGATTGGTCGACTTCACATACACCATTGAATTTCTTCGCAGATGTATGCAGGTTGCCTCACGATGTTTTCCTTCACCGTAGGAGCGTCAGACAAATGTACATATGAAATTCGAAACGAAAAACACATTGGTACATGGCGGGTCTCGAACCCCGACCTCCCGATTGGAAGGCAAGTGCCGAGTCCACTGCGCCACCGACGCTCAAACAAACTTTTACTCACGAGTGTATATTTATATCAGTAAATAATATAGCCAAAATGCATCAACTTGGCCCGCCATATATTTCGTTAGTAAATATTGACACGCGAAGGAAAAAGTTTCCCCATCCCTGGTGTAAGCAAAGCAACAGCTTGTGGGGAATGTCACCGATAGATAAACCATCTATGGTCGTGAGCACTTTGTTTGTGTCAAGTTAACACTTTAGTAATAGGGACGAGTTTTGTTGATATACCTAACTAACTACTAGCCATGTAGTACGCTAATTGTTAACCACTAAAACTACGTACCTAGTAAATAAATAAACAAGAGGTTTCAGTTCACAACAACTTTGTTTTACTGTGATGGTATAATAATAATATTAAACCCCAAAAGCTTGTTGTCTAAAAAAACTATTGAGATTGCTCTTAATTTGACAGTCATTGCGGCGTAAATACAAGTCTCGTCGTCAACTTTTTTTCTATAAAGCAGTAATGGATATTGTCTTTAAAAGCGATCGTGATTTACTTTGAGTTACACAAATCAGGAGGAAATAGCCAAAAATATGACCCACATACATTAGTTATAAGCGACGACACGGTTAGCGCAGAGGTCGAGTGATCGCCTATTGCACAACGGGTAGCGGGTTCGATTATTATATAGTACCTACGGGACAAATATTTTATATCGCCTACAGAAATTTGTTCCGGTCTGGGCGTATGTGCATGTGATATTCTATGTTTGAAAACAAAAACGTTATCTAGATATAAAAAACGTTATCTAGTATTATAAAAAAATTATAAAAAAACGTTATCTAGTATGAGAAATACTAGATAACGTTTTTTTTTAATCTGATATATTATGAACTGGACATGCCAAATAATTGCGTCGGGAGTTTGGATAGTAGGTATGCCAAAATAATTCAGACTGGCGTGTAGACGTTACTTCGGTTACGTAGAATTTTCATCAGACCTTGAAGGGGAAGCATACATACCTAATTATGATAAATCGCAGTTACAGTCATCCATACCTATTATTAGCGTCACAATATAACCTCTTGACCACTTTCCATCAGAAGGGCGACATCATGCAGAAAAGTAGGTACACTGACGTATACGTATACATACTTCGTCAATGGAAGCTTAAGTCGGAACAATAAACAATACGACAATGCGGATGGAATACATGTTACTAACGTTAAAAGTATAAATGGTACATTATATGTTTCTGCAACACACATTTTTATGTAAGTGCTTATCTATCTCAGTATTTTGATTAAATTAATCTTGATACTCATTAACATTTTTCGTAGCATATTTGCAATTGAATTCATAAATACTGTTGCAAAACGATTCATTAAATCTACAGTTATTTTGCCAAACTTGAGAATTATCTGTGTGTTACGGCCAAAGTAAAATTTTGATAATGAATAGTTTTTAATTATATATAAATGCTGCAATTTTGATAATTCATACTAACACTACCTAAATATAAAGGCTGTAGGTCCTACACAGTGGAAACTATAGGTCCTACACAATCTACCTCTACCTACACAGTGGAGACTAAAACTATGCGTAATGTCACGTTAAAATTTTTACTAGTGTGCTTTTAAAAAGTGCATTATCATCAGCAGTTACCACTATTATCTCGTACTAATGAGTTTACCTAAAATATAGGTAAGTTTATAATTGTCTGGTGATTTATCTCAAAATGGCATTATTACCGACAAGTCTCGAGCCGTGAAGTCGAAGGGAGACATGTAGAAGTAAGGAATTCCAGTGCTGTTTGCTAACGACCCGTCCACTATAGACTTGACGTTTGAAAATGGGAATCCTCTGATAGTGGGCAGTATCGATATAGTCGCTATTGACGCCCAGTCTGAAAAAAAATAGAGTAAAACAGGTTAAAGTAACGTTATTTACAATTCAGAAAATAGGGATATAAACACGTAAAAAGTTTAATTAAAGCTTTTGGACATACGCCTCCCCCAAGGATCTGTCCTACGCTTCTCGCATCCAGCGGCTTCCCGTGAACTTCACCAGACCGTCGGTCCCACAGAACACAGAAAGAGGTTAGAAGGGCTATGTGGGCGGGGCACGCGTAGCCACAACTATGACTAAATGCTCATACTTGTGGCCCCGCAACGCGAACGCGTTGTTTAATCACTGACGGACAACTACAGTGAGTGTATCGTGAAGCGCGGCGCTATAAATATAAAAAATGCCTTCTTGTGCTATAATTACTTGTAAAACAAGAAGTCAGGTGTCAAGTGTAGCTAAAGAAGGAATTTCTTTTCATCGGTTAGTAGTAAATTAATCATAATGACCATATTCCATAGATCATAATGTCAAAATCCACCAAAACTGATCATAACGATAAGTTACATAATATTTTTCTAAAAAATATACATTACCGGCAATGTACGCCCGAGATTCTTGCCATATTACTTAGAGCGCGTAATGTAGTACACTGCTTTCGGTAGTGACGCATTTGGCTTAATGAGCATTAACGCAGTAGTCGCAGTACAAGGGATAGTGCCGTGCTAATCAAAAAACGCACGCATTACATTTTATCGATAAATGTATATTTTAAAATATTTGTATAAAGTAAAAATAACATATTATTTGTCACTTAAAATGCCATAATAATAATTATTACTTATCGATAATACAGAATGTTTGGCGAAGCTAACACCTACCCTTTCTAACATCCTATTCATATAAGTACGGCGATGTAATCAAAGATTAAAATTGTAAAATTAATTTCAATTTTCACGATACAATTAGTTCGATTAGTAAAAAAATTATGGGCAAATTCTAAACTAATTTTACAACTTAGAATTTTTAATATCACCATAATATTTATATGACTATTTTAGCATAGGTAGGTGGCCATGCAAGACATGACGATTTGAGTACTTTAAAAAACACAAATTTACAGGTAAATATTTACTTTACAAATATTTACTTCTCCATCCAACTAAAATATCCTAACAACTAAACTACCGCACGTCCGTTTGTCAGATTATCCATTCTAGTTTAGGCTTTCAGACCGGTGCATTATAGTATTATACCTAGTTTTTCTTTTATTTTACGTCTAACCTACAACATTTTTGAGCCAAAAAGCTTTAATTTTGTTACATAGAAACAAAATATTACTTGAATTCTGACTCCCGAAATACAGTTCACACTAGTTCAGGAGTCAGGACTCAACTAAATTGTACATTTGAACATAATAAATTCTTTCTTTCTTTCTTTCTTTTTGAATATTATTAATTATAAACGTATAATGAAAGTAATAATTATTTTTTGGTTTTCTAAATATTTCAAATGGTTAAATTGCTGGCAATATTTAATATCGATAGCTATTAATCGATGTCAATCACTAAAATAATGTTATTTGTACACGCGGCTCTGGACGTCAGTGAATTTCTATGAATGAGGAGCCCAGTGAGCGTTGTGATTGGTTCAGCCCGATTTCGCGCGACTTTGCATGGGCGGTGCAAGGAAAAGAAGTGGGAGCAAAACTGGCGACAGCGGTTCCCGTACAAACGGTGCATGATTGCCTTTCTAACCTCTTTCTGTGTTCTGTGGTCGGTCCACCTTATCGGGTTGCATCACCAGCTCTGCGAGCATGGACTTATCCTTTTCACTCCTTAAGAATATCTGTCTTTATGAACTGGAACAAATGTATTGTGGAACTGAGACCCCGAGCGTCTCAGTTCCGTACGTCATCCTGACAACATGCACGAGTCGAAAATTTTCGCCTTGAGACACTGCGGTAGACGTACCTAAAATATGCTATGTAGCTTCCCGATCGGTGCCCAGCCGAGTTGCATTCGTCGATTTACCTCTTTCTGGAAGTAAATTTACTGAGCTGAACTAATTGTCCCAGGTAAACATAGGTACTGTCAACAAATTCCAGTAAGCATCTAACTTCCTCCTCCAACTAGAACCTCCAACCTTCACAAGAGTAGATACTACCTACATGGGAATTCGACATTATTTTTGTCTTGTCTAAGTATTTTAAGACCTACTTACTTGTTGGGAAACTACGGAGGTTATAAATGCATCCTTCAACGTAGATATGAACAATTTCGGCTATATATCGCCCTGTCTCACACCTTGCTAATCGTATTGATCTGGAGCCTTACCATGATCTTTCCACAGTATGTGGAAAGAAAATAAATTATTTTTGATTTTTTTTTTTTTTTTGATCGCTTATAAAGCAAGGTTAAAACAATATTGAAACATAGACACCGCTCTTACTACTACGTATAGCGCCATCCCGCTCTCAGTGCGGTTTCAATGTTCAATATTGTAATAGCTCAAATCACAAAAGGCCATTATCTTGCTTGTAAAACGTTTATTAGTCGTAGCAGTACAATTTAGAGAAACAATATTGTTTTAGGCGATCATGGTTAGGGGGCAGATCTCGACAGAATCGAAAGCTTTCTCATAGTCCACGTCCACAAACTGCCTTTATTCTAGGCAGGCTCCTCGGTCTTCTGTAACCTCCCTCAGCGTATGTATGTGGTCTATGGTACTAGAGCCTTTGCGGAATCCAGTTTGTTTCGTAGGTTGGAGGTTGTCAAACCTATTGCGTGTGGTGGTGCCCCAAGTAGACTCCACCACGTCGGCGTTTCACCGAGTAAGGAATTTTGGGTTGATTGCTGATGCCCTACTACCCGCTCATAGAAAGCATTGTGGCTTACCCCGATTCCCGTTGTCTCCGTCCGTCTCCTCCGTAGCCGGTGGACTTCCTGAGCTAGCTCGAAGGAAGTCGCGGCTCCTGAAGTTCTGCAGTGGATCCACCGGGGGAGACCGGAGCACTACAAAGGCCTATTAGGCCACCACGACTCACACACGCGATTTTGACACCTTGCACAACACAAAGCGGGCTTTCGCACCCCGATATTAGGTGCGCCGCGCAAATCACTATTTGCTTGAATATTGTGTATTATATTTTATTCCGGCCCGCACATAACCTCTAAGCATGTCATGACATTTCGACTCGACTCAACTGACATGTCACATGCGGCCGGCCGCCAAAAAAGCTGTCACTGCACAGACTACAATGCAGTGTGCCACTCGCTCTTCCTCGAGCGTGAACATCCCCCCGCTCCGGACAGTCCCGGACTGTCCGCCAAATCAGTCTAAGGGGAGGCGAGAAAGAGTAGCGACCGCGCGCTTCAAAACAGAATCCCCAACCAGGACCTCGGCAAACCTGGGCACACCATCAGACCCTAGAGTAAGTTGGACAATGCGTCCGCGACGCCAACGTAAGGGTGGCAGGTTTGGGTCCTTCACTAACACGAGGTCTCCAACCCTCGGTGGGTTTGTCTTATCTGACCACTTAACGCGCTGTTGCAAAATGTGTAAATATTCAAGGTGCCAGCGGCGCCAGAAGCTCTGGGTAAGCTGCTGGAGCAACTCAAACCGCGAAAGGCGTCCTGGATTGACATCTCTATAAGGATACTCGGGCAGGGCGTTAAGTGGTCTGCCTATCAAGAAATGGCCCGGCGTGAGGGCCTGCAAATCGTTCGCGTCGGTAGACAACGGACATAACGGACGCGAGTTGAGAACCGCCTCAATCTTATGAAACACCGTCGCGAGTTCCTCGAACGTGAGAATAGTCTCCCCAATAACGCGTCGAAGGTGAGTCTTGGCGGCCTTTACAACAGATTCAAAAATCCCTCCCCAGTGAGGGCAAGACGGCGGGGAGTATCGCCATGTTACCCCCCTACGGGAGAGTGTGGATCCGATCTCAATATTATTTTTATCTAAAAATTCACAAACTTCTCTTATATGTCTATCAGTGCCCTTGAAGTTCGTCCCACAATCGGACCGAATTAGAGAAGGCAGTCCCCGGCGGGAGACAAATCTGCCTAACGCTGCTAAGAAAGCGTCCATGGTGAGCGCACTCACCACCTCCAAATGAACGGCTTTAGTGGCCAAACAAACAAACACACACAAGTAAGCCTTTTCAGTCTTAGCATTACGGAGTCGCGACGTTTTTATAGTGAATGGTCCCGCAAAATCAGTTCCAACTCCTAAGAAGGTCATCGATTCATTCACACGATCAGCAGGCAAATCACCCATTTGGGGCTGCATCGTCTCGGGGCGTAAACGATAGCAGGGCAGACATCGAAATATAACAGATCGGATTATTCTTCGCGCTGACAAAATCCAAAACTCCCGTTGGAGGAGCGCGGTCAATGCATTACATCCGGCATGAGCATTCTTCACATGGCGATCAATGATCAACAATCGCACCAATGGTCCGTCCTTGGGGAGCAACAGGGGATGACGTGATCTATAAGGCAAGTTAGCGTGCCTCAATCGGCCTCCTACACGCAACAATCCCTTATCATCCAGAAAGGGAGTCAAACGCACCAAGGGTCCCTTCAATTTAGACGTCCCGGTACGGAAAATCTTAAGTTCCGGTTCAAACGCTCTAGACTGGGTCATACGCACCCAATGCAAAAGAGCATCTTGGCGCTCCTGCGGAGAGAGGACCGGACACAAATCTTTGTCCTGAGGCCGGCGACAATTTCGTATAAATCTTCTTATCCAAGCGGTCACGCCGAGCAACTTGTCCAGAGAACTGTAGCGGTCTAATAAAAATTCCCGCTCTGGAGCCGCCATAGTCTCGACAGCGTGAACACGCAAGCCCGGATTTGGTACCTTCACCACAGCTGGTGTGGAAGGCCAAGACGGCTGTAACAACCATTCGGGACCCCACCACAGAGTGTGGTCAATAAGCTGAGGGGCTTCGCTGCCACGTGATGCACAGTCAGCAGGGTTTATTTCACCTGGCACGTGGCGCCAAATCAACGGGGCCTTCGAGGCCTGTATTTGGGATACCCGATTGGCCACAAATACCTCCAGGGAGTGGACAGAGTTCTTAATCCAACATAGGACAACCTGACTGTCGGACCAAGCAAATAGCGACTCAAAGTCCACACTACGTCCCAGGGTGTCAACAACGTGGTTCATCAACCGAACCAGAAGAGTAGCTCCAGACAATTCTAACTTCGGAATCGTTAATCGAGTCCGAAGTGGAGCAACCTTACTCTTAGCAATTAGCAAGTGGAGCTTAACAGCTCCTCTATCATCGACCGTCCGGATATATACGACGGCTGCGTATCCACTCTCAGACGCGTCACAAAAGCCATGAAGGCTGGCCGTAAACCGTCCCTTAGGCAGTATATGTCTAGGGATACTAACACGGTTAATGTCGGGGAGAGACAATATGAAGGACTCCCAATCTCGCAGCAAACGGCCCGAGAGGGGCTCATCCCACGACACTTCGGCTGACCAAAGTTCCTGTAGGAAGCACTTCATCCAAAACACTACGGGACTAATCCAGCCATTTGGGTCAAAGGTACGAGCTACTGTAGACAAAACCAACCGTTTCGTCCAGACCTTGGGGCTTGGCAGCTCCAATCGATAGGTGAACGTGTCCTGGACAGGTCTGTATTGCACTCCCAAAACAGACAGTAAATCTGGAGTGTTGGCATTCTCAAAAATATGAGGCTCCTGCTGGTGGTCGTCTGGCAAGTCACACAAAAGCTGAGGTGAGTTGGACATCCACTTCCTCAGTTCATAACCACCAGCCCCGAGAAGAGCAATTAGTTCATCTCGCAAAATCAAGGCTTCCTCGACACTAGAGGAGCCCGTACAAATATCATCAACAAATGCATCCTCCTTGAGAACCAAGGATGCGCGAGGGTATCGTAATCGTTCACGTTCAGCGAGTTCCACAAGTGAGCGAATTGCCACAAAGGGGCTCGAACGCAAACCGTATGTATTGGTGTTCAGCTCGTAGACCAGCATGGGATCCCTGGGATCCTTCCTCCATAATATGAGCTGATATCGTCTATCGTCCGGGTGAATCACAGTCTGCCGAAACATCATCCGGATATCGGTCACAAAGACGACGGCATGGCGACGGAAGTTGGTCAATACATCACCCACCTCGTGGTGCAACTTCGGTCCAGCATGCAGACATTGATTCAGCGAAACTCCGGTAGACGTAGGAGCTGACCCATCAAAAACAACGCGTATCTTCCCGGTGGAAGGTTTCAAAACCGCGTGGTGAGGAAGAAAATTATGTTCCTCGTTTCGCCAGTCCAGTCGCGAGACCGACATGTGCCCCAGTTGCTCATATTCTCGCATGAAGTCGACATACTTCTGTTTGAGGTCGGAGTTCCTACTCATACGACGCTCCATGGACAGCAGCCGCTTCTCGGCCAACGGCCGGGAGCTGCCAAGTGAGGGGCGAACTGACAAAAAGGGCAAACGAGTGATCAGCCGTCCCGAGTGAAGGCGACCTGTATTGTTCTGGTAGAACAACTCACACTCCTCGTCCAAGGGGTTCACTCGCTTCACGGTAGGTGGCTCTTCCACCTCCCAAAACCGTTGAAGGACATCCGATAAGGTGGAGCTAACAGTTATGTAACTGTCCACCGATGGAGATGGTGGGTTATGCCTAACTGGTCCCATCACTACAAACCCAAGCGATGTAGATAAGGCTACCAGCCCACCCTTCTGTAACTCTCTCCTCTTCCCACAATACACGCGGCCTAGAACATCGGCACCGAGCAATAAGTGAATCGGACCGGTTCGGTGGAAGGAAGGGTCAGCCAAGGTCAATCCTGATGTCGCATCAACGACAGCGCGCGAAACGTGCTGTTGCGGAAGCTGACCAACAACCTTCTCATAAACAATCGCGGTAGCGCCAATTTTGGGCGCTGAAGAGAAGTGGGGGGAGAAGGAGAACAAAACCTGACCGATCGGATCCGGGATCCGCAGGTCTCCGATTCCTCGTACCGATTCAAGGTATGGAGATGTGTTTAAACTCAACTGCCGGACCAGCCAGCTGGAGGCAATGCAACCCTGAGCTCCCGTATCCAAAAGGGCGCGAACTAAAACAAAGGTGCCCCTCGGGCCCCACACCTGTACGGAGGCTGTTGGTAACAGCACCTGCTCCTGTGGGGGGGTTGCAGCCGACAGTTGGTTTAGTGAAAATCCTCCCGCATTCCCCGCAACGGGGGGGAAGGGGGGTCCGAAGAAAAATGCGTGCGCAGCGGAGGAATAGGGCGCTCAAGGCGCTCGAGCGGGTCCCAATCCGGCACGTACACACCCCGACCAAAGCTGCATCGGGGGGCCGGGCGGTGCCCATGATGGGCGAAAGTTGGGGGAGCCCGCGATAAACGAGGTCTCTCCATCAGAGGGGGAGAGAAGCGTATCGGCTCCCGGCGTGGCTCCCTAATTACCGCGGCCCAATCCCGCGGTGGCGCCTCATAAGCGGCGCGTCGATCCCCCCCGCCCGTAGGGGGGGTGGGGCGCCCAATCCTCTCACTGGAGGGGGGGCGCCTGTCCAATCTCCGCGGAGGGGTGGCACGCCCCTCCGATCTCCTCGGAGAGGTGGGTGACCTAGGAGGGCCCCCGCCCGTGTGCGAGTCCCTCTCTCTCACCACCTCACGAGTGTCTCTATTGTTGAAGCACAAAAGGGGGTGATGGGCCCCTCCACAACAGTGGCAATCTCGTGGGTGGGGGCAAGCCGATGCCATATGGGCCCCCAGGCAGCGGTAGCACCAATTCCGCTGCTTGGCCATATTCCTACGCCCCTCGGTGCGTAGGCCAACAAATTTGGGACAGGCCGGCAAACGATGGCCATCCCGCTTGCAACACTTGCAAGGCATCGGCCTCTCCCTGTGTGGAGAGTTCTGCCGCACTGCAGTATACTGCTTGTACGGGCGGCGCTCTCTCCGTGGCGCTGCCCGGGTCGCCTCATAGTGACCTGTACTCGGTCCCGGTATAGGAGCCAGATCCAAGTGGTCGGTCATCCGACACTCATCCTCCAAAAATCTGAGGAGATCCGAGAAGGGGGGGAGGTACGAGGCACTATTGCCCCCGTACCTTTGTTCGAAGCGTCCCTTCATCTCCATGGGAAGCTTATCGAGGATGAGGTGGAGCAAAATAAAGGACCACTGGTCCACCGGTAGATCAAGTCGTTTGAGCGCGTTAATAGCGCTCAGCAGCGGGTTCAAAATCTCCTTCCTCAATGAGGAGACCCGCGATACTCGTGGCAGCCCTAAAATGGCAGCCACATGTGTGTCCGCTAGCAAGCGAACATTCTGATACCGGGCGGTCAACAACGCCCTTGCAATATCATAACTGTCATCATTGACAGGTAGATGCTGGACAAGTACACCAGCCTCTCCACGTAAGGCAGAGAGCAAATAGGCCAATTTCTGGCTAGGGAACAGGTCGTCCCTCGAGTGAACCAGGCTATCAAAGAGGTTAATGAACCCCATCCAAGAAGCCAGGTTCCCATCAAAGGTTGGGATGCCTAAAGTGGGCAGTCTGCCCAGCAAGCCGGCCGGGGTAGGCTTGACCTCCCCGGGCGTGCACGACTCACCCCTCCGGGCGGATAGGATTGCCTGAGCCTTGTTTATAATCACATCCGCCTGTTCAAAACACTGATCATAATCGGCATTAAATTGGTCGACTGCCCGCAACTCAGCGGCACCCTCGGCTGGGTGGTCGAGCAAATATTGTTGATGAAGAACGAAAAGCTGCTCCAATTCCTTCAAGCGAGCAGGTACTCCCTCATGCCGAATTAACAAAGCCTGTTCTCGGTCTGGTCGGTCTACCAAAGCGACGGCACTAGCAAACCATCTCAAAATCTTTTGTGCACCCGCGCGGGCACCACTAAGCGGGCTGACTGGCGGGACCATTTTGCACCAAAATTAAGATACTCTATAATAATACACAGACAAACAGACCGACAACCGCAGACAATAAAACAGATCGGGAGGAACTTCAAAGGCAGAACAAAATATATAAACAAACCAAAATCAAGTGTAAATGCTAGAACTTAACTAGAACAACAAAGGCATTTAACAACAGAATTTTTCAAACAAATTAAATTCAAGCATTAAGTCAATAACTTAACAAACACAATATTCAAAGGCAAACAAAACAAAATCAAATGTAAATGCTAAAACTTAACACAGCAATATAGTGTATTACAACAACAGCAAAGTCATTTAGCAGCAAAATCTGTTAAACAAATTAAATTCAAGTATAAGTTTACAACTTAACAAACAAAATATTCAAGGGCAAAACAAAGATATGAAAAAACAAACCAAAATCAAATATAGGTAAATGCTAGAACTTAACTAGAACAACAAAAGACATTTAACCCCAATTTTTCATATACAATGACAATTAGTTAAGGAGATCGGTCCACAAATGAGCTGGTAGTCGGTTTAAAATCAGCAATCAAAACCAATTAATATGTATTGCCTGTTTGGACAACCAACAAGATTACAATATTAATTGTACAATACTAATCAAATACTCAAATCTAAGAACCACTCAAATCTAAAAACCACGCTCTGCTACCAAGAGATGGTGGTGCCCCAAGTAGACTCCACCACGTCGGCGTTTCACCGAGTAAGGAATTTTGGGTTGATTGCTGATGCCCTACTACCCGCTCATAGAAAGCATTGTGGCTTACCCCGATTCCCGTTGTCTCCGTCCGTCTCCTCCGTAGCCGGTGGACTTCCTGAGCTAGCTCGAAGGAAGTCGCGGCTCCTGAAGTTCTGCAGTGGATCCACCGGGGGAGACCGGAGCACTACAAAGGCCTATTAGGCCACCACGACTCACACACGCGATTTTGACACCTTGCACAACACAAAGCGGGCTTTCGCACCCCGATATTAGGTGCGCCGCGCAAATCACTATTTGCTTGAATATTGTGTATTATATTTTATTCCGGCCCGCACATAACCTCTAAGCATGTCATGACATTTCGACTCGACTCAACTGACATGTCACATGCGGCCGGCCGCCAAAAAAGCTGTCACTGCACAGACTACAATGCAGTGTGCCACTCGCTCTTCCTCGAGCGTGAACAGCGTGCCTTACCATGATCGCTTATAACAGAATTAGAGCCACAGTGGGGGTGATTCTGAAGCGACCACCTAAAACTATAACTAAATAAAATTAGAGATAGAAATGTCAATCACCGTTTGGTATTCAGAACTCACAAGTTAACTCTAAAATTAAGAGTGACGTTACTAAACTACTCAATTTAGTGTTAGATGTTATTTTCGTATTCTGACATGCTTCCTAAATGTAATTTTTTCTATAATTTTAAATATGTCAAACTAATTTTAGGAGGTGAACTTTTAGGTGCCGTCTAAATTTATCTTGTTACTTTTTAACGATTTTCTAACATTACCGAAGTCAAATTTTTTTGTGCAACTTGCCAAATGGATGATGAATTGGTTGTTATGGCATTTATAAGGAAAGGCTTTTATAGCATCAATTGCCAAGTCGTGAGTTGTAATTTGTTTGTTCCCAAGTAGTCTAATAGTACTGACATTTAGATGATAGGTAGGTTATGTATGTATGTATTTACTCTTACAACAGAAATTAATCTTCTATCTGCAGATAGAAGTATGCCTATCTAAAATTTGTTGCCTAGCAATTACTATTATTTGTCAATAAATAACAGCGGTTATTATGAAAAGAAAACAAAAATTACTAATGAAACAAAATACGCAATTTTAAAATTCAGAGGAAGTCACGAAGTACCTATCTATACAACTACAGACTACCACGTAATTTTGTTTATTTCATGGCATAGGCGCGAAGCCATCACAATCGCAGAATAAATGTCGAATAATTTTTCTTTTGTGATAAAATGAATGATAAAAAATAAAATTTATTTTCTGTTATTTACAAATACGATCAAATCTTAAATTAATAATTTCTGATAGTAAAATTAGTAGAATATAGCTGTTTTTAATGTTTCTAAATTATCCCGTTTTTCCAGAGCACTAGGTGTATTTATAATCTGTGTATTCAATTTAAGAAATTGTCATATACAGTTTAAATTAAGAGAGTCCGGCGTTTCAGAATACGAATTACCTAAAACTAATTTACAATTATATGTTTAATTTTAGTTTTAGTTTTAGTGCAGGTAACTTCAGAATTACCCCCACTGAGAGCAACATGGCGTTATACGCTACAATAACGGTGTCTATCTGTTTTAGATAGTTTCAATATTTTTTTTACTTTGCTCTAAGCGGTAAGGACCCTGGGCATTTCGGATTCCGTACTGTTTACTGAAAATTTCCTTATCAAAAAAATATCGGACAAGCACGAGTTGGACTCGCACACCCAAGGTTCCATACAAACTTATCTAAGTACAGTTAGTTCCCATTCAAGCTATACATTTACACTACAAAAACCGCCACTATTACGTGCAGCATAAGAACGGTCCAAAGGTCAAACAGTAATAGCTTGATAAGGAGCCTATACTGTACCAATTAGTTGCTAACTTAATTTACGATTTTGAGATTCTTTCCTGAACGTGTGTTGCTCTAGCTAGGTGAAGGGGAAGTCCACAGGCGTAAAGACCCGGCCCGTAGCTGGCTGTCCTGGGGTGATCCGGAGAATTGGGGTTGTCCAGACCCCGGAATCCCCGGTTCACCCGACTATGGAGAAGATAAAAGTGATATGGAGAAGATATAAGTTGGTTTAGTGGGCATGCCCCGCAATCAGTTGGGAGAGTCCCCACACAAGCTTTTGACTAGCCATGGGCAGGTACGGACAACAGCATTTCACCTCGTGAAAACGACGGTCAACCGGAAGAACCCTATAGATTCGAAGTAACGAAGTGATCTAATAAAGGTACCGTTTTATCCTTATGAGTTACTACGGAACTATAAAGTCATTGTGTGGTTTTATGAAACCACGATGCAAATGAAACTCTTTTTCGGATCGTAGGCTTTCAAATGAAAATTAACGCACAGACCAATCTTGAATAATATTAGTAAGTATTTTTCCTATTCCCATATTTTTGTGTAATGCGACATGCGATAGATGGACGAAAAAAATTGAGGCGATGTAAAAAATGTTTCACTTTCAAAATCTAATTATGTAATAAAAAATATAATTGTTTACGCTCGAGGAAGAGCGAGTGGCAACACTGCTAATAGTCTGTGCATGTGATGGTCTGTGGCGGCCGGCCGCTGTGACATGTCAATGTCAGTCGAGTCTAATTTGTAATTACATTGAACTAGTTGCGTCGACTTTAAGCGCCATTAATAATGAATAAAAAATAAAAAAGCAACAAAAAACAAATTTATGAAAAAATAACGCTCTACACCAGGATCGAACCACTGCCACACAAATTTAAAGTCAATTAAAGATCTCATGTTTTTGTGTTACTTGTTATACTTCGACACACCCTATGGCTGGTGCAGAAACGTTTGTTTAGTGATAGAGGTCCCCACTCCCTATGAACTCATCCCTATTGTTCCTATCGTGGGGACCCTTTGCATTGTTAAGTAGACGCCCGACCTACTACGAGGGTTTAGTGAACTTTCGTCACTGTTTTTAGGATTCCGAACCCAGCCCCGGATCTTGAATTTTGTCGAGGCGGGGCAAAATCTGAAAAATCCCTCCCCCGCCCGCTCGACTATATTTTCACCTTTATCATCATCTATTAGGCGCGCACTTAATTGGCATTGGCGAATTCGGAAGTAACCCCAAATGACCCAGGAATTCCATAATTTCGACTCAACTTTTAGCGCCACAAAGCGCGATAAACTTTATTTTGTAAAAATTCAAGCTAATTTTAAATCTATACTAATACTAGCTTTTGCTCGCGACATCGTCCGCGTGGAAATCCTTTTTTATTGATTCCCTTTACAAATACCCCACCCTTTTTACACCCACAACTCAAACTATCTCCATACCAAAATTCATCTAAATCGGTTCAGCGGTTATTGATTCCCCATACAAACTTCCACCCCCGTTTTCTCCCCCTTACGGGATGATTTCTGCGATAAAAGCTATCCTATGTCCGTCTCCTGGTTCTAAGCTACCTCCCCACCAATTTCCAGCCAAATCGGTAAAGCAGTTCTTGAGTTATAAAAAGTGTACGAATAATAAATTTCATAGAAATTGGAGCAGATTTTAAATATCTTCCATAGAAACTCAACACCTATTTTGCACCCTAAAGGGGGTTGATTTCTAAAGATACATTATTGGTACACCTCCACACCATCTATAGAGCACACATTTTAAATTTCAAGTCTCTTACTTCAAAAACATAGGATTTTCATACAAACTTCCAACCCCCGTTTTGCCCCCTTAGGGGTCTCTTCAAAATCCGTTGTTAGCGGATGTCTACACCCTATAAGGAACCTACCTGCCAAATTTCAAGTTTGTAGGTGTTATAGTTTCTGAAATTTCGTGAAATGTCAGTCAGTGGTATTTCGTGATATGTCAGTCAGTGGTATAGATTCTATACTAATATTATAAAGAGGAGAGATTTGATTGTTTGTTTGTTTGTATTGAATAGGCTTCGAAACTACTGAACCGATTTTGATGAAAGTTTGTATAGGGTTAGTTCGAGACCAGGGGAAGGACATAGGGGAAAATTACCCTATGTCCTTCCCCTGGTCTACGGGAAAAATCTGACGGGAAAAGTTAGTTATAATGCAAAGTTGCATACGGTCAGCCAATAGATTATAAAAAGGAAAGATTTGTATTTTTGTATATTTATATTTAATAGGCTCCGAAACTACTGGATCGATTTGAAAAATTATTTCACCATTAGAATGCTACATTATCCCTGAGTAATATAGGCTACAGATTTATTTTTCCTGGGGGAAAATATAAAATTTCCACGGGAAAACAAAAATAACGCGGGCGAAGTCGCAAGCGTAAAGCTCGTAATGAATAAAAAGAATTCCAAAACTTTATTTTTTTGTTTAATTACATGTGATTTTAACTCTAACTTAGAACCGTCCGGACCGAACCTCAAAAGGAAAAATGGGACCCTTATAGGATCACTTCGCTGGCCACCTGTCTCTCGGTCAAGATCTTTTTCTAGAACCCGTATATACTTATATCAAATATTCGGCTTTACCACCGAGCACAATCATAACCAGTGGGCTTTACGGTCTCTTTCGGCTGCGAAAAATCATACCTTTTATGTCACATATTTTCGTAAATTTTGCGATTTCACAAGAGAAGCAAACCTTATCGGAGGGAGATTCTGTACCAGGGTCGTCTGCTTGGGTAACTCCGTCGTACCTATTTCTGCCGCGAGGCAGCAACAGCATTGCTTGCATTGCTGTGTTCCGGTTTGAAGGGCAAGATATGGCAGTGAAATTACTGGGTACCGTGACCTGACATCTGATGTCAAAAGTTGGCAACGTACACTGCTGTGGTTCTTATGGGGCTTGCAGTTTTGCTGCGAATCTCACGAGAGCCACATGTAGGTACTGTTACCACTTACCATCAGGTGGGCAGTTTGTTTGTCAACTTAGTTGTATAAAAAACCTATAGGGTAGGTACTTCGCATTACCTACAATCATGGAATCGAAGTCCGTAAATATGTAGGTATACTTATATCCCTACACGGTTAGGAATATATAACTTACTTATATAAGTTTGTACAGGACCCTCGGTGCGCGAGTATAGATCGCACTTCGCCGGTTTTAAGTTCAAAGATAAATTATTATTTAATGGTTGATTGCAGTTTGATATACGGACATAAGTAGTGTTGGACAAAAAGTAATAAACAATCTATTAAATTTCACTTACCAGAATTGTGCATAACGTATCTCGCCATAGGAATCAGTTTAGTGTGGTCCGGAGGGTCTAGGATATCGGTTCTTCTGTGGTTGTACTCTGGTAATTCATTTCCCAGGCCACTACGCCAGTCGTGAGTGCGGTGAAACCTATCATGATAGCCTTCCTCGCTTTTTCTTTTACATTCTCCAGATAGAATTACGACAAGCAATAAAAATGTCGAAACTTGCAACTCCATCACGGGATCTAGCAATAAGTAATCTGTATTTATAAAATATTTTTTATGTCAAACAATTGTATCAATTAATTTCTTATTTAAATTGTATTAAAATTAAAACTATTTTTTTAATAATTTAATCTCTATTTTAATTCATATCTGGGTTTTTGGTGAATGGCTGACTGAGGTATCAATGTAGTGGGCCAAACTACTAGATCTAAGAAGTATGAAATTCGGTCGGGGCCGGGGGTTCGTTGGCACACTAAAGAAGGGTTTTTCAGAATTCCAACGGGAAGCTGAGAAATCTCCATAAAAAATCGGTCCACAACTGGCGGCGTAATCGCGTAACATACACACAAAAAAAAAACATACGCATCGAATTGAGAACCTCCTCCTTTTTTGAAGTCGGTTAAAAAATAAGCGAAACGTAGTTCGCGGGCACAGCTTCACTACTTTAATCAGAACTAAGTGTACTAAGTCTCACCTTTGCATAATAAATCCATCGGGAATTTTAATTTAGCCAAATAATTTTCCGCATGCAAATTTCATATTAAGAACGAATCCTACTTATAAGTTGTTTCCTTCGTCGCTTAATTTTGACTAGGAATGTCATTTAACTTACTTGTTTAGATGTAAACGTCCCACAAAAGCCACACGGTCTCAGATTTTATAAGTATCTAAATTGCGTTGTTACGCTTCACTGTTGTAACAATAATTAAACGCATAACACGCACGTCCGTTGGACGTCGAAACTATACTCGAGTGAACAACGTATAAGGCGATTATTCGTAATCATATCATTCGATTAACCTGTTTGAAACGAGATGAATCATTGACAACAACATTGGTTAAAAGTAAAACATCTCATCACATTCACAACCACAACACAAAGCTTATTTTATTCACACTTGGCAGACTTCACGATGACGAAGTCGTATGATTTTACTGCGGACGAGAACGAATCCTATTTCTTAGTCAGTTAAGTTTAAAATGGCAACGATACATATAAACAGATGTTCACGGCAGACGCTTATACCTACATCTTTCGAAGTACGTTTACACAGTTCTAACTCTTGGTACAGTCTGCAAATCAACCACTTATTCTTTAGTGACTCGACAGTGATTTTGATACCCAATATGTTGACTATTGGTCTAGTCATCTCATCCTTTAAAAAAAATCCTTGGATAATTATCAGAATAACTAATTTGTGTCGTCATAATATTTTTACATAAAACGTTCGACCTACAAAATTCACCTATTCCCTGGATGATGTATTCGAATTTTAATCATGTTTTACCCCCGATCCCACGCAAATAGGGTGGCGGAACCAATAGCAGCCCAGTCACCCAAAGCTGACCAAAACAGGGTTTCATTGCAATATTAAAAAAGCAAAGCAAGCAAAGTTGGTGTATTTTGGTTTTCCAATAGTGGCAACACTATATCTGTCAAGCCTCATATAAACTTGCTTCCTATTGGTGGAAAAATGTAACGTTTTCTTGCTGCAACTTGCAAGATTTTTACTAAGACTTAAAATTTCGTATTACTTTGAAAATCGTGATCCATCTTGAATTATATTTATGTCTATGGATTCACTACCCATCAAAGATAATAAGGGCCTATGATTTAAGATATTTTTAACAATATTTCTGCTATTTACTAAATAATGTGGTTTTTAGAGCCCTGGTTATATTTTGGGCCACCAAAATTACAATTTTCCTTAAGCTGACCAGACTGGTCAAGTAATGAAAAAACATGTTTTGTATAAAATTCAACTTCCTTATTAGTTTTAAATAGATAATAAGCTATATTGTGATTTCTGTTAACTCTTTTCATTATAAAAAATGCGTATCCAAAGGATAACTAGGGTGGTCAGGCTTTGAGGTAAAATATTTGTATAGGTGTTGTAAGTTGTTTCCGAAAGATGACCACAGTAGAGGTATTGATTAAGTTAATTGACTTGAGTCATCAAGCTTAAGCGATGATGGAAAAAACAGAATAGTATACAAGCTGAAACCAGGAAACGCATTCGTGAAAAAAGAAAAGCGGAAAAAAATGCCAAATAATTTTGCAAATTAATTGACTATTTGAGGTGGTCAGGTATTGGGTAGAGTAGTGGTCATCTATTGGTGAATGGTGGTCAGATAATGGTGCCTTTTGAATTTTTGACTTTGGACAGGCCTTACAAAAAATCAATTGTAAGATCATAATAAATGTTTGCCACATTTGTATAAGTATGTATCTAGGAATCATTGTGCCAAAGGCAGCATCGCTCAAATGATAACTGTGTACACAGTGACCGCAGTAAAGTCAAAATCCGCTTAAGTGGTCCACTATTGGTTCCAACACCCTACCTCCATTAAATTGTACCTGAGATGCCTGTACGGTTATCTTTATCTTACCTATTATTTCTGCCGCAAAAGAGGATTAGCATTGTTGTGTTCCAGAAAGATAGTGACTGGTAGTGAAGTTACTAAATTCGTGACTACCTAGTCCTATCATACCTACATCTTGTTAGTGGGCGACCGACGTAATGTTTCATATTTCCGAATCTTACAAAAACCAGCGAGCGGCTCCAAAATTTAACAGAATAAAGAATATTATTATTAAAACTTGCGCGCTTCACATTTAAACTCGTGCGACACGGACGACGACGGTGCCACAAGTCAGCGAGCGACACGTTGCAACCATATACACTCGCGAGCAAAAGGTTGGAATCAGTTACTTGAAATTGGATCCGCGTGATCTTGCTTATTTAATAATCATAAAAATGACATCATGTTAAAGGTGCAACTGTCCACTTTAAATCGATATAAAATTAATTCATATCGAGCCCGTAATTGTGGAGTTATCTCGGATTAAGTGAAGGAGGTAGGAAAACAAGGAAATAGGGAAAAATAATGAATGAATAAAACAACAAAAATTATTAAATAAAAATTTTATTTATCTTTAAAAATAAGTGTCAATATTTTGTGTTCCCTCCCCTCGCCCTAATAACTGCTCCAAGACGATCTTCTTCATAGACCTGATCAGCTTCTGAATTGATTCTTGTGGAATACCTTCCCACTCCTCAATCAACGCTGATTTCAGCTCATTCAGACATGAAGGAGCAGGAGTTCTGGAACGAACCTTCCTCTTCAGTTCATCCCACACGTGCTCAATGGGATTCAAGTCAGGGCTGAGCGCTGGCCAGTCCAATGTGGCAATACCGACTTCTTCGAGGTATTCCGTTGTTACACGGGCAGTGTGACAACGAGCGTTATCGTGCATAAGGAGGAAGTCATCACCGATGTATCCCGCATAGGGAACGACATGTTCCAGGAGAATATCGGAAATGTACCGGTCCGAAGTTAGACCGCCTCCTCGTCCCCCGCCAGGCACGAAAACAAGCTCGGTTTTACCATCGAAGGAAATGCCGGCCCACATCATACAAGAGCCGCCCCCATTAGCCACTGTTTCAGCGACACAGCACTGTGCAAATCGCTCCCCAGGCCGCCCGTCCTCTTCTGTCGCTACCGTGCAAACACGTCCTGCTTTCGTCGGAGAACAGGACTTGCCTCCATTGCTCAACCTCCCAATCAAGATGGGTGCGAGCAAACTGAAGGCGTGCTTGTCGGTGAGCTGCCGTGAGTTTCGAGTCAGATTCGCTTGCTTGAGTCGTCGACGAACTGTCCACTCGCTGGCTGCTACCCCACGAACATCTCGGAGCTCCTGTTGGACGTCGACACCAGTCAAATGCTGATTTCGGAGATTGGTTGACACGATAAAACGGTCATCCCTCTCCGATGTGCACCGGCGCCGTCCAGATCTTGGTATCGGGATAAAGCCACCAGTCTCCCGAAAGCGCTTATAAACTTTCGAAACACAGGATTGGCTTATGTGGAGCCGACGAGCGACAACCCGCTGGCTGAGCCCTTCTTGCAATAGGGCTACGATTTGTGCTGCTTCTGTAGGTGTTGTCTCCATTGTCGTACAAGGTAAAGGGTCAAAAGTGGCGGAGATGTGTACCGGTCAACGTGTGAAAGTCGACTGATAAAGAAAATCCGATAACAGGTGCTTTTATAGGGGGTCAATAGGTCGCAACTCGTGACGTGAATTGAAACACGTCTTTTTCGATACACCTTCACTTAATGCGGAATGGCTCCATAAATACTGGCTTGTTTTTAATGAATTCGGTATCAGTTTAAAAGTAAAGAGTTGAACCTTTAAAATGATGTCATTTTTACGATAATTAAAAAAGTATTAACTACTCAAGATAACGCGCAACCAATTTCAAGTAACTGATTCCAAACTTTTGCTCGCGAGTGTATATACAAATAAAAAAAAAAAAAATTTTGTCTGTCTGTTTGTTCCCGCTAATCTCCGGAACGGCTGGACCGATTTTGACGGGACTTTCACTAATTGATAGCTTATTGATATTATTAGATATTTCACTAATTGATGGGTATTGTTGAATAGAGGCCTTACTAATAACCATTGTATAAGCCTGATTTAGTTAAACAGTGTTTTGTCACGTTCACTCGAATGACATTTCAAATTCGAACAAAAGAGACAAAACACTGCTTAACTATACAAGGCTTATACAATGGTTATTATTAGTATGGCCCTTAGTCTTTAAAAAATAATATAAGGGTCGGAACACCATTTTTAGATTAAGGTCGAATTTCACCAAAATTTAAAAAAGCGGTTAAAGTTAACTAACAATCGTTTTTGACACTTATTGTATGAGTAAAATGTCAAAAACGGTTGTTAGTTAACTATAACCGCCTGTTTAAATGTTGGTGAAATTGGACCTTAGGGATCCGTTTCTGAAATAATGCAAATTTTTTTAGAGGTAAGTTTCTCCCCTCTCTATCTGCTAAACGGTTATATATCGTCGCTGAGCCTGCAAAATCCGCTATGAATAAAAACCCAACTTTTCAGGAGAAACAAAAAACTTTTTTTTTTTTTAAATGTTAATGACATTTTAAAACTTAGTATGCAGAAAATTAGACTCTACGTCGGGATATCTACAAATATAAATATATTGCGGTTATCTACGATATTCCAGGTGAGTCAATATCAAAAATATTGTACATCACACAAAAGAAACACAATGGAATTATCAAATTTCTGAACACAAAAGAATATTTGTCACACAAAAGAACATAAAGGTGCATATACAGGGTAACTTTTTTATCACCCCGGAAAATTTAAGGGACGCTTCAGGACACAATAGTAGAATGATTTAAATATTAAAAAAATACACCTATTTTCTAAAAAATAAAAAAATACTATAATATAATAATGGATGTGTCCTGAGGCGTCCCTTAAATTTTCCGGGGTGATAAAAAAGCAACTCTGTATACTTACATACACATAAATGCACTTTTGATGCATAAAAAAATAAAAATGTACTTCAAAATAGTTAAAAGTAAAAAATAATATGAGAATACACACAATATCACATTTTTATTTTGAAAAGTCGGTGCTTAATTTTATGTCATTAATCCAGACAAAAATTACCTTTCATTTGATACCCATATTGAGGGGGTTGTAAAAAATATGTAATCCGCCATTTTGTAGCGGCGGCCATCTTGGATTTTGAATGATTCTTGGATTTACAGTACAGAGGCGCGTTCAGAGCCTCTGGGTGTAGTTGTCCGGTTGTTTTTTAACTCGCTCAGAGGCGTTGAACGGATTGCAGCAACCAAATCTATTATCTCCCTCTTTCACATGGTTTTTTATTTCTCTCTCTTTCTAGTAGATGACATTATATAATATGGCCGCCAATATCATCCAATCACGTAAGAGTATTTCAGTAATAAACGTCAGAGCGTTTTACAACCATCAAATTAGATGGTTGTTCGGTTGTAACTCGCGCCGACACTCAAAGGTCTTGAACGGGCCGGTTGTTTCACCCGGTTGTCACGCTCGAAGGCATTGAACGGGGTTAGAGCGAAAAATTGTACTTCGCGCGAAGGCTCTGAACGCGCCTCTGATTATATTAAATTGGATGGAATCAGAACTAAAGGACAATCTGACAAAAGGAAGGGGGAAAATTTCAACTTCTTCTAAATTTGACCCAAGCAAATAAACAAAACTAAATAAAACCGTTTAAAAATGACCAATGTGTATGTACCCTGCTTTTATGTGTGACGTCACAAAATGTCACACAATGGAAGGAAAATATAATCTTTAAAGACACGAAACCGCGGATAACAAAAAATGTAAAAAATAAATTACAATTCTTGTCTATTGCAAGTGTTACTTATTACAAATAATATCTTATGATAATAATTGTGTAATAAAATAATTAAACTCATCTGAAATTAAGCGTCACACAAGTTTAAAATTTTTCGAGCTACAAAACGTTTTTCATAGTTCTTGACATTATTACATCAAAAAGGGCCAATGTTTTGTTTTGTAAGGTTGGTAGATTCCACTTTCGAAACTGGTTATGAATATTTGGTTACGAATGTGGCCGAAGGGGTACAATGGAATGTTACCAGATGTAATAAAAATACGAATACGTTCAGAATGTGTTTGAAACGACAGGTAATTTCGTCACACAACATACAACAATGTACAATAATTTTGATATTGACTCAGGTGCTAGAATTTTTTTGGCTGAATTTGAGCACATATCGGATTTTTTTTGGGTCGTAAATACCGTTATCTAACTTTACGCCACATGACGGATTTATGACCCTACTAAATAATTAGCATTTTTGTGCTTCCTACAACACTTAGCGGATTTACCAAACTATTTTAAAATAATAAGATAGGTTTAAGAGCGCTTATAAAGTATTTATTTTACTTAATTAGATTTTTTTATTCTTAATTAAAGCCATACATCTTAAAAGATCAAGCCGGCCTACATTTTCTTAAGTTGTTATTTTATCCTAATTTAAATTATATAATATATCCTTACGTAGTTTCAATGAGTGAATTACATAACTAAGAACCTTAGCACTATGTTTTTCAGTAAAATTACAAAAAATACGGTGTAATAGAAAAAACAAATCGTGTTCACAACATTAAGTATTTTTCATTAATTCTCGTCATGGAGCTACATTCATTTTACAATGCAATAAAAATGAATTAGATCTTCCTTTTGATTACACGTCTTGCATTGGTCTGATATATTTTATGGTTCAAATAGCTATTTTAGATCAAGCGTTAGAATTGTGCAAATAAGTGATCAACTTATTAGTAAGTAATACAAATAGGGTACTTAGGTACATTAATTACGCTAACCTAGGTATGTATAATCAGTTTTGTAGATTGTATGCACTATCTAACACCTTAAACTCATATCAGCCAAGAGACGCCCACTGTTGGACATAGGCCTCCCCAAGGATCTCCATACCGATCGGTCCTGCGCCTCCCTCATCTAGCGGCTTCCCGCGACCTTCACCAGATCGTCGGTCCACCTTGTGGGGGTCTACCAACACTGCGTCTCCCGGTACGCGGCCGCCACTCGAGGACCTTTCCGCCCCAACGGCCGTCAGTCCTACGAGCGATGTGTCCTGCTCACTGCCACTTAAGGTTTGCAATTCCTTGGGCTATGTCGGTAACTCTAGTTCTTCTACGGATCTCATCATTTCTGATATGATCACGTAGAGAAACCCCGAGCATAGCCCTCTCCATTGCCCTTTAAGTGACTTTGAGCCTTCTTATGAGACCCATTGTAAGCGGCCACATCTCAGTTCCGTATGTCATCATTGGCAATACGCACGAATTGAAGACTTTCGTCTTGAGACACTGCGGTAGATGGGCCGAGAATATGCTGCGTAGCTACCCGATCGCTGCCCAGCCGAGTTGGATTCGCCGATTTACCTCTTTCTGGAAGTTGGCCTTACCGAGCTGGACTATTTGCCCCAGGTAAACATATTCGTCAACAACTTCTAGCGTAGAGCCTCCAACATTCACATGAGTGAGTACTACACGGGAATTCGACGTTATTTTAGTTTTGTCCATGTTCATTTTAAGACCCACTTGTTGGGAAACTCTACAGAGGTCTTCGAGCATTGTGCCCAGATCCTCCACGGTCTCAGCCATGACTACGATATCATCAGCAAAACGAAGATGAGTCATGTACTCGCCGTTTATGTTGATGCCGAGTCCCCTCCAGTCCAAAAGCTTAAATGCATCCTCCAACGCAGCTGTGAACAGTTTCGGCAATATAACGTTACCCTGTCTCTCACCACGCTGAAGTCGTACTGGTTTCGAGTTTTGGTCCCGAAGGCGGACTGACATGGTGGCGTTTTCGTACAATGACTGCAACACTTGGATGTACCGATAGTCTATTTGGCACCTCTGGAGTGAGCTAAGTACGGCCCAGGTCTCGACAGAATCAAAAGCTTTCTCATAGTCCACAAACGCCAAGCATAGTGGCAGATTATACTCGAGCGTGATGGGTCTATAGTTCTTCAACTGAGCCCTGTCGCCCTTTTTGAAGAAAAGAGCCACCACACCCCTGTGCCATGCCTTAGGCGTTTTGCCATCGAGTATGACGCAGTTGAATAGCCGCTGCAGCGCTTTCCGGACTGGTAGTCCACCCGCTTTTAGGAGTTCGGCTGTAACTCCATCATCACCCGGTGCCTTATTGTTTTTAAGCTGTTTGAGAGTCACACTAATCTCGTACAGGCTGACGTCCGGGATGTCTTCGGTGTAGTGCCGGTCAATTTGGCTCTAGGGTCTGTAGCCTGAATAACAGGTGCCTGTGATGTTGCGTAAAGCTGTCCATAGAAGCGTTCGATCTCGGCCATATGCTCAGGTCGGGATGTAATGACTCTGCCGTCCTCTGTCTTCAGCTTCGTCAGCAGACTCTGACCGAGTGACAGATCCCTTGAGAACACTTTGGAGCCCTTGTTGTGCTCGATGGCCTCTTTAGTACGTTCCGTATTAAATCGGCGTATGTCGCGAGTCAGACACTTAGAGATCTGTTTGTTGAGTCGCCGACGAGTATATTCAGAAGACTGCCAACCCATTCCACGCCTTTCCTCCATCAGCTTAGCTGTCGGCTCCGAGATCTTACTTCTTTGCTTAGTACGGCTGGGTTTGCAAAACTTTGCAACCACCGTAAGGACAGCTTCCACAACCCTGTCATTGTAAGTGTCCACATCCTAAACTATTTATTTGAAATAAAATACGATCTGGTAAACATTGCACCACGTGCCACTTGCTGTTTCTCCTGTTTGGCAAACCCGCTATGTGTCGTTCCGAAGCGCAATGATAAGGTGACCTCGCTTTGAAACAAAAATACGCTATGTGTCTCCTTACACGTAGAGAGCTTTCAAGTGCGTTTTTGACTAAAATTACATAGCTGATTTAGCTATCTTCTTAACCTAATACTCGTATTATTAGTTATTCTTATGCTTGAAGCTTATCCTGTGCTGACGACTTCCCGGCTTACTTAATAAACTACCTACGATAGATATCTGATCTGGCTGATGCGAATGGTTCCCGGAACATCAGCAACGTGTTGTGAGATGTGTGTGTGTGAACTCAAAGTTGGCATTTCCAACTACGGAACCCTACACTGCGCGTGGCCTAACACGCACTTGTTCGGTTTTTATTATTACCGCACACTGAATCACATGCAAGAATACAACTCAGTAGGTCACGTCATCACGTGCTAATAAACCCTAAAGAACTTTTCTCTTACTTCTAACCCTCGAAAAACCTTCATCAGCTCAGTAGATGATGGTTACCACACGCAAACACCCAAATTAATAGCCCAAGAAAAAATATAAATAGACAATTCTTAAGAAGTCGGTCAAAAACAGGGTTGTCCCCGGTGTACCTACCTGCAATGGAACTCCATAATCAGATCATGATTTAGTGATAATCGAACTTTAGGGGTCTTTTTTGAGCGCTTTTCTATTTCAAACAATAAAACAAATGTTACCTAATATAGTTTGTAAAATAACCAAACACCTACCTACATAAAAACCTAAACTTCAAATATGCAAGTCCGAAATTCATTGCAATATTTTACACAATCATGATAAAAAAATATTACTACGTAAATCAGCTAAGGACAATGCCCTGAGCCCTGACCCTGAGTGACCTTTAAAGAACTAAGAACGCCGTTGTTGCACCTACATATCAATTGATACCTATCATTTTCATTATCAATGAATGAATTGAACAAGCCCATTGCACACGTAGCACGATATGCTTGTCACGTACTCGATAAAAAGTGATAATTAAGTGACATTAAGTCTAATGTGGTTGTGATCACGTTATCGATAAATAGCGTTTTATCTATAAATCTATATATATGTATATAAAACTTATATAAGTTAGATGGGCTAAGGACGCACGCACAGCCGTAACCGCTAATGATAGAAACGTGAAATTTGGACAGTTGTTTTAATTCAAAATGCGGACGCACACTAAGAGATTTAAAAAAAATGTCACCCTAAAGGGATGAAATAAGGGTTGCAAGTTTGTATGGAAAAATATTTAAATTAGCAGAGATTTTGATAAAACTTGAGAATTATTCTCTTGAAAACATTACATTGAATACAAGTTTCATGGTTTATTCATTCACCCCCTTAGGGTGCAAAATAGAGGATGAAAGTTTCTATGGAAAATATTTAAAATCTGCTCCAATTTCTATGAAATTTATTATCCGAGCTCCTAAATATAAATAACAGTCTTCTATATAATAGACTACAAAATTATTTTTCCTACGGGATAATAATAATGACGCGGGCGAAGCCGCGAGCGGAAAGCTAGTCTTTCGATAAGCTAGTCCCGTCAAAATCGGTCCAGCCGTCCCGGAGATTAGCGGGAACAAACAGACAGACAATAAATTTTTAAATTGTGTTTCTGTTATTGGTTCCCGATATACATTCATACCCATTTAGTAAAAACTTGTTATTTTGACATTACAAACAGACACTTCAATTTTATTTATTTGTATAGATATGGTTGCAACGTGTCGCTCGCTAATATTCTTTACTAGCTGTGCCCGCGACTAGGGCATGGATACCGGTATACCGGTATACCGATACATTTTTTCGGTATTTTGATACCGGTATTTGAGGATAAAATACCGTTATTTCGGTATTTGAAAAAAATATATTTATTATCGCAAGGGTGTTTAAAGACTATGCGGAACGCTCGATTTCTATGGTTCGTAGTGATGATACTGCTTTTCATATGACAATCATGAAAAATCTCAACTATGGAAAATCATTACAAAATCAACTACGCAAGAGACTGCATGCATATAGCTTGTATTTAGGTTGTATTTAATCATACTTTCAGTTGTTTGTCTAATGAATTACTTCTACAAATAAATTGCTGTCGGCACTCGTGCACGTACGGACACAATACGGCAGAAACAATACGTAAGCGCTCTGCTCTGAAGCGGCAATCACACCAACCAACATCATATATCTCTCATACATTGGGCTAGTGCACGGCCACGCTGCACCCCTCCCTCAGTTCTGCTGTTTTCATTGAGAACATGTGCCGGTATATAGTGAGCTTCTTATTATGAGAATACTTTAACAATAATTTTGGAGTCCATTTAAGTGTGAAAACATCGTCACCACGCACATTGTGTGAGTAGTGTTGTGTTTGTGTCCTGTACAAGTGCAAACAAATAAGCTGAGTAAGTACTTTAACTTTTCAGCGACACAAGAGAGATATTCGAAATTATTGTTAAATAAAAATAAGACTGATTTTAATACCTATTTGATTGTGATATTTATGCCAATCATCATCATCATCATTTATGCCAATGAAACAATATAAATAATTCTAAGACCATACCGTATTTTCTTTAGTATTCTTCCTCCTCCTTGAGTCGTATTCCTCAGTATTGAGGGTCGTGACCTCCCTTTGTATCACTTTCTCACGTACGGTCTTTCTCCATCTGTTTCTGTCTCCGGCTGTGAGGAGGGCGTTGTGGATCGTGGAGTCAAGAGCGGTGCGGATCTTTTCTCCATTTGTTTCTGTCTCCGGCTGCGTGGAGGGCGTTGTGGATTGTGGAGTCAAGAGCGATGCGGATCTGGTCAGACCAACGCATTGGGCTGCGTCCACGAGGCCTTTTCCTATCAACTTTGCCGGTCACGATGAGCTTCTCGAGGTTGTCACCCTAGAATACTTCGGTCACATTGCAAGGAAAGATCCTTGCAATGTGAACGAAGTATTCTAGGATTCTGCGTAGACACTTAGATGACAGCCGCGAGGAGATTTTGAATTCTCGTAATATGGAGGCGTTAGCCCGAAATGCTGTCCACGAAATACGGAGTATTTTTCTCCAGCACCACATCTCAAAGGCTGACGCCTTGCCGATGTGTTTGCCATCTGTAGCTTTCAGTATCCACGTCTCAGCGCCATATGAAAAGACCGAGAAGGCTAGAGTCCTTACCAGTTTGGTTTTAGTTTTTACGGAAATGTTGCGATCTCTCCAGATTTTTTCAAGCTGAGACATGGCGCTTTTGCCCATGCCGATTCTCCTGCGCACCCCCTTTTCGCACGAGCCATCGTGACTGATATTAGAACCCAGGTAGATGAAGTTGCCCACTATTTCTAGGTCCAGCGCGCCTCGATTCGTCCGGTGTTGGAGGAGTGGGTTGGGCGCCGGCAGGACAGCTTCACGTTCCACATGGTGCAGGTACTGACCGGGCATGGCTGCTTCGGTCACTACCTGCACCGGGTCGCCCGTCGAGAGGACACGCCGCGGTGTTACCACTGCGACGCTCCCGACGACACCGCCGAGCACAGCCTGTTGATGTGCCCGGCCTGGCGACCCCAGCGCAGCGAGCTTAACGCTGTGCTGGGAGGCGGAGACCTCTCGCTGCCGAGCATGGTCGTGGCCATGCTCCGCGGCGAGGTGGAATGCGAGGCTGTCTCCTCCTTTTGCGAGGACGTCATCTCACAGAAGGAGGCTACGGAGAGGGAGCGGGAGGAAGATACCCAAGCCGCTCCCCTCCGCCGCAGACGGATAGGCAGGCGAAGGCGGGCATTCGCACAAGCAATATCCATCTAATGAACCTGCCGTGAAGGCCGGCGTGCACGGTTGGCCCCGTGCAATCGATAGCCCCATCAACCTGGTTGGGCTTGCTCGGACGCGCTGGTAGTGGTAGTCGCAGTGATGACCCTGCCATGTGCGCCCACAAGGGCAGGGAGAACACCGAGGGGTTTTAGTGGGTCGGCCTGGCACTCTGCCGGGCCAACCCCACACACGCCCGCCGTCTTGCCAACTGCGGGTACGGTGCGATTGAGCATTTCCCCCCGGAAAAAAGGTTCAGCACGCATGTGAGTTCTGACTTCCCAGATCTATCTACCACCATGATCTTGGTTTTGGACCTGTTTATGGAAGATCCCATCTCCTCGCTAATCCGCTCCATTCGGCCTAGAAGTGCAGACACTTCCGACTCATTTGCTGCAAGGAGGGTAGTGTCATCAGCGTAGCGAAAGTTGGTGATTTTCAGGCCACCAACTGTGATGCCACCCTCCCAATTCTCGCAGGTTCGTCTCATTATGTATTTTTCATAGGCGTTGAATAGAATGGGCGACAAAATACATCCCTGGCGTACTCCTTGGTGAAATTTAAAGGGTTTTGAGGTTATTTTATCGACTCTTACGACTCCCTGGCTTGAACCATACAAGGTGCGAAATAGAGATGATTTGGTAATCCAAGTTCTTGTAGGAGCCTCCATAAGCAAACCCAGTTGATATATTATTAGTATTCTTAATCCTATTTATTTTAATAACTCATTTTGTGGTTTCTAGGGAGATGATAAATATTTTCAGTGTTTCTGGCATAAAGCGTGGAAAACTGCTTTAATCTCTCTCTCCAAACAAGACTTACCAATCGTTATTGGAATCATTTAAATAGTAATTAACAGTATTTAAACAAATACCGAAAATATACCGAAATTTCGGTATACCGGTATTTGAAATTTCAATACCGGTATCAATACCGGTATAAAAATCATTCCGGTATTCCATGCACTACCCGCGACTTCCTTGGCGTGGAATAGTAACGGCTGGACCGATCTTGATAAAAAGTAACCTATGTTATACCTTATATAATTAGCTATCTATTAGTAAGTCCTGTCAAAATCGTTCCAGCCATTCCGAAGATTAGCGGAAACAAACAGACAGACAGGCAGACAAAAAAAAATTTAATTGTGTTTTTGTTATTGGTACCCACCCGATATACATTCATTTTCATACCCATTTAGTAAAAACTTGTTATTTTGACATTACAAACAGAATTTTATTTAGATTCAGTTTAATTTTAGAGCCGCTCGCTGCCATACTTAAACATAAATACAAAAATAGTAATAAGACAAATCAGACGAAATGTTTAATACAGTGGGTCGCAAATAAAACGGTTTCGTCACAGAAACCTCAACATCTTAAACTTTAGACCAAATTTTTTGAAATAAAAACTTACTCAAACCTTATGTTTCCGCATCACTTGCTCAGCTCCGATAGCAGCCCCATATAATACGGTACTATCGAATATGGTGGGTACCTATGGCTGGGACTCAGGGGCGGATCTACCTAAGGGCTTTTTAGGCTTCAGCCCAGCGGGGCGATTCTCTAACATGACAGCCTTGAGTTCGTCGCTGCGACAGCGCTGTTTTACTTTTTTCACTATGATAGGTAATACCATACAGCGCTGTCACAGCGACGAACTCAACGCTGTCACGTTAGAGAATTGCCCCGCAGGGCCCCGTGGACACAAAGGGCCTCCAGTCCCAATAAAAAATAGACGATACTTACTTGTTTTAAAATAAAGAAATATAAGTAAAATTAAAAAAAAACAATAAGTCTGGCAAGCCAGATCGATCAACCCGTGTGCGCGACTATCAATCAAAACATGGTATTCCCCTGTCACTTGTCTATTTGAAAAGTTGATTTTATAATAATATCGTAGAATTTGTTTGTATGTACCTACCTTACAACGTATTGTACTAACGAGCTCTTATAAAATAAATATTTTTTTAACTCTATTTTTTCTATACCGTGCATCATCATCACCATAAAAAACAGTTACTTGACAAAATGATAATTAGTTGAATAATTAATAGGTGCCCGAGGTATATTTAGCCCAGAGCCCCACAAATTCACGAATATTAGTTCAAAAAAAACTTAAAACGCTATATTCTGAATAGTAACTGAATAATGGTAGATATTCACTACCCTTAAAACGCTATAATCGTTTATTAGGTATATTGCTTACGCCTTTATTCAGCTGTTAGAACTTTTCAACGCTATTAACTGAATAAGGGCAGTTAAGCAGGTGCAGATATGCCAATAGCTGTGTAATAGAGTAAATGTGGACCTCTATAACACTATCTGCTAAAGGTAGTACATGTGGTCTCTTATACAGACATTAGATGTAAAAAGGAGAAAATTTGATGTGTTTTTCAGCAAAAGTTATAAATTTTCCCCGTTGATACGCATCTATACTGCTATTTAGCTTTTATTACGAATTAGCTTGAATAACGATACACATGTACCCAATTTGGTAGGCTACGGCAGTAATATTGAAGTATAACAGTTCACGTTTCTCTTTAATTTCACCACCATTTTGATTCTGACTTATCTTTAATTTTTTCATATTATTTTATATTTTTACCATGATACATGACAACTAAGGGATACCTAATAAATTTGTATAATGTAATTACTAATTATAAAATAAAAAATGTCACAATTAGACATTTATTTATTCCAAACATATTTGCCAGGTGATTTTATTTTATTATAATTTCAGTAAAAAGGTATTTTTGGAGTGGCGCTTGAGAATTTTATTAGATATATACGTACTATTCACAGTAATTTTAAAATACCAAAAGCTTTTCATGAAGATATTATCAAAACTCTACCGCTATCAGAAAAACTGTTTGCATTCTCTCACTTCAATCTGTCACTTACAGACTTATAGGAGGTACGTAAATATTACGTACCTCCTATAAAAACTATAATTGTTTGATCAAAACAGTTCGAAGTATTTTGTAGGAGGTATGCTCTTAAACAGTACAATCTGAACCATAAGCTTCATTACTGATATTTAAGCGTACATGTATGGTATAGTATGAATAAAGTGTAACTAGTGGTACCCTCATTTGCTACTATTAAGCCTTTACCACCTTGTTACACCTAATACTGCTACTATTACGTTATTATAACGCAGTTATTCAGCAATGTGAACTTTAGGATGAATAATTTGTGCCAATTTAAGCAGTGTAGTGGCTGAATAGTATGCTACTCAGCCTTTATTCAGTAACTTTATTCAGCTGTTAGTACACAAGAATCCTCCTATTCATCTAGTATTCAGCCTCTTTGTGTTACTTGGGAGGTTACCTGGTTATACACGGTTATTTTTTTATCACCCTGGAAAATTTAAGGGACGCTTCACGACATGGTATTAGAATGATTTAAATATAAATAAAAAAAATAACCCCCCTTCTTAATTTTATATAATTTTTTTAAAAAATACAAAAAATGCTGCACTAGTTGTGAGCAGCATTTTTAGAGATTTTTTTTTTTTTTAATATTTTTTTTATTTCATTTTTTTTATTTTTTATATAATATTGGATGTGTCCTGAAGCGTCCCTAAAATTTTCCAGGGTGATAAAAAATAACCGTGTATAAGATCAAAGTACTCGTCAATACGAATCAAACGAGCCCAAACTTAATGGGGTTGTATCGTTTAAATGCGGAGTTCCTATGGCCACCTTCCAGCTGCAATATCAGACCCTGGTTACCATAAATAGACGGACGTAAAAATTTGTAATGTAAAAAAGTTTCACTTTAAAAAATAAAGCTCAATTATGAGGGAAATAATAACAATAACAGACTATTCAAAAATTATATTTCGTGTCGAATATAAAAAAACATATTATAGTATACTTCGATATCTTTCTTTATCACACGAAGGACGATATCATGTCACGAACATGTTTTAATTTAGCGCTGAGTGCTCTTGGCGATCTGCTCCTTGAGCATGAGAATGCTAGCGCGTTGCTCAGGCGGAAGGAGCGCAATCTGCTCGTCTGACAATTGCAACACTTGCATTATCAGAGCAGCCTGTGAATATAAAAAAATACCATAAACAAATAGCTGGAATCCTAATATTATACGCCATGTCCAGACCTGCTATAGTTAAAGTTAGTTAGCCTTTGATTTGTAAATGATATTGGAGGTGTATAATAAGTAACATTTAAACTCACTGGCATGTTAAAAATCAGTATAAATCTTTATGTTGTTTTATATAACTTTTTACTAATTTGGTGCGGCCAGCTGCATGTTTAAATCCTTTGTCTCTCATGTTACTTATTACCTACCAATAGTATTTATCTATAAATTTGTTCGTTTATGTGGTAAGAGCCTACATAAAGTGTACAATGATGGGCTTAAAGCCATTAGGCATTTTCTGTCAGTCAATCTAAGGGAAGTTGAGAGACATATCTGATCCATTTAGATAAAATAACAATACGTCATTTAATACATGGTGTATACTATTTTGTATAGTAGTGGTAATAAATACTTCATATTAAAAAAGTGTCTAATTATAATAACACATAAATTAATTACCTTCTCTTGATCAGAGGCCCCAGATGGTATGCCTTGAATAGTTCTTGCCTGAGCAATGCTTGGCATCCCAGGAGGAACTTGTTCTGTTATAAGAAAGAAAGATATATCAATAATAATTGACTGTCACCTCACCGTCTTACTGTGACTACCATCCCAACACGTACAAAAAAATTTGGTAACTCATTACATTGTCAGACAATCAAAAAATGGAATTCACTGCCAGCACACGTGTTCCCTCCCTCTTACAATTCCGGGTCCTTTAACAGAGGCGTGAAGAAGCACCTTGTAGGTCGGCAAGGTGAGGGTGGCTAGTGCAGCGTGTACTCTCTCTACTGCACTAACTATCTTCGCATTTGGACCCCACTTCCACTTACCATCAGGTGGAATGGAGTCATTTGCTAGGCGCACTATAAAAAAAAATGAATTCTTGCACACCCGCGAAAAACTTCGTCGCTTGTTAAACCGCTTTGCAGCCCAATACCAACATTGAATAAACAGCAAGAAACAGTGCTGGTAACATTTAAATGTCTTGTACTGTTGATGGTTATACTTATAATGATACGGCTACACTGTCCTGTACAATTTTACAACATTTTTATACTGGGTAAGTCAAAAAAGGTGTATCAAGCCGAAAGGGTGAGAAAGTGGTAACCACCGCTCATGGATATCTGCAATAGCAAGGGCCCAGCTCAGTCGCTGTCTACCTGAAGAGAAGTGCTCTATTAAAACCTAGTTTGAAGTAGGACATATCGTAGCGCTCAGGAAACACCGCAGCAGGCAGTTTGCTCCAGTCTGCACGTACGTGGAGGAAATGAACGCTGAAACCGAACTGGGCTTGGCCAAATCGGTTCCTGGTGATACGAATGAACTCTCCTGCGATGGCGGGTGGTGCCATGGCGAAAAGGTGATGAAGGCACCATTGCAAACAGTTCCTCAGGGCGCGCAGAGAGAAACGAAATCCCTCAGTTGCCTCAGCGTCTCTATTGAGGCCGTAATATCGGGATCATCGACGATATGGAATACGGATACATTTGAATTACTTTATAATATTATTTTGTTTGTATGAAAATGTAAAGTATTAGTTTTCAGTAATGCAAACGTGTGCATAATATTAGTTAATACTCATACTTTAAGACCCCCACCGCTTGACACATCCGTTTTGTCTAACCGTAATAGTATAATATAGTAAACAATATAGCATAGGCCACCGAGAACTCATCCAACCCAAACGTTTTGAGCTCTTTTTATTTTGTTAATTCAAAGTAGACTTTACTACTACATTTCAATGTTGTTAATTTTCGTTGCGTCGATAATGGAAACTGTAGCACTTACGTGGAGCCGTTTTGGACTGGTTACGCGGGTCACTGTTGCGCACGCGTGGATCTGCGTTAAACTGTTGAGCGCCCACCAAACGAGGATCGCGTGGATATCCACTAATCATTAAAAAAATATATACGTTATTTTTCCAAACATACAATATTGTGCGATACGAGTGTTATTAAGCAACGAATCGACAATTAAACATAAAAGTAAACGACATATTATGATAAACAAATACAGAGAAGTTTATTAAAAATTAGGACATAAATATTAATTTCGAAAATAAATCCAATGATTTAAGTGTTATTTAGCAACTTTTGAAACATTATCAAGCAGACCGATAAAATTAAAAATATATAAATACATCAAGCCTAAAAATAAAACTAAATATTACACTAAACTAAACATTGGTCATATGTCAAAGCTAACAACTTACAGATCTTTATCCATAGGCGGAGTAGAACTGGTAAAAATATGAAGTTATAGTAATATTTAAAAAACATATTTCTTTGTGATATATTTGATTTCCGTGTAGGTTGTTGACTGAGTTCAGTGGCTTAATATAAATATAGGACCACTATGACTGCCCATTTTTCATTTTCTATGATATATCATCTATCAGCGGTAAATGCAAGATAGTCGTTTTTCTGAAGCCTTGACCCTCCTGTGGGTAAAGCTTTCAATGTACCTAATAATAGCACAAAAGTTATACCGGATGTCCCAAAAAATAGTGTCAAGCGGAAGTCCAGAGATAGAGCACCTCTTGGGCTATCCGAATCACCACCATGTAAGCTCCGCGATTTTTTGTAGTTTTCGAGTTATGAATTTTTTACTGAACTTTTGAGAATTTACGACCTGAACAACTTGAAAATTTTCAAAGAAATAAATACAAGACTTTTTTGAGATATTGTTTTTGCAACTGAACCTCCATCAGTTATACTTTTATGCTTAAAATAATCAGCTTTGTACCTTTTAATCAAAACTCATTTTTTGTTTTAAGTATTTTATTTTAGTATATGTTAATTTACGTAGTATATGTATGAATAATATTATTCAGTATGTAGTTTATAGTCATTGATTTAATTTTAAATTACAAAATATTATATTTACCCGCCATAATAAGTCTTAAGTTAACTTTCCTCTTCCTACGCAGAGGTTGAGATTGTCCGTTTTGGCAATAAGGTCGCCTTTTGTTTATATTGTCTCCTCTAAGCTATTGTTAATTTTATTTTAGAAACAATAATGATGTTGAATGAACATCATTATTGTTTCTAAAATAAAATTAATTCATTCATTCATATGTCAGTTATACTTGCAGTTTCTTGCATATTTGTTTATTTGTAAGGTATGTTTAAACTTTACTGCATATTTACTTGATAAATATTTATGTATGGTATTTGTGTGGTTTACGTTGTCTGGGCTGCCTATTTCAAAATGTCTAACGGTAGTTCAGAGGGCCTATTACCGATCTCATGGTTTTGCAAATATAGATATCATAGTGCAAAACGAAAAATACGATTTCCGGTCAGATTTTTGATCATTTAAAGATGAATCGTTGAATTGAAATTATGCCATAGTGATGATACCATTGGAGATCGGTAATACGAAATGCAGCATTTCATGACTTCTTGTTGTTCTCAAATTTATACCATGTCATACGGTGAAAGATGCATAATTGGCCTGCAGGTCTTGGTGACTGCGAGCACCTGTGACTCACCTGTCCTGGTGCACAGGCGGCGGCACCGGGTGCGGCGGCATGGGCAGGCTGCGCATGTCCTGGTCGAGCAGCGGCGGCGGCCCCGAGCCCATCCCCGCGCCGCCCGCGCCCCGCGAACCGCGCAAGTCCACGTCACCCATCGCCGCACGCGCTGACACCACACACCGATAAATATTAAAGGCTACTAACTACTAACTCCACTTTTTGCAAAGAACACTTGTCTCATTCGTGGTTACTTGAAATTGCAAAGAAAACACAAATCCCCATGTAAACGATCCTCTAGTTTTTTAAACCTGTAGGTATGTTGGAACGGCAAGTAAATTTTTCTCAAACATGCTCGGAAATGTAGGCATTATTGTAGTAAAAAGAAGACACAAAATTTGTAATAGGCTAGTTGACCCTTTTTTAAAGTAGGGCTTAAAATGTTCATAATTGTTGTATTAGACCATAGCACATGAATATTTTTTTTTTCGATGCCTAAAAAGTGCAAAAAATCTATTTTAAATTAAGATTTTCAATTTTGGACCGAAAACACGGTCAGCCATGATAGTCTGTTGATTATCTGTGGCATACATCAAATGACGTCAGTCTTATAGTAAACAAAGCACCGAGGCGAAATAACCTCACAAAAACAATGCTTTTTATTAACCACTGGAACGTCCGTGGGGACTATAGTCCCCAAAATCTCGATCTTCTCGATCGACCTGGGTACTATGGTACCCAGTTCCCTTTGCGTAAAACCGCGCGGTGTGATAAAAAAATCGCGAAAAATAAAATATTTTCTCTATGGCTTTATTCCTTTGTCAATAGTCTCTTTCATAAGTTGACAGGTCATGTCCAATTTATTTTTAGTCTTAGATTGAAATAAATTTGTCATAGTCTGCGGTTTAACTTACTTGGCCGTATCCATACGTTTCTTACTCCATGACCGATGAGATTTATTGCGTACTTACTTAGTCTGTATTAGTATTTTCGTAGAGTGTTCTATATCAAAATAAACTAGAAGAATTGGGCTACATTATTATGTATGGTTTATGATAGTTTATAGTGTTATATTGCCACACTAAACGTTTTTTTCAAAAAGTGAGTATTTTTGAAATTTTAAGCACTTTAGTTACTATTCTCGTCATTATTCATTCAATTATGAATCCTTATCTAATTAACTATTATAAGTTCATTCCTTATTAAATTAGCTTTCCATACGTATTTTTTATTTAATTTTAGACACAATAATTTATTTTTTGCATTTTTTTTAAATTTGGGGTCGCGCGTGCGCATCTCGCGTATATAATTACGTAATTAATCGTTTTTATTATTTTTTTCTTTTTTCATTAAAAATATTACCCAAAACTATTATATATCAAAATAATCTTCAAGAATAGGGCTATAATAATATATATGGTTATTTAAAGTTTTATAAAATAGTTTTTGTGCAAAAAATTTTTAAAAAAAATCGGGTCTTCCGCGACCTTCCGAACATTTTCGCGCTTCATTCATTTAATTATTAATCCTTATCTAATTAACTGTTATAAGTTCCTTCTATATTAAATTACCTTTCCATACGTATTTTTTGTTCTCTTGTAGACAGTATATGTCACTCTCCGCAATTTTTTGAACACTCCGTACGCGCCGGGGTGAGTCATTCCGCAATGGCGGCACCTTTGATATTTGAGATATACTACTTTTTGCTTTTGAAACCCACCACGCTTCGCGTGGCGAGCGTTCGAGTCACAAAATATAGTAAAACTGTAGTATATGGAACGGGACAATAGAACAGGAATTACCTCTTCAAAGACTCCAGGAAAGCTGTGGCTGTGGATTAGCCGTACCCAGTGATATAGATATGCGAAATAACTCTTGCTTAAAATTTATTAACACTCGCTTAAAGAAATCCTGTAACTATCTACTGAAACTCAAATGTATTTTTGCGAAAATCACATTAATGTAAGTACTATAAATGAATAACTCAATCTATGTAGGTACTTCAGTTTCAACTTAAACAAAATAGAAGTTTTTAGGTTGTATGTAAAATCATTAATTAAATTTTTAATCTTTCAGTTAGAATGAAAACTGACTGCAGCCGACCAACCAAATTTTAACGCCAGACGTAGAGAAAACTTGACCATTATAACTTCATTATAACAGTATTGAAATTGTACTTATATTGTTTAGAGCGATACACAAAGAATCTCTTGACCATCAATCTGTCGATTTTCGGAAGATTTGTACTATCTGCTCTCACAAATTCAACATCAATGGTTGATTTTGCTATTAATGCAAATAATTAACGATATTTACACATATAATAACGGAGATTTGGACGATTTTTTGCCAGTTTTAGGAAAGAATAGCGCAAATCGACGAGTTGTTGAATCAAATTTGACATTTCTTTGTTTACTATATGTGTGACGTCACGGCCCTGACCACAGGATATCAAAGCGTTTACGGCGTGAGATAAAAAAAGATTATTTCTAGCATTTTCAAATTGTTATTCATTGTTATTTATTAAAATCGGTATATTGTAGAACCTTATGCCAAATACTGTTAGAAATAAACAATATTTTAATAAATTTTGATATGAGTCAACTACCCTATTCTTGGCTCATGCATTACTTTACCGGCCTAGGCCAGGAAATTGAGTATGAAAATTCATTTTTGGCCGCTGCTCTAATGTTTTTTAATTTATCTATAGCTTGAATTATGTAACTTGTCATACAGCCAATTGCTACCACATTATAAAAATGCACTCTTCGAGCATATAATATACAACGTGTCTCATATCTCCTCATAAAAATTATAATATTTAATTTTATTTAATCTATCAAAAGTGCCAACCTAAAACTGTTCTAAAACTGAATTTTCATAAATTTGACAATTAAATTCGATTGATATGAGATTGATATGACCTCCAAATATGACAATTGACAAGTTATTAAAGTTGACAAGTTGACATATTCTTTTCGGTTAAATTAATGTTATAATTTTTATGGGGAGTTATTATGAGACACGTTGTATTTGAATATGACAACAATTTTATTAAAATGTTGGTATAAAATCACACAAAAATATGCTTAATTTTCGTTGCGAGAGAAAAAGGTCATAATCTGCAGTATTACATTTTTTTGCGTAAAATATGATTGGACTGTATGGCTGTGTCTCCCCGGATAAGGTGCACAAACGAAAATGGGTGAAACTAGACTACAATTTATCGATTAAAAAAGAGAAAAAAATTATTAAAGTTCAATTGTATTTAATATTGATTTCTTTATTCTCTTTTTAAGACCTTTTGTGTTTGTAAAATTGTAACATTGTAACCACTGCGTGGATTTTGTTCAAATAATAACAATAATGATGCCAGAAGATTAACACTGTATGGTAAATAAAAAAAGTACATAAAAGCAGTCAATAGGGAGAAAATCATTTTTTTTCACTAATTTTGAACATAAAAGTGTTAAATTTTGAGTAAATGTTTATTTTTACCAAATAATGCCCCCTATAACAATTACTTTTTATTACCTCTTATTAATCCAGATCTTATAACTGTTTACAACAAAAAAAAATCAACATTCTGTCTCTAATACATGCTTAGCTACGAGGCTTTAATTGAGGGGCCTGCTAACGCGCCGTCCCCTGGCGCCCGCGCCGGTTCCTTTTTGTCAACCGCTGAGGTAGCTTTTCTTAAATAGGAATTTAGTTAAACACATTTAAGCATTTTTAAACCTAAGCTAAGCTTTTTCAGTGTAAATGAAAATGATTAAAACAAGAAAAACAAATCAGAATAAGTATTTATTACAAAAAATCTAAAAAAAACACTTTTTATTAAATTAATGCAATAAATGTTCAAAATGGCCACCACGCTGATGCAAGCACATCATTGCACGTAAGGAAATCTGTTGCGTAGCCCTGCGGACCATGTCGGGGTCATTTTTGATATTTTCCGAACATTGGACAGTGTGATCGTGTTCGGCCTCCGTATTAACGGTAGTGCTGTACACCCATTGTTTCATCACACCCCATAAAAAGTAATCCAGTGGTGTCATGTCAGGTGAGTATTACGTCTTTCATTATTTCCTCGCAATTATTGAGAAAAGCACTATACATACCTCGGCGGGAATGGGATTGCCGGGCTCGTAATTATTCGTCCGACAACCCCTAACTTCCCGGCCTCTGCAGTAATGTTCTATTTATTTCTTGTGTTTAGGTAAATGGTACCTAAAGGACAATGTTAAAGTTGGCGTAAGAACCAATATAAATATAGCATATGTGATAATTCTTTAGTCAATTTAAGATTATTATTATCACTCATTCGATTTTAACGGATACTTCTGAATATTTTATTCAATTTAAACTACTGTTTTTAATGTTTGAAGAGATGAGATCGTCAGGAATAGTGTTAACATTGTTTATCACACTTCACCACATTCTTCTCTCAAATGTACACACACACACACACATACACACACACACACACATACCTACAACAGGCATAGACTATTTAAACGAATGAAATTAATGACATGCACTTATATACCTACCTATTGTGTTTTAATGTAAATAAGGCAATAACCAGCTCATTATTTGTATGTGTACCTACCTACTTACATTACATTACTCGTATAATTTTCTTTTAATAAAGGCCTTACTTAACCATTGTATAAGCCTGATTTAGTTAAACAGTGTTTTGTCACGTTCACTCGAATGACATTTCAAATTCGAACAAAAGAGACAAAACACTGCTTAACTATACAAGACTTATACAATGGTTATTAGTATGGCCCTAAAATAGTAAGTAACGAAATGAAATTCTGTAATTGGCAAATATTTAAGTAATTTTACTCTAGACAATAACTATTTTAGTATTAGCTGTGGAATTTTGTAAATAAATAAATAAAATAAAAGATAAAATAACATTTAAAAGGACTTTATGATTCCTTGTAACATTATTGAAAACCACAGACTAGAAAGAATATGTCTATATTTAAGGTGCGTTCCGAATGAGCTTATAGCAATGAGAGCGATATAAGCGCTCACAACTTTTCCCGAATGGGATATCGCGCTAACATCGACAAATGATAGTTGACCATTCGGAACAATAATTTGCGTGCGTAAGACGCTGACGTTACCTCAGACGTTGACGCACATTAGCTTAACAATTTATTTTCAGCAACAGGAGCGCGTTCAGAGCCTTCGCGCGAATTACAACTTTTCGCTCTAACCCCGTTCAATGCCTTCGAGCGTGACGCCCGGGTGAAACAACCGGCCCGTTCAAGACCTTAGAGTGTCACAGCGAGTTACAACCGAACAACCATCGAATGTGATGGTTGTAAAACGCGCTGACGTTTATTGTTGAAATACTCTTACGTGATTGGATAATATTGGGGGCCATAATCTAAAATGTCATCTGATAGAAGCTTGATCACGAAATGGCGCATATTTGTCCTTCGCTACCAAACACCTAAAAAAAACCTGTTCTCGTCCACTTTCCTCCCTTGGGAAATAGCATACTAAACCCCTTTCGAACATTACCCACACACACACACACACACACATCACACTCGCACACGCACTTACTCTACCACTTAAATATGCACACCAAACAAACACTTACACACGTACATACACATTCATTCGTATTATTTTATTGCCAAATTGTCATCACTAGGATCTCCTAAACTTAAGGTTATCTGCAGGTGGGGCCTAGTAACCTGTAGTTCAGTTTCCTCTGGAATCTATTTCAGGAACTAGTCTCTTCCACAACTTCTAGTTATAGAAACCTAATGTTTATATTTACTGTGAAGAGAAAATAAAGCTTTTTAATATTATTATTATTATAGAAAGATAGAAAAATAAAAATTCATGTGAAAGAGGGAGATAAGAGATTTTGTTGCTGCAATGCGTTCAACACCTCTGCAGGCTTATTCGCTAACTACGGTTGGTAACTAGAACTGTCATTTTTAAAAGACACTATATCCATTACTCGTTTAGTGATGTTATGTATTACGGCAGCGTTCATGATGGCAGTAATGGATGTTAAGTTCGTTTCAAAAATGACAGTTCTAGTTAGCAACCGAAGTTACAGAATAGGCCTGCTGAGCGAGTTAAAAAACAACCCAACAACTATACTCCGAGGCTCTAAACGCGCTCCAGAACGCGCCTCTGAGATAATGGATAAGTGTAATACGGCGTTTACATTCAGCCGAAGTGGGCAGGGAAGTGAGCAGGGAAGTGGGCAGTACGATAATGTAAACACGATACTTTTCATGCCACTGCCACTCGCGCCGCTCGTCGCTCCCCAAATGAGCGGTTTTTGTGCGGAAGTCAAAGGACGGGCGGCGCGAGCGGCAGCGTGTATTTATATTCAGCTCCGTTACTCACTTCTTTTATCGAACGGACGTGCGTGGCGCCTTATTTACTTTTAACTATCGTAATCTACTAAAATGGTATTCGACTGGAGCAATGAAAGCATAATAAAATTTCTAGAAATATTGGAAACTGAAGTGTGACGCTGCATCGGGAAATATTGCCGGCAGCGGCAGGTGCAGCGGCATGGGCTGAATGTAAACACACACTTCTCTTGATTCTGCCATGGCAGTATTTAGGGAAATATTGCCGACAGCGCGAGGAGCAGCGGTATGGGCTGAATGTAAACGAGGCATATGTCAAAATGACAGTTCTGAGTTGGCAATCGAAATTAGCGAAAAAGGAGAGGAAGGATTAATAATTTATACATAAATACTTTATTTAATTTCTTTAAAAAGACATTATTCATTTCCTTATTTGGTAAAAATTCAAAAGTGAATATTGCATTGATAATTTTCTTGCTTATAATACTCATCTACAATTTTAAATGATTCACTTACACCATAAAGTAATAATGTTTGGAATACTTTTTATATTAACTGGCATACAAGCCGATGGCTACTACAGTCAATTATGGTGGTATGGTAGTATATTATCAATATGGCTGAAGGGATAAAAACAATAATACTTACGTGGAAACTGATTTGGCGGCGGTACTGGATTCGCGAGTAGTGGAGGTGGTTGAGCTTGAGCTGAAATAAATGACAGCATTCATTCAAATGCATTGACGTGTTCAATGTTCAAATATGGTCAACAACAGCAATATACTTTTACTGCATTATGCGATGATACAACCCTTTTTTCCTTGGCAATAAATATACACGCGTATTGAAAAAAGTTTAAAAAATATAACAATATTTATACGCTAATTCTTATGTCTTTTATATTTAGATATTTTTCTATAATAATGATGAAGGAATGCTCTTGTGACACAAGCGTCATACAATTTTAATTTCTATAACCAATAAAAAAACAAACCTGGTGTGTTGTTAGGTATGTAAGAATTAGATGAAGGTTTATCACCAGGCTGCAGAACAGGGGGTACAGGATTTGAAGGATGTAGCATGCTCTGAAAAAAAAAACAACACTGAAAACATTTGCGCACAATGGAAATTCGATAGAATATATCAGGGAAATATGGCTGTAACACCAAACAACCATATTCTTTTAAATAAAATTATTCAAATCTACAGCACGAAAAGTGCCGTTTTGCTCGTAACAAAATCGCTTTTTACTGCGATTTGGCTACTACCAGCAACTAGCAAATTGCTGTATGGGTAAAAGTAATTCACATTTCGAGCACCGCCGTTAGAAGTTACTTGGTGTTGATAAAAGTGTTTCGAACCGTTGTCTGAGTCAGATGTTATACAATTTTGCTTTTCTGGCTGATCAAGGTAAAAATTTCCCAACTAGCAAAATAATTCTTATAAAAGTTTATAAGTGTAAAAATAACATTCTTATAAAGGGGTAGAAAACGTTTACAAGTGTGGGAAAGGGCCGTAGTTATAAGTGAATTTACTCTTATAGCTGTCTTATTGCACTCTCTTTGTCACCGATTTACCCTTATACGCGTTATATAATCTAATTACATCGCTTCTATACCGCCAATTTACCTTATTATAAAAGTATGTCTGCTTCTATTAGATCAATGTTCTTTTCAAATACGTTTACAAGAATATTTTTCATAACTTTTTAGTTTATTTTATAAACAAAATGCCATTTTATGTGTTTTGTCAAAATCATAAACAAGGTAAGTAATTTCCTATTCGAATCATAATACTAGGGCATCATTCAATGTGGCAATCAATTTTTATGGGAAAAGTGGGTATGATTTCGTGTTTAGTGACGACGCCCTCGTAAATTAAGGCAGTTTTATTGAAATCAAGCACAGAATAATTGTAAAATATTATGTTGCGCCTACTATAGCAATACTATAAGTCTTATAACAACTTGATAACCACTATAAGAAGTTGAGCGTGTTACAATGACTCCATATTGTACGATCTTTAGGGTTCCTTCACTAATATTTTGAAACAATTTTTAGGTTTACTTGTTAACTAATTAGGGCTGTGGTGTTTTTATGGGTTTGAAACGTTTTTTAAGTTCTACGTTTGCTGTTTCTACATAAAATAAATGTATGTAACTAATAACTTCTTAGTCTTTTAAATCGAAATTTATCTACGATCACTCTTTTTTGGTGTTTTTATGGGTTTGAAACGTTTTTTAAGAACTAATAACTTCTTCGTCTTTTAAATCGAAATTTATCTACGATCACTCTTTTTCGATAACCATATTAATACTTATTTATTATTTCAGGACAATAATGATTTATGTGAAACCTAAATTTTCGCAGATATTCGAATATATATTCGGTAGTCGAAATCACACAGGAGGAAATTATAAACGGTTCAGAAAGCTTATGGCCGCGAAGATTCAATTACTGTAGAAGTTAGACAAGAAGGAGGTTTAGAAAACAGAAAATAATTAGAGTACTCGGGTAGAGGAGAGAACGTCATTACCAAGATTTGATATAAGATTAACACCCAGAACCGGAAAATAAACAAATAATGTAGAAATAAAAAAATAGAATGTTGAAATAAGAAATTTTATTACACCCAATCAGTTTCGAATTACTCACAGGCGACAATAGAACCCGTTTGGTTCTTAGTAAATTGTTTTATTTTCTACGGAACAACTAGGACTTTTTCAAGTATTTAATTGACATAACATTTAAAGACTTGAGGGGAAATTAATTTTACTAATTATTAAACTGAACTTCTTTTTAACTTTCATTTAAACCAACCAATTTTTAAACCTTTTTATTGATTTAATAATTGACAACAGTTCGATAAAATAATTTAATTAGTTTTTTAGCAGATTCATAAATGAAATTATGAGATCAATAAACTTTGAATAATCAAATAAGTGACTTAACTAACACCTCATCCCTTATAAAGGCCATCCAAACTCTAAAACATCAATTTAAACTTTAAAAAAGTACTGATTATATTTATAAGGTAATAATCTTTATAACGATCTCAGTTATCTCTTTTAAAAGAATAAATAGCGCCACAGACGCCTTTATAAGATAAGCAGCCAAAATGGAGTCTGCACATCTTTTATAAGCAAATAGATCTTATAGAAACTATATTAATTGACAGTGTAAACGTTTACTCAGTCAAATTATAAGTGTTAAATCTTCTTACGTCTACTCCCTTATAATTTCCTTCTATAAGGTATGTTAGTAAAAGCATTCTCATTATATGACTCTAATAAGGCAAATAAACTTATAGGCTTAGTATTATAAGAATATTTTGCTAGTTGGGTTGTGGGTATGTTTTGCACCCTTGTTACTCGTACATAACCGAGTTACATAACCAGCGATGTACAAAGAAAAAATATTCTTCATACATAACCGGGTAGTGTACTAAGAAACTTTTGTTCTTTGTACATTGCCGATTGCGTTGCAGTTATGTACAAGGATGTCAATATTCTTCCTACATTTCTCGGTTTTGTTAAAAGAAATCGTTGTTCCTTATGCAAAACCAAGGAGGTTCTCAAAGTAATTAGTGTATCTAACTTCTTAATGTAGGTTCATATAGGACTGGACTTTAGGACTTTCTATCATTTGAATAGTTCTCATTAATTTTTTTTCACTGGGAAGGCCTTTAACCGACTTTTTCTTTTTGCGATTTTGAACCATTTTCTTTTGAAACTACATAGTTTTCATATAAACATTTTCTTATGTTACCAAAAAACTATATATCATTAATTCAAAGCTCAATAAACAGTGAACAAAAGAAAACCATAATTACTTACCTAAATCCAATACACCAGAGGGCCTATTACCGATCTGAGGCAGTGGAAACTGTTCCATACTTCTAAAATGGCCACCTATGAGCCAAAACTGTCAAAACTGTATGACAGAAACGGAGATCTGTGCATTGTAACATTGTGCCCCATTTAACACTGTTCCCCACCTTACCCTAACTACCACACTGCACCAGATTTCATTACTCATAATACTTGGGCAATACGCTTATAGATGATTTTCGATTATTCGCTTAAGGCACAGATAATATAATACTACAGTACAGACAGATGCCTCATCCCATACAATGAAATGGTCCCTACTTAAGTCGGGCAATTCTTCGAGCTGTTTTATTTCACCATTTCACCGCGAGATGACGCAACTAAAACGCCACTGACAATTCTGAGCAAGCTCGGGCCATCGAACCTTTGCTACATTGGGCTCAGTAGTTCTCGCACGCACTCAACAGATGGCACTTTAATTAAACTCCTGCTATATTTATGATTTTTTTAACAAATTCATATTTATGCTTCGTTTAGTTCATTACAATGACTTATGCGTAAATAGGTCTTATAAAACATCATACGCTTACGGTACGCTAAATGTGTTACAATTTGGTAAAAAAGTGACGTATAAATCCATGTTATACCTAAGGGGTTGTTCCGCCATGGATTGGATTTATGTCATACATTTTATATACCTACGTTTGATATTTAAGATGTAAAGTAAATATATCATTGGAGATAAGTCATTTTGGTAGTGGGTACTTTCTATTATCACAAGGTTATCATCTGTACCTTCAAATTTAAAAAAACTGGTTAAGAATAAAGCAAACTTGCAAATTTTTCATATGTGACCTTTTTTTATCCCGCCCAAGACGATTTCTTTTTCACTGATTTAGGTATTCATCATTTTACAATTTATTTATTATTTTTAAAGAAAATACAAAGTCACATATTGCATATTGTTAAAAATGTGATTTTAGTTTTTTATCTAATATATAAAATTCTCGTGTCACAGTGTTTGTTACCGAACTCCTCCGAAACGGCTTGACCGATCTATATGAAATTTTTTGTGTATATTCAGTAGGTCTGAGAATAGGTCGTAAACTATTTTTTATTATGGCGAAACGTAAGTTCACCGTTATTATGGCGAAACGTAGTTCGCCGGCACAGCTAGTACTAAAATAAAATAAGTGTTTATTTTTATACCGGGTTATTTTTCCATCAGGAGCCAAATTTTGTATGCTTGTTTAGACAAGCAAAATGAACAACTTATACTATGCGACCAAACTCGAAATCGCGAAAAAAAATCAGTTGTCCATACCTTTAGGTGTGGATGTTGAACATTTGTATGGAACAGCTGATTCTTTTCCGCGATTTCAAGATGGTCCCATAGTAAAATAATTTCATTTTGCTTGTCTGAACAAGGACACAAAATTTGGCTCCTGCTGGAAAAATAACCCGGTATGTATACAAAGTTACTTATAAAAAACTAAGCAATTTAATTTCAAATTTTATTATATAAAATATCATTGAGAAATTAAATTGCAAAATTTATATGCTTATAGCCGGCTGAAATTAATTTATTCGACTGTTTTATCAAATTCCGAAATTATATAATTTAGTACTATTTTGAAACATTTTTTTCCTTTTTTTCTTTTCTTACCAGTTATCTAATTTTCTATTTCATTTTAAAGAATGTTGTTATTAATTCTGTGATAAAAAATCATAAAAACATAACATGCATTACGCGGGTTCGAACCGCAGACCTCTAGCGGTATAGCGCAATAATTCCGCAGTATATCCTCATGAGCCATCCGTTCGCTTAGATTTGATGTTGAAATTTCGAATCTTTTATTTAAATTGTGACGTGTACGTGTACCGTCAATCTATATATCTTTTATCTTTTTATATATAAAATTCTCGTGTCACAGTGTTTGTTACCGAACTCCTCCGTAACGGCTTTTAACCGATCTTTATGAATTTTTTTGTGTATGTTCGGTAGGTGTGAGAATAGGTCGTAAACTAATTTTTATTATGGCGAAACGTAGTTCGCCAGCACAGCTAGTATATTATAAAAAGAGAAGTTCTCATCTATAGACGCACGCACAGCCGTAACCGCTAATGGTAGAAACGTGAATTTTGGAGTTGTTTTAATTCAAAATTTAAGAAAATTTAACCCTGAAAGAATGAAATAGGGGTTGCAAGCTTGTATGGATTTTTTTTTAAATAAGCAACGATTTTGATAAACCTGGAGAATCATGCTCTTAAAAACATTTCATTGAACACGTATTTCATGGTTTATTGGAATTATTATTGTGCAAATTAGGGGTTTAAAAATTCTATGGAAAATAATTAAAATCTGCTCCAATTTCTATGAAATTTATTATTCGAGCTCCTAAATATAAATAACAGTCTTCTATATAATAGGCTACAAAATTATTTTACGGGAAAATATTAAATTCCCACGGGAAAACAATATCAATGTGGGCGAAGCCGCGAGCGGAAAGCTACCTATTTATAGCAGTCGCGGTTGCCACACTATTTGTAAATGGTAAAATCTAATAAAACACCGTACCTATTTGCCAAAATTCAAAATATACCTAATCACCATTGAGAATAAAAAATAATTCAAGTAGTTAGTATTAGTACCTACATTAATTTTATTTATTTATAGTCAGGCACCTTATGTCCATTAATAATCTTTACGTATTACTTACCTATATTATCTTTTACTATGTATGTACCTAACATAGTTGAATGTACCACTTCTAAGGTGTTATTAAAAATTCAGATTTGTAAAATTAGTTTTGAACTGTAGTATTATATTATCTGTGGTATTACTTACCTACATTATCTATGACTAATTGACTATGTATGTACCTAACATAGTTGAATACCATTTATGGTGTTATTAAAAATTCAGATTTGTAAAATTAGTTTTGAAATCCCCCATACAAAAAATAGTTAGGTCAGTGAAAAAAATCACTTTGTGGTTTTATGAAACGAACATGCAAGTGAAACTTTTTTTTCAGTCAGTAGGCATTTAACTGAAAATATCCGAAAAATTATTTAATAGGGTACTTATTTATTAAAATCGCGTTTTTAATCTTAACCTAAATCTTTTTCTTCTGAAATGAAAAATAAATAAAAATAAATTGAGATATAAAAAAAGGAATTGATTTATTAAACAAAAAGCAATAAAGAAAAACAAAATAATAAAACAAACAATTTTTGAAAAAATAATTAGGTACACGGAGTCAGGATCGAACCACTGCCAAAGTGATGTCATGTTTTTGTGTAATTCGACCATAATTCGACATTACAATTTCAAATGTAAAAAATAATTTTACAATGTCGAATTTTCAATGACGCCATTACTATTATGATTATGTCAAAATACATACCAAACACCTTGTGGGTAATATAATAAAATAAAATAATTTAACTCACTCTGTGACCTTACGAACTAGCATACATAAATAGTGCCATCTATGAGTGAGCAGAGCAATATGTAATCAAATAGTTAAAGCAGACATTGCGTGCTCTTTGAGCTATGCTTTTGAGAGATACATTGAAGTTCACATAATTTGTCGCTAGGAGTGCTATAAATTTGTAAAAAGAGATGATAAACCGTTCTAGCATGACTTAAAAACGTATTTTGATATTTCCCACGTGCTAAGAGATTTTTTTTAATATAATCAATACTTTTCTGAACCTCCTTGTTGATTTTTACTAAATTCACAAAAAAGTCATTACAAAAATCGATTAAAGTAGCGCCATCTATTGATGCTTTCATGGAATTATTTTACTTTTGTTCGTGATGGATCCCCGTGCTTAAGGACAGATTCTGGTTTGGGCGGCTTGTTTTTTGAGCATATTTGTTTTACATATTGTGCAGTGAAAGTGGTTTTGTTTTGGTGGCCTAACATTTATGTTGACGGTAAGAAATAAGGGTTTTGTGGTGTACATGACGGTGAGATTTTTTGTGGATTTTCCACCGCATCAGTCAGATTTAGTAAAGAATTTTTTTTTTTTTTTGTCACAAATAAGTTAAACAGTCAACTATAGTTTTTTAAATATTTTTGATGCAGATTACGCACCTCGTAAGTGAGCTATTAATTAATACCCGTGGATGTTATAATAATAAATTTATTTGCCAGAATATGGTTAGTAGGTTGTTACAGTTTTCCCGACATTCTATCTCGACATTATGTTTGGTGCACGAGCATTTGCGCAAAGGCACTAATAACCCAAGGGCACTAATAGCTCACTTAGCGCTCGGTGCGACATCTACTATTAATTCATTTTAGTAACAAAAACACAAAAACTAACACTAAAACCGCAGCAGGGGCTTGGTAGGTTTTTATTTATCGTTTACTCGAAATAAATTATAGAACCTCCTCGGTTATGCACAAGGAACAACGATTTCTTTTAACAAAACCGAGAAATGTAGGAAGAATATTTAACTGGCAATGCAATTGGTAATGTACCAAGAACAAAAGTTTCTTAGTACACTACCCGGTTTGTACAAAGAATATTTTTTCTTTGTACATCGCTGGTAATGTAACTCGGTTATGTACGATTAACAAGGGGTTTTACACGAGCAAAATTTTTATGACTGCTCTTTTGTTGAAAATAATAACTATTTAATGCTAAGTTGACAAATAATAAGCACTTACAACGGCAGTGGCGGGGTCTACAATTCTCATGATGACCTGCGCCTGGAGTAATGCATATGCAAGCTGTGGATTTTGAAGTAGCATGTTTCTGGCTTCAGTTGGGTTATTCTGAAAGAGAAAAGATCTGATATAATTTAAGAGAATAGAAATTGTGGCATCACATTGAGAAGATATTGCTGACTTATGCAAAAATATTGGCAAATAGGCAGACTGCCCACCTGATATCAAACGGTGTTTCTTATAAGATTCGCAAATCAGTCTACAATCAACGCTACAGGGACCGCGGTGTAGGTACGTTACTTGACGTTGCTGCGACATTTGTTTAGTCACTGTACCCAGTAATTAACACTGTCTTCTTAGCGTTTAACCAATGCAGGAGACTCGTTGGTAAGGAATGGGGTCTCAATCCAAAAATCACACTATGGTTATACACTGAAGTTATCAGCAACTACGCTTAGCAACGCTTAGCAACTACATCGACCAATGGATGTATGGGAACTACATACATCCATTGGTCGATGGATTGGATTTCTCTTACAACTGAGACCTCTAGATCTAGTCATACAAGAGGAGGCGAAAGCAGCAACCCTAAGATCAAGATCGCCGGGACTATGGAAACGCAACATAGGAAAAACACACACAATAATCCTAGATTGGAGTACGAAAGAAATACCTTTTCTCAATGCACCAATCAATAGAATACCACGCCACCATATCATTAGCAGAAGATTCGATATCCAATTCACAGCAGAATCGAAAGATTGCTCTGATATTAAAGAAGTTAGGATATACACAGACGGCTCCAAGACCACTTGTGGAAATGGGGCGGACGTGTTCTCAAATGACCTTAATATCAAATTATCAATAACCCTATAGATGACACCATCCTTCAAGCAGAATGCATTGGCATCACCTGAGCGGCACAGGCGATTGCAGCTAAAGGTGTTACTAATCTTAACAAAAAGATTATGTCAGACAGCGCATCTGTCCTGCAGGCCCTCCAAAACAATATTATCAACTCTATCCTTATACTGGAATGCCATAACATGCTCCAAGCCATAGCAGATACAAACCGGGTAACTTTGCAATGGATAAAAGGACACAGCGACTCACTTGACAACGACGCAGCAGATGAATTGGCTAAGAGAGGTTCAAACACAATAGTGTAGGAACCGGAGCCCTTACTGCCCATTCCATAGACCCAGATAAAACCTGCCCCCGTAGCACGTCCATCAAAACACGATATGATAAAGCGATTTATCGCGGTGAACTGTCAAAATACGATGAAAACCTATTGTATTTTGACAGTTCACCGCGATAAATCGCTTAATCATATCGTGTTTCGGTGGTCATGCTAGGGGGGCTGGCTGCGTGAGAAAACCGAGGAACAGCATCTAACAGAGTGGAGCCAATGAGGGATGCAAACAAACAAAAGACCCCAGTATCCATCCCAGTACCATCCAAGAAGCTTGCCCGATCCCTCATCAGACTAAAGAGAGACAAAATCTGAAAGTTATAGCTACTATATTCGGGCACAGTCTCCTAAACAAACACCTATTCACAATAGGGGTGACAGACATCCCCTCTATGCAGAGGATGCATGGATGCGGAGGAAACGCCACAGCACGTGCTTATGGAATGCACAAGCGTGGCCAATCAACGGGCGAAACTTCTCCACTCCCCGGCTTCCATGTCGGAAGCATGTAGTAGTCCACAGCTGCTGCTGGTATACTGGGAGGACCTGGGATGAACGGATGGAGGCTGACGTAGGATTGGCACGCACAATGGCCCAATCATGAGGCTAAGTGCGAAAGAGCCCAGCCAAACTAAATACATTTTTGTCAATTGGATGCCGCTTATCGATTGACAAAATATCTCTTTATTCAACAGTATCTCAACCTTTCTATTTGTTTATTTGCAAATATAATTAATCACATACCTCTACTAAAGCCTAAGGCCTCGCGGGGCGTCGCGCGTCGCGTGTGGCGTGGCGTCTCGCGGCGCGTCCGACGTTTTTTCTGTTTACGGTGGGGCGGCGCGTGCAGCGGCACGCATAATCGCACGCGTAAACACAAACATATGGCAATATACGATGTTGTTGTTGTTCATGGAGATGCGAGACGGGAAGCGTGGCGGCGACCGCCGCGGCGCCATCCGCGGGCTCGGCCGTGAAAAACGCGCCATTTCAAGCAAAGGCGTGTATTATCGCTTCTCCGTAAACGCACTCATACAACGCCATGTTTGAATTCTGCGCGGGCCGCGCCGCGCAACGCTCCGCGTCTCCGTTAACAAGGCCTTATTTATATCAAAAGCGCGGGCACGTGAACTTCCAATCTGCATAGGTAGTAGTTGTGCCCGATCGTTCACTAGGAAGGTGTTTGCGCGATTCCTTCCATAGTACTTGTGCCGCGTCCGCGGTTTGGTGCGGAGGCGGAGCGATATAGATTATTAATTAAGAAGATGCTTTGAAAATAAATCAAACAGACGCGTGGTTTATTTATACGTAAACGCGGAGCGCCCCTCCTTCCCTACGTTTTTTTTTTACTTATTATTATTTGTCTTCTGTCAAACAGTGTCACGCGCACATCTACTGTTGATAATTTCAAGTTTTTAATAGTAAATATTGAGTTTTTCGTTGTGAAACTATAAGTATAAACCAAGTGAAACTCAAGTTGTTTTTTTTTTATTCTTTATTTATTTAGGAGCTTTGATCAAAATGTTTGATCATGCCAGCTCCGTTTTGCCTTAATATAATTAATTTACAACTCCAACTTAAGACTAGAGATAGCAAAATTAATAACTTTTTTAGCGGACTCAGATGATGGTTCGGCTAAAAATTTAATCATACATCCAACATCATTTCTATTTATATTAAGAACACTATATAGTGAAGATCTTAAGCTACTATTCCGCTCACATTCCATTAATAAATGTTGAACGTCGTCTAAAACTCCACATACTGTACAGTTTGGAGATTCTGTTAATTTTAATAAATATTTAAATTTGTTTAGTGGAATATGACCAGACCTTAACCTAAGTGCTACGATAATTTGTACTCTATTGAGACAAGTATATAGGAACCAGGGGACCCGAGGAGGTTCTGACTGCAATGTTTTGTACCATATTCCTTTTTCATGTGACCTTTTATCAAAATGTTCTTTCCACAGGCTTTGTACGATTTTCTTATATTTAATAAAAAACTCTGAACTAGTAGGTGTTATTTCTAAAACATTGCCTTCGGTAACTGCCAATTTAGCTAAACGGTCAGCCTCTTCGTTGCCCCTGATGCCTATATGAGATGGAATCCATTGTAATATAATTTTCTTATTACTATTTTGATAGAAATATAATTGATGTAAGATAGCATAAGCTATCGGTACTCCTCTGTGTCCAGAGGAGCAACGAGCTATATGCTGGAGAGCACTTTTACTGTCTGAGAAAACAACAATATTATCACTTGATAAATTTTTTACATATTGGAGAACCTGATTTATAGCAACTAACTCTCCAGTCATAATATTAACATTATAATTAATTTTGAAAATTGCAGAATTTTTAAGTTGAGGGTCAAAAAAGGAGGCACCCACAATATTAGTGCTCTTGGATCCATCTGTATATAATTTCCACCAGCCATTGTATTTTTCATTCATTTCTTTGATAGTCTCAGCATATAATAAATTACTATCTAATTTAGATTTAGCGATTTCTAAACAATTTAATGTAGTTAAAATAGATGTTGTATCGATTTTAGAGCTCCAGATAGGTAAATCAAACATTTTAAGGCGTGGTGTGTTGCAAATAATTTCGTCTTTTATGTCCTCATATATAAGTTGTAACAACGGTTTTTTCTTTCTATTCCAATAACTGTTGTTTCCAAGAGCACTAAGTTCCTGCAAAAGTGAAATAGTTTTATTATTTGACCACGACATAGTTTTCAAACAGTATTTATAGCCTAAATATTTTCTTCTTAAGTGTAAAGGTGGGAGACAGATTTCACTCTCCATGACGTGGATTGGTGTGGTTCTTATAAATCCACCAATAACTCTCAAAGCCTTGTTTTGTAGTTTTTCTAGTCGAGTTAAATTACTGTCCGCACTGTTATCATACAAGAAACACCCGTAATCAATCCGACTGCGTACAAGTGCAATATACACGGTTATTTTTTTATCACCCTGGAAAATTTAAGGGACGCTTCACGACATGGTATTAGAATGATTTAAATATAATTAAAAAAAATAACCCCCTATTGTAATGTCCAAAAGGTATTCTTTTGCTACTAAAGGTAGGTTCGAAATCATTGAATAGGTAATAGCATCGTCTCCAGGAGCTGTGTCTTTTTTCTTTCTTTTCAGTATTGCTTCAAGTTCACTCATAGATATCGACATTTCTAATGTATCATTGGATGAATGAAAGCTGGGCATAATATTTGAGACAGAATCTGGAGCCAACATACGCAAAAGTGATTCTTTATTTTGATCAGAAATATATAACTTTGGGTTTTTAATGTTTTTGATCCAGCGCATTCGTCTCCATAACTCTGAGGCAGACACTGATTCGTCTATGTTATCGCAAAACTGCCTCCAGCTTTTTGATTTAGCTTTTCTTATTTCACGCTGAGTTTCAGCAATTTTATTTCGCATTAATTCTAAGTTTTGTGGAGTAGGGTTACGTCTGAATTTTTTAAGAGTCAAACTACGTTCTGCAACTAATTTAGATAATTTTTGTGTCCAATATACTTTGGGCTTAAATTTACTTAGAGGATTGTTACACATTTTTAACATAGGGATGTTTTGTTGCGCCGCTAAGTTTATCTGTTCTATAAGAAAGTTGTACATCTCTTGTATGTTGGTATGTGGTAAACAATTAATAGAGAAATATTTTGTTAATGATAGTTTATAATTATTCCAGTCAGCCTGTTTAAAATTACGACGTTTAATAAATCCTAAGTTATCTTGATAATTCAAAGTATATTTAAGGACAAGGTGGTCACTTCCTAAACTTTCGTTAGTAACATTCCACTGGAATTGTACAGCTATATCAGAAGACACAAAAGTAATATCAGGTGCACTTTGCTGTAAAACACCATTAACTAAGCGAACTCGAGTTGACCTACCATCATTGAGACATGTAAAGCCATTGTCAAAGGAAGAATCAGCCATATATCCACCTCTCACATCGTTTCTATTAGTCCACAAAGTATTATGGCCATTAAAATCACCCGCTATTATAGTTTTATATGACCTATTATAAAATAAACTATCCCAGTCTGAAAGTGATGTCGAAACTGAAGAAGGACAATAGACCGATATAACTCTTTGCAAGCTAACACAGTTTAAGATTTTTAATTCTATTACTTCTAAACCAGAATTATTAACCTGTATTTGGCATACCTGAGTTTTGAGAGATTTATGAGTGAATATCGCAACACCCCCATAGGAATCCCATCTATCCCTCCTGTAAATATTATAATCACTTAAACGTAATGGTATATCCTCGTTTAACCATGTTTCACTTAATACTGCAATATGTATATGTTCTTGACAAAGTAAAGCTTCAAACTCAACTAATTTAGGACGTATACTTTGACAGTTCCATTGAACTATGTTAACACTTAAAAGTTTAGCTGTAGTCCCCATTTAGAAATATAGAGAATAGTTTAGTAATAACATCACCACTACAAAATAATTCCATTACAAAAACTTTCAGTTCTTCATAAGTCATTTTAATTATATGTTTGATTTTTTCTTCAAGTGCCAGGTCAGATAAGATAATTTCTCTAGATTTTTGTAATATTTTCGTGAGTAAAAATGAAAAAGACTTCTTTTTTGTATGTGTATTTTCTTGTGTATATACTGTTTCATTTGAATTTTCATAACCTTTAGATAGTAAAAACTCAATTTCATTGTTTCCATTTTGTTGTTGGTTATTTTTTTTTCTTGCCTTTTTTTGTTGGATATTTCTGTTTTATCTTTTTCTATATTCCCAGATTTTTGGGTGTTCTTTTTGCGAGTTCCTTGTAGCGCCGCCTCTGATGATTGGCTTTCTACTGAGTGGACAATTGCATTAGTTACTAGTACATTTCTGTATGATTTTTCCAAATAATTTTGAATATTTTCAGGTTGAGTTTGTATAACATCTGTTTCTTCATAATATTCGTCTCTCTTTTTTGCTAAATACATAAGAAGTGCCTTTCTGTACGTACAGTTTTCTTGACTCATAAGGAATCTAATCTCTTTTTCTTTTACAAACACAGGACATTTTTTGTAAAAAGATGTGTGTTGATCTTTACAGTTGATACAACTGAAATTGGTAGTATCACAATTCACATGTTCACCACCACATTTAGGGCAGAGAATTTTTTTTGTTGGACATGTACGAATCAGATGACCGAACTTCCAGCAACCTGAACATTGGGTAACTGGGAAAGTATATGGCTCTACCTTGAAGCGACACCCGTGTGCGAAAACATACGGGGGCAAGGAAGAGCTTTTAAAGCCCAATCTTATGGTCTCACTTTCTACCCACTTCCCATCACTTGATAGTCTTTTCAGTCTTCTCACTGACACAATCTCAAGATCACATTCAAATAGTTGCTGTAAGTCTATATCAGTTATATCAGTTTCGACTTGTTTCACAATCCCATATGATAGACTTATTTCATCAGTAAATTGACATCTATATCCTAGCTCAGCTATTTTTTGACAGTTCAGGAGTTTTTCTGCATTTTCTTTTGAGTCATAACGAATTAGTACTTTGTACGGGTTTTTATATTTAATTCTTAGTATGCTTGTGATATTGTTAGACTGTAGCAGTTTTGCTAAGGCTATTTGTTTTGGTAATAACTCTTTTGAACTCATACACATCTCAAATATTTCTTCAGTCATTCTTGACTCTATCCCAGCATTTCCGGAAGGAAGTATTAAAGAATTGCTTCGCGCTATGCGCTTTGGTTTTCTTTTTCTTACAGTTGTAAAACCGTCTTCATTTTCATCACTGTCGTTTCTACCTCTCTTGTCGGGGCGAATATCTTTTGATAAAATATCAATACCTGCCCCCCTAGCACGTCCACCAAAACACGATATGATAAAGCGGTTTAGTGCGGTGAACTGTCAAAATACAATAGGGTTTCGTCGTATTTTGACAGTTCACCGCGATAAATCGCTTTATCATATCGTGTTTTGGTGGACGTGCTACGGGGGCTGTGTTATCCCATTCAAACTCTTCATTTACTTGTTTATCACTAAAGCTATCACTGTTATCCACATCACCTACACTGTATTCACTTCTAACGTTTTGTTCAGCGGAAAGATTAAATAAATGTAGGTAATTGCAAAAAAGGTCGCGGAGCAAGAGTACAGGCCAGTTACGGTATGTGCGCTCGCTACGCCGTTCCGCGCGCGAATGGAAACTCAAGTTACATGTGATCAGTGAAAGTGTTATTCCAAGAAATCTCGCAAGATTTAGTGCAAAAAATCTGTTTAAATAACACCAAAACTACATATACTTTTTGGAATACCCACATAAACTTTTATTTTTTTTTCTTTTCTCTAAATTGACAACATCAAAATTGACAACCAAATTAGTGTAATAAAAATAACCTACTAAACTGGTAGTATATGCTTCTGTCTGTCTTTATCCATAACATCAGAGATGGATCTATCGGAATGTGCTGTTAATACCCTCATATTACATCTCTGAAAATAAACATGTCTAACAGTGAAAATGATTTACCATGCAATTCGAGCAACCAACGCCCAATAGTATCAGATACAGATGAAATAATATCGGTATCTGAAGATAACACAGAAGTGGGGGATCAGTCACTCAAATCAAGCAATTCTGAAAGAAGTTAATCCAACAAGCCTTCCATCCCAGTCTGTTTGTAAATAGACCAAGAACTGCATCATCAACAAATAGACCAAAGGCTGATAACAATGTGACCAGTACTGCATTTAGGTCTGAAATGCGAGACATTACAACAAATAATGCCCCAGAAATAACATGTCCACCTTTGTGGCAAAGGGTTCCTACAGCCAGGAGTTATAAACGAAAGAAGCTATCACAGTCGCCCTCTCCTGAAATAGCCAAAACTTCCAACAGATACAGTGGACTACAAGTGGACACAGATATAGAAAAACAACCCAAAAAAGTTCCTATGCCACCGCCCATCATTTTATATGGTATTGAGGATATTAACAAGCTAAGAGAACTTATAAACACAGCTGTAGAAAAGGGTGATTACTTATACAAAATTGTTAATAAAAATCAGCTTCGAATAAATAGTTTAAATATAGAAGCCTATAAGAAAATGATGACTATAGTAAGAGATAAAAACCTCATAGGACACACATTCAATAGAAAGGACCAACGGTGCTATCGTTTTGTAATAAAAAATCTTCATCACTCAACACCTCATTGTGCAATTATTGAGGAAATAGAAAACACCAGCAATAAAGAACAAGGAGAAATCATAAATGTGAAAATTGGGCCTGAGAAAAAGCCAACATCAACATTCTTTGTAAATATTGTGCCTGGCCCTAATAATAATGTAGTCAAAAGTATTACAACAATAAATTTTCAAAAAATTCAAATTGAAGAACCAAAGAAAAAGTTTTCCATCCCACAGTGTCAAAGATGGCAACAATATGGGCACTCCAAAAACTACTGTATGCGCCTATTCCGCTGTGTCAAATGTGCAGAATCACACAGAACCTCGGAATGCCCAAAGAAAGATCGAAATACACCGGCAAAATGTGCCTTATGTCATGGTGCTTATCCTGCGAAATTCAAAGGCTGTGAGGTCTATAGAGAGATCATGCAAAGGAAACTCAGAGAAAGATCAACAAAGGTGCAACCCAGACCTCAGGCATATCCCAGAAACATAATATTAAATACCGAAGAGACATTACAACCAGCCAAAAACAAGCATAATGTTCAATATAACCCTCAAAATTCCAATTATGCAGAAGTCACGAAAACTGATACCGAGAAAACTGATACAGAGAGCCCAACAACAGGTTCATCATTAGAAATTCTTCTCACACAACAAGTAAAAAAGCTAGATAAATTATTAGATATGTCATCAATGATGACACTCCTTACAACAGTTATCAGCAAGCTAGTAAATTGAAAATGCGTGCTTTACGAGTAGCAGCCTGGAACATAAACGGACTTATAAAACATAAACACGATGTTAAAATTCGTGATAGCTACTATTAGTTCATATATTATAAAAAGACCAGAAAGACAATACCTTTCTAACAAGAACACAGACTGGGAATCGTTTAAACATTATATAGAAACTAATATATGTATATCTAAATATAGCATTGAAGACCAATGACGATATCGAAGAAGCCACTATGTACATAACACAATTATTATTGATACAAATTGCAGCATGGAAATGTACACCCGAAGAAAATTCTCAATACTCAGGTACCCAGAACATTCCCCAGGAAGTAAAAACAAGGATCCTGGAAAAAAGAAGGTTGAGAAGAGTATGGCATAACAGCAGACTTGCGGTAGACAAGCGGGCTTTCAACAAGGCAGCATCTGAACTTAAACAATATATGAAAGACATTGAACTTGAGACCATGAAAGATAGGCCCCAGAACTTAAATACCTCAGCTAAGAATGAATACTTCTTATGGAGAACTGTAAGAAATAGCAAAACAGCCCCAACACTCGCCAAAAATCCTATTAAATTACAAGACAACTGTAACATAAATTTCCCTACAGGAAATTTCTAATCAGGTTCCTACTGCCATCTAGTGACATTTCCATGTATTAGTTACCTTTTTTATCTAAATTCAGAAAACATTGAACGCGCCTTGGGTTATAATAGTTTTATGTATATCGTGTCTTTGATTATTTTCAAATTTAGTTCAGGAACTTTTAATTCAATAAATATCGATAGTTTACTTGGTTTTTTATCTATGTTTATTTATGTTATGTCTCGGAATAGTTAGTCTGTGGAGTGTGGACTGGCTGAGCCGAGACAGCCATATTTTCTGTTTTGACGTTGACGGTCGAACACTTGTGTCTGTTGGCTAGATAGCCTAAATTATTTTATTAAAACAAATCTGTAAGTATCACACCGTGAAATGGTTAATTCTTCATTTTGATTCTTTTAATTGATTGTCTCGTATTCAGCGCAGCGTTTTAACCAGGTATTCCTTTTCAGCAAGCATCGATAAGCGAACACCTAATCTTCCACACAGTTGGATTTACTCAATTTCATATAAGGGCCTCTAACCCATTTTACGTAAGTTATGTTCATGATTATATTATTCCTATGACGCCTTTTCGATATTTCAATCCTTGCTTTCTAAATTTTCAGCCGTTCGTTCTTATGATTATGAAGCACGTACGACATAGTGTAGCGTCGTTAAAATAGACACCAGCCAGCAATCTACCAGCACAGCCAGGCAGACCCACTTTCCTCCGACAGGTACGTTACCGTTTTCTGAGATCGATTCCTGTGGTAGTGTTTTAAATTTGTTCTTAGATTTCATATTTTTAATTGTAAGGTTATCCTACATGATTGCCAGCCATTCGGTGAACATTGACCTTTCAAATTGAAGTGAACCACATTACCATAATATTCCTAATCTTCTCATCAGTTACCCCTACTTACTTGTATTGCAATTTTTTATAGTGATTGCTCATACCTATTCGTGTAATATTTCAGGAGGAATTCCCTACCCCGTGGTTATTGAATACCCCGGAGTCAGACTTAACTACTGAACCCGGTTGCCCCGACTTCTCTTCTACCACCAGTGTCCGGTGGCCCGGAGCCTGTGGTGTCTCCAGAGCAGGATCTCCCCGAGTTTCACAGCTGAGTCCACTCCAAATAAGTTTATTATAAAACATAATTCTAAAATCCCTAGGTAAAGGCATTTAGGGAGTTAACTAAAGAGAGCGTTATCGATCAAATCGTGCAAAGAACCTGTACCATATTATCTAAAAATATTAGTGATACTAATCCTCACCACTGATTGGCAGCCGTAGGCCACAATCAGTGCGCCCACTATTATTGTGTTCCCTTGGAAAAAAAAAATCCTTATGTCGGCTTTGCCGGATTAAACCACATATTTTGACATTTCACTCTTTTATTAATCACCTTATATCTATTAACCCTATGCTCATTATTCAAAAAATTAAGTATTACACAACACATGGGCCAAAACCGACAAAGAGCGCGTAGAAGCTTTTGCCCTATTTTTGTCTGAAGTCTTCACTCCGAATGAAAATTATGTTAGCTCTGAAAAAGACATCCAGGAGTTCTTAAAATCAGACCTCCAACTCAGCCTTCCATTGCCTAGCTGCTCACCTAGAGAAGTTCATAGAGAAATAAGAAGATTAGAACTTAAGAAAGCTCCGGGTTTTTGCTTAATAACAGCAGAAATAATAATAATAATAATAATAAAATTCTTTATTTCAAGGCAACATAACCCATAATTATACAACAATAAGAAATAAAATAAAATCCAAAGAAAAAAAAATCTAAAATATGTTACACAATTAAGTTGCATCATTTTCTGTTCTCGCTCTGGTGAGCGAATATCCAGAATCGATATATAGGACTTTGTATATCCTCGGACAGGCACTGCAGTATAGCATTATTAGATTTTCGTATTCCTTCCCAGAAAGAAGCAATACGGGATCGAATAACCGCAAAGAAATCGGGAACCCGTGCATCAGAAAACATGCCCGATGCGCTGCAATATCTAGGCTTCTGCATAAGGATGCGAAATGCGTTATTATATTGCACCCTTATGGCATGATGGGCACTTCTGGTATAATCTGTCCAAAGCTGGCAGGTGTATAGGCACATGCAATAAGCCTTGAACAGAGTGACCTTCACCTCATCTGTGCACTTTGCAAACCTTCGCGCGAGCATATTGCATCTGATGGACAGGCTCCTTCTCTCCCGTTCCATATCCAGGTCATCCTTCATGGTGTCGGTCATTATGTGTCCTAGATACCTGAATTGCCTCACAACCTTCACCGGCGAACCCAACAAGTACACATTAGGTACAGTCTCCGGACCTTTGCCAGCGCGGAAAACGAGCATCTCTGTTTTGGCCACATTATATTTAAAATACTCCAACATCTTCCAAAAAAGGCCATTGTCTTCATTACTCAGCTTATAAATGGCATTCTTCGAACCCGCCGTTGGCTAGACGGCGAGCGTGTGTGGGGTTGGCTCGACAGAGTGCCAAGCCGACCCACTAAAACCCCCCGGTGTTCTCCCTGCCCTTGTGGACGCGCATGGTAAGGTCCACACTGCGACTACCACTACTAGCGCGCCTGGAACTGGATACTACCCTAAAATTTGGAAGATATCGGAAATCATCATGGTTCCAAAAGCGGGAAAACCGCCTCACCTTGTATCATCATATAGACCAATAAGCCTGCTATCTGTTATGTCAATATTGTCAGAGAAGATTATCTCATATAGACTGAAGTGTATTCTTGAGGACAACAACATCTTACCTCTACTTCAATTTGGATTCAGAACTGGTCTTTCAACTGTTAAGCAAGTACAAAGTTGTTAGTTAGCACCATAAGAGAAGCGCTGGAAAAAAAGAATATTGCTCTGCTGTATTCTTAGATGTACAGCAAGCATTTGATAAAGTTTGGCATCAAGGTTTACAAATTGAAGAGTCTGCTGCCGCACAGTGTATATCCTCTTTTAAATTCTTACATGGAGGATAGAATATTTCGAGTTAAGATAAATGATGAATACTCAGAATGCTATAGTATTAGCGCTGGGGTGCCTCAGGGTTCGGTCTTGGGACCACTTCTATATCTTATATACACTGCAGATATACCTATAACAGAACATGTAGTCTCTGCAACGTATGCTGATGATACTGCTGCCCTTTGCAATCACAAAGACCCTACTGTAGCCTCTGGGATACTTCAAAAACACCTGGATAAAATTGATCAGTGGATGAGTAAGTGGCGTATCAAGGCAAGTGCAAGTAATTCAGTGCATGTTACATTCACTTTGCGAAAAGAGAATTGCCCTCCAGTTAAACTTGGCACTGATGTACTACCTCACAGTGAAACAGCAAAGTCCCTTGAAATGCATTTGGACAGGAGACAAACATGGAATGTTCACATAAAAAAGAATAAGAAAGAATACATGAAAATTGTAGGTTGAATGACATTACGTGTAAACACATTTTAATAATTAGTTTTAGATAACGCATTGATTATTTATTGGTTGTTATTAGAGATGGGCCGAGTACTCGGTTGATACTCGGTACTCTGCGTACTCGGCGGGTTTTTTGATACTCGTACTCGGCCGAATAACTCGGTTATACTTTGTTATTTGATAACGAGATACTTTGTTTAAGAAAAGCAATATATTTAGGTAGATATAATTAAAACAACAGTGTTAATCAAAAAGTATATATATTAGTAATTTAGGAAATCTTTGAAAATCTCAATTAATAAAATCAAAATTATGCTAATGAATGAGTAGAGACAAAATTACGAGAGCAGTAATAAAAATAATTAATATTTAAAATTTAATAAAGGTAAGTTATGATGCAGGAACACAAGGCTCTCTGCACGTTCTGGTAACAGCCTATTCCTCTTTTCTTCGTAGACGTTACCGGCCTCCGAAAATAATCGCTCGCTATACACGGAGCTTGCAGGTGCACATAGAAATACTCCTGCTAAATGTGCCAGCTCTGGATACCTTGGTTGGTGCCCTGTCCACCACTCGAAAGGACTCTTGTTTTTTGTCAATAAATTTTCTTTTAAATAGCAATCTAATTCTAAAGCAATGGGGATTTTAGGGTCATCGCGCTCCAGTGGCTGGGTGGAAGCTAATTCTTCGAAGCAATTTCAGAAAGATGCATGAGGATCTTGTGACTGTGGTAATAGTTCAGATTCGTTTTCTTCACTACTGCTAGCACTCTCTGTAAAGTCACTTCTTTTTACTGATTCTAAAAATAGCGTATTCCTTATCAGTTCATAGTTTTCTGGATGAAAAAATCGCATCCTGAATCTGGGGTCTAGCAAAGTTGCCAAACCATAATATTTGTCTTTTTCTAATCCTTGAAAGCGGCTCTGAATTTCACCTTCAAGCTTTTGTTTCATATCTGCTATATTTGGGCAGGTTGTAACACCGTTTTTTCTTAAAATTTCATAAAACACTAATTTTGCAAAAACATTTTGGTTTCACTGTAGTTTTAACACAAATTTCACAACTAAAATCATAATTACAATAACTTTGTCAATTAATTTCACAATATCAATGTCAAGTGTCAACGTCAACGTCGTTTCACGTCACGTCAGTGACATTTGCAATTATCTTTGGTCATTATTCAATTTTTGCATAAACAAAATAAATCTCGCGTTTATCCTGGCCTTATTTACAAAGATAGTTTTTTTTCGCCCAAAATCCCGTGCTTCCCTTTAGGTGGGTTGATTTTCTCAAAATTCGGAATTTGACATTTAGACCGTTTGTTTTGATCATTTTTAGAGACATATCATAATAAAATACACTTAAAGCTACAGATCATATAATTATGGTTTCGTCGAATAGAATTTGGAAAGCATTCACAATTTGTTTATGGTTAATTTTTCATTACGTTTTGTTTTTCAACCAAACCTATAACTTTAGCTGGAAATACTTATTGCATATTGTAGAATTTTGAAAGATCCGTATGTTGACTTGACACATTTTGAAGCAAGTTAAGAGTCTTACGAGTGTTACGAAATGAATTTGGTTTTAGGAGAGGTTCCGTCGCCAATACGGCGCTTAACATTCAGCAAACGGACCTCGGCTCCGTCGCTTCCACATAAACGCAAATCTGTGCGCAAGTGGAGCGTTGGTTTAGGACGCGTCTATCGTCTATGTTATGATTAGTCTGTGAGACATCGACCGAAGTAATTTAATATTGATTTCTTGCGAAATCTAAATTTCTACATTATCTTAATTTCTGCGAATAAAATTAATAGGTATTTCTCCCGTTTTCCGTGTGAATTTAATTTGAAAAGCTACAGTGAGACTACAAAAATCAGTTCTTTTTGTTTTCAGCTTGAAGAGTAAAGCTAAGGAAAAAATACTATATTTACTCGCCGGCACGCGATTAATTAAATTAAATGGATTTATTGTATCAATAAGTGCAAAAAATCAATAAGGTATCTAATTAACTTATTATATTTCATGATTTAAAACAGATTTCGTTAATTTTATTTTTATTTGTGGGTAAATTGATTATTAAATCAAACATATTACATTTCCAAAATTCGCCTTTTTCATCCCCTATTTCATTAAAAAACCCTGATAGTAAACGGCATCTTAGTGGGATTAAGGCATATATTGAGTAACACTTGCGAATTTCATGTTAAATTCTAAATTTTCACAATATTAAGTTTCACATCCTTCTTTGGCAGATAACTCACAAATGAAGCTGTTTTCTTTTTATTAATAGCAATAATTATACACAAAATAGGTGCTCTCCCCTCCATATGTCCTTTTATTAACTAACCAATAAGAAACTTTGACAATTCATTGAAAATTGTGTTTGGAATTAACTTGCAATGTTTATTACATGAAATTCAAATGTATTGACTGGGATTCCTTCAGAACTCAGTGTTAGACCCACTGACCCTAAGATTATAGGCATATTTAATTATATTTTTAACATAACACTGTGCTATGAATCTCCAGGGCAGTTCCCGGAGGCCATAGGGCTCCGCTGCTTAGCATAACAAAATAACCTGATATCAAGGAGGAATTCTGTGGAATTACACCAGTAATAAATATATATACAGAAAGAATAAGTTAAGAAACTGGAATATCCTATCTCTGACCCGTGATTGCAAGACTTAGCATAGAAGGTACGATCCACTAACAACCGCTCCGGGGAAGGCTACTAATTTCTTTTAAAAAAAAGGAAACCTATAACTATTTGTTGGTGTACTTTATTGCCCCTCATTTTGTAGTTTTGTACCCAATTTGTACCTGATTTTTACCTGCCGAGATTGATCAAACAAACCTGAACCATCCTGCCCTTGGCTTGTATTGATTAAACATTAAGTTAAGTGCTTTGCATTGAGGAATTGTGTTAACATATGCATAAGTAAATTATAATTATGTACTTACAAGAATAAAGCTTTTCATTTTGTATCGGACTAAAGGAATAAGTTTGTTTTTTTTCTTTAACTTTAAGATTTTCCTATATTTCTACAATTTAGCAAGAAAAAGCACTACAAGGTTTGGGAGACTTCAGGTTTTGATAAATATTTTAATAGGGCATTGGTATGGGGTATTACTTCAGAAATTGATGCTAATGTGGAGCTGGTAATTTTAGTAACTTCTTCGAATGGTTTGAGTAATGTAATGCACTCTCGTAGGATCTCCCATTGATGTTCAGTTAATTGTTGTAGATTGGCTGTACTTGCGTTGTCCGTGATGTAGAGAGATATTGCCCTTTTTTGCTCTATCAATCTGTTTATCATGTAAAAAGTACTGTTCCATCTTGTGGTGGCATCTTGCACGAGTTTGTGCTCTGGCAGCTTTAGTTCTCTTTGTATCTGGGTCAGTTTTTCTTGTGCCGCTGCAGAATGGTTAAAGTGGCCTACAATTTTTATAGCAGAGGCAATAACGTCGATAACATTTTGTTCCTTCAACGAAGCTTTTACAGCTAATTGCAGCGTATGTATATAGCATCCTTTGCCAACATATTGACTATCATTTATAGCTTTCACCACATTGGGTCCATTGTCTCTCAAAACAAGATGAATGCGAGTATCAATATCCCAGTTCACGGATAAATCTGAAAGCACTGATCGAATATTGTCCGCCGTGTGGGGTCCTCTAAAATGTGACATCTGCAGCACTCTGTGCTGAAGCCCAAACTCCTCGTCTAGCCAGTGAGCGGTGTAGCTTATGAATCCGAGTAAATTATTCGTGCAGGTCCAAATATCAGTAGTTATTGATATAGCTTTAGCTTTTGCAATTTCCGCTCTTATTGCGTTTTTTACTTTGGTGTAAAGTTCTGGTATGACAACCTCGCTCATGTATTTTCTACTAGGAATTTGGTATTTGGGTTTTAAGATATTCATTAATCTTTGGAACCCATTATTTTCCAACATAGATATCGGTATGTTATCTACCGCGATCATCTCCGCTACAACTTTGTGAATTTCTTTAGCGCGCGAGTCAGTCGTATCCCATTTTGTAGTACTAGGAAAAGACTCGAAAAGGGTTTGCTGTATTTTCATTGCCTTCGATTGCGACGACGAAGTTGATGCTACTGGCTCACGATTTTGAGATAATTCCCGCAAAGTTTCTTTTTCTAAATCTTTAAACTATTCTGTGTGTTTTATTTTAACGTGGTTTAACATTGCCGTCGTAGAAGCCTTTCGTCCAACACCACTACGTGAAATTAGAGAATTGCATAAAGTACATTTCACTTTTGCTTTATCTTCTACAATCTCGTCGTAAAACGCCCAAATTCGGGATCTTTTACGTGAAGTCATTATGTCAACAATCACTAGGTACTACACACAGTCAATCGTTAATTAACAAACTTTTTCAATTATTTATCTACTATGACGCGCAACGTGACGTGTTTGTTTGCAAACAATCAAGTGACTGGTAGTTGAAAGGCGTGGGCGGGATGAGGGGTGTATCAACGCGAGCCGACGTCTCGACCGGCGCGAACCTGTTTGTACTTGTTTACGCACGCGAAATGGGAATTTGATTGAACCGAGTTACTCGGCCGAGTACTCGGTTGAAAAAAAATTGAGCCGAGTAAAACTCGGTACTCGTTACTCGGCAAAAATGTTACTCGGCGCATCTCTAGTTATTATGAAACACCGTGTATATGGGATTATGCCAAATAAATTTTAATGGCATTATGTCATTTCCTATAGCATACTTCTGTCCATTCAATATATTCAAAACTTCGTTTATATATTTATACGCAGCCAGTGTTGTTGACCGATTTTTTCTGAAGCCGTTTTGGGCGTCATCGAAAATGTTATACGTTTCACAAAAGGAGTATAATCGTTTGAACATAGCCCTTTCGAAAATTTTTGAAATTACGGGTAATAAAGCAATGGGTCGGTAATTATTGGGATCAGTTTTTGCTTCTTTTTTATGAATTGGCTTTATAATAGCAATTTTAAGTTGTTTAGGAAAAACTCCTTCAGAAAAGGATTGATTTATAATTAAAGTTAACGTCGGAACTAGTTCTGTGGCACATTTTTTCAATACAGTTGATGGAAGTTCGTCAATTCCGTAGGTCGATTTTGACTTAAGTTTTTGCACCAATTCTAAAACCTCACGTTCATCCACGGGGCTTAAGAACATCGAGTGCAAGGACGGGCGCACGACCGGGCGGCCGCGCGGCGCAGGCGTAGCGCTCGTTGCGCTGTTCCCGACTGACGCGAATTGCTCGTTGAAAATATTAGAAACCTGTTCTGGATTATGGATGTTATGGAAATGCAATGTGATATTTTCCTTATATTTTTTCATGTGCTTTGTTTTCTCATTTATTGTTTTCCACATACATTTAATTTTATTAGGTGCATTTTTCATTCTTTTTATTGATTCTAATTGTTTTGATTTATTAATAGCCTTTTTAAAATATTTTTCATATAATTTATAGTAATTATGTAGAATTTTATTTTTCGAATACATAGAATGAATTTTTAGTAGTCTTTTATGTTTACACGATTTTCTAATACCGTATGTTAGCCATGTTTTCCGTGGTTTAGTATATATTTTTAGTCGTTTAAATGGAATACAATATTCTAGTGCTTCACTTAGAATTTTATTTAGGGAATTATAATTATCATCTACTGTTCTATTATTAAATGATCAAACGAACTTACCTGAAGTGAAGTTCGATCTTAATTATCCTGTCTTCGCCGAAGAGATTTATTCCTTAACCATGTAGTAGCGCGTAGCAGGGCTACTACATGGTTAAGGAATAAATCTCGGAGGCGAAGACAGGATAATTTGAGATTATTTCTGACCAGTTTATGTTTTGTAAATATTTTTTAAATTTATTTATGTTTTCGTCGTTATATAAACGTTTTAATGTAAATAAATAGGAATTATTGTATATTTCCAATGAAATATCTTTCAATTCTAACATTGTACACTTGTGGTCTGAGAAGCCTAGTTCTAATACCACAGACTTTATATTTTGGCTGAAGTTCGTAAATATTAAATCTATGCAATTCTTCAAACGCGTGGGTTCTTTTATATGTTGTTTGAAATTTGATTCTAGCATAGTATTAATAAGTTCTGATGATTTTTTCGAGTTCTCTAAAACATTGACATTAAAATCACCGCCTATAATTATTCTTTTATTCGTAATTTTTTTTTGTATGTATTTAAGAATTATATTTAATTGACTGTAAAAAATGTCTGTCTCTCTACCATTCCAGTATATAGCAATTAACAATACTTTAAATTTCAAAAGTTCAACAGCACAAAGTTCTATAATATATTCAATAGACATGTCCGCAATATCCTTTCGTTCCACGTATTCGATGTCGTTGTTTAGTAGTATGCATACTCCGCCGCCAGTGCGTTTTTCTCGGTGGAACGCGGTAGCCAAATGATAATCATTAAACTGCACGAATGTGGCCTTATTTTTCGAAAGCCAAGTTTCGGATATACAGAGAGCTTGATATTTATTCTTATGGTCATCTAGAAACGCTTCTAGTAAGTCTCTCTTATTAAACAAGCTTCGCATGTTTTGAAAAATAATGTTAAAAGTTGCTGTGGCATTGGTTTCGAAAGTTATGATTTTGTTTATCAATCATTTTCAGACGTCTATAATTATTATTACCCCTTAGGTTCGTTTCGTCACTTTTTGTGTTTCTATTAATGTAGTATTCACTTCTTGAGACACTCGACTGTTTGACTGTTCCAAGTGGTTATATTCTTTGCCATCAATTATAAGTTTATTATTCCTTAGTATCGCATGTTGTCCATTTTTTCTAGCCTCATTCATTAAACTTCTCAATTTTTGTCGTACCTGGCGTGAAGTCTCGTCCAAATGTTCAGAGATTGCCAGTCCCGTATTTCTTAAATATAATTTGTTGTGTAGAATATAACGGACCATTTTTTTGCTCATTAATTCTATAACAAGAGGTCTTCTGTTAACTTTCTTTCCAATTCTACCTATACTTTCTATATAATATTCTAGATTGATATTAAATAAATCCTGGAATAAATAAGTTACGCGCTTATACAGTTCTTGTTCTGTTTCACAATAATTTTCGTCTAATCCATATAAAACAAACTTCCTATTGTTTTCAAAATTGTATAGCCATTCTGTCTGCTGGTTTCTATGTGGCGATGACCTCAGTTCAGTTTCACAGTTTTCGGCCTGCAATCTGTTTACTTCAGACTGTAGATTTTTTATTTGTGTGTTTAAGGTACTTATTTCTATTTTCATTGACTTTTGTTCTGTAGATATCGTTCCTATGTGTAGTGATATTTCATTTGTTACTCTATTTGCAATTTCTTCTACAATCATAGTTTTCAATTCTGATAACAGGGTTACTTTATTATTTTCTAGTTTCCTTTCCAAAAGTTCTTCCAATTGGGTAAATGATATTGAGTCGATTTGGTGGGTGGAACTCTGTTTTTGTATTCGAGCTCCAAATAACAAATGTTTTCTACTTTTTAGGAGTATAATATGCAGGCGTGGGCAGTTATTGATGTGGCGTGTGCAATAGGGTATATGCATAAAATTTAAATTTGTCTCAAATATTTTTTCTAGATTCTTTATTGTCTTTACGTTATACTTAAAAGGTATTTTTTTATTTAGTTATTATTTAAACCCAGAAAATCCATACTAATATTATAAATGGGAAAGTGTGTGTGTGTGTTTGTTTGTCCATCTTTCACGGCAAAACGGAGCGACGGATTGAAGTGATTTTTAAGTGGAGATAGTTGAACGGATGGAGAGTGACATAGGCTACTTTCTAACCCCTCACTTCCCTAAAATGGGGGGTGAAAGTTTGTATGGAGCATTCCGCAATTTTCAAGTTAGAAAGCTAAAAATTGGTATGCGAACTATTTGTGACTAACAAAAAAATCGTGCATCATTTTTTTTTTTGGAAATCTGCCCCGAATGGGACTTTTTGCAGTTTTCAAGGTAGGAAGCTAAAAATCGGTACACAGACTCTTTGTTACCAACGAAAAATACCTGCCTTATTTTTTTTTTAATCTTCGGTGTTACCCCGAATTTAACGCGAGCGAAGCCGCGGGCAAAAGCTAGTATTATATAAAAAGTGAAAAATAAGGGAGGGAGATTCAAATTCACAAAACGCGTCACCATTGGTCGAATCGGAATATGACGTCAATGGTCACGTCACGTCATTTATCGGCGTCGATATTCATACTGTGTTAGTATAGTGTTTGTGAGAAAATTTGTTTAAAACTGTATTCCTATGTGATTACTTGTGAATATAATGTTTGTAGTCAATCTTGGATGATGACAGAAACTGGTTTTGTCACAGCACAATCGGATAATCTACCAAAAACAGATGCATGTATAATATCAGAATATTTTGCAGCAAATCTTGATTTTACGAGCGCAGAGATCAAAGGAGTAAAGCTGCAGGGTTATTATTATGTTACATGGTATATTTTAGTCCATAACATAGATTTTTATTCATAAATATTTAAATAATACTTACAACAAAACATAACCTATACATAAACATTTGTCATTAAAATTGTTCCTGAGCTCATAATTTACGTCTATATCTTAATATTATATGTATTATTGAAGCTCACTCAAGAATGATGTGTTTATATACTTTTTAATACAGTTGCTCAAAAAGTAGTATATTGCAGGGCTGTTTAGCGTGCGGGATGACCACCATTACGCACTAGTGCCTTTTCTTTACCAAATGTCAAATTTCTAGAATCTGACACACATTTAGCTTTTTTCCTGCTTTTTTCTAGCATGCTAAGTTAAGAGGATTGTGAAGCTGTAAATTTTCATACAAAAAGCGATAACGCTTTTCTCCCTCTAAACATAGTCCAATTTTCATAATTTTTGGAATCTTGTAGATATAATGAAAAACTAGGTTTGTACGTTTTGATTTTGAAGAAATATTGCTCAGAATATAAGTTATTAGCATCTAAATATCTATATTTTCGACTTAAAAACTACCTTGAACATTTTTGTCTTTTTTTGACTAAATTATACTGAATTACAAAAAAAGCAAAACGTACAAACATAGATTAAGGTATACTGAATCTTATGAGACCAAAAGCGTCTAATTTCATAAAGGTTTAGGGGGGTAAAACAGTTATCGCCCGAAACAATATTTCAAACAGGAATTGTAGGCAATTTCGACCATTTCTTGCAACTCTCTCTATCGCACGATACGGGTCGGGGGCAGGGGTACAATGTAGTGATAGTGATGTGACATAATGTTATCGTAATTATTGTCGCCTAGGGAGGAGAAAGTAATATCGATATATCGATCAATAGTGAAAGTTATTACTCAAGTCGGAACTATTAATCTTCACAAATACCTTATACATGAAAAAGTAAATATCTTTTTGAATAAGTTTATTGATTTTAGTGTTTTATTTTAAAGATTTTATTTCAATACAAATTTCCTTATTTAAGGGTTAGCAGCCTGTAGCTTGTTAACTTTACTGTAAATTCCCAAAACCAAAAAAGGAAAAAAATGTAAGAATGTAAGTAGTTGTTTGTTATAATAAATATGTGCCATAAAGAAATCAACTAAAAATAAATTCGTATTTTGTTTCTTGTGATAGGTATTTGTTATGCAGGGGTGCGATGTCAGACACCTCCGCGTGGTGCACCCTGGGCAACCCGGCAGATTCTCTGCCGCGGGCTAATAGTCTGACGAGAGGACCCCCATGGAGGGGGGGCGTGGGATGGCCGGGCTTTGCCCGGCGGGCCACTTCGTGTGGCCACCCGCTTCATGCGGAGAAGGGCGAAGTCCCCTCTTCTTATGTTAAGAATAGGTGTGGCTCTCGCTGGAAGCCGATTCCGGCGGCTACCTCTGGTGGTAGGGAGGATGAGGGCGAGCTTCTCGCCGTGGCGCTTCGCGCCCGTTGGGGATTTCCCCGAGCTTCGGCTCACCCGCGCGGCGGTGGATCCAGTGGGATCTGCCGTTACCCGCACTGAGCGGGCCGGGGGCCCGACGCACTGAGCGTCGGACCGCGTGGAAGACAACCACAATAAAAAACCAATTTCGGGGTGTAGAGCGGCGCAATTCTGTGCCGCTCCACAAAGTAGCAGAGCCAGATGGGGAGTCCGGCAACGGACGTGCCACAGGCAGGGGGTCAGCGGGAATAAGGCCTGGCTGTTGTCCCCTTCCCCCTGTCTTGTGACGGACGGAGAGCTGCTGGGGGGGTTTTTAGTGGGTAGGCCCGGGCCGTGTACGGTCTGGGGAGTCCCACATATCCTCTTGGTTTGGCTCGACCACAAGGAATGCGTCAATGCATTTTCCCCCCTCCCAAAAAAAAAAAAAAAAAGTTATTTGTTATGCAATGTATGAAGTTGGAGCAGCTAAAAACGTGTAATAGACTATGCAAGTAGCGTTATTTTTAATATTATTTTATTTGAATTTTATTCCTCTAAAGCTGGGCTCTAAGGTTTTACTCGTGTTATGGAATCTACGATTGTATAAAAAATACAAACGACAAAGTACCTAAATAATATACGAGTATGTAGGGTAGGCAGGGTAGGCATATATGGGAAGAAGGCACCCTTCGTACTGATTACTTACTGGTTTTGAAGTTTTTTTTTTTCATTTTAACTATAAAAGTTAAAGCAGCTGATTACATGTACTAATAGGTATTTTTTAACCGACTTCAAAAAAGGAGTTTCTCAATTCGATGCGTATGTTTTTTTTGTGTATGTTACGCGATTACGCCGCCAATTGCAGACCGATTTTCAAAATTCTTTTTGTATTCTCAAGATTATACTCCAATGGTGGTCCCACGGTTACCAAAGTTAGGACCTGATGATGGGATCCCATAAAAATGGAGGGAAATCCTTAAATTTTTAGGTGCGTCCAACGTGTTTTTTTTTTATAAAAACGTCGCCCCACACTGGGATTTTCTCCTGTGTCGTGGGTGCAGTTACAAACATGAATATCACATGCCCACTGGAATACGCCCAGACTGGAACACATTTCTGTAGGCCATACAAAACATCTATCCCGTGCGGGAATCGAACCCGCGACCTGTTGCGCAGTAGGCGATCGCTCGACCTCTGCGCTAACCGTGACAACCGTTTTGTGTGTATGTTACGCGATTACTCCGCCAATTGTGGACCGATTTTCAATATTATTTTTGTATTCGGTAGAGTATACTCCTAGGGTGGTCCCTAGGTCACCAAAGTCAGGTTCTGATGATGGGATCCTATGAAAATCGAGGGATACCCTAATTTCATTAGGGTTTCTTTCACTAAAAAGTTAAACAAAAAAAATATTTTACAAAAAATAAAAACTGACTTCAAAAACACTGAAAAGTTAAATATAGTGTAAGAATAGGTACAGACAACATTACATTTCTATATTGAAGTCGGTGCCAAACGATGATCTCCTAGAAAGTCTTAAAATTTGGCACCGTCTTCAATAATGATATGTGATGTTGTCTGTACCTATTCTTATATTATTTCTAACTTTTCAGTGTTTTTGTAGTCCGGACGAACCCGACGAATCGAACCCCGCCGGACGGACCTCCCGATCAACATCCGGTGGCCTCAACCACTAGACCAAGGAGGTGGTAAAAATTGGAATTCTAAGACTATTAGTATAACTACCCAAGATTAGTGTATAAAAATGAGAGGTATTTTTTATTTGATGCATAATTGTCCATATTTACGCAAAAAGGAACCACCCAGCAAATACACACTTCTGAGATATCGAAGAATTTACAAAAACATGTGCAGCTCTATTAGATGAAGTAAAATTACTATTTATTTTATTTGAATGTATTGATAGATTACTTATTTAAATATATGTATATAAATATGCTCCGAATACTCTTAAAACTTTCTAGATAATGAAAAAATGTGAATGTGGTTCGTTTTAACGTTTACTAATTGATGGATTTCTCTTATACAAAAAAGAAGCACAATTGAAGCTTAAAATGAAACTATATATTTATTGTATGGTAATAAAACTTTAATTCTCAAAAAAATAATACACATAGAGAGCTATTATTATACTAGTTTTCCTAAGTAACTTGTGCGAACATTTTCCTGTTTATGCATTTATATAGGTACATGTAGGTAACGTGTTCGCTTCGGGTTCCAGGGTTATTGTTTATTTTTAAAACTTGATGGTACTCTTTTTTTACTTACACCAAGGTCGCTGCGCTTGATAGTGCTCTTAGCACTATTTTATCATTGTAGATACTCCATGACCACTTCATCTGTTGTTGTACTGGGAAGGGCAATGAGAGGTCTAATTGCGTTGTCCTCTTTCAGCTCCCCGTAGAAGTAGGTGCAGGATACCGTGTTTCTGGTTATGGCAACTACTGCGTGTGAGACACTATCGTAGACAGGGTTCTACGTTTATGCTCCTCTGAAGACAACCACGTGATCACACGTTAGTCCCTATGCTTCATGGATCGTCAGTAGTCTGCATTGTTCTCCGGTGCCGAACCCATCCCTCCCATACGCTTTTTTCTTATCTTAAGGTAAGGAAGATAATATTTTGGTCGCCCCTTCATAGTACCGCCTCCGATGCCATGCTGCATATCATGGACCTCAGTACTGTAGCGCCTTGGGATCGTTGGGAACTTAGGACGTTAATTTAAACCATATAGGTATAATATCAATATGTTATACTCAACTCTCATTACAATGTGTCACGTTTTATTCTTGGTGATCGTCTGTCTAAAAGCTATTGATGCTCGTCCCTTAATCTTCCAGAATATTCTATATTTATAAGGGTGTTATTCCTTGCCATCGACCATATCTACGCAATGAGGTGGATTGCGGTGACATAGACGCAAGGAGGTCACCACAGTACTTACCGTGATGTGTAAATGTTTGTACGTAGATGTTTCAGAGGGCACTACATCCATCGGACTTCTGTGTGTGCAGAAGAGCTTTTCTATATCAGACGTAATGGCAGCAGAACTTCCGTAACGCATCTCGAACAGGCTGTCTCTGTATATGGAGGGTATCTAATTCGTATCAGTCAGTCTGAGTAGTACCTACCAATTCTAGCTTCATTCACCAAAAGGCACTTTGATGCTCCCACCTCATTGATGAGGACCGAGACAATGATTCTAATTTATCCTGTCTCGACCGTCTCGAGTTTGCTAGTGATGATCATGTCTTCCTTGAAGTTGGAAGTTGTTGAGGAGCCACGTGGTCTTCCCGCAACTCGGCACACCGGCACTTTAGTGGAAAATATCTTTAGGTATAAAAATGTATTAATATTAGATACAGATTTAATATTTCAAGTAAGAATAGATGACTAAATGTATTCAGTTGCACAACTCACCTTAGAATAGGAGTGAAAAGTACCTAGTCGTAAGTCTTAATATAATAATAATATATAGAATAGATCAAAAGAAAAGATATAAATAAAAAGAGTTTGTGAAGAGTTAATTTAGTAAAAAAACCTTAGTTTTTTCTACACTGAGCTATATACGCAATGAAATAAACTGTAACTAGTCATATCATTTTGGTACCTTTGAACGATGATAGGTTTCAAAACGTTATATGCATAATGGAGTCACAGACGCGTGGTTCCATTTTTAAAAAAAAATCTGTATTTAAATTATGAATTATTATACGCGTAACGGATCCAGAGAAACTTGGTTCCATTTAGCGTTTTAAAAGTAATTGTTAATCATAGAAATATGTGTAATGTATAATGGTTCCAAGTAGGTGTGGATCTGTTTTGCATAAAATGCCCTGGTAGTAATATCGTTTATTTGTTTGAATAATCGAGTCCTATTGTGTTGTGGATCGGTTTTGCTTTATATGTAGAGTTTATTGTCGCTGTTGGTTCTGTTCTGCTTTTAGTATACCAAGCTTCCAAGGCAAAAATCATGTGGTTCATTTTTGTATAACAAATTTTGAGCGCGTTGATTCAGTATTCTTCAAAAAAAGTAAAAATCGAAATTTGTGGTGTGGTTCCATTTTGCATAAATACGGACAATTATTACTTTATATTTTTTAAATCTCTGCTCCTATTTAGATTGTATGTAAAAGTATTAATTTATCTATCTAAAATAATAGATTTTGTGTTATTTATTTTTAAGTTAACAAGAGGTCTGTTCTTGTTTAAACAATTGTAAATGTCATTTTATGTTTAGTGTTTATTTTTTTCATAAAAGGATCCATTATTGATTCACATCTCAAATGAAAATCATTTTAATTCAGTATAACACTCATCTTACAAAAAGTCATTTTCTTTAGACAGGTAAATGTACGATAGATAGGTACTTTCTTAACAAATAACAGCTCAGTCCTATAAAGTAGGACTTGGTAGGGATACCAAGTAAGTCCACTACAAATTTCAAAGGAATACTGAAATAATTTACGAAACTTATCTACTAAAATATTATAAAGAAAGAAGATTTGTATTTTTGTTTGTAATGAATAAACTCAAAAACTAGCTCACTGGGAAGTCTCGGCGTAATTATTGTTAAAATTATTTTTAGAAATAAAGCTATTTTTATTTATTTTATTTTTTATTTTTAAAAACTACTAGGCTGATTTAAAAAAATTTTTGACTAATAGAATGCTACATTATCACTGAGTAATATAAGGTTATAAAATAATTTTTCATACGGGAAAACAAAATTCCCTCACGAAAAACGAAAATAACGAAGGCAAAGTTGCGAGCGGAAAGGCAGTCAGGAATACCTAAGCAACGCAAAACATTACAAACGGTAAAATAAGATCTCGAGTTCTCGCGCCGAGGAGTCGCGCGCTGCTGTCGTTGTGTGCGTGAGAATTTGCGCGTGTTGTATTTGTGGTGTAAACGCCAGACGGGAGGCCGAGCGGTGTGAAACAGATAGCATTTTAGAAAATACCTACACGCGCCGCGCACGATTACTTCACAATCCTCTTAAGATTGCGCTAAATAATCTGACTGGTCTACCAGATTTTGTATTGTAAAAGCATGCCTAAAAGCAAAGCATAACAAAAAGCACGGCCGAACCTTGCTTTTAAAAACATGGAAAGCAAAGCATAGCACGCATTTGCTTTGTCACTGCTGTGTACGTACGACGACATATTTGGCGCCATTTTTCTAAAATTTTCTCTGCGTGTTTATTGATTGTTGTTATTTGCTTAAGAGTTTAATAATTCTATAAAATGAGTGACTCTGATAACATATTAATTGATTTAACACCACCGGAATTATGTTTAATTGCTGAAAATGCGAGTGTGAGTATTTTACCTGTAAAGTCCAAAAGCAGGTACATTCCTACATATGGTTGCTACGTATTTATTGTTTCATTTTTTCGCAACTGTATTAAAAACAGTTGTTCAATACACGTGCGGGACTGTCATTTCCACTCGTTCCGACTGTCAAGCCTCGCCTTCGGCTCGGGACGACATTTGTCGGAACTCGTTGCAATGACAGGCTTCCCGCACTTGTAGTGAAAATAACTATTTTGTAAATATTTGATAAATACGATATTCTGATTTAATAAAGAAACTAGCTGTGCCCGCGAACTACGTTTCGCCTTAATTTATTTTTTCCCGACATCTTCAACAAATATGTTAATGTACACAGAAATAAATACAAAAACTTAACAAATTATATACTAAAACCTTTCTAGAGAATCACGCTATCGAGTGGTGAAAACCGCTTGAAAATCGGTGCAGTAGTTTTTGAGTTTATCGCGGACAGACAGACAGACAGACGCGGCGGGGGACTTTGTTTTATAATATGTAAGGATAAGCAAGCTCTTTAGAGAAATATAATAAACTTTTGTAAACTAGGTTAGGTTAGTTTTAGACCGAATCTTCTACTGTTATAGCTAATTCACACTAAGCTGTGCATAAATATTGCATACTTACGTTAAAATAATCTTCACAACAAAGTACAACCGATAATGGAGATACATTATCCCTTCTCATCATCTTACACCATTTTTTTGTACTTTCGCATCGCGTGGAATACGAGAAAACACTTTATCAAGTGTAATACCTAGTATTTTATAAAATCAGTGCACCGTTATATCCCCGACTGGGTGAGTGTTGCAATTTCTTATTTTATCATAGCAAAGCTTTTTATTAAATAAAATTTAGAATGTAGAATCGCAATAGATATTGTAATTTAGCTAGTTGGAAATCATTGTGTGGGTTTAAGCTATCTTTAGTTGGTTTTTCATCTTGTTAACGGTCGCCGGCTTTTAATCAAACCACCTTCACACACAACGTAAAAAACTAAATTAGTGTTGGAATTTAAATTATTAGCTAAGAAATTGTAAAATTGTAATGTCTTTTATTGTTACTTAATTGTGTAGTATGAAATAGATTACAAAACTAAGTAATAAAAGAAATTATGTGAATAAATAATATGGCAACTATTTGAAATAACTATATACATTCAAAATTATTTTTATAATAATAAACAGTTTTAATTACAAGCCGATTCAGTTTATTACATCAATTGTATAAAAATTCTTTCATTGATTGTGTCAGATAACTGTGTTCTAATCTGCATTATTGTCATAAATTTAGCAGGCTTTTCATACTTTTATTGTATTTATTTTATTGTGTTGGTTTTGTATACTGCTGCAACATCTCTGATCACTACTTTATGCTTATGGTAGCCACTCCTTTGTAGTGTTTGCGCCTTCATCATTTCCGGATGTTGCAGTCAGTAACAAGAATTCGGACACTTGATAAAATGTCTAATTTCCGGATTTTCAGGGCTCTTGTCACCGGCTGAGTTGTGCCGGAACTATATGAGGCCTGAACACATTCCGGCTGCTGCGTCATAACCAGGAAGAACAGGAGCCATCAAGTTGCTACAAGGAAGTGGTTTTCCATTTTAAAACACTTATAGGTGTTCACAGCCTGTAAAATCTAGTTCTCACACCCTGAACCTAAAATTCTATCTTCATATAATTGAGCAGTAAAATAAGTTATTATAATTAATCTTAATAATAAATGTAGTCTTTGTTACTACTAGTTATTATTTACCCCAAAAACGTTACACAGGTATACTAATAATAGTGTTTTTGCATTTCGGTACCATTTTTTTTTTTGGGAGGGGGGAAAATGCATTGACGCATTCCTCGTGGTCGAGCCAAACCACGAGGATATGTGGGACTCCCCAGACCTTACACGGCCCGGGCCTACCCATTAAAAACCCCCCCAGCAGCTCCTCCGTCCGTCACAAGACAGGGGGAAGGGGACAACCTCAAAGGCAACGCACTTGTAACTCCTCTGGGGTTGCGGGTGTCCATGGGCGACGGTAATTACTTACCATCAGGTGATACGTCTCCTCGCTTGCCCCCTATCCCATAAAAAAAAAAAACAACAGCCAGGCCTTATTCCCGCTGACTCCCTGCCTGTGACATGTCCGTTGCCGGACTCTCCACCTGGCTCAGCTACTCTGTGGAGCGGCACAGAATTGCGCCGCTCTACATCCCGAAGTTGGTTTTTTATTGTGGTTGTCTTCCACGCGGTCCGACCCTCAGTGCGCCGAACCCCCGGCCCGCTCAGTGCGGGTAACAGGTTGCCCGACGGCAGACCCCACTGGATCCACCGCCGCGCTCAGGGAAAATCCCCAGGAGGTGCAAAGCACCATGGCGATAAGAATCGCCTCACCTCCGCCAGCCGAAATCGACTTCCAGCGAAAGCCACACCTCTTCTTAACATAAGAAGAGGGGACTTCGCCCTTCCCCGCATGAAGCGGGTGGCCACACGAAGTGACCCGCCGGGCTAAGCCCAGCCATCCCACGCCCCCTCTCCATAGGGGTCCTCTCGTCGGACTATTAGCCCGCGGCAGAGAATCTGCCGAGTTGCCCAGGGTGCACCACAAGGAGGTTGTTTGACATCGCACCCCTGCATTTCGGTACCATACAATAAGGTTTTTTAACTTCTTCCTATGAAAAGTACACAAAATATACGTTTCGTAATCCCCTGTTTTTTCCGCGAAAAATTAACCGATTTAATTACTTTTTAAGTTAAAAATAAAAGCAAGACTTTTTCTGTTTTTCTGTTTTGCTTTTTTCATATAATCTTCTTCAATTTGTTTGCTGGACGTTTGAATACAGCAGAAAATTAGATACATTTTTTAGGTTTTTTGAAGGTTAAAATCTCTTTTAATAAATAACTTAATAAAAAATGAAAACATAGGGTGTGGCGTGGTGTGTGCAGTCAATGATGTGGCGTGTGCAGTTATTGGTGTGGAGTGTGCAGTTATTGGTGTGGCGTGTACAGTTTTGGTGTGGCATGTGGCGTAAGCAATAAATTACCTGAATACACAACTTCATTTGTTTCATAAGTTCAAACATCTGTTCAGGAGGCAAAGTAGCAACAGCTTTACTTATTGCTTCTGGAGCCTTTTCTGGTTCGACAGGGTCACCATAAGGATTTTCAACCTGAAATTATAATATTTTTTTTTTACTTATGATTACACCAGAGTTGCCTCTGGTCTAAATTTTGATTCTGTTTCTGTTTCGTCCTGCTCCCCGGCCATCTATCAATAATATCCTGAACTAGCTGTGCCCGCGAACTACGTTTCGCCATCGAAATGCTTAACACAGTGTTTAATTTTTTCCTCCATTTTATTCCATAACCTCCCGCACGCGCACCCCCGCCTTAGTGACGCTCACTTCGCAACGGGCCGTGCAGCAGAAATCGTAATATTTTAATTTCGCCATAACTTCAAAACCAAACGTCCAATTTTAATCATTCAAAGACCAAATATTATCTACATAAACTGTACTTAGTGATGAAATAATTTATTTTGATAAGGATTAATAGCATGAGAAAAATAAATGCGTTTAAATGTAGTCCAAAAAAAATTCAAGATTTTTAAATAAAAAAAATGGTTGTTGTGCCTCACTCGACATAGATAGGTATAGTGTGTTGCGGACTTTTTTGTAGGCATTTATAAGATCTACAATTAATTAGAACATTTTATGGTTCTATCTTTTATAGTTTTGGCAGCGTACGCAAAATAAGTTACTGTTCTGGTTGATTTTTTACACCTTGTGTCCGAAAAACTCAAATATCTTACGGAACCCTATTTTTCCAAAATAAAATTTAGCCTATGTTACTCGTGGATAATGTAGCTTTCGAATGGTGAAAGAATTTTTAAAAACGGTCCAGTAGTTTTTGAGCCTATTCATTACAACCAAACAAACAAAGTTTTCCTCTTTATAATATTATTATCTAATAAATATAATTTCGCCATAACTTCAAAACCAAACGTCCAATTTTAATCATTCAAAGACCAAATATTATCTACATAAACTGTACTTAGTGATGAAATAATTTATTTTGATAAGGATTAATAGCATGAGAAAAATAAATGCGTTTAAAGAAGTCCAAAAAAAATTCAAGATTTTTAAATAAAAAAATGGATGTTGTGCCTCACTCGACATACATAGGTATAGTGTGTCGCGGACTTTTTTGTAGATATTTATAAGATCTACAATTAATTAGAACATTTTATGGTTCTATCTTTTATAGTTTAGGCAGCGTACGCAAAATAAGTAACTTTTCTGGTTGATTTTTTACACCTTGTGTCCGAAAAACCCAAATTTTTCTAAAATAAAATTTTGCCTATGTTACTCGTGGATAATGTAGCTTTTGAATGGTGAAAGAATTTTTAAAAACGGTCCAGTAGTTTTTGAGCCTATTCATTACAACCAAACAAACAAACAAAGTTTTCCTCTTTATAATATTAGTGTAAATGACAATACTTGATAGCGATGACAATCCCCCTAATTTTAGAAAACTACATGGAAATAAATGTTAAAAAGACCAACAATTGAAGTTTCTTTAGTCAAAAAAGTGTGTGATTTAGAAATAAACCTTTTAATCAGTTATGTAGATTCTTTTTTAATAAATAAAAAAGCTATTCACAATCCCAATCTATTTGTATCTAGATAAATAATAGGGTTTCGAATACTACAAACCGCACATTTAAAAAATTCAATTTGTAGGTATTAATGAAACTAACTCTACTACTACTCTTCTGACTTGCTTATCCCAACTCAGCCATTGTCAACATGGCAACTCGGCAAACAAAATGATTTATTTAAGTCATCGCATTTGACTCACATCATGTCATTGTATGATGCATTGTAAATTTTACTGATCATATCAACTCAATTTATGTTGATTTAACCTTTAAGTATGGACGTGTAGCCTCACAGGCTCCGGGTGAATGTTAGTTTCTCTAAGTTTTGTGTACTTCCCCCCGCTCCCCACACTTGAGTAGCTCAGTAGCTTCAGTTTTACTATCAAAACGACCAGCGAAGGAGGAAATTACGTCATTAAATGAATAACATGTGAGTTATACTTATTTAAAAATCTTCTGGAGCCTGTCAGGCTACACGTCCATAGTTGTGTTATTAAATTATTTGTAAGCAACTTTATTCTTTTTAGATAAACTTTGACTTATTTATGTTGGAATAGTAAAAAAAAGGGAGTATGGTAAATATTTATTTTTAATAATTTCTAGTTGATTTTACGGCTGATAGTCTAGTCAACAAGTGCCTTTTTGGCCAACTTTTTTCAGCAGTCTCCGAAAATTATGAGCGAGGTGTCATTCGATTCGGAATGGCATCTAGATGATTTTTGAAAAAAAAAATGAAGTTCCTCAAACAAAAATTGCAAAGGTTATTAACAATTAACTAAAAAAAAAGAGGGGTTTAGTTTTTTGCAAATATCTCAAAAACTAATAAAGATTTTTCAAAATAAAAAAAAGATTCGAAAAGAGGAGGAAATTTCCTAAAAAAAACCTCGACTCCCGAAACTGTAGGACCAATATTTATAATTTTCCCAGAGGCATGAAAATACGGCCGAAAACGGGTGCTGTGGCTTCCGTAAGCACTTACTTTGGACACTTTATTAATAAAAATTATTTTAACATATTAAATATAAAATTTAAGAAATGAAAAAATTCAGGGGCTTACTGGATAGATAAATGAACAATAATCCGCCTGAAAATTTTTTTTATCATAATTTTTCAATTAGTTATGCAATTGTTAACTAATATTTTTTTTGTGCTTGAACATGAACATTGCAAGTGTGATAATTGTTAAACTATAAATTTGAGATTTTTTTCCTCTCTTGGAGCAATTTTTGGAAGGCTTCAGAATAGATACCCGATGGAAAAATTAAAAAAAAATTATTTTTCAGTTTTTTATTAATAATTTTCGTTCTTGCAAAATAAAAAACTTAAATTAATCATCGAAAAAAAAAATTTTTTTTCAAATATTATTAATGATCCGTTTTTTTGTTATTAGAAGCTGCATAAAAATATTTTTTTTAAGCTTTTATCTGTTATTGTTTAAAAATTGTTATAAACACATGCGTTGTTTATTAGATAATTGAAATTTTTTTATGGAATTTAAATCTTTGATACAAATAATGATTTTTAAAAGAAAAATTGTTCCTTAACAAAAATTTAAGGAACAATTTTTTCCTATTTTTATTTATTAAATTTATTTGCAAAAAACTAAACCCCTCTTTTTTTTTAGTTAATTGTTAATAACTTTTGCAATTTTTGTTTGCGGAACTTCATTTTTTTCAAAAATCATCTAGATGCCATTCCGAATCGAATGACACCTCGCTCATAATTTTCGGAGACTGCTGAAAAAAGTTGGCCAAAAAGGCACTTTTTGACTAGACTATGAAAACATAGTTGTACTTAAAATTACCCAAAATGTGCCAGTATATTTTAATTTTGAATGTTTCTAGAATTATTTTTAAAAAGTGGCTTATATATTCACGTATTTTTACTAAAACTGAACCATGTTTTAAGTTAAATATAGTATTCAAGCTATTTAAAATAATTTTGTTAAAAAAAACACTAGCTAATATAGGAGCCTGTGAGACTACACGTCCAGGATAGTGTTATGAAGGCGCAGGCGGTTTAGGAGGAGAATCCCCTAAGCAAGCCGGGGATGAAATGGCCCGGCCGGCTGACAACCGGTCGGGAGACACTTTTCACCCCTGGCCTGCCCGTCTGGGGGTTTGAATTATGGCACTTGTCGATCCCCCCGTAGAGGCAAGACCTGGCGCTTGCGTCAGGCCTACTATCCAGGGGACGCACTCGGGAAATGGCTAACGCCGATCCCGAGTGTATCTCTACGGAGGTAGAAGTTGCTCTGGAGGGTGGTTTAGCCAGGTATGGGGTTTATACCCGAGTCCAATGGCATATCCTTGGGGCGGCTTTGTCAGCTTTCAGCCCCTTGTTGAATCGTAAAGAGATTCCCCCGTCTCAAAAAAAAAAGGATAGTGTTATGAAAAAGTCCTGTCGCTAATACGAGGGGCATTCAATTATTACTTAGCCTTGCCGCCCGATGGCGCTGTTGTTACAAAAGAGTTTTACTATCGTGCAGTAAATACTTTTTGAAGTCTACTAAGAAGTTTTCAATCTTTTCCCATCTTTTGTTTTGACAGCCTTTGGAAGCGAGCGTGTCGGTCGGTTTTACAAAAATGGAAAAAGAACAATATCGTTCAGTGATTAGATTCTTGTTTTTGGAAGGGAAAACGCGCAGCGAAATCAAAGAGCGCTTGGATGCTGTGTACGGTGACTCTTCTCCTTCGATGGCGACCGTAAAAAATTGGTTCAACGAGTTTGCTCGTGGCCGCACGTCTTTTTTTGATGAGCCACGCCCAGGTGCACCGAAAACGGCTACTACGGATAAAAACGTAAAAAAAAACCACGATCTCGTGTTGGCAGACCGGCGATTGAAGATTCGCGAGATAGCTGAGACTGTAGGCATCGCAGAAGGGACAGTGCATCATATTCTGCATGAAGAACTGGGTATGAAAAAGTTATCGACGCGATAGGTGCCGCGTTTGCTCACACCAGACAACAAGCGCAACCGTGAGACCACGTCGGCGACATGTTTGGCGTTGTTTCAATGCAATCCGGCGGAGTTCTTGCGTCGTTTTGGGACCGTCGACGAAACATGGGTTCACTGGTACACACCAGAGACCAAGGAACAGTCGAAACAGTGGACTTTACCCGGCGAACGTGCTTTTTTTTCTTCTACCCTCGCTTGAAAAGTGCACTTGAGTTTTTGTGACTTGTCTCGAAAATTTTCGATAAATAATAGTTTTTCGTGTTATTTCAAACCGAATATTGTGTTGTTGTAGAAATTTAGTGTCAAAACAATAGTGAAAGTTTTATCTCGCAAAAACTTTCGTGAGAAAGTGTTGATTATTAAATACATAATCTTGCAATAGTTTGCCTACAAAAATGTCAGTGTGTTTGAAATGTGAAAAAGTTATTCTGATGGACGATAAAAATCCAAAAATTAAATGTCATGGTTGCGAAAGGCTTATATGTGTAAAGTGTAGTGGGTTGCTGGCAACGGAGTTGAGAGTGGTAGTGCTACAGTCTCCTACATTGAAATACTTGTGTCCCGACTGTGAGTTGGGTGTGCGTCAGCTACCAGCATTGAGGAATATGGTGACTCAACTGAAAATGGAAGTGGAGAATCTTAAGTCGATGCAAAGTCGAAACACTGACATTGTGGCAGCACCATGCCCGATATCCGTATCAGACAGCGTGATGTGCGGGCGGAGCTCCAGTCGATCGATACTCGAAAAGCAAGTGGACCAAACGGCATTCCTGCGATTGTTCTTAAGAAGTGTGCAGCGGAGTTGACTCCGGTCCTGACGCGTCTATACCGTCTGTCGTTCTCTGCTGGTTGTGTGCCGAAATCTTGGAAAGAGGCCAATGTCCAGCCGGTTCCCAAAAAGGGGGATCGTTCTGACCCGGCTAACTATCGTCCTATAGCCGTCACTTCCATTTTGTGCAAAATCATGGAGAGGATCCTAAATACCCAGCTGATCCGTTATCTGGAAGGTCACTCGTTATTTAATGACCGACAGAATGGATTTCGTCCTAAATGGTCAACAGGTGACCTTCTAGCGTTCCTTTTGCACAAATGGGGTGAATCTATCGATAAGCGCGGCGAATCGGTGGCTATTAGTCTCGACATCGCCAAAGCTTTTGATAGAGTCTGGCACAAGGCTCTTCTTTCCAAGCTTCCGGCATACGGATTACCCGCGCAGTTCTGTACGTGGATTGCCAGCTTCCTCCACGAGCGTAGAATTCGCATTATCGTTGACGGCTGCGCTTCGCGGTTCGTGGCAGTGAACGCTGGAGTTCCGCAAGGCTCCGTTCTATCCCCAACATTGTTTCTTCTGCATATCAATGACATGCTTTCCTTGGGAGCTATACATTGCTATGCAGACGACAGTACAGTGCATGGGGGATATCACGGAAGCTCAGGGGCTGCTCGTGGTGATATTGGTAGGGAGAGGCAGAATCTTATCATTGAGCTCAACAGGACCTCGTCTCCGAATGGGGCTCCAACAATTTTGTTTAGTGCAATGCTAAGAAAACACAGGTGTGCGCGTTTTCGGCGAAACGGTCACCTTTCCTACCCCTTCCTTCTCTTCAGGGCACAACCCTTCACACACAGAGCAACATCACCTTGCTCGGAATGAACATTCGCTGCGATCTGAACCCCAGAGACTACATCGAATCCGTCATAACTACTGCCTCACGGAAACTCGGTGTCCTGAACAAGGTGCGTAGGTATTTTGCGCCGGACCAACTATGCTTGTTGTATAAAACTCAGGTTAGGTCTTGCGTGGAATATTGCTCGCACCTTTGGGACGGCTCCGCTCAGTACCTGCTCGATGCTCTGGACAGATTGCAGCGTCGCGCTATTCGCATTATTGACGATGTAGAGGTAACTAACACCCTCGAGCCTCTACAACTTCGTCGTGACATCGCCTCTCTTAGCGCCTTTTACCGAATGTTCCATGGGGAATGCTCTGAGGAGCTCTTTAACCTTATCCCTCCCTCTCCATTTCTTAACAGAAACACGCGTAAGGGCCTTCGGAGTCATCCGTACACTGTGTCCTCCTTCTCACACCGTACCAAGAAATTCCAAGATTCCTTCTTCTGTCGTTCATCCCACACTTGGAATTCTCTACCTGCGCACGTGTTTCCTCCATCCTACAACATGGGTTCCTTCAAAAGAGGCGTGAAAAAGCATCTTTTGGGCCGGCAAGGGGCGGGCAGGTAGGATAGTCGATGTCGTCCCTACTCTATCTGTCAACTCATTTGGGCCTCTTTCACCGCTTAACATCAGGCGGGAGGAGGTCATTTGCCGGGTCCTACATAAAAAAAAAATGGAAAGCATATTCACTGAAATAGCTGAAAGAGAGAAGCGCAGTGCTAATATTATCATGTTTGGTGTAGGTGAATGCCAGCTTATGACTGGTGATGACAGCTGAGATAAAGAGGTACGGATTAACCACGACAAAACCCAAGTCCAGCAGGCATTGTCGAACATACCAGAATGTGAACCGCCCATTGCTGTCATCCGCCTGGGTAAACCCAATCAAGGCTCATCACCTCGCCCACTAAAGGTAATTTTTTCACACAAAAAAGTGGCTGTAAATGTTTTGAAGAACAACAACATACCAAAGCAATTACTTGAAAAACCTACGTGAGGAACTGAATCGTCGGATAGATGGCGGTGAAAATGATTTAACTATCAAGTATGTGAGTGGCAGACCAGCAATTGTGAGTACAAAAAACCAATAACACTCAACAACCCTATGTTGAGTGTTGAGTTCACTTTTTTGTACACCAACCTGGCATCATTAATGGCTAAAAGAGATTTGCTTATTGCTGAGGTAAATAAATTAAAACCAACATGCATTATTATAACAGAAAAAAACACATCTAAAACCGAGTATTACTAATAGTTTAGTGGACATTAATGGATATATGCTTTTTAGGCATGACAGACTGAAAGGAACAGGGTGGAGCGGAGTGGCCATCTATGTATCACATACACTCTGCGGTGTGCCTATACAGACAACCCTCCATCCAACATTTAACCAATATACACAAGTTGAGGCTCTGTGGTTAAAATTAAAATATGGTCACTTCGAGCTAGTATTAGCAGGTGTATATAGACCAACACATTACACATTTGAGGATAGTGACTGGTTACTCTTTAGCACAATCAAAGAAGCATGCGAAGGGACAACTCCCCTGTTTATTATGATTGATAATAAAAAGCGGTTGTGGAAAATATACTTAATAGAAGGTTCTGATCACTCTTACAAAGATTATCGGAAATTGAACAATAAAATTGTGACCTTAGTTAGAAAGCTAAGAATGGAATTTGAAATAGGAATCGTGAATAGTGGACCTAAATCCTTTTACTCATACATGCGCCAACAGCTTTCCTCAACTGTATCAGTACCTCCATCATTAAGGGATGGTGACAAAAACATAATAAATGACCAAAAGACAGTAGCCAATCTGTTTGCGAAACAGTTTGAAAAATCATACACTGTAGAACCACCTAATACTCCGGTTCCGCCAATAAAAATGCCGCGTATTGAGAAAGCCATCGAAACTATTACAATCTCACCAGATATTGTTTGTAAGACCTTGAAAACATTCAGTGACACAACTTCAATGGGGCCAGACTCCCTGCCATCCATAGTACTAAAACAGTGTAGCAATGTACTCTGTAATCAGCTGGCACATATTATGAATGTGTCTCTTAAAACTGAAAGACTACCGCAGGAGTGGAAAGAAGCACATGTCACTCCAATATACATAAAAGGTGATAAATTTCTCGCAGCTAACTATCGCCCTATAAGCCTCACGAGTATAGTCTGTAAAACCATGGAAAAAATTATAGCAGCTGAACTGAGAACATTTATGAGCTTGGAAAACATAATTATTGATGAACAGCATGGATTTATCCCAAAGAGATCCACCGTTACAAACCTACTCACTTGCCTCGACAAATGGACGCTAAACTGGAATAATAAACAACCAACAGATACGATATACCTGGACTTTGAAAAAGCATTCGATCGAGTTCCCACTAGAAGATTAATAGCAAGACTGGACAGCTTTAAAAATAGACTTGATGAATACCTAGCTAAATCAAAAACTATCAAACTCAAGTGCACATGCACGCATCAGATCAATGATCTGCTAGTGCATTAAATAAATAATAATAATAAAGAAGGCGAAGACTGTTCAATCAGCCGGAAAAGGCCAGTGTTTTTTGGGACTCACAAGGTGTGATCTACATCGATTACCTCGAGAAGGGTAAAACAATCACGGGGCTCTACTATTCTGAGTTATTGGGCTGATTCGACACCGAATTGAAAAAAAAAACGGCCCCATTTGGCAAAGAGAAAAGTGCTGTTCCACCACGACAACGAACCGGCTCACACCTCCGCCATCGTCATGGCCAAATTGGTCGAATTGCGCTACGAATTGCTGCCCCATCCACCGTATTCTCCAGATTTGGCTCCCTGTGACTTCTTCTTGTTCCCAAATCTGAAAAAGTCACTCGCCGGCAAAAGATTTGGGTCGAATGATGAGGTCATCGCCGCCACAGAAACCTATTTTGAAGACCTCGGGAAATCGTATTTTTTGGACGGGTTAAAAAAGTTGGAGCATCGCTGGGCCAAGTGTATTGAATTGAAAGGAGACTATGTTGAAAAATAAATCACTACTTTCTTAAAATTTTCGTTTTTCTTTTGTAGGCTAAATATTTGTTGAATCCCTTTAGTCCACTTTCTTAACTATTTTTCACAACTAGTTAAGAAAAACCACTTTTTATTTCTTATTTGATAATTGGTTATTAACTCGCCCTCGTAACTCTTTTGTGTCATAGGTCTCCCTTTTGCTTGGATGTAGTAAGGTAAAATAATATGTGAAGTTGGTTTGTTACCTGCGGCCCCTGCATTAATGCTTGCATTTCCATCCTTGACTTTTCTGTACAAGCATTATCTACTCTAAGCGAACGACCACCAATTTCATAGCCGTTCAGATTTCTCATCGCACTAAGGGCAGTTTCTTGGTCTTTGTATTCACAGAATCCATAACCTTTAGGTTTACCGGTTTCTCTATCAAATACAAGTTTAAATGATAATACTGGTCCAACTTCGCTAAAGATGTCTTTCAATTTCTCTTCAGTAGCTTCATATGGTATATTTCCCACTGCAAAGAGAATTTTTTTAATGACTTGAATCGATTGACTGTTAATTTTATAGAACTTAAAATGATCATCATGAACTCACCAAAAACAGATCTCATGGACTTATCCATGATACTCTGCTCCTCTTTTTCTTTACTTTTGTCCATTATGAATAATATTCACTGAATAAATGTAAAATTAATAATCGAAGGTTTAGAACTCCAAGATGTTTGTGAATGTTTTTTTTTTTTTAATTTTGTTTATCCCATTTGGGAAAGGCAAAGGCGTCAACCATACAGCCTAGTCTGTATGCAATAAACTATTGTTATTCATTCTTCTTTTGAATTCACAAATCGCCAAACGTAGAGGTTACATATTCATAAATTGCTTCAAAGCATTTTTCAATGGAAAGAAGTTTTTGTAAAGAGCGCGGTAGATCTTGCTGGTGTTTCATTATTTTTGAAATTTCTTCTAATAAAATGTTTCTTTGCAGGGCAAAAATTGGACATTCGTAAAAAAGGTGATGCAGAGATTGAGGTAAGGTGGTGTTGCACCAGTTGCACGATGGGGAAGAAGTCATGCCTAGCCGGTACAAATGGTCATTGAATCGACCGTGCCCAATTCGCAAACGGCAAATAATAGTAAAAAATCTTCTGTTTATGTAATTGTGTCTATTGAACCAGGGTTGTTTTATTTTATTATTTATTTCTCGATACCACTTCCCTTTTATGAGCAAAGTACTATTCCAGTGTTCTTCCCATAGCTTCAATATTTCTTTCTTGATTAGAGCTGTACAATCAGTATATGAAATTGGTATGTTTTTTATAGGTACGTCTAGAGTGTTCATAGTTTTGGCCAGTTTATCTACTTCCTCGTTTCCATATACACCGATATGAGCTGGAGTCCAAAATAATATAATGTCTATTTGATAATTTATTTTTAAATGATGTATCTGATCTCGGATATTATATATTAAATGATTTGTGACTGATGAAAAGGAAGGATTTCTCAAAGCCATCAACACACTCATGCTGTCAGTAATAATAATCCATTTTTTGTATTGGCTGAACTGTTGAATATAGTTAAGAGCTACAATTATAGCATTCGCCTCAGCAGAAAATATGCTGGCATTTTGGCACATTTTAAAACTATGTCCAGTTTTACTACCTGTATCATACATAGCTACTGCAACACTTACATTCGTCTTTGAACCATCTGTATAAACTGATCGATAATCATTATAAGCCTGTAGACTTTCGTAAACATCATATTTATCTTTAAAATCTTTATGTAGGACAATATGAATGTCACAGAATTTACTAGCATATGAGCCACTATAACAATGTAAAGTAGTACTACAAAATATATTACATTGTTCTTTTAAACTTATAAAATGTGAGAAATTCTTTGAAAGAAAAGTGTTAGTGGAACATACATTTAATTTATTTAAAAGATCGTTATTCGAACGTGATAAGAGTTTAAAAAGAAATTTAAGTTTTAAAAATTCAAAGCGAATAACCATTGGTGGTAAATGACATTCGACCTGCATAGAATTTATTGGGGAAGTGTTCATAGCACCTAGTATTAATCGTAAGTTCTTATTCTGTATTTTATCAATAACATCTATGTATTTTGGATCGGAAGCGTAACAAAAGAAAGCATACTCAAAATGACTTCTGACCAAAGCTTTATAAAGCATTAACACAATTTTAGGATCAGCACCCCATTTCAATCCAGTAACGGACCTAATTACATTAGTGGCTTTTAAAGCTCTGCTCACCAAGCAATCAACATATAAATCCCACGTAAGATTTTCGTGAAAAATAACACCCAAGAATTTAACTGAATTATCAATAGGCAAAGTATGATTGCTGTATGTAATATTAATTAGAGGTAGAGAACTGTATTTTGGGCAAAATATTACAACTTTACTTTTTAAAAGGCTAACATTTAAATCAAATTCTGAGAAGTAATCTGCCAGCTTAACTAGATTATTATTTAATGTTAATTGAATATCTAATACATTAGTACCTTTACAATAAATGACAAGGTCATCAGCAAACTGAAGATTGTTGACTAAATTATTATTAAGAATGGAATTTAGTTTTCTTATATACAAAATATACAGAATAGGACTCAAGATGCCTCCTTGACATACACCTTTGCTCGAAAATCTAGGGCCTAAAAATTTATTATCTATTTTGACATACACTTTTCTATCCGTGAGAAAAGCATATATCCAATAAGCAATTTTTACAGGTAAGAAAGATAATAGGGATTCAAACAAAATACCATGATTAACGTTATTAAATGCACCTTCTATATCAAAAAACACTGCTATTGTATACTCCATATTCTTTTGAGCTGTAGTGACGTCCAAAAAAAAATGTGCTAAGCTTTCTTGAGCCGAAAGTCCTCGCCTAAACCCAAACTGGTTTAAAGGTAAAATTGAGTTCTTTTCTATGAAGAATTCCAATCTTTGTTTGATTAGCTGTTCAAATAATTTACCAGCACAAGACGTTAAAGCGATAGGACGATAAGAATCGGGATGAGATGCAATTTTTCCAGGTTTTAAAATAGGAACCAAGCAGTCCATTTTCCAATTAGGAGGAATTGTGCAATCTTGCCATAAAATATTATAAATTTGTAAAAGCTTATAAAGATTGTCAGTGTTAAGTAGCTGAAACATCTTGTACGATAAACTATCTAATCCACAAGCAGTGTTTTTTCTAGATTTCAGAGCTGCAGTTAATTCGTCAAAAGAAAATGGATCAGTGAGGAATGACTGATTATCTGGTAAACTATTGTCCTTCACAATTGGCCTGTTATTTTGCACAAAGTCAGGCGTGTATTTACGTAAAAAATCACTGACCCACGAAAAATCACTATTTTGCTTTTTATATGTTTTATGTGTAAGTTTTCTCATGTTACCCCATACTACTGAAACTGGTGTCAATCGATTTAATTTTGTACAGAATTCTATCCAACTACTTAGTCTTTCTCTCTTAATGGTAAGTTTTTTAGCAGCTTGTAATCTTTTGAAATTAATATATTTTTCTTGAGAAGGATTATTCTTAAAATCAAGATAGGCTTGCTTGCTTTCCTGGACAGCTTTAGCGCAATTACTATTCCACCAAGGAACTGTTCGATATTTTGATTTTAAGTATTGAGTAGCAATGTTACGTGATTCGGACCGAGAGGTACGAGAGGGAATTGACTTTTGTGCAGCTGTCAAAATGATTTGACAAAAAGAGTTGTATGAATCTATTGGATTACTAATAGGGTTACATTGAAAATTATCTAAATCCTTATTAACAATTGAAGAATACAACTTCCAATCAACTAATCTATGATTAATGCGATTGTTAAAATCATTTTCATCCTGAAAATTGTTTTGAGAGTTAAAACATTGTGAACTACTATTGAATGTAATCTTAGTAAATGTTGGCAAATGATAACTGCCCAATGGATCGTCGTGTACTGACCATTCGCAGCGAAGAGCTAATGAAGGAGATACCATAGTCAAGTCCAAACCATTGGGTCTCCAAGAATGAGAACCGACAGTTGTGACCTGACCATCATTCAACAGGACTAAATTGCATTCATCTAAACACTCAAGAATATCCTTACCTCTGGAATCCGATAACGGACATCCCCAAATTGAGTGATGAGCATTGAAGTCACCAGCTATAATCGTCGGCCTATGGAGAGAATTCAAGAAATGTTTAAACTTATTTTTAGAGAAACTGGGAATACAATTTGTTGGACAATATATACTGGCTATTGAAATAGTGTTCTGATTTAGTTCTAAATGTATTACAATTGTTTGAAGAGAGTTGTCAAAATAAGATGTTACTTTTTGATATTTTAGTGATGTATGGATTAAAATAGCAACACCATTATGCTTGTTGCCACAGTCATTACGTTCAATATGATAACCTTTGATTTTAAACTGCTTCTGAGGCTTTAGCCATGTTTCACATATAATTGCGATATGAATAAAATGGTCATAAAGAAATTTCGTAAAAATAAGTTGATTGCTTAATAAGCTTTGAGCATTCCACTGTACGATATTCAATTGATTGGGGGTGAATTGTGGGGATTTGATTGCTTACCAAAAGTATTTTTTAAGACCTCTAAAACACTTTTAGAATTTATAGAAGTATTTTGAGTATTATGCAAAGAAACACATTTAGTTATGGTTTCAACTAATAATGAGAGACACTTGCTGTCAGTATTGAGCAGTGTAAACAAATCTAAATTATTTTTTGTCTTACTTTCTAATTTGGGAAAATTTAAAGGATTTGTAATATCTGCATAAGAAGCAGGCTTATATTTATTTCTATTTTCAATGATTTTCTGTTTTTTAACTGGGCATATTGGAGACACACTAGTATGATTGCCATCACAATGAATGCAAGTAGCTTTTTCGATAGAAACTGTACAAGTCTTATAGTTATGATTTTCTTTACATATACTACATTTTTCAGAATTTTTACAATATTTTGCCAAATGTCCGTATCTCAAACATTTGTAACATTGCTTAACTGGTGGTATATATTGAGACACATCATGTCTCCAACCACCAATATCTATATGATTTGGCAAAATGGAAGTGGCAAATGTCACTATTACTGTAGTTGTAGGTTGTAATATAAAACCCTCAGTCACATTTATTTTTTTCATTATTCTTTTTATTGTTATTATTTTTTTTGTACTTGTTATCATAGTAAATATTCTCTTGTTTGATATAATGGTAGGTACATTTCTTATAACTCCGGACACCTCAGTTGTAGCAGCAGGAATACTGGCTTTGAATTTGTATTCTTTCAAGAAGGTATTATTATTTAAAAAGGCATTCGCCAAGTCTGGTTTTTCAAAATAAATACCTATCTTAAACTTATTGATATTTCTTAAAAATTTGACGCCTTTGTTAAAGCGCTTTAAACAAGTTGACAAAGAAAGAAGATCTCTTGTTCCAATTGGTTTCTGGATGTCTGATGACTCAACAAAAACCACAAATTCAGTGCCGCTAATTTCTTCCGGATATCTGCGTATATAGTCAGTAACATAATAAGGCTTGTACCTATCTGCATTGCTTATTTCTTCATCACTGTCCGAAGAGGACATATCCGTTTCTACCAACCTTACCTCATCTGTCTCCCTATCTGCATCACCAGACTCCGGTTCATCCTCCTTTTTTTTTCTTTTTCTCGAACTCCGCTTCCCCATATCTGCTTATAGTATTATTTAATGCCTATATGTTATATACCTCTTTTGTTTGTGTTTTATTAAGTAACTGACTACAATTAAAAAATTACAAATAAAATATTTTAAAGAGCCCGCCTTTACTATGTGAAGTTCCCGCGCTTTTTTTCGTTTGTGAATGTTTGTGAATACAAATATTTTTTTTTTTTTTTTTCCAAGGTTTTACCGGCCATGGCTACAATACAAATATTTGTGGCACAGACTAAGTAGATAATAGAAAACAGAATAAAGGGGCCGCTCGAAAACCCGTGAGGTTTTCACTCGCTCGGTAAAAAAGAAAAGGATAATAGGTTGGGGAAAAAGTTTCTTCGCATTTTTTAAGAAAATTCAAAACATTTTTTAATATAGTTTATTTACATTTAACTAAAGTATGTAGGTACCATTTTGTTCGATAACTTTTTGCCATCTTGTAGGTAGGGACATGATCCCATTGCTATAGAAATTTTGGGACTTCTGGTCAAAATACCGCGACAAGTGGTTTTGGCAGTCCTCTCGTGATGTTAACCTGACACTGAATTCTGAAGAGACCGAAACAGGTGGAAATCTGAAGGTGCAAGGTCAGGACTATACGGCGGATGCATTAACACCTCCCAGCCAAACTCTCTTAATTTTTGCTGAGTGGCTAAAGATGTGTGAGGTCTAGCGTTATCATGATGAAAAACCACACCCCTTCTGTTGATTAATTCCGGCCGCTTTCTCTCAACTTCTTGCTTTAATCTCATCAGTTGTTCGCAGTAGAGTTCAGAATCGATGGTCCTGCCTGGTGATAACAGCTCATAATGAATAATGCCCTTCCAATCCCACCACACACACAGCATCACCTTGTTGCGAGTTAACCCGGGTTTCGCCACAGTCTGTGAAGCCTGACCGGCCTTTGACCACGACCTTTTTCGCACGTTCTTGTCGTACGTGATCCACTTTTCATCACCAGTTATCAGCTTCTTCAAAAATGGTTCGGTTTCATTACGTCGTAATAAAGAATCACAAATGAGTACACGGTTCATTAGGTTTCTTTCAGTGAGCTCGTGAGGTACCCAAATGTCGAGCTTTTTTGTGTACCCAGTTTTTTTCAAATGCGCCAAAACTGTCTTGGGGTCAATTCCCAGTTCTTCAGCTACGTCGTAACTACTGACATGCCGATCTTGCTCCACTTTTTCAAAAATGGCATCCATTTTATCTGTAATAGGGCGACCAGAGCGACGTGCATCTTTGACATCAAAATTTCCGGATTGAAAACGCTTAAACCAAATTTGTGCTACTCTCACAGACACTGCACTAGGTCCATAAACATCGCAAATTTTTTTCGCGGCTTGCGTTGCATTTTTACCTTTTTTGTAGTAAAATTTTAAAATGTATCGAATTTCTTCATTAGATTCACTCATCTTGGCGGTACGAAAAACAAATGAAAATCACACATTTTCCTAATTTGAATTTGGAATTATGTTCTTTAAAATTTAAACTTTCAATGATACCAAAACCAGCCAGATACAAATAGTATAGCCAAAGAGATTTTATTACAAGTTTATACATACTATAATGCGAAAAGACTTTTTCCCTAACCTAATAGATATATTGCGAGAAAGAGAAGTTTATTTGGTTTTCAAACGCTAGCGAGTGATTTTCGCAATTCACAAGTTTTCAGACGGGTTCTGTCAGTTAAAAACGAAGAGACAAACTAAATTTTAAAACTTTACACACATTAGTTTTTAATCCTTAAGTTTTTTTCTATCATAATTTTGTTTATTAATTTAATTGGATAGGTATTGGGGGTAATTCTGAAGTTACCTGCACTAAAACTAAAACTAAAATTAAACATATAATTTTAAATTAGTTTTAGGTAATTCGTATTCTGAAACGCCGGACTCTCTTAATTTAAACTGTATTTGACAATTTCTTAAATTGAATACACAGATTATAAATACACCTAGTGCTGTAGAAAAACGGGATAATTTAGAAACATTAAAAACAGCTATATTCTACTAATTTTACTATCAGAAATTATTAATTTAAGATTTGATCGTATTTGTAAATAACAGAAAAGAAATTTTATTATTTATCATTCATTTTATCACAAAAGAAAAATTATTCGACATTTATTTTGCGATTGTGATGGCTTCGCGCCTATGCCATGAAATAAAAAAAATTACGTGGTAGTCTGTAGTTGTATAGATAGGTACTTCGTGACTTCCTCTGAATTTTAAAATTGCGTATTTTGTTTCATTAGTAATTTTTGTTTTCTTTCCATAATAACCGCTGTTATTTATTGACAAATAATAGTAATTGCTAGGCAACAAATTTTAGATAGGCATACTTCTATCTGCAGATAGAATATTAATTTCTGTTGTAAGAGTAAATACATACATATATAACCTACCTATCATCTAAATGTCAGTACTATTAGACTACTTGGGAACAAACAAATTACAACTCACGACTTGGCAATTGATACTATAAAAGCCTTTCCTTATAAATGCCATAACAACCAATTCATCATCCATTTGGCAAGTTGCACAAAAAAATTTGACTTCGGTAATGTTAGAAAATCGTTAAAAAGTAACAAGATAAATTTAGACGCCACCTAAAAGTTCACCTCCTAAAATTAGTTTGACATATTTAAAATTATAGAAAAAATTACATTTAGGAAGCATGTCAGAATATGAAAATAACATCTAACACTAAATTGAGTAGTTTAGTAACGTCACTCTTAATTTTAGAGTTAACTTGTGAGTTCTGAATACCAAACGGTGATTGACATTTCTATCTCTAATTTTATTTAGTTATAGTTTTAGGTGGTCGCTTCAGAATCACCCCCATTGTTTGTTATTTATTTTGAGTTTAGGGTGAATGCTAGAACTGTGTGTCTGTGAGTGAGTGAATCTGATAAATATTGAGTCGAGATAGTGGGAGAATACGAAGTTAACGTAGATTAAGGATGAGGCGAATAAAGATTAAAAAGATGTAGTAGATGCGTTAGTTATAGTTTTTCCAGTTTTAATGGTGAGTAGGTATTATACGCCATATGGTAATGAGGTGAAAAGTTTATAGGTTAGAATTTTTATTTTTTTATTTTTTTAGGTAGAGGTATAAGTTCAGGAAAGAAATGTAATACTAATTTATCTAAAATTAGCGTTAAACCAAAAGGGTGAATGTAAAATAGTGTGTCGATTGAGGGGGTGTGTCAAATGAGGTTGGCAATCGACAAATATATCTTTCAAATATAATAGTAACAGTTTAGTTCTACATTCAAATATTGTGGTGACGTGAGTAGTTCATGATATTTGTTTATTGATCACTCTGCTGTGACTCTGCCGTATAATAACATCGTTTCTTAGCTGATATATTTTTATAGTTTAAAACGATTATAAAGTCTTGTGTCATCATTAAAGAATAAATAAGTGCCAAATGCCCCTCTGACTTTCATTCAACAACATGTTTTGAGATTTGTATCATACAGCAAGTTGTAAAACATTCAAGTCTATCTATCGCTGAGTTTCACAAAATTGGTAGTAAAATAACTCGCTAAGAGATGGCGCCAACAGCAAATAATACTCCTATTACCTACTCAAAAGATGACGCTAAATTGCAAAAAATGTAATAAAGAGATAACAACTCGGCAATTACTTACATGCTTTGAGATTTGTATCATACAGCAAGTTGTAAAACATTATCTATCGCTGAGTTTCACAAAATTGGTAGTAAAATAACTCGCTAAGAGATGGCGCCAACAGCAAATAATACTCCTATTACTCAAAAGGTGACGCTAAATTGCAAAAAATGTAATAAAGAGATAACAACTCGGCAATTACTTACATGCAAAGATTGTAAAATAAGCTACCCTCTAGATTGCACAAGTGTAACTTTTCAAAGATTTCGCATAATGAGAATCGATGATAAGTTAAATTGGAAATGTCATAAATTTAACAAATAATAAGTCAATTGATGAGTCAAGTTATATCAATATACCAACAGATAATTCATTTCACTCACTATCGCCCGATAATACACATGATTGTGATTTTTCCTCCATAACTAGTTTAAATGACAGTCAGATTGCCAGAAATAACCCAGTACATCAAGACGAGACTGGACTCATAGAAGAACTGAGGACAAAAATATCTAAACTGGAACTTGATTTGGCTCTTTCTAAAAGTAAATCTGCAAATTTGATTATCGAAAACCTTTCAATGAAACAACGTCTTTCTGAATACGAGTTGACGAAGAAAAAACTCATGCACACATGTGGATCTTCAGTCTCAACTTGCAACAGCAAATTGCCTACACCAGAAAGTTCTAAAGGCCAGCCCAAAATTACAACGGAATCTAAGAAAGTACTTACAGTACATGAAACTGAACTTAGAAATTCAGACAACTTCCATGAATTAAAAAAGAGTGGAAATATAGAAAATTATCCTGGAAAGCCCCTAGAGTCAAAACGACATATTTTTATCCTTGGTAGCCAACAATGTACCGGTGTTGCAGCACAACTCATACAATCAAGATATAACACACGCTTTGAAAAGTACTCTATTACGTCCTTAATAAAACCTTTTGCTACCGCTCAAGAGATCTTGAAAACATGTTATAGCCTCAGGCCTTCTAAATATGACCACATAATACTTTGTGTTGGAGAAAATGATAAAAATTCAATTCAGTTATTATTTGAGATATCAGCAGCTCTTAAGCACCTACAAAACTATAATGTATTGTTACTTAGTGTTAGACAAAATAAGTTCCTAAATGTTAATACTATTAATAGCTCAATTAGAAATTTATGTTATAATAATAATTTATCACGATGTCATGTACTTGATGTACCCAAATGTATAAATACTAATTTATATTTGAAGAGACTTTGTAAACAAATCAACCTTAAAATAGACACTTTAGACTATAATAGTACCTACTTACACTGTCTTAAGGAGCAGAGCTTTAAAAACAATAATACTATGCATGCATTTGCCTACTGTTATCGACACCAATGATAAATGCACTTATATTCCTATTAAGAACACTACAAATGTTAACGATATTTTACTATACTGCTCCCCTTTTGTAATGAAACCCACCACACAAATAAAAGAAAATATTAATTTAAACAAAAACTTTTTTCGTCTCTAATAAAAAGTTATTTTTTATTAAAAAATTTTATTAATTTATTTACATTACTACACCAAAATATAGCCGGTCTTCTTTCCAAAAGGGAAATAATAGAATTAACTTTGAGTGATCTAAAGCAAAAGAAAAATATATACCCTGAAGTAATATGCCTTACAGAAACTTTCCTAACATCTAATGATATCAACTTTTTACACTTCAATAATTATATCTTAGCTGCAAATTATTCTAGAAATAAAAGACGTGGTGGTACTTGTATTCTTGTAAAAAAGGGAATTCCATACAAAGAGATACACGCCTTTAATGATATTTCGATTAATAATTATTTTGAGTTTTGTGCAATAGAACTAGTCTCAATGAATCTTATAATTATATGCATTTATAGAACCCCACCAAAAAATAAAAAAATCTTAGAAATATTCTTTAATAAATTAGAATTACTTTTATTTAAATATATTAAAAAATTTAATAAAAAAAGTTAATAATAGCAGGAGACTTGAATATAGATACATTAAAAACAAATGAAGTAACATTAAACTTACAAGACTTGACAAAACATTATAATTTAAAAGTACACTTAAATGAACCCACTAGAAGAAATTCCTGCATTGATCACATTATAAGTAATATAAAAAACGTAGTAGGCTCTACGCTTCCTTTATGTCTCTCTGACCATGAAACATCTCAACTATTAACATTTGAAACAAACATACAAATCACATCCCCAAAAATAATGTATAGATTTAAAAGAGATTATTCCTCAGAGAACATTACAAAATTCAAACAGCATCTTCAGAGTATCAACTTATCTAAAATAACAGCTATTTATGATTTAAATATTGCATTTAATTAATTTTATGATTTATTTAAAACCCTTTACGAATTATGCTTCCCAAAAATTAAAATTAAAATAAAAAATAAACCAAAAATAAAATAGTTAACAAAAGGCCTCAAGATAAGTTGCAGAATTAAAAGAATTTTAAGGTATAAATATTATAAACACAAAAATGATAAGAATAAGCAACATTACTATAAATATTCTAAATTATAAAAAAATGTATTACACAATCTCAAAAAATCTCTAATAATAAATATATTATGCAGAGTAAAAATAAATGTATCGCTACATGGAATTTAATAAAACAAAATACTTTTAATAGCAATAATAACATAAATATAAATGATATTGAGAAAATACATGTAAACAAAACAGAAATTTGTCACCCGGTTGAAATAGCTAATGCCTTCAACGATTATTTTATTGAATTGACCAACCAACCTTATTCTGACCTTAAACAAACTAACTGCAATACTATTGTTGATAGGTCCATATTTCTAAATCCTGTATCAGAAAAAGATATATCAAATATTATTACTTCATTAAATAACACACAGTCAACAGGATATGATGAAATTTATACAAAAATCATAAAGGAATCCAAAGATGAAATTAGCCCTATTTTAGCATATTTAGTAAATCTGTCATTTAATGAGGGTTGTTTCCCCGAAGTCCTTAAAAAGTCAGTAATAAAACCTCTTTACAAAAAAGGTGAAATATCAGACTTGAAAAACTATAGACCTATCACACTGATACCAGTATTATCTAAAATGATCGAAAAGGCCATGCACCTTAAACTAGTTCATTTTTTTTAATAAATATAATATTCTAAAAGAAGAACAACACGGTTTTCAAAAACAGAAGTCGACCACACTAGCAGCATTTAAATTAGTTCATAGTATTCTACTAGGCGTCAATGAACAAAACCTCACAACAGGTTTGTTCTTTGATATGTCTAAGGCCTTCTATTTTGTTTCCCATGATCTATTGCTAACAAAATTAGAACGACATGGTGTCATGGGAGTAGCTTTAAATTGGATAAAGTCTTACCTAGAGAATAGATATCAATGTGTCTCAGTAAATAAAATTAATAAAGATAATGAAATACAATCCTACAAATCTGAATATAAAATAAATAAATTTGGTGTTCCGCAAGGTAGCGTATTAGGGCCGTTTTTGTTCTTAATATACATAAATGATATCCCAACAGTAACTAAATATAATTCTATTATATTTGCTGATGATATCTCCATCGTAATAACTGATAGTAAAAGTACATCTTATAATGAACATGAAAATAATATAAATAATACAGTTAAATCTATTATAGAATGGCTAAAGTACCATAATCTACACATTAATATTGATAAGGCACATTACATACATTTTAATAATTTTCAAGAAAATAATAATATCAAACTTAAAATAGAATATAATCATCAAGCAATACATGAAACAGTTGATATAAAATTTCTAGGATTAGATATAAATAAAGAATTAAAATGGAAACAACATGTACATAATGTATGTAATAAAATTAATAAATTTATATATCCTTTGTATAATTTACAAACTGTAGCGTCTCGTAATGCTGCACTAACTGCTTACCATGCTTATGTCGAATCAGTTCTAAGATATGGTTTAATAATCTGGGGTAACAGCACTGAATTTAAAAAAGCTTTTATATGCCAAAAAAATGTATACGTGCTATCTGCGGAACTGCTCCTTATAATTCATGTAAACCCCTTTTCAAAAAACTTAATTTATTACTCCTTCCTTGTTTATATATTTTTGAAATTGCAAAATTTGTTAAAGAAAATAAAAGTCTCTTCAAAAGCACAAAGGAATTATTTCCTAATAAATATACAAGGTATGTAAATAGACTTGATCGTGGTGTTCGGCCTAACTGTACTAAATTTATTATTAATTGTTATTGTATGTGTATTTCTATATATAATAAGGTACCAGAAAATAAAAAAACATTTAACATTAAATAGATTTAAAATTGAATTGTATGAATGGTTAATTAGTAAATTATTTTATTCTGTTAAAGATTTTTTAGATAATAATTAGTTTTAGTATTATTAGTTTTTTAGATTTTTTTTATGATACACATAATTTTAAGTCTACATGTTATAGTATTATAACAAGAAAATGTCGAACTATTTTGAAGCTGACCATCTGCAAATGTACTCACCATTTTCTTTTGTAAAGGAATAAATGATTTGATTTGATTTTGATTTGATTTATGTTTTTCAGTGTAAAGCCGCGTCCGCTGCGCCAAAATTTTAACAAAACATGGTTAGAAAACATTGTTTAGGGGCGTGGCCTATGTGTTTCGTCGAACATAATCACTTGAACATGTTTGCCGAAGCTAGTGGAAAACATCCCCCGCGTTCGCCTGCGGGGAGGGGAAATCGTTCGTTTTGTGTTAGATTTTGACGCAAGAAGACGTTACGTTATATAAAGAAATGCATGTGTTTACTAAACATTGCTAAAGTCGCAGCGGACGGGAAATGTTCAATTGAACAATGTTTGTGAACAATGTTTTGTTAATATTTTGGCGCAGCGGACGGGAAATGTTCAATTGAACAATGTTTGTGAACAATGTTTTGTTAATATTTTGGCGCAGCGGATGCGGCATACCTAAGCTTGGTGAAAATCACGGTAAGAGTACTGTGGAGTATCTCTAATGAGTCACACCAACACATCAAAATATTACTATAAAAGTTACTGCCTTTAATGCGCGTACTCATAAAAATAATAATAGTTTTTGTTTCATCAAAATCGGGCCAGGATTTCCAAAGTTACAGATTGGTAAAGTTTCAGCGCTTTTTTAAATTTGCGTTCCTTCGCACGTTACTGCGATGACGTCACGCTGCGACTGTTATGTCCGATTGCGAGTGATGCGGAGTGTTTACGTGCATAAAATTTGATTTCTCAAGTGGTTTGCACTAAATATTTTAAATGTTTGTTGTTGTGTTTGTGTTAGCGATTACTTTCGATATTATTTTTATTAAATTGACATAGTGATGAAATAGGTTTTTGTGAAAGAATAGTCGGATAACCTACCAAAAGTCGACATTTTTATGGTTGCGCGATATTTGTCGGGAAATTGTGATTATGTAGCCATTGAAATGCGAGGAATAAAACTGAATAAGTAAGTAAATGTCTACTACTACTCATTTATGCAGTATTTCAATCAAGTTTTATTAAAAGTCAACTGTTTGTTTTTTGTCGAGTTACAAACGGCAAGGTTTACAAATATTTTCCAAGTTGACAAAGTTCAACATGTACTTCCAAAATATAAAATTATAATAAAGGCAGTTTGAAATTTTTCATGTTTAACAAGCAGGGGCGATAAACATTTTCTTAATTTAATTTTTTGGGATATTTTTAGTGGGTGAATAACAACGACGCAGTCTCAAACAATAAAAATATATTTATATTTACAACAGTAAATAATTACGACCGAAAAATATTCAGAGTGACATTTTTCTGACAAAACTATAGTCATTTGTTTTTCTATGCCTAGTTACCTACGTTATGACAACTAAAAAGGTTTTATACTGAAGAGAGCTTGAATACAATTTATGTACAAATAAAACCGCCACACCACCACGGAGAAAGGAAACTACTTTTTAAACACAGAAGAGTCTTTAAACCTAACGCGTCTGCCGTATCGAGTAGTATATGGTACTACATCGGTTACAGTGGTATCAGCAAATGTAGAAGGTTCTGAAGAGTGAATCGATTCAAATGGGTCAGAAGAAATTTCAGTGTGGTCTACAAAGGCTGGTTTAACGCGGTCAACGCTAACATTAACTTTTTTACCTTTGATAAGTAGCGTCATTGTTTTACTATGACTCGCGTGATGAATAACCAAATACGGACCCGTGTAAGGTGGTTGGAGAGGTCGCCTGACGGTGTCGTCTCTTAAAAACACATGAGTAGCAGAAGGCAAATCTTTAAAAATAAAAATGGATGGTGTTGAATGGCGAGATGCAGGGATTGGGCGTACAGCTGACATTTTACGACGGAGTTGCACTACAAAATCTGCTGGGTCATCAGTAACGTTTAAATGGGTGTCGACTATCAACTCCCCCGGTAAGCGAAGAGGCTCTCCGTATACCATTTCTGCTGTCGTGGCCTTTAAGTCTTCTTTAAATGCGGAGCGCATGCCTAGGAGAACAAATGGTAGTGCGCACACCCAAGAATCATGGTGGCACATCAGAGCTGCCTTGAGTTGGCGATGTACTCGCTCGATCATACCATTAGCACATGGATGATATGCAGTGGTTCTCGTACGCTTACAAGTAAAATTTGTCATCAGCCTTCGAAACAGATTGGACTCAAACTGAGTCCCTTGGTCCGTAGTAATGGTAGATGGCACACCAAATCTGGATACCCACTCTCGTACTAAAGTATCCGCTACCTCTTCTGCAGTTATTGAGTACATTGGCCAGACTTCTGGCCATCTGGTGGCCCGGTCAATAGCAGTAAGGCAGTATCGAAATCCATTGCAAATTGGCAAGGGACCAATGATGTCAATGTGTAAATGCCTAAACCGACCAGATGGTAGATCAAAATTGCCAAGAGGAGCTGAATTATGGCGTGATACTTTAGCACGTTGACATTCCTCACAAGTGCGAGTCCACTCTCTAATATCTTTTTTGATAGAAGGCCAAACATAGCGTTCTGTCACAAGGCGAGTGGTAACACGGGTGCCAGGGTGACTCAAATTATGTAATTTGTTAAAGGCAGACTTACGAAACGAGATCGTTAGAAATGGCCTTGGTTTACCTGTAGATAAATCACAGGTAATGGTAATGGCAGTTCCAGGAATGACAACATCGGACAATTGAAGACTGGAACCTTTTTGTCGTAAGTCAGACAATTCCTTATCCGTCACCTGTGATTTGGCAAGTGCTTCATACTCTTGCTCGAGAGAAATGGCGTCAACACGAGACATTGCATCAGCAACGATATTGCTATCTCCTTGAACATATTTAATATCAGTGGTGAACTGACTAATGAAAGAAAGTTGGTTTAGTTGAACAGGTGGAAGTTTATCCCGACGCTGTATGAAAGCGTACAGCAAGGGCTTATGATCGGTAAATATGGTCACACACTGAACTTCTAAAATATGGCGGAAGTACTGTACACTTTCATACACCGCCAGAAGCTCACGGTAATACGTTGGCCATTGAGCTTGTTTTTTAGTAAGTTTCTTACTAAAGAAAGCTAATGGAACCCATTCACCATTGACCTGTTGTTGGAGGCAAGACCCAATGTGCAAGCTAGATGCGTCAGTAAACAATCCAAGGGGTGCGTCGTTGATCGGATGTTGCAAAAGAGTAGCCTTTGATAAACTCTTTTTGCAGTTTTCGAACTGCTCCAGAAGCTCGGGCGTCCATTCGAAAGGCTTTTTACCTTTGCCGTTTATAGCGACAATAGCATCTATCAGTGGAGCTTGGAACTGTGCAGCATGAGGTACAAAACGCCGGTAATAATTAAGCATACCGATAAAACGACGCACGCCCTGTACCGTTTTAGGTGGAGGAAATTCCAGAATGGCTTGAATACGCTCTTGTGGGGGCCTGGTGCCTTGAGAACTAATATGGTAACCTAAGTAATTCACCTCGCTGGCACCAAGAATGCACTTGGAAGGATTAATAACCACACCGTACTCTCGTAGACGTTTGAAGAGTATCTGCAGGTGTTCACAGTGACGGGCCTCGTCTTCTGAATAAACGAGGATATCGTCTACATATGGGAAACAAAAATCAAGACCCCGTGTGACCTCATCAATGAACCGCTGGAAAGTCTGACCAGCATTGCGGAGCCCGAAGGTCATAAAAGGAAATTCGAAGAGGCCAAACGGGGTAGTGATTGCCGTTTTTGGAATATCCTCCTCGAAAACTGGGATCTGATGGTATGCTTTTACAAGGTCAATGACACTAAAGATCTTGGCACCTGCAAGGTTGTGCGCAAAATCATTAATGTGGCGAACGGGGTACCGATCGGGTACCGTTCGGGCATTAAGTAAGCGATAATCACCGCAAGGCCTCCAAGTGCTATCCTTCTTCAGGGTCATGTGCAATGGTGAAGACCAAGCACTCTTTGACGGGCGCGCAATACCGGTCTGAACCATGAAGTCAAATTCTTGTTTGGCGGATTTTAATTTATGTGGCGCCAAACGACGAGGACGGCATGATATTGGAGGTCCCTCTGATGTTTGAATAAAGTGCTTAGTATTGTGTTTAATAGTCCGGTGGATACCAGGAGGTCGTGTGATTTCTGGGAATTGCAACAACACATCAGAATAAATAGAAGACGAGGAAGCCACCGATTTGACGCTTAGTTGTGCAGAAGTTCGAGCGGCAGCAGGCGCTGATAAGTTGGTAATGCCATCAACTAATTTTTTAATACGGCAATCGGGTAAGAGATGGTAATGCGACAAAAAATCGGACCCAATAATAGCTGTGGTTACGTCTGCAACGACGAACTTCCACACAAAATTTCGCCGAAGACCAAAATCTAGCGTCAAATCAATTGTGCCATACGTCTTAATGATGCTTCCGTTGGCTGCGTTGAGCTCATAGTCCGAGGGTTTCCTTTTCACTGAAAGCCAGCGGCGGGGGTAGCAACATAAATCAGACCCAGACTAAAAATTGACGCTTGGTTACCCGGTCAGTTACAAAAAGGCGGCGGCTGTGATGAGGGTTTGATTCGCAATCAGTCGCCACCGCTACTGATTGCTTTTCGAGTTTTCCTCCGCCCAATCGCAAGGAGCCACACACTTCACAGCTTTGGCACCAAACTTTTTATGGTACCAACAATGATTGGATCGATTTGGAGTGGCATCGCGTGAAGAAGCTTTACTCGAAGATCGAAAACGGCGCCGTGAACGGGACTGAGATGCAGACAATGCAGCCACTTGTTTACCTAACTCCTCTATGCGGGCCATCAAAACTTCGAGTGTAGGCGCAGTAGTAGCGGCATAGCAGTTTGCGGGGCCGGGCTGTGCCTCAACAATTTTGTCAGCTATGTCAGCTATTCTATCTAAAGACAAATCAGCTTGAGCTGCTAATATGCCCTGAACATGTGGTGGTAGACGCCGAAGCCACAACTGCCTCAAAATGTTATCATCTGAGAGAGTGGTACCCGCTAGTGATCTAAGGTGGCGCAGAAACTGGGAAGGTTTCCGATCTCCTAATTCTTCGTCACTGAGAAGTCTCCTGACTCTCTGTTCCTCGGAAGATGACAATCTACTTATCAAAGTCTCCTTAAGTTTTTTATACTTACCTTCAGTAGGCGGGTTAGTAACAATATCTTCAATTTCGCCAGCTATGCGATGATCCATTTGACTCAGTACGTAAGTATACATAGTGGCGTCAGCGGTAATGCCAGCAAGAAGAAATTGCGCTTCAGCTTGGGCAAACCACACTGTGACCCTATCTGACCAAAATGGAGGAAGCTTAACAGACACCCGGCAAACCTCTGGAGTATCTACTTTTAGTTGCGAAATGTTCTGATCTCGCTCATTCCGCAAAGCGGCATTTTCTGCCTCAAGTGCTGCGAGACGAGATAATATTTCGTCAGCCATTATTAGTTAAAAACTTAAAAATAAATATCTAGTAAAACTAAACAAAAATGTAAGTACTTAACTACTTACTATAAGAAAAAAACAGAAAACTGGGAAATAAACGAAAAAAATAATAATATAAAACTACTAAATACTCCGTGGGAGAATGTTGGGGCGATTACCTATAACACTAAAAAACAATTTTATATAAAATTACACACACGAAAAATCATTTTAAAAAAATTAAAGGAAAAAAAAGTAGTTAGTATATTCCTCCGTCCTGTACCTCTTGACAAGAATCCGAGAAAGTTTACTTGACGCGCGGCACGGATGGCTGCGACGGCTAACGGTAAGCAGCGGCGGCGGCGATAGCGGCGGTGGCAGCGGCGGAGACGGCACGACGCGGCGGCGGCGGAGACAGCACGGCGCAGCGCGGCCGGCGTTGACGAGGATGGCAGCGATAGCAGGCGACAGCGGCGACAACGAGCGGCAGCAGCTGCAATGGCGGCGCAACGGACGTCGTCGACCGACAGCGATATCAGCCAATGACTAATTTATATAATAGTTTTATATTCTTATCTGAATGTTGCGGGCGACGACAACAGCAGGCACGACGTGCGGGCTATATATGTTGTCGTTATAGCTTGAGCGACGTGCGTCTTCTTCAGCTACAACCAGTAAGGCGGCATCCCAAACCGCGTCGGTCAGCAGCAACAATTGTTTCACCCAAATCAATATTTCTCTTCGTTGATCACGTCGGGGTCACCAATTTGGGATATTTTTAGTGGGTGAATAACAACGACGCAGTCTCAAACAATAAAAATATATTTATATTTACAACAGTAAATAATTACGACCGAAAAATATTCAGAGTGACATTTTTCTGATAAAACTATAGTCATTTGTTTTTCTATGCCTAGTTACCTACGTTATGACAACTAAAAAGGTTTTATACTGAAGAGAGCTTGAATACAATTTATGTACAAATAAAACCGCCACAATTTTTTAATATTGCCTTTTTTAATAGGTACACACAAAAAGTTCATTTTATCCTTTATACCAAATAAACTTAGTGATGTTTTTTAGTTCGGATGGGATCGATGTAAAGTATGTGTATTTAAAGTATTGCGTATCTTCTATGTAAAAATAATAATCAGAAAATTTATTACAGATCATTGAGAGAAAATTATGGCCATGAAGCCATAAGATATGTGCAGTTAAAAAGGGAAGGGAAGTAAAAAAGGAATGCACTGTGAAATGCCGTATTACTCCGGAGCATTGTGTGCGCGTTAAGCCATATCATTACACTTAAAATGCAATGAAGTCGACAGCCGAATCACGGTAATAGTATAATACAGTATGTGGACTCGGCCCCTCTTTGAAATTTTATACCTACGGCCGCTCGGCATCGCTTGGTGCGTGGCAAGGGAATGCAAATCCGTTTAAAATCCAGATTTTTAAGAACGGATTTTGTTCCAATCCGGATTTTATGGAATCAAATAAAAGCACATGAAAATTGAATGAGATGCTTTTTTTTTGTTATTTGTTTTTTTTTTTGTTTTTTGGTTATTTGCTCGACCCGCATCCCGCGCCGCGCCCCGCTAACCTCCAGAGCCGATAGACTACTCGCGTGCGACGCAAGACGCGCGAACAGCAAACTCGCTCGTTTCGATTTTTTTGATAAAATTTCTTATTATAAAATAATCCGGATTCGATTTTCAAATCCATCCCTATGCGTGGCCCACGATAGGGCTGCTCGCTTACCGACCGTCCGCTCCGTTTGACTCGTGCGTAACATACCCTGCGGCGAACTGCATTCGTGACAGCCCTTGTAGCAATGCGATCCCAGAGTCGCGTAGGCATAGCGCGTGTTTCGACCGTTTCTATGAAGTCATTCTACTGTATATACTATTACCGTGGCCGAATATTAAGCGCAGCATGTGAAGTTTGCGCTCTACTAAAATACCCAGTATCGATATGCCATGGTCTTATGTAATAAACACACACAAAAAAACACCCAGACCTCATACCTCACCTCAAACACTCAGACCTCGCCAAGTTAAACTCATCTGCTAGTAATAATAAATAAATCATATTTACTTTTTTGTTATTTTTTTATGTAAGATCAATAAAATTAAATGTTTGTTACACCTGACTTTACAGTTAGTGTTATAGGTAGGTACCAGGTGTAATCTTGGTAAACATACTTTTGAAATAATATTACAAAAAACCCAGTAATAACTTGTTCTTTACCCCTGACTATCAACATACATGACTAACTTTATTAAGTACTAGCTGTGCCCGCGAACTACCTACGTTTCGCCTTAATTTATTGTTTCCCGACATCTTCAACAAATATCGTTAATGTACACAGAAATACATACAAAAACTTAAATCGAGTGGTGAAAACCGCTTGAAAATCGGTGCAGTGGTTGAAGTTTATCGCGAACAGACAGACAGACGCGGCGGGGGACTTTGTTTTATAATATGTAAGGATCTACTACTATAGTCTTGTGTGGCTAGGTATGTAATAGGTACTTACTAACATAGGTGTAACTAACATTTTAAGCCATTTGTGATTAGATTAAATAAACCTGGGTTTGTTTTTTAAAACAAAAAGTCATCGCCAACGCCAATTCAAACCAGGGAGCGTGTCCTTCGCCGCTCGCGAAGTTATTAACATGCACATTTAACTACAGTTTCAGATTAGGTATCTATTGCTAAAAAGAAACACACATGTATATAATATAATAATAATGAACACAAAACTTACGTCGAAATGATCTTCACAACAATGCACGTGACTGAGGCTGTGAAAGCATCTGCTCTTCTCATAACTTTTAACCACTTTTTCCGAATATTTTTATTATTATGATCCAGAAAAAAACACTTTTTGGGGTGTTTTTACTGTAGTTAGTACACATAGGGATAATACAATATTTCTTAACCATTTTATTCATTCATTATAAGAAAAACAGTTGAATTTATAGCGAAACCGCGAGAGCGCAGTATGTAGGTGTACGCAAGCACCGACTCGCAGCTCGCAGCGTGACGTCACACGTTGGCGCGGTCGCTTAGCCGGATTTTGCCGCGGAGGCCGTACTTTAACGTTTAATATCTCAAGTCATTTTGAAGATATAAAAAAAATAAAAGCAGATTCTTTTTTTTCGAGTTACCTATTTTTTAGATATGCTGATAACAAAAATCATTGGTGTGACTCATTATTAGTGTGTGGTCTTGATGATTGTTCTGGTGCATTTCTGAGGATTGTTGTTAAAACGTAGTGATTATCTTCTCCTAGATCTTCTCTCTGGTTGTTGTTGTTGATACGTAGTATATCTCTGTGCTGTGGTAGTATGTATCTAGTGTATCCATGGAATTATTACTCAATGAGTGTATCTCTCTAGTATAGCCATGGAATTAAATTCCATGAGTATATGAGTATAGAGGCGCGTTCAGGGCCTTCGCGCGAAGTACAACTTTTCGCTCTAACCCCGTTCAATGCCTTCGAGCGTGACAACCGGGTGAAACAACCGGCCCGTTCAAGACCTTTGAGTGTCGGCGCGAGTTACAACCGAACAACCATCGAATTTGATGGTTGTAAAAAGCTAGATAAAAGATTTGATTGCAGCAACCAAATCTTTTATCTCCCTCTTTCACATGATGTTTTATTTCTCTCTCTTTCTAGTAGATGACATTATAGAATATGGCCGCCAATATCATCCAATCACGTAAGAGTATTTCAGTCATAAACGTCAGAGCGTTTTACAACCATCAAATTCGATGGTTGTTCGGTTGTAACTCGCGCCGACACTCTAAGGTCTTGAACGGGCGGTTGTTTCACCCGGTTGTCACGCTCAAAGGCATTGAACGGGGTTAGAGCGAAAAGTTGTACTTCGCGCGAAGGCGCTGAACGCGCCTTAGTATACGTAGTATCTCCACGTATCTCTATGAAGTCTGTGAATATAGTCTGTGTTGTTGATGGTTCTTTCATAATTCGTTGCTTGTCTGTTTTTACATTAATAAACTATTTTACTAAAAAATTAATTATTTGTCTGACCTTCGTTCTGAAATTCAAGCAAAATCAAATATATTTGTTTTAAATAGTGTTGTGACGACAAATCTCTATTTTATCTTTCATAGGTATAATTCCGAACTAGAAGAAAGGTATTGATTTATTGTGTCGTATGATGACAAAACTATGTTATCTTTGATTTGGAAGTAATTTTAAATAAAAATAATTGGTAATAACTTGAGATTAATCAAGTGCTACGGGATGAATTTAGATAACTCTTCGAGAGATAACCCCGAGGCATTGGATTCTATTGGTACTGTAAGTCCGAGAGAAAAATATCACAGTATGCGGGAAAAGAAATTATCAACTGCTTCTCTCACAAATACAGAGGGTGTGCGTCCTAAAGTCGTAACAGTTAAACACCCTGAGTCAAACAAACCAAAGCCAACTGCAAAGAAAAATAAACCTATACAAGCAGATCTTGATGTTGTCAAAGAATTCATAAGATGTCGTGAAGAAGGCGTGAAGCGTCTTGACCTGAGTAAGTCGTCAATCACTTCTTTGCCACCAAATGTACGAGACTTAACACATTTACTAGAATTCTATCTTTATGGTAACAAACTGGTGGCATTACCAGCTGAATTTGGATGCCTGACAAATTTACAAACATTAGCATTGAATGAAAACTCTTTGACAAGTTTACCAGATTCCCTGGTTAACTTGAGATGCCTAAAAGTATTGGATTTGAGACACAATAAGCTAAGTGACATTCCTGAAGTTGTCTACAAATTGACTTCTCTGACAACTCTCTTTCTACGCTTCAATAGAATCAGGGTTGTTGGTGATGGAATAGCCTATTTAACCAATCTTACTATGCTGAGTTTGAGAGAAAACAAAATTAAAGAATTATCTTCTGGTATTGGTAAATTAGTTAACTTAGTCACATTTGATGTTTCTCATAATCACTTGGAGCATCTGCCACAAGAAATTGGAAATTGTGTTAATTTGTCAACATTAGACTTGCAACACAATGATTTGTTGGATATTCCAGAAACCATTGGAAATTTACAAGCTCTAACTCGCCTTGGTTTACGATATAACAGATTAACAGCCATACCATCTAGCTTAAGCAACTGTAAACATATGGATGAATTCAATGTTGAGGGAAATTCTATTTCTCAACTTCCGGATGGTTTGCTGGCTAGTTTGAATGAGCTCACATCTATAACACTTTCTCGCAATTCATTTATGAGCTATCCATCTGGAGGGCCTGCACAATTTACTAATGCATTTTCTATTAACTTGGAGCATAATCAAATTGATAAAATTCCATATGGGATATTTTCAAGGGCAAAGAATTTGACGAAACTCAATATGAAAGAGAATCTACTGACTTCTTTACCACTTGACATTGGGACATGGAGTAATATGGTAGAGCTTAATTTGGGTACTAATCAATTAACAAAGCTGCCTGATGATATACAGTGCTTGAATAACCTAGAAGTACTGATTTTATCAAATAATCTTTTAAAAAGGATTCCACCTAGTATTGGGTGCTTGAGAAAGTTAAGAGTTCTAGATTTAGAGGAAAACAAGCTGGAAGTTTTACCAAATGAAATTGGATTTTTACATGACTTACAAAAGCTGATTGTGCAGTCAAATCAATTGACTTCATTGCCAAGGTCTATTGGACATTTGACCAATCTTACATTCCTTAGTATTGGAGAGAATAATTTGCAATATTTGCCAGAAGAAATAGGCACATTGGAAAATCTAGAATCGTTGTATCTAAATGATAATCCAAATTTATGCAATTTACCGTTTGAACTTGCTCTGTGTGTAAGTCTGCAGATAATGAGTATAGAAAATTGCCCGTTGACTGCTATCCCACCCGAAGTTGTTTCATCTGGTCCATCCTTAGTCATCCAATATTTAAAATCGCAAGGTCCTTATAGAGCCATGTGATATCAGGAAAACGATTTTCTACCAAGTGGTGAAGGCACATAGGTGTATTTATTTGCTTGAGGCATTATTTACTATTTACTTTCAATGGTTTAAATATTTATTAGTAATTTAAGTTGCATTCAGTTAGTGGTATTTTAGATTTTACCTGCAAATCTTTATATTGTAATGGAAAATTGTTCTCTCTGATTGTTTTATAAAATTAAGAAAAGAAACATTCATTAGTATTAGTAGATAGACACAAGGAAGTACAATCTTAGGTACAATATTTGAGCACAAAGTTTTATACAGTTGTTTTAAGTAACAATGCCAAATATAATTATGATCACAAATACTCAAAAAAACTTTTATATGAAATCAATTGAATATAGTTTGTACCTTTGTAATGGCCAAACCCCGTTATCAGAGGTGCAATTTGGTAGCTGGACTTTCTTAGAGATGGGTAAAAATAGTTTCGAAATATATAACTATATTGATACTTTTTCTCTATTGTAATGAAGTCTTAGGCAAAAACTAACATGTTTATTTCTTAACAACTGAAATGATTGAAATGAATAGGTATAAGTATATCATCATTTTTAATGTTTATCAATAAAATTTCACTAACTGAACTGTATATGTTTATCAAAGAGGTCAGTATTAAAAAACATGAATATTGTTTATTTTTTTGAAATGCCAATTTGGCATAGCAGCTCACAGAAAATACACTACAATATTTTATTATTTTCCAAACTAGCTGTCAATTCATTTTAGTCTAAAATGAGTGCTTTTTGGGAAAATACTCTATATCAAATCGCCATAATACGCGTTCGCCATTTAATTATATCCAAAATTGTATGCATTTCTGAGCATTTTTTTAGTAAGTTGTAAAATAAAACTTGTTTCGTTTAGGAAACATTTAAAGATTTGTATAAATTAAAACATTGTTTTCCTGTTACAGTGACTTGAAGATGAATTACGAGAAATTAAAAACATTAATTTTCTGCCACAATAAATAATTGTTAAGAAAGAGTATCGATATTGATCTATTATTTGACCCATCTCTAAGAACGTCCATGACTTACCTACAAAGTAGTTTGACAAGTAATTGTGTAGATATTCCTGATATTGATTAGTGTGAGACAATAACTCCATGAGAGTATAAAACTAAATTTTTAGTAATTTGTTAGATTCAAAGTTTATCTCAGATGCTTAATTTATTTTTGTATAATATGTACCTAAATCTTTATTTAGATCATACATGACATTCTTTGGATAAGAGTATTAAATTTTTAAAAATAAATCTTCAAAATACTAAAGATCAAAACTATTATACATTTTGTGAGCATACCAATTTAATAATATTTATATTATGTTTCATCAGTTGCAATTTCTTCCACCAGGCTTCCTGATATTCATGTAGAATTCACTTATTGTATCACCAAAAACTCTTGATTGTAATATGTGAAATGGCAATGTATGTAGCAGGGGTGGCCAACTTGATATTATTCATCATCTACTTTTTGTTTACTATGCAAACCTGGTTTTTTGCTTTCCCATAATCAACTGGAATAATGTCCATGATTACAGGTTAGCCACCACTGGTGTTACTTACACCAGTGGTATACATATAACAGCTAAATTTTGAATTTTGTCTGGAATTAACCTTAACTTGGATTGAATGAATGGAATTGCGTACACCACTTTTGTTGTTCTCTTGTTATATTTAGGAAACTATTTCTATTTATTTATCAATGTGTATAGGTACATCTAAGTATCAGTATAAAATTATGAAATTTTAACTTTATAGGCAAGTATGATGCGGTGAAACCTGTATTTGTTAACAAATATAATTCAAGATCAAGAGATTTGATTAATCTTCAAAGACTAACAAGTATCATCCCCATGAATATGATATTCTTTCTTTCATAAGGGTCTGCAACAAAATTTACAGAGCATAGGAGCAAAAAGAGTAGTTCTTCCGTTTTCCTTGGACATCCAATAGGCTATTGACAAGCTGTGCTAGAAGGGGTTGCTGTACAAAGTAAAAACACTCACCCCATCCCTTTTTTTTAAACTTTCTGGGTGGTTGAATATTCCATGTTCAGGAAGACTGAGCCTAGTGAAAGTAATAAAATCAAAGCAGGAGTGCCACAGCCATTTATCCCCTAACCATGATCGCTCAAAACAACATTTAAACCGCGCTGAGAGTGGGATGACTCGATACGCAGCAATAGCAGTGTATCTGTTTTAGTATTGTTTTAACTTTGCTATAACCGATCATGGTTCCAGCCCTGTGCATCGATCATCCTTATATGTTCTATTTACCTTAGATCTTCCTACCTCAGAGCAAGTTACAACTGCCACCTTTGCAGATGATTCTTCGACATTGCTGGAATTAGCCACCTAATTCCAGCAACTGCTTCGACTGTTCTTCAAAGATCCCCCAAAGATAATGAAAATTCAGTGAAAAAGTGGAGGATCAAAGCGAATGCATCTAAAGCATCTCTTATAACATTCTCTTTTAGACATGGTGATTGCCCTTCTGCAACTTTGTCCAATGAAACACTCCCATATGTTGATTGTGTCAAATACTTTGGCATTCACTTGGATCGCTGACTCACCTGGAGGAACCATGTCTAAGCAAAGAGGAAACAGATACCTAATCATTCAATTTATAAACCTAATGTGGCTTCTGGGAAATACTTCACATTTTTGGAAAGGTTTGTAGCTCTTGCAATTATAAAACTCCTCTGAACATACAGTATTCAGCTGTAAGGTGGTGCATGTTATTATAACATTGAAATTGTTCAACGTTGCCAACACTTTTATTCTAGGCCATGCGTGACAAACATGCGACTGATTTTGAGTTATATGCATTTGGCCCACCAATGATTTTGAGCTTGACATGGATGTCCTAGACCATAAATGGAGCTCCCTGGTTCGTACTAAGAATGTTTGTTACTACCCTTTGCCCGCAAATGCGTCCACCGACGTGGTCTACTGGGATAAAAGTCCTAGATATATGACAAGGTCACGTCGTTGCTGTTTTATTGTTAGTTAAATTTATTTTGTCATTTTCTTAGGTACCACGTTGTATGTTTTGTCGCATTATGTTTTAGTGGTTAGAACAGAACAACGTATGAGAGTGAATTACCAAGATTAGCTACTCCCCATAAAATCCCATACATCGGCCTAGAGATCCCTAAGAGGCTCTGATGTCTTATACTCAGTGACACAGTGAACGTAATGAAACATTACATTCACTGCTTATGGCTTATACCATGAGGAGTTCGGTGACTCAGTGTTTTGATTGCAAAGCATGAAATTTTCTTTGAGGTTGGGGCCTTGTTGGGAACTAAAAATGTAAAACATCTCGAGCTCCTCTGTGCTCTAGAAGGCACGTTAAACAGTCAATACCTCATGTCACTCCATTCTTACTGGTTAACTGTCCCGTCTCAGATTATCCGAGACAGAAAGCAGAGTGCATCTGTGTTTGTGCACACACTTGTGCTCAATAATATATTATTTGTTATATGCAGTTGGTATGGAGGACTTGCACTGTTAATAATTATTTGACTTTTTCATCACGTAAGACGTACGACTTTTTCACACTTTTCCTTATTCAGTTCGTAAGTAGGTATCCAGTGCAATATTTTTTAAGCCCTATTAGGACTTAATTTTTTAAATCCTATTCGTTTTTTTAATCATTTTACAACTAAAATGATAAGGTTTCTTTTCTTGAAACATGTCCCCGTTGCTATTTCATTATTGCGAAAATTCATACGCTATTTTAATAGAATATCCATTGTGCGTCATTTAGTGTAGGTATATGTTATTTAAAAATTACTTGCTTAATTTAATTAATGAATGTATAATTTTTTATAGTCTCAAACTGCATTTTTATATAGGACATTGTAGAATTATAATTTTTTGATCATAGGCTAAATGCATAATGTAAGTAAAACAAATGTATATGGGTTTAGAATATAATTTCATATACTTATTAAGTACCTATTATAAAGGGGAGGCGACAGCGTCTGAAATTTGAGAGAACTCCAAATCCTCTCTTTTAGCTTGTCAGGGGCTCAGATATGCTAAATACAAAGTATTTGTCGTTTTCAATTATCGCATGCTGCATTTTAGTATGCAAGTTCCGTTCGCGGTGGTCATTTTTGGCATAGCCTGCGCTGCGGAAGGGATTTGTACCTCTGCGCGAACAGTTGTAAACTTATTCGTGTACCTCTTCATCAATTCAGACACACTGCGCCCTAAAGCGCTGATGGCGTAGTGCGTAAGGCCGTCGCCTTCCAATGGGGAGGTAGCGGTTCGAACCCCGCCACGTATGTGTTTTGTGAATTCATATGTACGTTTATTAGACACTTTTAAGGTGATGAAACCTGCACTCACCTGTGAAAAAAGAACTGAACCAGATGGTGTGTAAAGTCGACCAACACGCACTTGACCAGCGTGGTTGATTAAGGCCTAATCGCCCTAGACTTAGGGCGCTTGCACACTTATACATATTTGGTTTGTATATCATACGTGAAAAACCGAACGGGAAATTTACGTCCTAGCGTTTGCGCACTTATCCATATAAGTAATCCGTATTCGATTCGTGTTTGAGACGGTTGTGCGACAAACGTCAAGATGACGGGATCACTTCCTGTTTTTAAAAACCCACTGCAATTTAGTACTCATTTGGTACTATTTGATACCCAAACATTATAATTTTGGTATTTGCTTAGTTAAGACAAAATCCGGCTTTCATTATCAAAATGGCGGGATCATGCTCTAACATTAAAGTTACTATTTGATGTAACAGATTAAACCACAATTTAGTGCCTACCTCCAGTCATTAAATGCAGTTTAAAAATCGAATATTAAAATTCTGATAGCACAAACAAATTATAGAAACCACCGGCCAAGTGCGTGTCGGGCATTCGGGCCACGCGGGCTCCGTAGTTGCAAATGCCAACTTTGAGTTCACATTCGCACCTCACAACACGTTTCTATTAAATTAGGCATTATTATTATTAAAGCTGAAATGATTTTATATCTCCTTAGCTTCACGTGGTTCGTAAATTTATATTCAAATTTAATATTAAGGTTAGGTGATCTAGGTTAAGTGAATGTATAACATTTGTATGGAACAGCTGATTTTATTTTGCGATTTCAAAGTTGGTCCCATAGTGAAAGTTGTTCAGTTAGCTTGTCTGAACAAGCACACAAAATGTTTGTGGTACCTAATTAAAAAATAAACTTGTATATGGGAAAGGAATTACGAGCAAAAGTTCCAGGCTAATTAATTGCTATTTGAATAAGCTGTAGGCGTTTTAACATTCCACTTATAACATAAATGTTTTCCAGTATACGTTGCCATTTTATATAAAAAAAAACGATGAAGCAATCATTATAAATACATAGGTACATAAACGTTATCGACAACTTTATTAACACACCTAAAAACGACTCGAAGTGAGAATTTACGGATCGAACACGAACCGAATACGAATGAGTGCGCAATACATACAATCAATAGGACGGCCAAACTGGATCACAACCGAATACGTATAAGTGCGCAAGCGCCCTTAGGGTGAGCTCGAGCCCCTCGGTGGGGACGTATATGAGCTGTTGATGATGATGATGCGCCCTACTGGGTACAAGCCCAAATCTTCCTAAAAATGGGAGTTGGGAGATGAGCCTTTAGTCACCTCACCACACAGGTCCAGTGCCTGTCATAGTTATAACAGCACAGAACTATTCTGTGGCATTACCTACCTAACTTCATTTATGAAGTGTCTTTATTTGGTGATTGAAAAATTTTTATGTAAGTAGCATGAAATTATTCTCATGTTTTGTCATTGTGCTACTTGCACGGTTGTTATATTCAAAACCATATCAATTGCAATTGTAAAAACCAAAAATATTCTTTTTAATTCTCCAACTTTATCAAAACACCACAGATAATCCCTAAAGTATTTTTTTCTTATATATAACATACTTATCTGTTCAAAATACTCCAGATTAAAATTGAAATCAAAGAGCTAGCTAATTAGTTTCTTTTTCGGAGTGCCACTGGATACCTAGTTGAATGAGTTGTTTGTTTCAATCATTTAATTTCTTTTTATGTAAATTATCTAGTCATAATCAATGTAAAATGTCAACTATCAACAACATAGCGTGTGCGGCAACAATGACCTGTTTGGATATTTGAGTTTAATATATGTCAGACCTGTTTGTAGTATTATATTATCTGTGGTTAGACTTAATTCTATTTTTACAATATAAATCGCTTTTTCTTCCTGGTAGGTAAGATAAATGTATAAAATGTTTAAATGACATGTATAAATGTGTTAAAAGAAATAAATTACTTGTATTTAACTAGGTCTTTTATTTAATTTTTGAAACTTACAGCAACCAGAAAGATTGGTTCGAAGAGATCTCATTTAGATTTTACCTTTTTCTTTTTAGATTTACCTTTGTGCGTGTTCTCTGTTCATATTTTCATTGACCCATGAATTTATGTACAAAAATGGCAAAATCGAACAAAAAGGAAAGAGAAATAATTTTCATTTATCATTTCAACTAAGATACGCCCACTGCTGGACATAGGCCTTTTTTTTGGGGAGGGAGAATCTCTACGATTCAACAAGGGACTGAAAAGCTGACAAAGCCGCCCCTTGGATGTGCCATTGGACTCGGGTATAAACCCCATACCTGGCTAAACCACCCTCCAGCACATTCTACCCCAATAGAGGCACGATCGGGATCGGCGCTAGCCATTCCCCGAGCGCGCCCCCTGGAGACAGGCCCAACGGTGAGCCAGCATCGCTGACGCTGGGGCTACTCTACGGAGGGGTCGCCAAGTGCCATATATTGGCATACATAATGCGACCCCCCAGACGGATAGGCCAGGGATGGAATAGTAGATTGTTAACCGAGAGTTGAAAGAATAAATTCCCGAGGCTATAGTCCGAGTAGGAATTGATTCTTTTACCCGTGTTAAACACTCTACTTTTCATTTCGAATATGAGGAAAATAAAACTAGTTGTTTATCTAAACTATTTATTGATAATCTTCTTCTCTTGTATATAAAAATGAAACGCTGTGTGTTTGTCTCGCAAAAACTCTGAAACGGCTCGACAGATTCTTACGAAATTTTCTGTGTATTTGAATAGGTCCAAGGAAGGTTTAAACGTGCAGTTGGACCCGGTAGGTGGCGCTGTAATCGGGCGGGACAACGTCCGCCGGGCCCACTTGTATGTAATATACAGGGCGTCCCAAGACTATGGGTCATGAAGGGAAAGTACCTTAAATATCGTTGATAGGATATTTTGCTGAAAGAAGACTTTATGTTATTTTTAAAAGTTAGTAATACTGCATTCAGACTTTCTAAAAATTACTTGCTTCATCTAGGAATCGAACCGACTTAAATGTGAAAAAAAATCACCCGTATTTTTATAATGCCAATCGAAAGAATGGACAAAAAATAATAAGTCCACTTAAGTAACATTGGTGGTGCCCCAAGTAGACTCCACCACGTCGGCGTTTCACCGACTTGTATTGCTGAATTTTATTTGACTACCAACTCATAGAAAGCTGGTATTACTTACCTTGGCTCCAATTGTCTCCTTCCGTCTCCTCCGTAGCCGGTGGACTTCCTGAGCTAGCTCGAAGGAAGTCGCGGCTCCTGAAGATCTGCAGTGGATCCACCGGTGGAGACCGGAGCACTACAAACGCCTAATAGGCCACCACGACTCACACTCGCGATTTTGACACACAAACACAAAGCGGGCTTTCGCACCCCGATATTAGGTGCGCCGCGCAAATCACTATTTGCTTGAATATTGTGTATTATATTTTATGGATGCCCGGACATCATCCTAACCACAAATTATGACATTTCGACTCGACTCAACTGACATATCACATGCGGCCGGCCGCCAAAAAAGCTGTCACTGCACAGACTAGAATGCAGTGCCGCCACTCGCTCTTCCTCGAGCGTGAACATCCCCCCGCTCCGGACAGTCCCGGACTGTCCGCCAAATCAGTCTAAGGGGAGGCGAGAAAGAGTAGCGACCGCGCGCTTCAAAACAGAGTCCCCAACTAGGACCTCGGCAAACCTGGGCACACCATCCGACCCTAGAGTAAGTTGGACAATGCGTCCGCGACGCCAACGTAAGGGTGGCAGGTTTGGGTCCTTCACTAACACGAGGTCTCCAACCCTCGGTGGGTTTGTCTTATCTGACCACTTAACGCGCTGTTGCAAAATGTGTAAATATTCAAGGTGCCAGCGGCGCCAGAAACTCTGGGTAAGCTGCTGGAGCAACTCAAACCGCGAAAGGCGTCCGGGATTGATATCTCTATAAGGATACTCGGGCAGGGCGTTAAGTGGTCTGCCTATCAAGAAATGGCCCGGCGTGAGGGCCTGCAAATCGTTCGCGTCGGTAGACAACGGACATAACGGACGCGAGTTGAGAACCGCCTCAATCTTATGAAACACCGTCGCGAGTTCCTCAAACGTGAGAATAGTCTCCCCAATAACGCGGCGAAGGTGAGTCTTGGCGGCCTTTACAACAGATTCAAAAATCCCTCCCCAGTGAGGGCAAGACGGCGGGGAGTATCGCCATGTTACCCCCCTACGGGAGAGTGTGGATCCGATCTCAATATTATTTTTATCTAAAAATTCACAAACTTCTCTTATATGTCTATCAGTGCCCTTGAAGTTCGTCCCACAATCGGACCGAATTAGAGAAGGCAGTCCCCGGCGGGAGACAAATCTGCCTAACGCTGCTAAGAAAGCGTCCATGGTGAGCGCACTCACCACCTCCAAATGAACGGCTTTAGTGGCCAAACAAACAAACACACACAAGTAAGCCTTTTCAGTCTTAGCATTACGGAGTCGCGACGTTTTTATAGTGAATGGTCCCGCAAAATCAGTTCCAACTCCTAAGAAGGTCATCGATTCATTCACACGATCAGCAGGCAAATCACCCATTTGGGGCTGCATCGTCTCGGGGCGTAAACGATAGCAGGGCAGACATCGAAAGATAACAGATCGGATTATTCTTCGCGCTGACAAAATCCAAAACTCCCGTTGGAGGAGCGCGGTCAATGCATTACATCCGGCATGAGCATTCTTCACATGGCGATCAATGATCAACAATCGCACCAATGGTCCGTCCTTGGGGAGCAACAGGGGATGACGTGATCTATAAGGCAAGTTAGCGTGCCTCAATCGGCCTCCTACACGCAACAATCCTTTATCATCCAGAAAGGGAGTCAAACGCACCAAGGGTCCCTTCAGTTTGGACGTCCCGGTACGGAAAATCTTAAGTTCCGGTTCAAACGCTCTAGACTGGGTCATACGCACCCAATGCACAAGAGCATCTTGGCGCTCCTGCGGTGAGAGGACCGGACACAAATCTTTGTCCTGAGGCCGGCGACAATTTCGTATAAATCTTCTTATCCAAGCGGTCACGCCGAGCAACTTGTCCAGAGAACTGTAGCGGTCTAATAAAAATTCCCGCTCTGGAGCCGCCATAGTCTCGACAGCGTGAACACGCAAGCCCGGATTTGGTACCTTCACCACAGCTGGTGTGGAAGGCCAAGATGGTTGTAACAACCAGTCGGGACCCCACCACAGAGTGTGGTCAATAAGCTGAGGGGCTTCGCTGCCACGTGATGCACAGTCAGCAGGGTTTATTTCACCTGGCACGTGGCGCCAAATCAACGTGGCCTTCGAGGCCTGTATTTGGGTTACCCGATTGGCCACAAATACTTCCAGGGAGTGGACGGAGTTCTTAATCCAACACAGGACAACCTGACTGTCGGACCAAGCAAAGAGCGACTCAAAGTCCACACTACGTCCCAGGGTGTCAACAACGTGGTTCATCAACCGAACCAGAAGAGTAGCTCCAGACAATTCTAACTTCGGAATCGTTAATCGAGTCCGAAGTGGAGCAACCTTACTCTTAGCAATTAGCAAGTGGAGCTTAACAGCTCCTCTATCATCGACCGTCCGGATATATACGACGGCTGCGTATCCACTCTCAGACGCGTCACAAAAGCCATGAAGGCTGGCCGTAAACCGTCCCTTAGGCAGTATATGTCTAGGGATACTAACACGGTTAATGTCGGGGAGAGACGACATGAAGGACTCCCAATCTCGCAGCAAACGGCCCGAGAGGGGCTCATCCCACGACACTTCAGCTGACCAAAGTTCCTGTAGGAAGCACTTCATCCAAAACACTACGGGACTAATCCAGCCATTTGGGTCAAAGGTACGAGCTACTGTAGACAAAACCAACCGTTTCGTCCAGACCTTGGGGCTTGGCAGCTCCAATCGATAGGTGAACGTGTCCTGGACAGGTCTGTATTGCACTCCCAAAACAGACAGTAAATCTGGAGTGTTGGCATTCTCAAAAATATGAGGCTCCTGCTGGTGGTCGTCTGGCAAGTCACACAAAAGCTGAGGTGAGTTGGACATCCACTTCCTCAGTTCATAACCACCAGCCCCGAGAAGAGCAATTAGTTCATCTCGCAAAATCAAGGCTTCCTCGACACTAGAGGAGCCCGTACAAATATCATCAACAAATGCATCCTCCTTGAGAACCAAGGATGCGCGAGGGTATCGTAATCGTTCACGTTCAGCGAGTTCCACAAGTGAGCGAATTGCCACAAAGGGGCTCGAACGCAAACCGTATGTATTGGTGTTCAGCTCGTAGACCAGCATGGGATCCCTGGGATCCTCCCTCCATAATATGAGCTGATATCGTCTATCGTCCGGGTGAATCACAGTCTGCCGAAACATCATCCGGATATCGGTCACAAAGACGACGGCATGGCGACGGAAGTTGGTCAATACATCGCCCACCTCGTGGTGCAACTTCGGTCCAGCATGCAGACATTGATTCAGCGAAACTCCGGTAGACGTAGGAGCTGACCCATCAAAAACAACGCGTATCTTCCCGGTGGAAGGTTTCAAAACCGCGTGGTGAGGAAGAAAATTATGTTCCTCGTTTCGCCAGTCCAGTCGCGAGACCGACATGTGCCCCAGTTGCTCATATTCTCGCATGAAGTCGACATACTTCTGTTTGAGGTCGGAGTTCCTACTCATACGACGCTCCATGGACAGCAGCCGCTTCTCGGCCAACGGCCGGGAGCTGCCAAGTGAGGGGCGAACTGACAAAAAGGGCAAACGAGTGATCAGCCGTCCCGAGTGAAGGCGACCTGTATTGTTCTGGTAGAACAACTCACACTCCTCGTCCAAGGGGTTCACTCGCTTCACGGTAGGTGGCTCTTCCACCTCCCAAAACCGTTGAAGGACATCCGATAAGGTGGAGCTAACAGTTATGTAACTGTCCACCGATGGAGATGGTGGGTTATGCCTAACTGGTCCCATCACTACAAACCCAAGCGATGTAGATAAGGCTACCAGCCCACCCTTCTGTAACTCTCTCCTCTTCCCACAATACACGCGGCCTAGAACATCGGCACCGAGCAATAAGTGAATCGGTCCGGTTCGGTGGAAGGAAGGGTCAGCCAAGGTCAATCCTGATGTCGCATCAACGACAGCGCGCGAAACGTGCTGTTGCGAAAGCTGACCAACAACCTTCTCATAAACAATCGCGGTAGCGCCAATTTTGGGCGCTGAAGAGAAGTGGGGGGAGAAGGAGAACAAAACCTGACCGATCGGATCCGGGATCCGCAGGTCTCCGATTCCTCGTACCGATTCAAGGTATGGAGATGTGTTCAAACTCAACTGCCGGACCAGCCAGCTGGAGGCAATGCAACCCTGAGCTCCCGTATCCAAAAGGGCGCGAACTAAAACAAAGGTGCCCCTCGGGCCCCACACCTGTACGGAGGCTGTTGGTAACAGCACCTGCTCCTGTGGGGGGGTTGCAGCCGACAGTTGGTTTAGTGAAAATCCTCCCGCATTCCCCGCAACGGGGGGGAAGGGGGGTCGGAAGAAAAATGCGTGCGCGGCGGAGGAATAGGGCGCTCAAGGCGCTCGAGCGGGTCCCAATCCGGCACGTACACACCCCGACCAAAGCTGCATCGGGGGGCCGGGCGGTGCCCATGATGGGCGAAAGTTGGGGGAGCCCGTGACAACCGGGGTCTCTCCATCAGAGGGGGAGAGAAGCGTATTGTCTCCCGACGTGGCTCCCTAATAACCGCGGCCCAATCCCGCGGTGGCGCCTCATAAGCGGCGCGTCGATCCCCCCCGCCCGTAGGGGGGGTGGGGCGCCCAATCCTCTCACTGGAGGGGGGGCGCCTGTCCAATCTCCGCGGAGGGGTGGCACGCCCCTCCGATCTCCTCGGAGAGGTGGGTGACCTAGGGGGGCCCCCGCCCGTGTGCGAGTCCCTCTCTCTCACCACCTCAGGAGTGTTTCTATTGTTGAAGCACAAAAGGGGGTGATGGGCCCCTCCACAACAGTGGCAATCTCGTGGGTGGGGGCAAGCCGATGCCATATGGGCCCCCAGGCAGCGGTAGCACCAATTCCGCTGCTTGGCCATATTCCTACGCCCCTCGGTGCGTAGGCCAACAAATTTGGGACAGGCCGGCAAACGATGGCCATCCCGCTTGCAACACTTGCAAGGCATCGGCCTCTCCCTGTGTGGAGAGTTCTGCCGCACTGCAGTATACTGCTTGTACGGGCGGCGCTCTCTCCGTGGCGCTGCCCGGGTCGCCTCATAGCGACCTGTACTCGGTCCCGGCATAGGAGCCAGATCCAAGTGGTCGGTCATCCGACACTCATCCTCCAAAAATCTGAGGAGATCCGAGAAGGGGGGGAGGTACGAGGCACTATTGCCCCCGTACCTTTGTTCGAAGCGTCCCTTCATCTCCATGGGAAGCTTATCGAGGATGAGGTGGAGCAAAATAAAGGACCACTGGTCCACCGGTAGATCAAGTCGTTTGAGCGCGTTAATAGCGCTCAGCAGCGGGTTCAAAATCTCCTTCCTCAATGAGGAGACCCGCGATACTCGTGGCAGCCCTAAAATGGCAGCCACATGTGTGTCCGCTAGCAAGCGAACATTCTGATACCGGGCGGTCAACAACGCCCTTGCAATATCATAACTGTCATCATTGACAGGTAGATGCTGGACAAGTACACCAGCCTCTCCACGTAAGGCAGAGAGCAAATAGGCCAATTTCTGGCTAGGGAACAGGTCCTCCCTCGAGTGGACCAGGCTATCAAAGAGGTTAATGAACCCCATCCAAGCAGCCAAGTTCCCATCAAAGGTTGGGATGTCTAAAGTGGGCAGTCTGCCCAGCAAGCCGGCCGGGGTAGGCTTGACCTCCCCGGGCGTGCACGACTCACCCCTCCGGGCGGATAGGATTGCCTGAGCCTTGTTTATAATCACATCCGCCTGTTCAAAACACTGATCATAATCGGCATTAAATTGGTCGACTGCCCGCAACTCAGCGGCACCCTCGGCTGGGTGGTCGAGCAAATATTGTTGATGAAGAACGAAAAGCTGCTCCAATTCCTTCAAGCGAGCAGGTACTCCCTCATGCCGAATTAACAAAGCCTGTTCTCGGTCTGGTCGGTCTACCAAAGCGACGGCACTAGCAAACCATCTCAAAATCTTTTGTGCACCCGCGCGGGCACCACTAAGCGGGCTGACTGGCGGGACCATTTTGCACCAAAATTAATAAACACTATAATAATACACGGACAAACAGACCGACAACCGCAGACAATAAAACAGATCGGGAGGAACTTCAAAGGCAGAACAAAATATATAAACAAACCAAAATCAAGTATAAATGCTAGAACTTAACTAGAACAACAAGGCATTTAACAACAGAATTTTTCAAACAAATTAAATTCAAGTATTAAGTCAATAACTTAACAAACATAATATTCAAAGGCAAACAAAACAAAATCAAATGTAAATGCTAAAACTTAACACAGCAATATAGTGTATTACAACAACAGCAAAGTCATTTAGCAGCAAAATCTTTTCAACAAATTAAATTCAAATATAAGTTTACAACTTAACAAACAAAATATTCAAGGGCAAAACAAAGATATGAAAAAACAAACCAAAATTTAAATATAGGTAAATGCTAGAACTTAACTAGAACAACAAAAGACATTTAACCCCAATTTTTCATATACAATGACAATTAGTTAAGGAGATCGGTCCACAAATGAGCTGGTAGTCGGTTTAAAATCAGCAATCAAAACCAATTAATATGTATTGCCCGTTTGGACAACCAACAAGATTACAATATTAATTGTACAATACTAATCAAATGCTCAAATCTAAGAACCACGCTCTGCTACCAAGAGATGGTGGTGCCCCAAGTAGACTCCACCACGTCGGCGTTTCACCGACTTGTATTGCTGAATTTTATTTGACTACCAACTCATAGAAAGCTGGTATTACTTACCTTGGCTCCAATTGTCTCCTTCCGTCTCCTCCGTAGCCGGTGGACTTCCTGAGCTAGCTCGAAGGAAGTCGCGGCTCCTGAAGATCTGCAGTGGATCCACCGGTGGAGACCGGAGCACTACAAACGCCTAATAGGCCACCACGACTCACACTCGCGATTTTGACACACAAACACAAAGCGGGCTTTCGCACCCCGATATTAGGTGCGCCGCGCAAATCACTATTTGCTTGAATATTGTGTATTATATTTTATGGATGCCCGGACATCATCCTAACCACAAATTATGACATTTCGACTCGACTCAACTGACATATCACATGCGGCCGGCCGCCAAAAAAGCTGTCACTGCACAGACTAGAATGCAGTGCCGCCACTCGCTCTTCCTCGAGCGTGAACAAACATAGTATCTTAAAAGAAAGGAATAACGTTTTATTAATAAATTAATCAAATTAAAAACATACTTGAAACCGCCGAAGTCAATTGAGTATTTTTTGTAACATGCTCGGCTATAACCATCTTAACGCACTAATATCGTAATGTACTATTAAAGTTCATTCCGGCCCTTAGGTGGGAAGTAATTTGTATGAGTTTTTCCCTCCCTATGGAGGGAAGCAGCATTTTCCACCTAATAATCAGATCAAAACAACACTACTTTCCGAATATGAGAAATGAAAAAGTAATGTCTCCCAACCGGTTGTCGGCACGCCGGGCCATTTCATCCCCAGAGAGTTGGCGCGCGTGCAGGAACGCGTGCCTCCATCTACCCAACCGCTTGCGTCGGAGCGGTGCGGCGAGAGGGTCGTCCTCTAGCGCCCGCTCCGCTGCCTCTTGCGAGATCACATCCTCGAAACTATCCTTTCATTTCGAATATGAGGAAAATAAAACTAGTTGTTTATCTAAACTATTTATTGATAATCTTCTTCTCTTGTATATAAAAATGAAACGCTGTGTGTTTGTCTCGCAAAAACTCTGAAACGGCTCGACAGATTCTTACGAAATTTTCTGTGTATTTGAATAGGTCCAAGGAAGGTTTAAACGTGCAGTTGGACCCGGTAGGTGGCGCTGTAATCGGGCGGGACAACGTCCGCCGGGCCCACTTGTATGTAATATACAGGGCGTCCCAAGACTATGGGTCATGAAGGGAAAGTACCTTAAATATCGTTGATAGGATATTTTGCTGAAAGAAGACTTTATGTTATTTTTAAAAGTTAGTAATACTGCATTCAGACTTTCTAAAAATTACTTGCTTCATCTAGGAATCGAACCGACTTAAATGTGAAAAAAAATCACCCGTATTTTTATAATGCCAATCGAAAGAATGGACAAAAAATAATAAGTCCACTTAAGTAACATAGTATCTTAAAAGAAAGGAATAACGTTTTATTAATAAATTAATCAAATTAAAAACATACTTGAAACCGCCGAAGTCAATTGAGTATTTTTTGTAACATGCTCGGCTATAACCATCTTAACGCACTAATATCGTAATGTACTATTAAAGTTCATTCCGGCCCTTAGGTGGGAAGTAATTTGTATGAGTTTTTCCCTCCCTATGGAGGGAAGCAGCATTTTCCACCTAATAATCAGATCAAAACAACACTACTTTCCGAATATGAGAAATGAAAAAGTAATGTCTCCCAACCGGTTGTCGGCACGCCGGGCCATTTCATCCCCAGAGAGTTGGCGCGCGTGCAGGAACGCGTGCCTCCATCTACCCAACCGCTTGCGTCGGAGCGGTGCGGCGAGAGGGTCGTCCTCTAGCGCCCGCTCCGCTGCCTCTTGCGAGATCACATCCTCGCAGGTGACAGCCTCACACGCCGCCGCGCCGGTAAGCATCTGTCATACGACGCTGGTCAGCGCGATGGCTAGTGCGTCATCCTGGGGTCGCCAGGCCGGGCACTCCGAAAGGGTGTCCGGCCGTGTCGTCGCAGTGTCACCACTGCGGCGTCTGCTGCCTCCGTGCAACATGGTGCAGATAATGACGACACGGTTAGCGTAGAGGTAGAGTGATTACCTACTGCGCAACGGGTCGCAGGTTCAATTCCCGTACGGGACAAATATTTTGTATGGCCTACAGAAATTTGTTGCGGTCTGGGCGTATGTGCATTTGATATTGTTTGTAACAGCACCCACGACACTTGAGAAAATCCTAGTGTGGGGCGACGTTTATTAAAAAAAAAAAAAAAAAAAAATGGCCGAAGCAGCCGTGCCCGGTCATCATCTGCACCATGCGGTAGGTGCCGGCGCCCAACCACTCCTCAACACTGGATGAACAGCTGGGTGGGCGAGCGTCTCACTGGCGAAGAGCCTCCCTATACGCCAGGTGCCTTTTGCGCGCCACCTCCTGCGGGAGGGGGCGCTTCCCTCGGCTCCTCGCTGCCTCCCGATGTCGGTGCACGGCCGCAAGGACGCGTGCCTCGACATCCCACGAGGGCGAGCCAGCTAGAACGCAGGCCGCCACGTGAGAGACCGTGCGGTAGGCACGGTAGCACCACGGCTCGGGTGGCAATGACCCTCTGCGGCCTGCGCAGGAGGGCCACCATTCGGGGGGCGAGACGCTCCGCCCAAATCGGGGCTCCGTACAGCGCCATCGACTTTATCACAGTTTGATAAAGCCGACGACTCGCTGCGCCCGGTCTCCCCACGTCTCCCCCCGTCCCGTACGAGGGCTGCCGCGGCGACAGACAGCTTTCGGGCGAGGGGCTTAAACTGCTCCTCGAAATCCCATCGGGCATCCAGTACGAGACCGAGATACTTGATCGAGATCTCGATCTGCAGACCTAAAAAGGCCGCATCGGCAGAATCATAATATGATCATAATATGAATCAGTTTAGTAGTCATAAAATGGCCAACATGTCGCAATTCCTATTATGAATTGAATACAATTCATCTTATGCAATTCTTCTGTTTCACAGCTTTGTATGAATATTCGTAAAATGGTCCACAAAATAGGAATTGCTCGCCTGTCAATTAGCAGAATCATAAGAAGTTACTCAAGACCAACATCTCGCAATTCATTTTTTCGTGTATTCCAAAAATAATTTAATAATGGCAGATTTAGGCCTCTATGAAAACTTTTTAGAACATGCCCGTATTATGGAGAGCTTTTTCTACCGTCGACGAAGTGAGGCTCTTCGGAAAATAAAAAGCTTTTGAGATAAGTACCGGACGCTGAATTTGTTGGACTGTTTCGGCTCAATAAAAGCTTGTGTTGTGACCTCATATATGAGTTAGAACCTTATTTACCAGCTAGACTTGGTGGAATAAGTACTGCCTCCAAAGTAAGTAGATATATATTTCTATGAACATTTGAAAAATTTTAGCATTATTGCTTAGGTACCTACTTAGTTAGAAGTAGAACTTTATGTAGTTACCCCACAGCTTAAAAATTAAAAAGATATTCTTATTTGTTTTTAGTTAGGTACCTATGTGATTCAGATTTAAATATTGATGCCAGCCACAAGGTGCAAGCTATTATTCCTTCATTTGGAACCACCACCCACTTAAACTGCATCTCGAACGACTTCACCAGGTTGAAAATAAAACATCATGGTCCTTAGGTAAGTACCAAGATAAGTCTGATGTTGTACCTATATTCGGCTATGTTACGCCTGACCACATCAAACAAACTTTTTTCAGGTGATTCGGGCTATCCCTTACGCTCGACTGATGATACCAATAGTAGACACCAAGCCGGGTTCTCCACAGCGGCACTATATCGATACAAATTGTGACTCGAAATACTGTGGAGCGATGTATTGGGATACTCAAATCTTGCTGGCGATATTTACTGGTGGATCGCAAGCTACAGTATCATCCCACAACTGTTGGAATGATCACAAATGCTTGTGTAATGTTACATAACATTTGTAATGCGGCTAGGTTGCCCGTGTTGTCATTAACACCACAAGAGGAGCACAGTGAAATCACCATGCAGGTGGGTAGTTACATTGTCATTGAATGAGCACAACTATTAAACGAGGCTTCCACTTATTAGGAATAAACATACTAACACTTTACAAAGTATTGGAATTATGTAATGTGTATGTTTCAGATACGAAATGCATAAAATGAAACAACCAGAAGAGTTGACCATTTAGCTGCTGGAGAATCGGTGCACGATCATGAGTGGTCAGAGTTTATTTCTTTTAAATTAAACAAAACAATATAAATATTGCTTTTTATTTATTTATTTATACTATTGTATACTCTTTCGATTACAAAAAGAATTTTGAAAATCAGTCCACAAATGGCTGAGTAATTGGTCAACATACATAAAAAATAGATACAGCCTCCTCCTTATTTGAAATCGGTTAAAAATTGACTGATAATATGAGATGTTTTATCATATGACTACTCCCTAGTAGCCCTAGATTACGGCGTCATCAGCTAAGGGCAAAAAATTGTGTGTCAGTAGCTCAATAGCCCAATAAAGCTTTAGCAGCAGCATCTCAACTTCTCTGTGCCTCATCCAACATAGCTAATGGGCGAGCTAAAACAAACAAGTACTTTTAGTATCATCAATTACAAGTATTTATATATTACTTTTATATAGTATAGATATCATCTTAATTAATTAATATAATAAAATATTTACTCACTGTGCAATGTCTTCTATCTCGAGTAACACCATCTGTGAGTCAGCTGTACTCCCAGAGATGGAAGGTTGCTGTTAATAAGAAACATTATGTTATTATAGTTAATTAAAGCACTGAAATTATATAAAACATGTATGTTATAAAAAATCACCTCATCTAGAAGGGGTTGAACGATCACTTAAGGGGCTGTTTGACTGAATCCCAGTTGCAACAGAGCCAAAAATCACCAGACCCAGTCTGGCAATAAAGTTACTCGGAGAGGCCCTCCACCTGTAGCATCGGCATCTGCATTTATATGACCAACAATTTTTTTAAGTTTATTTGTAGTTGCTGATATACTGTAAACAAAACAGGGAAAGTTATTGTTGGTATATTATTGAAATATATACTTAATTATTACTCAAGTACTTACAACAAATGATTCCTATGGCTATGTTGTGATGCCAGAACGCTCAGCATTTAACAAATTAGCCACTTCTTGCCACAAGCAGAGTGACTGCTCTTCCCCAAGCACTGTTATTGTATCCCCGTGCTCTAGCCATGCTGGGGTTAATCTCTAAAAATTCCATGATTAACGCCCACTGAGCCTCGGACACTGTGCTTGGTATACGTCTTCCCATTTCTGCAATATATAGTTTAATTAAAAATAATGTAGCATAGAGATAATGTTCATGAAACTAAGTAAACAATATGGTACTTACGTTGATCGAAGTAATGTAGAATAGTAAAGCCTTCTAATAGCACAACTTTGCTTAACAACTTGATGTGAACACAAACATAAATCCACGATATAGGTACCTAATATTCGTATAGCCCCTCCATGCACAAATCATGAATTATAAGTGGATTTTGGTTTCCATGTTCATCGCAAAAAACATTTGGAACTTGTTAATTATATTAAGAAAGAACCACTCCAAAACTGAAACTGATTTAGAAGTCTTTTCTTTCCATCTATGCACAAATTACAAAAAAGTTACCGAGACCAGTGTGACCAAATTTTTTTTGGGCAATCTACTGTGCAACCTAATAAAAATCTACCAAAATCTACTGAACAGAAAATGTGATATACCAAAAAATCTACCTACTCTGTTGTAACCATGGATCTAGATTAACTGTTGTTATTTTATAAATAAAAATCCATTAATATTTCTATGAAATAGTTTTATTTAAAAAAGGCACAAAAAAACAATTTGTGATTCTGAATTATAAATATTGATTCCTTATTATTTTTAATTGCTTAATAATTAGTACAATTATTATTACGCATTACCATCATCATCATTAACGTTTTTGTACATTGTTTTTGCTTCCATTAATTTTAGCATATTACCATCAGGGTTAACATTTACACAACTCCCTTCGATTTGTCGCAAACCTTCTTTTGCATAATAAAAGCGCACAAAGTATAATTTCTTTTTGTAAACAAAACAATGGCCGACCAACAACGGGGAACCAGCTGTGCTGGCGCCATCTGGATTTCACTTTGACCGGCCAACCCCATTGAATTGATGCAATTCTGCCTAATTAGGTATATGACCATTTTACGAAAATTAGAGGAATTGCTAAGGATCTGCCAGGAATTCCGGAAATGAATTGCTTTCAGCAATATTGCGCAACTCGGCCTTTTTAGCCCCCCTGGACTTGAACAAACTAGACATTATAGCGGCATACTCAAACGATCAAATTTTCAGTTTTTTTTGCGGCCCAGCTGGGGCCAGTCAGCCACACTCCCCAAAGATCTCCAAACCAATCGGTCCTGCGCTTCCCGTATCCAGCGGCTTCCTGCGACCTTCACTAGATCGTCGGTCGGAATATCCAGAGTGTTTCGGCAAACTTCAGAGTTTTACAGAGATATGTGTGGCTAAAAGTAAAGTTACCCCAGCTGAGCCCACACGGATCTGAAAACGAAAAGATAGCGAAAATCTGTTTGTTGATATAGATAGGCGGCAGTTTGTCGAACAAGTTTCAGTGTTCACCGGGGGTTGTGTGGCTCAGCTGGGGTAACGTTACCCCAGCTGAGCCACACGGATCTCGAAAACTAGACTTGGCGGATTATTTTTTTGCTGATATAGATACCTGCAGCGAAGTTGCTGCAACTGAGCCAGCTAGATCACAAAAACAAAGTGACGTAGAGAAAATCTGTTTGCTGGAATAGTAAAGCAATAGTTTGTTGGAGTTTGTCGAACAAGTAAAAGTTTGTGGTTTGTACATTTTCGTAGACATTTGTGGCTCAGCTATAAAAATGTTACCCCAACTAAGCTACCTGCTATATATAGATATGTGGTAGTTTCGCTTAGACGCAGAAAGTCCACTTCGCAAAATGTCCCTTTCCCACATCTCTTTCGCATAATGTTCCTTTTGCAGAATATCACTCTTATATCAATTCTTTATCATAAATTTAATAAACAAAAGTAAAAAAAATATACTATTCCGAATCAATCTTTATTGTTGTATGATAATTCAAATTATCTCAATAATGTATCGGAAATTACGTATAAAACTAGGTACGTATTTGGTAAGTAGGTAGGTACTCATAACAATATCAGTCTTTATTAATATTAAGTAATAAAGAAACGTTTGAAATTATAAAAATAGGCTTTTCACTTCTTTATAATTTATTTGTGATAATAAATAGTAATAAATGTTTTTATTTTGATAATTGCAAAAAAAAACATATTTTGACATAATAGCTAGAAAATACATCACAGGCTGCAAGCTGACGAAAATATCGATATCGGAAAATAACAACAGTTTTAATAATGCGATATTATAGATAATTTAAAACTATTTGAAAATGATTTGGAATTAGGTAGGTAGTAATTAAGGCTTTTTTTATAATACAATAAAGTTGGTTTTATACATAAAATTGTATTGATACTGGTTCCATATCGATAAAAATATAGATCGAGTCGCGAGCAAAAGTTTGGAATCAGTTACTTGAAATTGGTTGCGCGTTATCTTGAGTAGTTAATACTTTTTTAATAATCGTAAAAATGACATCATTTTAAAGGTTCAACTCTTTACTTTTAAACTGATACCGAATTCATTAAAAACAAGCCAGTATTTATGGAGCCATTCCGCATTAAGTGAAGGTGTATCGAAAAAGACGTGTTTCAATTGTTTGATATGTCACGAGTTGCGACCTATTGACCCCCTATAAAAGCACCTGTTATCGGATTTTCTTTATCCCCACATTCACGATCTATCCCAACGCTACTTCGCCACCGTCCACCCAAACTCCCTTGTTAGACAGGCGGCCGACTACACCCCCTTACGTAGTGTAGCGGCCAAAAATCGTCGACCGAGGAACATCCTCCTCGATCCCCCCGACCCGATCACACGAGCGAACGAACTTCTCCCTCCGCCTTCCAACTCACTATCAAACACTGCACACTCACGCACTAGTCCCACGCACCGCACTCGTAGAACAAGAGTGCGAAGGCCCGGTCTACACAGTTTGCGATATCAGTCAGTCAGGGTTTCTTCCGCCATGGGCGGGTGCGGGCTTCGGGCATTTGTCGCCCATTGCCCGGGCATCTTCTCGGCGAGCAATAGCTCGCCGGTGTTGGGCACGTCACGTAGTGACGGGCCCCTCTTCGCCACCCCCCTGTGCTACCACTCCGGGATCGAGGCACGGCCCTCCGCGGTCAAGCACACCGAGTTAGAGGGCCCAAGCCCAGCGAGCGCCGGAGAGCAGGCCGCGGCTTACTCTGCGCCCGGAGGAGCGGTGGGGGGAGGAGGGGGCCATTGGTCTTGTTGGGTGATGGTGGTGTCATGTTCGGTGGTGGTGTCGCTTAGGCGAGTCACGCGCGCGAGCGGTGGGGTCCCGCGGCAGACTACAAGCCATAAGCGACACGAGGTCTGGTCAGGTGGTGGCGTCGTCAGCGAAGTCGCTGACGAAGCGGAGTCTTGGCCGGGGTGGGTCGCCTCGTCGTGGGGATGCAGCTGGTGATGGTGGTGGTGACGATGGTAGGTCGTGGTCTCTCTCCGCCCTGGGCAACAACAAGTCGTGGGGCAGCGCTCGTCCGGAAGAGTCTGGAGGCCTGGGAACATAAGGAGCAATGTTGTGGAGGTGGAGGTGGGGCCCGTTGTCGGCGCTGTCGAACATTCGACGCGCCAGACGGGCGACGAACTCCTCCACCGTCGGCATCCGAACGTCCCGGGCAATGACGTCATTCCTGACGTAGCGCCCCGCGTTCGTCACGACACGGAGAGAGACGTTCTGGACCACCTGCAGTCTGGAACGCTGGGTCGGGGAGCTCAACGCATACCATGCTGGTGCGGCGTAGGTGAGCCGCGTACGAACGTAGCTCTTGTACACCATCAGTTTCGTACGCAGTGGTAGTCGGGATGCCAACACCGGGCGCAGGATGCCACGGGCCATCTTGGCCTGGTTGACGATGTGGTCGACCTGGGGCACCATGCGCAGTTGGCGGTCGATGCGGCAACGGCCATCCTCCAGTTGTCCAGCCATGTTGGCAGGCGGTCCAGTAGTTGCTGCATCCGGGCGGAGGCGAATCTCACCTTCCGCGACGAGGCGAAGAAGGCGCTGTCGTCGGCGAATAGGACCAACACCACGTCCCGCTGCCCCTCCTGGAGCTGGTCTTGGAGGGTGGGGATGTCGTCGGTGTAGGCGGCGTACAGGCACGGCAAGAGGCAGCTGCCCTGGGGCACTCCTGCGAGGATGGGGCGTGGCTAGGAGGTGGCGTCCTCGACCGAGACCACGAAGCTCCGACCCTGGAGAAACGACGTCAGCAGTCTCACGTGGGCGGGGGCGCGGAGCTCTCGCCTGAACGAAGTCGGCCGCCATGCTGGTGGCGATGAGGATGGGGAGGTGCTGCGTGTCCATGTCGTACAGCATCTCCACGGAGACCGGGCAGGGGATGTTCCTCGTCAGGACAATGTCCAGGACGTCTGGCTGATACCTGGCGGTGGTAGGAATGTGGGTGGGGGCGTCAGGTCCCACCACTTCGGCGTCAAGTCCGGTGGCGGCATCCAGGAGCATCCTCCCGGCGGGCGTGATGCAACGCGACCCCCATTGGGGGTGCTTCGCATTAAGGTCGTCCGCCACGAGAGTCGGCGTGTCGTCGCCGAAGAGCCCCTGGATGTCAGAGAGTTCTACTCTGGATGCGGGGGGGGCGGTATGCTGAGTAGATATGTAGCTCCCGCCCGGCTGCACTCACCCTCACTCCGATGGTGCGGGTGGAGATAAATGGGAGGAGGTCGAGTTGATCGTGTACCACGTCGCGACGAACTAGGGCCGCCACGCCTCTCCAGGCGCGGCCCTGCGGTGTTGACTCGTCGCGGCGGTAGACGTGGTAGTTGGGCAGCCTGAAGGTGTTGTGCGGGAGCAGGAAGGTCTCAACCAGGAGGATCACGTGCAGATCCTGCGACGGGGCGAGGAGGCGCAACTCTTGCGCCTTGTTCCTTACCCCCCCGGGATTCCAGTAAAGAACTCTCAATGTTTGAGGTCCTGTAGTAGGGCCACCAGGATGTCGATGGCCCGGTTGATTGCCGCCCGGTGGTCGCCTAGCTCCGCGGCCATCGTTAGTTGGCTGATCGCGGTTGCCACCGCGACCAGCACCGATGTGGTCGAGGCCTGCGGGAGCGGGCGGGTCTGGGGGGCCGGTTGTGGTGGAGGCTGGTGGGGCTGGCGTGGTTGCCGCGGCAGAGCCGGCGGCAAGAGTGGTGGCTGGATTTGGGGATCGTCTGCGACGCTTTACCGCCTCGCCTCTGTTGGTCGGCGGGTTGGCGGGGGGAGCCAGGGTCAGCCCAGCATGGGCCTCTGGTTCGCCCACCATAGAATGCGCCTCCTGGCACGGGGGCGCCGGCTGGCGCGAGGGCGCCTCCTGGGGTGGGGGCGCCTGTAGGCGCGGGGGTGCCTGTTGGCGCGGGGGCGCCGACTGGCGCTGGGGCGCCTGGGGATGGGTCGGCACGGGGGGTGGCACTCTCATGCCTCTCTGTCTGGCCTCCCGCCGGAAGGCTGGACATCGGCGGTCGTTGGCCGGGTGCGGCTTCGCGCAGTTGGCGCACGTGGGCGGCTGGTCACGTGGGCGCGGGCAGTCGGCGGCGATATGGTCGCCGGCGCAACGCACGCATTTGGTAGGCCGGTGGCAATTGGCCGAGGCGTGCCCAAACGCCTGGCATCGGTGGCACTGCGGGGGTCCCCCGCGGCCGCGCCATCCCTCTATGGTGACGCCCGGCATCATCAGGAGCTCAGTCACCGCGTAGAGGCAGGAGAGCTCCTGGGCGTCGAGGTGCTCCAGCTGCATGTAAAAAAGGCAGCCGGAGCGGCCGCGTTGAGGTGGTATGTGGCGAACATGAGTGGCCACAAACCCACGTTCGCGAAGCGCCACCTGGATTGCTTCCGGCGGGGTATCGGAGGGCAGCCCTCGTAGCGCTGCCTTAGAGGGCAGCTCGCTGGCCGGCGTGTACGCGTACCACGTGATCGCGGGGTCGCGTTCGGACGCCTCGGCCAGGTACCGCTGTACGACGCGGTACTCTTCTGGGGTGGTGGGGATGAATCGCACCCCGGTGCGGTAAGGGCGGGCGTTGGGCGGCTTGCCGAGCTTGCCCGCCAGCACATTGAAGTGCCGGGTCCAATCCGGCAGGCGCTCGACCACTATCGGGCCCGGTCGGCGGCAGGGGTAGCCGACTGGGTGGTCGGCCCGGTGACAGATGGTGGTGTGGGGGCTCGGGAGCTAGGTTGAGAGGGTGCGGCGGCGAGGGCGGCGTAGGTCGCCAGCCCCGGCTGTGTCGACACGGCTTCCGGCTCGCTGGACGTCGGAGCGAAGGTCGCGTACGACGTCGATGGCGTGGGGGAAGGTGGTGGTGGGTCAGACATTGCCTCTCCTGCGGTGGTACTTACGCCTGTTGAGGTGTCTTCGCACGGTGAATCGGCCGATGAGGAGTCCCTGATATAGTAGCTCATCTCGGGCGAGCTGGATGGCTGTCGGTGTTGAGGGGGCGAGGGTCCGGTGCGGGGTCGTTTGTCATCCCCGCCGTCCTCGCTGCTAGTGGGGCTCCTGGGCCGGGGCTCCCGGGTTCTGCCGCAGCTCATACCGATGGGCGGCGTTTCGACTAGAAACGCCCCATCGGTAGTGGGCGGCGCGGCTTGGGCCGGAACAGCCGGCTGCGCAGCGGCCGCAACAGCCCTGTGCCCAGCGGGTCGCAGTGACGGCTCGGGGCGGCGAGTGGCAATCGCGGCGGCGGTGGTGGTGGTAGTGGTGGTGGCGGCGGCGGCCGCGGCGGCCGTGGCGACGGCGGCGACGGTCGAAGGCCTCTTGGTGCGTGGGTCACGCGGGGGAAGGGGTTTATCCCCTGGCATAATGACGGCACAGAGTTTACACGGGACAGCACTTGGTATACAGTAATACGCACAGAAAACTGAGGGCGATCACCCCTCCCTATTTAACAAAATAGGGAGCGGGTATATGCAACACACTCACAACACAAACAAAAAAGCGTCAATATCGCGGGTAGGTATAAGCGTCTATGTCGCGGTGTAAATAAAAACTCGACGTGGGTAGATGTGAATCCACCCACGGAGCAGGACGGCGCACGGAGCGCGAAATGCGCGCGGCACGGTGCGTTCGCGGGGCGCGGGGGGGGGGGGGGGGGGGGCCTCGCGGGTGCAGGGGCTCAACGATTACTCGGAGCACTCCTGGCACGACCGGTCGGCAACACTCGCGGAACAGCACTTCGTTTGCGATATACCAGGTACAGATATGTGCCTGGTCGCTTCTCCCCACCCTCCACTACACGGCGAACTCGAGCGTCCGAGCCTCAGAGGCGCGCTCCCGTTGCAGCCGCTCCCCGCACCGGGTATAACCGCCTGGTGACTCTACTTAGAGAGCGGGACAACCCCCGTGGTGATGCCTCTCTGAGCTAGAAATCCACCAGGTTAGGTAAGCCAAACGAGGCTTGAGGGCCCACCAAAGTTCTCGCCTTCTTACAAATAATCAAGGTGAAGCTGTAACAGCCATCTGCGGCTAACAGCATAGGTCCTTCAAAAAAAAAATTTCTTTATCAGTCGACTTTCACACGTTGACCGGTACACATCTCCGCCACTTTTGACCCTTTACCTTGTACGACAATGGAGGCAACACCTACAGAAGCAGCACAAATCGTAGCCCTATTGCAAGAAGGGCTCAGCCAGCGGGTTGTCGCTCGTCGGCTCCACATAAGCCAATCCTGTGTTTCGAAAGTTTATAAGCGCTTTCGGGAGACTGGTGGCTTTATCCCGAGACCAAGATCTGGACGGCGCCGGTGCACATCGGAGAGGGATGACCATTTTATCGTGTCAACCTCTCTCCGAAATCGGCATTTGACTGGTGTCGACGTCCAACAGGAGCTCCGAGATGTTCGTGGGGTAGTAGCCAGCGAGTGGACAGTTCGACAACTCAAGCAAGCGAATCTGACTCCAAAAAAGGCCTACCACAGGCCCGAAACTCACGGCAGCTCACCGACAAGCACGCCTTCAGTTTGCTCGCACCCATCTTGATTGGGAGGTTGAGCAATGGAGGCAAGTCCTGTTCTCCGACGAAAGCAGGATGTGTTTGCACGGTAGCGACAGAAGAGGACGGGTCTACAGGCGGCCTGGGGAGCGATTTGCACAGTGATGTGTCGCTGAAACAGTGGCTTATGGGGGCGGCTCTTGTATGATGTGGGCCGGCATTTCCTTCGATGGTAAAACCGAGCTTGTTTTCGTGCCTGGCGGGGGACGAGGAGGCGGTCTAACTTCGGACCGGTACATTTCCGATATTCTCCTGGAACATGTCGTTCCCTATGCGGGATACATCGGTGATGACTTCCTCCTTATGCACGATAACGCTCGTTGTCACATTGCCCGTGTAACAACGGAATACCTCGAAGAAGTCGGTATTGCCACATTGGACTGGCCAGCGCTCAGCCCTGACTTGACTCCCATTGAGCACGTGTGGGATGAACTGAAGAGGAAGGTTCGTTCCAGAACTCCTGCTCCTTCATGTCTGAATGAGCTGAAATCAGCGTTGATTGAGGAGTGGGAAGGTATTCCACGAGAATCAATTCAGAAGCTGATCAGGTCTATGAAGAATCGTCTTGGAGCAGTTATTAGGGCGAGGGGAGGGAACACAATATATTGACACTTATTTTTTAAGATAAATAAAATTTTTATTTAATAATTTTTGTTGTTTTATTCATTCATTATTTTTCCCTATTTCCTTGTTTTCCTACCTCCTTCACTTAATCCGGGATAACTCCACAATTACGGGCTCGATATGAATTAATTTTATATCGATTTAAAGTGGATAGTTGCACCTTTAACATGATGTCATTTTTATGATTATTAAAAATTTATTTAGTAAGCAAGATCGCGCGGAACCAATTTCGAGTAACTGATTCCAAACTTTTGCTCGCGAGTGTACTTGATTATCATTATCAGATTATCTATTACTTTATATAATCTGATTATTTGTACTTAGACTACATGTAACCATCATCATCACAGCTCAAGATATACGTCCCCACCGAAGGGCTCGAGCCTACACTAAATTAGATTGTTATGTAAACATTACCAGATGTAATCGTAATTTGTAATCAGAATACAAAATCTCTAACCAACCACGGTTACGCTCAGCACTAACATGAATAAAACCTGATTGTGAATAATATATTGTTTTCTAATACCGGGTTATTTTTCAAGCAGGAAATTTTGTGTCCTTGTTATTTTCGAAATCGCGAAAAAAATCAGCTGTTCCATACAAATGTTCAACATCCACTGAACCTAAATGTATGGAACAGCTGATTTTTTTTTCGCGATTTCGAGTTTGGTCCCATAGTAAAAGTTGTTCATTTCGCTTGTCTAAACAAGCATACAAAATTTGGCTCCTGATGGAAAAATAACCCGGTATACTGTTTATTAACTATAAAACGACAAAATAAATAAGAGGGACTTTGTGCGGAAAAGACATTATGCGAAAGGGATATTGTGCGAAAGAAACATTTTGCTACCTGTAGACATTTTGCGAGTGACATTTTGCCACTAACCCGGTAGTTTGTCAATACTTTATTCAAAGATTCAGAATTTGTGGACTCCACAATCCAAAGAATGAAAGATTTTTTTATTTGGGTAAAAAGGTGCCAGGAGTCTCCAATATTAATTGTGCAAAGCAAATAAATAATGAAGCTTAAACAGTTTCATCCGATAAAGTGTGTTTTATTTATATCTTTGAGTAAGTCAGTTGTGCTTACAAAACAATAATCACATCAATCAACATAAATAGAAATACTTAACACTAGAAAAGTTTGTACACAAGAATAAATCGTTTATATAAAAATTAAAATACTATTATTTTTTGTTACAATAATAAAAAACTTCATGATAGGCCTGCTCATCCTTCCACACGTTCGTTCACATAATCACAATCTATTAAACTATTTATAGCACTGTACAGGTGAAAAAAAGTTGGCAGTTATAGAAAATGTACCTACACTGGACCAATTCCTCAATCGTCAGATGACTTTTAACTGCAGAATATGGCGGTTTCACAGATTTTCTATATAAAAGCTGTTAAACTGTCATATTTATACCGCAGATAAAAATTATCTGACTATTGAAAAATCGGCCCTTAGCGGGTTTGATTTCTAGTTCAGATAAGTGCCTTTAGTTAAGTATTAAAAATAATATAATTAAAAATAAAAGAATGCTCATTTTTTTAATTATAGCCTTTTTTCCACCTCTGTTACTAGTATTAGCATTAGAAACCCTAATGGGACTTTAATGAAAATGTTTTTCATGTTAACATTTTCAATAATTATCCTTAACAGATCCATAAGCGAGATTGGCAATTTTTTGTTATTTACTGATGCACACTGTACATGAAAAGTTTAGTGTTATTTAATATAATTAAAAAATAAATTTGCGAACAAGGATATCATAATTAACCAACTAATTTGTATCTTACGAGAGTATCATTTACAAAAATATCTCTACTTCAAATAGTTATTATAAAAATTGATCAGATAGGACCGCAACTTGTTAAAATCGAGGTATTGTTTCTTTATAGTTAATAGAAAAACGAGAATGAGAAAAATGTTACTTTAATAGGTACCGTCAATATGAATCACGTTAAGGCTACATTGGCGAAGTCAGCCAGTTGTGGCAAATAAACCCGACATTTCACCACTAAACTCCACTATACATACATTGATTTACTACCAAACGTAGATAACGCATGAACGTTCGAAAAGTGGGCCGGTGAAGAACTGCCCAATCGGGCCTCGTGCAGTTCTTTTCCATGCGTTGGAGCAACGCGATAAGCAATTTTGAGCATTATGTTTGAGAGTATAAAGTTGATATTTTCTTGTAGCAATTACTAAAACGTCAAGTTTAATGTGGCTAGGTATGAAATGATGTAACTGCACACGGTTGTACTTCAAATAGTTGCCGTAATAATAAAGAATAAGGTTGAATTCGATAAATACGGTACTTTCTTTATGGTAATTTTAATTCGGGTGTGCATATTCAACTACCTATTTAACATCGTACAAATGTATAGTCGATTAGGTGACAGATTTTAAGCGCGTTTTTGTATGAAGTGCTCTATCTACGTTTGGTAGTAAATCAATGTATACATATAATAGGCATGCCGCCAATGTAAACCTTTACATGTTGGCTCGTAGATTCACTGATGTCGATACATAGTTATCGTTAAGAGGAAATCGAACAGTCCGTTCTTTCATACAAACGTAGTCCCCAGTTTCCTTCCTGGATAATAGCACTACTTGCTCTAGTTTTTCCAATAAAATCAATGACCACTATAAGCATGTTCCTATGTTTACCTTTTTTTATTAAGTTATATATTTGTTCACGCTCGAGGAAGAGCGAGTGGCGGCACTGCATTCTAGTCTGTGCAGTGACAGCTTTTTTGGCGGCCGGCCGCATGCGATAGGTCAGTTGAGTCGAGTCGAAATGTCATAATTTGTGGTTAGGATGATGTCCGGGCATCCATAAAATATAATACACAATATTCAAGCAAATAGTGATTTGCGCGGCGCACCTAATATCGGGGTGCGAAAGCCCGCTTTGTGTTTGTGTGTCAAAATCGCGAGTGTGAGTCGTGGTGGCCTATTAGGCGTTTGTAGTGCTCCGGTCTCCACCGGTGGATCCACTGCAGATCTTCAGGAGCCGCGACTTCCTTCGAGCTAGCTCAGGAAGTCCACCGGCTACGGAGGAGACGGAAGGAGACAATTGGAGCCAAGGTAAGTAATACCAGCTTTCTATGAGTTGGTAGTCAAATAAAATTCAGCAATACAAGTCGGTGAAACGCCGACGTGGTGGAGTCTACTTGGGGCACCACCATCTCTTGGTAGCAGAGCGTGGTTGTTGTTAGATTTGAGTATTTGATTAGTATTGTACAATTAATATTGTAATCTTGTTGGTTGTCCAAACGGGCAATACATATTAATTGGTTTTGATTGCTGATTTTAAACCGACTACCAGCTCATTTGTGGACCGATCTCCTTAACTAATTGTCATTGTATATGAAAAATTGAGGTTAAATGTCTTTTGTTGTTCTAGTTAAGTTCTAGCATTTACCTATATTTAAATTTTGGTTTGTTTTTTCATATCTTTGTTTTGCCCTTGACTATTTTGTTTGTTAAGTAGTAAACTTATACTTGAATTTAATTTGTGTAAAAGATTTTGCTGCTAAATGACTTTGCTGTTGTTGTAATACACTATTTTGCTGTGTTAAGTTTTAGCATTTACATTTGATTTTGTTTTGTTTGCCTTTGAATATTGTGTTTGTTAAGTTATTGACTTAATGCTTGAATTTAATTTGTTTGAAAAATTCTGTTGTTAAATGCCTTTGTTGTTCTAGTTAAGTTCTAGCATTTACACTTGATTTTGGTTTGTTTATATATTTTGTTCTGCCTTTGAAGTTCCTCCCGATCTGTTTTATTGTCTGCGGTTGTCGGTCTGTTTGTCCGTGTATTATTATAGTGTTTATTAATTTTGGTGCAAAATGGTCCCGCCAGTCAGCCCGCTTAGTGGTGCCCGCGCGGGTGCACAAAAGATTTTGAGATGGTTTGCTAGTGCCGTCGCTTTGGTAGACCGACCAGACCGAGAACAGGCCTTGTTAATTCGGCATGAGGGAGTACCGGCTCGCTTGAAGGAATTGGAGCAGCTTTTCGTTGCTCATCAACAATATCTGCTCGACCACCCAGCCGAGGGTGCCGCTGAGTTGCGGGCAGTCGACCAATTTAATGCCGATTATGATCAGTGTTTTGAACAGGCGGATGTGATTATAAACAAGGCTCAGGCAATCCTATCCGTCCGGAGGGGTGAGTCGTGCACGCCCGGGGAGGTCAAGCCTACCCCGGCCGGCTTGCTGGGCAGACTGCCCACTTTAGACATCCCAACCTTTGATGGGAACTTGGCTTCTTGGATGGGGTTCATTAACCTCTTTGATAGCCTGGTTCACTCGAGGGACGACCTGTTCCCTAGCCAGAAATTGGCCTATTTGCTCTCTGCCTTACGGGGAGAGGCTGGTGTACTTGTCCAGCATCTACCTGTCAATGATGACAGTTATGATATTGCAAGGGCGTTGTTGACCGCCCGGTATCAGAATGTTCGCTTGCTAGCGGACACACATGTGGCTGCCATTTTAGGGCTGCCACGAGTATCGCGGGTCTCCTCATTGAGGAAGGAGATTTTGAACCCGCTGCTAAGCGCTATTAACGCGCTCAAACGCCTTGATCTACCGGTGGACCAGTGGTCCTTTATTTTGCTCCACCTCATCCTCGATAAGCTTCCCATGGAGATGAAGGGGCGCTTTGAACAAAGGTATGGGGGCAATAGTGCCTCGTACCTCCCCCCCTTCTCGGATCTCCTCAGATTTTTGGAGGATGAGTGTCGGATGACCGACCACTTGGATCTGGTTCCTATACCGGGACCGAGTACAGGCCGCTTTGAGGCGACCCGGGCAGCGCCACGGAGAGAGCGCCGCCCGCACAAGCAGTATACTGCAGTGCGGCAGAACTCTCCACACGGGGAGAGGCCGAGGCCTTGCAAGTGTTGCAAGCGGGATGGCCATCGTTTGCCGGCCTGTCCCAAATTTGTTGGCCTACGCACCGAGGGGCGTAGGAATATGGCCAAGCAGCGGAATTGGTGCTACTGCTGCCTGGGGGCCCATATGGCATCGGCTTGCCCCCACCCACGAGATTGCCACTGTTGTGGAGGGGCCCATCACCCCCTTTTGTGCTTCAACAATAGAGACACTCGTGAGGTGGTGAGAGAGAGGGACTCGCACACGGGCGGGGGCCCTCCTAGGTCACCCACCTCTCCGAGGAGATCGGAGGGGCGTGCCACCCCTCCGCGGAGATTGGACAGGCGCCCCCCCTCCAGTGAGAGGATTGGGCGCCCCACCCCCCCTACGGGCGGGGGGGATCGACGCGCCGCTTATGAGGCGCCACCGCGGGATTGGGCCGCGGTTATTAGGGAGCCACGTCGGGAGACAATACGCTTCTCTCCCCCTCTGATGGAGAGACCCCGGTTGTCACGGGCTCCCCCAACTTTCGCCCATCATGGGCACCGCCCGGCCCCCCGATGCAGCTTTGGTCGGGGTGTGTACGTGCCGGATTGGGACCCGCTCGAGCGCCTTGAGCGCCCTATTCCTCCGCCGCGCACGCATTTTTCTTCGGACCCCCCTTCCCCCCCGTTGCGGGGAATGCGGGAGGATTTTCACTAAACCAACTGTCGGCTGCAACCCCCCCACAGGAGCAGGTGCTGTTACCAACAGCCTCCGTACAGGTGTGGGGCCCGAGGGGCACCTTTGTCTTAGTTCGCGCCCTTTTGGATACGGGAGCTCAGGGTTGCATTGCCTCCAGCTGGCTGGTCCGGCAGTTGAGTTTGAACACATCTCCATACCTTGAATCGGTACGAGGAATCGGAGACCTGCGGATCCCGGATCCGATCGGTCAGGTTTTGTTCTCCCCCCACTTCTCTTCAGCGCCCAAAATTGGCGCTACCGCGATTGTTTATGAGAAGGTTGTTGGTCAGCTTCCGCAACAGCACGTTTCGCGCGCTGTCGTTGATGCGACATCAGGATTGACCTTGGCTGACCCTTCCTTCCACCGAACCGGTCCGATTCACTTATTGCTCGGTGCCGATGTTCTAGGCCGCGTGTATTGTGGGAAGAGGAGAGAGTTACAGAAGGGTGGGCTGGTAGCCTTATCTACATCGCTTGGGTTTGTAGTGATGGGACCAGTTAGGCATAACCCACCATCTCCATCGGTGGACAGTTACATAACTGTTAGCTCCACCTTATCGGATGTCCTGCAACGGTTTTGGGAGGTGGAAGAGCCACCTACCGTGAAGCGAGTGAACCCCTTAGACGAGGAGTGTGAGTTGTTCTACCAGAACAATACAGGTCGCCTTCACTCGGGACGGCTGATCACTCGTTTGCCCTTTTTGTCAGTTCGCCCCTCACTTGGCAGCTCCCGGCCGTTGGCCGAGAAGCGGCTGCTGTCCATGGAGCGTCGTATGAGTAGGAACTCCGACCTCAAACAGAAGTATGTCGACTTCATGCGAGAATATGAGCAACTGGGGCACATGTCGGTCTCGCGACTGGACTGGCGAAACGAGGAACATAATTTTCTTCCTCACCACGCGGTTTTGAAACCTTCCACTGGGAAGATACGCGTTGTTTTTGATGGGTCAGCTCCTACGTCTACCGGAGTTTCGCTGAATCAATGTCTGCATGCTGGACCGAAGTTGCACCACGAGGTGGGCGATGTATTGACCAACTTCCGTCGCCATGCCGTCGTCTTTGTGACCGATATCCGGATGATGTTTCGGCAGACTGTGATTCACCCGGACGATAGACGATATCAGCTCATATTATGGAGGAAGGATCCCAGGGATCCCATGCTGGTCTACGAGCTGAACACCAATACATACGGTTTGCGTTCGAGCCCCTTTGTGGCAATTCGCTCACTTGTGGAACTCGCTGAACGTGAACGATTACGATACCCTCGCGCATCCTTGGTTCTCAAGGAGGATGCATTTGTTGATGATATTTGTACGGGCTCCTCTAGTGTCGAGGAAGCCTTGATTTTGCGAGATGAACTAATTGCTCTTCTCGGGGCTGGTGGTTATGAACTGAGGAAGTGGATGTCCAACTCACCTCAGCTTTTGTGTGACTTGCCAGACGACCACCAGCAGGAGCCTCATATTTTTGAGAATGCCAACACTCCAGATTTACTGTCTGTTTTGGGAGTGCAATACAGACCTGTCCAGGACACGTTCACCTATCGATTGGAGCTGCCAAGCCCCAAGGTCTGGACGAAACGGTTGGTTTTGTCTATAGTAGCTCGTACCTTTGACCCAAATGGCTGGATTAGTCCCGTAGTGTTTTGGATGAAGTGCTTCCTACAGGAACTTTGGTCAGCTGAAGTGTCGTGGGATGAGCCCCTCTCGGGCCGTTTGCTGCGAGATTGGGAGTCCTTCATGTCGTCTCTCCCCGACATTAACCGTGTTAGTATCCCTAGACATATACTGCCTAAGGGACGGTTTACGGCCAGCCTTCATGGCTTTTGTGACGCGTCTGAGAGTGGATACGCAGCCGTCGTATATATCCGGACGGTCGATGATAGAGGAGCTGTTAAGCTCCACTTGCTAATTGCTAAGAGTAAGGTTGCTCCACTTCGGACTCGATTAACGATTCCGAAGTTAGAATTGTCTGGAGCTACTCTTCTGGTTCGGTTGATGAACCACGTTGTTGACACCCTGGGACGTAGTGTGGACTTTGAGTCGCTCTTTGCTTGGTCCGACAGTCAGGTTGTCCTGTGTTGGATTAAGAACTCCGTCCACTCCCTGGAAGTATTTGTGGCCAATCGGGTATCCCAAATACAGGCCTCGAAGGCCACGTTGATTTGGCGCCACGTGCCAGGTGAAATAAACCCTGCTGACTGTGCATCACGTGGCAGCGAAGCCCCTCAGCTTATTGACCACACTCTGTGGTGGGGTCCCGACTGGTTGTTACAACCATCTTGGCCTTCCACACCAGCTGTGGTGAAGGTACCAAATCCGGGCTTGCGTGTTCACGCTGTCGAGACTATGGCGGCTCCAGAGCGGGAATTTTTATTAGACCGCTACAGTTCTCTGGACAAGTTGCTCGGCGTGACCGCTTGGATAAGAAGATTTATACGAAATTGTCGCCGGCCTCAGGACAAAGATTTGTGTCCGGTCCTCTCACCGCAGGAGCGCCAAGATGCTCTTGTGCATTGGGTGCGTATGACCCAGTCTAGAGCGTTTGAACCGGAACTTAAGATTTTCCGTACCGGGACGTCCAAACTGAAGGGACCCTTGGTGCGTTTGACTCCCTTTCTGGATGATAAAGGATTGTTGCGTGTAGGAGGCCGATTGAGGCACGCTAACTTGCCTTATAGATCACGTCATCCCCTGTTGCTCCCCAAGGACGGACCATTGGTGCGATTGTTGATCATTGATCGCCATGTGAAGAATGCTCATGCCGGATGTAATGCATTGACCGCGCTCCTCCAACGGGAGTTTTGGATTTTGTCAGCGCGAAGAATAATCCGATCTGTTATCTTTCGATGTCTGCCCTGCTATCGTTTACGCCCCGAGACGATGCAGCCCCAAATGGGTGATTTGCCTGCTGATCGTGTGAATGAATCGATGACCTTCTTAGGAGTTGGAACTGATTTTGCGGGACCATTCACTATAAAAACGTCGCGACTCCGTAATGCTAAGACTGAAAAGGCTTACTTGTGTGTGTTTGTTTGTTTGGCCACTAAAGCCGTTCATTTGGAGGTGGTGAGTGCGCTCACCATGGACGCTTTCTTAGCAGCGTTAGGCAGATTTGTCTCCCGCCGGGGACTGCCTTCTCTAATTCGGTCCGATTGTGGGACGAACTTCAAGGGCACTGATAGACATATAAGAGAAGTTTGTGAATTTTTAGATAAAAATAATATTGAGATCGGATCCACACTCTCCCGTAGGGGGGTAACATGGCGATACTCCCCGCCGTCTTGCCCTCACTGGGGAGGGATTTTTGAATCTGTTGTAAAGGCCGCCAAGACTCACCTTCGCCGCGTTATTGGGGAGACTATTCTCACGTTTGAGGAACTCGCGACGGTGTTTCATAAGATTGAGGCGGTTCTCAACTCGCGTCCGTTATGTCCGTTGTCTACCGACGCGAACGATTTGCAGGCCCTCACGCCGGGCCATTTCTTGATAGGCAGACCACTTAACGCCCTGCCCGAGTATCCTTATAGAGATATCAATCCCGGACGCCTTTCGCGGTTTGAGTTGCTCCAGCAGCTTACCCAGAGCTTCTGGCGCCGCTGGCACCTTGAATATTTACACATTTTGCAACAGCGCGTTAAGTGGTCAGATAAGACAAACCCACCGAGGGTTGGAGACCTCGTGTTAGTGAAGGACCCAAACCTGCCACCCTTACGTTGGCGTCGCGGACGCATTGTCCAACTTACTCTAGGGTCTGATGGTGTGCCCAGGTTTGCCGAGGTCCTAGTTGGGGATTCTGTTTTGAAGCGCGCGGTCGCTACTCTTTCTCGCCTCCCCTTAGACTGATTTGGCGGACAGTCCGGGACTGTCCGGAGCGGGGGGATGTTCACGCTCGAGGAAGAGCGAGTGGCGGCACTGCATTCTAGTCTGTGCAGTGACAGCTTTTTTGGCGGCCGGCCGCATGCGATAGGTCAGTTGAGTCGAGTCGAAATGTCATAATTTGTGGTTAGGATGATGTCCGGGCATCCATAAAATATAATACACAATATTCAAGCAAATAGTGATTTGCGCGGCGCACCTAATATCGGGGTGCGAAAGCCCGCTTTGTGTTTGTGTGTCAAAATCGCGAGTGTGAGTCGTGGTGGCCTATTAGGCGTTTGTAGTGCTCCGGTCTCCACCGGTGGATCCACTGCAGATCTTCAGGAGCCGCGACTTCCTTCGAGCTAGCTCAGGAAGTCCACCGGCTACGGAGGAGACGGAAGGAGACAATTGGAGCCAAGGTAAGTAATACCAGCTTTCTATGAGTTGGTAGTCAAATAAAATTCAGCAATACAAGTCGGTGAAACGCCGACGTGGTGGAGTCTACTTGGGGCACCACCAATATTAAAAGATATTTTAAACCTTCATTAATCTAAAAAATCGACCTAATTTTCTGCTGTATTCAAACGTCCAGCAAACAAATTGAAAAAGGTTATATGAAAAAAAAAAGCAAAACATAGAAACACAGAAAAAGCCTTGCTTTAATTTTTAACGCAAAAAGTAATTAAATCGGTCAATTTTTCGCGAAGAAAACAGGGGACTACGAAACGTACTGTTGTGTACTTTTCATAGGTATTTTCGGTACCAGCTGCAGTTGTCCCTATCGCGCTCAGTTCAGTTGTTCGGACACAGCGCGACAGCAATACATTTGACAAATACCTATTTTTGAATTCTCTCTAACAAGCCTTTCTAACAATTCTTCCTTTAACAAGCCAAAAAGTGACCAATATAACTGAAATTTCGCGCGGGTTGGGTAAGAACTTGGTGGCGAATCACGGAGGAAATACAAAGAGGTGGCCTACGGAATGCAGTCCTTGATACGACTCGATTAATTAAAAAAAAAAAAAATTAAATAGTGTGGCTGACCCCAGCTGGGTCACAAAAAAAACTGTGGAAAATAGATTGTTTGAGTATGTCTAGAGTTTGTCTGAGTTTGTCAGCAAGTTTCAGTTTCTCGTTTTGGCGCGTTTCAGATATATGTGTGGCCCAGCTGGAGCAACGTTACCCCAGCTGAGCCACACGGATCTCGAAAACGAAAAGACAGCGAAAATCTGTTTGCTCATATAGATACTACTACGCAAACAATCTATTTTCCAGTTTTTTTTTCATTTTACAACCGTGTAATGCAGCGGCCCTTAAATTATTCGGGGTGATATAAAAGTAACCGTGTGTTTGGTCAATAGCTTATCAAGCCGAAGCCCACCCATGGTAACATAGTCCTATAAAAGATATTCAACATTGAAAAATAATTTTCTAATTCCCCATACGTTTTATTTTCACAGACTATTCGTATGGGTGAGCTTTTTTAAATTAATTTTTCAATTTCGAGTTTTCAATAACGTCATGACTTTTATATGACTAAAATGAAAGCTTCTGCGTGTAGTATCATCTAAAGTGAGAATACGGAAACCTTTATCGAACACATCCACAAAGCGTGCTACTTCCGTTCGCCACGTCTAGATGACTCTTAAGCTGAACGCACATTTGTCAGCATCGCACGCGCCACTTTTTGAATTCGTTGTATGAAATAATATGACACGCACCGTACGCGGCGAATTTAAAAAATGCGGTGGGTATCCGGGTACTGAAGAACGCATGCTGATGACGTCATATAATGCGGCGCGTACGGCGCGTGCTGATATGTGCGTTCACCTTTACCATCCCCCTCACTCCGCATTTTTGTTTTCACATGATTTCATAGAGAAGCGTCAAAGAACGTCTCCTTTTTGTGTTTCATCCATGTTGGTGGCTTTAGTGGTTATTTCGTTAACACGGTATGTTGAAGACACAGGTTCAAATTCTACCGGAGGTGAAACATTTCTTGTTTATCGAGTGACTTGACATCAGTCGCTATCAATGAACCTCATAAGGCTCAAGGTCAACAAATTGGTGATGGGGACGCCTATGCTCGGGTTTTTCTACGAGATTAAATACGAAATCATGAGATCCGTTGAATAAGTAAGTCATCAACATTGCCGAAAGAATTGTAAACTTTAAGAACTCGCAGGACCGACGATGACCGTTGGACAGTTTGAGCAGGACCGAAGGCCGTCGGGGTCTTAATAGACAACGACGGCAATTATAAAAAATATCTACATAACAGACTGATGGGTAAAGCGGTATACCTAACTATGCATTTACACATAATTGTTGTCAGACTTCGACAATACTGCGTACCCGTAAGGCATCAAAAATACGGTATACGCGATTATTTTAAGCTGCCTTCAGTTCATGCCATTAATTGCCAATGATCTTCACAGAAAATGGGAATTCATTTGTTACTACTACATTACATTCAAACTTTTGAAACAGAATTTTCACAATACTGAAATAAGTATAAAGATATAATAGGTCCAATAAAAAATTGGGAATCAATCACTTTTAAGTAAAAGTCATTTGCACATAAAGAGATTAATTTGTACAATGCCCATACAGAGTTCATACTATGGGGTTAAAGCGCCAACTACCTTGATAGTATTGGTTGTGACCACGTGTCCTGTTTGCTTACTTAGGTCAATGTGCTATTTTCTAGTAGGTACATTCGATTATGAAATTAAATTAAGAGGACTAAAAGTCTAAAGACTAATAGCCAATTGCACTAACCTTGTCTTAGCTTAGGATGATCTTAATTAGCATGCTGTCACATTCTTTTCATTTAAGACAAGAAGTGACAGCATTCTGTTAAGGATTGTCTTAGCTAAGACAAGGTTAGTTAAATTGACCAATAAGAGTTATTTAACCATATATTGTTTTTTCTGAATTATGCACAAGATCTTTGTAAAGTTATTATTGCAAACAAACCAAAATAGCTGAAAGTTTGATAAATCGGTTAAATAGGAAAATATTCATATCAACTATGCTATATCGGCCCACAAAGCCATAACCAATACCTCTGAAATTTATAAATAGATAAGATAGATATAAACCTTTCTTGGTCTTTAGACACACAATAATTTAGTATAAACAAACAAGTACACAAGGACGTGGATGACAAAAAAATATAAACAATATGACATATATCAGTAATATCACATAGCCCTGTCTGCTATACCATTATTATGTATATATATGTATGCCTCAGCAACACAAAAAAGTCAAAGCTCAGTGTTAATTTCGCTTATAAGACAAAATTAATGAGCAAATCGCTGATTTCAGTTACAGCCTGGGGAACTACGTCTACAATACTCACCATGCTTGTTCATTGAAAGCTTTACGTTCTATTATCTGATAAGCATAATTAAGTCATCTTCTATTTTTTATTAATTTTATAGATTTAAATATATTATTGCCATTTACAAACCCTTAAATTAATTTATATAGAAAAAATATATGTATACCTAAGCAATACTCTACTCTCATTTACAAGCACATAATTATACATATAAATAAAAAATTGATAACTAAACTTTTCATTCAATTAAATACTTAAAATGTTAAATGCTCACCTCTTGATCAAAAAATTAAATATTTTAAAGAGTATGTTAATAATAGTACAAACTAGCTTCTACATTCAGTCCTTATTTAAATTGTCATAATTTATGTATGACTAAAATATCGTCAACTTGGAGGATTAGTTCTGTATAAAAATAACATTTGTTTATGAGAATGAACAGTAAAAATTTGTTTCTAATCATTTAAAAATTATTTTTTAATAGAAATCTATACAACTGTTACTTATCATCTACATGTTAATCTTTGGCATTTTCATTTGCATATAGTAAATAAATTCACAGATATCTACTAAAACATTGTGTGATGTTTCTGGTATTATCACAATACAGCATCATCCATTATGGCACATATTGATATTTTGAAAGGCTAGTCTTATATTGTTTAAAGTGCAGTGTGGTCGAAAAGAACGTGACCGGCATTTTTTTTAAATTTTGGAATGCAGTTTATATAAATAAATATTAGGCTTAATAGAACAATCGTTTGCCTCAAATGTTTGGTAAAAAAACTTAGAATATATATATACAATGATTACCGCGTACGCTACCCGCTTTGAAGCTGTGTTTCTCTATAATCATTCAAAAGAACCCAAAATGTCTCGCGACCAGGCCGCCAACTATATGCAAGTCGTAAGTCTAAGGCCCTCGCGACCAAGACGTGGGTAAAGAGATATTCACAAACAAAACCGTCGATGACTTACCGATCGTGGCAAATCGAGATGTCTGCCAGACTGCCACAGAGGATAAATTGATTGTGCACAAGAATCCTTTATTATCATTTCGCTCCGGGTAAGAACAGTTGAGGAAAAACGGTTTTATTATATCACTTGACACCATCAAAAGGCGTTTAATTGCAAATGGTGTAAAATATCGAAGCACTGAGAAGAAACCTCACCTTTTTCAAACGAATACTGAAAAACGACTGCATTGGGCGTGAGAAAACAAAGACCGATGAAGCTGATTGCTGCTGATGATGATTCTGAGTTGCCAGTTATTCGAACCGAGCCTGGACTATGGCTGATAATAAACTGGTGGTACGCGAAACACCCACTAAAGGTGCATGTTTGGGGATGCATTTCAAGAAAGGGTTTCGGAAAGATTCACTTGTTTACATGTAGTCTGGATGCTCAGAAGATGACAAAAATCAACGAAAAAGCATTAATGACGTCGGCTAAAACCATGTTTCCACGCAAAAATGATTTCTGGATTCTGCAAGAGGATAATGACCATAAACACCGAAGACAGCTCTGTGGGAAAGCGGCGGCGGTATTGAAGTGTTAAAATAGCCTTAACCGACAGTCCCCCGATGCCAATCCAATCGAAAATATTTTGAGTGTAGAGCGTGTCTGGTCGGGACAGCCCTGGCGTAGATGAAGCTTAGACTAATAAAAGCGCAATAAAAGTCCCATTCGATCAATTTATGGTTTCATATTTCTAAGCTTTTCATTAAAATTTTCCGGTCACGTTCTTTTCGAACATAGTGTTTATATTATTATAATTGTTCAAGTAGGTAAAAAATAATAATAATCTCTTTAGACATTTACGGTCTTACTACAAAACATTTCTTGATGCTAGTCATGGTTTAAATATGATGCTGTTTATTTTCGTTAATAAGTAAAGCTTCAGTCAGACAGCGGGCGGGGCGGGACGGCGACGGGGCGTCGGCGGAGCGGCGACGTGGCGTTGACGTCACATAGCCGGCGGGATGTCAATGTCGACGCCGACGCCCCGCCGTCAGTGTGAAGGTGAACACGAAAGCGAAAACTCAAAGAACACAACGCGTAATACGCCGCCGCCAATACATTAGAACTGCTTCTATCGCGCCGAAGCCCCGTCGGCGTCCCCCGCCCCGCCCGCTGTCTGACTGAACCTTAAGATAGAGACAGCATTATATTTAAACCATGAGTAACATAAGAGTTACTCATGGTTTAAATATAATGCTGTCTCTATCAGCTGAGGCGAATTCAGAGCCTTCGTGCGAAGTACAACTTTTCGCTCTAACCCCGTTCAGTGCCTTAGAGCGTGACGCAGGGGTGAAACAACCGACCCGTTCAAGATCATAGAGTATCAGAGCGAGTTACAATCGAACAACCATCGCATTTGATGGTTTAAAAATGCTCTTACGTTTATTACTGAAATAATCATGATTGTATGATATTGGGGCCTTTATCTATTGCTTCATCTGCTAGAGAGAGAGAAATGAAAAAATCATATGAAAAAGTGGGATAAAAGATATTATTGCTGCAACACGTTCAACACCTGAGTGAGTAAAAAACAGCCAAACAACAACATTCCAAGGCTCTGAACGCGCTCCTGTTAAACAGCATTTTGATGTAACACCATTTGTCTCTTTTCTCGAAAATAACATTTCATGCTCTTAGCTACTTGACAATTTTATGAGAGCAACTGTGTTTTCTATTCAATTTGAGTTATAACAATTAGAATATTAGTAAAGATTTCAAGACTATAAATAAGAGATTCTTTTTAGATTAGAAACAAATTAATTACTGTTAAGAAGAGATTTTTGAATGTTTCAATATCTTGTTAGGTTGCTAATTTTAATAATATTTACATTATTATGCACTTTCTCTGGTGCCTCTTTTGAGGTTCAGGTCGTAAAACTGCTCGTACAGCTTCGTCAAATACCTGTTGAAAATAATTGAAACACGTTACATAATAATAAGTAATGTAGGTGATGAGATATCAGTAATAACAATTTTATTTTTATGAAATATAAAATAGTTTTTTCAAATTTATCGTCTATCGTAATATTTATACACAAAAATGTAACTAGCTAACTATAATAGAACGCAACTACTGGCATAAGTGTAAATGACTTAAGACGAGGTTACCCAGAAAATCTACTTGTGCTGGCGACTGCTTTATTGCAAAGTAATAAAGTTGCTTTATGCATAGCTTCTAATGTCGCTTACGCGCGGTGACCGAACTAAAACGTTACTTTTTACACGTTTTTAATCGAATTTTGGAAAACTAGGGTACAAAATAAAAATTGTACTTTTGCAATTTTCTAGATAATAAAAATGCATGTCTATTAGTAAAACTTTCATGTCATTGATTATTTTATTTTCTGATTCACAGCAGTTTTAAAATATTGAACAGAGTGATCTTTGAATTTTATTTCTATTGAGTGAAATATTATTAATTATGTTTCTGATTGAATGTTTAGATGAAATGTTCAAAAATGCCACATTTGAATTTTAGAACTGTATGTTTAATATTGACGACAATTAATTATTGATAATTTGATGACACGTTTAGCGCAGAGGTCGAGTGATCACCTACTGTGCAACGGGTCGCGGGTTCGATTCCCGTGCAGGACAAATGTTTTGTATGGCCTACAGAAATTTGTTCCGGTCAGGGCGTATGTACATGTGATATTCTATGTTTGTAACTGCACCCACGACAAAGGAGAAAAACCTAGTGTGGGGCGACGTTTTTTTCTCTAAAAATAAAAAAATAGAATATTTGTGGCGGTACAGTCAATCGAAATTGTTCCAACGCGGGAAGTAGCGCCTTAAGTTCATCATCACAGCTCATATACGTCCCCACCGAGGGGCACGAGCCTACCCTAACTAGTTGTGTTAGGGCGATTAGGCCTTCGTCAAACCACGCTGGCCCAGTGCGGATTGGTTGACTTCACACACTTTTGAATTACTTTGCAGGTGTATGCAGGTTTCCTCACGATGTTTTCCTTCACCATAGGAGCGTCAGATAAACGTACATATGAAATTCGTGAAACGAAAAACACATTGGTACATGGCAGGATCGACCGCGGGCCTCCCAATTCTACTCGGCGCACAGTCCAGTGCCGAGGCCACAGCGCCACCGACGCTCGACTTAAGTTAACTAGACTTATTTGTAGAAATGTGCTAAATATGAGTTTGACCAAATAGGAATAAATATTTGAACCAAAATGTATAGAACCAAATGTTCAGCAGAATTATATGGCTTCTTATGCTGTTATTTTGTTTATTGTAAAAAATATTTGAATGAAAAGGAGATGGCTAATTGACTGCCCTGACCATTAATAAATATTTCTCAGTAGCTTGTAATATCCTTATATTATTTAATAATTTATTACGTGTTTAATATAATATACACTAAGAACTTTAATGAATTTTTTTTTAATAAAAGTAATTTAAGTACTTGAAAGGTTGGACAATCGATTTTTTACTAATTTCACATCTCTTCCTTTGGCATTCTGCATTTTAATAATTTTGTTGCTTATTTAGTCTAAACAAATCTTTTTATTATCTATCTTTTCTATTTGGTGATTTCTGTGCTTATACGCCTAATAAACCTTCATGGCAAATATGTAGTTGATAACTTTTATGTATCTATTGACGTAAGAGTATTAATAATTATTTTTCAAGATTATAACAATATGAAAAGATCCTGAAATATTTTTCATGCATAATAATAAGTTTTAACTATCCAGCATTACATGTTACTAGGTGAAATATTTATTTATTGTTAGGGCAGTCGCCCATGCTGTATTTAGCCATCTCTTTTACTACGTCATTTGGGTCTTTTATATGGCGGTCAAAAAATCCTGTCCTAAAACCACACATAACATCAAACTCAGCATGGCAATTTCTGTCTGACTTCCTCCATAATTTATAATAGAACACAATTTTTGGTGGGGCCTTGGCACACCACACGCAACTGAGCCAAGCTTTCTGTCTGATAGCAGCTTCAATATATATTTACAAAAAGTTTACATACTTGTTTGAGACCACGTTGTGTCAATGCAGAACATTCCATATATTTAACAGCTCTTATTTTGTTTGCAAGTTTTTGTCCTTGTTCTCTCTTCAATGGTGACATGCCTTGTTCTGAGAGTAAGCTTAAGGTCTCACGGTCATCTCTCAAGTCAATTTTTGTACCTTAAATAGATAAAAATTGCTATGTCATTAGCAGCGACAGTCATGCATTATTTATATATTCTGACAATTGATACATACCTACTAAAATAATTGGTGCATCAGGGCAATGGTGTTTAATTTCTGGATACCATTTTGAAGTCACATTTTCATAAGATGAAGGACTGAAATAAATTATTTTAGTATTTTAGATATACTCTTAAAATAATAATAATAAAATACTTTATTGCACACAAAGAGATACAGTCAGAAAATTTTCAAAAACAATATAGATGTACAACACAGGCAGCCTTATTGCTAATAAGCAATCTCTTCCAGGCAACCTAGGAACAGGGAAATACACAAAGGAAATTCAAATTGGGGATGGGTGTAGTAGTTGATAATTATGGATAATGAAGGACTGATTAAGCTAAGGATTTAAGGATAGGAAGTGATTTCGGACTTGATTCTTGAGGAACTCCAACGTACGAGCTCTCTTAATACTCTCAGGAAGAGAGTTCCATAGCCGAACGGTATATGCAGGAAAAGAGTTTGAAAGAAAATCAGTGCTGTGGGGTGGGATATCAAGAGTTAAATTAAAGTTCGATCGTAAAGTACAACTCCAAGAAGAGGACCGAAGGGAGAACTGTGCTTTAAGATATGATGGATTATATTATATTTCAATGTATTCTCTATTGTCTTTCTAGTCGAAATTTCAATTAACAATGATAAAGCATATTCCAGATTTAAGTATGCTATCTATATCCTTTTTTTGTGTTATTTTAAAATAGGTTATTTTAAAATTAACACTTATACAAATTTACTCAACCAAGAAATTTCATTCTATTCTGGTAAGTTGTTTCACACTCAACAAAATATTATTTCTCATCTATTATGTTAAATTTTTCATACAATGGAGTTGAAATAATATGTATCATGTGTTAAATTTATTTAGTGGAATGTGACCCAAACATACTCTAAATACTGAGCAATTCCCTGGAGAGGCTGGCACGGTGAAACCAGGGTGTTTTAAAAATTTGGTCACTAATGAATTTGGTCATTAATTAAATTTAAACATAATATTTAATTCTGGAAAGTGCTCTAGTTAAGTATTTACCGGAATTTACCGAAATTCCGGGTAAAAGCAGTATATTAATATCTTTTCTACCTTAAAAACAAAAAAATTCGAATTAAATTTTAAAAAATGTTCATAAATGCTGATGATAGCTTATTAACCAACCTTGTTACACTAAAACAAATTAGGAATACATCAGTTTGTGGGTAGCTCAGTGGTCTAAGTCTGTCGTAGTCTTCTTGTCCTGCAGTATCCCAAAGGCCAAGGGATACTGCTACCCCATCAACAACCATTGGAGCTGAATAGTTATCAAATCTGGAATATTGAGGTATGTAAATATACAGGTGACAGGAAAAGACGACGTATTCCTTAGTACAAGGGGTTATAGTACAGGTCATAAGCAACAAAAAAAGCCCAATTAACCAGGGGTCAAAAACAGTTGGTTATCGAGCTACGACGGTTTTAAAAATTTTGAGATTTTTTCTGACTTTTTTTTAAAAAACTACACCATTTACAATGACAAATTGATTAATTGCGGAAAGCTGAAAAATGGGCAGTTAATTTAAATAAAAATTGTTGTCAAAAACTTACATAATTTTGGAAATAAGAGGTCTTTATTGACAATTAAGGTCCAATTTCACCAATATTTAAACAGGTAGTTAACTAACAAACAAGTTTTTGACATTTCACTCATACAATAAGTGTCAAAAACGGTTGTTTGTTAACTATAACCGTCTGTTAAATGTTGGTGAAATTCGACCTAAGGCGATAAATTTTATATCTTTCTGAAAATCGATGTCAATTATTGAAAAAAAAATGTATGACAGTTGGCGTAAAAACTACTAAAATAACTTGCTGGTTTCATAAGCTATTAAAAAGGTAAAAATATTATTTACTTTTATTAGTCGTTTTTACAGAAATTAGCAAAAAGTTGCGCTGTAGGTCAAAATTCATAATTTCATCTTTGAATAAAAATGGTCTGGAAAAGGCAAAAGTACAAAGTAGAAATAAAGGAAATTGCATTTTAATCAGGGTTGATTGATTTAAATCAAATGATTTATATCATGATTTAAATCAAGTGATTTATTTAAAAAAATCAATGATTTAAATCAAAAATGATTTTTTTTGTATTAAGTAGATTTTTTAAAAACTGTAATGATATTTATTTTATACATCATAACTCGAATTCAATATCAACAGGAAACGATTTTCGATTTGGGGAATTCCCTGTGATTTCTATTTAAGTACTTGATTCACGTGACGTGGGTGGGTGTTGTTAGTTTACTTTTTTTTTTGGACTGATTTCTATTAAATTTGCCAGAAATTAATAAAAACTTACCAATTGACATTAAAAAAAAAAAAAAATCATGACTTTTCCCTGAAGTTTCTAAATAAATCAAAAAAATCAAAATAATCATGATATTTTTGATTTATTTGAAAAAAATCAAAAAAATCTGTCAAAAACAAAAAATCATGATTTTTATCAACCCTGATTTTAATACACACCATATTCACCTGTACTATAACCCCTTTCAAGGAATACGTCGACTTTTCCTGTCACTCTGTATAATAAGGTATTTCTCTAGTATCATGTGGTAGGGTAAGGCGGGGAGGTTTGAGGGGAGTATTCCTCTTAAAGGGGGGAGATGTAGAATCCCATAGATTTTGCCTTATTTAAAATTCAAGGTGAGATCTGTGAAAACTGCTCAATACTAGTCCTAGTCTAAATTAATGTCTTACAACAAACACAAAAATCGATATAAATCAGAACAATGGTGGTTACAAAACTGTGTTTGAGGCAGCCGGAGTCAGTTCTGGGTGATCAAAAATATTGTTTAAGTAACCTTACAGCCGGTTGCACCAAGTTTTACATTATGCGATTTCGTAAAAAGTAACATCCTACAAATGGGTTGTTTCACTATTAAATATATGATTTGTTTTTAAAAGTAAAGGATAAAATAAAACTACAAATTGAAACTAGCTTATGGTGTAATTCTAACATTTCTAACTTATTTATATTGTTACTTTTACGAAATTTTATAACGTAAATTTGGTGCAACCGGTCGTTACTGTGTTTGAATGCTTTGAGTCAATACTTGTCATTTTGCGCATGACAAGTATTTTCGCTACTTTTATATGCAGCTCAAAATGAATTTTTTTGCTTACTATCTGAGTGCTAACCAAAATTTTATTAAACAGTAGCGGCTCATTGCAGCTTATATAATTAATATGCTGTACAAAAATAATTACAGCCATCTAGAATGACATAAATTGCTGATTGATTTTGGAATGTTTGCTGGCCATGAGTTGCTGATCAAATAGCTATTTCTGCTCACAAATTATATTTTTCTGCTCACAAAAATACGAATACTATGCTAACCATTTAAATAACATCCTTTTTTAACTAACCTCAAAAATTTTAATTTTGATTATTCAAAAACGACGCATTTTCACAATAAAAAGCAACTAGATTATAATTTGGGGAATCACTATTTATCGATGAAAGCCAAAATTACCCATATACAAATGCGCAAGATACTAAAGGCAACCCTATAATAAAAACAAAAAGAAAAGAAATAGGTGTGAAGAAAATATTAAATAAATGCCAAATAATTACACTGTAGGAACATATTCGCCAGGAAAACTATCCGTGGTGTATGATATCAACATACAGGTTTTTCCAACTGTGCCATCGCCTACCACAACACATTTGATGGGTCTTCCAGACGACATCTGTATTTAAAAAATATAAAATGTAACTATGACTCACTACCACCTGAATTAACTGATTCAAAACAAAGATTGTATTTACGGACCGTTCTCTAATGTTGTAACTTAAATATGTGAAGATTATTGAAAAATTAAAATGTTGTATCTTTAGTTACATAAATTTATGAATAAAAAAGAATTTTCGTTAATAAAATAAATCGTAAAAATGCTTTAGAAAAATGGATGTCGTCGTCAGTGTGACCATCTCAAACACGACAAATCTGCCGCCCGACACTGGCTTAAAATATGCCAAAATCTGCCAAACGTGACATAAAAAAAACTTCAAATGATGGGTTTTCGGGCATATAGAAATATTTTAGTTACATACCGATGATTGGCCGATATATCCAAGCATATGCTTTATGTTTTTGGGAGATTCTTTTGATCAAGAGACTCTTTAAGCTAATTTAAAACTGCATACTTTTCGAAATGTAACATCAGGATCGCAAATTGTATACACAGGATCCTCGGTCAGTGGATCTGGTAACTCAAGAAAAAAACAAAAGTTACAAAATAGGGTAAATATTTTTTGTTTCAATGATAATAGGTATTCATGAAATCTGCCAAATTCTGACACTTTTTTAAATCGTTCGCTTATTCTGCCCGAGTTAAAATTTACAAGTCGAATCTGCGAAAATGGCAGAAATCTGTCGTAAATGGTCACACTGGTCGTCGACCACAACAGATTAATATTTTCGAGATTAAATATTGAATTATAGTCTATTCAAGTCTCAGACTAAGGAAAAAGAATAGACATGAAATACCTACGAAAAAAACGTGCATACCTAAATGTGAGTTTGGCACAAAGATGGCGGCTTGCTTGCTCATGCGGCAGCCTAACACACTGCACTTACACATAATAAATGTAATATTATGCAAGTTCAACACTTTAAACAAGCACAATAGGGTAGTTGACTCATATCAAAATTTATTAAAATATTGTTTATTTCTAACAGTATTTGGCATAAGGTTCCACAATATACCGATTTTAATAAATAACAATGAATGATTACTGTAAAATTTTAATTTGAAAATGCTAGAAATAATCTTTTTTTATCTCACGCCGTAAACGCTTTGATATCCTGTGGTCAGGGCCGTGACGTCACTCATATAGTAAACAAAGAAATGTCAAATTTGATTCAACAACTCGTCGATTTGCACTATTCTTTCCTAAAACTGGCAAAAAATCGTCCAAGTCTCCGTTATTATATTTGTAAATATCGTAAATTATTTGCATTAATAGCAAAATCAACCATTGATGTTGGATTTGTGAGAGTAGATAGTACAAATCTTCCGAAAATAGACAGATTGATGGTCAGGAGATTCTTTGTGTATCGCTCTAAACAATATAAATACAGTTTCAATACTGTTTTAATGAAGAACAGGTTACAAGTGTACTTGTCAAGATTGTCACGCGGCAGAAGAGAGTTGCAAACATGCATTTTTGGTGTGGTTGCACCATCACAGTGAGGAGCTATTTTGTACAGCAGTTGAATGCTATTGGATAAAATTCTATCTCTCAAAAGTCAAATAAACACAAAGTGTTTACTTCAAGAGAAATGTTGAAAAGAAAACATCAGGATCATGTGTCAAATACCAGTGTAGTACTGCAAGAATTTGTAAATGAACATAAAAAGAGAAAGATTGGCAGTTGTTCATTTGTCAAGCATGAAGAAAATTACTGGGAGGAAAAATACATATACATTCACAGACACAGATTGTGACATATTTCTTAAAAAATAAAAGACCTCTTCAATGAAGAAAGAATAAAGTGCATAGAAAACTAAACCACGAATCATCAATACAGAAGTGCTATTTAGTTCGAGCTTCGTTATAAACAATAGCAGCTTCCATGTGCTATAAAGTCAGCCAGTGCATAACACATGATGGTTCTTTTGTTGGGAAGATTTTTGGTGGGAAATCTTGCAGACACCTACGAGTATAATGAAATGTGGATAAAAGTTGAAAGATGAAGATTTGGGTTGAAATTTGCAAAATGTGACTTCATTTCTGATTAATACCCTGTAATAGTCTATTCAACAAACGGTATCCATAAAATTAGATTAATACAAAATTGTCATGCTCTTTTACTGAAGAAAATGTTAATTATCAAAGACGGAAAACTGTGAACAGTATGCTTAACTCAAGTATAGATGCAGATGTTTTGTGCTAAAGCAAAACTTATATACTTTTGTGTTGCTAGCAGTATGTAATTTTGAAAACACTCAAAAGGTGACAATATTTGCTATTTCTAACAATCTGTATGTCAAAAAACTTATTGATCAAATAGTGCCATTTTGGAAACTATACTACATTTTTCCTAAATTATGTGAAAGTATTACTTCATAATAAATCACTTTACTATTATTTTGACTTTTATTACCTGCGACCTTAAGGCAATATATACAAATTAATAAATTTGATCTAACTCTATTCAACCTTTTCAATGATAAATATGAGCAACAAACCTATAAAATATTATAAATCTTTTAAGGTGTAACGAAAAATAAAACACATGTATTTCAAATTAAAATATTTTGATTCAACTTAAAACTTTACAAGTCATTATTGTCAAATAAACATAGAACATTTTTTTTGTGAAGAACATATAGACTAATGTAGTACAAAAATTTATTATGTCATCTTTAGATGTTAGTTATGTATAAAGAAAAAAAATTTCTTTATATTATTTATTTAATAAGAAGGGTCTTGTAAATTAAGAAGAGCACAGGCTGACAACACAGCAATCACATTTAATATATTTGTATACGGCTTTAAAATGGATAACTTGCATATTCTTGCGTAAGCTGTTCTGAAATTTACCAGCCATGGTCGCCAGCAGGTTTAATCAGTGAAGATATAACATCTTTCAGTTTTACCAAACTGGACCTATTTACTTCTATGGTGCTTTGGTATATGAATACTTGAGTTATTTTGTTGACATAATGTTGTTCTAGTTGACGGGTCACATTTTGATGTTGTGGCTGAGCATGCACTGCTTTGTATTATGTTGCACAACTTTTACTGCCTTATCAATCTCGTTGTCAAGAGGAGAACAGGTTAGTACACAATAGTTCTCATTAAGTAACCACTGAAAGCAACAAATTTTAATTAGGTACTTAGTAAATTCAAGTAAAAGTTGTTTAGATAAATATATTCATTATGAAACTTTGATATTTTTGTTTGTAATACATACTTTTTAATTAATATTCAATTACATCATTATTCAATTGGACGTAAGTACATATTCTTTTCTTTGAAACATTATCTAGTGTCAGTGTATAACTTAAATTAAATCAAAAAGGCGTGTATGGTCAAATTTCCTCTCAGTTTTCTGGTCAAGTTAAAATTTGGTTGGTCGGCTGCAGTCAGTTTTCATTCTAACTGAAAGATAAAAATTTAATTAATTTACATACAGATTTGATTTTACATACATCCTAAAAACTTCTATTTTGTTTAAGTTGAAACTGAAGTACCTACACAGATTGAGTTATTCAGTTATAGTACTTACATTAATGTGATTTTCGCAAAAATACATTTGAGTTTCAGTAGATAGTTACAGGATTTCTTTAAGCGAGTGTTAACCAATTATTTCGCATGTCTATATCACTGGGTACGTCTAATCCACAGATTTCCTGGAGTCTTTTAAGAGGTTATTCCTGTTCTACTGTCCCGTTCCATATACAGTTTTACAATATTTTGTGATATTTAATAGAAAGCATTGTTTTTGTGAGGTTATTTCGCCCCCATGCTTTGTTTACTATAAGTCTGACGTCATTGCCACAGATAATTAACAGACTATCATGGCTGACCGTGTTTTCGGTCCAAAATTGAAAATCTTAATTTAAAATAGATTTTTTGCACTTTTTAGCCATCAAAAAAAATAATATTCATGTGCTATGGTCTAATACAACAATTATGAACATTTTAAGCCCTACTTTAAAAAAGGGTCAACTAGCCTATTTTCATCTAATAACAAAATTTTCTTCAAAACACTGAAACAAACAAGTCGCGATGACAACTGATGTACTTGTTGTTGACTGTGAGTACTGTGACAAAACATGGCGACCGGCCGCAGTTTTGTATTCTGTGACGTCGCCAAGATAATGTTGCCATTTTTGGTAATGATAAAACTACTGTTGTCCTTTTTTACTTATGATTATCCTCATAAGTTAAAAGGAGATGCCAATATGTCACAAACTATGCCGTCGAAATACATCACATTCCTATAACTACGTTCGTTATGCCGAGTCCTCTTTTTTTCCATAGTCTGAGATTCAAGCTCAGACTATAGAAAAAAAGAGGACTCGGCATGTGCAGTGTGTTAGGCTGCCGCATGAGCAAGCAAGCCGCCATCTTTGTGCCAGATTCACATTTAGGTATGCACGTTTTTTTCGTAGGTATTTCATGTCTATTCTTTTTTCCTTAGTCTGAGGATTCAAGTTAGGAAGGTTTCGGTGACAGGTTGAAATTTTCCGTTTCATGCATACTAATTTAAATGATTAAAAATATGTTTTAAAAATATATAGCATCTCCTGCGGTAATTTTTATCAACAATGCAACAATTAATTCCACATTAAATAGAAACACGAATATCAGTCCAGTTAAATCATTATTTATAATTCCGAAAAAATATTTGTTTAATAAAATTATTTGAATCGTAAATCGGTATATTACTTAAGTATACTTTACACAAATATTTTATTTGTAAACCTAAAAAAATATTTTTTAGAATTATATTTATATTTAACTAGACTGATATTCTTGTTTTTATTTAATGTGGAATTAATTATTGCATTGTTGATAAAAATAACATAAAGATATAAGTTATATTTTTAAAACATAATATTTTTAATCACGGAAACTAGTATGCATAAAGCGAAAAAGTTCGACCTGTCAGGGAAACCTTATTTTGAATAGATATACCACTATTATTTAGTGATTATTTATTACCACTTTTCAACATGTCCGTTTTGTGAGAGGTAGGCGAGGTCATGAGAGTCGAGAACGCAATCTGAGGCAAATATACAGTGTGTCTCCGGATAAGGTGCACAATCTTATCTTATCTTAGAAGTGGGGTGGCCCAAGTAGTGAGCCTTTGCACTTCGACCCACTCTGGATCTATTGTGTATCCCCAAGTGTTAGTCCCTAAAGCCATCACCACCTTTGGTCCAGTTCACCATGTCCATGATCTTGATGATGTCCTTTGGTGGCATGGCCCTGTAATCTTCCGGTTTTGGATAACCAACTCCCGTCAGCATTAGCCTCCTGCAGGCAAGAGCATCGCAATGGCACAGCAAGTGTTCCATGCTTTCCTCTTTATCCTTGCAGGCCCTACAGATTTTGGACCTGGCTAGTCCCATCCTGGTTAGCATGATCCTAGTGCTAAAATGTCCGGTGAGAGCACCGAGCATTAGGCGGGTCTGGGATCTGCTAGAGCTCAATGTAAATTTGAGCCAGTTGTCCATGCCCATAAAGCGCTTGGCGTGCTTCATTCCATTTTGTTTGGCCCATTCTTCCCGGTGCCTCCTTTGTGATTGAGCTCTTAGGCCTGTACTAACTGTTTTTGCGGTAATTCCGACAAACGGTTCCGGCCCAACAAATTGTGTTTCCGATCCCTTTCTTGCCAGACAGTCAGCCTTTTCGTTACCATCGAAACCCTTATGGCCTGGAATCCAGACTAGACGTATGGTGTTGTCTTTACCTAGTTTGTTTAGTGCTTCAATTGTGTTCATTACTAGTTTGGATTCCACCTTATGTGACAGAAGCGCTTTGAGAGTCGCTTGGCTGTCGCTGAGAATGTAGATGTTAAGGCCTTTGCGACCTTTATCTAGATTCTCCTGTGCACAGACAAGGATGGTGTATGTTTCAGCTTGAAACACAGTAGCTAGCTTGCCCATGCCAATTGATATCTCAGTTTTATTGCAGTATATTCCTGCTCCCGTACCAGATTTCATCTTTGATCCATCTGTGTACCAAATCATGCTGTTTCCCTGCGGGGGAGCCAGCCCCTTATCCCATTCCTCTCTTGTTGGAATGTGTACTTGAAAGAGTCGTCTAAATACGTATTTAGGTATCATTCTGTCACTGGTCATGTCCAGCAACAGAAGCTCTTCCTCAGCCTTGAATATCGTATGTCTTGATAAAGGCCTGTTTACACTCCACAGGCCCAAAGTTCTGAGCCCATAGAGTGCTCTCATAGCCTCTCTTCGTATAGCGCTATGCAGTGGCTCAAGATTTAAAAATCTTTCCAGGGCCGCCGAAGGAGTGGTTTTGAAGGCCCCCGTTATAGCCATGCAGGCTAGTCTTTGAAGTCTATTTAGTGCTTCCCTGCATGTGACCTTGAGATGAGATTTGTTCTTGGCCACCAGACAATACTGCCATAAGTTATGACTGGCATAAGTTGTGGACCACGATATCTCATTGCCGTAGAGTTTTAAATGTCTCATGTTATTGAGTTTCCTCTTTCTTGTGAACGGTATGATCACTGTCTTTTTCGGATTGATGCTAAGGCGTGTCTCCTTGCACCAGTCTTCGACCTTTAGTAGCGCCCCTGCATTAGGCTGGCTACCACACTTGGCACCTTGCCATTAACCGTAATGACTATGTCATCAGCATAACCCACTGTGTTTAGTGGACCTTTGTTCAGTTCTTCGATCAATGGGTCAATCACTAAGCACCACAGTATCGGAGAGGGAACTCCTCCCTGTGGGCAACCTTTGGTTGTCATGATGCTCATTGTATCGCCTAATATGCTTGCAGATATAACTCTGCTCTCTAACATACAATTTATCCATCTTATTATGGTGTCATTGATGCCATGCCTTCTTGCCGCTCTGCTAATGGACTCAAATGTAGTTTTGTCAAAGGCACCCTCTACATCGAGAAAGGCGCCTAAGCATACCTCCTTTGAGTGCAGTGCCTTTTCGATCCTGCTAACTACATAGTGTAAGGCAGTCTCCGTTGACTTGCCTGCCTGATAGGCGCATTGCAGTCCATGTAGGGGCCGTTTTCGAAGCGGTCCGTCCCGGATAAATCTGTCTTTTTGTAGTAACGCGGGATAAATCCCATCAAGGCCAGGTGATTTGTATGGTTGGAAACTTTGTATTGCCCATCGGACCCTTTCTTCTGTTACTACCTTTTTTGCAGACGTCCAGTTATCTTTCGTGGTATGGGTTCTCAATTTTTCCCTACAAGTCTGTTCGTCTGCCCTGGAGTTAATAACCTTAGAACCAGGGAAGTGTGTATCAAACGTAACAGCTAGTGCTTCACTCCCTGTTTCCGTCAATCTCCCATCTGCATCTCTCACTGCTGTGAGTGGATTGGCTTTGGTTGTAGACATAGCTTTGCTAAGGCGCATGCCTACAGGCATTGTTTCTATTGATTCACAGAAGCCACGCCACGACATGCGCTTAGCCTTCCTTACTTCAGTGTTATATGAAGTAAGCTTTTTTGCGTATTCCGAGTAGTCGTTTTTACGTTTCGCCTCGTTGAACGCCTTTCTCGTTTCCCTCCTAAGTTTGGTCAGTTCCTGTGTCCACCATTGAACCTTCCTAACCTTTATCACCTTTTCTGGACAGTTACGTGTCCAAGCATTTATAAGACTGTTGTTGATTCGTTTAGCTTCCATATCTAGTTCTGCCCCCCTAGCACGTCCACCAAAACACGATATGATAAAGCGATTTATCGCGGTGAACTGTCAAATTACGACGAAACCCTATTGTCTTTTGACAGTTCACCGCGATAAACCGCTTTATCATATCGTGTTTTGGTGGACGTGCTAGGGGGGCTGGAATTGAATTCAACCTATAAGTAGTTACTCCTAATTCAGACTGTAAGTCCCTTATGAATAAATCCCAGTTGGTATTCCTAGGATTTCTCCTTAGTACAGAGCCTAGTTCTATGTTAGTCCTATACCTAAAGCATATGTAGTTGTGATCAGATAGTGATACTTCACTTGACACATGCCAGTTGTCGATTAATAATAACGCTTGTTTTGTCGCAACCGTCACATCAATTACCTGTGCCCTATTCTTGTTAACAAAAGTAGGAGCCGTTCCTCTATTGAGTAGATATAAGGATGAACTTACCAGATATTTCAGTATGTCTTCACCTCGTTTGTTCGTGTCAGTGCTGCCCCACACAACGTGGTGTGCGTTAACGTCTAAGGCAATGATGAGTTTCTTTTGCCCATGCATCTCCGTCAGTCTCCTCAGGTGTGCAGAGACTGGCGCCTTATCCTCATAGGGTAGGTATGCTGAGGAAATTACAACACTTTCACCAGGGTTCCCCCCCTCCGTCTTGATCTGCAGTGTAGTCAGATCCCTGTAACATAGCGAACGCAAGGGCTTAGCAACAATGCCTTCCCTCACATAAATGCATGTCCTTGTGTCATTAATTGGGAAGTAATAGTGAATTACCCCCCCTGTATTATCTAGTCCCCTAACTAAACCTTTATAAATATAAGGTTCCTGTATCAGAGCTATGTCATATTTATTCTCTTTGAGCTGTTTGGCCATAATGGCTGTAGCAGCCTTACTGTGGTGTAGGTTGATCTGTACAAACCTGAGTCCCTCCATCTCGGTGTTTTGATGGGTGTGTAGTATGTGTTCCATCCAAGTAGCTGTCCTCTTGGGCTAAGGCGATAGATGATCCGGCGACCCGACACAGAGCTGGTTCAGGTCAGTCATGATGTCGTCTGTCCCTTTCGACATCTGCGACAGGGGCAGACACGCCATGTCGCCCTTACCATCCCCATGCGTCTCGCCCGACCCTCCCGCCTCAGCCCCTACTTTGCTGACACCAGCCTGACTGCTAGGACCAGCCTCACCGCTAGCTTTGCTGCCACTAGCCCTACCACTGCGACCGGACCTAGCCTCATTTGGCTCCGGATTGCCCCGGCCATGCCCGTCGCCGCTGTCCGGTGTTTCCGTGAGCAACTTAAACGAGCACAGCTCGAAGCACCCTTCCAGGATGTACTCTGCCTCCTTGATTACTTCAGCGGATCTCCCGTCCATGAGGACGATCCGACGTATCCGGTTCCCCTCCACCTTAGTGTCGACGACCTTCCAGTCGGCCGTCCTCAGTGACGGGTTGTACCGCCTGTTTAGTTTCCAGCAGCTTCATGTTGCGGCTCTTCCAAGCCATCTTAACTGGCTTTGAAACAGCCGCAGCATCCACTACCTTCAACCTGACTTCTCCTATGCACATCCCCTGGACATTTGTTAGGAGCCATTCCGCTGACGGCTTGTTTTTGCAGTCTACAAAACAACCCCCATTACTACCGTTTGGCCTATCAAGCACCTTGGAGGAGGATCATCAGAGGCCATGAATTTCTCCGTGACAACCTCCAATAGCCTCTCCTGATCCCCCTCCACCAGGTACGTGTTAGGATAGTCCTCAGGGATGACCGCCAGCCTGACAGCTTCGAGAGCATCCCGATAGGTACCATAACCATGGGTTTTGGCCCTTTTCGGTACTCCCTGACCGCCTGCCCGCGAGTCATCGCTGAGGGCTTCCCTACCGCGTTTGAGAGCTGGACTGCTTTCAGTCAGCCCTTCATGTGCCTTTTGCCTGGCGAGTCGAGCCCGCACTTTGGCAGCTCCACTCCTGTTCTTCTTCCTTCTGCACCCCGATTCCACGGCGGCCGGCGCGCTGGAGGGCCCGGCTGCTGGGTCTGTTGTGTTCCCCTCAGCCGTGTCCTCCCCCCCTCCAGCCCCCACAGAATCGGAGTACGAGGTGAAGACACCCGACACGAGGCCCGATTTCTCGAGCCTATGCTGCTCAGTCCTCACCTCCCCTACTGACAGAAGCACCGGCTTTCCTACAGGCGCCGAGCCTGTCTGGCGAGAGGACCCTGTGAGCTCCTTACGGTTCCCTTCAGTGACCCTCTCTCCGTGGCCCGGCGCACTGCAAGGAACGTCGGGCCTCCCCATTGACGTTGAGCTCTGTGGCTCCTTGGGCCCGCCTTTCGGTGAGCCCTGATTGGAGATGCCATAGGCACCCCCGCTGTATGCTATTGATAAGCGCGCAAACTTGCCCCCCCCAGAATACGAGGGGCGGCCTGAGCTCGTCTCAGCCACAGAGGCTGAGCCGAGCTCAGGGAGGGACTCTCCATTTCTTGTACCCTCCTGGGGTAGTCTATATTCTCTTCGATTTGCGCTCATTATATAGACTTCAAAACTCCTTCAACATCGGAATGGGTGGCGGTGGGGATTTGGGAATTGGGATTTGGGAGCTAGACATGGGTTAGGATAGGAAATTAGAAAGGTGAGGGGGGGGGGGGAGGCGGCTGGAGGTTTTGGCTGGAGAATTGCGGATAACCTTCCTATTTTTGAAATTTTCATGGTGTCTGATTACTTATGTAGGTACCCATACTACCCATTTAAAGTACACCAGCCCCCCTAGCACGTCAACCAAAACACGATATGATAAAGCGGTTTATCGCGGTGAACTGTCAAAATACAATAGGGTTTCGTCGTATTTTGACAGTTCACCGCGATAAATCGCTTTATCATATCGTGTTTTGGTGGACGTGCTACAGGGGCAGTGCCGAAATCCGTGGTTGGAAACTTCAAAAGTAAGTGAATAAAGCTACATATTTTAAAATAATAATATGTAGGTTATTGACCTCTAAAGTTATGTCACTAAGTTATAAACTAGTATTTACCTTTTGAGTATTTCTTTGGTTCTTATCTATGTTTGAAACATTCAAATAGATATGTTTTGATGTAGATAGGTATAGGTTGGTATTCTGTCTGAGCAGAAAATGAGTACTAGGTATATCTATTTCGTAAGATGTACGAACGAATGAACACAGTGCTGTCTTCAGGATCGCAACGTGACAGTTTTGGGTTGTCTGGATCATTCACAGTATGGTGATGTTATGATCGAAACACACAATGATGGTGCAGCGTGGCGCGGAATATATTCTTTATTTAAACTATGAGCGTGCGCTGCCTTTGCAACCTGTAGACATTTTGCGAAGTGGACATTCTGCGTCTAAGCGTTTTAATTTTCTCTTTTAAAACACACATTTTTTATTATTCCTGATATCTAAACTTATCCTATCCCTACCCACCTACCCACGGGCGAACACTCGCTATCGTTATCGTGACATTACAACAATAGTTTTAATGTCACAGGTGACATTTGACTGCTGGACTGCTGAGATGATTTTGAGTGTAACATCTGTCCTGCCCCCGTAGCACGTCCACCAAAACACGACATGATAAAGCGGTTGTGAACTGTCAAAATACAATAGGGTTTCGTCGTATTTTGACAGTTCACCGCGATAAATTGCTTTATCATATCGTGTTTTGGTGGACGTGCTAGGGGGGCTGGGGCCTTATTCTGCTAGCGTTAATGCATTTGTGGCGTGTCAATAACGCTTCAATAGCATCGCTTTAAGAGACAGTTATTGTCACTAAAACATTTGTCAGTATTGACTTATCAAAAAATTGTAGTACAAATAAATTGTAGCAGAAAATGCCCATAAAAGCGACAAAAGCAGTTTTATTGAAATGCTATCACGACGCGACAACGACGTTAAGATAAGCTGAATTAGGGCCCTTGTGGTTGGGGTGCGATGTCAGAACACCTCCTCGTGGTGCACCCTGGGCAACCCGGCAGATTTTCTGCCGCGGGCTAAGAGTCTGACCAGAGGCCCCCCATGGAGGGGGGCGTGGGATGGCCGGGTTCAACCTGGCGGGCCACTTCGTGTGGCCATCCGCTTCATGCGGGGAAGGGCGAAGTCCCCTCTTCTTGTGGTAAGAAGAGTGTGACTTTCGTCGGAAGCCGGTTTCCGGCTGCTGCCTTCTATGGTAGCAGAGTTGTGGTGAGTTTTCTCACCATGGCGCTCCGCGCCTGTAGGGGATTTCCCCGAGCTTCGGCTCACTGCGCGGCGGTGGATCCAGTGGGGTCTGCCGTCGGGCAACCCGTTACCCGCACTGAGCGGGCCGGGGGTCCGGTGCACTGAGCGTCGGGCTGCGTGGAAGACAACCACAATAAAAAATCACCCCAACCCCAAGGTGGCGTCTCCGTGCCGAGGGGGTGCGTGGCTGGTGGGAGACCAGTCCCAAGCGAGCAAAGGGAATGCATCCCAAAATGCAAATCATGGAACTCGGCAAGAAGGAAAAACGTCCCCAGGGGGTATCAGTCCCCCCCGTAGGACCGCGCAAGGCGGCTGCGGGCAGCCAGGCGTATCTGAGGCTGGCTAACCCGAGTTCCACCCTTCCGAGCGACGATGCGCTCAGACCATGCGAACCCGTTGAGAGCGGGCCACCACCGGTATCCGGGCCGGCTGGTGGAAATACCATCGACTTAACCGAGGCGGCAGGAGAGTTACAACCCCCGACGGCGGTTCCCAGGTCGTCAAGGGGTAAGAATGCGACCGGACGCAGGGGAGGAAGGAGAAGGACCGGCATATCGGCCATCATGCTGGATTACGATGCTCCCGATATGTTCCCGATTTCTGGAGAGTCAGACTGCTTGTCAGAGGGATCTTCCCTGATGAGCACGGACAGCAGCATGAATGCCCCTTCCACTCGTCGGAAGAGGGCGCATGAAGCAGGAGGAGACATAGAAGATGACAGCGATGATCCTTCTGTTGAAGATGTTCCGCTGACATCATCTTACAAAATACCCAAGCCGAAGGGAAAAAGAGGTAGAGGCCGGCCGCCAACAACGGGTGAGTACGTGGGGTTGGCCAAGGTGAAGGCGGAGTACCTGAGGCAGGAGCGCCTGGAACTCCAACTACAGGCGGAGAGAGAACTCTAGGCTATGCCGATTGAGTCCCGAAATACACGACGCTCAGCTCCCACACCAACACCGGCGTCAAGCGTGCTATCCCCTCTGGAGGAGAGCGGAAGCGACGACCCTACGCTTACTGTCACCGAACGTATGGGCCGCGCTATCCACATCATCAATTATGTGGCAGAAAGGTCCTCTAACCTTAAGGGGACCTTCGTTAATAAACTGAAGAAGGCGGCAGAGAGCCTACGGGAGGACGCGAAAACCCTGGCGGCGCGGACTGTCTCCGACGAGACGACGCGCCTACAGCAGGCGAATTCCCGCCTCGAAACTGAATTAAAAGCTCAGAAAGAGCGAATTGCCGAGCTTGAGGCAAAAATGCAAGCCCTCCAAAGGAGGAGTCCACCACCTCCCCCTCCAGCTACAGGCACAGCAGAGACCATAGCTCCTCATAACATCGAGGAGCTGGAGAACCGATTGATGGGGCGCATGGTTGCTCGGCTCAACGCCAGACTCGAGGGGTTGGAGCCTAGGCTGAACCCTGAGCCGCGCCTGCGCCCCACCCTACACCACGAGAGACGAGCCGGAGTAAACACCTCCCTCACGGCCAATGTGACGCAGACACCAGCTGCGCCCGCAGCTCAAAAGCCCGCTGCGAAAAGCGCTCCCTCTGCGCTTAAGAGTGCGGCCCCAACGAGAAGGCGCAGACCAGCAAGGGGACAGAAAGCCGCTGCGGAGAAATCTGCAGCGAAGGAGCCACGACCACTGCCACCGACCCCGTCCAACACGGAGGAGGGTTGGACCACCGTGGTAAAACGCGGTCAAAAGCGAGGAAGAAAGCAGGATGGCATACCGGCAAATACCACCATGCCGAAGCAACCCGTTCCGCCCCCAAAGAGGAAGGCACCTCCACGGCTGCCTAAGCTGCGTGAGGCTGCTGGTAGGATGGTCCGCCGCTAAAGCGAAACTCCTGCAGCCCCGTGAAATGCGGTGCTTCAGGTGCCTCGAATCGGGGCACCTGAGGATAGACTGCAAGGCGGAGATAGACCGGAGCATGCTCTGCTACCGGTGCGGGGAGGCAGGGCACAGGGCTTCGGCGTGCTCGTCGAAGCCTAAATGCCCACTGTGCGCGGCGACCGGGAAACCGGCAGACCACCGCCTTGGGGGTAAGACCTGCTCTGCCCCCAAGGCAAAAATCAACAGGAGAAGGAGGAGGGCAGTGCCAAACAGGCCACCCGAAACCCCCGGAGGGACGGCGATGGAGGTGACCGAGGACGTAGTCGGGGCCCCCATCATACAAGAGGAGGCGGCCGCGGGAGGGGATCCCCGCGCAAAAAATGGTAACCTACCCCAGGGCACTTAGTGCTGGGATGTTTCGGGGTGAAGAGCGGCGCACAACACCGGCACCGCTGACAAAGCAGCTGAGCCACACGCCCTAGGCGTAGCGGGAGTCCGGAAACGGACGTATTCACGGGCAGGGGGTCAGCGGGAACAAGGCCCCGCTGTTGTCCCCTTCCCCCTGTCTTGTGATGGACGGAGGAGCTGCGGGGGTTTTTAGTGGGTAGGACCGGGCCGAATTCGGACCGGGGAGTCCCACATATGCATGCACGAGGAATGCGTCAAAGCATTTTCCCCCTCCCAAAAAAAAAAAGGGCCCTTGTGGTTGGTTTTAGTTGATTTGTTTACTGAAAAATTTATAATTTTTGGCTTTGGTGCCCGTTTTGTGTAGGTGACAGGCTGGAGTACTGTATGGCCCATACCGCCATATGTGGCTTTGAGTGTAACCGAGTGTTACCTAAAGCTCTGCTAGACCCCTTTTGGGATTATAAGCGTGATTTTATGCATGTTTAAATGTAGACCTATCTATGAATATTACCGTCACAAAGAATATTTCCATTTTTCAGATCTGGGCGTGCAGCTTATGGCAATGAAGCCGTAGGTTAGGTGCAAGTAAAGAGAACTGGCCACATTGTGTACTGTTAAAGCCAGAATAACGCCAAAACACAAATAGATTCACTATATCATTATACGGTCTAATATTGCATGGACTCGAACGGTTAGTCTCTCTCTACTCGTTTACTGTAGGTAGGATATAAGTCTCCCTGCCTGCCACAAAGAGTTTTGTTTTTTTTTCATTAATTGTAGCACTAAACAAGAAAACATTCAACCTTACTTAAAAGAATAATAATTATAAACGCTTTATTGCACACAAAGATATAGAAACAGACAATTTTCAAAAACAACACAGATGTTCAGCTCATGCGGCCTTAGTTCTAATAAGCAATCTCTTCCAGTCAACCTTGGACCAGGGAAATACATAAAGGAAATTAAAAAAAGCACCATAATGTATTATGTAAGTTGGCTAAGGATACAAAAAAAACTACTGTCGATATTTCAAGATCGCATTAAAACCATAAACAAGCCGAACTATATATCGTTTTGTAACTAAAAATTCAACATGGCTGAACGGTGCATTAGGTTCGAATAACGCATATGTGCAAGAATTGAGAGCCGAAGGCGGGCCGGTAAAAGCTGCTATTGTTGCCATAATGCGAAGTTCTAATACAAACGAGAAAAAGGTGATGAAGAAAAAATATTTCATGAAACCATCAATATGAAAAGTTTCTCTGCAGATGAAGCTTTGGCCCTCTACGCGGATTTGGATCTGTCAAAAGCTGGTACACATTTTCAAGATTTAAAATTTATAGAAAAGAACTCAGTCATGTTTCCGTCATTATTGTAACATATCGAGTATCTGACGCAAAAAAAAACTTACTATCTGCCTGCTTCGAATATTGAAGTAACAGACACAAGTGCTAAAGTAAAGCTACAAGATTTGCTGGATCATAGGTACTATTGGCCGTGTTTTGATGATAAAAGGTGTTTACAGACCTTCTCAGAGACGTCTCAGGCTTAGCAAATGGGGATGTGGTGGTTCATCGGGGAAAAGTGAACACAAACAACGATAAACTTTGAGACAATATTATATTTAACATTATAAATTTTGGGGGAAACATGTCTCCTGAATAAACAGACCTGAATAAAAGATTATTTGCAGGTCCATGCTCTTATAGTGTATTTTAGTCAACTATCACGTCATTTAGTGATACAATAACAATATTATATAATTATTTCCTTTCTAATCACCTTCATATTCTCGTAATAAGCAAACAATGAAACGGAAAAAGTAATTTTGTATGGAAAAGTTGCGAATTTTTATTTTGTATGTTTTTTATGTGTAATAATGAATTAAATATATAAAGATTATAGTATCATTCCATATCTTATATATTGGAGATCCTGTATGCAAAATTTTGTATCCGTAGGTGTAGTAGAAAAAAAGTTGCAGATTTTTGAAACGCAACTCACGCTTTCATCCCATAGTGCGGCGCGCGGCGGCGGCGGATAGTGTCGGCTGACGTCACAGCCTGGCCGTAGGCAGCGGCGGATTTAATAAAATCAGTTGATGCAAATTGGTTTATAACTTTACATCGGATGGACCGATTTTGATGATTTAAAAAACATATTCATTGTGATAGAATATGGAATGCTACTATGTATGTTGTTTTATGAAAAGCCATACCATTACCATTCGTTCACTTAGGGTGTGTTCCGAATTGCGATAAAAGCGACAATATCGCGAATCCGACCAAATTAAATCGTCACAAAATATAAGGGCTATTGAATCAGTAGGTTATGTTGTGACTTTGGTCGGATTCGCGATATTATCACTTTTATCGTTTTACGGAACGCAGGGTTATTAGTTTGTTGTGAATTGAACATTATTTATTTAGTCTGTGGCGGTGTCATTGTCCGTGTTTTTTTAAATTTATTATTTTATTTTTCGTTTAAAATTTATTTTATACCTATATTTTAAAATTTTGCAATGCATTGTAGCTTTTTCGTTTAAGCTTCTGCAATTGGTTCATCTAGTGGTCGAGGTAATATTTGATTATTGTACGCTCATATTGTTTTCTTTTCTTCACAGAATAGATAATAGTAAAAACTACAATAATGAAAATACTCATATCTTATCAGATACTATTTTTCCAATTTAATCTTATAACTCTTTCCGCCTGATTCTTGCTTAATTGTATCGATGAACTTTAATAGAATGGCTGAATCATGTGTGGAGACTCCTGAAGCCCCAGCCTGGTTATCAAAACTTGAGAGTCAGCGTGAAAAATTAAGTAAAGCGCGTCTAGGTCACGATAGCGGTGCCGGAGCACCTTGCAATTCCTGTGGTAAGCATATTATGTTTTATTACTCTGGTATAATTTCTCAAAATACATAGTCCCATTACTAGGATGTCATGTTGATAACAACCAAAGAGATAATATTTACCCTACTTAACTTTGCAGTGATATCTAATTGTGTTATTTTCCTACTTGTATTTTTATACAGTTATATTAAATTCTAGAATAGATAATCAAAATTATGAAAATCAAAATATTAATTTATTATTATTAATAAATTACTTAAAAGTTAATTGCCATTAATTTATTTCAGGACCAACATGTCCTGGCTTGGATCTTCACTTTTGGAGGAAAGTTTGCCGTGCCTGCCACTGTAGCAAAGATGTTCATGATGTACAAGATGACGATTTGTCTGGTTGGGCTCAATTTGAATTGTTAGGTGCTGCTAAGCCCAAGAAAGCAACTGGTAAGTATTTTTTTCATTATACTTATAAAATGGATGGCAAACAACCATAGGGTCTGAGACGGCGTATTTTTTTATAAATAAAGGATTTTTAATTGGTTCCAAATAACCAGGGAAAAAATTAAGGTTGTCTTATTGTTTAGCGTGTTATAGATAGGTAATTTATTACCATATAGTGTACCTTGGTACATCGATTGTGTAGATTTTGGAGACCTCCTTTGGTCAGTCAAACTTAATTCAGCCCCCCTAGCACGTCCACCAAAACAGGATATGATAAAGCGGTTTATCATGGTGAACTGTCAAATACAATAGGGTTTCGTCGTATTTTGACAGTTCACTGCGATAAATCGCTTTATCATATCGTGTTTTAGTGGACGTGCTATGGGGGCTGATGTTTGTTGGGTGGGGTGGGGATAAACTCCAAAACTATTTCATCATCGTCAGCCCAAAACTATTTAACCGAGTTAAAGGTTCAGACATTTCAAATTATGGCTGGTCTTTTAGGTGCTTAAATTTTTTCAATAAGGGTCATAAAATACAATACAGTCAAAACCATAACGGAAAATATCTAGTTAAAATATGTACACAAGAAGTAGCCATAAACAGAGAGTGTGGTTCGAATACTCTCGAAAATCACTATCAAGAATATTAGTACGCTTAAACTGTGGCTTAAACACGTCCCGAAATGCGATTGAACGCGCTACGTATCGGCATTCGGACAACGGACAAAAACACAAAAAAATCCGATTTTTGAGAGAAAAGAAAGTATCAAAAATGTTTATAGCGCCATCTATCGTCCTTTTGTATAACTACATAAACCTCTGTAGTGACTCTGCTAGCGGCAGCCTAGAGCATGTCACGCTTTGTTGCTTTTGCAAAATAACGACAAAAGAGATTCATAGTCATAGTCATATCATTTATTGCCACATGTTGGTATAACAGATGTTACATGAAAGAAATATCCCATAAACATGACCCTGTTGGGGTATCGCAATTCAAACAAAATAATAATCTTTTGTATGTAAAAAAGGTATGTTTAAATATAAACTATTAACGTAAAATATTATTTGGTATTTTGAGGTAATAGCAATAAATAATAATTTTCACTTAATCTAAGTACTTACCTACTTAATAATCTTTAAACATCGAAAAATTCCTTTAATGAGTAATAACATTTTTCTATTAAATATTCTTTTAACTTATTAATAAACTCTGTATCTTTTTGCAGTTCTTGGATATCTTTAGGTATTTTATTATATATCTTTACTGACATGTGATAAGTTCCTGAGCTCACCATATGTAGTTTAGCGAAAGGTAGAGCCAGTCTATTTTTGTCTTAGATTACGTGGTTGATGGTAAAAATCTTTTGCTTGTGCATACATATGCTTGTTTTTCCTGACAAGTTTACATATTTCAAATATATATAATGACGTGAGTGTTAGTATTCTAAGCTTAACAAAATGAGGTCTGCAACTTTCCCTATCATCGATATTTACAAGTATTCTGATACATCGTTTTTGTATAACAAACAATTGCTGTAAATGAGTGCTGTTACCCCAGAGGATGACCCCGTAGTTAAGCCATGCATTAGCGTAAGCATAGTAAGCACTCATAGCAGCATTTAAGTCGGTACATTTTTTTAATTCATACAAAGCGTATGTAAATTTCGAGAGTTTTGCGGCAATTTTTTCAATATGTGCTTTCCAATCAACATTTGTATCAACTTCTATTCCTAGCAAAGAGCATGAGGTTTCAAATTCTATTTTATAGTCGTTATATGTAATGTATGTACCTATTGGTTGTTTTTGTCTGGGTTTAAATTGCATCAGTTTTGTTTTCGATATATTAATTTCTAAATTGTGATCTTGTAACCATTCTATAATGTGTTCTAGCGTGCTATGAAACTGTACTTGCAGATCTTGGACACTGACACATGGAAATATAACTGTGATGTCATCAGCATACAGTATACATTGTTTATTAATACATTCTACCACATCATTTATATAAATTAGGAACAGCAGACATCCTAAAATACTCCCCTGAGGTATTGAATGCTCGACATTCTGTTCAGAAGATCTAAAAATTTTTATACTATTGGTACTGTTATCGTAATACTCTACTTCCACAAATTGCTGGCGCCTGTTTAAATATGATTGGAACCACAAGTGTGCTCGGCCACGTATTCCTATTTCATATAATTTTTTGAGTAAAATATTATGCAACACTCGATCATATGCTTTACTCATATCTAACATTATTGCTATTGCATATTGATTGGTATTTATTATATTTAATATATCATTCATAAACTTATATACTGCTGTAATTGTTGATTTTTGTTTACGAAAACCATGTTGGCTTTCATTAAATATGTTATATTTTTCACAAAAGGATTTAACACGGGTTGCCATGGCGGTTTCGAATATTTTAGAGAATGTAGATAGAAGGGCTATTGGACGAAAATCTTGAGGCTCTTTTGCGTTCCTATTTTTAGGTACAGGTTTATTATTGCTATTTTTAATAAGTCGGGAAAAACTGCGTCATTAAAAGATTGATTAATTAAAAATGTTATAGGCGATATTAGTTCTTCCCTACAATATTTGATCAGTGTCGGTGGAAATTCATCAGCACCATGGCTTGATTTATTTTTGAGTGATTTTATAATTTTATCAACTTCAACAATACTGACAGGACTGAGGTAAATAGAGTTATCAATAATAATATGCTGTTTGATGAAATTTTTGGTACTGTTATTGATTTTTTTATCTGAGCCTACCGAAACAAAGTATTTATTCAATGTATTTGATATTTCTTTAGGATCTTTAATGTTGTTACCCTTAATATTTAAAGTAATATTCTTATATGTATTTTTGTGTATCTTATGTGTAACCTCTTTTATAATTCGCCACATTGTTTTAGTGATATTCTTTGAATTTTTTAATTTATTTATATATTGAAGTTTTTTTGATGAATTAACAGCTTTCTTTAACATTTTTACATACTTTTTATAGTAATCATTTAGTACACAGCTATTTGTTTGGGACTTTAATGTTTTAAGTAGGCGTTTATTTTTACATGATATTTTTATACCCATAGTTAACCAAGATTTTAATTTGAATTTAATTAATATTTTTCTTTTTGGGATATAAAGGTCAAGTATACTTGTTAATTTGTCATGAAATAATTTATAATTTTCATTTATAATTTTATCAGGCTTAATAATATTTGACCAATTTATAGTTTGTAACTTCTCTTTGAATAATTTCATGTTATAATAATTAAACTTTCTTTTTTGGATATAATGGCCCTGCTTATTTCCATTTAGTCCGGATTTATTTAATGAAATTGATATTCCTTTATGATCCGAAAAACCATACTCCTTTACACTAATATTTAAACATGTTGTATCAAAATTGGTGAAAATTAAGTCTAAGCAAGTGGCACTAGTCGGCGTAATCCTAGTAGGTTCATTAATATTTTGATGAAAGTTTGCACTCTTAAAGAGATTGATCATATTTTTTGTTTGTGTTGTCTTTTTAAGAATATTTACATTTAAATCTCCACCCATTATTATATTCTTCTTTACATATTTTGTACATAGAAGTTTTAACAATTTTCCTAGTTGTGTATTAACAATACTTAATTCTCTTGTATTATCGGGCCAATAAAGAACTATTAAAATTACATTTACCCTAGGAAGTTCAATACCACAGACTTCTATGACATATTCTACTGATAAGTTTTTAATATCTTCAAGTTCAATAAAATTTATTTTGTCCTTCACAAATGTACACACACCACCACCTTCCCGATTATTTCTGTAGAATTGACTTGCCAGAGTATAACCCTCCAAGGTCAGCAGATCAGACTTGGCTGGAGTAACCCATGTTTCAGTAAAACTGAGTACAGAGAAATCATATTCTTCTGTGAGACTTTCTACCAAATGTAATTTATTTTTTAAACTACGAATATTCTGATAAAAAAATGAAATTTCATTATTTTTGTTAGATTCGAAAGGAATGTGCTTTATTCTGTCCCCGCATTGTCCCTTTTGTTTTTGGGTCTGGATTACTATCCCTTCTATTTTCTGGGTTTAAACCAACTGAATTTGTGTCATTATGATGTTTATTTTGCAATTTAGTGATTTTAGGCGAGAGTTTGTTCGACATTCTGAAATTTTCTCTCTCGTGCTTTCTACGCTGGAGGCCTTTCTCATTAAGGTAAGCTGACAACCAAAGTCCAGTGCCCTTAAAATAACTTACACTTTCCAAGAGATATTTTGTAATTTTTTTACTCAGCAGTTCAATTTTTAGTGGTCGCCTGTTTCCATATCTTCCTATGCGACTTATTTCTTCTATGTATCCTGATATGTCTACGCCAGTTATATCATAGAATATATTCACAGCTCGATCATGTAACTCGTATTCTGTCTCATACCTATGTTCGTTGAGGCCATATAAAACTATTATTTTATTACATTCTGATTCCGATGTGGTTACACAGTCCGCATATGCCGTTGAGTTTTGTGGTTCAATGTCACCAGTTTTACCGTTAATTTTTTTATTTCCTCTAAAAAATTTATATTTTCTTTTTCTAAATTGTTAATACGTTCGGTCTGTGCTTCCGTAGTCTGTCGCAGAAATTTTATTTCAGTTTCTAATGTCGAACTTTTATTCGTTATATCTATCAAACAAGTTTGTAGTGATTTGATTGTCTTTGAGAGTTCTTGGTCTCGGGCTTCCTGTTTTTCTGATTGTTTGCTTATTATTGCTCGCAACTCACGTAGCTCCGCTAGTAAAGTAGATTGTGTTTCAGTGTTAGAATTGGCCACAATTGTGTCGCCGCCGGGAAGAGTCTCCTCCAGAAATTGTGAATCGTCATTACTGTGTTTCATAGAGTTTTTTCGCCTTATTGTTACATGACTACAATCGAGACTACCCTGATCCTTGACTGGTGTATTTTTGTTGTCACTTTTCGGTTGTTTTGACTTACATTGTGGACATTTCCACAACTGTTTATTTTCAGTAGTCATCAAATAAAATCTTTTTTCAGATACATTGACGCAAAGCAAATCATATTTTTCAGTACACATCGTGCAAGCCAAAAACCTCCTATCTTGTATCACCTCTAAGCAAGCTGAGCATTTGTTTGCCATCTCTCGTATTTATTAAACACTAGTTCAAAAAAGCAATGGTTCAAAAAAGCAATAGCAATGCGCTATAAAGCAAGCAGTGGTGCTATAGTAGCACGCGGAAATGTAGTTTCGATTTGATAACAAGTTCCTAGGAAGCGCACTAGATGGCGTTGCAATCCAAATAGGTACAGTGAGTAGGTAATTGATAGGGCAATTTATTAGGAATTGCACACTTTAAATCACTATTAATTTGATGACTATTTAGAGATTTAAGGTTCATTTATTATTTTAATGTTCACAGACACTTTGGATGGTTTATTTACTTATTATTTTACTTGATTTCACTGTGAAAAAGAAATGACTTGCAGAAAAGATGTTATGTGTTATTTCACTATTTATATTGTTCTATTTACATAGATAACACTTTCACTTATGTTTTACAACAAATACAATATTTTTATCCACTCAAAACTAACATTAATCTATTTACTAATAAAATTTTAATAAAAATAGTAGGAACTGATGTTTACGCGACTGTTTACTCTGGGTGAGATTTGATATTGCTCGCACCATTTATTACTCATAGTTATAACTAATTTTAGAAACCTAACTTAAATAGCCAAGTGTTGTATTGATAAATTAACTCATACAGACATCCGTTTGAATCTTATGGATCTATCAAATAATCATTACATACAATTAGCAATAATAAATATTGAGGACAACAATCGAGATAAAAAAGTATTCTATTTTTTAAGTCAACCAAATTACATACACTAAGCCAAATATCATCAAAATCGGTTAAATAGTTTTGGGCTGACGATGATGAAAGAGTTTTGGAGTTTATCCCCACCCCACCCAACAAACACTATATGGAAATAAATCTATAATATATAAAGCTGGATTACCACTGACTCACTCACTCACTGACTCACTGATCAGGGGTATTTTTGGGACATTTGCAGTTACTATTGGGTTTTGGGGTGTTAGAGCGAGATGCACGATCGATTCGGTCGAGTAGAAAGCGATATTCGAAATTTGAAAAATCCAAGATGGCCGCCGGCGCGAAATGTCAAAATTACCAAAACGACTCCGATCGCGCTGGTTTTTGGGACGCGTGATCGTTTCGCCCCCGGGGATCGGGTGCTTCTGTCGAAATGTGAAAAAACAAAATGGCCGCGCCGCCATCTTGGATCGAAAAACCCGTTTCGCCCCGTGTTTGCGACCGAACACGCGCGTGATTTTCGGAATTTCGGCAGATTTTTTTGATGGCTCCGGTCGAAAGCGTCTTCGAGTTTCCGATTATGGTAGCCGGTTGGCGAAAAACAAAATGGCGGCGGCGCCGGCGGCCATCTTGGAACGCTGAAATTTTCGACATTTTTGAACCGAATTTTCGCCAAGATGGCGGCCTCGGAGTGGGGTGAAATGTTCCAGGCGGGGTTAGAACTCGGCGCGAAGTGTTGCCAGGTGAGAAAAATTTTCTACCGTTTTTGGTAGTTTTTCCTCTGGAGGCCCGAAAAGTCGAAAATCGAAATAACGACTTTTCGCAATTTTCAACCCCATGCGCCTATAGAGGGTCGGGGCCTCTATGACTTTCTGGTATTTTTATTTTCTGCAACTGGCAACACTGACCGCCAAGGGAGTTTGAATTTTTTCGTCGACCCGATTTGACCCGAATTGATCTCCCCGTTCCAGACGTGCTGGCAACGTGGGGTAAACGTCATCCTGCTCCGTATACGATGCAGTTACCGGGAAAAATCCGAAACTTTGACATTTCAATATGGCGGCTCCGCTGGCGGCCATTTTGTTAAGGGTTGCAATATCGAAAACATGAATTCGCGATTTTGACGCGGTTGCCGGCGTTTTTCGACTGACAACACCGGGTGGCCTTTCGTAGTGCTCGCCAAGGGAAATCCAACCGTGGGGTAATTTTCCCCGATTTCGGGGTAATTTCCCCGTTTTGAGGGAGAACGTAAATTTCGACTTTTTCGATTTTTTTTCATATAGCGGGGTGAAACAGACGTCGCTGATCATTTCTACCACCATTTAGGGCCGGTGATATGGCAACACTGGCAGCTGGGGCGGTTTTTGTTGTCAGCGACGACCCAAATTTGACGATTTTTTGACGGGGTTTGGTTGGGGTTAGGGGCCAGCTGGTGATACTAATCGATAGGAAATATAGTCAAGTATTTTTTAAAAATTTGACATTTCAACTTTTCAAGATGGCGGCTGCGCTGGCGGCCTTTTTTAAAAAAAATGCGCTTTTTGCTATTCCGGTGCGGTTTTCAGCCGCGGCATGGTGATATGGGTATCAAATGAAAGGGTTTTGCGAGTACTACACGATGCACGTAGTGTCACCGCTATAGATTCAAAATGGCCGCTATTAAAAAAAGGCTGGTTCACATTTCTTTTGCGACCATAGCAACATGGGTATCAAATGAAAGGGTTTTAAGAGTGAAACAGAACCAAGTAAATGATTTTTGTCTAAATCCAATATGGCCGCCGCTTCCAAAATAGCGGATTGCATTTCTTTTGCCACCTATGCAATATGGGTATCAAATGAAAGGGATTTGGGAGTAGAAGACGATAAAGTGAGTGACATTGCTCCAAAATCAAAATGGCCGCCGCTCCGAAATTGCGGATGGCTTTTCTTTTGCCACCTATGCAATATGGGTATCAAATGTAAGGGTTTTATTAGTAGAACACGATACAGTGAGTGACGTTGTTCCAAATTCAATATGGCCGCCGCTCCGAAATGTCAAATCGATTTTCTTTCGCCACCTATGTAATATGGGTATCAAATGTAAGGGTTTTATGAGTAGAACACGATACAGTGAGTGACGTTGCTTCAAACTCAATATGGCCGCCGCTCCGAAATGTCAAATCGCTTTTCCTTTTCCACCTATGTAATATGGGTATCAAATGTAAGGATTTTAAGTGTAGAATACGATACAGTAAGTGACATTCCTTCAAACTCAATATGGCCGCCGCTCCGAAATGTCAAATCGCTTATCCTTCTCCACCTATGTAATGTGGGTATCAAATGTAAGGATTTTAAGTGTAGAATACGATTCAGTAAGTGACGTTTCTCCAAATGCAATATAGCCGCCACTCCGAACTGACAGACCGATTTTCCTTCTCCACCTTTGTAATATGGGTATCAAATGTAGGGATTTTATTAGTAGAACACGATACAGTGAGTGACATTGCTTCAAACTCAATATGGCCGCCGCTCCAAAATGTCAAATCGCTTTCCTTCTCCACCTATGTAATATGGGTATCAAATGTAAGGATTTTAAGTGTAGAATACGATACAGTAAGTGACGTTACTGCAAATTCAATATGGCCGCCGCTCCAAAATGGCGGATCGCTTTTCTTTTGCCACGTATGTAATATGGGTATCAAATGAATGGGTTTTATTAGTGGAACACGATACAGTGAGTGACATTGCTTCAAACTCAATATGGCCGCCGCTCCGAAATGTCAAATCGCTTTTCTTTCTCCACCTATGTAATATGGGTATCAAATGTAAAGATTTTAAGTGTAGAATACAATTCACTAAGTGACGTTTCTTCAAATTCAATATGGCCGCCGCTCCAAAATGGCGGATCGCTTTTATTTTGCCACCTTTGTAATATGGGTATCAAATGTAGGGATTTTATTAGTAGAACACGATACAGTGAGTGATATTGTTTCAAACTCAATATGGCCGCCGCTCCGAACTGTCAAATCGCTTTTCTTTCTCCACCTATGTAATATGGGTATCAAATGTAAGGATTTTAAGTGTAGAATACAATTCACTAAGTGACGTTTCTCCAAATTCAATATGGCCGCCGCTCCAAAATGGCGGATCGCTTTTATTTTGCCACCTATGTAATATGGGTATCAAATGTAGGGATTTTATTAGTAGAACACGATACAGTGAGTGACATTGCTTCAAACTCAATATGGCCGCCGCTCCGAAATGTCAAATCGATTTCCTTCTCCACCTATGTAATATGGGTATCAAATTTAAGGATTTTAAGTGTAGAATACGATACAGTTAGTGACATTGCTTCAAACTCAATATGGCCGCCGCTTTGAAATGTCAAATCGCTTTTCCTTCTCCACCTATGTAATATGGGTATGAAATGTAAGGATTTTAAGTGTAGAATACGATACAGTAAGTGACGTTACACCAAATTGAATATGGCCGCCGCTCCAAAATGTGAAATCGATTTTCTTTTGCCACCTATGCAACATGGGTATCAAATGAAAGGGTTTTATTAGTAGAACACGATACAGTGAGTGACATTGCTTCAAACTCAATATGGCCGCCGCTCCGAAATGTCAAATCGCTTTTCCTTCTCCACCTATGTAATATGGGTATCAAATGTAAGGATTTAAAGTGTAGAATACGATTCAGTAAGTGTCGTTGTTTCAAATTCAATATGGCCGCCGCTCCAAAATGGCGGATCGCTTTTCTTTTGCCACCTATGTAATATGGGTATCAAATGAAAGAATTTTCAAAGTAGAACGTAACCTTTCCAATTTTTTGAATAATCGAACACATTTTTAGGCAAATTTTATGTAACTTCAAAAAACGAAAAATTTTTTGCAGCGACTCGCAACTGAAAACCTTTTGCTTAGAAACACATTAAGTGGATCACTCCACCGCGGGGTGCTTGCTCCCCGCGGCACACACGCGACATGGACATGGCTTCGAAATAAAAATATTTATAGAGTAGAACATAACCTTTTGAGCTTTTTGGTTAATCGAACACCTTTCTTTGTCAAATTTTAAATCAACCTCAAAAAAGATAAATTTTTGCACCAAATCGCAACTGAAAACTTTTTTTTATTACAAAAGCGATGTGAGGACCACACCAGCGCGGGGTGCGCGCACCCCGCGGCACACACGCGTCCACATGACAATTCAATGATGCCGGCGCATGGAAATGACAGATCGCTTTTTTTTGCCACCCACCGAATATGGGTATCAAATGAATGGACTTTGAGAGGAAAATACGATACAGTCAATGACATTGTTTCAAATTCAATATGGCCGCCGCTTCAAAATGGCCAACCGCTTTCCTTTTACCACCTATGCAATATGGGTATCAAATGTAAGGGTTTTATTAGTAGAACACGATACAGTGAGTGACATTGCTATAAACTCAATATGGCCGCCGCTCCGAAATGTCAAATCGCTTTTACTTCCTCACCTATGTAATATGGGTATCAAATGTAAGGATTTTAAGTGTAGAAAACGATTCAGTTAGTGACGTTTCTCCAAATTCAATATGGCCGCCGCTCCGAAATGACAGACCGATTTTCCTTCTCCACCTATGTAATATGGGTATCAAATGTAAGGATTTTATTAGTAGAACACGATACAGTGAATGATATTGCTTCAAACTCAATATGGCCGCCGCTCCGAAATGTCAAATCGCTTTTCCTTCACCTATGCAATATGGGTATCAAATGAAAAGGCTTTGATAGTAGAACACGATACAGTGAGTGACATTGCTTCAAACTCAATATGGCCGCCGCTCCGAAATGTCAAATCGCTTTTCCTTCACCTATGCAATATGGGTATCAAATGAAAAGGCTTTGATAGTAGAACACGATACAGTGAGTGACATTGCTCCAAAATCAATATGGCCGCCGCTCCAAAATAGCCGATCGCTTTTCTTTACCCACCTATGCAATATGGTTATCAAATGAAAGGGCTTTGGGAGTAAAGCACGATACAATGTGTGCCATCGCTCTAAAATCAATATGGCGGCTGCTCCAAAATAGCAGATAGCTTTCCTTTTGCCACCTATGCAATACGGGTATCAAATGAAAGGGACTTGATAGTAAAACACGACACAGTGAGTGAATTACTCCAAATTCAATATGGCCGACGCTCCTAAATGTCAAATCGCTTTTCTTTTGCCACCTATGCAATATGGGTACCAAATGAAAGGGCTTTAATAGTAGAACACGATAGAGTGAGTGACACTGCTCCAAAATCAATATGGCCGCCGCTCCAAAATAGCGGTTCGCTTTTCTTTACCCACCTATGCAATATGGGTATCAAATGAATGGGCTTTGATAGTAGAACACGATACAGTGAGTGAAATTGCTCCAAAATCAATATGGCCGCCGCTCTAAAATGGCAGATCAAAATTTCGCATCGCTTTTCTTTTTCCACCTATGTAATATGGGTATAAAATGAAAGGGCTTGACGAGTTATAATGATACGGAAAGCCTTTCGGTTGGATGGTACATAACAAATGTGGCAATGAGATGGATTTTTTAATGTGAGCATTTTATATAATACTCCGGGTTTTTACTATTTATTTATTTTGTTTGTATGTGACTGACCTGTTTTTTACTTATATTTTTATATATACATCATTTTAGATAAAGTAGGGCTGTTATGTGACCTATTTGTATGTTACATTTGTGTCAACTTATAAACTTAAGTGGTTAATCCTGTAATATTTACCTACTTATTCTCGTTGTACCTACTTGACAAAAAACAAACTCGTATAGACACTTAGCTCCTTATTCTATTCAATTTATTTAGAACAGTTTGAGAGTAAAATGTAACCTATAGGTGTCAAGTAGGTCGGTAAGTACCGACGCTCCCTACCGACCGTAGGGAGCGTCGGTGGCGCTGTGGACTCGGCACTCGCCTTCTAATCGGGAGGTCTGGGTTCGAGACCCGCCATGTACCAATGTGTTTTTCGTTTCGAATTTCATATGTGCATTCGTCTGACGCTCCTACGGCGAAGGAAAACATCGTGAGGCAACCTGCATACATCTGCGAAGAAATTCAATGATGTATGTGAAGTCGACCAATCCGCACTGGACCAGCGTGGTTGACTAAGGCCTAATCACCCTAACATAGGGTAGGCTCGAACCCCTCGGTGGGGACGTATATGAGCTGTGATGATGATGAAGTAGGTACTTACTTACTTTAATTAAATACCTAAATTAAATTTAAATGTAACTTATATTATTTTTATTTATTAATATGTCCTACCTATTATTCCATTATTGAAAGAATTTTTAAAATCGGGCCAGTAATTTTTGAGTTTTTTTATTTCAAACAAAAATAGAAGTTTCCTGTAGGAAAGTCAATACACGGTGTTTCATAATAACCAATTAATAATAAATGCGTTATCTAAAACTAATTATTAAAATGTGTTTACACGTAATGTCATTCAACACAAAATTTTCATGTACCAATATCATAGTATCATCATCATGTCTATGATTTGACATGAAAATTTTGGGTTGAATGACATTACGGGTAAACACAATTTAATAATTACTTTTAGATAACGTGTTGATTGTTTATTGGTTATTATGAAACACCGTGTATACAATACAGCCTATGGTCCTCAGTGATAGGTACCTTATGTAGTAGATTCTAATAGTGAGAGTTTTTTTAAGAGCTGAGCTTAGCTGTAGTTCGAAATATTCAAATTTACTGATTTAGATTATAAATTAAAAAGTAGATAAATAAACAGTTTCTTATAAATACTGCTAAGTGCGTCGGTGGCGCTGTGGATTCGGCACTGGCCTTCTAATCGGAAGTTCGGGACTCGATCCTGCCATGTACCAATGTGTTTTTCGTTTTTTGAATTTTATATACCTACATACATTTAACCGACGCTCCTACGGCAAATGAAAACATCGTAAGGCAACCTGCTACATCTGCGTAAAAATTCAAAGGTATGTGAATGAAGTTGATTAATCCGCATTGGACCAGTGTGGTTGAAGGCGTAAACACCCGCCTAACTTAGGGTAGGTAGGCCCGAGCCTCTAGGTATATGAGCTGTGATAATGAAATAATGCTTGGAAATTGCTTTTTTGTGAATTATAATTTTGTTTTTGAATAACTACAGCTATTATCATTAAATCTTCGTTGTTCTTCTTTGTCTATAAAAAATTAATTTAATTTTAAAATTTTATCGCCATTCAACAATTCAGTAGATAGATAGGTATAAGTAATGCCATTTGATTTCATTTACCCTATTTCATCATTATCATTTCAGCGGTAGGTACAGTACCTATATGTTCATCCTATGTGACTTATTATTATAATACAATTGCTAATTAAATTAAAATAGCATTGAGATATAATAATTTATCAAATTAAATAATATATATCTATGTAGGTACTGTTATTTTTATATTAATCCCCCCCCCCCCCCTTACACCTATAGCTATCCTATGTCCTTTCCTAGGACTCAAACTATGTCTATACCAAATTTCATCTAAATTGGTTTAGTGGTTTAGGCCTGATTGCGTAACACAATATTAGTAAGGATAAATAGTTTGCTTATTGATAGAATTCACATCCAGACATGTGTCTCCCTTGAAGATTACCATAACTATGTATTCTATTCAAAACTCATGTTTATTTCTCAATGATAATTCAAATTTTGATCAAAAAACCTTAACTACATGTTGACTGCAATACCCTATGCTGACTTATTAAATGTCACAAGTGTCAAAATTCAAAGTTATTTTAAATAAGTCATGGACCTACAAACAAAATCAGATCCTTGATATAAGTATAAAATATCAACTTGCAGTGGTGATAAGTTATTCCAAGTAATTAACTCATAGTAGGAAAATATAACTCCATTGATATAAAGAGATTTTAAATAATACTTTAAAAAACAAGTCAAATAAATTGAGAAATAGTTCATGAGGTGTTTTAGAATACACAATGTTATTATTTTCTTTGCATGAAATTGCCAACAAAAGTTGTTTATCACAATTACACTTCTGGCGAAGAGATAAAAAGTTGAAACAAAACCGTCTGGTCAAAATGATTGATATAATATAAAAGGCTAATTAATATCTACTGTGTTAAGGAGATTCCCGTGTCCAAAAGGGGGCCATGTTAAAGATAGAAATGATCTTGCTGTTGACCAACATCAACCTCTTTGACTTGTAGTGTATTCTATCCAACAATAGACAAGTGGGCGATGGCCCAAATCATTTATGTGGAATGTTTGTTCCCAGCGGTGGATGTACTTTTGCTGGTTAACGAAAAAAAAGATATTACTATAACAGACTATATGAATTAAAACAAATATTTTTGCCAAGGGGATCGGGCTAGCTAGGGGATCCTGGTGGACTAACACATATAATCAATTCGTTTTTCTTGACATTTAGAATTAGATATATTGATACAATTATCATATTTTATAGTTATAAAATCTCATCAAAAAATAGAATGGGAACAAAACTACAATTATTAAAATAATATCTTTTTATTTTAAATTTCTCATCACTCAAGCAATTTAATTACATCATTAGTCAGATTGTCAAACACAGTTTATTAAAAGGAGATTATAAAATACTGAAATTAAAATTGGAAATTACCAAATTAATGTTTTTCTAATAATTATGAATAATTTGATATTGTATTAGTCTATTTTAGGAAGCTGCATAGATGCTATCTGGAGATAAAGTTGAGTGGAAACATTTTTTCACAACAATTCTTGTTCATTTGTCCATGTTTAATTTTTGTCACAATCATGATATACATAAATATTATCTTCCTCTCTTCTATAGTGATTATGATGTTTGCTGAATCAAAGTTCTTGATACTATAAGATAAAATAATAATGTACATGATTAATATTTTGTTTTTCGGAATGGTTATTTAGAACAATCTTTTATGCCAACAAGTCATATCTCCTGCACCTATTTTTCAAAAATTTTACAAAGGGTGAATTAAAATATTTAAGTTTTAGAACAAAAAAAAATTATAACACGCGACACTCAAATTTGGCTTACACTTTCACTACAGCTTTAATTTATCCTATAATGCCGTTATCTAAATAGATTTATTGATCGGTGTTTTGCTGGTTAGTAATATTTCTGTTTTCAAATTAATAGACTTATTAAATAAATATGAAATTAACAAACATTTAATTTTGACAGTTGCGGTTGGCGGAAGTTATTGATATTTTTTGTAGGGTGCGGTCCAAAATTTGCTATCAGCACTCGTGTGCGCTATTTACATGCAACAATCTGTCTAAAATTGCTCATCGTGTTCTTAATTATTGTAGTTTAAAATCAATAACGTCACAGATTGATGCTGACAATGCGCAAACGTTTGCATGCACGCAAACAACCCGTTCAAATCGTTTGCAGTGCTCACGGACGTAAGATCTTTGAATCAAGCTTTAGATCTGTGAGTCTGTCAATCAAGCTGACAGTCAATGTTAATTGAGAATATTTGGAGGAAGACATGTATTGTGCCTCCAGTATCTTTACAGAGCACATCTATACTTATTGTGGACTAGCTGTGCCCACGACTCCGTCCGCGTGGAATAGTAACTTTTGGCAGCATTTTAATTTTTGTAGGCAATTTTTTTAAATCTTAATAAAACGTAGCCTATGTCATACCTTCTATAATTAGCAATCTATTAGTGAAAGTCCCGACAAAATCGGTCCAGCCGTTCCGGAGATTAGCGGGAACAAACAGACAGACAGACAAACATTTTTAAAATTGTGTTTTTGTTATTGGTACCTGATATACATTCATACCCATTTAGTAAAAACTTATTATTTTGACATTACAAACAGACACTTCAATTTTATTTATTTGTATAGATATAGATAATGTAATGAGAAAAAAATTCGAACAAACTTAAATACAAATTAAACTCCGCAGGAAACTGATGTTGACTTTGACATTGACAGTTCTGGAGACTGTGCACTACCTCTTTTCTGTTAGCACTGTCAGCATCAATCGGTGACGTCATACCACTTACAAATGTGCATAATAATATGAGCAATTATGATACGACTGTTTGCGTGTAAATAGCGCACACGAGTGCTGACATCAAATTGTGAATCGCACTCATTATATTTATATGTGCTTGCAGTGTCTAGATGACATTGACAAGAGGGCGCTGTATGTTTTCCATTTAAAAGAAACTATCCTATAATTTAAGCATAAACTTTCCGGCACTCAGAACAATGAGCTCCGGCACTACTATGTATCACGTTAAGAATTTTTTTAATAAAGATTTTGAACGTCACAGCAAACTGTCAACCACACAGAAAATGATTCACACGCAGAAGACACGCGCCACAAGATGATGTTAATTGCACCACAGACATTTTATATGTCTGTGGGTTGCATGACTGAACTTAGACGGTTGACGGACGTGAAGTGGGGTACACTTTTTCTTTTGCGCTTGATGGCGGCGTTTATTTGTTTCTTGCTATAATTTAGAAAATGTAGTTGCTATTGGGCCTCGAGTCCTTTAGAACGATAGTGAAGTGTAATCGAAAAAAAAAATATTAGGATAAATAAAAACTAGGTTAAGTTAGTTTTATTCTGATTTTTAATTCGACTGAATTCTGACAGATGTCATCCATAGACAAAGTAGATATCAATAACCATAATGATATTTTCTGCTTAGAATTTTTTAAATATTTACTTACAAAAAATATGAAACTAAATTAGATCAAGTAATGACACTGTAAATAATGTTTGTTTTGTGCACTAAATGCACACTAGCTAGAATGTAAATTTTTAAATGGTAAAACAGAGTAAAACAACATATTTCTCAAATAAAAATATTTATTAATTATCATAACATATCATCATTGTCGTCATCATCATCAATTCGGATTATAAAAGAATCACACACACTATCCAGCAGATCATTAAGAGGGCACATTTTATCCTCTTCTTTAATAATATGGTTTATGCATTCTTGCAATTTTTCAGTTGTGATATTATATGCCCTCTAATATTAATTGTTTCACTTTGCGCAACTCGTACCGTGGTGCATGACACGGCGTAAATAGTTTTTTAATTTTAGATTTGACAACTTGTTATATTGGCTCTTAGAAGAAGCAAAAATTTTACAAACGAGGAGATTTTTCTAAAAGATCGATAGATATAATTAAAAACGATAGAAGAAGCTTATAATACGTGTAACATTAATTTATGAGTTATATTATAGGTTTAGTATATATAAATATAGACTTTGTCTATTCAGATTCGGGGGAGGGTTGTTATTGTCTTAGAAAAAATTTATTGCGATCGCTTAGGTACTTTTTTAAAAAAGGAAGTCGACACAGACTCTTATGTTCACGGCGCAATGGCTGTAAAATTATAAGCGATCGCGATAGATTTTTTCTAAGACAATAACCCCCCGGATCCGAATAGACAAAGTCTACATTTACATTTATATTACTCATAAATTAATGTTCGTGTTAGATTTCTTCTTAGCTAATAACCCACCGAGTCCTTATAGAAGTCGATTGCTATTTGAACCCGGAGCATAAAAACATGTAGTTTTATTTTAGTTTCATGCTATTTTTCTTTTCTGTGTGGTTACAATATCTAATATAACATAACCTACAATTTTCAATCTGGATCCTATAGTTTTTTTCAAAAACAATTCATTATCTGCCCTCTTAGACAAATGGCCAGCTTAACTTCACCGCAGTCGTTCCGCAGAAAAAATGTATGGAGATGACATTAGGGTCAGAAAAAATAGCGTGAGGTTGTCGTAAGCTGTCATTTCTATTTTTTTTTCTGCGGAACGATTGCGGTGAAGTTAAGCTGGCCATTCACGGACGTGCCGTTTGCCTCGGCGATAAATGGATTGCATCCAAATGGATGGGTGTAACATTTTGAACAACTTCACGGGCGCGCCACGTCATGTAGTTTCTGCTTCCTTTACGTTTCAAGTGGTCGTGTGTATTGTTGCTAATCATGACTTCCGATTCTGAAGAGGAATTATTATTTTACGCTGCAGCCTGTCTGTGTGTGAAGCAGAGAAAGCCGAAAAGAAAATGGTCAAAAGACTGGCTGAAAAAGATATTTTTCTTGGACTATTCGACATTGGAATCATGTTTTGGTAAACACAATGTAATAAAATATAATGGAAACAACGAACAACTCACTGGTGCGACGTTACGGAGCAGACAAAACGGCGATCAGCGGACGCATTCACGACGCTGCCATTTGGCTTGGTGCGGTGGCGTGGTGTGTTTCAACATTGAATTTTGACATTCACGATCGTTCCTATCGGATGGCGCGTTGACGCGTCGCGGTGGATTTCCATCCGTTTGAATTTCCATCGGGCCGTGCCAACTATTTTTAGACGATTCAGTTTTGACATTCATGGATCAATTTTGGCGCGGCGCTATTCCATTCGACTTGTTGGAGCGATCGTGAATGGCCAGCTTTAGTGTGTGGCATTTATCTAGGGCCCCAGGTCCGAATAGCAAATCGACCGCTATAGGGACCCGCGGCCCTACCGCCTATCTCAAAGTGATCACTCGCTATCGCTTTCGTGACATTAGAACAATAGTTTTAACATGTGACATAAGCACTATTGTTCTAATGTCACGAAAACGATAGCGATTGATTTTGTAATAAAAATCTTATAATCGCTTTCGATTTGACAGTCAAAGTGCATTCATCGCTATTTATTATCAGACAGTCAACACAGAGTATTGCATTGACGCCGCAATGATTGGCAAATTCAAAGCGATCGTGATAGATTTTTTAATAGACAATAACCTCCCTGGTCCGAATAGCCACTCTGTTAAATATAAGCTTGAATGTCATTTTCTCATGACCTTACTGTTTTTTTTAATTTCATATCCGTTTAGATTTCATTAAATAGTCAATCAATTGACTTCTTTTGTCTCTTTCTAACTTCAAGGTTTTCCCAGTGTAGAAGAAGATAGAACTATGATATTTAAAAATGCAATATATTTGCCGCGCTTATTTTTGGCGATGTGACGCCGTCTAGGAAAAAAGATTAAGAAACCGCCATTTCCTTTCTGCAGGACTCACGAACGAACAAGGTAAGAGATCGATAAATATTATTATATCATTTTGTAATACATTTTAGTGGATTTTATTGATATTTTGTGTCTGTTGTTTAATTCATTCAAAAAATCTTGCTAATATTTTATGGTAGTGTGATTTGGTTTTTGATTGAAATATCTAAATAGAAAGTTACAATTCGCCGGTACCTCCCTACTAAACTAACTTATATTTCGACAAAAATGACTGTCATCTACGCAAGCGTAGGTAATTGCAAAAACAAGTGTTATTATGAAAATTTGTTCGCCAATTTTAAATTGCTCTAAGTTTATTTTAAATTTAAATTGCTCTGACTAAGATCGTATTTGCGCATACGGCAGCCATTTTTTTATTAAACTTTGGCCTCCGGCGACTAAGCTACTACTATTTTGAAGCCAAAAACTTAGCTAGGAATCACAAATATCTTTTGTCCATAGTAAAGTAGGTATAATAATAACACCTATAGATGGCATTTAGGCATAACGATACCTAAGTGAATCACTTAAGTATCTATACATTCGTAAACTGTCTTATACCAAATACCTAACTGTATTAAACTGAATGATTCCACATAAAAAATCATTATTTTTCGTTCTACCTATCGCCTGTGTAGCCTAAAATGTCTATTTTTCATGGCTGAACACTGGAAAATGAATCTATATGTTAGACTACAGTTGAAGTCGAAATCACGTCAAGCTTACGTCAACTACGATAAATGCTGCTAGATAGGTAGGTGTTACGACTAAAATAACGGTGGTGACAAGTTCATCATTAAACTTTAGTGTATTATGTAGATACTAGCTTAGCCCGCGGCTTCGCTCGCGTTAAATTCTGGGTAACACCGAAGATTTAAAAAAAAATTAGGCAGGTATTTTTCGTTGGTAACAAAGAGTCTTCCTACCTTGAAAACTGCAAAAAGTCCCATATAAAATTTCACCCCCTCTTTTAAGGGGTTGGGGGCAGATTTCCAAAAAAAAAATGATGCACGATTTGATTGTTAGTCACAAATAGTTGGCATACCAATTTTTAGCTTTCTACCTTGAAAATTGCGGAATGCTCCATACAAACTTCCACCCCCCATTTTAGGGAAGTGGGGGGTTACAAAGAGACAAAAAGTAGCCTATGTCACTCTCCATCCGTTCAACTACCTATCTCTACTTAAAAAATTATTTCAATCCGTCGCTCCGTTTTGCCGTGAAAGACGGACAAACAAACACACACCCACACTTTCGCATTTATAATATTAATTAATAATAATATAGTATGGATGTAGGTACACAAGGCAACACCTTGGGTACCTACATAGCTATATACTTTACGATTGTTGTTGAGGTTTGGGTCAAATTTCTCAATGAAATATTAAATGCAAAACCTACGTGCAAAAGCATAAATGAATAATTACTCCACCACTAAGATATTTTACTACACGACTTGTTCATTATAGACATGTATAAAAACGATGCTGTATTACCTACCTATTTAACTGTTTGTTAGGGAATTGCCTGTATGGGCATTAATTTATTTATTCTTGTATTTTTTGTTATACCTATGTCAATTATAATGTGTATTTTAGATGACTTCTACGCAAGGTGCACAGAGCCCGTCTCCATCCGACGTAGTTTGCCTCGGAGCAGGTTAGTGTACCTATTATTTATTTGTCAATTTGTAATATACAAATTGGAACAAATTAGAATTTTTAATAAACTTTAATCTTAAGGTAATAACAAAGCAGCCCATGAAATGGGTATGTAAGAGAATCTCATCAAAAATACTGTTACATTGTTTGGCTATAAGTTCTTTCTCATAAAAGTAACTATTTTAATACCTGTATGTTCTTTAATTTTTGATACATAATATTGCAATTAACACTTGCTATTAATATAATCTGGTAATGGTGAAGTTTTATGGCATGAAAGGCATGAGGAAAATTGCTATCCAAATTTGTAAGGTTTTACGACATGAAAGACAAGCAGAATTTGCTGTTTTAATTTGATATGATTTTCATGATGATGATATATTTTTAGTTTGTTTACCAATAAGCTGCTATTGGGGGCTAATAATTTTGTTATTATTTCATAAATAAGGTTATTTATTTTATTACTGATGATTTTGTATTCTAAAATGCAACATTTGAATATTGCTTTTATTTGCTTAAAAGAGACTGAACCAGAGTCGTCTGCTGCCCTACACCTAATTCTTATCTTACCTTTTTCTATATATCACAAAGCAGCAACGCTTGCATTATGTCCCGGATTGAAGGGTGACATAGCAGTGAAATTACTTAATACTGTGTGTGTTTATCTTATCACAAGGTGGCATCGTATTCTGTGGTGCCTGTAGGGGTTTGCATATTTTTAATTTTATGAGAACCACATGAAGGTACCAAAATGTGACATATAGGCTATGACTATAACTTACCACCTACCATCAGCATCAGGTGGGTAGTCTATTTGCCAGCTTTGCCATATTCATACTTATAAAAAAATACCTTTTGTGAATTGCTTTATTCTTTTGCTTTTATATTTTTTTATCTCTTCTTAGTTTTTGACTTCAGGCACAAAGTAGGTATATTTTTTTGTAGAAATATTGATGCATTTTTATTTGGTACCTATACTATTTTAGTAGCATAACTGTTATTAAGACTATTTTAAGCCGTCTAAAAAAAGGAGAAGGCTTAAGTTCTCAACTGAACTGTATCTATAAGTATTTTTGTGTATGTGTTACTTTTGATTTTTTTTCTTATGAAAGTCTTATTGTCGCAAAGTCATGATCAGATGATGTTGGGATCTTATGATAACCTGTGAGAAGGTTCACTATGAGAATCTCTCGGGCAAAAATTTTATGCGATTGTTTTCTTTGCTACCAATACCATACTGCGCCGAGTGGCTCAGCAGGTGTCTTTATACTCGTACGTATTCGTTCCCACTCCCGTGTCCTCTTTTGTGCTGGTAGAATCGTGGCGTAAATTGCAGCATTTTGCTCATCACGTGCCCATCTGAGTAAGTATTTTTTTGCTTTCTTATTTTTTTTTATTTGAATAACATTAAAAGTAGTCTTATTGGTGGCAATTATATTATTCATATTTGTTAACAGCTTTTAACATTGCAATGGACGACCAGCGTCAAATAGCAATTTGATTCAGATGAAAACTCTCCATTGGATCGCAAGGATATAAGAGTGTAGACAATCCTGAAAGCGAATTTCAAGTCCCATATGAAACAGTCTGGATCTACTCGTTTCGCGCTATGTCGAAGAGGAAAAAATAAACATTCTAAAAAAGATATACCTATTTACGTTTTGTGCAACAAACCACTGCATTGACTTAGTTATTATTAAATATTTTTCTTACGTAATTAAAGGGTTTTCATTTAATATAAAGTTGTTCATTTAAATAAAGTAATTTCCTCGTATAAAAATACGTGTATTTTCTTTCCGAGCGGCTGTGTATATTTTTTGATGGCGCCTTCTATTGCTCCCAAGATATTATTTCCCCCAGGAGCAATACATATCCAAATATTTCTACTATATTTTCTAAACGTGATCAGTGTAGACTCTCTAATTTTATTATCTTTCAAGTCATTAAGTAAAATAATAAATTGAATAAACAACTTCTTAGTAATAAGGAGTAAGGTCATATTTTTTACGTATTGTATTTTTTCCCCGTAGGGTACAGACATGTACGGTCAACAGCGTGTCAAACTAAAATTTCTATAATTGATTTTTAAATTTAAATTGTGGTAAGCTGATGTGCTGTTGACTGTAACCTAACGAATTGACCATATTGTGTGGGTTATTGGATGCGCTAAATAATAACATCTAATATTCCTGACGCATAACTATTTTATTTTAAATTCAATAATTTTCCGTTTTCTTTTATGTTTTTAATTATTGTCTTTGCATCGCAATTAAATTCTGTGTAGTATTTTTTAAACAAGATGCTTTCATAAATACAGGACTTGTTTTTGAATAGAATAGTAAAGTTACTACATAATAACTATTCTCAGTGAACAAAATAGTTATTTACGATACAAGTGTAGTAAGTTGGTTATTCCCTATTTTACATCGACACGAGTATTGTACAACGTTTAACAGTGCATGATGCAAGGAAATAAAAAACATTATTTTTAAATATTATCTATTTGTTAAAATGGAAACTGACGTTGGTACAGTGTTGTAAATTGAACGAAATCGTTTACATATTATAACGTGCCTATGTGGGCCCTTGTCATCAGACACTTTCAGAGCAAGTGTACTGTAAATAATCTTACAACATTATGCATGATTCATATAAAAATCCTGTATATTTCATAGGAATACCATTTATTAGATTTTTTAACAAATATTTTTTAGATTTTATAATACCTTTATTTTTTATTTTTTTTAAAAACGTCGCCCCACACTAGGATTTCTCCTGTGTCGTGGGTGCAGTTACAAACATAGAATATCACATGCACATACGCCCAGACCGGAACAAATTTCTGTAAGCCATACAAAACATTTGTCCTGTACGGAAATCGAACCCGCAACCCGTTGCGCAGTAGGTAATCACTCGACCTCTGCGCTAAACGATTTGATTCAAATTATTATTGAGATTTGAATGACGCATCCCCTAATGATTTTTTATGGTAAACGGTTAATAACAATAATATTATTTCATCGTTTTAGGCACTACGCATCAAGGCGACCCCAAATATTTGGGCGGGGGTGTTCAATGTGTAGCAATGTCAGCATGTGCTTCCGCGTATTCGGTTATTCGTAATAGAAATGATTTTACTACTGCGGATATAGACTTAATTTTAAATAGTGGAGATTCACTTTATATGAGAGCAAGAGCAGCAATTTCGCGCGTCAGACCAGTAAACTCTGGATTCATGCTTTTGCCCGAGGAGTTGCCTAGCGAATTTCAGGTAGGGAACTATTTGGTCAAAATTTCATCAATGAATGACAACTGGATAGCTAACGGTTTATACCCCACATCCGAACAGGATAATAATAAATTTCTAGAATTAAAGAATACATTACAGCGACAATTTAATCAAAACGTCATCAATCATGACGACCGTAAGGATAGTTATCTTTTTACTGGTCAACAGTATACTATTTCGTTTTGGAGACACGCTTCAAAATATTATTTATTTAACAGTCATGGTGTCGACCAAAAAAACACGCGAATTGGTAGGCCCCTCACGTCGCGTTTATTTCGTTGTAATAGTTTAGAGTCACTCGTTCGATTACTTCTCACCACCGCCGGCTACTTTGATGGTTCCTCCGAGTATTCGGTTCATAAATTGCATGTCGAAACTCATTCCATAAATAATTATGACCCTAAATTAGATGAAAAATTCACCACATTAAAACCCGTTGTTATTATAAATAAAATGAGTTTCGACAACTTAGATTCGAAAAGAGGTCGACCTATGAAAATCAAAAGAGGTAAAAAAAGAGCGTGCTCCAGTGCAAGTCCCTCTAGGCGCGACGCGAAAAAACATTGCCTCAGTGAATCAACTATTACAGACCCAAAATTAAATATGCAACCAGTTGTCATCATTGAACAAAATACATTAGTAGATGTCGCTATAAAAAAACATCACAAAAAAATCGTGTCACATAGGGCGGCAGTAAAACGATATTCTACAAAAAACCCGGAAATAAACCGCGATGCCGTAAAACGTTTTACGTCGAATAATCCTGACGTTCATCGCGACGCCGTAAAACGTTACACGTTAAATAATCCTGACGTTAATCGCGACGCCGTAAAACGTTACACGTCAAGTAATCCTGACGTTAATCGCGACGCTGTAAAACGTTACACGTCAAGTAATCCTGACATTAATCGCGACGCCGTAAAACGTTACACCGCTAAAAATCCATCGAGTCATCGCGAGTCGGTCAAACGCTACGATATAAAAAATCCGTCAGTAAACAGAGAAGCTGTGCAAAAATATAATACCACTAATCGTAATGTAGAGCCTGAATTGCGTCAAACTGTTAATTTGATTGGTCAAAGAGGTAATGACGATTTAAATGTGGTTAAATTGTTTTGCCTAAAATCTTCTCTGTTTGCGCAGGAGGCTCACGTGTGTGTTCATTGCGGCGCTCGGCTCTTCTTCGAAGAGAAAAATAGAACCAAGTGGTGTTGTGGCGCAGGCGCTTATAATATTCAGATTTTCAACCCCTTGACGGAAGATTTCTATAGTCATCCGTCATTCATTAAATGCCCGCGTGCGTATAATAATTTGTTTGCATTCAGCGCCTTGGGCGTTTCTCATGGTTACCAACATCCATCGACTGGGCTATCGTTTCTTAAAATTCAGGGTCGTGTATATCACCGCGTTTTCGATCTGTCATATACAGACACGACCAATCCTATTGGCTTATACATTCACGATAGTAGTGAACGCGAACGATTGGCTTCCGGTCAACGTTTAGACATTCAAGTCATCCGGTGTATTAATAATTTTTTGCATAATGTTAACCCGTACATAGAATGTTTTAAACGCCTCAGTCGAGAACCGTCTGATGAGGCTCATCTTATTTTCGAACGCACGTCTCGACGGACCCATGGTAACATTTTGGGTGACGTACCTATAGGGACCGAAGTAGCCGCTATATTAAGTACCGAAAGCGAACGTTATATTCCAAATTGTATTGCAATTTGGAAAATCGGCGGTAAAAAGCCGCATACAGTGGATATTTTAAGTTCATTGTATGAAAGTTTTCAATTTCCTTTGCTGTATCCTGAAGGAAACTCGGGATGGTTTCCAAATATATTAGATAAAAAAGGAGTAAAATTAACACAAAATAAATACGTTCGTTGCCTTTTGCTTTCGGAGCCTCGATTTTCAGAAATAGGTCGTCTTTCCGAGGAGTGGACTATTGACATGTTCAATAGAATATCAGAGGAAAGACTTAGATATATTAATAGTTTGCAAAATAGGGCTTCAAATTCCGCGCTTAGGGCAGGTCCACTCCAAGAAATCGAGGATAGTGTAGAAGTTTCGCGACAAATTATTGAGGACGAGACTATTCAAGGGGAGGGCGGTATTGTACCCGGGCGAGTTTACTTGCCGAGCTCGTACACAGGGGGACCACGTTATATGAAATGTAAATATATGGATGCCATAGCTTTAGTCAATAGATTAGGGCCTCCATCATATTTTCTCACGATGACGTGCAATCCTAAATGGCCAGAAATCCAACAGTCCACTCCTTCTGGTCAAAGACCGCATCCTCTCATTTGTGCTAGGGTTTTTAATTTAAAACTTGGTCAGCTCTTAAGAGATCTTCGATCAGGCTCCTGGTTCGGTAAATGCATGTATATTATGCATGTCATTGAGTTCCAAAAACGTGGACTGCCCCATGCCCATATTTGCTTTAGAGTAGAAGGTGGTGGTCCCGTACAAAACGTAGATATTGATAAATTTGTAAGAGCTGACATACCTGACGAATCCGAAGCGGGCGGCAGGTTAAGAAAGGCCGTGCTTGATCACATGATCCACGGCCCCTGTGGTCCCTCTCATAGATTAGATCTCCCATGTTGGGATCAGGAAAAACAAAAGTGTTTCAAGTTCTTCCCTAAACTGGACACTGCCACCACTTATATTGATAATAAGGGCTTCACGCATCATAAGCGCAATTCCCAAAATACGGCCACTATTAAACACAGGGGTAGGGATGTCACTGTCAGTGACTCGTGGGTTGTTCCGTACAATGCCGCCCTACTTTTGAAATATGACTGTCATATTAATTTATTAGTTTATTCGGCCCGTGCCATAGTAAAGTATTTGTTCAAGTATATGACAAAAGGTCCCGATCAGTCACGTGTAACAATACTGACTGATGCTGATCGCAGTAATGAAATAGAAGCGTACGTTACCAAACGTTACCTTGGGTCCTGCGAGGCGACATGGCGTATTTTGGAATTCGATATCACCGCGCGCGAACCCAACGTCAAACAGCTTGCTGTCCACCTTGAAGGACAGCATTCAGTATTTTTTAAGCCCGGTAATGAATCCGAAGCTACACGTGGCGCCTCCTCGGATCTTTTAATTTATTTCAATCGCCCTCAAGGTGACGAGTTTGACACTTTAACGTATTTAGATTTTTACGAGCAGTACATTGTCCATACAAGGCGTCCCACCTCCAAGAACGTCCAAATTTTTGAATTGCCAAATAATAAATTTTTAACGCGCCGACAAAGGGGGGAATTAGTTTCGCGGTTGTTTTGGGTCGGCCCCAATCGAGGTGAACAATTTTATTTACGTCTCCTTTTAGCATCGTATCCTTGTCGCAGTTATAAGGACCTTTACGCGCTCGGTGGTCCAGATTGTAGTACTTTTCAGGAAGCTGCAAAGGCCGTCGGTATCGCGAACGACGAATCCGAGTACGAATTGGCTATGCAGGAAGCTTCCACATTCCTAAGTGGAGCGAGACTGCGTAGTTTTTTCGTTTTGTTAGCTGTAAACGGAATCCGTGTAGTGTCGATATGGGATAAGTACAAATCAACACTGAGCGTAGATATTAGACAGAATTTGCCAGATAACGACGAGTCCAAATCACATGAATTAGCTCTCATTCAGATCGATAGGTTGCTCCGTAAGCATGGGACGTCTGCGGTTGAACAGGGTCTGCCAGCGGTCGACGATAATACTACCGAATTAGGTCGCGAACGTATCGAGCACGACGTAAATCAGCTCAACCTGTTCGTTGATAATTGGCTGCCCCAATTATCGGACGAACAGAGAGCTGTATTCGATTATGTAGATAGCCTTTTAAGTAACAATAGTTTCCGCGATTGCAATGATAGGGCATTTTTTATCGATGGTCCTGCCGGAACAGGTAAAACTTTATTGTTAAATGTAATATCTGCACACGTACGCGTAAATTTAAACGGTATCGTCTTGTGTACAGCCAGCTCCGGTATAGCTGCCCAAAATTACGTCGGAGGAACCACCGCGCATAGCTTATTCCGCTTCCCGTTAGATCCAGTCGACGATCTGGGGTATTGGAACATCACAAACGGTTCTCAGCGGGCGGAACTCATTTATAACGCCAGTGTTATAATTTATGATGAGGCGCCCATGGCCCACAAATTTCTAATCCATTTATTGGATCGTTCCTTGCGAGACCTGATGCAATGTGACAGTATTTTCGGTGGTAAAATCATAATATTTGCTGGTGATTTCCGTCAGATACCACCCGTAGTTGTCAATGCGAGGACTCATTTAGATGTTGTAAATTGTTCAGTCAAATCATCAGCACTTTGGCAAAAATTAAAATCCTTCCGTCTGAGCACCTCTCAACGGTGCAAAGACGATCCTCAGTATTCAGAGTTTTTATTAAAGTTGGGCTCCAATTTATTGGAAGCTCAACGACATAGAATTGGTAGTACAACGCAAAATCTTGTCGACATATCCTCCATATCAGTTGTCACGGAATTGCACGATTTGATTGATTTTGTTTTTCCCAGCGTAGTCATTGACGAACCCGATGTTTGTGCCCATCGCGCAATCTTAACTACCCATAACGCAAACGTTCGCGAAATCAATTCCCTCATATTAGGTCGTCTCGAGGACGAGTTATTGCATTTCTATTCCGTAGATGAAGTTGTCACCGATAATTTAGATGAAATCTTTTTAGGCGCGGACTCTTTAAATAAATTTCAACCGCAAGGTGTTCCACCCCATGATCTGACGCTGAAGGTAGGATGCGTGTGCATGATCATCCGTAATCTCAGCTTTTCTGATAAATTAGTTAACGGGACGAAAGTTATCGTAGTCAACGCGTCGCCGCGTTTAATAACCGTTCGCAGGCCCGGCGAGGATGATGTCTATTTCATTCCTCGTATCATCTTTAAATCACCAATCGAACCAAAAAGCCCTATTGAAATGACTCGTCGTCAATTCCCTCTACAAGTTGCATATGCCATGACTATACATAAAAGTCAGGGCCAGACCATAAGTCGAGTAGGCGTAGATTTACGCTCTGACGTTTTTAGTCATGGCCAGTTATATGTCGCTCTAGGTCGCGTTAATGAAAATAGAAATATTCGAGTTCTCGTTAGTAATGATAAAATAATAAATAATAAACCATTTGCCAATAATGTAGTCTTTCCGCAACTGTTGTAGAGCAGCATTCCTGACGCGTTGTAATTTTTTTTTTTACATTGTTCACCTCATAGGACGAATTCGTTAGGCAATTTACTCACTTGTAATTATGATTAAATTCACTCAATTCGCTATTGTGTACGATAACATCAAGTAACTATCGAAACGCATGTTGTAGTATAGAGTAGTGTAGTCCCCCTCCCTCTTGATGACCCCCTTTGAATTTCTTTTATTTTCATAATAATTAATTATCATTTTAATGTTTGTTTTTGCTCAAACATATCTCATACCGTGGGGTTGGTAAATTTGCAATTTTAATAGAAAAATGATTATTTAGCTAAATAAGGACTCAATAAATGTTTCTTCTGTGTATTTTCGAATCGTGTGTGATGGGTTTTCAGTTGTGAGGTTGAAAGATTTTTATTGCTGAGAAGGAGGCGTGTCGCTCTGACGATCTGCTCCCAATTATTCGTTACGAGATTTTAGATGGTATAGTACTGTTGTCACATTGCCTTTAGGCTTCTTTTTAGCATCGTTATCGATGGTAACATTCGTCGTTATCGCTGTTAGTGATTTGTGTTACATTATGTACGTGTCGTTGTTGGGACACGATGTTGCCTGGGCGTGCCACGTTTATCAATCGTTTTTGGAAAGGGCGTTTTCGCAGAGTTGTTGCGGGAACGGTGCCAGCTCTGGTTGGAGCTGATCGCGCGATTGGGTGTGAATGGCTCTACGCGTGTGCTGCGGCTTCCGCCGGTCGTTGTAGGTTGGTGATGGTTCGCTGGTGTATGGGTAAGTCTTGTTGGTGGTGGGCGAAAACGACGCTGTGTATGGTTCTCCGATGAAGGTCGCGGAGCTGTCTTTCCTCTGGAGCAGGATGGATCGGGTGGTAATGTCTGTCAGATCGGGTAGTAGAGGCTATCGTACTGTAAGTGGTCCTTGCTATCAGCGGCACTGCCTTGCGGTGTTGATGGTTGTTTAAGGAATGGCACTAGGATTTCTTCATGATTGTATGATTGGAAGACTAAATCGGGTCGTCGTCCATGTCCGGTAACAAGAGTCTTTAATGAAATAGATATCATAATAATATAACGGTTACATGGTTAGTCGTTGGCGTCGTGAGTTATATTTATATATGTGTGTGTGTTTCTGTATGTATTTAATTAATATCGTAAAATTTGTGATGTGATAAATAAATAATAAATGTTTATTTAAAACACACTGGTCAAGTAGGTATACAAAATTCTTACATTTTAAATAATATAGTAAAATATTGTTAATAATACCTGAACTAGGTTGAAGGTTGAACTGCCAATTACATTTAGCATAGAAAATTGATTTCTATAAATTGCAAATATTGTACATACTTTAATTCATTTAGTTACAGTTTGACTTAATATATTTTAATAAAATATCTGTGGATAATTGCTACATATTTTTTTCAAATAACAAGAGTCTTTAATGAAATAGATATCATAATAATATTACGGTTACATACATGGTTAGTCGTTGGCATCGTGAGTTATACATAATATATATATGTGTGTGTGTGTGTGTTTAATAAATATCGTCAAATTTGTAATGTGATGCATAAACGTTAATTGTATTTCACGACTACCTAATTATAATACTAACTATGCGTTCCAAATAAGAATGGGAAAACAAAAGGCTTTGATCTACCAATTACAGTTAGCATAGAAAATTGTTGATTTCTATAAATTGCAATTATTGTACATACTTTAATTCATTTAGTTACAGTTTTCGTTAATATATTTTAATAAAAATATCTATAGATAATTGCTACACATTTTTTTCAAATTGCAAGGAAGTTGAGTTTTTCTCATTGTACATATACCTTATACCGCAATTATGTACGAGTATATAACACAGATAAGCGGAATAGAAATTTGAGATTCTTGTTTCCATTAATAATTATTTTGTAATAATTGAATTTCAATAAATTTTATGGAATTACAATATTGTTGAAAATTATTCTTATTTTGGGATGCATAGGAGTAAGTACTTATTAGCCTTTATAAATTATTAAATACAATCATAATTTACAATACTGCGTAGGAACAATAATAGTAAATTATAATTAAGCACACTTACTTCAAAAAACTCTTGAAATAGGTACCTTAATATTTGAAAAAACTTTGCTTATCCTGCTTAAATCAAAATAACGTTTGAATAAAATCAAATCTGAATAATTTAAATACTTATAAACAATTGCAAAAAAAAAACAAAAAATTGTGTAGTTTATAAATTTTGTGAACCTCAAACAACAAAAGTAATACACTTGTAATTCAAATATTCATATCTTTTAAAATAAGATCTCTTTAAAATTGTGTTTATATATACTCAGCGATATTTGTGATTTCTTCGGCCATCAGTTGTGGCGGTCTCCTTTTTCATTAAAGGATGATTCATCCACCAGGTCTCGACAAGCGGCAGTCTAAATGTCTTTATACTACTAACACAAAAAAAATATTACTTTTTCCATTTACATTCCGTTTTTGCAATAATTCCACATTAACAATATTTGTAATCTAAATAGTTTTGAACAATAATTCTTTTCTCACTTACACCCCATTTATTGCAGTAATTCAGCATTAATAATATTTCTTTTCTTAAATAGTTTTCAACAATAATTCCACAACAAATCTATTCTACTATGAAGCTTCAAGACTATACAATCCGCACACCAGACAACCTATGCCCTCAACATCTAATTTTAGTGATTGTACGTTAGATGGGCCGTTGTTCTTGCAAAGTGATCTCGTCGGCCATCAGTTGTGGTCTCCTTTTTTAATAAAGAATGATTCATCCACTAAGTCTCGACAAGCGGCAGTCTTAATGTCTTTGCACTACTAACACAAATAAAATATTATTTTCGCTTACACACCGTTTATTGCAATAATTCAGCATTAACAATATTTCTAATCTAAATAGTTTTAAACAATAACTTGACAATAAATCTATTTCACTATGAAGCTTCGAGACAACACAATCCGCACACCAGACAACACATTGTCATGCCCTCAACATCCAATCTTAGGCTCGTATTAATAATTGCATCTCAAGTATGAGTTCGATCTTAAGATACTGTTTTTGACAGATGTTCTATACATTAAACGTCAAAACAGCAACTTAAGATCGCTCTCAACTTTGAGACGCGTTTATTAATACGAGCCTTAGTGTGCCGTTGCTCTTGCAAAATGGTCTCGTCGGCCATCAGTTGTGGTCTCCTTTTTCACTAAAGGATAATTCATCCATCAGGATTCGACAAGCGGCAGTCTTAATGTTTTTGTACTACTAACACAAATAAAATATTATTTTTTCACTTACACTCCATTTATTGCAATAGTTCAACATTAACAATATGTGTAATCTAAATAGTTTTGAACAATTATTCTTTTTTAACTTACACCCCATTTATTGCAGCAATTCAGCATTAACAATATTTCTAATCTTAAGTAATTTTCAACAACAATTCCACAACAAATCTATTCTTCTATGACGCTTTAAGACTACACGATCCGCACACCAGACAACACGTCATGCTCTCAACATCCAATCTTAGTGATTGCGTGTTAGATGGGCTGTTGCTCTTGCAAAATGATCTCGTCGACCATCAGTTGTGGTGGTCTCCTTTTTCATTAAAGGATGATTCCATCCACCAGGGCTCGACAAGCGATAATCTTCTTAATGTCGTTGTACTACTACTAATACAAGTGAAATATTTTTATTTTTTTACTTACAACCCATTTATTGCACTAATTTAACAATATACTATAAAATAATACTAATTTAACAATATACTATGTCATACGTTATTAATGAATTACTATGCCTACATTAATAGATATTTTGAAATACAATAAAACTAGCCTTTCATTTCTGTACTGAAAAATGACAAAATTTGTCTCAAATAAAAAATACTCACTTAGTGAGTAATCCATACTCACTAAGGAACTGTCCAACTCAAATATCATCAACATTCTAATTGAAACAAAGATATAATTGTGTTAATGTAGTTTTTCCATTAACTAAACCAAGCACAAAACTTCCGTTTTCATTCATTTATAGAGAATAAAACTACAATATACGTATAACGCAGTATTGCAAATTTATAATGTGACAGGTATAGGTAAATACTCTCAATACAACTATTTCTATTTTTCTTTTTATTACTTTATGATTAGCTGATGGAATACCGTCTCTGTACACCAAATAAACTTAAGTGTAGAAACACAAATAAGTCATATTATTAGGCTTTTGTTGAAATTCACCGTGATTTTTTGAACACGTAGAAAAATGGCTTAAAAATAAGTAGAAAAACAGCGCAAATTCCTTTATATTACATTAAAAATACATTATACTCATAATCATTAATAAGTATTCGTTAATGATCATAATAAACCTAACAAAGTGGAATAAAAATTAAAAACATTTTCCTTGTTTAATACATATGTTTTTACTATTACTATATAAGGTCAGGGTGGCAAATTCCGGCATACTTTTTTGAAACCTAAATTTGATTGAGCATAATAAACAAACCTTCTAAATATCTGCTAAATTTTAAGTGGCTATCAAATATAATTTTATGTAACTTCTTATTAAAGTTATAATTTTTTCTAATCACTAATAACTTTTTAAGATAAACGGCATTTTTTAAAAACCTTCCCATTAGACGGATTTTCCCGCAAATCGGGGCAAATCCGTCATGTAGCAATAATTAAGCCAACAACAAAGCAATTTGAGACTACACCTAAGTGAAACATTTATTAGTGAACGACAGTAAATTATATAACTTACACTTGTAAAAATAGGGTCTAGATCTCATTTTAAGCGTAAAAACATTTTTTGGGGCTATTCCGGCATACTGACGAAGACCAGGGATAGGAAACCTACTTAGTTTATACGATGTATGAAATGAAAAAAAATCTTTACATTTAATTTCAAACCATTTGTTACTTTATTGCTGATATATTAGTTTTGAGCACCTGGTTAAATCTGAATCAGTTTTTTTTTTTTTTCATTTAGTGTTATCAATGTAATGTACCTATTTAAAATAAAATATTTTTTTATAAATTCTAAACAAATCTCAAATACCTTTATAACCAAATAAACGACAGTACCTACTACAATATTAACTTGAATATTTATGAGGAGCAGTTACCGTATAAAATAAATATTTAACTATTACAGTAAGAAATAATAAATTATTATAATCGTTTTTATTATAAAAAAAAATTTCAAGTCTCTCAATCAGTCTTATTATTTTAAAATCAACATAAATATTATAGGATAAATTCTTTCTTATACTTTATCACTAGAAAAATTTAAAAACTATTTGTCGTTTAATAATAATTAGCAAAAAGGCTAGACAATGATTTTTTTATTTAAATTAACATTGTGCCAGTACAGCTTGTATGTACCTTTATTTATTTTACGACCTTTTTACCACGTACTTTGCAAAAAGTAGTATATAATAATAGAGGCACCATTACATATTCTATATGTATTTTTTTCACGGTAGCCCTTTAGATCTTTAGTATAATTTGTAAAATAAATTAAATCTATAAATCTAATAACATTCGGTTTGAAAGTATGTTGTTTTGTTTCACATAAATTTCAGGGGTAAAAAAGGTTTACAATGTCTGATTTAGGGAAAATTCGGCATATGATGAATTTGCCCCATTCAATGTAGACGGAATTCGCCACTTCACGATTTTAAGCTTACAAATGTTTCAGATACGATTATTAACTGTTTAAACGTTTTATTGCAAAACAATAACGTACAATAGTATAAGCATGCTTTAAACTATACACTTAGTTATCTTTTATTACAATAAATCGAATAATATCATATTCACGTTTGTTAAAATGTTCTCACAACTCACTCACATAACACTTTTGAAACTCAACTGAACTTCAAATGCTGTTTATTCAAAATCTATGGCAACTAACGCCATCCATCTGACATGATTAGAACGGAGATGCTATCCTGTTTTACCCACATTACATAACAAAAGCATAGGTTAGTTCTGGCAAGAGTAATTCGAAGCAGACGGTGATGCCCCCTAGACGGAATTAGCCACCCTGACCTTAGTTCATTATTTTCATCATTTCAGCCGAGAGAAAAGGTATTTTTTTTTATTATTAAATATTACATTTAAGAAAATGTTATTCTATAATGAAACATCACAAGTCAAACACATCTATTAAGTATTTAGGTGGTGTATCTAATAAATTATAAATAAATACGAATAAAGCCCAGCGCACACTGCTCGAAGCGCGGCGAAGCGCATTTCAAGACAACAATTTAATATAAACCGTAACGTCTTGGACATACGGTCAATAATTGCGTTACTCGCACGCATGCTCTTGTGGGCGCTCCGATATCCGCGCGCGTATTTATGTAATGCAGTTATTTACCGTTTGTCCAAGGCATTACGGTTTATATTAAATAGTCTAGAAATGTGCTCCGCCGCGCTTCCAACGGTATGCGCTGGGATTTTATCCTCTCTAGCGATTTCTAATAAATCCATCGGTCTTGTGCTGACCACATTAAATAATTTCCCCAACTTTTATCAGATCACCAATTCCACCAATCTATTTTCTGAAGAACCTACTAATGTTGAGTTTTCTAATACGTGACCGCCACTTATAAACCGTTTTTTTCCAACAATCGTCTTTACTTTTAAACATTACTGCTAAGGTTCGCAAATATTTGGACTAAAACTACGATAAAATCAAAAAAATTCTCAAATTGCATTGTATTCATCGGTTAATATTATTGGTACAATATTTTTTTTTAAGTCGTAGAATCAGTCATTACCACCTGTATTTATTATAGATCCAACATCATCACGAGTTTGAAAGATATGATGATGATGAATATTGATTCTTGGTATCAAAATTGAGCTTGTTTGAAAAGTTGAACTCCTCGGGTCTATAATTAAAATTAAAATTAAACACTATTCTTCGTGACTCGTAGAATCAGTCATTACCACCTGTATTTATTATAGATCCAACATCATCACGAGTTTGAAAGATATGATGATGATGAATATTGATTCTTGGTATCAAAATTGAGCTTGTTTGAAAAGTTGAACTCCTCGGGTCTATAATTAAAATTAAAATTAAACACTATTCTTCGTGACTCGTAGAATCAGTCATTACCACCTGTATTTATTATAGATCCAACATCATCACGAGTTTGAAAGATATGATGATGATGAATATTGATTCTTGGTATCAAAATTGAGCTTGTTTGAAAAGTTTAACTCCTCGGGTCTATAATTAAAATTAAAATTAAACACTATTCTTCGTGACTCGTAGAATCAGTCATTACCACCTGTATTTATTATAGATCCAACATCATCACGAGTTTGAAAGATATGATGATGATGAGTATTGATTCTTGGTATCAAAATTGAGCTTGTTTGAAAAGTTGAACTCCTCGGGTCTATAATTAAAATTAAAATTAAACACTATTCTTCGTGACTCGTAGAATCAGTCATTACCACCTGTATTTATTATAGATCCAACATCATCACGAGTTTGAAAGATATGATGATGATGAATATTGATTCTTGGTATCAAAATTGAGCTTGTTTGAAAAGTTGAACTCCTCGGGTCTATAATTAAAATTAAAATTAAACACTATTCTTCGTGACTCGTAGAATCAGTCATTACCACCTGTATTTATTATAGATCCAACATCATCACGAGTTTGAAAGATATGATGATGATGAATATTGATTCTTGGTATCAAAATTGAGCTTGTTTGAAAAGTTTAACTCCTCGGGTCTATAATTAAAATTAAAATTAAACACTATTCTTCGTGACTCGTAGAATCAGTCATTACCACCTGTATTTATTATAGATCCAACATCATCACGAGTTTGAAAGATATGATGATGATGAATATTGATTCTTGGTATCAAAATTGAGCTTGTTTGAAAAGTTGAACTCCTCGGGTCTATAATTAAAATTAAAATTAAACACTATTCTTCGTGACTCGTAGAATCAGTCATTACCACGTGTATTTATTATAGATCCAACATCATCACGAGTTTGAAAGATGATGATGATGATGAATATTGATTCTTGGTATCAAAATTGAGCTTGTTTGAAAAGTTGAACTCCTCGGGTCTATAATCATGTCAATAGTTCCAATTTTTTTCATATAATTACGATAATTTTTCTTTAGTTTTTTCCAAATATTTTTTTTTTCATTATTATCAAATAAAGTCCATTCGCTTAGATAGTGTCAGTGCACTCGCACATCATTGTGGTCATTGTAATAAAATTCTAATATAAATAATACACAACTAAAGTAACAAACATTTTTTTTATAAAAAAATTGATTAGGTACTCGTTAGCAAATTAAAATTAAACACTATTCTTCGTGACTCGTAGAATCAGTCATTACCACCTGTATTTATTATAGATCCAACATCATCACGAGTTTGAAAGATGATGATGATGATGAATATTGATTCTTGGTATCCCCACCATTTGTGAAGTGTCTATGTGCAGACACATTAATTTCAATACAATACTGATGAATATTTATTATAAATTGTTTACAAGTTTTCCAAAACACCCGTCTTTTTTTATTGTTGGTTCACATAAAGTTTCATCTTGGGGCATTTCACTGTCCTTCCAAGTACGAAAAAACATTTCCGGTATACGTAACAGAATCAACAAACAACTTGGCGCTTCGATGAAAATTGCCATATTCACTAGCGGGTGTGCGCCCGCCCCACGTGGCATCCTTTGTTTTCCTTTTATAAAAGTCGACCGAATTTAAGCGAATGGACTTTACTTACAATATTAAAGGTCACTCAAAATAAGATAAAAAGAGATAATAATACTTGGAATTTCCGTGTATCATCTTCAAATTGATAGGTTTTATGAAGAACATGAGTGGCAGTCGCATATTAGAGAACTTAATATTGGTAATCACCGCACAAGGTAGACAATTTGATGAGTCGCGGGAAGCCATTGCCAGATGGTGCAAAACCGATTGATTTAAAAATCCTCGAAGAAAGCTTATATCTGACTGACTTTTGACTGATGATGACCATAAGGAACTATATAGTCGTTCTAAAAGTATGTATAGATAAGAAACTATCCTCACACATGCATTATTTTCATTTCCTTATCGGTGTATTATACTGTATGACCTTTAACGATGAACAATGTTTAATGATTCTGAATATAAGTTACTTTAATCACCCATATTCAACACACTTTCAACCTGTACGTTTTACTTGTAACAAATACCAAATAAGCCATATCAATATCTCAATAACGTAATTTGCGTTAAAATATAAGAAAATAGGTTAATAAATAAAATAAGCTGAAAAGTGCAGCTCGAGTCATTTTAGTAAAAATAATATTTACTTAAAGTAAAAATGATAAATATGTAGGTATATTTTACAGCGACAGTAATAAATCCGGATATTATGCATAATATTCAGCTATTATAAATAATGGACTCAATTCTGAAGTGACCGCTAAATTGCCTAATTTTATTTAGGTGCCGCTAAACCATTATCCTATTCTACGATAACTGTCAAATTCAACTGACATTGCTAATTTGAATCTGACGTTTCTAATTGTAGACGGTCAATTCAACTTAGCATTAGCCGTCCAAACGCTATTCCAGACATGAAATTTTTACGCGTAAACAAACATCCTAAACTGACTATTTTTAGCGGCGACTAAAATCATCCCGATTAAAATTAGAACCTTGCTAAAATACGCCATTTTGGTAATGAAAAATACAAATCCAAATAACAAATGAGGTAGAATTTATAATTTTACCCAAATTGTTTGTTTTCGCCTTAAATGAAAATGAAAATAAAAAAAAATTTTAGTAGTTACAATTATATTGTTAAAAATAAGATAAAAATGTACATTAAATGTATTAACTGTTATAAAAATATAAACTCGTTTTAGTTTCTTTAACAACAAGATCCATCCATTAATTTATTTTTACGACAGCAACACAAACTCAATTAAAACTAATCTTAGACTTTTTAGAATTACGTTTAAGCTCTGCCTAAATTTAGTTGGCCTGTCACCGTAGAATAGCACTTGCTTAACCGACCATTTAAATTAAGTTTAAATTTAGAAATTTTACTTTTAGATTATTTAGACGGCGGACGCACAGAATTGAGTCCAATATCTACTCAATTTGGACAGTGGTAATTGACACAAAATTAATCACATTAACCAGCTATTTTTTATAACATTTTGGAAGACTTAAATATAAAGTAATAAATTAAGTAAGAAAGAATCGGCAAATATTAGTTATGGGTGTAAATTTTTGTTGACTACCCAGAACTGACTCGGATTATATTATCTTAAATATAATTGGATAGGTTAAGTTAAATTTTTTTTAAGACCACCCAGAAGCAACTCTTGGCATCTTAAACTCAATTGCAGACAGGTTAAGTTAATTTTTTTTATGACCACACAGAACCGACTTGGGAACTTGAAACAGTTGATTTGGTTAGGAATAAGAAGCGGGAGGGGATGCATTTCGAACCGTATTTATTACTTTAACTAACTTTCACATGCTATTATGCATAATATCCAATTAAAGTGATTAATTTATTACATTGTCTAGATAATATATATAATAGCTATCTATTATGTATAATAGCTGTTTAATCATTAGGACTGTAACATATATAATTATTTGATAAAGCGACAATATCGATTTAATTATAATTATTTTATATTGCGTTCCTTTTATTTAAAAGGTAATAATTTTTGGTATTGATAGTTTATATTTTCCTAAGGATTAAAAAATCACGGTGAACATTATTTGTAATGAATATAAATAGAATTAACGTTTATGCATCAAGTGCTACTAAGGGCGCCTACTGTAAAGATGTGGCTTATACATATAAAATATTTTAAAAAAGTTTTAAGTATATTAATAGTTAAAAAATAGGGCTTCTAATTCTGTATTTAAGGCAAATCCACTGCAATAGGGATCTTATATACAGAGGCATTACAACATATTTATTATACTACTAGCTGTGCCAGCGAACTACGTTTCGCCGTATATTTTTTTACCCGTTTTTGCAACATTTGTCATTGATGTTCAGCTCCTATTAGTCGTAACGTGATGTTATATAGCCTAAAGCCTTCCTCGATAAATGGACTATCCAACACAAAAAGAATTTTTCAATTTGAATAAGTCGTTCCTGAGATTAGCGCGTTCAAGCAAACAAACAAACAATCTCTTCAGCTTTATAATATTAGTATAGATATAAATATATTTTTTAATCTATTTAATTAAATTTAATATCTTTGATAATTTCTCACAATACAGGGCCGTGTCTACATTTGTTAAGAAATTAATACAATTTTTATTACTCTCTAGGTTACTTAAACTTTTATAAATGATAATAATAATTTGTTCGTACAAGGAGCTCACCTCCCAAAATGTCACAATTTTTGAATTATCAAATCATATTTTTCAACGCGCCAACGACTATTCGCAATAGGTAGGTAACTTGATATACAACTGTTTTGGGTCAGTCCCAAGTGAGGTTAACAATTTTATTAACGTTTCTTTGATAGCTTTATATATCCCTTGTCGAGATTACAGAGACTACGCACTCTGTGAACTAAATTGAAATATTGTTCACGAATGAAAAATGTTTATATGAAAAATATATGAATCATCATTGTACAATAGATATTAAATAGATGAACTCCCTAGATGGAGCAGTAGTTCTAGCCCCGCCCGATAGTGCAGCACCACAGCGACCATTCACGACCTCTACCATAAAGCAAACAAGTACAGTGTGAACCCATTTCCCCCAAACGCCTTTACATCCACTAGAAACGAACACGACGATGCCTGGTGTGTAAGCCAGGTGTTACATCGCATCCAAGGAAGTACTTTGGTAGAAATCATGCGGATCCTAAGCAAATCATGTGACTTACCCCGGAACACACTGCAAGCAAAATTGTAGATAATTTATAATAATTTTAATTAGTAGTAATTGTTTATTAGTAAATATGTGTCAAATGAATTTTTAATTATTCTATCAACCGAAGCAACGCAACTGGACCATAATGTTAGTATACCCACTCCCATCATACAATTTGAGTATCGCAACCGAGGGAGAATCATTACGCATTTGTTGCAACCGGAGGAGATCCCTATTGAGACACAAATCACTCGACGAATATGAACATATTTGCATGTTTCTGCCTAGGGCAGATGCAATTTTTTATGACACTCTGGACAGGGTGCAAGCTTTCACGACCAAGTATGTCTCTGCGCGCTGTGCGCGCCCAATGGGTCATAACTCAAACTCCTCACCAAAAAGTATTCTCCTTTAACAAAAAATCAAAAATAGAGTGGTGACATAAACCACTTGCGTTGCAGAGGAATAAATGCATAATAAATTATTTGTCTTGTCATAATAAATTGTAATATCACGTCAACTGAATAGTAAAAAAAAAGAGATAACAAAAAAAGAACAAACAAAAAAATGTTTGAAAAGAAAGGTTGAAAAGATTACAATAAAATATATTAAAAAAGATACAAAAAGAAATTAAAAAGAAAAAAAAACTTACAAAAGATATAAAAAAAAAGAAACAAAAAAATACAAAAAAAAAACAAAAAAAGAAAAAAAAAATAAAAAAAAAATAAACAAAAAAAAAATTATTACTTGCAATTAGCTTTTAAGAACCATTTCAGTTTGATAAATTGTGTCTTTTCTTTAACATTTCTATTTTTATTATATACCTTTATTTTTTTAAGTTTGTTAACCATTTTATATCCACCACTTCTAAATAGAGCTGCCAGTTGTGCCTTAAATTTAGAAATTAGTCATGTATGCCATTTGTTATTTCTTTCGGACATATGAAAATAAGCTTATTTGAAAATTAAACTAAATTTATTTGTCATCGTTTAGACCTCTTTCGTTCTGTATTTTATAAAACATATTATAATTATGTAATTCACATCAGGCGTACCCCGAGTGGCTCGATATCTCTGCACCCCACTACTTAATAGTATTTTTTATTTACTGGTACGAGGTGCTGATATTTTGGGCGGCTTTGGACTATTCAGTTAACCGTTGTATGTTTTGTAACGCCAGAAATACATTAGAGTTGTGTAAATGTTTATTGGCATTTACTGTTAATGTATCAGTAAATAAATAAAATTGATTTAAGATTCTTCTCAATAGATGTATCACTTTATTGAATATAACATCATATATTCTGATTGGCACATTATAAAAATTAATTCATTTGAGATCGTTTAGACCTTTTGCTTTTTGTATCTTATAATCTATATTATTATTTATGTTATTCACACCAGAAGCATCCTCCGAGCGGCTCGACATCTGCGGCCCACAACTATGGTATCTTTTTTTTCTCTTTATACGAAATGCTGAGATTTTGAGCGGCTTTAAGGTATCCAGTTGACCGTTTTATATTTTGTAATGCCAAAAATGCTTCTGTTTTATTACAGTTGTGTATATTTTTCCTGACTCTTGTTATTAAAGTAACACTTAGTAAATAGTTTTAAGATTATTATCAATATATGTATCACTTCATTTACAGTAGGAACCACTTTTATAAGTCGCATCGACAAAATTCGTCTGCACAGAGGAAAGCAACATAGAGCCGATTGAATACGAATGCCGACGCCGTTAAACTATAGACTTAACTGCGTATGTTAAGATTTCGAGTACCAAAATCAAAATTGCATTCTATCTCGCCCAGATATGTTACTGTTAATCCAGTGTTTAGCGAATGGGCCACTGCAGGAATACACAAAAGTAGGCAAAAATTGTATGAGCTGTACTCAGAAAGACAGTTTAATAGAACTGAATCTTTTCAAAATTATGTTAAGTCATACTCAAAAATTTTTAAGCAGGTTTGTCAAACTGCGAAAATTAAATATATTAGTGCTCAAATTTATAACAGTACAAACAAAGTCAAATCTACTTGGAAAATTATCAATGCAGAGACTGGCCAAACAAAAGCTTCAGCAAATAATTATAAACTTAAAATTGATGGTAAATTTATTAGCTCAGACTCGGATGTTGCTAATGAATTTGAGAAATTTTTTACTCGAATTCCTGTAGATTTGACAAGCACTTTAGGCTCTTCCACCCCCATTGCAGAATCCTTGTTGAAAGAAAATGTTCCTTATTGTAATACTGTATTTAAATTTAACCATATTAGTAAACGTGACATCATAGACACTTTCAAATCGTTGAACATTAAAAAAACTGCCGATCTCTGGGGAATATCTGTATATATGGTAAAGAATGTTATTGAAATAGTTGCTACACATTTAGCTTTAATTTTCAACAACTGTATTGATAGTGGTGTGTTTCCTGATTTGATGAAACTTAGCAAAATAACTCCATTGTTTAAATCTGGTAGTACTTCAGATCCCTCTAACTTTCGTCCAATATCCGTACTATCAACATTCAGTAAAATTTTTGAAAAAACCGCGCTTAAGCAATTACAGAAACATTTTAGTAATAATAACTTACTGCATATCAAACAATTTGGTTTTACCCGCGGACGGTCCACGACTGATGCTGGAATAAAATTATTAGAGTGCATTTATGAGGCCTGGGAGGAGTCGCAGGATGCCTATGGTGTTTTTTGTGACTTATCGAAGGCTTTTGACTGTGTCCAACATCAGACGTTAATCAGGAAATTACACTATTACGGTATCCGTGGTACCGCTTTGGATTTTCTCACTTCTTACCTAAGTGACAGGATTCAAAAGGTGGTCATCAATGGAGAGCAGTCACCTGGATCATTTGTAAAAATGGGGGTGCCGCAGGGCTCAATATTAGGTCCATTTCTATTTCTGGTATATATTAATGACCTCCCTCACCTTGTAAGACACGACCATGAGATAGTCTTGTTTGCAGATGACACGTCTTTAGTATTTAAAGTTAAACGTGGACAAATTAATATTGACGAAGTAAACATTGCACTCTCCAAGGTCGTTCACTGGTTCGGCGCCAATAATTTGTTGTTAAATGAAAGTAAAACAAAATGCATTAGATTCACTATGCCAAATGTTCGATTAGTTAAAGCCAAAGTCAAGGTTAGGGATGAGGAAATAGAGCTGGCCAATCAAACTGTATTTCTGGGTATAACTTTAGATTCTAAGTTACAATGGGGTCCTCATATTGAATGCCTATCGAACAGACTAAGTTCTGCAGCATACGCCGTAAAGATGACCTGGAAAAGTCCGGATAGCGTGACAAAAAATGAGATTGACTTCATCATGTCGACTAAGACTCGCTTATTCAATGACGTCTCAGTGATCAATACGTTCAACACGGGAAGCGATCACCGAATGGTGAGAGGCGCATTGAATCTTAATGTAAAAGCTGAGAGGTATCGACTGATGAAGTCAACGCTCCGTCCTGGAGCCATCCAGATCCAAAACCCCGAGCGCTTTCAACTCGAATTACAGAATCGGTTCGCTTGCCTGGAGGATTGCACGGATGTGGACACATATAATGACAGGTTTGTGGAAACTGTCCTTACGGTGGGTTCGAAGTTTTTCAAACCCAGCCGTACCAAGCAAAGGAGCAAGATCTCAGAGCCGACAATTAAGCTGATGGAAGAAAGACGTGGGATGTGTCTGCAGTCCTCTGAAGATGCTCGTCGGCGACTCAACAAACAGATCTCGAAGTCTCTGACTCGCGACATACGCCGATTTAATACAGAACGTATTAAGGAAGCCATCGAGCGGAACAAGGGCTCCAAAGTGTTCGCAAGAGATCTGTCACTCGGTCAGAGTCTGCTGACGAAGCTGAAGACAGAGGACGGCAGAGTCGTCACGTCTCGACCTGAACTTATGGCTGAGATTGAACGCTTTTATGGACAGCTTTACACAACATCGCAGGCACCTGTCATTCAGGCTACAGACCCTAGAGCCAAATTGATCCGGCATTACACCGAAGACATCCCGGACGTCAGCCTGTACGAGATTAGTGTGGCTCTCAAACAGCTAAAAAACAACAAGGCACCGGGTGATGATGGAGTTACAGCTGAGCTTTTGAAAGCGGGCGGACTACCAGTCCGGAAAGCGCTGCAGAGGCTATTTAACTCCATCATACTCGAGGGCATTACGCCTAAAGCATGGCACGGGGGTGTGGTGGCACTTTTCTTCAAAAAGGGCGACAGGGCCCAGTTGAAGAACTACAGACCCATCACACTCCTGAGTCATGTATACAAGCTGTTCTCGAGAGTCATCACGAATCGTCTCGCGCGCAGGTTTGACGACTTCCAGCCTCCCGAACAAGCCGGATTCCGTAAAGGCTATAGTACCATAGACCACATTCATACGCTGCGGCAGGTTATACAGAAGACCGAGGAGTATAATCTGCCACTATGCTTGGCGTTTGTGGACTATGAGAAAGCCTTCGATTCTGTCGAGACCTGGGCCGTGCTTAGGTCACTCCAGAGGTGCCAAATAGACTACCGGTACATCCAAGTGTTGAAGTCATTGTACGGAAACGCCACTATGTCAGTCCGCCTTCAGGACCAGAACTCGAAACCAATACGACTTCAGCGAGGTGTGAGACAAGGTGACGTTATATCGCCGAAGCTGTTCACAGCTGCGCTGGAGGATGTATTTAAGCTTTTGGACTGGAGAGGACTCGGCATCAACATAAACGGCGAGTACATGACTCACCTTCGTTTTGCCGATGATATCGTGGTCATGGCTGAGACCGTGGAAGATCTAGGCACAATGCTCGAAGACCTCTGTAGAGTTTCCCAACAAGTGGGTCTTAAAATGAACATGGACAAGACCAAAATTATGGTGAATTCCCATGTAGTACCCACTCCTGTGAAGGTTGGCGGCTCTACACTGGAAGTTGTTGACGAATATGTTTACCTGGGACAAATAGTCCAGCTCGGTAAGTCCAACTTCCAGAAAGAGGTAAATCGACGAATCCAACTCGGCTGGGCAGCGTTCGGGAAGCTACGCAGCATATTCTCGGCCAATCTACCGCAGTGTCTTAAGACGAAAGTCTTCAATTCGTGCGTGTTGCCAGTGATGACGTACGGAACTGAGACGTGGCCGTTTACAATGAGTCTTATCAGAAGGCTCAATGTCACTCAAAGGGCAATGGAGAGGGCTATGCTCGGGGTTTCTCTACGCGATCGCATCAGAAATGAAGAGATCCGTAGAAGAACTAGAGTCGCCGACATAGCCCAAAGAATTGCAAACCTTAAGTGGAAGTGGGCAGGACACATAGCTCGCAGGACTGACGGCCGTTGGGGCGGAAAGGTCCTCGAGTGGCGGCCGCGTACCGGGAGACGCAGCGTTGGTAGGCCCCCCACAAGGTGGACCGACGATCTGGTGAAGGTCGCGGGAAGCCGCTGGATGCGGGAGGCGCAGGACCGATCGGTTTGGAGATCCCTGGGGGAGGCCTATGTCCAGCAGTGGGCGTCTCTTGGCTGAAATGATGATGATGATGATTCATGTATTATCGTTATCAGTTATACCTACATAGGTATTACACGAAAGCTAGCATTCTTTAAGAATAAGATTAATCTACATTTCTTTGTAACCGCTTAGATTCTTCTCCCATTACATAATAGGGTAGTTGACTCATATCAAAATTTATTAAAATATTGTTTATTTCTAACAGTATTTGGCATAAGGTTCCACAATATACCGATTTTAATAAATAACAATGAATGATTACTGTAAAATTTTAATTTGAAAATGCTAGAAATAATCTTTTTTTATCTCACGCCGTAAACGCTTTGATATCCTGTGGTTCCCATTGTAGCATCGCGGGTGGCTTGACATCTGTGCACTACTATCATTGATTTACGTAAATCAATGACTACTATACCTACTATCTTATTTATAACAAGTAAACGCTCATTCCGAGTCAAGTGCTGAGATTTTGAGCTGTCAGCGAATTTTAATTATCCAGTTGACCATTAGATAGATAGGTAACATATTGTGTTTTGTAATGCCAGTTTTTCATTATAGTCTATATTATGTACCTACATACCTACATTTTTATATACTCTTGCTGTTAATGTAGGTATCAGTTAATAAATAATTTTAAGATTTCTCTCAAAAGATGTATCACTTCATTAAGTATAGCTATCATTTATTACTTTTTTTTTAACCTTTATTTTTTTCCATAAGTAAGTAATTAAACATTTCGTGAATAATTTCTTGGCCACCTGTTCTAAATCCTTAGATTGTCTGTCTACATAGAAGTTGATAAATAAACTCATCTATTTTTACTCAAATATGTTATCCGTTTTATTTTCTTAGAAATACATGTTTACACGTGTCACTGTGTGCGTTGCCTCGCTTAATAATCTATTGCAGAACCTGTGAGAATAATATTGTTGTCATTTTTCGTATCATTTTAAATTATCAATTCAAGTAGAAACCCAACCAAACCATCCCAGAATCCATTTGTCGTTAATTTGCATAAACTACAATAGTCTTATTTCAGTTGAGCTATTCTTCCAATCATACAATCGTCAAGAAATCATCGCTTTTCCTTAAACAATCATCAACATCGCATATAAGTACCGCTGATAGCAAAGACCACATGCAATGCGATATACCTTTGCTACCAACTCTGACAGACATTATCACCTTATTACCATCCTACTCCAGGGACGATATCCTCCACGACCTTCATCGGACAATCATTCACTGTGTCGTTTAGTCCACTATCATCGAGACTCATCCACACACTAGCGACTATCATTAGCCCGCAACGACCGGCAGAATCCGCAACACACGCGTAAAGCCACACACCCAATTCGCGTGAACAGCTCTAACTAGAGTTGGTCGCTGTTTCAACACCAGCTCCGTGAGAACAGCCCCACCATAAACGATTGATAAACGCTTGGAACGTTCGGGTGGCGTACGTGGTCTAACAACGATACAAACATGTGTAACATAAAATCACAAACAGAGATGACGACTATGTTACTTTTGGTTACGATTCTAAAAAGAATCGTGACTCAGTACATGGCTATCTAAAATTTCATTCGAATGGTTAGGAGTATGTCGTCATGGTGCCATGTTATTTTCTCGGTAGTAATGGTCTTCATCCTTATAAGTGAGAACTGCCACTGCTTTTCGAAAATACATGAAGGGACTTTTATTGAAGCCTATAATGGCTTGATAATTATTTTTCATCGTTAAAATTGCAAAATTATCAGGCCATAAGTTACTTGATCTTATCGTATCCAATATTCAATAGCTGTGGTGACATTGCTGCACAGTAGTTAGTGTAGTTAGTAGTAGTTTTGATATTATATTTATACTCATCATTTCATCCTCATTTCATCACCAAATGGGAGGGGGGAGGGGGGGTCAACTCAAACCGTACGTAATCACTTTTTTACTACAATGTCATATTTTATTTTTATATGTACCTATGCTACTTTTTAGGCTTACATATAAATGCATAATTGCTTAATATTATATATATAAATTCATCCATCACTTTCATTTCTTTAGTTAGTTTATTTGTAGTTAGACGGGGAGCAAAAGGAAATACAAAAATAATAATTATGTTTCATAAAACCATATCATAAATAAATAATAAAGAAATATAAAATTTCATACAGAGATTATTTTTGTATTTCCAATTGCCAACCTCACCTGCTCGTGGTGCTCCCTGCTGTTAACTAACGAGGCACTGGCATATATTTTTGTTAATTAGATCTCACTTTATTTGCTTATAGGTATATACATCCTTTTATATTCTGCAGTCGTTATTATAGGAAATCTACAAAACATTCTAACAAAGGTATTTCATTTGATAAAATATTGATCACAAACTATAATATTACATAATTCACTAGCATGAACCGTATCATCGCAATGCCATGTTTTCTAAATCTATCGGATGTCCTCAAAGAACCTTGTTAAAATTTAATTACAATTTAATAAATGGCTTAGAGGGGACAAATAAGCCTAAGATTAAATCCAAATCCCTAATTTGAATATCTTAAATTCTAAATGTTATCTTTTTTTTATTATTAATTGATAATATGTATTAACATTATTTTTATTTTACAGATTACAACACATTGAAGTTTAAAATATAAATACATTTTTAAAATTCATATTTCATAATGATTTAATACAGTATATTATTATGCAATAGAAACTACATGCTGAAGAAAAAATGAACACATATCTTACTAAGTAATTATAAACATATTTGTATTAATTCGTTACTCTCTTTGTTTTTTTAATTCATTTTTGTATATAATTCTTTTCTCATTTTCAGTTTGTAATATTTGATACATGGATGGAACTGATTTTAATTTGTGAAACCGCCAAAACATCTTGGTTTGGGACTGACCAACGCTACCAACGCTACCGGCTATAGGCAAAGGGCATGTACTACCGTTTAGACTTCAAGAAAACCAATGCAAGTAAGTGGCTTAGGTACCTAGCTATATAGAGCAGCTCTTTGATTTTGTAACAAAAAATCAATCGCGATCACTGTTAATTAAAATCGATTTCGACAGTCAAAATGCATCAAAGCACATTAATCACTATTTTTAGGGTTCCGTACCTCTAAAGGAAAAAACGGAACCCTTATAGAATCACTTTGTTGTCCGTCCGTCCGTCCGTCCGTCTGTCTGTCTGTCTGTCAAGACCTTTTTTCTCAGGAACGCGTAGAGGTATCAAGCTGAGATTAATATCAAATACTCTGTGAAAAAATCAAACTTCTAAGCCAACGCAATCAAAAGATACGGCCGTTTATGCCGCAAATTTTCGACACTCGCAAGGAAATCAGAACCTAATCTTGTAATTTGGTACGAAGCTTGAAATTTGGTCTTATAGCACAGATAAAGGAAAAATTGAGAAAACCGTAAATTTTTAGTTACATCATATAATAAAAATATTTTTGAAAATTTTAAACTTTCTACCCCTTTCCTCATGAACGCGTAGAGGTATTACTCGATTGTCGTGATGGGTGAACTTTTACTTATATACCTACAGATTTGTAGGGAACCCTCGGTGCGCGAGTCCGATTCGCACTTGGCTGGTTTTTTTTTATATCAGACAGTGTCTTGTATTCGATTTGATCGTGATATATATTTTATAAATAAGCCCCGGGGGCTGGTGTTTTTACAAAACTGTCGAAATCACCTTTTCGTATGAAAAGATGGTAGATGGTAACATCTAACGTATGTTCACAAAACTATTACAAAAGCAATAGGTATTACAGTACTTCAACATGAACAGTGGGCTTAGGATAACATGTTTCCGAAGATGACCGATACATCTTGGCAGTATACTGATAAATTATAAATGATTTTAGAGCCAAACTACTTTTTGTCAATTGTCTTTGATAAATTTTGTTTCCGATATTTTCCGATGCCCATTATCACAAACTATATAGAGATACTACCCATTATTTATCTTGATGCAGGTATCTGTGGTTCTTTTGAGTATGTTTTGCTATGTGTATTCTCTGAAGTTAGTCTTTTGAAATGAACATTCAAAATTGTGTTAATAAATTATTAAAAATGTTTAATGTTTTTAATGTTATTTTTTGCAGCTATTTAAGAATTATTAGATGATTTATTACAGTCATAGCTTAAAACAGTGTCAATGTCAAACCAAAATCGCGACATGTTTTTAGTTGTGATGAATTTAGTTACTTTAACTATCCATAAAATATACTATACACGTGATATTTTTGTGTTTAGTATAAAATTGATCACGAACGTTATTTTTTAAAAGGTGTTACATAAATGCTGAAATGACTTTGTTGCTTTTACAGGTGACATGCATAGGTTCCCACATCCTAATAGAGAAAGAACTTTTATGCAAATATGTCTGAAAAAAACTTTGGACCAGAGATCTTATTTAAATTTATAAAGTCAACGGATTTGCGGTTATAAATTTAAGTCCGCACTTACCAGCCATCGAACTGCAAAAAACAGCTTACATACCTACTTGCATTTTTAGAAGGTAAGAATACTCTAAAAACATGTTTTAATAATCGTCTTCAAAAAATTAAAGACAGGCAATTCTTTATGTATATGTCGTGGCCAGATCGTAAAATTGCCCACTTCACGATGTGGTCAACTACCTATTTCATGAAATGATTGTATTTCATGAAATGGCCAATATCGACTGGCCACATCAAGATGTGGTGTGGCCGGATCAATGAATGATCAAACATTAAACGATATGGATACGTTTAGCTACTTCGTGACATGAGTGAAGCGGTGAATATTATTATTCTCCGCTAGAAGCGCTGATATTATTTTGTTTCGGTGATGCATTATGACGGGCGGACAAATATTTCGATAAATGAATTCTGTAGGTTAAGTTAGATATTGTGATCAAACTGCATGTTGCATGTTTGCTTTCACGCTGCAGGCTTGTTTCATGCTTATTTGGGATTTTTATTAAGACAACGATATGGCCAAACGTGGATGAACATATCATTAAACTTTAACGTTTAAACAATATGGCCAGTATTAGTTGGCCATTTCATAAAATGACCGGCCACATCATGAAATGATCAATTTTACGATATGGCTACGTCATATACAATATGTGTATGCCGTGGCCATATTACACTTATATACCACATGTGCCACCATATAGGTATAATATGTCGTATAAATCAATCAAGATATTAATTTATGTATCTAGACACTTGAAATAGTAAAAACAAATCTACTTAGGTCCTTATCTACCTTTAAAGATATTTTTGCTAGCAAACCTATAAGATTGTTTCCATGAAGGAAAAAAGAAAGTACTGCATATTATTTTAGTATGTTTGCACTGTGGACTCGGCACTTGCCTTCCAATCGGGCGGTTCAAATTTCGAGACCGCCATGTACCAATGGGGAGCCCCTACGGTTGCATAACCTTTTTAGCCATATTATAATTTGGCATAACAATTTCGGCCCTAAAGTTTTTTCGCATAAATAATGATACGCAAAGTTCTATACACGCAGAATGATTACATTGGCATATTACATATTTAATCAAATTTTCTTTGGCATAATTGTAATGTGCATAAAAATAAAAGGCATACGTATAACAAAGAATAACGCCTAAAGATGAAATCCCAAAGAGCACTCCGAGCAAGGGGTGCAGTCCGCCTCCCGCAAGCAAAAATTAAAAGAACTTATAGGATTAAACTGTAGGTTAGGTTAGATATTGTGACCATACAGAGCGGAGCATTAAACTGCTTGAAAAATAAATTTATTGGCTAAAACTGTAGGTTAGATTAGGTTCTTACCTAACTTACTCGGGGAATGGCTAACGCCGATTCTGATTGTCTATACGGATGTAGAAGTTGCTTGGAGGGTGGTTTAGCCAGGTATGGGATTTGATTTATACCCGAGACCAATGGCATATCCTTGGGGCGGCCTTGTCAGCTTTCAGCTCCTTGTTGAATCGTAAAGAGATTATCCCCCGCATTTAAAAAAAAGGTTCTCACCTAACCTACAGATTTTTATAACATATGATTACTAAACTTTATGTCTTAGGTTGATATACCTATACATGGTATGATTAGTAACATTATAGTAAAAACAGGTATGCAAGAACAAAATTAAGCTTATTTATTATTATTATAAAAGAGTTTATGGGAAAACAAAGTATGCCTAATTATTTATTCTGTATGAACGTTATACGAAAAGTATAGTATGCCGAAAAACGTTATGCAATTTCAAAATATATAAAAAAACCTTTTCATTTTATGCGATCGATTATGGAGCCGTACCAATGTGTTTTTCATTTCGAATTTTATATGTACATTTCTCTGACGCTCTTACGATAAAGGAAAATATCGTGAGGCAACCTGCCTACATCTGCGACGAAAATCGATGGTGTATGTAAAGTCGACTAATTCACCCTGGACTAAGGCCTTTCACCTTTTTTTTCTCGGGGGAAATGCGTGACCGCACCCGCTAAAACACCCCGGTGTTCTCCCTGCCCTTATGGGCACGCTCGGTAAGGGTCACACTGCGACTCCACTGCCCGCGCGCCCGGGCAAGCTCGACTAACTGATCGGGCTATCGCCAAGGTGGGGATTGCCCGAGAACACCAGGGCGATCCCCAGACGGAGGGCCTTACGAGTGCCTCCACGAAGGCCTAATCACCCTAACTATATAGGGTAAGCTCGAGTCCCTCGGTGGGGCGTAATGAGCTGTGATGATGATAATGATGTTTATACTCGTAGTTTATGGTTTTGTTTACATTTTACAGGTTCATCATCTGTAATATTAGTATATAATATGAGACATGACTACTGCACTCCCCGCATAAAAATGAAATAGCACTAGAAAGAAACAGCAACAAACAAATCTCTGCTGTGTAAAAGGAATAAAGGTAATTTAAATATACATCAAACACTTGTGAATTTATGCTTTGACAAAAATCATATTTTTAAAACATATTATATCTTTACTAATTTTTATTACTTATTTTCCAGAAATGAATAATATGAATCCTGCTATAGAAAACTTCCTTCGACATCTTCAATTATTAAACTACGTGAAAAAGAAGGAATAGAAAAATGTTTACAATTACGCTTACAAGATGCTGAAAAATGTATGGAAAAGAAATCCTTGACTGTAGTGATGAAACACAATACATGTCCATTGTATGCAGATTGAGCGAGCTAAGATGTGTCAGGAAATAATATACTCCATCATAGATAAATCAAGTTAAACTTCCATAAGATGAATATATTTATTTTTGTTTAACTAAAAGAATCTCTTGAAAATCAACTAGATAAATAACCATGTATAAGTATTTGAAGAAATGTACCTAACTCCAGCTATGCATTATGGAGTTAAATTATGTGGATTTGCAAGAGAATGAAGATAAAATTATCCCATTATGTCACGCGTAAAGGATTAAGGAATAAATTACACACTAAGAATTGTCATTACACTATAATTATGACAATAAAACAGTCTGGAATTATTTTCAAATGCTATATAAATCTGTCAAAATTTAAGGAGATATAAGGTAATTTCAGTCGAAGATCAATCGTTTTTTTTTATATTTCTAAAATAATAACATGTTGCGGATTTTTAGATTTTTGTTTATTTCTTATTCAGAGAAAGCTGTCAATTCTTATTAATTTTAACATTTTAATGATAATAAAATAATAATTCGATTCTATTCTTTTTAATAATTTATTTTTATTGTTATTTTCAGAATACCAAAAAATTGGACAGAAGAACATAATATGATATCTTACAAGATGAAAAATGCGTGTGAAAACAGCTGCCCAAATTTTGCAATAGCGTTGCTGTTGCTACTTAACAAGTCCTAGGAAGAATATTCCTACAGAGTGTTGACACTTTATTCCATTTTTGTTTATCATTGACAAACTTTTTAATAGTCTTGCGGCCAATTTCAGTAATCTTGGCTTAGGACAATCTTAAGTACGAGTAGTATCATATCACTTCATGTGTTTAATGAAATTAATTTAACAGCATGTCACTTGTGATTGTCCCAAGTTTAGACAAGATATGTGAAATTGGCCATTAACACAGAGGCGGCAAGCGGGACGGTAGCGGAGCGAAATTTTTGTAATGTTCTTGTTGCTATGGATGGACCACGTCACAGAAGTGAACACCCGTGAAAGCGGCGATTTCGTAAATCGCTTACCGCAATTCCGCTACCCGCCCCACTTCCGCCTCTGTGGGTGAGATGCTTTAAGATTCAGTTACACAAGGAGTTTCTCGCACTCGAGCGGCGAAAAATTGTATGTGATTATCCCGTGGCAAAATTTGCCATTAAATTATCGCCTGTAGTTTACATTTTTAGAAAAACATATTTATCAAGGCGATTTTTGGATACGAGTATCACAGACGAGACTCATCTCTCTTATAACGTTTACACCACAGGCGAGTAATCGTAGATATATATATAGATAGACGCATATTACGTGTCTCAACTTATTTATACAATGCTTGGGCAAGAATCACAAGTGTCGATGCGAGACTCTTTAAGAGAAACTCTTATAGTTTGTTAATACAGGCTCGCGGCCTAGAAGAGTTTAAATAGCGATAAATTATTGTATTCGAGAGGCAAAACTCGTATAGTTTGTTTACACTAGGCAAGCATGTTATTGCTTAGAAGAAATTGTCGTTCGCGTACGAAAAAATCTCCTTGTATAACGGGCCCTTTAAGCTCCTTTTCATTTATTTATGGAAATAGTACATTATATTGCCTTGATCCGTGGCGTCCAGCATCGCTGAATGATCGTAGGTATGCGGGCCGCCTGCATTACAAAATCCGCCGATACTCTAGGGGGATATTGTCTAAGAAAACATCTATCACGATCGCTTACAATTTGACAATCGCTGTACATCCATTGCTCCTTTATAAAAGGATGTCGGCGCAGAGTCCTGTATTCGTGGTGCAATGGCTGTTAAATTATAATCGATCGTGATAGATTTTTTCTTAGACAATAACCCATCTGTTGTGGTCACGGCTTGAACTTATAGTACTTTTCACAAACATGCAAGAAAATCAAACAGTAATAAAATACAATAAATGTTTTGCTGAATTTTAAATTGAGAAGTAATTAAATGGTTAGCAATTATAAAATTTGTTGAGCCACAAAAAAACAGCATTTAAATATTTTGGTCGGCATACAAAGATTTTGTTTGCAAATAAAAAAAACAGGCAGCAATCCTTGTTCCGCAAATAACTTTGATAATGGTTAAAAATTAAATCATAAATAGGCAGCTTACAATAACATGAGTTTGCATAATAAATATTAAGTCCGCAAAAAACTACTTACTTGGTTCGCAAAATAACTACTTGATCAGCAAGATTTCATGATTGATCAACAGAGAAAACATGTCTTTAAGCAGTGTATTTGATTGGTTTGCTTAGTTAAAACATGGTGAGCAACATAACTAATTGGATTGCACAAAATTACTAATTTTATTTTATAACAATAAAAAAATATTTTATTAGTGCCTAATACGTTTAGCCTCTTTTTGAAAATAACAAGTTTAGAAACGTCAAAGCGTATGTAGAAACTGTAGGCGGGTCAAAAATAGGTAGCGAGGAGCGAAGCGACGAGCGTAGGTTTGAACATGAACCAAGCGCGCGAGCCGAGCGAGCGAAGCGAGCGTGCCGCGGCAGCGGCCGGCGAAGCGCCAGAAACGACTTTATGTGTATTCTCGACTTTATGCATACTTATTGCTTGTGGAAACTGCTAATTTTGAGGTTAGTTTTTTCAAATTTCAAATGCTCATATCTCTGGAATTATGTACTTCCTTTTCTCTTGCCAAATTTCATGATTCTAGGTAGGCTAAACGTTATTAGGCATTTCGATTTTAGGTGATATGTGTTTTAGGCCAAACGTTATTAGGCAATTTGTGTTTATTTTGCGCATGACAAGTATTTTTGCTACTTTTATATGCAGTTCAAAATGATTTTTTTGCTATCTGAGTGCTAACCAAAATTTTATTAAACAGGAGCAGCTCATTGCAGCTTATATAATTAATATGCTGTACAAAAATAATTACAGCCATACATAATGACATAAATTACTGATTGATTTTGGAATGTTTGCTGGCCATGAGCTGCTGATCAATTAGCTATTTCTGCTCACAAAAATACGAATACTATGCTAACCATTTAAATAACACCCTTTTAAATTTCCGCCGGCATTGAAATATCTTCATCACTCGATGAACTCATACAATTAAATATAATAAATGGATAACAATAGACAGTAAAAATAATAAAGCCGCGCAAAAATATTAATTTCTTTTTCTTTGGTGATTTATATAACGGAGTTTTCTTTTTGTTGTACTAAGTCATAATTCAAATAAAGTGAATTTACTTCTTTAGTAATCATGAACAGGCTATAAAATGAGTTCGTTTCATTTTTAAATTACATTTTTTGCCTTTGTCTAGCCCAATACTACTCCAAGTATGACTTATCCCAAAAATGGTTGTATAAGATATATGTACTCGTATAATATGCCGTATCATGTTTGTGAAAAATATTATTATGTTACAAATATGTACAATAAATATTTCAATCAATAATCAGGCAGATCAATCGACAAAATTTTGTCGTATAATATTGCTTAAGTTATAATAAGGGAGACAACCTATTGAAAAAATTACGCCTAGCAATATTATATAAAAGTATTACTTATTTGAGACTAATGTATAATTCAAGAGTAATTTTGGGGGTCTTCTATCTTGAAATGAAATTGATTGTAAAACAAACTAAATAATTCGTTGATTATTTATAATCTGTATCAAGTGATCAACTAAATGTTAACAGTTTAGAAAATTATATTATTAAAACAAGGTTATCATCATTAGAATAGAGCAATTATACTTTTGATGTATGTACACTTTCATGCAATGAAATCGACCCACCTCAGTGGTTCACCTCATTCGTAAATATCAGTATATTAAAAATAAAATAAAAAATTTCATAAGCATTATTTTAATATATTCTAAACATGGATAAAAGAAGCTGACAATACACTTATTTCTTAGAAAAATCCTGATTCTCATTTTTACGTTATATGCAATTTCTGTGATTGTGCAGTGTTAAAAGTTGACTACCACAATGTTTATTCAAAAATTTATTATTCCTACAGATTTATTAACTCTAAATAACTTAAGCTAATTTTCCTAAAAAAAATATGTACAGATTTTTTATAATCTTGGTACTTATTTTTAATAATTTTGGTTTTCAGTTTGTAAAATCAATAAACCTTAATGTCACAGTAAAGATTGGTCTGATGTGAACCTAAGCTCTTGTTTAACAACACAAGGTTAAAAGAAATTATTTCTTGATGGTAAATTTTGATTTGTTAAGCTCTGAACCAAAGCGTACAAGTGGGTCGATTTTGTACTTCAGTGTAGTTAATTAATACCCATTCTTGTATATTATACTGGCCACGTGGTTATATTCAAATGTATAATATTGTACTCTTAAAATATGTGCTGCATTTTAGAAATGATGTTTTAAATTGTTTAAAGAAAATAGGGGAAAAAATGCAGTATCATACTCATTTATTGTCAATTTACAAGCCTATTGCAAATAAACACAAACTTGTTCCCATCATTTCTGTTTACTTCTATTTTGCCACCAACTGAAGATTAATTTGACCGTTTGCCGAGTAACATCGATTTTATGGAACAAGTTTATTTTGCTGTAAGGCTATTGTATTGAACCATGCTAAGTATTATTTCGATATTCTATTCCTCTGCCTTATTGGGAATTTCGATTGTTATTTACAAATGTAATAAACTCTTTAATTGATATGTTTAATTACTGATCACTTGTTCTCTTGTTTTACATTATTATATATGTAAAATGTACGCCTTCTTAATTTTAATATTAAATTATAAATTACTAATAATATACATAATAATTAGCTACACATTATTTGAAAAGAGTAACTCGTGTCTCGCTCTTGAGAGATAGATGTCAGCATTTCGACCAAGTGATAGAATCAATTTCTAATTAAATTAATTATTCAATTTAATTGTCGCTTGTACTTATATTACATATTGCCTTTGCTAAGATTGAAAGTGTTTATTACATTAGTAAACATATATTAGAAATTAGGTATCCTATATTTTGCGAGCATATGGTGTTCATTATGTGCAGTTACTAAGCGATACCCACTTCACATGATTTACTTTGCAACAATTTTGTGTTAACTTTTATAAAGTGTGTTATATATAATTTGAGAAATGAGAAATAAAACTTGAAACAAAAGCTTGCTATTTTATTGTTTAGTGTTGAATATGAATAGATTTCGTCCTAATAATGGAAACAAACATCTTTTTTCTATGGCTATAGTTTTTGATGACAGCATAATTATAATTTTAATCAGGGCAAGGCAATTGTAATTACCGAGAAAATATTATAATTAATACTGTAATATCTGTTTATTTCTGGCTAATGTTTTTTTCTTCTAGAAAACTGTTTTTTTTTTAAATTCGTTGCATTTTCTTGGCAGTTATAATTTCCTCTGTATGTAGTTATATAATGTCCCATAATTTACGCAAAATGTAATTTTAATAGAAAACAGATTTTTTATTAGAAAGTTTAATTTTTTTATTGCTTCGTATAGAGTATATAGATTGGGTTTATGTATGGAATAGTACCTACATGGGATAAATGGCCACCACGGCTTTGCTGACAAGTACGCATTCTTTTATTGAAATTTTCTGTGACCGTTTCGCAAATATGTGGTTGAATTTCATTAATACACCGCCGAATTTCCTTCTTCAAGGCATTAGTTGCATAGTGGATTTGTTACTTTGTTAGCATAGATCTTTGATTTAAAAAAAAACAAAGAAGTCGCATGGTGTTAAATCGCAAGATCTGGATGGTCAATTCTGATCACAAAAAATCTGTTTTCTATCAAAATAAAATTTTGCATAAATTATGGGATATCCATTATTATGCAAAATTAGGTATCCACGTCGTATAGTATAGCAATTTAAATGTCTGCAACATCTCCAGATGGCAGGCATATCGCTATCTATTGACACTCGAATCTCTTTCCTGGGGTATAAAGGAAGTCTCCAGTTGCCACAAGGAATATGTGACAACTGGAGAATTTTATATAATAGGGATGCAAAAGCAAAAGCCACTCTCAATTTGCCAGAAATGGACAGTGGCATCTGCTTTTAAACTCCTCATATAATACATATAGATTGCTTAGCATTTTGAACATATCGTAGGAATTTTATACCATTCCTAAATTGCAATAAGACCATTAAAACAATAATTTGGTCATAATTTAGTTGAAAATAACTTAGGATAAAATTAAGACACCATACACAGCAAAGCATCAAACTGAAAAATTCCTAAACTACTATAAAAAATGTGTAAAAACAACAATTTGGTTCGTTACTGGGTAAGCACACTACATTATATCTACTGCATGTTGCTAGCTTGCAAGGAGAAATATAGGATAAAAAAACTAGGTAAGGTTGGGGTGCGTTCGGGGAATGACTAGCGCCGATCCCGAATCCCGCCGTGCCTCTATGGGGGTGGAAGTTACTGGAGGGTGGTTTAGCCAGGTATGGGGTTTATATCCTAATCCAAAAGCATATCCTTTTGGCGGGTTTGTCAACTTTTCAGTCCCTTGTCGAATCGTAGAGATTCCTCCGACCGAAAAAAAAAAGATTTAGATTATAGTGACCGACCACTTAATGGGGCATTAAAACTACATGTTGCATATTGTATACGACAGCAAATACAAACGTTAACAATGTTTATTTGCATACCCACGTTTCTTTCATGCTTCCAACACATTTCCTATTGGTAATAAAAATAAAATTTGGTAAATAAAGTCAAGACGTCCATACGTTGGATCGGCTCAAACGCACACCTTTTATTTCACATTGAATTTAAAAATAACTACCTACTCTTAAAAACTACTAAGCTGAACAGAAATAAAAACGTTTATAATTATAATGAATCTAACTGACCCGGCTCATGATGCTATGGCTGTGGCTCAATATTGAAGTCTGTATCAATGTTATTAGAGTAGAATCCATACTATGTAGATGTTATAAAGAACGTCAGTGTCGCTGTGGACTAGACACTGAGCTTATCGGGACGTCCGGGGTTTGATCCTACCATGTACCAATTCATTTCTCCTCTTTCGCATTTCATATCCTTTTGTTATGATATAGGTAAATATGTCACAGCGAAAGTAATAAATGCGGATATTATGCATAATATCTACACAATTTAGACAAAGTGATAATTGACACAAAATTAATCACATTAACCAGCTATTTTATATAATATCATTCAAGACTTAGATAAAGTAATAAATTAGGTTAGAAAGAATCAGCAAATGTTAATTATAGGCGTAAAAAATTTTTTTACCACCCAGAACTAACTTTGATTACCTCAAATATAGTTGGATAAGTTAAGTTAAATATTTTTTGACCAGCCAGAACCAACTCGGGCACCTCAAACACAGTTGCAGATAGGTTAAGTTAATTTTTTTTTATGACTACACAGAACCGACTTGGGGGATTTGAAACAGTTGTTTAGATTAGATTAGAAATAAGAAGCGGGACGATGCATTTCAAGCCGTATTTATTACTTTAACTAACTTCTTAAAGTCGACCAATCCGCATTAGGCTAGCGTGGTTTAGTAGGCTTGAGCCCCTCGGTGGGGACTTATATGAGCTATGGTAATGAATGTTGTACTTATCATCGTAATGTCGTCGAAAAAAAAAAAAGAAAAATCATACAAAACAATACATACATACAGAATAATATAGTTTAATTATAACACAAAACAAACTCATAGTTAAGGTCGCATTCAAGAATCTCGATTATGTAGTAAACATAATAGGCAAACTTATGAAGTGTAATAAACTGTAGATAGCATTATTATGAAATCGAAACAACGCCATCTAATGGATGGTTAAGTTGTATGAAACGCGACATCTATATGGATTTCAAATGAGTTTTCGAAGTAGATCATAACCTTTCCAGTTTTTTAAATAATCGAACACCTTTCTTTTTTAATGCAAATTTGAAAAAAAGACATGTTTCCACTGAAACGCAACTGAAAACCTTTTTTTTTTGATTATAAAAGTGAAGTCCAGAAGAAGAACCACCGCGGGGTGCTTGCTCCCCGCGGCACACACGTGACGTCTTAAGTCTTTCATTTGAAACCCATATAGATTGGGTTTCAAATAAAAGACTTTTCCGAGTAGAATGTAACCTTTCTGGTTTTTTTAATAATCGACCACATTTTTAGGCAAATTTTATGTAACTTCAAAAAACGATAAATTTTTTGCACCGACTCGCAACTGAAAACCTTTTGCTTAGAAAAACATTAAGTGGACCACTCCACCGCGGGGTGCTTGCTCCCCGCGGCACACACGCGACATCGATATCGCTTCGAAATAAAAGAGCGTATAAAGTACATCATAACCTTTTCAGCTTTTTGATTAATCGAACACCTTTTTTAGGCAAATTTTAATTTGACCTGAAAAAAGATACATTTTTGCACCAAATCGCAACTGAAGACTTTTTTTTATTACAAAAGCGATGTGAGGACTACACCACCGCGAGGTGCTTGCACCTCGCGGCACACACGCGTCCACATGATGATTCAGTGTTGCCACCGCTCCGAAATGACAGATCGCTTTTGTTTTGTCACCCACGGAATATGGGTATCAAATGAATGGAATTTTAGTGTAAAATACGATACAGTCAATGACATTACTTCAAATTCAATGTGGCCGCCGCCCCTAATTAGCCGATCGCTTTTCTTTTGCCACCCACGTTATATGGGTATCAAATGAAAGCGCATTCCGAGTAGATCGTATCCTTTCCAGTTTTTTGAATATTCGAACACCTTTTTTAGGCAAATTTTTAAACTTCAGCAAAAAAAGACACATTTTTGCACCGACTCGCAACCGATTACCTTTTGATTACAAAAGCCTCTTAACCTCTTTTATAATTCGCCACATTGTTTTAGTGATATTCTTTGAATTTTTTAATTTATTTATATATTGAAGTTTTTTTGATGAATTAACAGCTTTCTTTAACATTTTTACATACTTTTTATAGTAATCATTTAGTACACAGCTATTTGTTTGGGACTTTAATGTTTTAAGTAGGCGTTTATTTTTACATGATATTTTTATACCCATAGTTAACCAAGATTTTAATTTGAATTTAATTAATATTTTTCTTTTTGGGATATAAAGGTCAAGTATACTTGTTAATTTGTCATGAAATAATTTATAATTTTCATTTATAATTTTATCAGGCTTAATAATATTTGACCAATTTATAGTTTGTAACTTCTCTTTGAATAATTTCATGTTATAATAATTAAACTTTCTTTTTTGGATATAATGGCCCTGCTTATTTCCATTTAGTCCGGATTTATTTAATGAAATTGATATTCCTTTATGATCCGAAAAACCATACTCCTTTACACTAATATTTAAACATGTTGTATCAAAATTGGTGAAAATTAAGTCTAAGCAAGTGGCACTAGTCGGCGTAATCCTAGTAGGTTCATTAATATTTTGATGAAAGTTTGCACTCTTAAAGAGATTGATCATATTTTTTGTTTGTGTTGTCTTTTTAAGAATATTTACATTTAAATCTCCACCCATTATTATATTCTTCTTTACATATTTTGTACATAGAAGTTTTAACAATTTTCCTAGTTGTGTATTAACAATACTTAATTCTCTTGTATTATCGGGCCAATAAAGAACTATTAAAATTACATTTACCCTAGGAAGTTCAATACCACAGACTTCTATGACATATTCTACTGATAAGTTTTTAATATCTTCAAGTTCAATAAAATTTATTTTGTCCTTCACAAATGTACACACACCACCACCTTCCCGATTATTTCTGTAGAATTGACTTGCCAGAGTATAACCCTCCAAGGTCAGCAGATCAGACTTGGCTGGAGTAACCCATGTTTCAGTAAAACTGAGTACAGAGAAATCATATTCTTCTGTGAGACTTTCTACCAAATGTAATTTATTTTTTAAACTACGAATATTCTGATAAAAAAATGAAATTTCATTATTTTTGTTAGATTCGAAAGGAATGTGCTTTATTCTGTCCCCGCATTGTCCCTTTTGTTTTTGGGTCTGGATTACTATCCCTTCTATTTTCTGGGTTTAAACCAACTGAATTTGTGTCATTATGATGTTTATTTTGCAATTTAGTGATTTTAGGCGAGAGTTTGTTCGACATTCTGAAATTTTCTCTCTCGTGCTTTCTACGCTGGAGGCCTTTCTCATTAAGGTAAGCTGACAACCAAAGTCCAGTGCCCTTAAAATAACTTACACTTTCCAAGAGATATTTTGTAATTTTTTTACTCAGCAGTTCAATTTTTAGTGGTCGCCTGTTTCCATATCTTCCTATGCGACTTATTTCTTCTATGTATCCTGATATGTCTACGCCAGTTATATCATAGAATATATTCACAGCTCGATCATGTAACTCGTATTCTGTCTCATACCTATGTTCGTTGAGGCCATATAAAACTATTATTTTATTACATTCTGATTCCGATGTGGTTACACAGTCCGCATATGCCGTTGAGTTTTGTGGTTCAATGTCACCAGTTTTACCGTTAATTTTTTTATTTCCTCTAAAAAATTTATATTTTCTTTTTCTAAATTGTTAATACGTTCGGTCTGTGCTTCCGTAGTCTGTCGCAGAAATTTTATTTCAGTTTCTAATGTCGAACTTTTATTCGTTATATCTATCAAACAAGTTTGTAGTGATTTGATTGTCTTTGAGAGTTCTTGGTCTCGGGCTTCCTGTTTTTCTGATTGTTTGCTTATTATTGCTCGCAACTCACGTAGCTCCGCTAGTAAAGTAGATTGTGTTTCAGTGTTAGAATTGGCCACAATTGTGTCGCCGCCGGGAAGAGTCTCCTCCAGAAATTGTGAATCGTCATTACTGTGTTTCATAGAGTTTTTTCGCCTTATTGTTACATGACTACAATCGAGACTACCCTGATCCTTGACTGGTGTATTTTTGTTGTCACTTTTCGGTTGTTTTGACTTACATTGTGGACATTTCCACAACTGTTTATTTTCAGTAGTCATCAAATAAAATCTTTTTTCAGATACATTGACGCAAAGCAAATCATATTTTTCAGTACACATCGTGCAAGCCAAAAACCTCCTATCTTGTATCACCTCTAAGCAAGCTGAGCATTTGTTTGCCATCTCTCGTATTTATTAAACACTAGTTCAAAAAAGCAATGGTTCAAAAAAGCAATAGCAATGCGCTATAAAGCAAGCAGTGGTGCTATAGTAGCACGCGGAAATGTAGTTTCGATTTGATAACAAGTTCCTAGGAAGCGCACTAGATGGCGTTGCAATCCAAATAGGTACAGTGAGTAGGTAATTGATAGGGCAATTTATTAGGAATTGCACACTTTAAATCACTATTAATTTGATGACTATTTAGAGATTTAAGGTTCATTTATTATTTTAATGTTCACAGACACTTTGGATGGTTTATTTACTTATTATTTTACTTGATTTCACTGTGAAAAAGAAATGACTTGCAGAAAAGATGTTATGTGTTATTTCACTATTTATATTGTTCTATTTACATAGATAACACTTTCACTTATGTTTTACAACAAATACAATATTTTTATCCACTCAAAACTAACATTAATCTATTTACTAATAAAATTTTAATAAAAATAGTAGGAACTGATGTTTACGCGACTGTTTACTCTGGGTGAGATTTGATATTGCTCGCACCATTTATTACTCATAGTTATAACTAATTTTAGAAACCTAACTTAAATAGCCAAGTGTTGTATTGATAAATTAACTCATACAGACATCCGTTTGAATCTTATGGATCTATCAAATAATCATTACATACAATTAGCAATAATAAATATTGAGGACAACAATCGAGATAAAAAAGTATTCTATTTTTTAAGTCAACCAAATTACATACACTAAGCCAAATATCATCAAAATCGGTTAAATAGTTTTGGGCTGACGATGATGAAAGAGTTTTGGAGTTTATCCCCACCCCACCCAACAAACACTATATGGAAATAAATCTATACTATATAAAGCTGGATTACCACTGACTTCTGTATATATAAAATTCTAAACTGACTGACTGACTGACTGATATATCAACGCACAGCCCAAACCGCTAGACCTACCGACTTGAAATTTGGCACGTAGATACCTTATGCAATGTAGGCATCTACTAAGAAAGGATTTTTGAAATTTCCACCCCTAAAGGGGTGAAATAGGGGGTGAAAGTTTGTATGAAAATCCGTCAGTTTTGAAGTTAGGATCCTCAAATTTTGTGTATAGGCTGGAGATTGAAAAATAATTTATATATGTCTCAGCGATTTGGAATATTTCACCTCCATAGGGGTGAAAAGGGGGATGAAGTCGTGGGAACAATAATGACGCACGGCCCAAACCGCTGGACCTACAGACTTGAAACTTTGCACATAGATACATTATGCAGTGTAGGCATCCACTAAGAAAGTATTTTTAGAAGTTCCACCCCCAAGAGGGTGAAATAGGGGATGAAAGTTTGTATGAAAATCCGACGGTTTTGAAGTTATGATCCTCAAATTTCGTGTATAGGCTAAAGAATAAAAAATAATTTATTATCTCAGCGATTTTTAATATTTCACCACCAAGAGGGTGAAAAGGAGGATGAAGTCGTGAGAACTACAATGACGCACAGCCCAAACCGCTTGACCTACAGACCTTAAATTTTACACATAGATCTCATATGCAGTGTAGACATCCATCAAGGAATTATTTTTGGAAATTCTGCCCCTAAGGGGGTGAAATAGGGGATGAAAGTTTGTATGATAATCCGTCGGTTTTGAAGTGAGGATCCTCAAATTTTGGGTTTAGGCAGGACATTGAAAAATAACTTAGACCTGTCTCAGCGATTTTGATTATTCCACCCCCAGAAGGGTGAAAAGAGGGATGAATTCGTGGGAATAATTAAATCGCCTCGAGACTTGAAATTTTGTACATAGATACCTTATACAGCTTAGGCATCCACTAAGAAAGGATTTATGGAAATTCCATTCCTAAGGGGGTGAAATAGGGGATGAAAGTTTGTATGAAAATCCGTCAGTTTAGAAGTTTGGATCCTAAAGTTTTGTTCAAGTAGGAAAACAATTTTTTACATATCTCAGTGATTATGAATATTTTTACTTCCTTCAAAGGGGTGTAGTCGTATGGACTACTTATAATGACGCATATCCCAAACCGCTGGACCTACAGACTTGAAATTTTGCACATAGATACGTTAGGTAGTGTAGGCGTCCACTAAGTATTTTTGGAAGTTCCACCCCTAAGGGGGTGAAATAAGAGATGACAGTTTGTATGAAAATCCGTAAGTTTTGAAGTTTAATGCAATATATTCACAAAAATATTTTCAGTATTACCTATGTTAAATATAAACATTTTTAAGTCTTTAATTATTATTATGGTCGGATTGGAAAAATACCTACGAGTACTAGCGCAATGCATAGACAATATGAGAAGTGTTGGGCGGGATACGATTAGTATAGGGATAGGATAATGACCGGACAGGAAAGGGATGGGATAGGGGCAGGATAGGGACAAGGTAGTGACGGGATTGGGTTAGAAAGTTTTGTAAACAATAATACTAAATCATTGACTACCGAACAAAAGTCTGTATATGACCAAGTCATGAGGAGTGTAGAAGTAAGTAAAGGAAAAATTTTATTTCTGGATGCTCCTGGTGGCACTGTCAAGACTTACCTTATAAATTTGCTCTTGGCAAAAGTAAGAAGCACTCGAGACATAGCCTTAGCAGTGGCGTCGTCCGGAATTGCTGCTACATTATTGAAAGGAGGCAGAACTGCGCACGCTGCCTTAAAACTACCTCTTAACCTTACCAATGTAGAGACACCTTTGTGCAATATACCGAAGCAAAGCAATATTGCCGAAGTACTTAGAAATACGAAACTTATAGTATGGGACGAAGTAACTATCGCACAAGAGGAGTCGAGGCATTGAATAGGAGTTTGCAGGACATACGAAATAGTAAGGACATTATGTGTGGTATGACGGTGTTGCTGGCTGGAGATTTTCGCCAGACTTTACCAGTAGTGCCCAAAGGAACGCGCGCAGGTGAGATCAAGGCATGCATCAAAAGGTCTGTCTTATGGCCTTCATTTCAAGTGGTTTCAAACTTACTCGAAACATGAGAGTACATCTCAAAGGTGAAGTTTCTGCCGGTAAGTTTTCAGATCTTCTCCAAATCGGGAATGGAAACTTTCCCGAAATAGATGGGTTTATACAAATACCAGACGAATTGTGTACGGTGGTATCAACCGTTCAGCAACTTATAGATAACATTTATCCTGATGTTGAAAATATCAAAAACAAATCAATGGAGTGGTTATGCGAGAGAGCCATTTTGACTCCCAAAAATGACCAAGCAGCTGCCATTAACGAGATTTTGATAAATTCTTTCGAAGGTGAAGAAATGACTTATAATTCTGTCGATACATTGGTGGATATGGATGAGGCAGTAAATTACCCAGTAGAATTTTTAAACTCTCCACCTGGTTCAATCCACCTGGTCTTCCATGTCACAGGCTTATGTTGCGTGTAGGTGCTCCTGTCATGTTGCTTAAAAATATACGACCTCCAAAATTTTGCAATGGAACTAGACTTCAGGTTATAGCTCTACGTAGAAATGTTATTGAGGCCAAAATATTAACTGGATCTGCCAGAGGAGAAACAGTATTCGTGCCGTGTATACCATTCATCCTAAATGACCTTCCGTTTGAATTTAAAAGACTGCAGTTTCCAATCAAGTTGTGTTTTGCCATGACTATTAACAAATCACACGGCCAAACACTGAAATTTGCTGGGGTCGATTTGTGGCAGGATTGTTTCTCCCATGGCCAGTTTTACGTGGCTTGCTCACGTGTGAGCTCTCCAACCGGCCTGGTTGTTTTAGTTCCTTCCTCTGATTTGGTATAGACAATGTTTTTAACATTGTCTATAGAGAAATACTGTAAAGAATCTGAACTTTTATAATTCCAGTTGATAGGCAACTATGATAGTTCGGTGCTCGAAATTTGGTTCAGGTTTTTAAATGAAATATCTTAATATTTTCTTACTCCCTACGATGTTTCTTAACAGGTTGTTATGAAACAGGAAAGCGAAGTGTGTAGTCTTCGCGTGCGAAGCCGCGGGCAAAAGTTAGTTATCTATAATACGCTAAACAATAAAACAACCCTAATTTTTTCCCTGGTTATTTGGAAACGATTAAAAATCCTTTTTATTCATAAGAAAATACGCTGTCTTAGACAGCGTTGCCGACTTCCACGGTCTGGATTACCCAAAAACCTATCTGAAAATCCCCAATTTTGGGGAAAATATAATTGATAATCCCCACATTTTCCCCACAAGTTTTCAGCAAAGAAATTAAACTTAAAAAATTAAATAAAAAATTAACACGAAATAAAACTTACTGTAACAAATAATATCAATCGAGAAATACGTCAGATAAACTATGCATCTAGTACTTATACATATAACTGACTACTGAATATTGGTTTTATAACATATCTTGAAATAATCGTCGTTCTTATTAACTTTCTTTTTTTACATTTTAACAACCACTTATCCAATGTATCTTTCTATAATTATTACATAAACAACAAGTGTGAGCAATACGCAACAAGCAGTATGTGTAAACTCGCAATATGACTGAACACCAAATAACACTCAACAACAGTTCTCCGCCATACGTACTCTGTATGTATAGTTCGTTACAAAGCTAAAGTAAACAACAGGGACTTCCCCGATAAACAATAAAGGTTGATGGACATAAATGCTGCAATAAAATAAACTCCAAAACCTTCCAATCGGATAAGTTGAGTTAAATTTGAGTTAAAGTATAAATAATACTTACTGCTAATACTAATTTTATTACTTTTAAGTTAAGCTCTAGCGTAAATGTCTAAATTCCCCGCATTTTCCCCACATAAACGCTCTCCCCACAAATTACCCAATTAGACTGAAAATCCCCACAGTTTGGGGAATTCCCCACAGATTGGCAACGCTGGTCTTAGACTCTATAACCACAGATTACATATACTTTATATATAACAATAATATAAATAGCTGCCATCTATTGTCGGACCTTTGAACTTTTATGACGCGGTCAACTAATAAGCACTGGACTGGATTGTGCTTTTGCAGCAGACGTAATTTTGAATTTCATTATTTTATTTTAAAAAGGTATCGAATTTAGTTCTACAATATTTTATTATAAACTAAAGCATTGAGTAGTTACTTACGATTTTATTTCTACAAAATGAGTCATTAATTTATTACATTCCCGTTTAATAAAACCAAAACTGCATAGATGGCAATGCTTATGCCATCTATGCATTTTGAATGGAACTAATTATAGATTGTGCCTGTGTCGGCAACCCATGAGCAGGGCTGGGCAAAATACACGCTTTAATTTAATTGAAATACAAATTACAAAATACTTTGCTGCATGTAATTAAAATACGAAATACAAAATACTCGCCAGTGGTGTATTTAAAATATCAAATATAAAATACAGTATTTGAGCAATTTTTATTGTATTTAACAAAATAAAATACAAAATACATTCAACTTTAAACCTTTTGTTTTTCACAATGTTAATGTGTTTTAAATATTGCACGATACTGTGGGCATTTATATCATTTGTATGTATAAGTACATTGAAATATACGTACGTAATTTACCATTGTAAAAGGGAACACCCCAAAAATGGTGAAAATGAATATTAGGTTTCTAAACTTCCTTATTCTTTGAAAAATTCTTATGAAACAAAATTCCTTCTATTCAAAAACACGATATTAATTTTACAGTACGAAGAATTAAAACTCCATTGTATTATTAGCCCGAAAAATATGAAGAAGAATTCAAATCCAAGATGGCCACCGTCACAAAATGGCGGATTCATATTATGATTCAATGCCATCAATATGGGTATCAAATGAAAGGGTTTGACTTTTAAAATACAGTACACCATGAAAAACAATCAAATCAAAGTTGGCCGCCGTCACTAAATGACAGCTTATACTGAAGGACACACATGTATTGTCTTAGGTACAGTTGGCGTCATTTTATGACTTTTGTAATTTGATGAAATAGGCTTAAAATAGAAGGTTTGTGGTCTAGGAAAAGGGAAGCTCCCAAATCGTTAGGAACTACTCTATTAGTAAGGAAGGCGAAGAGGCTGGGGCTCAATTTGGGTGTCGTGGGGAACTACATACGAGTATTAAGGTTATATGATGTGCCCTCTTCACGCGTGTTTCGAAATTCATTTCCGCGTTTTCAAAAAATGTTATAAAATGAAAAATATTCTTGGGCGCTTCAGAATCTTCAGATATTAATAGTGTATGCGCCCCAAGTGTTTCTGATAACGGAGGAATAATCTACCGGCATAGGATTGCATTATTATATTAGGTCCTTACATATGAAATTGGCGTTTTGCCGTACTGGCCACTTTGATCTCAAATATCTCCTCTATGGTTAGGAATTCCAAATTCAAATTTATACAGCTATTTACTCATGTATTTGTGTTTCGAAAATTATAATTCACTTGTTTTTTCCTCAATTGTTTTTTCTTTGCGTCACTCAGTTTACAAAATGGAAAACTTGAAATATCGCGTTATTTACGAGTACGAGTTCCACCGTGGCACCAGTGCTGCAGAAACGGCTCGAAGGATTAATGATGTGTATGACGACGGTGCCGCAAAAGAAAACACTGTGCGTTTTTGGTTCCAACGTTTTCGTTCTGGAAATTTCGACCTGCAGAACAAGCCCCGTGGACGGCCGGAGACCAAAGTTAATAATAAAGAATTGAAGGCTATTGTGGAAGCGGATCCATCGCAAACCACGTCCGAGTTAGCTGCAGGCTGCGGTGTTAGTGATAAAACTGTTTTAATCCACTTGAAGCAAATTGGAAAGGTGAAAAAGCTTGAAAAGTGGGTACCTCACGAATTGAGTGAAGCAAATCAACAAACGCGCGTTGACTACTGCGTTGCATTACTCAACCGTCACAATAATGAAGGGATTTTAAATCGAATCATTACTTGTGATGAAAAGTGGGTCTTGTACGATAATTGGAAGCGCTCATCACAATGGCTGAACCCTGCCGAACCAGCGAAATCATGCCCCAAGCGAAAATTGACTCCAAAACAGTTGAAAACAAAACAATTGATTGAAAAGTCCAAAGAAATTGAGGAAACAAAGTGAATTATAATTTTCGAAACACAAATACATGAGTAAATAGCTGTATTTTGAATTTGGAATTCCTTACCATAGAGGAGATATTTGAGATCAAAGTGGCCAGTATCTACAGCAAAACGCCAATTTCATAATATGTAAGGACCTAATATTACGTCTGCCGGTTTGAATGATGGCGGTGGCTGTACGACGGGGTAGAAAATAGTGAGATATTTAGAAGCTATGCTAAGTGAATCCTAAAGGAGCTCCTATTCAAAAGATTGTCGATTTAGATACGACCAAAACTCAGTTTTTTTTGTATAAGTGCACGATACATTAAAATTTAAGCAAAAATTAACTAAAAATAAAATATTTCGTAAACACTACAGGTTTCGCAGAAGTCGAAACTAAACGCAATTGAGGACTTTTATTTATTGTTTACGTAGTTTTATCTAAATAAATAAAGAAAATAATACATTTTCCGGAATCCTCGAATTTTCCTCTACATTTTGGTACACATGTACCTCAAGGTACAAACATGGGCAAAAATGTATGGACGATTGGCGACCTCCTTTTAGATTGAGTTTTAATTTATACAATATCTAGAAACGAGTGCCACTAGGCTAGCTAATTGATTTACATGATAAATTATGATTGTTTTGTTGTGACCTCTCTTAACTTAATTGAAGGAGTTACATTTTATTTAAAAATGACACAGCAGACGAGAGCCATCGGCAACAAATTGCTTAAATTAGAAATTGTAATCAATTGTTTATTTAGTTTTCATTCATTAAATATATATGTAGTGTTAATAACTTGGCTTTCGTAGTTTCTATTACCTTATTGTGCAAGTAATTTTTTTTCAGTTCCACTAATTAAAATCCGGGGAGTAACCGACAAACCAGTCAAACTTGACTGGGTGCCGCCAAATGCATCAACGGAGCTGGTATGTTTACTACATTGCGTAATTATAATGAATTAGTATCAGTAATAGGGTATTTGCACAAAGTAAATAGACACAAGAGGGCCAGTTCTAGGGCTTATTCGTGAACTGGCGAGTTCAAAACTCGCTTGCGCGCGCCATTGGCACTTTCCGATTTTACCTATTTTTTTGTGGTCAACTCGCTCGAATATGAAATCTGACATATTTATGGACAGTCAGCTACAAAAATGTTTTAGAGATGTATAAGACACTTTATGTGACTGGTTTGCGCATGTATGTCATATGACGTCTTTTCAACACACCTGTGAGAAAAAATACTTAACCAACCGATTTTTTTTTCATGATTGAATAAAGCAGATCATTGTTGGTTTGTGGACAAAACTAAATAATGGTATGTAATTAAGCGTTTATTTATTATATTAGACGTAATAGAGTTATTTGTAATTTATTAATAAAAATATCTATCTACTTTAACTTATGGTGCGTTCCGAATTGCGATAAAAGCGATATTATCGCGAATCCGACCAAATTAAATCGTCACAAAATATAATGGGCTATTGAATCAGTAGGTTATGTTGTGACTGGTCGGATTCGCGATATTATCACTTTTATCGTTTTACGGAACGCAGGGTTAATAAGACTGTAACGCAAATAGTGCGGCTATAGATATATAACCGCACTTTGCGCGTTATAACACACGCGTGTTTTATTAGCTGCTTTGCTTGCTTGTTCCTAAAACCAAAGAAATTGGATCCACTTTACGAGCAAGTGTGTTGAAAAATTTTCTACATTAATTAAAAATGATATGTTGTACATTAAAAATTATATATTTCTAATTTGTACAATAGAAATATATCATTTTTAATGTACAAATAAAAATTAAACAAGAGTAACTCCCCAGAGATTACTATAATCTTTAATATTAAGATTTCTTTATCTCGGGTTCATTTTTTTTTGTATGCTTTTTCTGTCAATAATATAAACAGATTTAATTTTTTTATACGACGTAAGTTTAAAATAAAAGAAAACATAGTTTTGAGATAAATATATAAATCAACATGACAAAAAACTGTTTATTTCCCTAATAATTATTAAATATCACAATGACTCAAGAATTTGGCTTATTATCCATTATATTAAGAGGATTGTGAAGCTGTAAATTTTCATACAAAAAGCGATAACGCTTTTCTCCCACTAAACCTAGTCCAATTTTCAAAATTTTTGGAAATGTTGTAGATATAATAAAGATCTAGGTTTGTACGTTTTGATTTTGAAGAAATATTGCTCAGAATATAAATTATTAGCATCTAAATATCTATATTTTAGACTTAAAAACTACCTCGAGTATTTTTATCTTTTTTTGACTAAATTTACACATTTTTGTACTGAATTACAAAAAAAGCATCGTACAATCGTACAAAGATAGTTTAAGGTCTACTGAATCGAATGAGACCAAAAGTGTCTAATTTCGTAAAGGTTTAGGGGGGTAAAACAGTTATCGCCCGAAACAATATTGTTGACGACAGTTCGCAAGTGCCGGGGACCCAGAACTAAGCAGCGGACGTAGTCTAAGCTTATGCGGGCCAAGTCCCCATGAATGAACCATACCATAAATAAATTCGGCCCCTTTTGATTGGTCCGCGGGCGGGATGTCCCCCCGCGAACCAAGGGATAGTGTATAAATATAGGGCCGAATTCTGTTAAATTGTAGTCAGTTGTAGTCGGTCAGTGGAAGTCGTCTTGCAAGAAGTAAATAAAGCTCCATAATTATCACAAAGAAACCTGCGTTTAACTGAAGAAGTACCTACATACAGTCCACTCTCAACATCTTGATCCTACCGAGCCGGATCTAAACAAGTACAAGTGATGGTAGTTACACGGAGCCAGAGCGGGAAGGAAGATTTGGTGTGCGTATTCGACCACCCACTGCGATCGCCATCCGCATCGACGACTGTCGCCGCCCAAATGGAACCGGGCATCGAGGAAGGGATCTCAAGTCGCACTGAACGGCGACACCGAATGGAAGGGGTCTCAACTCGCGACGAAAAACTGTACCGAGAGGAAGGGATCTCAAGTCGCACTGAACGGCGACATCGAACGGAAGGGGTCTCAACTCGCGACGAAAACCTGTACCGCGAGGAAGGGATCTCAAGTCGCACTGAACGGCGACACCGAACGGAAGGGGTCTCAACTCGCCCCGAACAACCACGAACGGAAGGGGTCTCAACTCGCCCCGAACAACTTCAACGACCGGAAGGGGTCTCAACTCGCCCCGAACAACTTCACCGAACGGAAGGGGTCTCAACTCGCCCCGAACAACTTCACCGACCGGAAGGGGTCTCAACTCGCGACGAACAATGGCACCGAACTGAAGGGATGCCAACTCGCGAGGAGGAGAATGCGCGTCACGTTTATAAGACGACGGGTTAGGAAGATTGCTCGCTCCACGAGATCGACCGCCAGTGCCATCGCCCGCCTGCAATTCGAAGCCGAAGAGAGACTAGCTGCAGTACGACGCCAGGAAGCTGCAGTACGACGCCAGGAAGTTGCAGAGGAAGCCGCAGCACTACGCCAGGAAGCTGCAGTACGACGCCAGGAAGTTGCAGAGGAAGCCGCAGCACGACGCCAGGAAGCTGCACAGGAAGCTGCAGTACGACGCCAGGAAGCTGCAGAGGAAGCTGCAATACGACGCCAGGAGCTAGAAATTGAAGCGGAGCTTATTCGAAAAAAGCTAACCGCCAACCTAGCCGCCGCCGAAGATGGCAGTATGCTGGAAGAAGAGACCGAACCGGCGGAAAACCACGAACGAATTGAGGCGTGGCTACAGGAGACTTCGAGGCAAGAGGAACAAGTGCATCAAGTGCTCGAACCGGAACCCGTACTCGCACCGGTGAGACGCGACATAGTTAGACCTAGGGAGGTTGAAATCGCTACTCCAGTCGCGCACCGAACGAGACTACGGTGGGAAGAAACAACCACACCGCGTGATCGCGAGCACTCGAGAGGACGGGCTATTGAACATTTAGCCGGCACGCTCGACCACATGATGAGGTGGCGACCGCCGCCGCGTCAAGCCACCGACCTGCCACTATTCTCGGGATCACCGCTAGAGTGGCTGCAGTTTGCCGCAGCAATGCAAGAAACGACGGCCGTGTACCAGTTTTCGAAAGTGGAAAACCTTGCGCGCCTCCGTAACTGTCTGCGAGGCGAAGCCAAGGAGACCGTCGCGCCGTTACTGAGCACCGCAGCGCATCCTGACGTCATCATGAAGACGCTGCAACAGTGTTTTGGCAAGCCTGAAATATTGATCGACGTCGCGTTCGAAGACCTGAAGAAACTACCGAAGCTCGGCTCGACTGCGATAGAACTCAACACCTTCGCAGTTCGAGTACAAAATGTCGTAGCCGTGCTTAACAACGTAGAAAAGAACTATCTACACAATCCGCTGCTCGTGAGAGAAATCTTCGAGAAGCTTAGCCCGCATCTAAAGACGAAATGGTGCGACTACGCCGAAGAACACAATGAACCTGAGCCGGAAATAGTCAAGTTGACCATGTTCCTCATAGACCCGTAGCGCTAGGTTTTTAAGTTTCAAAAATATTAAAGTTGTTTGTTTTTCGCATATAGTTTCCAGACCATTTGCCCAACCTAAAAAAATATTTTGTGTCATTCTAGGTACTTGCATAGGTAGAAATTTAGGTATTTGTCGTTTCAATCAGTATTGGACGAAAACAAAATTAGAGATGAAAATTTTACTTTCATCATAATAACGAAGTAGTATCTGATGTGCATAGGCATTTTGTGTCATCTCTGTCCACGAGAATCTTAATTTTTAACCAGTGGCTAACAGGACGCCCAACTAGCTCTGAAAGAATATTACAATTGGTAAAATAGGTGTTATGCGTTTTAGAATACTAGTATCTGTTGTTTAAACTATTTTGTGTCAAATTCATCCACGAGATGTATAGATATTTTATTATTTTACTACAACACCCTGTAAAATCCTCAAAATAAAATGCAAGTTATTAGAGTTCACGTGTTTCTAATTATTATTTTGTAACAAAACACTATTCATAATTTGTGTTGTTTTCATCCACGAAATCCTTTTATTTCAAAAAATACCAACTTCTTTGCACGAACGCCGAGCGCGGGGAAGCGCGCAGGCGGCGGGCACCGGCCAGTCACACGCGCGCGTGGCACGTGCTGAGCTGATTGTTTAGGCACTTTCGATCTTTCCAAGTTGCGACAAACGAGTGCGTGCGTTATTCTGAGATTTAACATTATGAAGACTAAAATGGAGATTAAAAATAAATGTATTATTTATGGTGTCATACTAGACGTTAATATGGTAATTGTCAAAGAAAGTTGACGATTAAAGTTCGTAGAATCAAGCATTGTTACTGTTAGGGATGACGGAAAAACAGATTGTTTCAAGGACCGTGCTGAAATAAAACTACACAAAACTTCCCGAAATATATATCGCACAGCTAGAACTAAACTGAGATAATTCAAAAAATTATATTTTTCAGGAGATTTGTTTGTGAGGGAACTTATGAAACCCTATAAAATTTAAAATCGTAATAGGTTGTAAAATATCACTGTTTTTATAAAATTCGGCTAAGAATCAATCCTTTTTACAGATAATTGATTATTTTGAGTTGTTACACTTTAGGGTGGTGGCTTTGTACAAAAAATAAACTACATTTAGACGTGAATCAGTTTTATTGAACCATTTTGAGTTGAACTTAGTCTACAACAAAATTTAAATAAATAATTTGTTAAACTTTGTTTTAAATATAAAATTAATAATAAAACATTAACATGAAATGAAATATTTAAAAAAATATGAAAAATTAAATATAAATGTATAATAGGGGATTGGAGTCGCTCGCGTCCGTAGGTTTGAACCTCGAGACCCTACACGTGATCCTCGGGTGGTGCTGATGGAGTGACCAACTTCTGGTGGTAGCGCTTGAGAGAAACCGGACTGGCTAGCGACCACCGTGCGCATGACGTAAAACACGTCAACCCGTAAAAAGGCTATTTCTTGTCCACGTTTCGAGATCAGTCAGCGCACAGCCAGAGCTTGAGGGGTCGTTGCTGCGATTCGTGTGGGCTTCCGTCGACCCAATGCCAGGTTGACTGCGTTGACCCTCCGTCTAGGAAGATCTGAAGAAACGGCTGTTCCGCTGGCCGCCCGTGGTAAAATACAGGGGCCCAAGCGGACCTAACCAGTCCTTGAGGCTGCCCCACCATGCATCGCATAATCTCGGGGTGGTCCGTCGTGCCGGTTGGTGACCGGACGGTGGGTCCCGGCGGCCACTTCCGGGGAGGTTCGGGAGCCCTTCCGTGCGGAGGGTCAGCGCAAATCAGCTATCGGCAGTTCCCTGGCGAAATAGGCCTACGCCCGTTAATAGTTAACGGGCTGCAACGACACCGTAATTTAACGCCTCTCTCACTCCAACAAATATGTCAGCGCACTATATTAGGACTGGTCGTACATCGGTGCACTATCCCATCAAAACACCACTATTCGAGGTGGGGCTCGCTAACATCCGCGGGCTCCATTCTAACCTCTTAGCTGTCCCAACAATTTCATGACACCCCGTCCAGCAATGCTGTTTTTGATGGAGACGCATTATCTTATCTGCCCGACCGACAAGCTACCTTAATTACCCCGGCTACGCTCTTAAGGAGTTGTTCAAGGCGAAGGCAGGTGTTTGCTTGTTCGTCCGGGCGGACGTTTGCTGTCGTCACCTGCGTTTTGGAAGAACGTTTGTTTGGAAGAACCTTCCGTTTCCCTTCTTGCGATACACGTCGATTTTGGCACTCATTGCAGTGTCTTAAGTCTGCGTCTACCGTTAACATCGAGGTGACTTGGAGACAACTGACTTTTTTAACATCTAAGTCGGGTGGCAGATGACGTGCAGGAGCGATTTCCTTCCGCCGAGCTAGTGTTTTGGGGGACTTCAATGCTCACCACGAATTGTGGTTAAGTTCCTCTAAAATTGACCATGCGGGTAGGACTGCCTACGCATTCGCTCTCACGTACCACCTGACACAATTGGTTACCCAGCACACTAGGTACCAGATATTATCGGTCAAGTACCCTCTTTGTTGGACCTTCTGACAAATCTTCCTGACGGATATCAGGTGGTGATTCGAGTTCCACTAGGATCTTCGGATCACTGCCTGGTATCCGTCTCAGTGCCTCAGGTGTCGCGACGGTCACCTGTAGTTGCAGCACGCCGTCTGTAGCTTATGCGTCAGCAGATTGGGACGGTATGCGGGATTATTACCTTGGTGGCAGCGCTGTTTCAGTGAGATGGACCCGAACTCCTGCGCTACCTCTGTTGCTGACGAAATCATACTAGGAATGGAATATTATATTCTGCATTTCAATTTCGTCAGTAGTCACAGATGTAACCTCTGGTTCAATCGCGAGTGCGCCTCTGCTGTTTAAAAAACAAACAGCTGGCTTACCGCGCTTGGATCAGAGGTCGAGCTTCCAGGGATCCCAACACAAGCCTACTGAAAACGGCCTACAATAATGCCACCAAGCTGTGTAAGAGGGCTTACATTAGAGCGGATGCTCAGCGTGTTGCACAAGTGGATCAAAAGGAACTGCTAGCGCACCCTACGGGTAGCCGATCTTTCAATCAAACTTCTGCCAACCCTCGCTGCCACCCCTGAGACATACCGATGGCTCACTTGCTTATCAGCCGCAGAAGAAAGCTGACCTCCTGGCAAAACTCTTCGCGGCTCATTCCCGTGTCGATGACTATGGTGCACAACCTCCGACACTGTCATATTGTGGCAGCACCATGCCCGATATCCGCATCAGACAGCGTTATGTGCGGACGGAGCTACAGTCGATCGATATTCGAAAAGCAAATGGACCAGACGGCATTTCTGTGATTGTTCTTAAGAAGTGTGCAGCGTAGTTGACTCCTGTCTTGACGCGTCTATACTATTTGTCGTTCTTTGTTGGTTGTGTGCCGAAATCTTGGAAAGAGGCCAATGTCTTGTATGTATTGTATTTATATATTTAGTTATACAGGGTGACTTTAAATAGGTGTAATTGTTTTAAGGGGGTAAGAGTACAGCCCATGGGATGTTCAAAAATGTGTGGAACACCTGGTCGAAATCGACTGGTTTCGGAAATACACGATACTTTAACTTTTTTAGGAAAATTACCAAAATTCAAGAGAAACCCTTAAAAATAAAAATAAATACTGGATGCATGGATTTTATTTTTATTTTATCTGATTGCTGGATAAATTATCCATAAAATAAAAACATCAAATGTTATGAATCAGTTAAAATTTTAGAGTTATGAGAGCTAAAACTTGTAACAATAAAAAAAAATTTGCTTTATCGAAATTTCAATTGATTTTAGTGAAAAATATCCACTCCGAACTGGTCGTACAAACGATGTCATTAAATTCCTTGTTTCCTTAGCTTTCTAAAAAGGTATAATAAGTGTACAAAATTCTCAGATAGCGCCCAACATACTCAGTTAGTCCCGAGCAGGTAGTTATGATCCCTATTGTTAATGTATTGCAAGCCGAGCCGATACCTGGAATTCTTAAAACCTTTCTCACGGTTTCACTATGCGAGAGTGAGAGAATCGATAAATAGCACAACGTGTGTGAGTGAGATAGCAATTGTTGACGGTTGGCCGTTGCCTTGCGCTTGGGCCCCAAGTAGCGCGACCTCTGTCTAGTACTACTTAGATACTTACGCGTTCCGGACGTACCTATTATTCGTACTAGTTATTTCATCCATCTGTTTCTTTGCTTTATTTCAATGGCAAGCTACAGTAGCGAAGAGTACGCAGACATTGTGTTTGTGTACGGATTCTGTGACGGTAATGCTGCAGCGGCCAGAAGGGAGTACATACACCGATTCCCAAATCGTCGCGCACCTAGTGTACGTGTCTTTTCTGCGGCGTTTCAACGGCTTAGAGAAAGTGGAAGTGTTCATGAGCGGCGTCACGATGCTGGTAGACCTCGTCAAGTGGATGCAGAGCACGAAGAAGAAATATTGGATCGTTTTACGAGAGATCCCACTACATCTACACGCATAGTAGCCAGGCAAATGGGATTATCTCAATGCAAAGTATGGTTTACTTTACATGCAGCGCGACAGTACCCATACCACTACACACCTGTTCAAGCGCTAGAGGAGGGAGACCCTGCAAGACGAGTAGATTTCTGTCGCTTCATGCAGCATATGGACGCTGAAGACGCAATGTTTTTAAGTAAAATCTTATGGACGGATGAGTCCAAGTTTGACCGAGACGGCATAACGAATTATCATAATCTCCACTACTGGACTACACGGGGAGAAAATCCAAGAAAGTCCAAGGAAGGAGCTCATCAAAGAAGATTCTCTGTAAACGTATGGATGGGCGTTATTGACAGATACTTGGTGGGGCCATATTTCTTACCAAACAACTTAAATGGCGAAGCTTACGAGGATTTTCTTCGAAACCATTTATTCAACCTTCTCGAAGATGTTCCTGTTCGGGAAGATTTTCCACTAACTAACCGGGAAGAAATGATCTTCCAGCACGATGGCTGCCCAGCCCATTACCGGGCTAGTGTTAGACAATGGCTGGATGAAACGTTTCCACTTCGTTGGATTGGCAGAGGAGGCCCGACGCCGTGGCCAGCGAGGTGTCCAGATTTGACCCCCTGTGATTATTACCTATGGGGTCACATGAAGACATTAGTGTATACAACTCCCGTCAATAATGTTGAAGAATTGAAAGCTAGAATCATAGCAGCTGCTAATCAAATACAGCAAGATCTTACGGGAGTTGTTACTAGGTCCAATTTTAGAAAACGACTACGGGCGTGTATTAGGAAACAAGGAGGTCAATTTGAGCAAGATTTAAAATAATAAGGTGTTTTAATTAAATCAAGTGTTATAAAACGTGTTTTTCCTACTGTGTTTTTGTTATTTCTTTATGTAAATAACTTGAGTATTTTAATTGTAAAGATAACTTGCGTTTTTTCTTATTAAATCTTATTATTTTGTATCAGTATGAGTATTATTTCATCTACATTAGATATTTTTTTCATACTACTCTTAGTAAAATTAACCATAGTCATCCTTACTTGCTTGGAGAACCAAATGGGCAACAATACACAATGCATTCATAAAGTCCACTAAAGCAAATCAATGAGACGTCTTACGAGGTAAATTAATGACACTTAAAGAAAAAACCTTAGCAGGGTAGTATGGTAAAGTGCTAATAATGTTATTAATGTGCAGTTTACGTATTACCTACTCGGCTATAACTGAGTTTGTTGGGCGGTATCTTAGAATTTTGTACACTTATTATACCTTTTTAGAAAGCTAAGGAAACAAGAAATTTAATGACATCGTTTGTACGACCAGTTCGGAGTGGATATTTTTCACTAAAATCAATTGAAATTTCGATAAAGCAATTTTTTTTTATTGTTACAAGTTTTAGCTCTCATAACTCTAAAATTTTAACTGATTCATAACACTTGATGTTTTTATTTTATGGATAATTTATCCAGCAATCAGATAAAATAAAAATAAAATCCATGCATCCAGTATTTATTTTTATTTTTAAGGGTTTCTCTTGAATTTTGGTAATTTTCCTAAAAAAGTTAAAGTATCGTGTATTTCCGAAACCAGTCGATTTCGACCAGGTGTTCCACACATTTTTGAACATCCCATGGGCTGTACTCTTACCCCCTTAAAACAATTACACCTATTTAAAGTCACCCTGTATGTATAGGTATCAATTTTAATTGTTAATTTATTCTACTTTGTTTTTTTTTCTTCTTTTTAGTGCACTATCCTGTATCTTGAATACGTAGCTACTTTCCTAGCCCTAAGGTTGCCGGGTAGAAATTGCTACCTTAGCAATAAGGCCGCCTATTGCCAATATAATGTGTATTGTAATGTCCTGTGTTTAATGTGAAATAAAGTGTTTATTCATTCATTCAATGTCTAGCCCGTTCCCAAAAAGGGAGATCAAACTATCGCCCTATAGCCGCCACTTCCATTTTGTGTAAAATCTTGGAGGATCCTTAATACCCAGCTGATCCATTACCTGGAAGGTCACTCGTTGCTTAATGACCGTCAGTATGGGTTTCGTCCTAGCGTGACCTTCTAGCGTTCCTTTTACACAAATGGGGTGAATCTATCGATAAGCGCGGCGAGTCGGTGGCTATTAGTCTCGACATCGCCAAAGCTTTAGTAGATAGTTTGCCACAAGGCTCTCCTTTTCAAGCTACCGGCATACGGATTACCTGCGCAGTTCTGTACGTGGATTGCCAGCTTCCTCCACGAGCATAGAATTCGTGTTGTCGTTGACGGCTGCGCTTCGCAGTTCATGGCAGTGAACGCTGGAGTTCCACAAGGCTCCGTTCTATCCCCAACATTGTTTCTTCTGCATATCAATGACATGCTTTCCTTGGGAAGTATACATTGCTATGCAGACGACAGTACTGTGCATGGGGGATATCACGGAAGCACAGGGGCTGCTCATGGTGATATTGGTAGGCAGTCCTCTGTTGGGAGGCAGAATCTTATCATTGAGCCCAACAGGACGCTGGGCCTCGTCTCCGAATGGAGTTCCAACAATCTTGTTGAGTTCAATGCTAAGAAAACACAGGTGTGCGCGTTCTCGGTGAAAAGGTTACCTTTCCTCCCCCTTCCTTCTCTTTAGGGCACAACCTATCACACGCAAAGCAATATCGCTTTGCTCGGAATGAACATTCGCTGCGATCTGAACCCTAGAGACTTCAAGAACGAACGCTAGGAAAACACAGGTGTGCGCGTTCTCAATGGTCACCTTTCCTCCCCCTTCCTTATTTTCAGGGCACAAACCTTCACACGCCTCACGGAATCTCGGTGTCCTGAACAAGTTGCGTAGGTATTTTGCGCCGTACCAACTATGCCTGTTGTATAAAACTCAAGTTAGGTCTTGCGTAGAATATTGCTCGCACCTTTGGGACAGCCCCACTTAGTACCTCCTCGATGCTCTGGATAGATTGCAGTGTCGCGCTATTCGCATAATACCATCGAGCCTTTACAACTTCGTTGTGACATCGCCTCTCTTAGCGTCTTTTAGCGAATGTTCCATGGGGAATGCTCTGAGGAGCTCTTAAACCTTATCCGTCCCTCTCCATTCCTTAACAGAAACACGCGTAAGGGCCTTCGTCATCCTTACACTGTATCCACCTTTTCACGCCGCACTAAGAAATTCCAAGATTCCTTCTTCTGTTGTTCATCCCACACTTGGGATTCTCTACCTGCGCACGTGTTTCCTCAATCTTTGATTCAATAATTGAGTGAATTATTCTGTTATATTTTTAATCATCATCATCATATCAGCCAAGAGACGCCCACTGTTGGACATAGGCCTCTCCAAGGATCTCCATACCGATCGGTCCTGCGCCTCCCGCATCCAGCGGCTTCCCGCGACCTTCACCAGATCGTCGGTCCACCTTGTGGGGGGCCTACCAACATTGCGTCTCCCGGTACGCGGCCGCCACTCGAGGACCTTTCCGCCCCAACGGCCGTCAGTCCTACGAGCGATGTGTCCTGCCTACTGCCACTTAAGGTTTGCAATTCGCAATGTCAGTAATTCTAGTTCTTCTACGGATCTCATCATTTCTGATGTGATCACGTAGAGAAGCCCCGAGCATAGCCCTCTACATTGCCCTTTGGGTGACTTTGAGCCTTGTTATGAGACCCATTGTAAGCGGCCACGTCTCAGTTCCGTATGTCATCACTGGCAACACGCACGAATTGAAGACTTCTAACAAATCAAAAATAATTGTCTCTGAACTAATTGGGAACAAAAAATGAGACATTTTTCTGTTATTACTTCACAAAAACTGTCTTAATCTTTAACAGATAATACTTAAATATAAAAAAATGTGGTGCTATTAATAAATCACAAAATATTAGTCTCGAAGACTTTGAGATTGATATTTTGTGATTTATTATTTTAATATTAATTTTGATATTTTATAACTTATTACTAGTAATGTAACTAAAATGTGGTGTCATTTATTTATGCTATAAATAAATAAGTTTTTTTATTGCAAATAAGTTGGCAAACAAGCAAACTGCCCACCTGATGGTAAGTGGTAACAGTCAGTGAATCCTGTGAGATTTGCAGCAAAACTGCAACCCCCACAAGAACCACAGTGTACGTTGCCAACTTGTGACGTAAGATGTACCGGAACACAGCAACGCAAGCACTGCTGCTTTGCGGCAGAAATAGGTAAGACGGGAGTACCCATGCACATGAATCTGGTACAAGGTCTCCCTCCAGTAAAAGTTCGATATATTCGTATTATTCAAAGTATTCGAATAGCAATATCGAATGAATAAGCACAAAAAATCGAAGTATAAAAACCAACAGTAAGAGAGTAAACATTTCCAAACGAAATTGAAGATATTTAATGTTGTGTAATTAAAAATAGAAACATCTAAAAATTATTAAGTGCTAATTAAAAATAAATTCTTTTACAAACTTCTCGTGATACTTGTACTTGATATGGCACTTTTATCTTATTATACTTGATCAACAATTGAAATTAAGAAAATATCATACATGCCGGACACAGCTTGGATCTCTTTCAGAGTCATTTATTAAACTTTCATCACATGACGTACTATAAAAGTCATTTTTAATTTCTCACAATGGCATGGTTTGGTCACCACGGCTGTGTTTGTTGCCCTATTTTGTTTATTCTCTTCTGCTTATACATTTACAGACTTTTTAGACTCTTCGCTTCTTACTGTTAGTGGGTTCTCCTAATACCGTTCTTTTACAATGTTGACAAGAAAACGGCCTTGCTTCATTTTTCTCTAGAAAAAGTAGGTATAGCAAGTTTTACTTATACATTAACTCAAAACATCTCCTTTTAAAACAAAGTGGTAGATAATTTTATTAAAACAATATACATTTCAAATAGACGCTATAATACCTTAAATAAACATTTAGTCAACATATTCAAAATGACATGATTTGTGACAAAAATATTAAAGAAAAATTGTTTTAACAAAACTAGGTGAACTAGAAATTTACAAGTTGTTCCACCAAATCAAAGTCAAATCAAGATAGTAACAAAATAATTTTACATACCTTAGCAAATAATACTGAAGCAAGTAGAAACATCCCGAACTAATATGACAGAAAATTGATCAACACTGTAACAACTCAAATGAACTCACATATATTTCTTCATCAAAACTGCAACAAATCCAAATAACTGTGTTCTCGTTTATGCTAATACGTACACTCTCCAAAACAACGACGGCACGGTTAGCGCAGAGGTCGAGTGATCGCCTACTGCACATCGGGTCGCGGGTTCGGTTCTCGTACGGGACAAATATTTTGTATAGCTTACAGAAATTAGTTCCGGTCTGGGCATATGTGGATGTGATATTCTACGTTTGTGACTGCACCCACGACCCAGGAGAAAATTTTAGTGTGGGGCGACGTTTTTTTTTAAAGAAAACAAAAAATAACAAGCGGAGGTCAACTGACAATACACTTGTTTCGGTGGGAAGAACTGACATGCGTTGATTCAGCAAGGTAAGCTATTTCTATCTAACGACGACTGGTTTAAGCTTTGACCGAAACTGTTATGCCCGATAGATGTATATGATCAGCGACCATTCGAATACAAGGATAACTAAAAAATCACGAATTTTTGAATTGACTCAGCTTAGATCTAGGTGTGCGATATAAAAATCCGAAATGTATTGAAGCGGGAAAAATGAAATGAAAAAGAAAGGAAGTTACAGGATGTTCTTCGAGTTATAGTAAGAAACGATTATTCTATCTAGAGGCTATACCTGCACTTGCTAGTAACACAAAGTATAGTACATTGCACTAGTAACACAAAGTACACGAGAAGATTAGTCTACGAGAGAAAAATAACATTACGGAGTAGACAAAATGTTTCTCGAGTTCCTAGTGCTACGCGTGTGTTTGTATGTTTGTTAATCAATCATGCTTTAACGGCTGAATGGAATTAGCTGTGATTACCAAACGAAGGTGAACAGTGCGTACGGCGAGCGTCACCCGCCGCCGCTCGCCCGCGTCGCGCCGCGCGTCGACCCGCTTCGACCGTAACCATTGTTTTTGTGTTTTATTCATTCTATGTTTATCGTGCATGAAAATGACACAAATTTACAATGTCGACTTTTCACGCATTTATGATATTAAATGTGTAAACTCTAATTATTTTAATATTTTTTTGAAGCGTTTATAGCTTGGAAAAGGAAAATAATTAATAATCTTAAAATTGCGTGATCCAAATTGGCACAAATTTATTAAATAGGCATATGTAAGTGATCTGAGATAGAAAATAGTTATTTCATTAACTGTAATTTTTTTTTCGTAGTGTACTTAAATACTGACTCTATGTCAGTTTGCTCTGGATGAAGATGACACAAACTGGGTTTGCACACTCCGCAGGCTCTCCTAGATATGGTACCATAATTATTTTTAACTTTAAATAAATTTTGCCAGTTTTAATTTGAATATAAATAATCAATCACAAATCATCGAATTACTGAAAATGCAAGTACCAGATGTGACACAAAACGCAATAATAAGCTTCATAGGTACGACTGCATCGACATGCAAAAAATAAACAACTTTAGAATTTTTGAAACTTATGACATCAAAAAAGCCTAGCGCTATCGGTCTATCATGCGAGAAGCTGATCGAGCGCTCAAGCACGGATACTCCGGTACGACTTACAAGCCGACGCCGCAACCACCGCAACGCCCCGCCTCTAAACCCGAACAGAGGAGGAGGGTGTACAACGTGGCAGAACCGTCGTCGTCGGGCAAGACTGAGCCGGAACGCTGTGCACAGTACGACGACGCGCAACCGACGCCGCTACCGCCGCGACGCCCCGCCACTAAACCCGAACAGAGGAGGAGGGCGTACGACGTAGCAGAACCGTCGTCGTCGGAAAAGAACGAGCCAGAACGCTGTGCACAGTACGACGACGCGCAACCGACGCCGCGACGCCCCGCCCCTAAACCCGAACAGAGGAGGAGGGCGTACGACGCAGCAGAATCGTCGTCGTTGGACAAGACCGAGCCGGAACGCTGTGCACAGTGCAACAACGCACACCGACTTGACGCCTGCGACAAGTTCAAGAAGGTGTCTTTGGACGAACGATGGGACGTCGCGAAGAAAGCTGGGTTGTGTTTCAAGTGTTTGAAGAGCAAGCACCGAAGATTGAACTGCCGCCAGAAAACATGTGGCGTGAATGGATGTCGTCGGCCGCACCACCGCTTGCTTCACGCCGAAGCACCTGCGGCCCGAACTTACCAGCCGGAGGAAGCAAGCGTCTCTTCAACGCGAACTCAGTGCGCGGTGAAACTCAAGATTTGCCCAGTAACCGTATCGGGCAAGAACGGGGAGCGTAACACATACGCGCTCTTCGATGAAGGCAGCACAGTGACGCTCATAGAAGACGGACTGGCACGAGAGATAGGCCTGGATGGCCCCGCGACGCAGCTACGCGTAAAAGGGATCGACGACCGACAACGTCAAATTGACAGCCGCGTCGTTTCACTACGCATCGCCGAGCGAAGCGCGAGAAACTTCAAGGCGTGTTCTGTGCGAACAATGGCGGACCTGAACCTCGCCACTCAATCAATTACAAAGGAAGAGGTGCAGTTCGATCACCTCACTGACCTGCACGATCAGTTGATGTACGAGAACGCGAAACCTCGCATACTCATCGGATCCGATAATTGGCCGCTGATTGTTACCCGAAAACTGCGCGTGGGCAAACGGAACGAGCCCGCGGCATCCCGAACAGAACTCGGATGGGTGGTGCACGGAACAGCACCGACCAACGTAATAATCAAGCGCCAAGATGAAGTGCTGAACGTTTGGACGCAAGACACTTCCAATTAGAATCGCCGGGAATCTCGCTGAAGTCAGCGCACACGAGGGCAAATGACAAGCGAGCACCGAGAACAATTCAACAAGTCGACGAAGTGCACAAAGAAGCAGGCTTCAACTTGAAGGGGTGGAATAGTAACAGCGCGGAGCTCTTGAGGAACGTAGAGAGTGAACGCCGCGCGACCACTACGCTCCTTGGGAAGCCAGAAAAGGCACTGGGCCTCATGTGGGACGCGCAAAAGGACACATTGCGCTTCAACATCGCGTTGGCTCGCGTCCCAAACGAGGTGAAGACGCAACTTCGGCCGCCGACGAAGAAGGAAGCACTCTCAACAGTCATGAGCATTTATGACCCTCTCGGGCTGTTGAGCTGTTACACTGCTACGGCGAAGATCGCGCAGCAGAAATTATGGCGGCTGAAGACGAACTGGGATGAGCCAGTCCCTCCCGAGATTGCGTCGATGTCCAAAGACTGGCTTACGAGCCTGGAAGCCGTCGGCAGACTGCGCTTGCCCCGGTCTTACAACGGGGGGAGAAGAGTAACGCGTCGCGAACTGCACGTTTTCTGCGACGCGAGCGAAGACGCATACGCTGCGGCGGCATATTGGGTGCACCAAAATGAAGATGGCACCTCAGGAACGATCTTGGTGTCGGCCAAGGTGAAGGTCGCGCCGCCACAAAGGATTCCACGGCTGAAGATGCAGGCTGCGCTCATCGGAGCTAATAGACTCGCCGCTCAAAGCGTCAAGACGGATCACTGCATTCCCGTGGACGAAGCCGTGTACTGGAGCGACTCACAAACCGTGCTCCACTGTATGAGGAACGGGAGCAAGTGCGAAGAGCCGCCGCACAAGGAGGTCGGCAAAAACGCTGACCGATCACTTCCGGCGTCGGTGGGTGCGGGAGTACCTCCCAAACCTTGTACCTCGCCCCAAAGCTGCGACGCCAGCAAAGTTCGACGACAGAGGTGTGGCCCTGATCGCAGACCCCATGCTTCCCCGGAATGTCTGACCGCGGGGACGCATAGACAAGATTTTCCCGGGACCGGACGGCGTAAGAAGAATCGACCGCACTCTCCCCGGACCAGAGGGAGGGGACGCGCTGCACATCGGCCTGACATACCGCACACTCCCCGGACTAGAGGGAGGGGACGCGCTGCACATCGGTCTGTCTTACCGCACTCTCCCCGGACTAGAGGGAGAGGACGCGCTGCACTGTCTTACGGCGAAGGCGAGTACGAGTTCTCGCCGGGGGGAGGATGTTGACGACAGTTCGCAAGTGCCGGGGACCCAGAACTAAGCAGCGGACGTAGTCTAAGCTTATGCGGGCCAAGTCCCCATGAATGAACCATATCATAAATAAATTCGGCCCCTTTTGATTGGTCCGCGGGCGGGATGTCCCCCCGCGAACCAAGGGATAGTGTATAAATATAGGGCCGAATTCTGTTAAATTGTAGTCAGTTGTAGTCGGTCAGTGGAAGTCGTCTTGCAAGAAGTAAATAAAGCTCCATAATTATCACAAAGAAACCTGCGTTTAACTGAAGAATTACCTACATACAGTCCACTCTCAACAAATATTTACAGGAAATGTAGGCAATTTCGACCAGTTCTTGCAACTCTCTCTATCGCACGATACGGGTCGGGGGCAGGGGTATAATGGGGCATAATCTAGTGATGTGACATAATGTTATCGTAGTTATTGTTGCCTAGGGAGGAGAAAGTAATATCGATATATCGATCAATACTGAAAGGTATTATTCAAGTCTACACAAATACCTTCCTACATAAAAATTAAATGTCTTTTCGAATACGTTTATTGATTTTAGTGTTTTATTTTAAGGATCTTATTTCAATACAAACCTTATTTAAGGGTAAGCAGCCTGTAGCCTGTTTACTAACTGTAAATTCCCGAAATCAAAAAAAGAATATAAATTGTAAGTATGTAGTTGTTTGTTATAATAGATATGTGCCACAAAGAGTGAAATTCGTTTTTTGTTTCTTGTGATAGGTATTTGTTATGCATTGTATGTTCGTTATCGTATTCTAAGTTGCTCACAAACTATTTTTCGTATAACCAAGTTGGAGCAGCTAAAAAACGTGTAACAAACTATATGCAAGTAGCGTTATTTTCAATATTATTTTATTTGTACTCGCGTTATGGAATCTACGAATGTATAAAAAATACGAACGACAAAGTAAATAATATATGTAGGGTAGGCAGGGTAGGCATATATGTGAAGAAGGCACCCTTCGTACGGTTTTGACGTTTTTTTTTTTCATTTTAACAATATAATTTAAAGCTGAGTATATATAATCCTACTAGTAGGTATTTTTTTTCATACGACGGGGAAGCTCTTGGCCTTATATCGCAACACAGCAATGCTATTAACATGTTATTATGGCGACAAACTTAGGTAAGACGGTGGTAGCTAGCCAGGTGGGCTTAGAAGCCCAACCACCAACCAAACCGATCAGAAAAGCTTCTGTCCCCGATGGGAATCGAACCCCGGGCCTCCCGATCAATACCCGGTGGCCTCAACCACTAGACCACGGAGGTGGTAAAAATTAAAATTCTAAAACTATTAGTATAACTAGCTACCCGAGATAAGTGTATAAAAATGAGAGGTATTTTATATTTGTTGCATAATTATGACTTAACTCTAAATTGAAATTCGTACAAATCTACCCCACACATGGGGTACTTTCATACAGTATTATTCCTGTATTTCTGACAGCATAGACTTTTCATCGACTGCTTGACTACAAGTCATCATCACAGCTCATATACGTCCCCACCGAGGGGCTCGAGCCTACCCTATGTTAGGGTGATTAGGCCTTAGTCAACCACGCTGGCCCAGTGCGGATTGGTCGACTTTATATACACCATTGAATCTCTTCGCAGATGTATGCAGGTTGCCTCACGATGTTTTCCTTCACCGTAGGAGCATCAGACAAATGTACATATGAAATTCGAAAGGAAAAAACACATTGGTCATGGCGGGTCTCGAACCCCGACCCCCCGATTGGAAGGCAAGTGCCGAGTCCACAGCGCCACCTTTATTAGTATTCTTTGGTTAATAACTTTGTACATACAATGTTTCTGAAAAAAGTTATTTACTTAATAAAACGCCCTTGCCCTTACGCCGACGTGTAAGATCCTATGCTGCGTTTTTTAATTGTGGATATGTCAGTCCAGTCTACTTTTTACAAGCTTTTATTTAACTTGCACTGTATGTAAGTATGTTCGGGTGGAATCTTGCAACTCAATTTTGAAGCAGATATCTTTAACCGATTGAGCTGAAATTTTGTATACACGTTCAGTTTGGATGACAATGCATGGTTGACTGTGTGACGTCATTTTAAATCCAAGATGGCGGCATACCCAAGATGGCGGATCAATTATTTTTAATGCACCCCTACAATATGGGTATCAAATAAAAGGTCTTGCTAAGAGTAACTCGAAAAATAATGTGCCGTCACTATTTATCCAATATGGCGGACTTCTAAAACTTGAAAATCAATTTTGAAGTAGATATCTTTAACATTGAGCTGAAATTTTGTATTCACACAGTTTGGATGAAAATGCACGGTTAACTGTGTGACGTCATTCTAAATCCAAGATGGCTGCATACCCAAGATGGCGGACCAATTATTTTTAATGCACTCCTACAATATGGGTATCAAATAAAAGGTCTTGCTAAGAATAACTTAAAAAATTAAGTGATGTCACTATTAATCCAATATGTCGTACTCTTAAAGCTAAAAATCAATTTTGAAGTAGATATCTTAAACCGATTGAGCTGAAATTCTGTATAGACGTTCCGGCAAACGACCTTGCAACAATGATGCGTTGAATGAGATGATCAGACTGAGAAACGTGTCCAGTGATAACTAAAAAGTAAAAAATAAATTAAATGTAAAAAACCTTTTTAAAAACACAACAAGCTTTTATGTCATATAAATTGTGTCAAATGTGAAATGACGTTATAAGTAAAAGTTTTAGTGTAAAAGTTTATTAATTCTTTTTAGCGCATTTAAATAAAAGCTTGTTTTTAAAAAGGTTTTTTACATTTTTTAATGTCATCTAGCCACCTTTTCCTTTGGTATTCCGGGGTTTTCAAGGAATCTTGGGTTTGAAGATCAGTTATGGAAACTCATAGAGGGATCAGTCACAGAGCTGATTCCACCGACGCACATCACTTCTGTTTTGCTGCTGACTAGTTCAAAGATGGATGGAGATGGAGCTAGTTGCGTTTGTTACGTTTGGCTTATTATTAAAGAAATTGAGGTGAACATCACCAACAAAAATAATCATATAATTATTTTATTAAAAAATATTATTCATCATCTAAGCCTTTTCTTCTACCTTGGCGGTATAGGCCTCCTTCAACTTTCTCCATTCCATTCTATTTTGGGCTACTCTAATCCAGTTCGTGCCCACTATCTTGACGATGTCGTCCTTCTACCGCATCTGTGGTCTCCCGTTGGGTCTTTTACGGTTCCATGGCCTCCACTCTAAGACAGTTCTGCACCACGAGTCCGGCTTTCTGGCTATATGTCCAGCCCATTGCCACTTGAGCTTTGCTATGCGGTGTGTAATGTCCGAGACCTGACGCCGTTTTCGGAGCCAACTATTCGTTTTCGTGTCCCAGAGTGTTACACCTACCAATTTTCTTACCATTGCTCTTTGTGCCACCTCTCACCTCTAGTTTGTGGACGATGTTCTTAGTTGTTACCCATGTCTCGGCTCCATAAGTAAGCACTGGTAGGACACACTGGTTGAAGATCCGCGCTTTCTGTTTTATGCTTATGCTCATATTAAGAGGACTGTGAAGCGCCAATTCATGGCTCGAGTATGCACTTTCAAAAATGCAGTTTGTTGCACACAGCTTAGAGTTGAAAGTCCGAGGCAAGTGCCTACATTTCTTATTGAAATATTGTTTCGGGCGATAACTGTTTTACCCCCCTAAACCTTTACGAAATTAGACACTTTTGGTCTCATTAGATTCGGTATACCTTAATCTATGTTTGTACGTTTGGCTTTTTTTTGTAATTCAGTATCATTTAGTCAAAAAAGATAAAAATGCTCGAGGTAGTTTTTAAGTCTAAAATTTGGATATTTAGATGCTAATAATTTATATTCTGAGCAATATTACTTCAAAATCAAAACGTACAAACCTAGATCTTCAATATATCTACAACATTTCCAAAAATTATGAAAATTGGACTATGTAAAGGGAGAGAAAAGCGTTATCGCTTTTTGTATGAAAATGTATAGCTTCACAATCCTCTTAAAAGCAAAGCCAAGTTTTGCAAAAGCTGCCCAGCCCAATCAAAAAAATATTATTATTATTTATTATTACTTTTTATTTTTGTATCTCTGTTCCTATTTAGTTTGTATGTAATAGTATTATTATATGTTTAGTGTTTTGTTTTTTCAGAAAAGATTCACATCTCAAATGCAAATCATTTTAATTCACTATAACACTCATCTTAAAAAAATGGCATTTTCCTTAGACAGGTAAATGTAGGATACATACTTTCATAACAAAAAGTCCTCCCTTCAATCCCATAAGGTATAGGGATACATGTTATTATTATAGGGATACCAAGTACATAAGTGCCTTCACAATAAATTGCAATACAGAAATCATTTACGAAATTTAAATAATTTCTGTACTCCGAAACTCATCTACTAAAATATTATGAACAAAGAAGATTAAGTACGTTTGTATTTTTGTTTGTAATGAATAAACTCAAAAACTACCAGACTGATTTTAAAAATTCTTTGGCTAATAGAATTCTACATTATCACTGAGTAGGCTATAAAATTATTTTTCCTATGTGAAAACATAAAATTCCCACACGAAAAATGAAAGTAACGATGGCGAAATTGCGAGCGGAAACGGAAAGGGAGTCAGAAATATAAGCAACGCAAAACATTACGAACGATAGAATAATAATCTCGAGCTCTCGCGCCGGCCGGCCGCCCGCCGCCAAGTCGCGCGCTGTTGTCGTAGTAGTGTGCGTGAAAATTTGCGCATGTTGTATTGTGGTGTAAACGCCAGACCAGAGGCAGAGCGGTGTGAAACAGATAGCATTTTAGAAAATACCTACTCGCGCCGCTCACGGTTACTTCACAATCCTCTTAAGGCCCCTATAGCCGCCAATGGCCTTGAGCGTACGGGCGTGGCCTAATGTTCGCGCCGCGCCACCCGCCGTTACCTCGCATCTAAATATCAATAGTAGGGTGTACGTCGGTGTTACATTTTTTGGGACTATGCAATAGTTACGTGGGGCGCAGTAAGGTGAAAACAATTGACAGTCAAATGAATCAAATTGTACTTCAGCTAAAGCGTTAAACTTTCAAATGTAGTAATAACTTTTTAAATCTATACTTACTAATATTATAAAACTGAAGACTTTGTTTGTTTAGTTGAACGCGCTAATCTCAAGAACTACTGATTCAAATTGATTTTTTTTTGTGTTGGATAGCCCTTTTATCGAGGAAGGCATCAATAACATCGCGCTATGACTAATAGGAGCTGAGCATCAATATTTTGTCTGTAAAAACGGAACGGTTGTAAAAACGGAAAAAATATATGGCGAAACGTAGTTCGCGGGCACAGTGACCGTCTATTGTTTATGTAAGTGACCAATTTCGGACACTTAGCGTGACCTATGTAGGTACAAGTTTATCTTGTCTTTTTTTTTATAGTTATGAAAAAAGTAACTTCATTCAAGTTGTTCAGTCAGTCAGTTTGAATATAAAAATGGTCATGCTGATGAATCGAACCCAGCTTAGCCAAGCGGGCAGTCAAATGTATATTTTAGCAAGGTGATCATTGACATACAAAGAGACAGATAGACAAATATCATTAGTGTTATGACAAAATCGTGAGCTTGAAATATATTATACATCGTGTTTGGTCAATACCCTATCAACCCGAAACCTACCTATATTAACGTAGTCATGTAAAGATTTGGCATCATTGAAAATTCGAAATTGTATAGGTAGACCCAACTATTTGTATGCGGAATTTCAAAATTAATTTTACAATTTCGATTTTTCAATGCCGCCGTAATTTTTTATGACTATGTTAACACAGGTAGGTTTTGGCTCAACTCACGATTTTCTCATAAAAGTTATGAAAATGTCTGTCTTTTTGTATGTTCATGAAAGAAAAATTCAAGAATAAAAAAATACTTTATTCATTTAATTTTCCACAAATATTAAAATTCCGAAAAACCTTTCACGTAAAGGACTAACAAATTCCGTATTGTGACTTTTTGTCTCTTCGTTTTCTACCCTTCGCTTTTTAGGGTTCCGTAGCCAAATGGCAAAAAACGGAACCCTTATGGATTCGTCATGTCTGTCTGTCTGCCCGTCCGTATATCACAGCCACTTTTTTCCAAAACTATAAGAACTATACTGTTGAAACTTGGTAAGTAGATGTATGATGATTTTCATACAAAAATAGAAAACAAACTATAAATTTTGGGGGTTCCCCATACTTAGAACTGAAACTCATTTTTTTTTCTAAAATAACAGAATGATAAAACTACAAAAAAATATGTGATGTATGTACATTACCATACAAACTTTCACCGAAAATTGGTTTGAACGAGATCTAGTAAGTAGTTTTTTAATACGTCAAAAATTGTGAACCGCAATTTACCTTTCATTCAATCAACTCAAATATAAAAAAATAATAATTTCATAAACATGAACCTTATGCATAAGCCGCGAACCATTATTTTCTAATAATAAAAATCCCATCATTTAGGTACCTAATTATAATGTTTACTTATCAATAAGTTAATTAAAAAAAAATATTAAAACATCGATCAAAGTTACAACGAACTACAAGAACTTTTATATTATGTTACTTGCTGCTACGGAACCCTTCATGGGCGAGTCCGATTTATTCAGTGGCTTTATTGCTCATTTCCTGATTTTTTTTCAATAGGTGTATTTTCGTCTTGATTCTCTCTTCAATGCAACTTTTTTTTATTGCGATAACTTAGCAAACAAGCAAACTGCCCACCTGTTGGTAAGTGGTAACAGTCACCTATTTATAATACATACGGCTTCTGTGAGATTCGCAGCAAAACTGCAACCCCCGCAAGAACCGCAGTGTACGTTGCCAACTTGTGACATCAAATGTAAAGTAACTATTGTTTTTTATAGCTTACTAGCCTCTGCTCGCGACTTCGTCTGCGTGGACTTCAGAATTGGGTCTAAAGCTTCGCTCGTTAACAATTTGTAATCTTCGCACGGGAACTATTTGCGAGATCATTAAGGACATGTCCTTTTCCATAGCATAGGTGACATGCATACCAAATTTCAAAGCTGTCTACCCGCGGCTTAGCTCGTAAACAATTTTCAATTTTCCCTCGGGAACTACTTAAGAAATCGGGATAAAAGGCAGCCTATGTTCTTTTCCATGTCAAAGGCTACATGCATGCCAAATTTCATGCAAATCCGTTCAGCCGTTTTTGCGTGATTGAGTAACAAACATCCACACTTTCACATTTATAATATTAGTAGGATTCTATTATATTCAGGATCTCTAATTCGCATACTTCTAGACTGCCTTAGACTAAATTGTTCTTATAATCACAAAAAGCGTCATTTCGCACACAAGAAGTAAATTACACGTCTTGCACTAAAGAAGCGCGTATCGTATTCACTATCGCATGTGAGAAGTGTAAGCACCCTAGCAATCGATTTTACGATTTCGCGTAACAAGTGGATGGCGGCAACGCAGCGCGCGGCCTTCCTCCTTGAATGTCAGCGCTACACTGATTCTCGTCGCCGGTTTGCTGTGCAAGAGGTAAAAAAATATTTTTGTAAAAACTAATAATTATTTTAAAATAAAAAATGTACAGTTTCAAGAGTAATTAATTTACATTTAGATCTATCAACAACCATAAACATATCACTTGTAGTTTAGGAGCAGTTCGGAAATTAAATATGAAAACAGACTCATTTCAAAAAATTTTTTTGCATACTATTTAATATACTTCAAACTTTTCAAATGTACAGTTTATAGGGCACATATCAAAGCGTAAAATATATTTTTTGTAGAACTTTTTACCGGCTAGTTTAAGAGTAGTAAGCCTCCAAAAACCACCATTTCAGGTCTCTAGTCGCCTTAACTGTCTAAAACTAAGCAATGTGAGTGAAGTTCACTATGAACGCAACAATTGCATTTAGCCGGGTAGCACCCGCCATTGTTAATGTTGACACAAGTAAAATTTCTACTCATTTTTTTTTAAATTTGTAGTTTTTATTAAGTTTTATAGTTAAGTATAAGTACGTTTCACATTAGAAGTGTAAGTTTATACTTATTTTAACTAAGTAAAATCATTATAATAAAGCACTTGATGTGCTTTTGCAACAGACTCAATTTTTCAATTCATCGTTTTATTTTAAAATAAAGCATTGAATTATTAACAATTTTATATTTTCTAAAAAATAAGTCATAATAATAATAAATTCGTTTATTTTCAGATTACACAGATCCATACGTTAGTAAAAAATATCTAGCCTATGTTAGTCTTAGTGAATTTAAATACCTATTTATCTAATTAATAAAGCATATGAGTGGCTGAACAAGAGCCCATCAAATTTGTTTGCCATTGCCTCCAGGATGCTGTTGGTACTCCCACGTACTCTGCTTTGCAGTGAGGCTGCCTTTTTCCTCATACAGGCGGCAAAGCCGTCTACTCTGGCCTGCGTAAACATGCCAGAGGCACTGCAGAATCGTGGGAGCCCCAACAACATCCTGAATGCATTGTTATATTGTACGCGAAGGGCGTTGAACGAATTCCTCGTATACGTGAACCACAGGCTGCTCGTGTAAAAAGATTGGCAAAAAGCTTTAAAGAGGGTAATTTTTACTTCTGTAGAACAACGAGCAAACCTGCGGACCAACATATTCGCTCTCACCGTCAACGCCCTTCGCTCCCTCTCCATGTCCTCTTCATCTTTAAGGTTATGTGTAACCAGATGACCCAGATACCTAAACTTATACACTCTAGTTAGTTCCTTACTACTCAACATAAGAGGAGGCACATGGTTCCTTACTACTCAACATAAGAGGAGGATAATAATTTATTACATTCTCGTATGATACAAGCTATACTATCTATGCAGTTTTGGGTGGAACTAATTATAGTTTGTCCCGACATGACAGCAAAGGTTTGCGCGCCGGGGACACCGGCGACGTCAGACATAGCCTGTATCATGTCAGAATGTGTATTTTTCGTTTGTAATCGTATTTTTCGTTTGTAATCGTATTTTTATCATTTGTTCATTATTTATAGTTAAGTAGTAAGTTCGTTTAAGGAGCGTCGGTGGCGCTGTGGACTCGGCACTTGCCTTCCAATCGGGGGGTCGGGGTTCGAGACCCGCCATGTACCAATGTGTTTTTCGTTTCGAATTTCATATGTACATTTGTCTGACGCTCCTACGGTGAAGGAAAACATCGTGAGGCAACCTGCATACATCTGCGATGAAATTCAATGATGTATGTAAAGTCGACCAATCCGCACTGGGCCAGCATGGTTGACTAAGGCCGCAACATACCGGCCGCAATCTCTCTAACATAAGGTAGGCTCGAACCCCTCGGTGGGGACGTATATGAGCTGTGATGATGTTCATTATTTAATGATGACATCATTGAAATTATGCCATAGTGATGATATCATTGGAGATCAGTAATACGAAATGCAGCATTTCATGACTTCTTTTTCTCAAATTTATACCATGTCATACGATGAAAGATCCATAATTGGCCTGCAGATAATAATAAACACAAAAAAAGAATTATCCAATTTGGTGAAGTCGTTCGAAAGTTATGCGCGTACATACATTTCGACGATTAATTTTTTACTAGATAGACGTTGTCCTGCCCGAATTTGACTAGGCAGCCCGCTTGGATATGCTATTGCACTCGGTGCCTTTGGAACCCCTCCGCCCTCGTGGAGGCATGTTCGGAATCGGACAGCCAATTCACTGAACGCACCCCCTGGGAACAGGCCCAGCAGTAAAAACAAACTGTGACTTCGCCAAGGGAGGGGTCACCAGGTTAGTTTTAGTTGAACTCGTTTGTGACCCCCCAGATCGGCAACAATGGTAGTTGGGGAAAGGCGCGCCTCTCTAGCCGTCGCACTAATCATCTTCCATGTGAAGCTGGCCAGTGCGACGGGCCTAGGCCCCCCGAATCGTCGCAGCCACCCGATGTCGGTGCGCGGGCGCCAGGATTCGTGCCGCGGCACCTCACGGCGTCGAGCCTGCTAGTACGCTGGCCGTCCCGTGAGACCGTGGGGTACGTCCGCAAGGCTCAGGTGGCTATGACCCTCTGCGGCTTGCGCAGGATGGTTACCGTTCGGGTGGCCAGGCGCTCCGCCCATATCGGGGCTCCGTATAGCGCAATCGACTGTATCACTGTTCGATAAAGCCGACCTCACGCTGCGCCCGTTCCTCCCACATTGGGGAGGATCCGTCCGAGGGCTGCCGTAGCGGCAGACAGCCTTGGGGCGAGGAACTTAAAATGGTCCTCGAAGTCCCATCGGGGATCCAATACCAGACCTAGATACTTCATTGAGTTCTTGATCTGGACCTAGACCCGATCCACTCAAATGACATTAGCCTGTGACAACCTCACGCTATTCTTTCCGCAGCTAAAAAAGCGCAACGACTGCGGAAAAATAAGCGTGTGGCTTTTGTCTAAAGGTGTCCGATCAGTGAGTGAATCAGTGTATGGCCAGTCTATACTGGCCCAGTCGAAAACGGTCAATGTGTGACAGAGTCACGGACCAGAAAGAAAGACGGACAGAACGTTGTTGAATCAAGAGTGAAGCATGCAAATGACAGCACATTTGTATGTGTGCGTGTCTTCCTCGTCGAGAAAAGACGGCGCTTTGTCTTACCTGGTGCATCTGTGTGAGTGGAGGTCTTGTACAAACAAATGAAATTGTAGGACCTTGCATGCTTCACATTTGTTTAATGCAATACTACGTCTGTATTTTTTTTGTAGGTCCATGGGATGTGCTTAGCATTCTGTTTTTTCATTTCAAATCATTCGGACTTGTGAGAGTTGGTGTTGGAAACTAATATTGTACCAGGATGGAAATAATAAAAGACGAAAATTGTGCGAGTCAAAAGTTGTCTAGTCCTAGACCTCTCCCAAACTCTAAGCGTTTCACATGGAATTGCGGACTCTACCATGGGCAGAAGCATGGAAGCATATTTGTCACACGTAACATTCAGCGACTCGAGTGCTTGGATGTGTGATGACAACTTATCATATAAAGCATCAAGCGACAATTGCTTATCGCGGGCTAAGATCAGCTGAAGAAGTCCTCTAATATAATTTTCTATTAGTAAATCTTCTCTAGCAAAACGATCTTTTAATTGCTCGATAGCCTTCTGGTAATTTTTTCCATAAGGCGGAAAGCTCTCGACAAGTTCCCTCGCCTTAGATCCTGGTACGGTAGCTTGAACTAAGTACTGATATTTATCACTATCGTCAATGTCATCGTCATTATGGATCTTCGAGAACTGTCCCCAGAACGATATCCAGTTGCCAATCTCACCATCAAATTTGCGTAATTCAATTTTAGGTAGAGTGAAACGCTTCTGCAATGACTTTTCCGAGCAAGCAGTATTCATATGAGAGTGTGAACATACAGAGGCTACATCACATGCTACATCGACATTACTCGGGAACTGACGATGGTATTTTGTACTCACTATTATCCAACGTGACTTATACGATTCTGCTGTTTGCAGATCAGCGCAAATGGTATCTTCACTCGCATCTACGTCCGCAAGCCAGAGATCTTTGATTTGGTCATCTACGTTGAATAGTTCGTCGGCCTTTTGTTTCGCGATTTTGAACATCGCATGGACATCTTTATTGGAATTTACCTCCATTGCATCTTCCAAGTCTCGCTCCGCAAAAGAATAAAATCGGCGTGAGATCGAACGCAACTTCTTTAGGCCTTCCATTATGTAATTATGTCCAAAACTAGGTCCTGTCACGGTCACCAGAAATGTTGGAAACTAATATTGTACCAGGATGGAAATAATAAAAGACGAAAATTGTGCGAGTCAAAACTTGTCTGCTCAAAGATTTATTTCAAGTAATTGTCACGAATTTCAAAATTACATTTATTTATTCATAGACACATTTGTAAGTATAAAAAGGTTGATTCACAACATCCTCCCACACCAGAAAAGTAGTAACCAAACATGTGCATTAGAGTAAAAAAAAATATTAACTAAAATACATACAAATTTGGCGAAAATGTATTATGGTGTCAACGCATCTTGTACTTCTAAGGGATATAATTTTTGTATAGGTCGTACTAAAATCGAACCTCGGTCTGTTTTTAATTTGACAGATCGTACATTGCCATCTCTGCCCTTCATACATTCTAATACTACGGCTAGTGGCCAGAGATGACGTTTGTTATCTGTGTCTAAAAGCACAACATCACCTTGCTTTAAATTATTAGCAAAGAACTTGTGTGGTTTCTGTACGAGACCACCTAAGTACTCGCTACGGAATCGAGATCTAAAATCAGATCTCATCTTCTGTATGTAGCGATGTCTTTTATTAATCTCTGCTGCATCCACCTGGACTAAGTCGGGCACTTCTGTTTCTGAAAGGTCTTGCATGAAACTGTTGGGTGTCAATGGCTGTAAACGCTCCGTATCATCTGCCATAAACGTCAATGGCCTGGAGTTTATGGTAGACTCACAATCACACAACAATGTCTCAAGCTCTACATAATTAAGTGATGATCTTCCTAGCATCCGACGTAGCATCTCTTTGAGTGTTCGCACAAGTCTTTCCCAAAAACCGCCCCACCAGGGACTACTGGGTGCATTAAATTTCCACTCGATTCCCTTAACAGTGGAAAATTGTTGAATTTTGTCCCAGTTTACAGCCTTTAATAAGTTGTTAGTACCCACAAAATTCGTACCGTTATCGGTATAGATAACACTGACTCTACCTCTTCTAGCCACAAAACGTCGTAAGCTCATAATAAAGGCTTCTGTGGAAAGTGACTCTACAAGTTCTAAATGAACTCCGCGATACACCGCACATGTAAACAAAACTATCCATACCTTTGAGCCGCATTTTAAGATTAGTGGTCCACAAAGATCGATACCAGTTACTTGAAAGGCCTTTGAAGTTTTAGTACGGTTCTCTGGCAGTGAAGCTTCTGGTGCAGTCGCAGCTTTGCACTTAAACCTTCTGTAGAGAGGGCAGTCGCTAACAATTTTTTTTTACCCACCTCCTAGCATTTAAAATCCAGTATTGTTCTCTCAAGTGGAAAAAATTAGGTCCTGTCACGGTCGCCAGAAATGTTGGAAACTAATATTGTACCAGGATGGAAATAATAAAAGACGAAAATTGTGCGAGTCAAAACTTGTCTTCTCAAAGATTTATTTCAAGTAATTGTCACGAATTTCAAAATTACATTTATTTATTCATAGACACATTTGTAAGTATAAAAAGGTTGATTCACAACAGTTGGTGAGATCCTTTTATCAACAAGGAAATAAGCTGATGATCTTCAAACGCCCTTAACAGATCTTCATAAATTATAGCTAAGAACCATCTCGATCATGTCAGCATTTAACAAAAAAAAAACCATCAAAATCGGTCCATTCGTTGAGAGCTATGATGCTACAGACAGACACACAGATACACATGTTGAACTTATACCGTCTTATTACCAAACATCTCGATCATGTCAGCATTTAACAAAAAAAAACCCATCAAAATCGGTCCATTCGTTGAGAGCTATGATGCTACAGACAGACACACAGATACACATGTTGAACTTATACCGTCTTATTACCAAACATAATCTAAACTTAGATGTAAACCAGGACTCGGTTGACGCTGATCTATGTATATTAACACAAATGAAAGCGCACTAGACCTAAACCAAGATTAACTGGTTTTGTAATAAGAGCGGGAAATTAAAAAAAAATAGGGAAGGCAATACTAACTATAGTAGGAATTATTTATATGCGCTATAAGGGTATGTCTCAAAAAAAGTGTACCTTTTGACAAAATTTTTGTCCTTTTATAACGAATTAATATTGATTTTTACATACAATTTCCATATTTGTCCTGCCATTTTTACATGTGCGTAACGGTGAAAAATATTTGGTCGTTTAAAACTCCTAAATTAAAATAATGTACTAAATTGACCGATTTTTCTGTAATGGCAAACCTCCTTTTCGTGGTGGCCGATGTTCTTGTCAAAATTCTTTTACTAGTGCGCGCGTTACCCGATGTCCTTATATTTTGCAAATAATTTACATGTGCTTAACGCGTGAATTTCTGTAAACATATTTGTGGTTTCAGTTTTATAATTAATACGATCGAAAGTGCTGAAACGTCTTTTTAAATAAAGATAAGAACAAACGAAATATAGCTGTTTGTTTTGGTTACAAAACAGATTTTTTAGGTTATTTAACATGAGTGTAACAAACATGTGCGTAACGGAGAAGTAAAGGCTTCTCTACATGGATGAATTCTAATGTTTTTACGCACATGCAGATAATTGATTAATATATTTTATTTACCTTAAAACTTATACATTAGTTTTGTGATGTTTTAAACCGAGACTTCAAAAAGCGAAGAAGTACTGTGTTTGGCTGTGTCTTTTTTACCCGACTACGGCGAAGAAGGAAGGATAATGATGTTAACAGTCTATATTTATTCACATACTTCTTTAGACAACCGATAGATAATAACTATTAGTTATATACTTATGTGGGGACAAATTGATATTAACCCATTCAATGCGGCGACCGAAATTGCTCGTACTAGTGTAACACCGTTTTTTCTTAAAATTTCATAAAACACAAATTTTGCAAAAACACTTTGGTTTCACTGTAGTTTTAACACAAATTTCACAACTAAAATCACAATTACAATAACTTTGTTCATTAATTTCACAATATCAATGTCAAGTGTCAACGTCAACGTCGTTTCACGTCACGTCAGTGACATTTGCAATTATCTTTGGTCATTATTCACTTTTTGCATAAACAAAATAAATCTCGCGTTTATCCTGGCCTTATTTACAAAGATAGTTTTTTTTCGCCCAAAATCCCGTGCTTCCATTTAGGTGGGTTGATTTTCTCAAAATTCGGAATTTGACATTTAGACCGTTTGTTTTGATCATTTCTATAGACATATTTTAATAAAATACACTTAAACTTATAGATCATATAATTATAGTTTCGTCGAATAGAATTTGGAAAGCATTCACAATTTGTTTATGATTAATTTTTCATTACGTTTTGTTTTTCAACCAAACTTATAACTTTAGCTGGAAATACTTATTGCATATTGTAGAATTTCGAAAGATCCGTATGTTGACTTGACACATCTTGAAGCAAGTTAAGAGTCTTACGAGTGTTATGAAATGAATTTGGTTTTAGGAGAGGTTCCGTCGCCAATACGGCGCTTAACATTCAGCAAACGGACCTCGGCTCCGTCGCTTCCACATAAACGCAAATCTGCGCGCAAGTGGAGCGTTGGTTTAGTCTATCGTCTAGGTTATGATTAGTCTGTGAGACATCGATGGAAGTAATTTGTTATTGATTTGAAGATCATAAAGTTTTTATATATTTATATAGGTATTTCTCTCGTTTTCCGTGTGAATTTAATTTGAAAAGTACATCAAGACTTCATAAGTCAAGTCAGTTATTTTTGTTTTCAGCTTGAAGAGTAAAAGCTCAATCATATTTTTAATCGCCGGCGCGCGATTCATTAAATTAATAGAAAGAAATAAATTTTATCAATAGATAATACTCCGCCCACAATAAGGTATCTAATTAACTTATTATATTTCATGATTTAAAACAGATTTTGTTAATTTTATTTTTATTTGTGGGTAAATTGATTATTAAATCAAACATGTTACATTTCCAAAATTCGCCTTTTTCATCCCCTATTTCATTAAAAAAACCTGATAGTGAGCGGCATCTTAGTGGGATTAAGGCATATATTGAGTAACACTTGCGAATTTCCTGTTAAATTCCAAATTTGTACAATATTAAGTTTCACATCCTTCTTTGGCAAATAACTCACAAATTAAGCTGTTTTCTTTTTATTAATAGCAGTAATTATACACAAAATAGGTGCTCTCCCCTCCATATGTCCTTTTTATTAACTAACCAATAAGACAATTTGTCAATTTATTAAAAATTATGTTTGGAATTAACTTGCAATGTTTATTACCTGAAATTCAGATGTATTGACTGAGATTCCTTCAGAACTCAGTGTTAGACCCACTGACCTCAAGATCATAGGCATATTTAATCATATTTTTAACCTAACACTGTGCTATGAATCTCCAGGGCAGTTCCCGGAGGCCGTAGGGTTCCGCTGCTTGACTTTAGAGCCTGATGAACTAACCTATTATCAAGGAGGAATTCTGTGGAGCTAAATATATTAATATAAAACAGGAATATCATAGCTCTGACCCGTGATTGCAAGATTTAGCATAGAAGGTACGCTCTACTAACAACCGCTCCGGGGAAGGCTACTAATTTAAAAAAAAAGAAACCTATAACTATTTGTTCGTGTAATTTATTGCCCCTCATTTTGTAGTTTTGTACCCAATTTGTACCTGATTTTTACCTGCCGAGATTGATCAAACAGACCTGAACCATCCTGCCCTTGGCTTGTATTAATTAAACATTATGTTAAGTGCTTTGCATTGAGGGATTTTGTTTACTTCAGTAACATTATGCATAAGTGAATTATAGTTATGTACCTACAACAATAAAACTTTTCATTTTGTATCGGACTAAAGGAATAAGTTTGTTTTTTTTCTTTCAACTTTAAGATTTCCCTATATTTCTACAATTTAGCAAGAAAAATCACTACAATTTGGCGCCCGAATATACAGCAGGTTTTGTGGCATTATATGGCCCATTATTCTGGTCAAATGCTCAGATAATGTTGATCCATCTCGGTATGTATCTTTAATAATTTTCTTTTTTAACGTTGTGTGTTAGTTAAGCTAAAACTCAAAAACAGCTCTACCGATTCTTACGAAATGTTATGTGTATTTGAATAGGTCCAGGGAAGGTTTAAAAGTACAACTGGACCCAGTAGGTGGCGCTGTAATCGGACAGGAGAACGTCTGCCGGTCTCACTAGTTAACTACACTTTAGTTATAAGATAAATAACAAGAATTCTATGCAGGTTTGGTTCAGATAGGTATAAATAAAAACAAATTTTAGTTACATTTGAATAAGGTGAATATATTTTAAGATTTTTTGTTCATAGTTTGAGTATATAACATAAATAATATTGTAAAATTAACTTCTCATATAGAATAGAGCGTAGTATATTTTTACAAAAATGGAACAAAGACCAATTAGTTTTAATTTACTTAACAAAGATGAACTAGAATATGAGGTGAAAATCAGGGGTTCGAAACCAGCTGACACGGTGATGGCTCTGAGAGCACAGATCCGTACTCTCAATAAAGATCTGCCTTCTGATGAAATACTGACTTGTGATCTTGATGTCAATATTGAATTAAAAGTAATTCAAAAGAAATTAGATGATCTTGAGAAGCTCATCACAAGCGCTTCAAGTAAGCTGTCATCACTTAAGATGTTAAATAGAATTCAAACTCTTGCACACCACTTATTCCACAGAATTGGTCGCTTGTCTTTATCGGAGTATGATGATAATAATCTTACTTCTTTAATTACTTCTCTGAATAATAGATTAGATAGCATTCTTGTAAAAATAGATAATATTTGTCATAATTTTAAAAGTAGCTTGGCACCTGAACAACCGATTGAGCACTCCACTGCAACTACACACAATACAGCTAATGATTGCTCCGTGCATAAACTAAATTTACGCTTCAATGGCAAGACATGCATTAAAGCCTTCTTACAACGCCTCGAAGAGTTATGCTTGTCTCGTGGCCTTGCAGATTCAAAGCTTTTCTGTTCTGCGGCTGAACTTTTCACTGATGAAGCGCTATGCTGGTATCGAGGAGTAAAGTCAGACGTTCACAATTGGACTGAGCTGAAGACCTTGCTTCTCGATGAATATTTACCATCTGATTATGACCATCGCTTGATGCAGGAAATTAGAAGTCGTACTCAGGGCCCCGACGAAAGCATTGTGAATTATCTCAGCATTATGCAAAATTATTTTACTCGATTATCAAAACCAATCTCTGATGATGATAAATTGAACATAGTCATGTTTAATATTAGACCATTTTATACTACTCAGCTTGCTCTAGCCCCAGTGGAATCTTGGACTGATCTAAAGAAAAAATGTAGGTTGTTAGAAGGTGCAAAGGAGCGATCGGTGCATTTCAGTGAACCTCCTAGGGTCACCACATCTTCTCTGGCTCCCGATTTGTGTTATAAAAGTAGTAATAGTAGTAGCAGCACTAGCAAGGCGCCACCAAAAGTCTCTTCAATACAGCCAGCAAATAATACACAAAATAATCTTTTTTGTGTCCGCTGTCGGAAAAATGGTCACAGCTTGAGGTATTGCAAGGCGCCTTGGGTACTTATTTGTTATCGTTGTGGAGAAAAGGGGTTCAATGCAAATAATTGTCCAAAGTGCACTTCTTCAAAACCTTCAACCGTAGAGATTCCAAAAAACGCCAAGTAGTGAACCGATGGCATAAAACAGTATATTTTTATAATAAACATTGTAATTCTGAACAGTCAAGGCAGAAATACAATGAATTCTATAATAATGTAAATAAAGCTAGTAACATACATATGCATAAAGGTAAGGTTACATCGGTTCACGCTACTACTAACGCCACCTATAATGATACCAGAGCTTATCTGAAGATTAATATTTTTGGCTTGGAATTCAGAGGATTACTAGATTCAGGATCACAGATCTCCATTGTGGGAGGGCAAGCATACAAATATTTTAAAGATTTCGCTACTTTACATAAGTCTGAGGACTTAGACTTTATAAAAACTGCAAATGGTTCTACTTCACGGGTAACTGGATACTTATTTTTACCTGTATCAATAGAGAATAAAACTCGTGTTATTAAATTTTACGTCGTCCCTGGAGTTGCTACAGAGTTGTTATTTGGCTTAAATTTCTGGAAGGAATTTAATATTGCGCCAGATATTTTATCATTGTTAGAGGATAGTGGACATTTATATAATAATAATAACCAGGTGTACACAGTTATGTCAGGCAGCCGTGCTTTATATGATTTTGAAACTTTATCTAAGCTTGAGCGTAGGCTGGTCAATGACGTCATAAAGCAATTTGATGACATTTCCGCAGAAAAGAAAGGCCTAGGTAGGACACACTTAGTGAGTCATAAAATTGATACCGGTGACCACCCACCTATTAAGCAACGGTATTATGTAGTCTCACCCGCTAAACTGGCAGAATTAAATAAACACCTAGACCAAATGCTGAAGGATGATGTTGTGGAGCCTAGCGGAAGTGCATGGAACAACCCCGTTACTTTAGCGGTTAAATCAGATGGGTCATCACGTTTCTGCTTGGACAGCCGAAAACTTAACGCCATATCAAAGCATGACGCTTACCCTATGCCTTATATTAGCCATATTCTGGACCAGCTCAAAAATGCTAAGTACTTATCTTCTATTGACCTAAAGTCTTCATATTACCAAGTTCCTTTGGACTCTATTGAGTCCAGAGAGAAAACTGCTTTTACTATTCCCTGCAGAGGCTTGTTTCACTTTAAGGTCATGTGCTTTGGACTTACTGCAGCTCCAGCTACGCAGCAGCGGTTGATGGACCGCCTCTTTGGCCCCGAGTTTGACAATAAGGTGTTCGTATATGTTGATGATTTAATTTTACTTACCCCTGAAGGCCCAACGGCCTTCCAGGATCACCTCCAGCTCCTACTGAGGGTAAAGGAGAGACTTAAACTAGCCAACCTTACTGTCAACATGGGTAAATGCCAGTTCTTCAGGAGACAGCTGAAATTCTTGGGTCATGTGGTTGACGAATATGGTCTGCGCACGGATCCTGACAAAATTAAGGCTATAGTAGACTTTCCTATTCCCACCTGCAGGAAAGACGTCAAACGTTTCTTGGGTACTGCATCTTATTATAGGCGTTTCATAAAAAATTTTAGTCATAGAGCTGGTCCCCTTAATGCTCTTACTTCTACCCGTAAGAGCGCTCCCCCTTTCAAATGGACGACCGAGGCAGACGAGGCGTTCAACGACCTAAAACTCGCACTGTCTACTTCTCCGGTTCTGGTATGTCCTGACTTCTCGAAAGATTTTGCTGTCCACTGTGACGCTTCTGATTTCGGGTTAGGAGGTACCTTGACCCAGGTTGTAGATGGACAAGAACATCCTGTTGCGTACTGTAGCCGTTCACTAACACCCGCCGAACGTAACTATTCCGCTACAGAGCGAGAGGCATTGGCCGTGGTACATGTCGTTGAACACTTCCGCCCTTACCTTGAAGGTGGTCGACCATTTAAAATTATTACCGATCATGCTAGTCTAAAGTGGTTTTTAAACCTCAAGAATCCTACAGGACGACTAGCGCGTTGGGGGTGTAGATTGTCGCCTTATAATTTCATTATTGAGCATCGTAGTGGATCTCAAAACGTCGTACCGGATGCACTATCACGTTCTGTACCAGTGGCAGCCGTAGACGCATTTACATCCAGCGATGCTTGGTATAACAATATATTAAAACGTTGCACGGATAGGCCGCGCGCGTGTCCCAATTTTCAAATTATTGATGGTAGGCTTTTTAGATTTACAAAAAGCACTAACAAACTCTGTGGTGACTACCAGTGGAAAGAGGTTGTACCAAAGGAGTTTAGGGAGGATATTATTAAAAGTAACCATTCTGAACCAATTGCTGCGCACTTAGGCGTTGCAAAAACATATAAAAGATTAAAATTACGGTATTTTTGGCCCGGTATGCAGAAAGATACCGAGGAATTTATTAAAAATTGTGCCACTTGCAACTCATATAAACATAGCTCACTAGCGCCACCTGGCTTTATGGGGGAACCCAAGGTCTGCTGTCGACCATTCCAGTGCATCAGCATTGATCTAGTTGGTCCACTGCCGATGTCTCGACAGCAAAACACCTTTTTACTAGTAGTTGTGTGTTGTTTTACAAAATATTGTTTATTATTTCCTTTACGGCGTGCAACGGGCAAAGTTATAGCGCAAAGGTTAGAAGACCATGTATTTCTGGTTCACGGAATACCACAGACTGTGATGTCTGATAATGGCTCGCAATTTATAAGTCATGAGGTTCAGGCATTATATGAAAAATACAATATTCCGCAAGTACATTTGGGTCCAGTATATTGTCCACAAGTTAATACGGTGGAACGTTATAACCGCACAATAATCACTGCAGTTTCCTCGTTTGTTGAGAACGATCATAGAACGTGGGATGTTAACATACATAAAATACAATTTGCCATGAACACCTCAGTAAATGAGTCTACTTCTTATACTCCTTTCATGCTAGTACACGGTAGGGAAGCTGTCACAGATGGTAGTATTTACCGTGATTTTGAAGATCTCCAAGAGTTGGTTGTGGTACCACGCGATACTCATGCGTCTAATATTGGCCACCTCGGTGACATTTTCATCAAAGTCCGAGAGTCATTGCGTAAGGCCCATGAAAGGAATATAAAATACTATAACAACAAACGCAGAGATATATCATTTAATGTCGGTGATTTTGTGTGGAAGCGTACGTATAAGCATAGTTCTGCTAATAAATATTTTACTGCTAAACTTGCCCCTAAATATGAACGTTGTAAAATTATACGTAAGCTTTCTCGCCTCGTCTATGAGCTCGAAGACGAGAACGGAAAATACATAGGAAAGTGGCACATAAAAGATTTTAAAAATTTAGATACTTCGTGTGACTAAATTACGTACCTAGTAACATAATACCTACTTAATTTTCATTTTTATACTCTTATGAAAATAGCCATATTTTTATAAGCATTTAACATTTAGGCACCGCGGGTGCGGCGGTCACAGAATACCCACCCCGCCATTCTTCCTGGCGTCTCGTAGAACCCGAGTGTAGGATAACGCGCCATATAACATCTGGCGGCGTTTTTGCATGTGTCTGTCCCTGTCGTTTTTTATTGATTTGCCTTGATACTTAAGTTTCCATATACCTAACATCTTCAAAATTGATATTACCATTACATAAGTACATTAAGATCTAAAACACAAATATTGTACGTGTCTTAGTTCATGATAATAAATAAATAAATATATCATTACTACCATTACATATATAAAATGGATATTACTTCTTTAGTATCTGATACCAGAATTAAAGAACAAGTATGTACTTAGTATAACTGTTATGTGGGTAGATAGATGCATTTAGCACAAGATCACAAATATAAACGTGTCTTGTTCATTATTTTTTATATGTATTCTACTCTAATCAACAAAATTAATTTTGAATTCCTCACAGGAGCGGTTTGCAACTCTAGAAATAAGCCTTTGCTATATTCTTATAATGGAGGAAGTTACATCTAGCTGGAAACATAGGAAAATCAATATCGACGATCAGGGGCAACGACACATGCGACTCATTTTTTATTATTTCCTTTTTTATTGTTTTTTTACTTATTATTTGACGATTAGAGTCAAAATGTCTGTAATAGCGACATCTACCGGTGGTTGTTGACATTACATGCTATACTCTGTTAGTGTCAAGATATACTTATTTAACAACGCCATCTCGGCGTCAGTCCTGACACTACAGTTTTTTCTTTATTACTTACTTATATTTGATGGGCATAGGATATAATGCCTTTTACCTATTTATCACAGCCATATAGGTGCTAGCAGAAGTGGTTTCGCTAGATTTTGCCACCTTATGGGTGAATATTTTTTTTAAAACCATGTAGGTGCTAGCAGCAGTAGTTTCGCGCTAGATGTTGTCACCTTATTGGTGAATGTTGTTTTTTTTATTACAATCTTTAACATACCATATTAATGGATTTACGTAGATTTAAGGTACATGCATGTTAAATATTCTTTATTTACACACGTTTATATTTAAAGCTTTATTTTTTATATAATACAAATAAATAAACTTATAAAAAAAAAATAACGTTAGGCGTAATTGGGTACAGAGTTTATCACGAATGAATAGTTTTTAAATACCTAATTGATTCTATTTATGATAATTCTGTTTGATTGGTTAGGGTTTTGAGGCTGACGGGGCGTCAGACGAATTCCCTACGTGAATTCTATCGTGGTTGGGGGGATACTGTAACACCGTTTTTTCTTAAAATTTCATAAAACACAAATTTTGCAAAAACACTTTGGTTTCACTGTAGTTTTAACACAAATTTCACAACTAAAATCACAATTACAATAACTTTGTTCATTAATTTCACAATATCAATGTCAAGTGTCAACGTCAACGTCGTTTCACGTCACGTCAGTGACATTTGCAATTATCTTTGGTCATTATTCACTTTTTGCATAAACAAAATAAATCTCGCGTTTATCCTGGCCTTATTTACAAAGATAGTTTTTTTTCGCCCAAAATCCCGTGCTTCCATTTAGGTGGGTTGATTTTCTCAAAATTCGGAATTTGACATTTAGACCGTTTGTTTTGATCATTTCTATAGACATATTTTAATAAAATACACTTAAACTTATAGATCATATAATTATAGTTTCGTCGAATAGAATTTGGAAAGCATTCACAATTTGTTTATGATTAATTTTTCATTACGTTTTGTTTTTCAACCAAACTTATAACTTTAGCTGGAAATACTTATTGCATATTGTAGAATTTCGAAAGATCCGTATGTTGACTTGACACATCTTGAAGCAAGTTAAGAGTCTTACGAGTGTTATGAAATGAATTTGGTTTTAGGAGAGGTTCCGTCGCCAATACGGCGCTTAACATTCAGCAAACGGACCTCGGCTCCGTCGCTTCCACATAAACGCAAATCTGCGCGCAAGTGGAGCGTTGGTTTAGTCTATCGTCTAGGTTATGATTAGTCTGTGAGACATCGATGGAAGTAATTTGTTATTGATTTGAAGATCATAAAGTTTTTATATATTTATATAGGTATTTCTCTCGTTTTCCGTGTGAATTTAATTTGAAAAGTACATCAAGACTTCATAAGTCAAGTCAGTTATTTTTGTTTTCAGCTTGAAGAGTAAAAGCTCAATCATATTTTTAATCGCCGGCGCGCGATTCATTAAATTAATAGAAAGAAATAAATTTTATCAATAGATAATACTCCGCCCACAATAAGGTATCTAATTAACTTATTATATTTCATGATTTAAAACAGATTTTGTTAATTTTATTTTTATTTGTGGGTAAATTGATTATTAAATCAAACATGTTACATTTCCAAAATTCGCCTTTTTCATCCCCTATTTCATTAAAAAAACCTGATAGTGAGCGGCATCTTAGTGGGATTAAGGCATATATTGAGTAACACTTGCGAATTTCCTGTTAAATTCCAAATTTGTACAATATTAAGTTTCACATCCTTCTTTGGCAAATAACTCACAAATTAAGCTGTTTTCTTTTTATTAATAGCAGTAATTATACACAAAATAGGTGCTCTCCCCTCCATATGTCCTTTTTATTAACTAACCAATAAGACAATTTGTCAATTTATTAAAAATTATGTTTGGAATTAACTTGCAATGTTTATTACCTGAAATTCAGATGTATTGACTGAGATTCCTTCAGAACTCAGTGTTAGACCCACTGACCTCAAGATCATAGGCATATTTAATCATATTTTTAACCTAACACTGTGCTATGAATCTCCAGGGCAGTTCCCGGAGGCCGTAGGGTTCCGCTGCTTGACTTTAGAGCCTGATGAACTAACCTATTATCAAGGAGGAATTCTGTGGAGCTAAATATATTAATATAAAACAGGAATATCATAGCTCTGACCCGTGATTGCAAGATTTAGCATAGAAGGTACGCTCTACTAACAACCGCTCCGGGGAAGGCTACTAATTTAAAAAAAAAGAAACCTATAACTATTTGTTCGTGTAATTTATTGCCCCTCATTTTGTAGTTTTGTACCCAATTTGTACCTGATTTTTACCTGCCGAGATTGATCAAACAGACCTGAACCATCCTGCCCTTGGCTTGTATTAATTAAACATTATGTTAAGTGCTTTGCATTGAGGGATTTTGTTTACTTCAGTAACATTATGCATAAGTGAATTATAGTTATGTACCTACAACAATAAAACTTTTCATTTTGTATCGGACTAAAGGAATAAGTTTGTTTTTTTTCTTTCAACTTTAAGATTTCCCTATATTTCTACAATTTAGCAAGAAAAATCACTACACTAGTCAGATGCGGGGCGTTTTAAGCGATGACGCCGATCGGCGTCCGCCGCACCCCGTAAGAGTAAAAAAAAGACGCACATCGGCGTTTTCAGCACTGAGTAAGGAATTTGTACATATTATCGCATAATTTATTACAAAACACACAAAAACTGCCATTTGTGTTACACTAGTATACCTCTGTAATATTTAAAAAGTATTGTAGTAAATTGTTTTAAAGTTTTGTGACCTTTTTGGTGTTAAATAATAATTTACGTAATAAGTGAAGTTTTTAAACAATTATGGCCAAAAACAGTAAATTAATTTGCTTTCTATATACAAAATTGCATTATTATCTTCTAATTACTATTGAAAGTACTCAAAAAAATAAAACATAAAGAATTTCATAATTTTCCAGGGGTTGTAAACATTTTAGATGTTTTTAGAAATATATTCGTTAAATTATAGCATTTTAACATAATTATACAGCGCTTAATTTTTGCTTTAAATTCCCTAAATAATGGACTTTTTATCAATAATTACTATTTTTAACCGTCTTCAAAAAAGGAGGAGGTTATCAATTCGGTTGTATTTATTTATGTTTGTTACCTCATAACTCCGTTATTTTTAAACCGATTTTCAAAATTCTTTTTTTATTTGAAAGAGTATACTTCCGAGGTGGTTCCATTGTTACCATGTCATGATCTGATGATGGGATCCCATGAAAATCGAGGAAAACCCTTGAATTTCATAGGCGCGTCCAACGTGTTTCATGTTTTTGTTGAAGATGTTCAGGTATTTGCATTTGGTAGTGATCAATCATGTTATTGAGCTAATGATGGAAGGTTTCTGGTAGGTTAGGAGTTCGGGAATAATTTTTTCAGTACTGTATAGAGCGAAAGACGTTTTATTTTAAGTTGTTCTGGTGTTTGCCATGGCTCAAATCCTAAAACGCATGTATTATAAACTACAAAGATTAAAAAAATAAAATTTTCAAAAAAATAAAACCGACTTAAAAAAACACCAAAAAGTCATAAATAATTTTAGAACACAACATCACAGTTTTATATTGAAGTCGGTGCCAAGCAATGATCACCTGGAAACTCTTAAAAAATGAAAAAATCAATTAATATAGGTACTTACTTAGTTACTTTGGCACCAAATTCAATATAAAACTGTGATGTTGTGTTCTAAAATTATTTATGACTTTTTGGTGTTTTTGAAGTCGGTTTTATTTTTTTGTAAAATTTTTTTAGTTAGGACCATTGACGTATATAACTAGACAAGCTGTTGCGAACAAAAATTGTGTCTCGACGCGGGGCAGCGCTGGGTGAGGCGTGGACAGTAGCGTACTCGCTCGCTCGTATGAAAGTAAAAGAGACAGCATAACTAAGGTCAAGCGTTCAAAGTCAAGGCGGTCGAGCGTAGATCGCAGTTCGGAAATCATTTTCATTTGTTTTAATCAAAATAATATATAATTACTCAGAAATACAAATCTTAAATACAAAACCAATATTCATACGTACTAACAGTGTTTTCAATTGTCATACTAAAGTTTTAAGGCATATTTTACGCAAAATTTACAACACAATCTTCACGGCAATTCGGCTACCTATCACGATCGCCCGCGATCGACTAGCTCAACTGGTGCCGATTGGCTCCAGTTGAGTGGTGAATTTCTCTGTACCGGACAGCGCGTCTAGTTATATACGTCAATGGTTAGGACTGTGCACGGGATACGGTGCGAGCCGCCGTCTAGTGACTTCGCGTGATTGTATTGATATTAAAGTTCAGGCAGAGTGCGATCTCATATTTCAGCCATTCTCTCTTATAATAAATAAATATGCTTCTCATCAGCAGGCCTATTCTCTAACTTCGGTTACTAACTAGAACTATCATTTTTGAAAGGAACTTAACATCAATTACTGCTATCATGAACGCTGCCGTAACACATAAGATCACTAAACCAGTAATGGATATAGTGTGTTTAAAAAATAACAGTTCTAGTTACCAACCGTAGTTAGCGAAAAGGCTTGCTGGTCAGCCAGAATCGAGGGTGTAAAGGCGGATGGATGGCTATTACTGGCTAGGTTACACCGACCACCTCTGGCAGCCGAAGAGCACAGAGAAACAGGGAGAAGCAACATTCAAGCTAGATCCTCCATACTCCGACACTGGCTCCTCCGGCGAATTTCCCGAAGAGGGCTAGGGAAATTAAAAAGAAATGGCCATTAAAAAAGAGTGCACGAGGAAAAACACCTGATGCGGCTTCTATAAGCCGTAGAAGCTACTGGAGATCGAGCTAGTGGAGATCTGTTCTCTCTACAATGTTGTTTCTGTTACACATTAATGATATGTTAAAACCATTTTTGGGAACGCGGATGACAGCACCGTTATTGAGAGATACTTATCCAGCGTAAGAGCTACCACACAGGATATTGACCACCAGAGAGTGGCAATGGTTCTGCGTACAAACGCGACTCTCCAAACTGTGTCCGATTGGGTAAATAAAAATCTAGTTGAGTTCAATTTCTCAAAGACGCAGGCGTGTCTCTTCACCGCAAAAATGAGCCCCTTCAACTTTGCTCCCACTTTACGGAATGCACCTGTTGATATAGCCGACCACCTCGAACTCCTTGGTATGCAACTTTCATCCAAACTGAATTCCGGAGGATATACACAAGCTTTAAGTAATTAGGTACACAAAGTTCTTAAGTTACATTATTTACTAGATAAAAATTTTAACACCACGTGGCATATTGTTGGGTCGCCACAATACTCCAAGGCTAAGACCGCTTCTAAAAATGGGGTATCCTTGCAAAAGTGTTAGACCAAACCTTTTTTTTGTAATTATAGATTTTAATATACAACACTCTGGCTAGTCTTACTTTTGACACATGTTTGTATTTTGATAGTTCTTTTTATGTGACATTTTATTATTATCTTATATATGAATTTCTATTATATTATCAACACGCAATCTGCAGTTTTTATTTAAATATTACCGACTAAAAGGTTATGGGCTTATGTGCTTCAAGTTGATGATATAAAGCTAAAATAATAGAAAATTCAGTACCCCGTGCCCCGATAATGACCGTAAGTCACCAGAACTCCATCTCTAAATTAAACGGTAGAGCAAACTACAATACCTGGAGTTTTGCCATGAAGATGACTCTCATCGACGCTGAACTGTGGGACCTCGTCGCTCAACCTGAATCGTGTGCTGGAAATTTGACACCAGAAGAGTTCAAACGCCGCGATCAACGAGCAAGGTCTAAAATTTGCCTAAATATTTCTGAAAGTGTATATCCAATTGTGATAAGCTGCGACACTGCCGAGCAAACCTGGAAAGCTTTACAAAAAGAGTACGCAGATAGCAGTCTTAGTAGACGTCTGGCATTACTTAAGAAGATGTTTAACTCTAAACTCGAATCCTATCCTAATTTAGAATCATATGTCAATGACATACGTGACACGCAGCTGAAACTCACTGCAATTGGAAAACCTATAGAGGACGAGTTTGTGGGTGTAGTAATGTTAGCTGGACTCACTGAAGAATATCTCCCTATGGTAATGGCAATCGAACACTCTGGCGCTACCATCACGTCGGATTTTGTGGCAACAACACTTTTAAAGGAAGATCAACGTCGAACAAATAGCACGGTCAACAATAACGTTCTCGCAACTTCATCAAGGATGAATGTATCGTGTACCTACTGCAAGAAAGCTGGTCATCACGTTTCTAAGTGCAGGAAGCGTTATTTTGATAATAAAAAGAAAAATAAGGGCATCGGCGATTCCATAGCTAATTATAGTTCAGATTTTGCACTTTTATTATCTTTTCATTCATTTACAGGCCATCATTCCCCTTCTTTATCCCAGGATTGGTACATTGACTCTGGAGCTACTAGTCACATGAGTTGTTATAAGGATTGGTTTGTGAACTTCACACCTCTCCGTAAGCCAATTACTGTTGCAAATAAAGAAGTTGTATATAGCGAAGGTAAAGGCTCTGTTCTTGTAAATATAGCTAATAGTGTAATAAAAATAAGTAATGTTTTATATGTACCTAAATTATCGACTAATTTACTATCAGTTAGGGATTTAGTTAAAAAAGGATTTTTAGTTCTCTTTAATTCTGATGGTGCTGCTATTTATAAAAAGGATGAGTGTTACATGTCTGGCACTATATTGGCTACCGGCACAAACTTTGCAGGTATGTACAAGCTAGACTCCTCTCCGTACCAAGCATACGTTGCACAAAATGACATTTCCGTATCAATATGGCATAGGCGGTTAGGTCATTTGAATACAAAAGCGATGGATATATTAAAGAAACGTCGCATAGGTGTCTATTATACTGACAGATTTAATCAAATCAAAGGCAAACTGTCAAAAAGGCCGTTTAAAAACTCTATGAGTAGGTGTAATAGCAAATTAGAGTTGATACACACGGACCTGTGCGGACCAATGAGTACGCATTCATGGGGTGGATCTTTGTATCTACTAACTTTTACAGATGACTTCTCACGAAAAACTTTTGGGTACTTATTAAAAAATAAAAGTGAAGTATTCACAAAGTTCGTTGAATTTAAGCATCTTGTTGAAAATCAAACAGGGTTAAAAATAAAAGCGATTAAATCTGACAATGGCACCGAATATATAAATAGCAAAATGTCAACATTTCTCAAAGAGAATGGTATTATTCACCAAGTGACAGTACCTTATAACCCTCAGCAAAATGGCTTAGCAGAAAGGGCAAATAGAACTGTCATTGAAAAAGCAAGATCAATGCTTGAAGATGCAAATCTCCCTAAAGCCTACTGGGGTGAAGCTGTTAGTACAGCGATATATTTAAAAAACCATCTACCTACTCAGGGCTTAAGTAACAGAATACCCGAGGAAGTTTGGTCTGGAAAACAAATCAATCTTTCTCATTTACGTGTATTTGGATGTACTGCTCATGCACTAGTACCGAAAGAAAAGCGTACTAAGCTAGAATCCAAAACACAAGAATGCATCTTCGTAGGATATTCTCAAAATTGCAAAGGATATCGGTTAGTTGATCCTCAGAATCCTAGAAAGATAATTTTAGCGAGAGACGTTGTGTTCATAGAGGATAAAAAATATGAAGACTGTGAGTTGATGAAATCATCAAACAACATAGATGAACCGTCAGTGACAACAATAGAGGTTCATCCAGCTGTTTCTGATTCTATTCCTTTAGAAACCTGTGATTCTAACGATGATACTCCTAGTACTTCGTCTTCATTTTCTCCGTCTCCTAATTGTGAAACGCATATTATGACTCAATCTACTGAACCCACTTCTAGTGCAAATCCAGAGCCACAAGTCAGTGACAGTGAGCAACATCGCTATCCTCGTCGGGAACATCGTTCTCCAGTAAGATATGAAGCGGGTGCTTATCTTGTATCTCCTGACTTTGAGCCAGAGACCTATAAACAAGCGTTAGAAGACGCGCACAGTGAAGACTGGCGAAATGCCATGAATAACGAATACAATTCATTAATATCTCATGGCACCTGGATTTTAGTGGACCGACCTAATGATCGGAAACCAATAAAATGTAAATGGGTCTATAAAATAAAGAGAAATACCAGCGGTGAAATTGTTAAATATAAAGCTAGGCTTGTAGCAAAAGGTTTCACTCAAGTGTCGATTACGGAGAAACTTTTTCTCCAGTGGCCAGGTTGTCATCCATTCGACTTCTTTTAGCATATGCTGTAAAGCTAGAGATGCAGATAGACCACTTAGATGTGGAAACAGCTTTTCTCAATGGTAACCTAGAGGAAGAAATCTATATGGAGCAACCCGAAGGTTTTGTCAAAGAGAGTAAAAAAGTGTGCCTACTCAAAAAAGCACTCTATGGTCTTAAACAAGCACCAAGGCAATGGAATAAAAAAGTCTGCGAAGCCATGGAGCAGTTGTCTCTGACTCGTGCAGAAACGGAACATTGCATATATTTTAAGAAAGAATGCGATAAACTCCTTGTAGTGGCTGTTTTTGTTGATTATTTTTTTATTGCTTGCAATTGTAGTAATATGAAAGAGTTGTTTAAGACAGGACTGAAACAGTATTTTACTGTAAAAGATTTAGGACCTGTCACGGATTGCTTGGGAATGAGAGTTACAAAACATGAAGATGGCAGCATTAGTCTAGACCAAACCAAGTATATTGAAAAGTTGGTAGAAAAATTTAACCTCACTAATGCGATACCAGTTTCTACACCTTTAGAGCCAGGTCAAAAACTGACTTTGCCCGAAAAAGATAAGGAGGCACCAGACTTACCGTATCAGCAGCTTGTAGGGTCTTTAATGTACATCTCCATTGGCACAAGACCTGATCTAGCTCATGCAATATCGTCTTTAAGCCAATTCAATGCACATTACGGGGAGGTGCATTGGAGAGCTGCTAAACGTGTATTAAGGTACTTAAAGGCTACTAAGGATAAAAAGCTCAAGTACTCTCTATCCAGTGATGATGACATTATAGGTTATGCCGATGCAGATTACGGATCAAATCCAATTGACCGTAGGTCGTATACCGGATATGTATTTATTTCATGTGGCTCTGCTATATCCTGGGAGTCTAGAAAGCAACTCACAGTCGCACTATCAACCACAGAGGCTGAATATATGGCTCTTAGTGATGCTACTAAAGAGGCTATATATCTCAAGTCGTTAGTCACAGAAATATTTGGTAATATCAACCCAATCACCATTCATTGCGACAATCAAAGTGCACTTAAACTCACTACAAATAATACTCACCATTCTCGTACCAAACATATTGACGTAAGGTATCATTTCATACGGCATTCCATCAACAGTAATGAAATTATTTTTAAATACATACCTACTGGCTGTATGGTCGCCGATGTCCTTACCAAACCTTTACCTAATAGAAAGCATTTAAAATGTGTTAAGTGTTTAGGTTTAGTATAGTTTCTGTAATGTTAAAGTTTCGTGATAATTATTATTTGTATAGTGTGCTTTGTTAATTTTAATGCGTTGGAGTATATAAAATACACATGTACAGGGTGTTGATATTACGGGGAGGTGTTAGACCAAACCTTTTCTTTTGGAATTATAGATTTTAATATACAACACTCTGGCTAGTCTTACTTTTGACACATGTTTGTATTTTGATAGTTCTTTTTATGTGACATTTTATTATTATCTTATATATGAATTTCTATTATATTATCAACACGCAATCTGCAGTTTTTATTTAAATATTACCGACTAAAAAAAAGTCCGCAATTTTTTTATCTCACGGCATTTACTGAGCCTCTATACGGCTCAGGTTCGCTCCTGTATGGAGTACTACTCCCAACTGTGGGATGACTCAGCTCGATACCAGCTCGATGTTTTGGACTCCATAGGCAAGCGTGCTAGAAAATTGATCGGTGATGAATCGCTTGTATCCAAAAAGCTTCAGAGCCTCGAACAGCGCCGTCTAGTCGCAAGTCTCACTGTATTCTACAGGTTTGCATTTCGGCGAGTGTGCTGAGGAATTGCATTGCTTAATACCACCAGCACCATTCCACTGTAGGACGATAAGACGTGGTGAGGGAGTCCATCCATATGTAGTCGACATTCCACCCACTCACACCAAACGATTTGCTTCCTCCTTTATCATACGAAAGCTGTGGAATGATCTTCCTGCGTCTGTGTTTCCAATTAAGTATCACTTGGGGGTTTTCAAAGCAAGAGTTAATAGGCACTATTTGAGTTTGCGTGCTTCACTTTAGACCACATCTTCGCTTTCCGTCAGGCAAGATTGTGGTCAAACGCGCTCAAATTTATCTTAAAAAAAAGGTGTAGCCAGAGGAGGGGCCATCTCGTCTCAGCACCTTACCAGTACTAGGTAGATGGTCCACGGTGGTAAAATAGAGCGGAAGAAACAAGCTGCTACTGTGGCTGTGTCTGTTACAGCCGTTACCGCCAAGCCAAAGATGCCAAAGGCACCTCAGACTTGGTAGTTGTCATCGCGCTGAAGTCAGATGTGGTGGCAAATGGTACGTCATATAAGGGCATTGTAGCTAAGGCTTAAGCGTCCATTCGGCTGGACGATTTTGGCATCGTTGCAACATTCCGTGTAGGGGTTACGGGAGCTGCAATCATGGAGCTTCCTAAAGAAACCTCTAGCAGACCAGTTGGCTGCTCGTATCGGAGAGATACTTGGTGATGACGCCTTGGTCTGGATGGCTCCGGGTCTGCAGAGAAGCTAAGAGACGACTTAGCGTCCATCACAAGCAGCCCTCAGGCCCACGTAAGAGTAGAGAAAGTTCATACTGGAGCCAGGGGGCAGTGACAACCTTTGCAGCAGGTTCAGTGGAAGTCGCCAAAAAGGTGGAAGAGGTTAGCCGAGTGACAGGTTCAATGGAAGTGGCCAAAAAGGTGGAAGAGGTTACCCGAGTGACAGTGCGTTGCAGCTATGCTTCGATTTAACTACTAGACTAACGGCCAATGCGTTGCTTCCGTTGCATGGAGACTGTAAACCCTGTGTCATGCTGCAGCAAACTATGTTTCCACTACGGTTTGCAAGGATATGCGGCTTTCATCAGTGTGATGTGCCGTGTCTTCTGAGATCGGCCACCTATCAAACCACAGGCAACCCTGTGAGAGGCATATTATTGCCAGTAAGAGTGGTGACTTCATAGATGCCACCACACCCCCTCAGGCAGGAGACATCCATGGACACAGCCAAGGGCCAGAAGATCCGCGGGTAATCTTCTCCAAGCGGATAGACTTCGCAGTCGTTGTCGAGCCGTGCATGGTACCCTGATCCGCTAGGTGGAACGGGTCTACAGATGGCTTGGCGGCTGCTGTGGTAGCGGCTGGAAATTTAGCCCTCTCTTTTTCTCTATCAAATCAAATCAAATCAAATCAAATCAAATCGTTTATTTGCTGGAATATGGTTTTACAAGGTGTTATGTTCAGTTTTCCGTCATATCCTATCGATAGTTCGATGTGCAAATATATTTAAGTTAATTTAAGTTTCTCAAAATGATACAATTTCTCAAAGTGACACTCAGTAAAACAGATTATACAGTATAATTTCGTTACAATTTTACACGATAGATGACGTACAGATTATCATAATTATAAAGTCAAGGGATTCTTAAATGTCAATGGTTGATCATAGTGATATAACTAGTTCAAAATTTATGTATTAATGTCACGTGAAATGATGTCAATAATGAATACCCGGGCCTGTTCCCAGGTTCTTTGCTTTTCGTTCCGTGAATTGGCTTTCTGAGCCCGAACGTACCTCCACCAGAAGCGGAGAGGTTTCGGAGGGTAGTTAAGCCGGGTAGGGGAACACATAACTGTAATAGCCGCTGGTGTGCCCAAGTCCTACGGCATATCCATGTGGGCGACCTAGTCAGCTGAACCCCTTGTCGAAGCCGCAAATGATTCCCCTGCCTCAAAAAAGGACTGTGCAGAAAAGGAACAGTACGATGATGGCTTGACTCAAATGAAATGATAGTCCGCCTCCAACAAAACGCCATATTATAGGTTATTATTTACATAATAATAAAATAACATAATTGAAAATTTATTGATCATTTTTTATCATATTTTTATTGAAGTCGGTGCCAAATTAGTAACCACCTATATTAATTGTTCTTATATTTTTAAGACTTTCAAGGTGATCATTGCTTAGCACCGACTTCAATATAAAACTGTGATGTTGTATGTATTCTTACATTATTTATGACTTTTTGGTGCTTTGATGTCAGTTTTATTTCTTGTCTTTTTTTTTTTCAATCTTTTCAGTTAAGTTAATACATGAATATTAGAATTTAAGCCAAGGCAAACACCGGAATAACTTAAAATAAAACGCCGTTCGCTCTAAAAAGTTTTAAAATAATTATTCTCAAACTCCTAATGTACCAGAAATCAATCATCAGCTCCCTAACATGATATGATGACTACCAGAGGCAAATACCTGAATATCTTCAGCAAAAACATGAAACAAGCTGGATGTGCCTATGAAATTTAAGGGTTTCCCTCGATTTCCATTGGATCCCATCATCAGATGCTCCTTCGATTACAAAAAGAATTTTGGAAATCGGCCCACAAATGGCAGAGTAATCGATAAACATAATATAAAAAATAGATACAGCCGAGCATAGAACCTAATCCTTTTTCGAAGTCGGTTAGAAACAGGTAAAAGTTGTCGGACGTAATCAGAAATCAGAATATTAATTTGCACAATATTGTGTGCAATACATTCGGGTGGGCGACAATGTTTCTTATGACTAGTTTCAACAATATTCTGCCTTGTGTCTGTAGGCCATTGATTTACTACCAAACGTAGATAACGCATGAACGTTCGAAAAGTGGGCCGGTGAAGAACTGCCCAATCGGGCCTCGTGCAGTTCTTTTCCATGCGTTGGAGCGACAACGCGATAAGCAATTTTGAGCATTATGTTTGAGAGTATAAAGTTGATATTTTCTTGTAGCAATTACTAAAACGTCAAATTTAATGTGGCTAGGTATGAAATGATGTAACTGCACACGGTTGTACTTCAAATAGTTGCCGTAATAATAAAGAATAAGGTTGAATTCGATAAATACGGTACTTTCTTTATGGTAATTTTAATTCTGTGGGGCTAGCACGCAGGACAATCGAAAATCGAATCGAAATCGAAATCGAGGAGTTTGTATGGCAATTTTACTAGCGCCACGGCGGTGAGTAGCAGAACTAATAAAATTGCCATACAAACTCCTCGATTCGGATTTCGATTCGATTTTCGATTCTCCTGCGTGCTAGCCCCACGGGTGTGCATATTCAACTACCTATTTAACAGCGTACAAATGTATAGTCGATTAGGTGACAGATTTCAAGCGCGTTTTTGTATGAAGTGCTCTATCTACGTTTGGTAGTAAATCAATGCTGTAGGCATGCAAATGTAGTAAATTCTATTTTAATTCAAAATAATAATGTCAATATAATTTTAAATATTTTAAATGTCAACAATACATAATTAATAATATGTCAAATTTAATGAAAATATTTTTTTTCCATATATTATTATATTCCTTGATCAAGTAGGAGCCAATGAAACAACTTATTTTTTAATATATTTTTTCCGTCGGTTGACTCAAAATGTCAGGCGGAAGCTTTTTAAATATTTTGATTGCCATATAGTAGGTGAGAATACCTATCAACTATTTCATTACTAAAGTAATGAAAAAAATAACCAATTCGTATTTGGGAAACCCAAACACAAAAATTTATTCATGCTTTTGTTTTTTTAATGGACGATAACTTAAAGTAGTAGTAGTAGTAGACGTTTATTGCTTACAAACAACACACAAACATTGAATAAAAACTCACAGACAGAGATACAGATTAACAATACACATATCGTCATCATGTTTGCGTGCTGCAGCAAGCAAAGGGTCAAAGGCTCAGCGACGTTAATGTCACAGGACATAGCGCTGATTTTCAGCCATCACCCCGTGAGGAATCGGTCGGCGATCCGTTACATAGAACCACAGGGAAATAATTGAAAAATAAACTGACAATAATAAAAAAATAATAATAATATTAATAACAACAATAATAACACACGAAAGCTCATCCATCATGTGCATTTAAGATTCAGATGATTACTAAAGTATATTTAGGCCTAAATCAATTATACTCCAAGCTAGCAACATTAAAGAGGAAAGTAATATTTGACATGTAGAACAAAACATGAGCTCCAGATTCCACAGACTTATTCCAATGATTATATTTAACAATTAAACAAACTAGTTAAAGCAAAGGAACAGGTTAGTCAAACTAAGACATAAAACCTTTAGGAATCCCTCTTCTCTGAACTTCGAGTATGTGCTGGGTAAGAAAGCGTTTGAATGTATTCCGAGAAGACAAACACCTCAGGGGCGGTGGTAAATCAAATAATAAAATCATATATTCGTAACATTATTTATAACCATTACGACAAAATCGTCAAAAAAACTAATTTACTATACACAGAGATTTTATAGTTGTCAACCTCTGGAAAACGCCGATCGGCGTCACCCGCACCAGTGACGGAAAAGCAATTTTTTTGAAAGTGGAATATCCAGAAACTATTAACATGGGCGATTATCTGACATAATTGATTTATATTTTTCGATATTTCATAAACGTAGTATTAAAATTGAATTTTTTCTTGAACCATTTAAGTTTACGCCGATCGGCGTCATCCGCACCTGGCAAGGAACGCAATTGACGCCGATCGGCGTCCGACGCACTGAATGGGTTAAGAAAGTGGCCCTCTATTAATTTTATTTCTTTAATAAATACTATTGAATACTCAATTTATGGTTTTATTATGAACATGCCTTAATATCAACATGTGCGTAACTTTTTGTACATGTGCGTAACTATTCCTTTAGATGTACGTAACGGTACACTTTTTTTGAGACAAGCCCAAAAAGAAAAAATAAACCTTTACACTAAAACTTTTACTTATAACGTCATTTCACATTTGACACAATTTATATGACATAAAAGCTTGTCGCGAGAGTACTTGTGTGTAGTAAAGTACCTACTCGTATTTACTTCGTTTGAAAATTCTAATGGATAAAATTATTCACATCAAATTATTTAATTCACTTGTTTATCTACAAAAGTAAATCTCGCGACAAGCTTTTATGTCATATAAATTGTGTCAAATGTGAAATGATGTTATAAGTAAAAGTTTTAGTGTAAAATTTTATTTTTTCTTTTTAGCGCATTTAAATAAAAGCTTGTTTTTAAAAAGGTTTTTCACATTTAATTTATTTTTTACTTTTTAGTTATCACTGGCCACGTTTCTCAGTCTGTTCATCTCATTCAACGCATCATTGTTGCAAGGTCGTTTGCCGGTTAACTTGGAACAGTCTAGCTCTTCAATAAGAAGACCTTCTAATGATTTTACCCTACTTAAGGCCACGTATGCATGACCAGCAGCGAAGAGCTTTGAGCCTATTTCAAGTTATTTTTAGCAAGACCTTTTATTTGATACCCAAATTTTAGGAGTGCATTAAAAATAATTGGTCCGCCATCTTGGATTTAGAATGACGTCACACAGTTAACCATGCATTTTCATCCAAACTGTATGTGTATACAAAATATCAGCTCAATCGGTTAGAGATATCTACTTCAAAATTGATTTTCAAGCTATAAAAGTCCGCCATATTGGATTATTAGTGACGTCACATTATTTTTCGAGTTACTCTTAGCAAGACCTTTCATTTGATACTCATATTGTAGGGGTGTATTAAAAATAATTGGTGCGCCATCTTGGGTATGCCGCCATCTTGGATTTGAAATGACGTCACACAGTTAACCATGCATTGTCATCCATACTGAACGTGTATACAAAATTTCAGCTCAATTGGTTAAAGATATCTGCTTCAAAATTGAGTTGCAATATTTTACCCAAACATACTTACATACTTATATATACTTACATTGCAAGTTAAATAAAAGCTTGTAAAAACGGAGCTGATACTTTTTTATTAAATACTAGCTTTCCGCTCGCGGCTTCGTCCGCGATATAATTGTTTTCCCGTGGGAATTTTATATTTTCCCGTAGAAACAATATTTTATAGCCTATTGTAAAGAAGACTGTTATTTATATTTAGGAGCTCGAATAATAAATTTCATAGAAATTGGAGCAGATTTTAAATATTTTTCATAGAAACTTTCAACCCCCTATCGTGCACCCTAAGGGGGTGAATTCCAATAAACCCTGAAACACGTGTTCAATGAAATGTTTTTAAGAGCATGAATCTCAAGTTTTATCAAAATCGTTGCTAATTTTTTTAAAAATCCTTTCTTAGTGTAGGTACGTCCGCATTTTGAATTAAAACAACTGTCCAAATTTCACGTTTCTACCATTAGCGGTTACGGCTGTGCGTGCGTCTATAGATGGGAACTTCTCCTTTTATATATAAGGGGTGTCTCAAAAACAATGGATAAACCTGTAACTATAGATGGACTTCATCATGGCCACAAATTACCACATAGCATACCACAAATTTTGACCTTAGTGAAAATATCACAGTTTCAGAGATATTTATCGTTTTTGTATGTTTCGAAAATTTTCAAGTGCGATTTGTTTTTATATTGCCATTTCTACAAATGGAGAGGTTTTTCAATTTCATTTCTTTTGATTTCACAAGCGATAGTTTAGCTATCAAAAACAAATACTTAAATTTAACAGACTAATATAAAGTGTTTAAAAAAAATTAAAACACAAAGAAAATTAAAAATGAAATTAATTTTCTTTCATGTTTGATCAGCTACAGTGTAAAAAAATGTAGGACGCATCATGCCCATCATCTTAAAAACTTGCTTAACTATTCTAGATTCCAAAAAGGTATCATAAACCTAGGCATTCTAAATAAATTTAATTTCATGACTACTTGAATAGCAAATAGTATAATTAAAACACAAATAAAATTAAAAATGAGATTAATTTTCTTTCATGTTTGATCAGCTACAGTGTAAAAAAAACTGTAGGACGCTCATCATGCCCATCATTTTAAAAACTAGCTTAGCTATTCTAGATTCCAAAAAGGTATCATAAGCCTAGGCTTTCTAAATAATTTTAATTTCATGACTACTTGAATAGCAAATAGTATAAAAACTTCAAAAAAATCTTATTGTCGTAATAATTACTCTAAGCTTCTGTGTTAATGTAAAGGTATAATGAGCCTAGGTAATCTGTATTTTTTACTCTCATGGCTACTTAAAGAGTATCTATGAAAATTTCAAAGTACTCGGTAAAAATACACGTATACACGGATGTGTCCATGGAATTTATTTGTTACAAATTACAAATAGATTTCATATAACATATAGACTATTAATCCCAAACATATAGCGAAAAATATAATATAGCAATAATAAAATAGTAGGTACCTATGTATTAGATTGATGATAAAATTATGTCATACCTACTAATTATGCTTCTAATAATTGATTATGCTTCTTTTAGGTTTCAGAGTATATGTCATGTTTGGGTTCTTTGGCACCTGTGTCGGGATCAGAAGCGGCTCGCCGACGTCGTGCGCAACTTCGCACTCAGCTTCCGCCTCATGACGTCGCACCCGCTATTCGGCATCATGCCACTGATCAGGAAAAATCGGAGCATACCGTACGTTACTTTCATTTTTTAGGTTCAATTAATGAATCAAAAGCGTAATTGACTTTTTGACGAATTGTCTTAGATTATTCATTCCTATTCAGATAATGCATATTTTTCAGACAGTCATTCAAGTCTATTCTTTCAAATGTTAAGGAAAAATATACAGACTATTAATTCATTTGTACAATTATTTGTTCCAGGAATACATTACAAGAATAAAGGATCATGTTGTGGGTCTAGGAAATGTTGTTAGAGTGGGTCCACTCCAAAGTGGTGAAGTTTATTCAGTTGAAAATAGCAAATCTCATGCTGTAACAAAATCATATGCACTACCATTGAAAATATCAAATGTGTCTAGAGGTGTCAAATACAACATTGTGCCAAAAAATGCATCAGATAAGAAACTTGTTCTAGACTCTCAAGGAAACATTGTCAGCAGTGCTGCTAATCTTCCAGACTATAAATCCAGTCCAATCTTGAGTCGCATTGTAAAGGATAAGCTTCATGTAATGCATATTGAATCAGATAGAATCAAGAGTGCTGTTGAACATGGTCCCGTTTATGATAAACTATTAAAAAATCTAAATGATCTTAGCTTACCTGTTGGTAATGATGTCTACTTGCAGCCTATTAAGCTTTTCCGTGATGAATATAACAAGGACCCTCAGTTTAGGGAAGAGATAAATGAATTTGCAAATAAAGCACTTGGAGCTCAGATAATGCCCGACTATTGGTCTACAAGCAATAACAATATCATTGGCAATGCAAAGTTAATTGATAGTAGAGTTCAAAAAGGAACCATATTTGCTCCTAATGGGGAAATATGGAGCTGGAAGCATGAGCCAACAACACCCGAGCATAGTGGAACTATTTGCTCTACAAAGATAAGTCCTCAATATTCAACAACCACAAAACCAATAAATCAAGTTGAGCCTCAGCAAACTGCACCATTGAGAGAATATCTTAGGAGCCATTCACAGGAAGACTTGCCTCCTCCGCCATTGCCAAACTATAGCACATACCCAGGCAGTTTGCTTTCGAATCCTTCAAGTTTAGAATGGAGTAACAATCCAGTGGATAATACATATGTGAATGATGATCTGAGTGATATGTCTCAAGGAACTAATTGTGGAGATCAATTAAATCCAATAATTGAACAGCTGACTGATATGAATCTAAGTCCAGCAGAGATGGAGTTTAACAGAAAACTATATAATGAAGGAGTGCCATGTCAACGGTGCAAGAAATCGATGTTTGCAGGTGAAGTAGCAGTCAAAGCTGAGAGAGCAGGCCAAGAAGCAATTTGGCATCCACAATGTTTTACTTGCAGCAAATGTGGAGAACTTCTGGCTGACCTTGTCTACTTCTTTTATCAAGGTGAAATTTATTGTGCCAGAGATTTGGCAAATGTATTAGACATACCTCGTTGCGCTGGTTGCGACGAATTAATTTTTACACGGCCATATACAGCCGCTGAAGGGAGAGCTTTTCACGTCCAACATTTTTGTTGCTATCACTGTGATGCCCCATTAGGTGGCAAAAAGTATGTTCCTGATGATAAGACTGGTTTGCCCATATGTTTATCTTGCTATGATCAGTTTCATGCTGAGCGTTGTCGTGCTTGCGGGGGCATTATTGGGCCTGAGCAACAAGGAGTTTCATGGAGTAATACACACTGGCATGCAGATTGTTTCATATGCTCAGGACGAATGTGCGGAAAAAGTTTACTCAGTGGTCGTTTTGTAGTTAAGCAAGATATGCCATTTTGTAGTGTGCCTTGTATTCAAAGTAAGATAAAACAATAATGTATGATATTGATAACACAATCAATTTTATATACACTAAGAGAACAGTGTATATGCCTTAATGAAGATATTTTATATTTTTGGATAAGTTTTATATTCATAGACATAAGTATATTTAACATAGACATATATTTAATATAAACTTTAAAGTGATATGAAGAATAACATATTTAATAAAAAATGTATTTGATATAATTTTGTTAGTGTATACAATATAAGTTAAGACATGCATTTAAAAACGAAATGCTATCTGATTTGTTTGATACAATACAGTTTATAGAAATCAGTTTAATAATAGTGTTTCTTACTTCAAATACAGATACGAGTATGTAATTACCTTTTTGGTTTTTGTTTACTTGGTATAGGTATTAATGTAACTTGCCTGGTTAGCATGACCGCCAAAGCTCAAAACGCGATAATTATAAAGTAGTTTATCGCGGTAAACTGTCAAATTACAATACGTTTAAAACTGCTTTTGGTGATCATGTTAGCTGGGCTGGGTTATGTGTGATATGTCAACTCAAGCAATTTATGAAAATTAATGCTTGTTTATTTTATTTATTTTGTAGATGGAAGACATCCTAGTCCGATGGTCATAAAGGATTGCGAGTTATGTTTGTAGTTTAAAATATATTTACCATTAATTTTGTTACAAAACCTTTGTATATTTCTTTAGGTGATATATATACAGTTGTAATATTTATGGCATTTACATATTATCATATTACTTGATGGGTCCAATTAATAATTTTTGGGATCAAATGTTTTGGTGCATTTATTGTATAATTATGGTGATATAATAAATAATAGAACATTATATTATACAAGTTTCATTATTTGGTTAGTGGTAGGTTTATCCGATCATACCTTATTATTTAAACTCCTGGGTGACCGCGCCCATAGATCTATGCTCACAAAAATGTTCCTCTAACGACCGCGATCATGATATAATGTTATGTGACACTTTAATGCTTAAATGTATACATACATGAGTCATTCTTTTCTGTATGAATGTAAATCGGATCACGTTTGATAGGGATCACATAATGATGTCAGTCTAATATGTTTACAAAAAAGGGCAAATAATGTAGCTTTTTATCCTGGGGTGGCGGTGACCTCTCGCTGCCAGTTTTGTTGGTTGGTGAGAGGGAATGGGAGGTTGTTGCCTCCTGTGAAAATGTAATCTCGCAGAAGGACGTAGCGGAGAGGGAGCGGGAAAACGATCTTAACGCTGCTCCCCTCCAACGCAGACGGTTGGGTGGTAGAGGACTGGCCTATGCAGACTGTCTTCCTTGCCCGCCCTTGGAGTAGCCTGCTTGCTACGGAGGCTCCTGCTGCGCGCGACTATAGACCCCCTATAGATCTGAGAATTACCTCTACGTTCAGGGTAATTCCCCACAGCGGCCTCGGCACTGGACTGTGCCCCGAGTAGAATCGGGAGGCCCGCGATCGATCCTGCCATGTACCAATGTGTTTTTCGTTTCACGATATTCTTCTTTTTTGCTTGGTGGCGTTTCCCTTTTGGATTTCGCCAGAATCGAGTTTTTTGCTCAGTTTTCGTTTTTTCAGATGGATGGTAATGCCCTTGTAAGACTCTGCTTTCTTGACATGGATCGTGAAAGTACAATGGGTAGGTGTATTTTATTTATTTATTTTGATTAGTTAAAACTACTTTGCCAGTTCATACCTGCAAAGAGGACATACACAATAGAGCACACACTGTTAGTAAGCAGACAGACAAATTATAATTAAGACAGACAAATTATAATTAAGTTATGTAATCACAAAGAACATCAATAAAGGGAGAATTTACATAAGACAGGAGGGTATTAAAATTTGTGGGTTTAGGAATGTGCACTGGAAGGATGTCATATAGCGAGACCGGGTATTTGACATATTTGAGGACAATTAAAAAAGATATGTTCTACAGTTCCTTCATCCAGACCGCATTCACACAGTGAGGTGTCCTACACCCTAATTTTTGCCAGAAAGACTGGTGTACATGCATGCCCTAGACGTAACCGACATATAGTGGATGTGCATGATTTTGAGGCTTGCTTAAATTTAAAAAACCAAGGTTTGGGCGGAATATCCTTCTGTATATTTGCATAATTCTTTTCCACCACACCACTACTTCTCCTCCATTGAGCAACCCAAGAGAATCTCATATCTCGTCCCGCTAGTGCTATCAGATCATGTGAATAAGTGATTGAGGGCACCATTCCTAGTAGCATCCTTTGCAATAATATCTACAGTCTCATTGTCCCGTATACCTGAATGTCCAGGTATCCAGATTAAAGGGAACCTATTCTTACTGCCAAAGGGGTTCATTGAGATTGCCTGTAAGCAGCTTTTCGAGTCTGTGAGATTAGAGTTTTGTGAAGTCTATGTGACTCCACATATAGGGGATTGGAGTCGCTCACGTCCGTAGGTTTTACCCTCGAGACCCTACACGTGATCCCCGGGTGGTGCTAATCGAGTGACCAACTTCTGGTGGTAGGGCTTGAAAAACCCGACTGGCTAGCGACCACCGTGCGCATGATGTAAAACCCGTCAAGTGGCCATTTTTGTCCGCGTTTCGGGATCAGTCTGCGCACAGCCAGAGCTTGAGGGGTCGTTGCTGCGATTCGTATGGTTTGTGCGGGCTTCCGTCGACCCAGTGCCAGGTTGACTGCGTTGACCCTCCGCCCAGGAAGACCCGAAGAAACGGCTGTTCCGCTGGCCGCCCGTGGTATAGTACAGGGGCCCAAGCGGACCTAACCAGTCCGTGAGGCTGCCCCACCATGCCACGCATAATCTCGGGGTGGTCCGTCGTGCCGGTTGGTGACCGGACGGTGGGTCCCGGCGGCCACTTCCGGGGGGGTTCGGGGGCCCTTCCGTGCGGAGGGTCAGCGCAAATCAGCTGTCGGCTGTTCCCTGGCGAAACAGGCCTACACACATTAACTATGCGAAGCGCAGCAAGGACACCTCAGTTTCACGCCTCTCACTCCAATAATTATGGCAGCGCAAAATATTAAGACTGGTCGTACAGCGGTGCATTATCCCACCAAAACACCATTATTCGAGGTGGGGCTCGCTAACATCCGCGGGCTCCATTCTAACCTCTTAGCTGTCCACCACCATCTCGAGACAGCCCGTCCAGCAATGCTGTTTTTGACGGAGACGCAAATTATCTGCCCGGCCGATACAGGCTACCTTAATTACCCCGGCTACGCTCTTGTGGAGTCCTTCAAGGCGAAGGCTGGTGTTTGCTTGTTCGTCCGGGCGGACGTTTGCTGTCGTCGCCTGCGCTGTTTGGAGGAACCTTCCTTTTCCATCCTTGCGGTACACGTCGATTTTGGCACTCATTGCCGTGTCTACGTCTGCGTCTACCGTTCCCATCGTGGTGACTTGGAGACAACTCGACTTTTTGAACATCTAAGTCGGGTGGCAGATGACGCGCAGGAGCGATTTCCTTCCGCCGAGCTGGTGTTTTTAGGGGACTTCAATGCTCACCACGAGTTGTGGTTAAGTTCCTCTAAAACTGACCATGCGGGTAGGACTGCCCACGCATTCGCTCTCACGCACGACCTGACACAATTGGTCACCCAGAACACCAGGGTACCAGATATTATCGGTCAAGCGCCCTCTTTATTGGACCTTCTGTTGACAAATCGCCCTGACGGATATCAGGTGGTGGTTCGAGCTCCACTAGGATCTTCGGATCACTGCCTGGTATCCGTCTCAGTGCCTCAGGCGTCACGACCGTCGCCTGTGGTTGCAGCACGCCGTCTGTGGCACTATGCGTCAGCAGATTGGGACGGTATGCGGGATTATTACGCATCTGTTCCTTGGTGGCAGCGCTGTTTCAATAGGATGGATCCGGACTCCTGCGCTACCTCTGTTGCTGACGAGATCATACTAGGAATGGAATATTATATTCCGCATTCCAATCTCGTCAGTAGAGGCAGACGTAACCTCTGGTTCAATCGCGAGTGCGCCTCTGCTGTTGAAAACAAACAGCTGGCTTACCGCGCTTGGATCAGAGGCCGAGCATCTAAGGATCCCAATACAAGCCTACTGAAAACAGCCTACAATAATGCCACCAAGTTATGTAAGAGGGCTTACATTAGAGCGGATGCTCAGCGCATTGCACAAGTGGGCCAGGAACTGCTATCGCACCCTACGGGTAGCCGTTCTTTTTGGCGCCTGGCCAAAGCTGTGCAATCAAACTTCTGCCAACCCTCGCTGCCACCGCTGAGACTTGCCGATGGCTCACTTGCTCATCAGCCGCAGGAGAAAGCCGACCTCCTGGCAAAACTCTTTGCGGCTCATTCCCGTGTCGATGACTGTGGTACACAACCTCCGAAACTGTCCCATTGTGGCAGCACCATGCCCGATATTCGTATCAGACAGCGTGATGTGCGGGCGGAGCTCCAGTCGATCGATACTCGAAAAGCAAGTGGACCAGACGGCATTCCTGCGATTGTTCTTAAGAAGTGTGCAGCGGAGTTGACTCCGGTCCTTACGCGTCTATACCGTCTGTCGTTCTCTGCTGGTTGTGTGCCGAAATCTTGGAAAGAGGCCAATGTCCAGCCGGTTCCCAAAAAGGGAGATCGTTCTGATCCGGCTAACTATCGTCCTATAGCCGTCACTTCCATTTTGTGTAAAATCATGGAGAGGATCCTTAATACACAGCTGATCCGTTACCTGGAAGGTCACTCGTTACTTAATGACCGACAGTATGGGTTTCGTCCTAAACGGTCAACAGGTGACCTTCTAGCGTTCCTTTTGCACAAATGGGGTGAATCTATCGATAAGCGCGGCGAATCGGTGGCTATTAGTCTCGACATCGCCAAAGCTTTTGATAGAGTCTGGCACAAGGCTCTTCTTTCCAAGCTTCCGGCATACGGATTACCCGCGCAGTTCTGTACGTGGATTGCCAGCTTCCTCCACGAGCGTAGAATTCGCGTTGTCGTTGACGGCTGCGCTTCGCGGTTCGTGGCAGTGAACGCTGGTGTTCCGCAAGGCTCCGTTCTATCCCCCACATTGTTTCTTCTGCATATCAATGATATGCTTTCCTTGGGAGCTATACATTGCTATGCAGACGACAGTACAGTGCATGGGGGATATCACGGAGCCTCGAGGGCTGCTCGTGGTGATATTGGTAGGGAAAGGCAGAATCTTATCATTGAGCTCAACAGGACGCTGGACCTCGTCTCCGAATGGGGCTCCAACAATCTTGTTGAGTTCAATGCTAAGAAAACACAGGTGTGCGTGTTCTCGGCGAAAAGGTCACCTTTCCTCCCCCTTCCTTCTCTTCAGGGCACAACCCTTCACACACAGAGCAACATCACCTTGCTCGGAATGAACATTCGCTGCGATCTGAACCCCAGAGACCATCGAATCCGTCATAACTACTGCCTCACGGAAACTCGGTGTCCTGAACAAGGTGCGTAGGTATTTTGCGCCGGACCAACTATGCTTGTTGTATAAAACTCAGGTTAGGTCTTGCGTGGAATATTGCTCGCACCTTTGGGACGGCTCCGCTCAGTACCTCCTCGATGCTCTGGACAGATTGCAGCGTCGCGCTATTCGCATAATTGGCGATGTAGAGGCAACTAACACCCTCGAGCCTCTACAACTTCGTCGTGACATCGCCTCTCTTAGCGCCTTTTACCGAATGTTCCATGGGGAATGCTCTGAGGAGCTCTTTAACCTTATCCCTCCCTCTCCATTCCTTAACAGAAACACGCGTAAGGGCCTTCGGAGTCATCCGTACACTGTGTCCTCCTTTTCACACCGTACCAAGAAATTCCAAGATTCCTTCTTCTGTCGTTCATCCCACACTTGGAATTCTCTACCTGCGCACGTGTTTCCTCCATCCTACAACATGGGTTCCTTCAAAAGAGGCGTGAAAAAGCATCTTTTGGGCCGGCAAGGGGCGGGCAGGTAGGAGAGTGGATGTCGTCCCTACTCTATCTGTCAACTCATTTGGGCCTCTTTCACCGCTTAACATCAGGCGGGAGGAGGTCATTTGCCGGGCCATCCATAAAAAAAAAAAAAAAAAAAAAAACATACAAAATAGCCTCAAGAATTGCTGTAGCCTCACCCGTGAAAACAGAGGTTGTGGCAGGGGATTTAAAATCCCGATTCCGAGTGTGTCTCTACGGAGGTATAGAAGTTGCTCTGGAGGGTGGTTTAGCCAGGTATGGGGTTACCCAGGTAACCCGAGTCCAATGGCATATCCTTGGGGCGGCTTTGTCAGCTTTCAGCCCCTTGTTGAATCGTAGAGATTCCCCCGCCTCAAAAAAAAAGGGGGATTTAAAATTAAGAATAATTTTGTGTTTTGGAATCCAGACTGCAGAGCCAACACATTCATTGTCTGATATTTTTGATGCGTCAGTGTACACTAGGAGCCAGTTATTCCAATACTTGTTCCTAATGACAGATTGAAGCTGAAATTCTGCATCAGAGGCGCCCTTATGAATGTCTAGATCTAGCACAATATCAGGTTGGTATAACAGGGAATGAAAAGGGTTGCCAAATATAGGGTTCAAAACACACTGATATACTGGGCGGGGAAGTCTAATGTATTTAAGGAAATTGTTGAAAAGACAAGGTTTGCTTTTAGCAGCCAGTACCTATCAGATGATATGAAGTCCGCTAATTGGTGTAATTTTCCATACAGAGGGTGTGCAGAATTTTGTATCATTTTAAAGAAATATCTATCTGATAAATACTGTCTACGTATTGCTAAAGGGGGATCTGAACACTCAACCTGCAAAGCATTAATGGGTGAAGATTTCATTGCTCCAATAATGATTCGAAGACATCTGGACTGTATTTTGTTCAATGAATTCAGTGATGCTTTTAAGCATGGTTCTAATAAGAATGATCCATAATCCAGATGACTTCGAATTAATGCATTGTATATAATTTTCTGAGAGAATGGGTGTGCTCCCCACCAGGCCCCAGACAGAGAACGTAGGATGTTTATGTTTTTCTCACATTTATATTTAGTACATGTGCAACATGATGGGCTCCAGACATTCTTGAGTTAAACACCACTCCCAGAAACTTTACTTTATCTTTAATGGGTATTTCTCTACCATTACCAGGGTGTCCACTGCTAATGTTCAAAAAAATTCCCTGACTTTTCCCTGACTTTCCCTGACCATTTTTCAAAATTCCCTGACCAACTATATTAATTTTACAGAAAAATAAAATAAAATACTTTTTTTCGAAAATATTAAGTATTTTTTGTTGCAATTTTCAGACCAAATTGTATCTAAAATTTCATTTTTTTAAGTTCTTACATAATTTATATTTTAAGGCACAGTATTTTTACACTGTAGAAAGTGCACTGACGAAAAAATAAACCGAGCCAGCCTTAAGTTCAAGTGCAATTTTCTTCAAGTGTTTGTACCTTTGTTAAATAAAAAATATATTGGCAAAAAGGCTCTTATTGAATACTAAGATACTCGTAATAAACACAATCGCTTGTCATTAATCTTTTGACGGTTGACTTCTTCTTCAACCTTTTTTTTTTATAGGAGGGAAAATACATTTGCGGTATTCAACAAGGGGCCGACTGACTAGGACACCCCAAGGATATGCAGGACTCGGGTAGAAGACCCAATACCGGCTAAAAACCCTCCAGATACTTCTATCTCCGTAGAGACACAATCGGGATCGGCGTTAGCCATTCCCCGATTGTGCCCCCTGGAGGATTGCCTGGCGCACGCGCCAGGACTTACCTCTACGGGGGGGTCGACAAGTATCTGGAAATTCGACCCCCAGGCGACCGGTAGTCAGCCGGCCGAGCCGTTTCAGTCCCCAGCTTGCTAGGGGAGCTGGTGGCGCGCGTCCAGGAACGCACGCCTTCTCCTCCCCAACCGCCTGCGGACTTCTTCTTCAACCTATGTCAACCCACTGCTGGGTATAGGTCTCCTCCATTCTGCGCCATTCACTACGATGTTGGGCTTTTCTTGTCCAGTTCTTGCCCGCTGTCTTTGTTATGTCGTCTGACCAACGAGCCGGCTGTCGACCAACAATCCTTCGTCCTGTTCTGGGTAGCCACTCCCATTTGATGATCTTATTGCTCCACCGGTTGTCAGTCCAGCGTGCCACGTGCCCTGCCCATCGCCATTTTCTATACGCAACGACATGAGCTACGTCGATCAGTTTGGTGCGCTTGCCTATCTCCGTATTCCGGATCCGTTCCCCCAGAGAAACCCCAAGCATGGCTCGCTCCATTTTTCTTTGTGCTACCTGTAGGGCGTGTATATGATGTCCAGTCAGGGTCCAGAACGCAGCCCCATACACGAGCACCGGTAGGACGCATTGCTCGAAAGCTCGGCGCTTAAGAGATACAGGCATCTCACTCCAGAAAATGTGGGACATTTTGCTAAACGCGCCCCAACCTAGTTTAATTTGGCGTTCTATTTATTGTGTTTGCCAACTTTTTTTAAAAGTAAGTAGCTGCCCCAGATATATGTAGTAGTCAACCTGCTCAACCACGTTTCCCGCAAACAAAAAAACTCCCGTTTGATACATTACATATACTCTCCCAAATAATGTAGGTAACTACTAGGACTAAAACTGTCCATCTAGTTACATCAATGTAACTAAGAATGAAACTACAGGGAACAGAGCATAATTATGGGGTTTATGTTTCAGATCCCTGGCCATAATTTTCGTTTTTGAGGTATATTCATGCGAAGGCCCACCGACAGCTTAAGATCTGCAGCCGTCTTAGTGGAAATGATAATGTCATCTGCAAATCGCAGATGAGTTATGTGCTCTCCATTTATGTTGATACCCCTATCAGACCAGTCGAGTCGAGAAATGTATCCTCCAAGCATGCCGTGAACAATATAGGGGAGATTGTGTCGCCTTGTCGCATACCTCTTTTAATAGGAACACGATCGGAAAGGTAGTGGAGATTCACTTGACTTTAACGACTTTTCTGCGTAGTTGCTTACTTTGTCATTAGTCTTCAGATTACGGTTGTTTTTGTTGTTAAAAATAGATAATCCGCTCCAGGAAGCTATACTCAAGCTGACGCATTACTTCAATGGAGCCCTAGTCATCGTCGGGTTGCTCAAATGTTAAGGCGTTTTTCGATGCAGCGCGTCTATAAAAGATACCTAGAGACTGGAGCCTTCGATCGACGGGCAGAAACTGACAGGCCACGGGCTACAGCCTCCGCAGATGATTGATACATGCATTTGAATGTCCCAAAGAATCGGCGTCAGAACGCAGTGCAGGTCCAACAACAGCTTCACGACGAACGTGGAGTGGCCATAAGTGCGCGTACAGTCAGGAGAAGGTTAGCCCTCAAACACACAAAAACACCTCAAAGTGCTATAATAGGCTCAAAATTAACTGTAGTCTACCGCAGAGCACGCTTTCAATTTGCTCGTGAGCATATACGAGTAGAATGGACACTAGATCAATGGGCGCATGTTATTTTTTCTGGCGATACAAGAGTGTCTTTACAAAAATGATCGAAGACAGAGAGTGTACCGTTGCCCTAGAAACGTTTCGCTCAGTGCTGTATCCAAGAAACTGTTGCTTATGATGGCTCCATTACGGGCCTCCATAATGGTCCTCCACACAAATTACTAATACATTGATTTTAATTGTTTTTCGATGATTTTTATTGTAACACTTTGTATTTGTATTTTTATTGTATTTACTTTCAATATAAAGCCTATAAAATCATCAACATAAAGGTGTGTATAAACTATGCGCGGCAAACCCTCGAACATTGGCTCTCACGGCGACCACGCGCTATGGGGCCGTCCACATATTACGTCATCGATTTTTGGTGATTTTCAACCCCCCCCCCCCCCTTTCCTAATGACCCCCCCCCCCTCGCAAAGTTAGTAGCTAGCTAGTAGTATAACCAGTTTGACAAAATTAAACCATTAGCGGATTTGAGAAAAATAGGGTAACATTAAAATATTTTGTTATAGAATCATCTTTTATTATTTTGTACTTTGGCAATGTTCATTAATATAATAATATTTCTTCCCTATTCTTTAGTTTTCTTTGGATAGCTCCCACGGAGTTTTCGCCCATTCTTGCAAATCCTGGATCACGGGTAATATCTCCGTATCGTCCCCATATTCATTTTGGCTCGATTCATCCATGTTGAAGTCTTCAACCCACTCAACGTCGAGTACCTGTCCCGTTACACCGTCATGTAACTGTTGAAGGACTTCTATTCCTCGCCGTCCCAAGATTCGAGCACTACTAGCACTACGACGAAAGGCCGCAGGACTTCCACTGTCCATTAGGTACTTGCAAAATATTTTGTACATTTTGGAGTTACTGGTATCACAAGAATGACGTCAATTTCGAAATGCCCCCCCCCCCCCCCCCCCCTTCATCCATCATTTACCGTCATCCGAAGACCAACCTCCCCCCCAAATTTAGAATGACGTAATATATGGAAGGCCCCTATGTGTACGGGGTCGCCGCGCGCGACAGCAACGTCTAGTACGCCTACGTAAAACGGATACTCGTAGGCATTGGCGTAGGTATGGGGGGGCTTGGGGTCCGGACCCCCCCATTGAAAATCAACTTACACTAGATAGAATTAACTTTTCCTTCCATGTATCAGTATACACTTGGCAAAATGAAGTTGTAATTTGGACCCCATGGTAAAATTATACCTACGCCTATGCTCGTAGGTTTACAAGAATGAATCGCGGGCTGTTCGAGGTGGATCGCTTGCCGCGCGCGGCAGCTGCGTTCTGCTAATTTATTATCTAAAAATTGGCGCTCGCGCGGCAAATGAACGTCGGTCGAACATTCGCCCGCGCGGCTGCCGCACGTAGTTTAACAATACCACTTTTTCCAACATTGTGTTCATATGGTGCCTGTAAAAGGCGACCAAGTCCCTGAGGACGTACCTAGCTTTAACATCAATTTATACACTTGGTTGGCAATAAGGAAATTGAAATTAAAATATATTTGAAGGAAATTGCATTTGAACTCAAGGGTAAAGGGTGGCCCGGCTGATTTGTCTGCCAAAATTATGTTATAATGTGCAAACCTGGACAAAAATAATTTGATAGTCTAAATTAAGAATCATTCTACCAAAATCATGAAGTAAACATATTTCTCATTTGACAATCACTGGGAAATTTGGGGACCAAACAGTGTAAAATCCAAATTTTTCCCTGACTTTCCAGGTAGCCCCTCGATTTCACTGACTTTCCCTGACTGCTTTGAGCTTCCCTGACATTTCCCTGACTTTCCAGAATGAACCCTGATTACAACCAACTGAGACCACAGGTATGCTTCTCGCACGTGAAAAAATTACTACACTACACTTATCCATAGATAAAGTGAGACCATGCTTATCCAACCAATCATTAAGGTAAGATAAAGCAGAATTTAATTTAGTTTTAGCAACATTGATATCACTATCGGACACATAAAGAGCGAGATCGTCCGCATACTGAAGGACACTGCAGAATGAGTTTACGGACAGTTCGAGATCATGTGTATAAACGCTATATAATAGTGGACTTAATACTGATCCCTGTGGTAGTCCCCTCCACACAGTCCTCGGGGATAAAAGCGAGTTATTAATGCTTATTTGAACAGTGTGAGATGAAAGGAGATTGCATATAAGGTTTACTAGCCTGTCAGGGATACTCAGCTTGTGCAATTTCTGCCTGAGTACCGGAAGCAGAACATGGTCATATGCAGATGACACATCTAAAAAGGCTCCTAACACCTCTCGTTTAGAGAGACCTATCCAAACATCAGTAGAGAAGATACTCAAACTGTCCATAGTACTCATACCTTTGCGGAACCCAAATTGGCTCTTTTCCAGTAGCCCCTTTCTCTCTATGATCCATTCTAACCTGTTTTTAATCATGTGTTCCAAAATTTTTTACATAGTACACAAAGAGCAATCGGTCTATAGTCATTAGGGTCATTACCCATTTTCCCTGGTTTAAGGATTGGAATAACAATTTGAGTTTTCCATTCTTCTGAAGGGATTCCGGTTATAAAGATGTTATTGAGGATTTTCAAAAATAGATCTTTGGTTGCTTGGCTGCTCTTTATGATAAATGAATATGGTATACTGTCTACACCTGGGGATGAGTCCTTGAGGCTATCTAATACCACTGATAATTCCTCGGGGGAGAATGGAGCGTCAAATTCATCTGATGAAGACTGCACAATTTTGATATATCACTGCCTCACACTGAGAAGGGACTGAGGGTGGAGCAAGCTTATGGCAGAATGGCTCTAGCCATTCTGAAGGGTCGTTCGAAGTGATATTACCATTATTGATTACAGAGCACCTAAATATTCTAACATTTCGCCAGACCATTGATGGGGGAGATCTTGGAGACAGGGATTCACAAAATTTGCACCAACCAGCTTTTTTTTTTGCTAGAGAACCTTAGTGGCTTTTGCTGCTGCTGCACGATACAAAATAAAAAAAAATATAAATTCCGGACAAGACGGACTGTTGGAATTATATTGACCAGAACAGAAAAGACATGATGGAATATTTCGGGAACAGGTCATACCTTCATGCGGTTGGGTGCATACAAAACAACGGGGCTGAGATCTACACTGTGCCTGTATGTGGCCAAATCTACAGCATTTATTACATTGGATGGTTGGGAGAATATATGCTTCCACAGGAAGAGACGTATAAAAGCAGTAGACGTGGGACGGTAATTTTTGCCCTGCAAAAGTAATAACCACAGTCTGGGTTGGGATCCAGACTGCAGTCCCATCTATAACCGATTTCCTATTTAGTCTACGGGCGCGAATAATAGGTCCAAATCCTGTTGGAACTTCTATTGCTTCTACAATCTCCTCCAAGGTCCACTCGACTGGAACCTGACGCACAACCCCCATCCTACTGATGCTGTAGCTAGGTATGGATGCCTCACCCCCCTTGGCGATTGCCCGGGCAGCGCGCCCATAAGGGCAGGGAGAACACCGGGGGGTTTTAGTGGGTAGGCCTGGCACCCTGCCGGGAGAGCCCCACACACGCTCGCTGTCTAGCCAACGGCGGGTACGGTGCGGTTACGCATTTCCCCCCGAGAAAAAAAAAAAAAAAGGTATGGATGCCTCATATTTGGCCGGAACCAGAGCGGGGTGTTCTAAGAAAGCATTTGCATCCATGAAAGTTTTAAATTCTACTGAAATTCTATTCCGTCCAATCCGCTTAACACCATCTAGTTTAATATTTTTGATATTACTTCCATGCAAGAAATGTCCGAACTTAATGGGGTGAAAGACACTGCCCGCAGACGGGTCCGAAACTATTTTATTCACATGTACAACAAAAGGAGCAGAGTCTTGCTCATTATATTTAATTTTGTTATTAACAAATTGTGGGTTTATGAAAGTAGATTGGATGGACGCCGTAGATTGGTTTATGTTCGTCTTTTTAGGAGGCAGCGAGGGAACGCAGTCCCACGTTTTCTGGAGCCAGAGACATTAATGTCTATATCCATATCTGATTGAGTAGGAAGTAGCGGAGGAGATGGTGCGACAAGCGCCCAATCATCTCCACCCCCTGGGTCAGGAGGATCAGACATTACAAAAAGCTTCTACTTACCTTAACTAATAGCACAACCACACTGGATAAAAACAATCACAGTACACCAACAAGGCAATTAGACATTAAAAAACTTAGAAAAATCTCAAATATCCAATGGACTGTTGTATCAAGCACTCAACCCTCACGATATTCATAAGTACATTTATCTGACGCTCCTACGGTGAAGGAAAACATCGTGAGGAAAGCTGCATACACCTGCGAATTAATTCAAAGGTGTATGTGAAGTCATCCAATCCGCACTGGGCCAGAGTGAAGGGTGAAGATATAAAGAAGCAGGTATTCCGGTACGGACTTCTTCTACTTCTTATTGTAAGTAAGTACATAAAAAATAACGAATCCTCGCACATTTGGGACTCTTTCTTTATTTACCCAAATAAAGAATTCTTTCGTTCTTTGGATTGAGGCGTCGACAAACTCTGAATCTTTGAAGAATGTATCGACAAACTACCACCTATCTTTGTCAGTAAGCATATTTTTGCTAGGTCGTTTCGTTTTCGAGATCCAGGTGGCCCGGCTGGGGTAACGTTTCTCCAGCCAGGCCACACATATCTCGGAAATGCGCATGGCTCACACTGTGGAACTTGTTTGACAAACTCCGACAAACTACTGCTTCACTATTCCAGCAAACAGTTTTTCTCTATGTCGATCTCTTTGTTTCCGAGATCAAGCTAGCTCAGTTGCAGCAACTTTGCTGCAGGTGAGCTCTGAAATGGTAATCGACAAACTCTGAAACTTGTCTGACAAACTCTGACACACTGCCCCCTATCTATATTAGCAAACAGATTTTCACTAGGTCGTTTCATTGATGACTATCAGATGCAAATACCTGAACATCTTCAGCAAAAACATGAAACACGTTGGACATGCCTATGAAATTCAAGGGTTTCCCTCGATTTTTATGGGATCCCATCATCAGATCATGACATGGTGACAATGAGACCACCTCGGGAGTATAATCTTTCGATTACAAAAAGAACTTTGAAAATCGGTCTATAAATGGCGGAGTAATCGATGAACATATGATGACATGCCTATGAAATTCAAGGGTTTCCCTTGATTTTCATGGGATCCCATCATCAGATCCTGACATGGTGACAATGGGACCACCTCGGGAGTATACTCTTTCGATTACAAAATTGAATTTTGAAAATCAGTCTACAAATGGCAGAGTAATCGGTGAAAATATATTTTAAAAAAATAGTCGAACATAGAACCTCCTCCTTTTTCGAAGTCGGTTAAAAATAGATTGATTTGTATGCGGCTATAATTTCCAGAGTGAGTTTGTCGCCAAGTTTCAGAGTTTGCCGCTTGCGTGTTTCACAGATATGTGTATATATGGATCTCTAAAACTAAACGACATAGCGAACATCTGTTTGCTGATATAGATAAGTGGCAATTTGTCAGTTTGTGGGACAAGTTTCAGAGTTTGTTGATCTACCCTTTCAGAGCTCACCTGCTGCAAAGTTGCTGCAACTGAGCCGGCTGGATCTCGAAACCAAAGCGACATAGAGAAAATCTGTTTGCTGGAAGTGTAGCGGTAGTTTGTTGAACAAGTTCCAGAGTTTGTCACTAGCATATTTCGGAGATGGCTCAGCTGGCGAAATGTTTTATTTGGGTAAATAGTCCAGGAGCTAGAAGTTCCAAATGCACGAGGTTTTGTTAGTTAATGTTAAATAGTCAATCAAATTCAATGATGAAACAGTAACTGTTTTTATTTGGTTTCATGTAAATCCTCCATGAGTGATTGATATACTTTCAATGTTATTTCGGCAACATTTGGTATCTGGTGTCCTAGTCTATCTACTTCTACGTGAAGTAGTGTACATTCGCCTACATTTTTCTCATCAAATTATTGGATAGTATTTAGTGGGCTGTTTCAATTGAATTTACCACAACACAATGCATTGCATCATCACAACACAAAACAATAGTTTGTTTCTGCCTTTACATTTGAAACTGCAACACAGAAAAGCATGCACTGCTGCTTTCTAGCAGAAATAGGTAAGACGCAGGTACCTAAGTAGGCAAGCAACCCCGGTTCAGAGTCGCCTTCCGGTAAATAAAGGATAGTTTGGCTTGATTATTATTGGAATTTGTCTTATTTTCCCTTCATAATAAGAAAATTACCTACAATAAAACTTATCCTAAGTTGTGACTCAGATAGTTAACTATCATCATACCAAATTTCAGCAAAATATGTGCAGCAAACTTCTGTTGCATGATGCGGTTCACATACAGGCAGACAATATTTTTAAATATGGTATTTAGATGCATAAAATTTTTTGAGAAAATTCAGCAGATTTTCATTTTATTCAGATTCAATGTAAAGGAATGGTTAAAGTAAAAACTATATGTAGACTAAAACAACATGATTAGATTAAAAATTGTTTTATATAAAAAGTTTAGTACAATAAACATTTTGTGAATGAGCTCACATCATGAGGCATAGTGCCAAAATGCTTAACTAGCTACTAATATTGGCAATTTACAAATTTTGTTACTGAATCAATCACCTAACATGAACATTATAATATAAATGAATGCTCTCTGTGTAAAAAATAAGCAATGAAAGTTAAACCTTCTCCCTATAAAATTAAAAGGTCTCCATGAGGGCTATACCTAATAATATGCCAAAATCATTCTTAAAAGTAAATGTAATTACTTTTTCAATCACATAAATGTCTTTAATGGCCATGTTATATTTCTATTAAAATTCAAATTATAGTTTTATCAGCTCTTTTTAACCAATTTTATCAGCATCGTTAATGATGCTGATAAAATTGGTAACATTAAAAAGTTCAATATTATTATTCAAGTTGGCATAGATACATGGACCTACAAAAAAATGTGGATGTAGTGTGGCATTAAACAAATGTGAAGGTGTGCATGCAAGGTAACATTAACTGAAAAATTAAATGATTACCCTTAATGACTATTTTTCTATAAACCAGATTCAATTAATTTCTATTCTCACATTTCTTCTTGTAAATGTTTGACTAATATTAAAATAAGATAAAATATTGATTTCAGGCTTTTCAAACATTCAAAGCAGAAATACATTGGGTGACTGATACTAGTAGATTTCGTTGCCAGTTTTGATCTGTTTCTGGCATCATGAATATTTCATATCAGTATAGTGCTATTGTACTGTATTGACTACTGACACAATGTACACCATACATAAATGGTACAAGTTAGCTTTTGGCGTTAGCACTGTTGTTGAATACAAACCCAATGTGCATAAGAAATATTAGCTAAAAGCATTATAAGTAGGTGACCCAAGAAAAAAATATATTAATATTATTTTAAAACACAAACCTTAATATTCAGCAATTTTTAACAAAGGTTGTGCATTGAGAATAATAAATCAAGCTTTTATCTTCATTTTCCCAAGATCATTTCTTAATTTGTTTAGATTTTCTTGTAGGGCCTCCTGTTTGTTCTCTAGAGCTGATATGTGATCATCCGTTCTTTTTATTTCTTTATTTATGTAATCCATACGCTTCGCGACATTCTGCCTCGCTTCTTCTAAGTCTTGTTTCACCAGCACAGGGCCAATGAGTTTGTATACTTCAGAATCTTTTTTTAGTAATGCTAATTCTTCTTTTACTGCTTTGTTTTCATTTAACTGACTATCTAATTGCTGTTTCTGAGCGATAGCCTTATGATATTCTTTTTGAATACCATTAAATATTTCTAACTCTTTTTGCATTTTTTTCTGGATTTCTTCAGTCATCTTAGTTTTGTAGTGTCTACTTTAGGCTATAAATGCCCAAATTTAATACTGAATTATTAAATATTTAGACTTACTTTTACACAAATTGTTTTAACAAGTAAGTTGAAAATATAGCACAATCTATAAAAAGAATTTATAGATCTAAAAAGTTCTGTGAATTTTTCTACAAGTTTTAGGTTATTATTTTTTTTTGTATCTTTGTCTCACTGAGACAGGCAAAGGCATAGCCATACAGCCATCGTCACTAAATAATATTATTTGTAGGTATTTATTTTACATTCAAATTCTTAGAATTGTCTCTCTGACGAAATTGAAAAGTGCTTGGTGTCACTGTTTCAGGCAAAATTGTATATGTTGAGCACCAGACTCCTTAGACAAAAAAATTTCCGCAGTTGTACTGCGGAAATGTAAACATAGTCTTAAGTCGGTACATAGTCTTATGTTCACGGCGCAATGGCTTGCAAATTATAAGCGATCGTGATAGATTTTTCCTTAGACAATAACCTACCAGCCCCCCTAGACAAATGCCACACACACGGGTAGTTTTCCAATTACAGAGCATAATGCGACTCAGTGGCGCACAATGGTATCGATTCTGGCATGATTCTCTAAACCTAAAACTAAATTTGACAACAGTCTCTCCTTGTCATTTTGTATAGAGTATGACAAGGATAGACTGTTGTCAAATTTAGTTTTAGGTTTAGAGAATCATGCCAGAATCGACACCATTGCCGAATTATGCTGATGCTTAATTGGAACGTGTTTTAGTTTTCAAATGCACCAGCAGAGTGCGCTAAGTTCAGTGTTGAAAAAAAGAAATATTCATAGAGTTAGCAATAACCTCACTAATGTGTAAATAATGTGGTATTTTTTAACACAGTTTGAATTAACTTTGATTATTTCAAAAAAACTACAATGAAACGAAAGCTTTAAAAATTTTTCAACAATAAATAATATTACTAACGATTATATATAAATAAAACATTTCGATCAATGCCAACTTAAAGAAAAAACACTTGTTAATTTTCTGCCACTGAGTTGGTATCGATTGCACGCATCACACGAAAACATTGCTTTTGAGAGTGCTCGATTGTGCGAAGTGTTGCTGTAGTTGGAACATTCAACGTTAAGCATTATGCCGCATAATGCGCTCTTGTGCTGTAATTGGAAAACTACCACGCTAACTTTTCCGCAGCCGTTCCTCAGAAAAAATGTATGGAGATGGCATTAGCTGCGGATAAAATAGCGTGAGGCTGTCGTAAGCTAAAGTCATTTCCATACATTTTTTTCTGCGGAACGAGTGCGGAAAAGTAAGCGTGTGGCATTTGTCTAGGTTCTCATAGGTCTTCAATGAAAATATTTCGCCGCAAGTTGAAGGCACGGCATTCGAACGCGAAAATATGTGATTCAGGTCTTGAATATCTTGATGGCAGTGAGTATACTCGGGTGAGTCAACTATTTATTTATTTATTTTTGCACCACACACATACATGGGAAAACACATTTGTGACAATGAGCAAAAGGCACTGCAACTGCATATTTCTGTTAGAAACTTCATACACACCCGAGTCAGTGACAGGTGATTTAAAAGGGTAAGACTTTGTGTGTACATAAATATACATACAAAAATTTTTTACATAGATATTATATAAATAAAGATATCTGAATAAAATACATAGCATATAAATAAGACTATTATAGTTTTCTTATTCGTCTCAATTATTTCAAAATCGAGACACAGGTACGAGACAAAGGCATAGCCATACAGCTCAGTACAGCTCAGAGAAAAATTAACTCAGAACAATCACTACAGCATAGAAGGAAGATTTAAACAAGAATTAATTGTGTGCTATTTGTCTCTTTCTAACATACGGCACAAAACTGTGTAAATGTAAGAGATGAGTAATATTTGTCTTTTGGCATATCACAAGGTGGTCACTAGATGAATTGATTGAATTGTCATTTTGGTTAAAAATTAAAATTGGTTAAATATATATAACACGGCTAAATTCTATAGTACCTTGTATCGAAGATAGACCATCCGAGTTTGAACTATTTGAATTGTTCGTATAATATTTGTTTGTGCCTCCCTTGGCTAGTAATATTTTGATGATATTTTATTAATATTTAAGTGATTAGAAACCAAGAATTCTTTAGGTATTTACAAATAGTGTGTGTTTGTGCACTCCGTAACACAATGTCTTGTGTAGTTTGGGGCTGCAAGTCTCATTCGTCGCGAAAGGAAAATAATCAAAATTTATTGACCTTAAATTGGCATGTTTTCTCATATTGTTACTTGAATGTGAGCTAATAAGTACACTTATATACATATGAAATATCGCTGAATCATTTTGTAGAAAAACAATATTACGTAATATTAACTTCACTTTTATGTTTTAGCGATTTTTAGAAAATTACTTTGAGGTTTTCTTGATCATGCGTAGTGTTGTAAAATTTTGCTCCAGATATTTTCCATCAGATTAATTTTGTATGTACTTAGTAGTAAAACTATGAAATGGAGACGTCATGACGTAAGTCAAGTTATTTAATGAAAGGAAATCTTTAAACTAAAATATTATTTATGAAAATAAAAACGTATTTAATTTCTTAACTATTTCTTTAAGGAATCCTTGACGCGGATACCAAGAACAACCAGTTCAGATGATTTTTTTCTAAGAATTAAAATATTAGATCAAGAAAAGAACTTGAAAGAGTCAATAAGGTAAAATATCAAAACGCCGCCTTCGGAAAATTTACATTCTAAGCCCGGCCGCACATCAAGCGTAATAAATCTATCGAAAAATGTCTTAACAATAAATTATGGTCAAATGTTAATGTTTTTAGTTTAATTTCCAAGCATATGTACAAATAGTAGTTTTAGCATTCACGAATTTATCCAAGGTTCAAAATCCATGAGGGTTAAATTTTCGGGTAAGTAAAGTAAATATGAGATTAACCTCAAGTACCTCTAAGCGATGCGATAAAAAATGAATTAAATCTAAGCGATGAATTAAAAGCAGTGTGTCTTCGATATCCTTCCCATAGAATTTGTGAATCTCTGCAATAGAAAAATTCCAACATTTTAGATAACGGGAAATACCCGTCACTTAAATAGTCCAAATTTTAGGGTTCCGTACCTCAAAAGAAACACTGAACCATTATAGGATCACTTTATTGTCCGTTTGTCTGTCAAGACTATCTTGGAAACGCGTTGTCACGGTTAATTAGCTCTATGGCCTCTGTGAATTGACGTTTTTTCATGATCTGACAATTTTGAAATTTTGACAAAAAATAACAATTAGAAAATAAAAGAAATATTCTTGCAAAAATCTATATTTTTATTTATCGGACATATTTACAAATTCATATAATTAATTCGACCTAAAACCTGCAACACGAAACAACTGGCGACCATGGATATGTTAAAGAAGAGTCGAACTATTGCAAGATCACACTTTACAAAGGCAAAGAATGTGTTTGAATCTAAGATGGAATCAATACCATTTCAAGTCGGTGAGGTAAATATCGCATATGAATATCTGTCTGAGAAAGCCGAAAAACTTTTTAGCTTAGATGAATCGATCTACGAAAAGTTAGTAGCATCAGATATGTCCGCAGAAGATATAGAAGCAGAGGAGACAACTACCGAAAACTACCGATTAGGGTGGACGATTCAAGGATCATTGAAATCCGATCAAACTATTTGCTCAACATCCATGTCCAATCTTTCAGTATTAGATGTCGGTAATTTATGGGACTTAGAAACAATCGGAATAACTGATCCAGTAGAAACTAAATCAAAGATTCAATTGCAACAAGATGTCATGTACGAATTCAACCAGAGTATTCGAGTAAATGAGGACGGCAGGTATGAAGTAGCACTTCCATGGAAAGAAGGACACAGCGACTTGAATAATAATAAAGTCTTGGCCCAGAAGCGTCTAATGTCAACAACGAAGCGACTCGAAATACTAAAAGAGCTTGGCAATTACAACAAAGTATTTTCGGAATGGCTAGAATTGGGAATCATTAAGATCGAGACAGATGATGTAACGACTCCCGGTCACTATCTGCCCCATCACGCTGTGATTAAAGATTCCAGTTTGACCACAAGAGTGCGACCTGTATTTGATGCGTCCGCGAAGGGTCCTAATGGTACGGCACTCAACGATACACTTAAAAAAGGTCAGAATTTCCTAGAAATAATACCGAAACTCATTGTTAGATTTCGTATGAACGCTATTGGCATAACGGCAGACATAAGAAAGGCATTCCTTCAAATTGCTATTCGACATGAAGACACTGCATATTTACGTTTTCTGTGGTGGGAAAATCTAGACAAAAAAAAAATCGTTACCTACAAACATTGTAGAGTTGTATTTCGCCTCACTTGCAGCCCTTTTTTGCTAGCGGCTACCATCATATACCATCTCGATCGTAGTCCTAGTGAACTCCAGAGAACTGCACAACTACTAAAAGAGTCGTTCTACGTCGATAACTGCATCCTTAGTCTTGACACTGAGGAAGAAGCGCAACGATTCATAAGAGAGGCAAAATTATTGATGGCTCAAGGACAATTTGACTTGCGAGCGTGGGTAACAGCGCCTGCAAAATTTACTACAGGGGACAATGAAGCAACAACAATATCTGTTTTAGGAATGATTTGGGATACCACTACTGATGAATTGTATTGCAATGTTGGTTCGCTCAAAAAATTATCTGACAAAATAACTAAGCGAGAATTACTATCAGTCACCCAAAGAGTATTTGACCCGGTTGGTGTAAGCTGTCCTACAACTTTGATACCTAAACTCCTAATACAAAAGGCTTGGAAGGAAAATCGAACCTGGGACACTCCGCTGTCAGATGACTTGCAAAAGGAATTCATCAACTCGCTAAAATATATTCATCTACTGGGAGAATGTAGAATTCCTAGAAGGCTAGCGTTGTACTCACTAAAAGCATGTCAAAATTCAATTCATGTTTTCAGCGACGCAAGCAGTTCAGCATACGCCACCTGTTTATATCTTCGTTCAGTTAGCCCTGATGGTAAAGTTCACGTTCAACTCACACAGGCGAAGTCACGAGTTGCACCACCCAGAGATTTGTCAATTCCCCGTCTTGAATTAATGGCAGCTCTGATCTCAACCCGGGTTTACGTAGAAGTGACAGATGCTTTACAACTTACAAACTGTAAAATTTATTTTTGGACTGACAGTACAGTTGCACTTACCTGGATCACAACTGCTGGAGAGTGGAATGTATTTGTCAAGAACAGAGTGCAGGAGATTCGCTCAATAACTAGCTCTGAACAATGGCATTATATACCAGGATCGTTAAATCCAGCCGACCTACCATCACGCGGCTGTAATGCTAAGACGCTGGCTGAAAGCAGATGGTGGGAGGGACCGTCATGGTTAAGATTGGAAGAAAGGAAATGGCCGAAATCGAAGGAGCTAAATGTGGAACAAGAAGAAGTTAATAGAGAAAAGAGAAAGGGAAAAGTTGTATCAGTGAATATAACAGGTGAACCATTTTCAAACAAATTATTATATTTTGAAAAATATTCAAAGATAGTACGTTTGATAGCCTGGATTTTAAGGTTTGCTCATAACACTAAAAAGGCGACGATTGCTAGAATTGGATCAATTTCAGTCGAAGAGTTAACAATGGCAGAGAGAGTACTATTTAGACTGATACAGAATGAGAATTTGAAAAAATTGGAAAATCTTAAGACGTTACAAGTATGCAAGAGAGATGACGGTCTTCTAAGGGTTAAAACACGTTTAACATTAAGCGCAGAAGAGGAAGATTTCAAATACCCTATCTTGTTACCGGGAAACAATCCTATAGTTGAGAGACTTGTGGCACAAAAACATCAGATTCTGAAGCATGCTGGTATAAATATTTTGTGTTCTCACTTACGTGATAATCTATGGGTAACTGGCGTGAGAAGAGTAACTAGAAAGGTCATTACAAGATGTGTGATATGCAGACGTTTTAGAGCTAAGAGTTTGGAAGCACCATTTGCACCGTTACCATTTAACCGAATTAAAAACGCCGCCCCGTTTGAAGTTACTGGTATTGATGCCGCAGGGCCGTTCATTCTAAAGACTGGTGAAAAATGTTGGATGATTATATTTACGTGTGCAGTCTATCGTGCTATTCATTTAGAATTAGTTCAAAGTCTTACCACTGATTGTTTTCTGATGTCATTACGACGGTTTGTTGCACGGAAGGGTAGATGCCAGATAATTTACACCGATAATGGCACCAATTTTGTTGGGGCGAACAATTTACTGCAGAGTATTGATTGGACGGAGGTTCAAGACTACCCGGCAATTACACCAATAAAATGGTATTTCAACCCTCCCTCGGCTCCTTGGTGGGGAGGATGGTGGGAGAGGCTGATCGGATTGGTGAAAGAAATCTTGCGTCGTAATTTGGGTAAAGCAACACTTACTTATGTTGAACTAGAGACAGTACTTTGCGACTGTGAAGCCTTAATAAACTCACGTTCTCAAATGTACGTAACAGAAGGAGATTCATTACAGCCACTGACACCTGCAAGTTTTCTTAGAAATGCAAACAGTTCTGAGGTTCCTGAGATAGACCTTATAGATTCAGAGAGCCTAAATATACGTTTAAAGTATTTGCAAAAATTAAGAGATGACTTGCGACAAAGGTTTGTCAAAGAATACTTGGGCATGCTGGTGAATAAAGGCAAAGATAACGATGGGGACAGAAAATTGAAAGAAGGTGAAGTGGTACTTATACAAACTGAAGGGAAAAGAGTTACTTGGCCATTGGGACTGATTGTGGAATTATTAAAGGGCTCTGATGGGGAAAGTAGAGTGGCAAAGGTCAAAACAGCTGACGGTGTAAAAACAAGACCTATTCAGAAATTATTTCCATTGGAAGTATCCACCCATCTTTCAAACCAAGAACCATTACTAGAAACTATATCGGGAAAGGCCACCACCAGGTTTGGAAGAGTTGTGAGACCACCTCAAAGGTTTCGGATGTGAATCAGAAATTCCTTTTCTTTAGTGGGGAGTGTGTCACGGTTAATTAGCTCTATGGCCTCTGTGAATTGACGTTTTTTCATGATCTGACAATTTTGAAATTTTGACAAAAAATAACAATTAGAAAATAAAAGAAATATTCTTGCAAAAAATCTATATTTTTATTTATCGGACATATTTACAAATTCATATAATTAATTCGACCTAAAACCTGCAACACGAAACACGCGTGAAGGTATCGAGTTGAAATTAAAACCATATAATTACTCAGTTTAGGGTAGGCTCGAGCCCCTCGGTGGGGACATATATGAGCTGTTGATGATGAATTACTCAGTTCTACACTAACAAGTTCTAGTCCCTTGAAGATGTGAAAAAATCAAACTTCTAAGTTAACAAAAAAAGGTACGGCCGTTTATGTCGCCAAAAACGTATATTTCGACATTCTCACGGGCATCAAAATGTATATGGTACTTTTCGTTGATCTAGCTAGAACTATGAAATTTGTGAAGTTATATTGTCTTACACTACAAATCAGGGAAAATCTCAAACTCCACATTTGTAATTAAATCATAAAAAATTTAGTCTCTATTTAAAGTATAACCTACAATTTTATACGGGACCCTCGGTGGGCGAGTCCGACTCGAACTTCCCGCTTTTAGTCTCATGAATGGCCAGCCTGACCATACCAAAGAGACACAGCAGCTATTAGCTGGATAAGTTACATAAGAAAATCTACCCTTAATTATTTATGTTATATTTCTCGTAATAAAGACATTTTAGTATTAGGGATCTATTAAATACCTACATAATATAATTATCGACGTTGAAACTAGGTGAGTGATGAGCACGACATCACTGGGAGAAGAACTGACAAGCGAGAATTAGTGACGACCTACAAAATTTTGAAACATCTTGCATATACGTGTCTCTGTCTAACTTCTATTAGCAGCGCCTAATGTCAAAGTGAGTCAAATATATTAAGTTCAGTAGCTATTTTTGCTAGGTTTCTATGCTTTAGTTATTCTTCTGAGATAATTAAGCTGCGTTAGTTATTGTTCTGAGCCATACAGTCATTTATTTTTTTTGTTGATTTGTTTCACAGACAGGGACATAGCTTACAGCCATTTGTTTTTTTAATACATTCGGGTTAGACTTAGAATCGAGTCACCCGAATCTGAGAAACCGGAAAGTGTAGGAGGATCAAGGGACCTCATCTTAGACCCTCCAAAACAATTTTGGCTGCCGGAGGTGCGATGACATCACTGATTGATGCTGACAGTGCTAACAGAAAAGGTGTGCACTGTCAATGTGTCTCCAGAACTGTCAATGTCAAAGTCAACATCAAGCGAAGTTTTATTTGTGTTTATGTTTGTTCGAATTTATTTTTCCATTGGAATATCTATTATAAATACAAAAGTGTTCTGTGAAGATACTGGAGGCACAATACATGTCCCTGCTTGTCCCTATCCAATTTTTCTTTTCAAAAAATATTGTCCGTCAACTTGACAGATTCACAGAATGAAAGCTCGGGTCAAAATTGATCTGCAGGCCTATTCTGTAACTTCGGTTGCTAACTAGAACTGTCATTTTTGAAAGGAACTTAACATCCATTACTGCTATCATGAACGCTGCCGTAACACATAAGATCACTAAACCAGTAATGGATATAAAAGCCATTTAACCATCACCACTTTGCTGGTGCTGACATCAGTCTGATGTTAGCCTCGTTTTGCGTTTCTTTTAAGAAATGTTGACATTTTAGCCGCGCTAATTGTTACAAATGAAACGGTATGAACTGATTTTTCGTGCTGAATTTTGAATTAAAATAATTAAGTTCTATTCAATTACGATTTCCTCACTTCATCGAACATCATTTACAATGAAACGAAACTTATGAACCTCAAACAACTATACCACTACAATACCTGTTTAACAATAAAAGAAATTTTATTAAAACTGTATACACTCTTAAATAACTTATAACACCAACAGAGAGAAGGGCAAGCGGTTGCTTCGTCGGGCTGATAACTTGCATTTGCCCTCATCGCGCACTAATTATTTTACTCATATAATTAATCGTATTATGAGATTTAAAAGCGAAGCATATCATCTTGATCTCTTATCATGGTAATTTTGCAATAACCAGGGCCCAACCTGTGGGCAAACTACAACTAGACAAATTATTAGCGCAGTTACGGTTAATTGGTTTCCTTTACTTTGTATGTTGATACTAGTCAAATCGGGACTAGACAAAATGGGACAGTAGTCCTTATGTGGAGCAAGATAATTAGACACTAGTCAGTGGGGCACGCTAGTCGCTAAAAATGTTGCAAATCCGTGCTTAACTGGAACGGGCTTAATGTGTCTTTCAAAAATGACAGTAGTTCTATGCTTACTGATGCTTACGTCCGTGAGGCAAAGGCGAAACCACCGGAGGTGGTAGGCTTAGAGGTTGGCTAGGAAGCAGGCTTAGCGGTCAAAATGCTTCGATAGATAGTGACCACACTGACAGTAAAATGTCTCTCTTAAATTTTTCTAGAAAATTGCTTCTTAATTTCTAAGTAATCGAAAATGTTGAGTACTTACGTGATATTAATGTCGACGTCAAATAAATGAGAATTTGAAATTATATACAAAAAAGTAAAACATAATAATAACATCACTGTAAAACAATTGTATAATATCGGTTACTTCTTGTTACAATTTTTAACACACATAAATTGTTTACGTAACGTGTGGGAAGGAGTTCACAAAATGGCTCGTTTTTATAAACAGAGGGCTATTGTCAATCAATTCCTCTACAATGCATCCTAGTAATCCAAGCAAATAACGGACGCGTCCGTTCGCCTCGCTAACCGCTAAGCCGCTATCGAGGCGCCAAGCGTCCCACCAAGCTAACGGTGGGGCCGCGCGCATAGCGTGCAGTGTGTTGGTTCACTGGGATGTGTCATCGAAGCGACCAACTAACCTCTTGCCGATAAGCGTGCCGCCTGCGGTGTGGCTGTGGCCTTAGCGAATAGGCCTGCTGAGTGCTTACGTCCGTGAGGCTGAGGAGTGCAAACGATTTTAACGGGTTGTTTGCATGCATGCAAACGTTTGCACTGTAATCTGATTATGGACCGCATCCAAGAATGTTCACTTAATTTTTTTAGCTTTCCACAATCTCCGTTGAAAATATTCCCTACGGTATTATGGTGCATCATCATCAGGTGATGGAGCAGCCATCATCAGATCCTCAGCAATTCATGTACATATGGTTGGTACTCAGCTAGCTCTATCCAAAGAGCCCAAATACAGTCTACTAGCTGTGTACCTTCGCAGAGTTCTCCGTGGTGTTGTCCTGCTGCATCACCAGACCCTCAGTAGCTCATGTACTGACCTAGCTCAATCAAAAGAGCCCAAACACGGTCCAGTAGCTATGTGCCTTCGCATTTTTTCACGGTGTTATTATGCTCCATCATCAGACCCTCAGCAGTTCATGTATACACATTGTACTCACATAGCTATATTAAAAGAGACCAAACATTGTCAGGTACCTATGTGCGTTCGCAGTGTTCTCCATAGTGTTATGTCTGCTTCAACAGCGCCCCCTGGAGAGTGACATATCATCTACTCGTCGTAATCGCATTTACGAATCATCGCTGATGAATTGAAAATCCTATGCAGAAAACTGTTTCAAATCGGTCAAGCCGTTTTGTAAATAGGTGGCAACATTCATTTGATACAATAAAAGCTTGTACAGTCTGGCAAAAATAAATTTGGAAAAAATGAGGTCGCCACTTGTACAGTTTCGCATAAGAAGCACGAAATTACGACACAATTTCAAAAAAGTTTTTAATAACATTTGGAAAATTTGGTAAGGACAGGCTCATTAATACACTATGTAGTAGTATTACCTACTACGGGAATCGCTTTTTAGTTCCGGCTGTCACTGCTCCAAACTCTTTTTTGCCAGGCTGTAAAAACAGGTTACTACAGCACCCCCTGGCGAGTTAAAAGCAAACCTATCTGAGAGAGAACCCTTCTTTTTCCTACAATCCTGGGTCTTATAAAAGAGGCGTGAAGAAGCATCTTGCAGACAGTGCCTGATTTAGAGTACTGATCGCCCTTGGCTAACTATGAACTACGCCCCCCAGCCTGTCCTTTCCTACTTTTTCATACACTTACAGGTGCATCTTATTTAATTACAAGTAGGTACAGAAGAAAGCTTATGTAACCCACGGATTTACATTAAGATTTACACTTGTCCGTACAAAGCGTTTCGCTTCCACTTTTTTAATGCGTACTGCGAGGGAATGGAATTCTTTGTCGTCCTCTGTGTTCCCACCTCACTACAACCCGGGTCTTTTCAGGGCTAGAGTAAATCGGCACCTAATGAGTAGGCACGCTCCACCTTAGTTCCCACCTTTGCTTACCATCAGGCAAGATGAGGACAAGTGCCTACCCATAAACTATAAAAAAAAAATCATCAGCTCGGTTTATGACTACCAGACGCAAATACCTGAATAGCTACGGAAAAAACATGAAACACGTTGGCCGTACCTACCCAAGTAACATTTTTTTCGGGTCTCGGTTGTAAACTTTACCTCAAGGTTTTAAAAGAATCATAAAAAGGTTAACGTTTTGCTATCTGGTCGTATTTAGTATTTCAGAAAGATTAATAAGTCCTAAAACTAATTGACTATTATTACAACTTTGGAACCGCTGACAAGAGTTTAAATTAACGTTATTTTTACTTAGGTTTTAGAAGCATACAGTCCTAAGATCTTAAAGTTGTCGTAGACTCCTGATTCAGTTCTAGAAAAGCTAGCATAATACTAAAGTGAGATCTAAAGGTTAATTTTTTAACTTATATATAGCTATAAAGTTATGGAATTTTAAAATCACCTGTAAGTCATTTCTAAAACCTACATGAAACCTTTAGGCTATATTAGAGTTATCTAGACAAACAAATTAGGATTATGTGGTTAAAACCCCAACCAGTAATGCTATTGTATAAGCTTACGGCATGATTTAAGTCTAACGAGAATATTTTAAAGCTTTAGAAACATCCTCAAAAAATTTCAGTTATCTCTGCGAGTTTTAAGCAACTGCAAAAATAGCCTAGCAATTTTAACTAGCTCCGCCAGATAATCTTTAGATCTTATTTTGGCAAACATAATTAGCTTTTATCTGTTACAGTTCTGAAAAGGTTAATTTAAATTCTTTCTTGTAATTTCCTAACGGCAGCCATATTTTTTATTGAAATAAAAAAACTATCGGAACAAAAAGCAATATTTTGATAAATTAAATAAGGCAAAATTAAGTAATGTGTGCTATATATTTAAAATGTATGTTTTATATAGAAAAAAGTTTCATTTCTAATGCAATTTATCACCAACCATCGTATTTTATAATTTTTATTTTATTAAAATATCTTCAGAATTTTAACTTACGAAGGGCCCACCTCTTATACAGCTCTATTATCATGAAGTTTTACAATAAAGTGCCAGTCGCAGTATTTTTTAATTTTTCCTGACGTCAGCAAGCAACTTATTATTTTTATGAATACAACACTTACCTTATCTCGCCATTTTGAAACAAGGAATCGCCATTGTAAATAAAGATTTGAAATTCACTTGTTTCTGTGTAATAAATCTTAAATAGAAACATTTTAAAACCTGGGAGTCTCGGAAAAGCATTTATTCATGTCTAAAAACGGTTTTAAGTTAACATAAAGATACATCCAACAATATTTTAGAAGGTTATATTAACCTTAAATAAAGGTATTGTGATTTAAACTATAGGTTTTGCTGTAGCTCTCAGAAAGGTTCTAAAACGTGGGCCCTTTTTGCACTCAGGAGGTTATTATAAGGTTAATATAACATTATTGAGTCTATTAAGACTTAGTAGCAGATATCCATATATAGGTTCTAGAACCTTTTCAAAACCATTCTAGAACCTAAAATGTTACTTGGGTATAAAAAAGGGTTTCCATCGATTTTCATAGAATCCCATCTTCAGATCCTAACTTTGGTGACAATGGGACTAGCTCAAGAGTAGCGTTGCCAGACGTCCCGTATTTCCCGGGACGTCCCGTATTTTAGGCATAGTTTGAAATGTCCCGGCAGGACTGACTCTGTCCCGTATTTGAACCGTACTCCATTTTTATTATGAAAATCGATTATTGTTTTGAGACAGGTCACTGATTTATGAAATAAATGTACCCCTATTTGAATAAAAATCGATGACCGTTTTTAATTACTTTTCAACAAAAAAATACTTAAATCTGATTCTATCTTTGGAAAAATATTAACAATAGAAGTAAAATAATGAAAAAAATATATATTCTTGTTGTCCCGGGTAAAAAACTGAAGTCCCGTATTTTTTGCCCATTTAAGAATTTGTCCCTTATAGACTGGAAAAGAATCTGGCAACCCTACTCAAGAGTATAATCTATCGAATACAAAAACAATTTCAAAAATCGGGCGGAAATTAAAGTTTGGATCCAGGGTGTACATCAAAGGGGGGCGGGGTCGGTGGCGCTGTGGACTCGGCACTTGTCCGGGTTCGAGACCGCCATGTACCAATGTGTCTTTTGTTTTTTTTATTAATTTCATATGTATCTGATGCTCTTACGGTGAAGGAAAACATCGTGAGGCAACCTGCATACATCTGCGAAGAAATTCAATGGTGTATGAAGTCGACCAATCCGTACTGGGTCAGCATGGTTGACTAAGGCCTAATCACACTAATATAGGCTCGAGATTTTTTAACTGAACTTTGAGATCAATGGCAGCGTGATATTTTTCTACTATAAAAGATCGTTTACCTTCAAATTCGGTGTGTCCCGCTATTACTTCGTCAAAATGGAATTTTGGTTTCTTTTTTCTTAATGAATGTTTTTTATATTCAGTGATTCCGCACATTTCAATTGCTTCCGATTCCAATTTTTCAAACTCTTTGTCGTCTCCTAACGTTTCAAGATGTGAATATAATGACACATATATAGTAACAACGTTTGATAAATCAACGCAACTTGCTTGAAGCTGTACACTAACATTTTAAAATTATACGAGCACAGAGCTCCAAAAATACAACATTATCGTCATCTCACAGGAATTTTATCTTAACGCATGTATTGTTTTAGCACAAAATTACCAAATATTATGAGTAGTATTATTAGGTAAGTCTCAGCTGAGCTCAGCGTCCGCCGCACCCTTGACCCTTGCGCCCTAGGCTCAAGTCTTATTAGCCTGTGGGTAAATCAGGCCCTGCTTGCAGAAGGTGAGGATGGGCTAGTGCGGCGTTTAATCTCTCTTCCGCACTAGGTATCTACGCATTTGGACCCCATTTCCACTTACCACCAGGTGGAATAGGGTCATTTTCTTGGCCTTCTATAAAAAAAGACACTCACTGATAGATAAATAACGAATACTTTGAAAAAAAACCGCATCGTACATTGGCGTATCTAGGGTATTTCTTCAAGGGGGCCTGGCCCATAATTTTTGTGCGAAGTTATCGGTATTTTGGCCCCCATCACAAAATTTCGAATCGGTACCCCAACATTTCGGGGTGGGCACTAAGCCATACTACCCCCGTAGCACGTCCACCAAAACACGATATGATAAAGCGATTTATCGCGGTGAACGGTCAAAATACGGCGAAACCCTTGCGAAACCCTATTGTTCTTTGTCAGTTCACCGCGATAAACCGCTTTATCATATTATCGTGTTTTGGTGGACGTGCTAGGGGGGCAGGGGTGGGCATGGCCCACCCGCCCCCCCCTCTATACATATATCTACGCCTATCGTGAGTTAAAAAACATTTAGAGGGTACTGTTAACACCACACCATTGATTCGCACACTTGATGATGTTGCTTTGAGGATTTTTATACCATGATCGCTTATAGAAAGATTAAAACAACATTGAAACAGAGACAGCGCTCGTGCTGCGTATAGCGCCATCTCGCTCTCAGTGCGGTTTTATTATTGTTTTGAGCGGTCATTATAAGGCGGCTGGTCTTTTCATAAACGAGGAATTAGTCGAATAGTCAGACGGACTGGTGTACGGTGTTGTTTCTAGTTTTTCATCTCTTCGCAGAGGTTTAATATTGTGTTAAACTCCATCCGTCTTATTACAAAACATGGACTAAAGTTAGTCCTGGTTTAAACCAGGACTAAGTTGACGCTGTCTCTATCTATGTATATTGACACAAGTGAACGCGCACTATTTTTAAACCAAGACTAACTTTAGACCAGGTTTTGTAATAAGACCGCATCGGTTTTATTACAAAAGTCGGTCTAAGTCTTGGTTTAAACCCAGTGCGCTTTCACGTGTGCAAATATACTTACATAGATAGAGACAGCAGGTTTAAACCAGGGTGGTGATTTTGTAACTCATCGATTGATCGGCGATGAAGAAATGAAAAGAATGAAGAAAAGCGGAATTATGTTCATTGGATTTATAAGTAATTTATTAACCAAGACGACTCGGTCATTTGACGTTACAAAATGTTGAACATATAATCAGTTTCAATCAAACAGATTTATCAAATATGTACAATGGCCGATTGCCAATGAGTTATAAAATCGCCCATAAAAGTTTAGACCATGTTTTGTAATTAGACGGCGGTATTATTACATAATATGTTAATTATGCCCCGCTCTCTACAGGGTGTCCCATCCCACACAACGCTGTCGACTAGCCACAGGCAAGTACGGTACGCGACAGCATTCAACTTTATTAATAAGGGCAAAATCTATATCGAATTATCAACGTATAAAATGAGAATTTCGTCAAAATGTTCGTTTTGTCGTATAAACCCAAAATATTAGAAGGTGCTGAATCCCAAATTACCGCAACCTCCGGCACCCTTTTCGCATTCGCGACAGGAGTTGCATTCATATTATTTTGAATTTACACGTCAAGACGATCTCATTTTAAAGGCCGATTTAGGTTTGTTTTGCTCTTGTTTAGTCCTCGTGTTTCTACTTCATACACATGTTTTTATTCATGGTTCAGGCTCTCAGTCTAATAGTATCAAAAAACATAAAAATGGTATACCTTTACCTACCTTTTTTACTCTTGATATATTTTTTACTCCTGATAAGTACTTTATTGTCTTTTATTTAGAAATAATACAACAAAACTATTGCCCGCTGTAATTCATATACCACCAACGATCTTTTCATTTTACAATTTGATGTTTTTCACTTGTATTTACAGTTTGTAGTTTGTATGGAAACATTGCATAGTATAGTCAGTTAACATTTCTTTTTACCTTTTCTGTTGTGTTTGAGTGAGTGTGCGAATTCCATCGCGCCACATACATATAAACCCATACGGGGTTTTCGCTGGGGCGATGTTTTTTATGTTCATTATTGTTACCATTTATTATGAATAAAGAGAGAAAAAAAAAACGTAAACGCGGGGCGCACCCCGTGCTCAAATAGCTAGGTAGTCTTTAAATGTATGTAATCAAAGTCGTGAATGCGCTGCGTCCGCATGCAATCAGCAGGAGACCTATTTTTGAATTACGTATGTGATTTAGAAATCACCGCTGACTAAATAGTCAGCGATGACTTTGAAGTCACGAATTCCCAAACATCCTATTTTTGAAAGTCGAACGCGGAGCTGCCAACATAGATAAAGTACACACATACGTAAGGGTTCCGTTACCGAAAACGGTTACATTCGGTTATTATACGGCTAAAAATTCATTGCAACTAGGCCAAAATATAAGAAAATACTGGTCTAAGTTTGTTTGTGACACAAATTTAAAAGATTTTAAACTTATACACGGTTATTTTTTTATCACCCTGGAAAATGTTAGGGACGATTCAGGACACATTCAATATTACTTAGATAAAAAATAAAAAAATGAAGTAAAAAATATATACACGGTTATTTTTTTATCACCCTGGAAAATTTCAGGGATGCTTTAGGACACATCCATTATTATATAAAAATAAAAAAAAGTACAAATAAATAAAAAAAATCTCTAAAAATCCTGCTTTCAACTAAGGCGAGTTATTTTTTTTATTCATATATAAAACATTCTAATACCATGTCGTGAAGCGTCCCTTAAATTTTCCAGGGTGATAAAAAAATAACCGTGTATAAAAAAACTAAAAAAATCTCTAAAAATGCTGCTCTCAACTAGTGCAGCATTTTTGTATGTTTAAAATTTTTTTTTAAAATTAAGTGTGTTATTTTTTTTATTTATATTTAAATCATTCTAATACCATGTCGTGAAGCGTCCCTTAATTTTTCCAGGGTGATAAAAAATAACCGTGTATATTTACTTATTTGACAAATTTTAAAAATTTTAAATCCAACTCAAAATCAACACACATCAACTTCAAACTTGTCAATATGTTCTCTAAACAAAACACATATAACGTTTCCACAGTTATGTATGACTTGTTTACGAGTGGGTGAGGGCACTCGTAATGAAATCACATCCGTGACTAAGGTAGTCACATAAGTGATACTCAAAAATAAGAATTATTGAAAATCGGTGATTATTAGTCACATCGGTGATTTCGAAGTCGCATACGTAATTCAAAAATAGCTCTCCCTGTACCTCTACCATGAGTTGCCATCGATTGCACACTTATTAACTAATTTAACTCAATAATACTATTCCAAACTTGCTTAGATTATCTATCGAATCGAGTCTCACGCTTGAAAATGTAAGTGAGTAACGTAACTACAGGAGACCTATTTTTGAATTACGTATGCGATTTAGAAATCACCGCTGACTAAATAGTCAGCGATGACTTTGAAGTCACGAATTCCTAAACATCCTATTTTTGAAAGTCGAACGCAGAGCTGCCAACATAGATAAAGGTAAGGGTTCGGTTCCACGCAGAATGTAGCGGTTTTCGGTATATACCGGTTATTATACGGCTAAAAATTCATTGCAACTAGGCCAAAATATAAGAAAATACTGGTCTAAGTTTGTTTGTGACACAAATTTAAAAGATTTTAAACTTATACACGGTTATTTTTTTATCACCCTGGAAAATGTTGTGGACGCTTCAGGACACATCCAATATTATATTTAAAAAAATGAAATAAAAATAAAAAAAATTATAAAAACTAAAAAAATCTCTAAAAATGCTGCTCTCAACTAGAGCAGCATTTTTTGTATTTAAAAAAAAATTAAAAAAATTAAGTGAGTTATTTTATTTTATTTATATTTAAATCATTCTAATACCATGTCGTGAAGCGTCCCTTCAATTTTCCAGGGTGATAAAAAATAACCGTGTATATTTACTTATTTGAAAAATTTTAAAAAATTTAAATCCAACTCAATATCAACACACACCATCTTCAAACTTGTCAATATGTTCTCTAAACAAAACACAGATAACGTTTCCACAGTTTGACTTGTTTACGAGTGGGTGAGGGCACTCGTAATGAAATCACATCCGTGACTAGGTAGTCACATAAGTGATATTCAAAAATAAGAATTATTGAAAATCGGTGATTATTAGTCACATCGGTGATTTCGAAGTCGCATACGTAATTCAAAAATAGGTCTCCAGAGTTATCGTTTTGTACGTTATCGTCTATCGAGTAGCTGTCAAATCATGAACTCATGGTACCGATTTCCATACAATATGCACAAAACGATTGTCGATAGCGAGATTAGCGAGCGCGTTTTCGATAGGTTCGCGACGTATCGTAAACTATTGCACTCATGGTACCGGTTTTAGTTCACCGCGTTATCGCTAGGGGCGCTGTACAAAGTTCCATACAAAAATTTACGCAGTCGATATCGACTCCAAACGAATGCAAACTCATGGTAGAGCTACTGGTCGTTTAGAAATTATCGACGTAAGCGACAAAACACAAATTACTTCATTAAAAAATAACTATAACGATTAGAAAAAAATGCTTCTACACGATTCTAAATAATGATGATATCTACTTATTTATGGAACTTTTTAATGAATACCTAACACTTTTTTTTTGAAGAGCTAATTTAAAAAATAAAATGTATCGAGGAAAAGTCTTTAAATCGCGTTTCCAGTTTTTGGCGTTTCTAGCTAAAGATATAAAGAAACACACATTTCAATTTCAGATCTGTAAGATCTGTGATCTATGACATTACATTAAAAATAACCAATATTTTCGATATAGTGCCTTAAAGAAGAGGTCCACAAATTAATTCATATAAAAAAGAATTCGAACTGAAATTATATTATTCTTTCATTAAATTATTATCAAAAGACCAATAATCATCACACAAAAGTTTTGAAACTGATATCCATATTATTATTATAGTTTCTTAACTAAAAAATCTTAATTAATCGATGAATTGATCCCTTAATTGATAGATTACTTTCGTTGAAATTCAGGCTGACATGTGATACAAGTGTATGGATTGAGGAGTTACACTATAGGTAGGTATTGTATCTTTTCGAATTTCAGTGAAATAAAATTTTTTGTAGGTTACCTACCAGAAAAAATTACTACTTAATGATACAAAATTTTCAATATAAATACTATTATATCAGTTTGCGAGTTACATTTAATCCTACATCTGGTAGGACTCTTACACTTTAATGTAACTTTTGATGTCAAATTCTAGAATTTCGCCTGCAAAATTAGCTACTCAATTAGGGTGTGCTTTTCGATTGATAACATTTTTTAAAATCGCTTCTAGTGTGCGTCCGCATTTTGAATTAAAACAACTGTCCAAATTTTACGTTTCTATCATTAGCGGTTACGGCTGTGCGTGCGTCTATAGATGGGAACATCTCCTTTTATACATAGATAACGCAAAACTTCATGGTTGAGAAACTGTTTTAGCGCCACAGGACCATTTGGCATCCTCTACACTTGCTACACCTGACCCCAGATCCGCAATTTGGTCAATAAATTATTTTCAGTCTGTCATACTAGTATTGACGTGTGACACGTTGTTAATGAATTAAGTAGTACCTACTTAAATGACTATGTACTAACTTTTATTACTTTTATTTTGTTATATATATTTAATTACTCAAAGTATATCATATAAATAAGGTGGTTGAAAACATTCTATTCTTGCATTCAGTAGGTATATTATGTTGTTTGAATTAAGGCGACTTTCAATAACTTCAACAAAATTCAACCAATCGTATTCCATTGTCTTATTTATATATCAATAATATAGGTTACTAATAACGTTAATTTCGTTCGCTTAATTATTAAAAATACATTACAGGGGATTATTATAATCAAGATTTGCTTTTATATGAAACAGACATTAAATATCGTGGTAGGTACCCAACTACAAAGTTTTCGCCAAATAGGTATGTCATAGTAGATTAGAAAAAAACCCTAATAAGAAAATTAAAATTTTTAATAAATAAAGCATTAACTTAATACTATGTTACAATTTAAAAATATTGTTTGTAATCTAATAGGATGATTACATAGGTATTCATTAACTTCCTCTTTATTTTTTTACTGCTGTCCTTCCACAGATGTAACCAATATTTAATGTTATTTTTATTAATACTATTATATACACAAGTTGCACATACTTTTTACTGGTAAGTAATAGACGAGTAAGTAATAAACGAATTAATTGCTGCCAGCTTTAGGGTACTATTCCACCAATGATGTCCTAGAAAAGTAGAAAGCTGAGTGGTGGTGAGAAAGGTAAAACTAACTAAACAGTCAACATTTTGAAATGAAGTTCAGCTCTGACGGAAAAGGGCTTTTTTCATAAAAAAAACAAGTGACAATGTGTACGGAGGAAGTGGTACATATTATGAGATGGATGTAAAACTTCGATGCGTCGCACCTCGTTCATAAAAAAAAGAAAGTATGTTCTATGCATATTAGCACCGCTCATTTGCACTCGACAGTACGTTACGTGCAATCGTCGTAGCGCCGCTCAGCTTCTTATCACATTATTGGATAAGCCACTTTACATAGAAACCTTAGTAATTTATTACCTAAAATTATAACATTTCATTTTACATTTATAAATTTTCTCCATATTCAAGGGTCCACATATACCCTGCATTTGGATCACCGCTCTTTTCTGCTTGTTTTTTAATTTCTTGTGTTTGCTTAAGAAGATTTTTTACAGTGTCGTATAATTTTTCATTTTTCGGAGTTATTCTACCATCTTCTAAATTTTCTGCTCTCTGTTGAAACGATCCTTTTTTTCCAAACCGTTCACGTACAAATTTCTCATACAAGTCTACATCATCATTTGGATCTTCTGTACTATCATGCTCACCGTTTCTCTTTTTATAATTATCTTTTTTGGGTTTATCTCCATAATAACCATAATATTTATCGAAGTCATCATCATCTTCATCGTCTTTTTTAATGTTTTCTTTTTCTTCGTTATCATACTGATAATTTTTTTTTCGATCTTTTCTTATATCATCTTTAGTGTTATATTGTGGCACTTCATATTCATAAGATAATATATCTTTAGGTAGTTTTATGTCTGGTAACTTTATACTGATGTCATCAAACTTGAATCTTAAGTGTTTATCGTAGTTATCATTTTTTGGTGTAATTGTATCTAAAGTACCATCATTAGTATTGGAAATTTCTTCTTTATTTGGTTTGTCACTTGTGTCTTCTTTTTTAATATCATGGTTGTAATTCAACGGAATTCTTTCAAATTCTTGTTTAACATCTGCTTTTGAATCTTCGTCTGACGATGTAATTATTTTTTTATCACTGTCTTTTTTGGTATCAGCTTCTTCTGTCCCCAAAATACTTTCCAAACTTGTTACGGGTGTATCGGATTTTATATCTTCTTTGTAGTTTTCTTCGTTTGAGTCCGTATTTATTTCAACAACTGGTTTTATTTCCCCATCGTTTATATTTATCGGTTCTTTATGACTTTCGTGCGAGCTTTCTTTTACGGGTTCACTTGAATCTTCTATAGAAGATAATGTTTTTTCAGCGATTTGTTTACTATGTGTCTCTAAAGGGGAATGTTTCAGAGATGGATTAAATGTTTCTGTATCATCATTTTCATTATCTGGAATGATTTGTCCTTTATCATTCACCTGTATTCTTTCAAAACTAAAATCTCCTAAGTCGACATCTTGAATTGTCGGCGTAGTACTGGCAATATTCTCAGAGTGTTTAGAATTCAAATTATTTTTTAAATTTGATAGAGTGTTCTTATATGGACCTTCTTCTTGACTATTTTTATTTTCAACTTTCAAATTATTATCTTGTTCTGTAAAATCATCATTATTGACATGTTCACCTGGCTCAACTTTCTGAACTGCTTTTCTTCCTTCATAATCTTTTCTGTTGTTTTGAACAACATGTCCTTTGCTATTTATAGAAGAGTCTTCATATTCTGGAGACACGGACTTATGTTTGTCTGCAGACAATAATTTTTCATTATACTGTTTATTTTCCTTTGTTTGTATTGGACGATATCGTTCACTACTTTCAATACTCTCATTATATTCGTCGTCAGTTTTTATAGGATTTTTATAATAGGAATCCTTCCTACCATGGACATCTTTGTCATTGGAAGTCTCATCAGGGTTTTCAGAAAAAGTTTTACTTTTTTCGTTGCTATCTTCGAAATTATTGTTTTTGGCTAACGAATCTCCTCGGTACCGTTCTCTACTTTCGACACTTTCATCGCTTTGTGAAGTTTGTACAGGTGCTTTGTCATCGTCTTTGATAATATTTTGACGAGTAGGAGTACGTCTGAAATCTTTCTTATAATTATTATTTTCTTTATTTTCAAAACTTTCTTCGCTTTCAGAAGTTTGTGCAGGTGTTTTGTCATCGTTTCTGATACTACTTTGCCGAGTAGGGGTATGTCTAAAATTCTCGTTGTAATTATTACTAATTTTAAAATCTTTATTTTCAAAACTTTCATCGCTTTCTGGAGCTTGTATATATGAAGGTCTCTGATGTGATCTATTAGTATTTCGTTTATCACTTCGTCGAGTAGGTGTACGAATGTAATCCTCGTTATTATTTTTATAATACTTATTGTTTTCTAAGCTTTCATCTCTTTCTTGGGTTTCTAAATGCGCAGGTCTGTAAAACTTGTCATCATTCTTGATACTTTGTCGAGAAGGAGTACGAGTACGATATTCCCTATTCTTCTTATAGTGATCTTTATTTTCATTGCTTTCATCGCTTTCAATACTTTGTTCTCTTTCTCGACTTTCGTAACTGTCTTCTTCACTAGATTCGTCAATTTCTTGACTTGACTTAGCTTTTGATTGGTGTTCGTTATTCTTTTCTTCACTTCTAGAATTGTTGTCTGTTTCAGAACTACCAGAAGAATTCTCTGGACTGGCATCCTTATTTAATTTATCTTCATCCTTTACATTTTCACTGCTTTTACTTGACTCAGAAATATTTTCATTTATCGGTTTTGTCCCTTGTGATAAAGATTTCGCATCATGTAATGTTTCAATATTAAAATCTGCTAGAGCGGAATTTTGTACAGTGTTTTCTGTTAGACGCTGGTATACTGGTATTGTTATTTCTGGTTCTCTTAATACTTTTTTATCGTGAGAAGTTTCGTAATTAAGTATTAATGGAGCATTTTGACTTTCATCAACTGTAATATTTTCAATTTTGTGTTTGTCAGTCAGAGATCGCTTTTTTCGTATACTGTTAAGTCGGTGTGATTTAGTCTTTTCAGGTACATTATTTTTGTCATTAGTCTTGTACACATATTTTAGTACAGTATCACTATTTGGGATTTCGTTTGATATTGATACATTGTCTTCACAATCAGCGGTTTGAGTATTCAAATTTTGTGTGTTGCTATTAGCGCCCTGGGTAGTATTGTTATTTTGTTTTGAAGAAGTCCGATTAAATGATATTTGTAATGTAAATAAATTAGAGCTTTGTATAGGCTGTATGTCTGCTGGAAAATTACAATCCGTGTCATTATCCGATGAAGGTGACTTGACATTGGCGTGGTTAGCTGTAGTAGTTAGCGTGGGTAACGTTGCAGGGGCATTGACGCAATTCGTTTCATTGTAACGAAAAGCTTGAGCGATAGTGATCTGAAAGAGCATTATATTATACATTAATTATTGCTTTATATCGAGCTTTATATAATATAGATAGATAGAATAAATTGCTCAATGATAAGCATATTAACATATTAGTAGAATGTACTTTTTATAGGATACTTACCTACTGGTGCCATCTTTACTAACTACATTTTGTGTAGGTGATCTACGATTTAAAAAGGTTATGTGTAATTAATAAAACAATGTTTGAAGATACTGTAATTAATTTATTTACATATTTAATACTAAGATTTCGTGCAACAATTTAGCTAATGGATTCAATAAAATCTAATAAGGATCTAAATAACTTACTAAGTATTTACATTTGCATAATATTAATAAGACTTTAAAAATTATGTATTTCATTAACAACGAAGAAGATGGCAGATTATTACATTTTAACATATTGATTGCACAATTGACATGTTTTGTTTTATGTATTAATTTATCAACTTAGATAGGTTGCGTGATTGTAATAAGTATACATAAACTTTATAAGCTATGCGCCATTTGCAAAAGCAGACAATATTTACTTACAAACCATTAAAAATTGTCACTACACAACAAGCTTTTGATAATTGAAATAATATCAACATACTACCTATACTATAAGCATAAAAAGATTTTATACTAATACATTATATCCTAGCTGAAGAGAGCTACCTCCTAATACTTTGTGATAATGGAATGCATAATAATAATCCATGCTATTTTAATTTTAATATTTGAGTTAAGTTTTAGCACATCCTGAAAATATACGGGTTCGGAAAATATAGCTAATACGTTAATTGTGTCTAATATAAATGTAATTTTTTATAATATTATTATGGTTAAACGCAATGAAAAAAATAATAATTGAGTAACTTATGACTTTTATTGTATTTAACTATCAACTAATTAATAAGGTACTTAATTAACATTTTGGATAAATTAAAAAATACTATGGCAATCAAGCGATTGGCCCTTGTTAAGCCACATTCTAAATTTATTTTGTACAAAGGGGACTATACTAATTTATAAATATTTCCTTAAAGTTAGATAGGTAATATATTTGAATGACTTCTACAGAATTAGTTTCGAAGACATGACTAATTTACTTATGGGTACAGATCACGGCACATAAGTTGAATAAAAATCTAAGCAGATGCAATCGTAAAAATAATTGTTATGTGAATGTTTCTTTCCTAAAATAAAATTTTGCTTAATCTGCCTCGTTTTTGGGTTTCATACGAAGTGCAGGAGGCGTTACGATTGTACTACGCAAACAGTAGCCAATTTTGTTCAGCTACGTGCCACGATTGGTACATCATTGATCATTTGGGTACCTACGTATAGGTAGGCAAAAGGTTATATTACGAGAAAAGTATTTAAAAATGTTGTAATAATAATGACTTAAATTTTTTTTGAACACAAATACAAATGAATAAAATATAATTATATTTTAATGTGTGACTAGGTAATTAAATGGGGTTTGACTTAATCCATTATCTTTTATTTACTATTAGTTAACTGATAGTTCAAGTAGATTTAAAAGTTCATTTTTTCAAAATTGCAACTCATTGCAAGTAGATACAACGCAATATAAAAAAAATCATCCTGTCTGAGGGGTAGGTTTTTTACGGATTTATTTATTTATCAAAAGGAGTCTTTTCATTATTTAGTCTTAAATAATTTTCGGACACGGAATTTGATAAATTTTTGAATGTGCTACGTTTTAATATAAAGGTAATATAGCTACATCTTTGTTTTTTACTGATGTTGGTGACCTTAAAACTTTATTTTAGCTTTTTTCACACGTAAGCGTTGTACAAGTGTCTACAAAATATACACAATGTCACATGTCACCTTCGATAAATTGTAAACTAGTGCTGTAATAAACTAGTGAGTCTAATCTATGTGCGGAACTACTTCTTGCCTATGTATGGGTCGTAAGTGAAGCTACTCACGAACTGTTTAGCGGCGCCACGGAAAGGCGCGGGTTCCGCCCATTTGGTGAAGTCCATTGAAGGTATTATTCCACTTCTGCACGGTACACGAGGATTTCTGTAAAAAAATTTCTTAATCAAAAATCTTTATTCAGCATAATGAAACGTGTTCTGATATAGTAGACTTTTCCTAGGTGGTTTCGTAAAATATTTTTTTAATGCTATTGGTGGCAGCCGAGCCACTGACTCACCTTACGGTAAATAACCACCGCTCATGAATGTCTGCAATGACAGGGGCATAGCTCAGTTACTACCTACCTGGAGAGAAGTGCTCTTTTTAGTTGGACATATCGTAGTGCTCAGGAAGCACCGCTACTGGGAGTTTATTCCAGAGTCTGCACGTACGTGGATGAAAGAACGCTGAAACCAAACTGTACTAGACCAGATCGGTTCTAGGTGATTCGGATGAACTCTACTGCGGTGGCGGGTGGTGCGATGGTAACATGGTAACGAAGGCACTATTGCAAACAGTTCCTCAGAGCACTCTCCGTCAAAGAGTCGATAGAGCCACTCTGCATAATGTATGATCTCAAATCAATGACATGCATGATAACATATGAAGGGTACAAGAAAAGAAGGGGCTCATCAGCAATTAGCATAATTAGAGAAAATCGTAAATAAAAGTTTTGAGATTGCAATACCATGCTATTTGCCATTTACTTAATTATTTAACTATGTTATAAGTATAAAATAAGTCCAGCGTAAGTAATAAAGGATTTTTTTTGTGAATGTTATGTATAGTTGCTCAGTAAACTCATTTTTTTAAAGTAAAACATAAATAAACACGGCAAAAAGGGGTCGATTAGTGCAATGAACCCGTTATTATCCCTTTGATGATCTGTTTGTATGTTAAATAATAAATTCCTGAAATAATTCAATAAATAAAAAAGTGTGATTGTTCTATTATTTTAATTAATATTTTACTTATGACAAAAATAAGTATAATATTCTTGAGCCTTAGTACCACAAAACTTCTTTAATACTTGTAGATCTTCATATTTTTCTTTCGATAAAGGAAGGTCTTCATTATAGCTTGAAGGAGGAGAAAAGAACTCTATTCCTTACTCAAACTATTTCTTTTCCGCTTCCCTCTACCAGTGATACAAGCTTCTTCCCATGCCCCATTATAAGAATCGGGGAAAAAAATTTTTGTCTTTCTTTTTCGATTTTCAATTCTTTAATAGGGCGAGATGGGAATGTAGATTTTTTCCTCATTCCCATCTCGCCCTTTGACTAGATGACTAGACAATCGGAGTTTTTTAATACATCCGCCATTCGCCCATAGGATTTTCTCTTCTTAGTTTTTGGATACAAATTATCAATGTCGATTTTTGAGAAGATATTCTTATAATTTCACCGCTATTAAACTAAATCCACACAAGCACGTAAAAATTACTTTGATTTTACGTTTACATTATAAAAATGTTAATTCATAATGTACCCGTTCTTAGCAAGTCCGAACGAAATGTGCTCCTTCTAACCCTGTTTTGCTTACAATAGGCCCCTTTTAATAATTTTGGAAAAATTTTATGTTCAGATTCAATAGGTAATGATCCCTTTTTTGTTTGTTTTGAATATGTCATCGAAAAGGCCCGTATAAAATACATTCAATGCCATTATTAGTTAAAATTTGTAAAAAATGTTGATGAGCACCTTTTTTTTCCTGTACCCTTCATATGTCATTCATATGCAGAATGAACAGGGTTGGGGAGAGCACCCAACCTTGTGGAACGCCAGCGTTTATGGGTATGGTTTCGGAGCAGCAGCCGTCGACGACGACTTTAATGCTCCTACTATCCAAGAACTTGGCTATCCATATGCAGAGTCTCTCTGGGATTCCATTAGATGGCAGCATCGTAAGAAGAGCTCTATGCCAGACACTATCAAACGCCTTAGCGAAATCGAGTCTGACGGAGAGAGCCTCACCTTTGCCCTCCAAGGTTTCCACCTAACGGGTATGTCAGGTGTACTAAAGATCACCTTAACGGCTATGACGGAAACCATCTTGTCGGTCGCTAATCAGCTGGTGCTCTTTTAGGTACCGTAGAAGTCAGGAGTTAATGACCCTCTCGATAATCTTGGTGAGCTAGGACCTTATCGCTATTTGATACAGTGATTGGTGACCCTTTTTGGGATTTGGGTGGACGTGAGTAATCTTCCATGAAGATGGAACCTTGTTCTGATAAGAAATGGCGCGTTCTTACGGGGGTCAACTCAGGGGTGTACGTCTTCAGCACGACTGCTGTAATGCCATCCAGGCCACTCGACTTTAGGACGTTCAGGACTTTAAACTCCCGCCTGACCGCACGTTGTGTAATGCGGATTTCAGGCAGTGAACTTTCACACCGAAGGATGGTGTCTACAGCTCTCCCAACGTTCATAGTCGAGTTGGACCAAGAGATTGACCTTCTCTCTTGCGCTGGGGCTAGGCTGTTGTCAGCTGCATGCAGTGGTGGAAAACTGGACTGGCAGAAGTTAGGCTGCTTTGACCAGCGATCAAAATGAATGATCCCACTGGTATAGCTTCCTAGTTGCTTGCCAACCCTGGCCACGTATTCCGCCCTGACTTCAGCAATAGCCTTTCTGTTGGATCTAGAAGCAGTGTTGTACTATCACTTCATCTCCATCACGTTAGGATCCCGACCTTTTCTGACGATGTCCTAGGCGATGTTCGCAGGTTGCTTGAGGTGGGCAGTCTTCCTGCAGCTATTGTTGTACCATTCCTATATTATATTCCAATGTTTCCATTCCCATTAGCACCGTTTCAGTGACGGAATTCGTGCAAGTATCGGGATTTTCAGATGCGAAGCAAAGTGGCTTCCAGGGGTAGGATCCGAATAATTCTCGGAGTCCATCCCAGTTTACTCATACCGCCAAATTGTACGACTGCCAGCCACAGATGCATGATGAGGTCGCGCAAGACTAGCAGCACTATGGACAAGGCCGTGATCCAAGAGGTGCATCGGCCACAACCCTTTATCCGCTCGGTCGTGTAGTTAGCAGTAGATCCAATAAGGACGCATCATGGCTCTTTATATCTGGGATACGGGTGGGCTGTACCATCAGTTGAGAGAGTCCATAGGCCGAAGACATGTTGAAGACAGTCTTACCCGGGAGGTCAATGCTCCAGGACTTCAATCACTCTTTATGGTGAGCATTAAAAGCACCAAGTACCACCACCTTCGCAGATTGGGTACTGCTTCACAGCTCGGTAAATCCTCTTTTGGACGTACTCGAAAAGCTGAGTTGACCTTATTTCACTGGCATGGGATCAGTAAAAGGACGCGTAGATTAGGGAAATTTCACGCGCAGCCAAAGTAACGACACATCCCGATGAGCGAGGCCCCGAAGGCGGCGACAGCAAAAATCACCCCAGATGAATACGTACTCGAGTTTTATATAAAGCAACCGGACAAGTTCCAATTAAGACACCTCCGACTCTAAATGTTTTGCAAATACTCGTAGTTTCATCCCGGTAATGTACGTTCTGTTACAGTTTTTCTGTGGGATCAACGATCTGGGCGATTTTTTTACCCAAGTTTTCATTAAAATTGAGCCATATTTTGATCAAGAGCATTGTTGTGTTCAGATAAAAGAAGTGAGGGATTATAACAATGTGGTAATATGCGACTTCGCATCAAATTATTTACCATTGGTAATATTTGACATTATCTGTCGTGTGAATATTCAACGGCGAATTTTTGCTAAATATAGCCATGCTTATCTGAAGACCACATGACATCGGGATTCATACACTGTGGTAGGTTGTACGGAAGACCGAGGAGTATTATCTGACACTATGCTTGGCGTTTGTAGACTATGACAATACCATTGATTCTATTGAGACCTGGGCTGTGCTTAGGTCACTCCAGAAGTGCCAAAAAGACTACCGGTACACCAAAGTGTTGCAGTTATTGTTCGAAAACGCCACTATGTCAGTCCGCCGTCAGGACCAAAATTCGAAACCAATACGACTTCAGCGAGGTGTGAAACAGGACGACATTATATCGCCGAAACTGTTCACATCTGCATTGGAGGATGTATTTAAGCTTTTGTACTAGAGAGGACTCGGCATCAACATAAACGGCGAGTACATGATTCACCTTTATTTTGTTGATGATATCGTAGTCATGGCTGAGACCGTGGACGATCTAGCTCGATGATCTCTGTGGAGTTTCTCAACAAGTGGGTCTTAAAATGAACATGGACAAGACCAAAATCATGGTGGATTTCCAGGAGCGGGGCTCCTGTGAAGGTAGTAAGCTCTACACTGGAAGTTGTTGACTAATATATTTACCTGGGGCAAATAGTCCAGCTCGGTTAGCCCAAATTCCAGAAAGAGGTAAATCGACGAATCCAACTTGGCTGGGCAGCGTTCGGGAAACTACGCAGCAAATTCTCGGACAATCTACCGCAGTGTCTTAAGACGAAAGTTTTCAATTCGTGCATGTTGCCAGTGATGACGTACGGAACTGGGCCGTGACCGCTTACAATGGGTCTTATCAGACGGCTCAATGTCACTCAAAGGGCAATGGAGACTGGAAAGGGCTATGCCCGGGGTTTCTCTTCGCGAACGCATCAGAAATGATGAGATCCGTAAAAGAACTAGAGTCACCGACATAGCCCAACGAATTGCAAACCATAAGGCAGTGGGCAGCGGACACATAATACTCGTAGCTGGACACAAGCTTGCTATTGTTATTATGCTTATGACTGTTATTCCATTTTTTCAGCAAAACAATATTCAAGTATAATAGGTATTTTTTTACCCTTTTGCTGATAAATATCTGAATCAATATACAACATAAAAAAATTGTGTCATTACTGTATTTGATAGAATTGATTCTTTTTTTTATATAGAACTTTGCATTTTCTTTAATCGCCCTAACACAACTAGTTAGGGTAGGCTTGTGCCCCTCGGTGGGGACGTATATGAGCTGTGATGATGATGATTTTCTTTAAAAATTTTCTCTAAATAAATTGAAAAACGAATATTTTTTTAAAACGAAATTTTTTCTTTATATTTAATTCATTTTTCAATTAAATAATAATATTAAATAGGTACTTTATTGTACACAAAAATATACAAACAGAAAATTTTTAAATCAGCACAAATGTACAACACAGGCAGCCTTATTGCTAATAAGCAATCTCTTCCAGGCAACCTTGGACCAGGGAAATACAAAAAGGGAATTCAAATCGGGGATGGGTGCAGTATTAGTTAAATATGGACAATGAAGGAGTGATTTAGCTAAGGATTTAAGGATCAATTTATTTAGAATTGATTCTAAAAAAATTGTAAAAAAATAGTTTTGGATTTTTTTGTACTTAGGTATGGTAGAAGTTAAAGAGCAGTCATTATCAATATTCGAATCAATACTTTAAAAAATTGCAAGGTTTTAAATCAGAGGTACAAAGTAATAACTCATCTACAGTCTGATAGCACAGATTTAACATGATCCAGCAATCCTGTTAAATCTGTCAAGGTATATTCATAGGGCGATTTACACGTGATGTAGGATTGGCGGATCGATCTGTCCTCTCCGCCATGCAAGTCAGGTGAGTTATTGTCTAAGAAAAAATCTATCACGATCGCTTATAATTTGACAGCCGTTGCGCCGTGAACATAACACTCTGTACCGACTTCCTTTTATAAAGGAGTAATGGATGGGCTGCGACTGTCAAATTGTAAGCGATCGCGATAGATTTTTCTTAGACAATAACCCCCCCGAACCTTTGACTGTCACGAAAGTGATAGGGAGTGGATCGCTATGAGATAGACGATAGGGCCGCGCGAAACGAACCCGGTTGTATTGAAAAATAAATCTTACATTATTTCTATTGGGAAAGGTATTGATTATGTTGGTCATAAGCAGTAAATGTTGGATGAAACATAATATCTAAAATGAATAAATTATTTAAAATTAAATGAATTTTTATTTCAAACCAAATAACGCAAATAAATTAATTAAAATTATAAAATTTTAATGCAAATTCATCACCTAAAGATACAAAGTAGTAAACGTATCGTTACCTAAACGAGTTGATTATTGCATTGAAAAAAATTGTCAACATGAAAAACGGACATGAAATACAATGCATTTTATTCATATGAGATATCATGTTTCATAGTAAAATTTATTTCTGAACTACACAATCGATATCCCAATAAATTTACTGTGAATTTTATTTATCAATACGACCGACTTCGATACCTGAACTAAGTACAAGATTTTTTTTAAATTTATGTATGCAGTTTTTCTTGTCACTATGTTTGTTTGTTTTCATGGTTCCTAAAAACAGATCTTTGTATGTGTTATACTCATAGTTACAGACTTGCCCATACTGATCGATCTAAATGTGCCACCTGTGTATATATCGCCAGTTTTCGCTTAGTAGACATAAAATTCGCTTAGGACTTGATAAATCCATCAGTTTCGCAAATTAGTTAAATATAGTTAAAGCTTTGTGTTGTAATTTCTTGATCATTGCCTGACGATGATGTATCGAAACCGGTCGCAATAACTTAAAATTAAATATAATAAAGATTCAAGTGGAACTAGTGGAATTAGTGTTTTAATAACAAGATAGTTAAATATAAACATTTTAAATTCATTTTCACTAAAAATAAACAAAATATCAGAACTAAAGAAGTGATGCGTGTGTTGCTCCGTAATAATGTAAGCATTTTGGTGAAAACCACATCAAAAGCAGTTCTGTAGTTACCACATTAACCACCACGGTTAATAAAATATAATATTACCCATGATACCATTGATTAAAGGTAGCACGGCAAATAAAATTTTCCGTACATAGTACCATTGATGGTACTATCTAATGGTAGGTACCACGGAAAACAAACGTTCCGAAGGAGTTCCGAACAAACAGACTAACGAAAATTTTTTGAAAACTTTTTAGTAATTTTAAAGCTTCCTATTGTGTAATTCTTTCTCAATTATCTCGTAGTCTCATTGCGATTTTGTTTTATTTATAATAGATTATACTTACAGTTCGTGGTCCGGCAACACCATGGGGTAGAGTTGTACTGTATCGATGATATCAGTATTATCACAAATAATTCGAGCTAGTCTTGCTTTTCTGATTTCTAACAATTGCTCTGGCGTGAATGTTGATGGCTGGTTAGGCAGTTCATACCTAGAAGATATTAGTAATATTAAATATTGCAATATATCTACAAAGTTTACTACCAAACAGACCGAATTCTGCTAATAAGTTACTGCCGAAACGAAACTAAGCCGTTGCGATCGACCAATCGTAGCGCGTACATTACCATGCTGAGATGCAACTGGTCGACCGCAATGGTTTAGTTTCGATTCGGCTATAGCTCATCAGCTGAATTGGGACTCTGGTCTACGATAGGTTCACTTACCAAAATCTGTCACCTCGTCTAGAGTAAGAGAACTGTGTAGCAATGATGCACGCGAAAGTAGGTCCTAACATAGAACCTGCCAGCGGTCTCTCTGAGACACCACCAGACCAAAGATCCACATCGATTGGATGCTCAAATATTGACTCGAATTTGCGCACAGTTTCATTGGACATAGTTCCGAAGAGATCTTGGAAGCTCTCGGCTCCGGGGAGGCCGCAGAACTTCCTAAACTCCATATAGCCGGGCAGTCCAAATTCGCGACCTCTTTGCATATTGAACGAGACCAAGTCCATACCGAATCGAGCGCCGACCTTTTTGAAGAGGTGGTTGGTGACTTCTTGTGTGATGGAGTCGTCCATAGCCTGCGCTACTTGGTTCATAAGGCCCATTACGTATTCGTCTAAAACACCAGCTCGGTATAAATCGTAGGGTCTTCTTATGAGATCTGATAGTCTCTTCGACGCTGAAATTGAGATCTCCAATTAATTTTCTGTTAAAGTTTATTTATTTTTATGGGTTTATTAATAGTGGTTTCTTTTTTCTTACCGATGAATTTGTGTGCCTTAGACCACCTTTCAACTGCGGTGGGCAGGAGGGAGTGACCAAATCGATATGCAGCCGCTGCGAATGAATCCAAAACGTCTGGGTTGACTTCGGTGTCGTATCCATCCCAGTAACCCTGATAATATATTAAACTTAAGTATTAACACTTTTTTGTAAAGAGTAAAAAGGGGGGGGGGGGGAGCGGGGTGGCATGTCCGGCCCATAGGCATAAAATATGTAAATTCGGCCTTGAGTATATACACGGTTATTTTTTTCTCACCCTTGAAAATTTTAGGGACGCTTCAGGACACATCCATTATTATATAAAAAAAAAATAAATGAAAAAAAAATAACTGCTCTCAACTAGTGCAGTATTTTTTATAAAATTAATATAAAATTAAATAAGTGAGTTATTTTTTTTATTTTTATTTAATTCATTCTAATACCAACCATGTCGTGAAGCGTCCCATAAATTTTCCAGGGTGATAAAAAAATAACCGTGTATAGGTTACTAACATTGATTTACTACCAAACGTAGATAACGCATGAACGATCTAAAAGTGGGCCGGTAAAGAACTGCTCAATCGCGACTCGTGCAGTTCCTTTCCGTAGTGAGTGATTAGCTGTCGGCACGTAAACATGCCGAAGTGCGCATTCAAAAGTTGATTTCAAAAGTTGTGGTAACAATAGCCAGAAACGGCAGCAAAAAGACGGGATTGCATATTTTGCGTACGTAAACTCATTACACATCTTATCATGTATTCAAATATTCGATTTATACGTAAAAACCAAGCAAAAACAATTATTTTAATCATAAACATGTCGTTTCGCGTCAGTGTCAGTACATCACAATCGTCTCGCTCGCACGGGCGTCGTATCACGATGTGTTATTTCATTCATGCGTTGGAGCGACAACGCGATAAGCAATTTCGAGCATTATGTTTGAGAGTATAAAGTTGATATTTTCTTGTAGCAATTACTAAAACGTCGTGTAATCTGTGGCTAGATATATAATGATGTAACTTCCCACGGTTGTACTTAAAATAGTTGCCGTAATAATGCAGAATAAAGTTGAATTCGATAAATACGGTACTTTCTTTATAGTAATTTTAATTCGGGCGTGCATATTCAACTACATATCAGCGAGTACAAATGTATAGTCGATTAGGTGACAGATTTCAAGCGCGTTTTTGTATGAAGCGCTCTATCTACGTTTGGTAGTAAATCAATGGTTACTAACTACGTACACATTTACAGTTTTCAGATGTTTTCCTCAACTTTTTGCCTAATTTCATGACTCTGAAATGGATAAAACTATATACTGTAGTATTATATTATATGCGATTAAGGAAAAAAATTAAAGGTATGTTGGCGACGCGGGTTCAAATCCCGCCCGAGACGATTTTTTCTTTCTTTATTGATTTTAAAGAAAATGCAAAGTTCTAAGCATATAATATCACATTTATAAGTTTGCTTTCATCATCATCACAGCTCATATGCTAGCACGCAGGAGAATCGAAAATCGAATCGAAATCATCAATATCAATTTGATATCTATAAGCATTCCTGAGACAGAGTCTTGACGTGCAGACGACTGATCCTATAAGGGTTCTGTTTTTCTTTTGAGGTTCGGAACAGAACCCTAAAAAAGAGATAATTTCATCCATCGTTAGTCAATCATACCGTACTAACGATGGACGGCTTATCTTATGCAATACCGAAAACATTTACAGCACAACATGAAAAAAAAAACTTCTGCACATTCCAACCAACCTCTTTCTCGAGAACCAGCCCGAACTTCTCCATGACGTCTTTCCCGAGCAGTATAGGCAAGAACTCGTTGTATGTGATGTGCTGTATCTCGGCGATGTTGATGCGCCGCGCCTCCTGGAACAGCGTCTCGTCGTCCCAGTGCGGGTTGACCTCGGCCAGCGCGCCGGCCACGCGGTTGTGCTCGCGCGCCATCAGCGTGTGCATCACCGTCAGCACCAGCTGTTCGTTCACTCGTATCTCGCCTGCAAGTATCACCAAACAGTATGATTATTGTGAGTATTATTTAATATATTCTTATGGCATATTGTTGAAGTGAAACTTTTTTTACATCGCCACTGCAATATTTTACGTCCATCTATCGCATGCCGCATTGCAAAAAAAACATGAGGTCTTTAATTTCACGATTCCATAAATATGACAGGATTGGTCATGTGCGTCATAGCTTCGACTTTAAGTCCAGTAGCAGTGGTTCGATCCTGGTATAGAACATTGATTTTTTTTCATAAATTTGTTTTTATAATTTTTGTATTACCTTTTTGTTTATTAATTTGGTTTTTTATAACTTTTTGTTTTTTTTTATTAATTAGATTTTTATTTATAATTTTCTTTCCGGAAGATAAATATTTAACTATTTAAGTTATGATTAAAAACGTGATTACGTGATACGTGAAAACGTGATACCCTAAATTTTCCGAAAATATTTAGTGGTTTCATAATACCACACAATAATTTTATTTACTACTTTTTAGTCTAATCAATAAAATCTTTAAATTACACAATTCGTTCCATAAAAACCGGAGATTTTTAAGAGCAAATAGCGTCATCTATTAACGCGTAGTTAAACTAAATCGAAATCGACAACATTTTGAAATAAGCAAGATTTCTGTGAGTTACCTGACAAGACCGCAAGATGACCCGAATTTTATTTTACACAAGCTTTTATTTAGCTTGCACTGTATGTTCGGGTCAAATCTTTCGAGTTAAATTTGACCCACTTCCCGGACTCCGATTGAGCTGAAATTTTGCATGCATATGTATATCGCGTGACAAGGCAATATTATGCTGACTTGGAGCTGATGTGATGCTGGAGCTGGAAAGTGGCCATAGGAACTCCGCAATAAAACGACGCAGCCCCATCAAGTTTGGGCTCGATTGATTCGTATTCACGAGTACTTTGATCCTTTATGGTAACCAGGGTCTGATGCTGGAGCTGAAAGGTGGGCATAGGAACTCCGCAATAAAACGACACAGCCCCGTCGAGTTTGGGCTCGTTTGATTCGTATTGATGAGTATTTTGATCCTTTATGATAACCAGAGCTAAGAATAGAAGAGATCTCGCAAAGAAATTAATTGCTTTTGGAGATCTGTGAGTTCGGATATCTCCGTGCATGCATGGATTCTACGTAAAGGTATAGTTATTAAAAAAAAATTGATTGGGTTTGGTAGTCCGGTTAATCGCGAATTCGTATAACTAAGGGCCAGATAATCGAATTTCCACTGTATAAATATTAAGGTCAATAATCGACAATAACTATTCTATCTTTAAGTTCGGCCAAATTGCATACCCAAACATCTAAATCGGTTACGTAGCTTCGGAGTTTATCTCAGACAACACTGCGACACGATATTTTTATATACTAATATATTATATAGATTATAAAGAGGTAAAGTTTGTGAATTTGGATGTTCGGCGTAATCTCCAAAAATTCCTTCACTAACAGAATGCCTTATTATCAGTGAGTAACATAGGCTATAGAATTTTTTACTACGGAAAATGTCGAATTACCTCGCGAAGGGCGAGAAGGGCTGCGAGCAGCAGGAGCGGATCCAGCCCTTAAATTTTAATAAGGTTGTGATTACAACCACCCAAAAATTGTTCTCAGGAACCACCACGGACCGGTTAAGAACCACTGATCTATCACATGTCGCATTACAGCAGACCGCGGAGTAGGGGTAAAGACAAGTGAAAGGCGCTCGGCAAAGCAGCCAAAGTAATATGGCCTTAATAAATAAATAAATTTTCAGTTAAATGCCTAACGATCAAAAAAACACTTTCACTTGCATCGTGGTTTCATAAAACCACACAATGAGTTTTTTTTTATATAAGTAGGTATTCTTTTTTATAACGACTACATCTTATTTAATAAGAAACAAAATATTGATCTACTAGCTTCAGCCCGCGACTTCGTCTGCGTGGACTTCAGAATTGGGTCTAAAGCTTCGCTCGATAACAATTTTTAATCTTCCCACGGGAACTATTTGAGATATCATTAAGGAATATAAAGTACATGTCCTTTTCCATAGCAAAGATGACATGCATACCAAACTTCAAAGCTGTCTGCCCGCTGCTTAGCTCGTAAACAATTTTCAATTTTCCCTCGGGAACTACTTAAGGAATCGGGATAAAAGTAGCCTATATTCTTTTCCATATCAAAGGCTACATGCATGCCAAATTTAATCTAAATCCGTTCAGCCGTTTTTGCGTGATTGAGTAACAAACATCCAAACATCCACACTTTCACATTTATAATATTAGTAGGATTAAATAAATAAATCAATTATAAAATTACAATTTACTGGAAGTGCATAGCATACACAGCCAAGATTTTCGTGAAAGTCAGTTAAAAACAAATAACATCCTCCATCATGTTTCATAACAACAGCCACAAAATTTGAAGACAATTTGCTGCATACATTCTAATTTTATGGAAATTACCAAGACATTGCGTAAGTACTGACGACTTACCAGCCTCAAAGCAGTACATGTTCTTGTTGGGCCTGGTGCAGCCTTCGTCGGGGATGTCCAATTTTAGAGGGAGAAGATCTCTCAGCCCGTAATCTTTGAACACGGGGTTCATTCGTAAAAGACCTCCGTAGCCTTTACGCAGTTTTCTGTGACATAAATAATTGATTAATTCACCTCTTTGACATCAAAAGTATAGGAACTAGGAGGGGGAGGCTCTCTACCAGAATCGTCTGCATGAATACCTCTATCTTACCTATTTCTGCTGCTAAGCAGCGATGCTTGCATTGCTGTGTTCTGGTAAAGGTAAAACAGTGAAATTACTGGGTATAGTGACTTATTACATCTTATGTCACAAGTTGGTATTGTTGGTAACGTACGTTGGCGTCCTTGTAGGGGTTGTCATTTGCAAGTCTTACAGCAACCACATGTATTATAGACGTCTGTAGCCACTTACCATCAGGTGGGCAGCTTGCTTTTTTGGCAACTTTTTTGTATAAAAAAAAACTTGTAATATTCCGATAAAACAAGATTGATTTCGTAAATAGCACGCTGGCGAAGTTTAAAATAAAAAAGAGTTTTTGGGAGAACTCTTTTTCAAAATTTCATATGATCTTCAAAGGCTATCATCGCTTTTATTGCTATTAATTAAAGTGAGTGAGTGAGAAAACGATAAAATCCACCCAGTGTGCACTTACAAATGGTGTATATGAACTAACATAAATTTATTAACTAACATTACTTGAGCAATTAGCCTAAAGGGATAGTTTTAACTGAATAGTAGATAAGTGATATTAATTACCTTGCAAACTTCTCAGTGACGCCGTAAACGGTGTTTCCATCCAGAGCTCCGGTTAGTGTGTTGAATGGAACCCTTGAACCTAAAACGTAACATAACTGTCATATTAAGATGTCAGGTAACACACTGAGATTAAGTATAACATATATTTCAACAGAAGCATAATAATTACATGGTGTAATGTATGTCAATATATTGCTTTATCAGGACTTGGCAACGCGTCGTTAGCTGCCTAGTATGTTATGGTAAGTATACATAGTCAATATTAAATCAAAGCAGTTAGCCTTCGGGGTAAGTATATACAATTTGTCCATTAAATGCGCCAGTAGCCAATGTCGGTTTGAATTTAAGCATTTATCGGTCCACTTGGCTCTGGTACGACAGAATACAAATTACATGTTTGCCGCAATGATGCCAATAAAACGGTCGGTTCGTTCACAGTAAATTATTTCTCAAAGCCGTGTTTGCATAACGCTGATGGTGACGAATCGCGATTATCACAGTGATTTGTCTTGACCAAATTAAATTGCTCGATTAGGGTCCAATTTCAAACTAGGAACGGACATTTGTTTGCAAATGGAGTGTAAAATTTTTTTTCATTACTCATACTCTGAAAGTAGGTCTGAAGTTGCCCGAGGAGCGGGTTGAAAGTAAAACTTTTCAGCCCTAGGGAGAATCACTTTCAACTGACAGCTGCTGTCAAGTTTTAAAATAGAAACTAGTTCTTTTCTCACATTTTTATTGAACCATGTTCCGACTTTCTATACAACCACTCAATTACAGCGCGGAGAAAAATTGAAATAACATAATGTTAAGTATTTAAAGAAAATATTTTTTAATTTATTTTCAACTATTTCTTTAAAATAACATAGCTTTGTGCAAAATATTTACGATTTTTTAAATTATGAAAATGAAAAATAATGGCTGAATAGCTGGCCGGCCACAAAAAAAACAAAATAAGCGAGAAAAATAATGGCTGAATAGCTGGCCGGCCACAGAAAAATAAGCGGGAAAGCGGCAATGCGATCTTCATTTGTTTTTTCCATTTGTTTGTAGAGTTTTGTTAATACTTCCGTATAGCAGAGATTTGTATTAACTGTTAATTATATTTCTATAACATTGTGTTAATAATTAACACAATGAGTTCATCTGATTCAGATATGGAGTTGACGCCTGATTTCATAAGAGGAAGCGGGCGAAAGCAGAAGTTGTTGATTTATGTAAAATAAAATTGACAGGTTTTTTTCTTTAGCTAATTCATTGTTTTATTTTACTTTCCCTGTATTCGTAATGAAAAGTACAGTGTTTACCTCGGGTGAAAGACTTATTTAGTCCCTCGAACTATTGGTGGCCTCGCTACGCTCGGGCGCCAAAAACCGTCTCGGGACTAAATAAGTTACTTTCACCCCTGGGGTAACAATGTACTATTAATACAACAATTTTGTAGAAATATTTGAATTGAATTGCTTTTGTATAAGTTGCATGCGTTATATACTGATTTCGAATAGATAATAATAAACCATTTATTTTCCTCTTTACAGTACGTTAAATAGATTAAAATACATTAATGACATTTAAAAGAGGCTGGTGCCTGAAATAAGTATAAAATATACCTGTATTTACAGGTCACTACACCAGGCCCACTCATCGGATGCATTTAAGTAAATTTAGTACCTAATTACAAGTTAGATTTGTAAAAAGAAGACAATAAAACATATGTGGGTATATAACCCAAACTTCCTCACGAAGCCGGTAGGATCATCAGCTTATGGATCATAATTAAAGCGCAGATAAAAGATATAAATTTATTAACAGTTAATTACATATTACATTGTTAGTGAATATTCATTACCACCGGAATATATCAATCAATCTGGCGTCTGTCGTCTCTTTTGACATAACACTCTAAAACCAAATAAGTATATACAATACCAAGGAGGTGTTGCTTCGCCACACATAAAATAAAAGAAAAAATTTAAGAAGTTATAAAATCTTAAAAATAATGTTGCGGGTGAATTGGTGTTGAAGGGAGTGCGTGTGCGCGTGTGTGTATGCGTGTGTGTAAATAGAGGTCTATTAAAGAGCTCATTTCTCACATTTTAATAGCAATAAACCGTTTGACTGCAAATATCATCGGTATTTCAAAGAACAAAAAACCATTCAAAAGGTTGACCTTGATGAGGTCGCACCAACCTGCAAAATTGCGCTCCATTGACTAGAGCAATACTGATATTGAACAAAGTGGCGGAAAAAAATTATTTATTTCATTGTTCTCTGTATGAATTTACAAAAATATCTCTATTTATAATGTTATGATACTGTGTGAGTATAAGACTAGTTGTAAGCGCAAAACTGTCGCATTGGGTACATGCACCTGTAAAGATAGTCATGAGCTTGTGTGTACGAGTATGTCGCAATAAATAAACAAATCCTTAATAAAATTGTAATAAACTACTTAAGTGATGTATATGTATTGCTGTCGCTGTGCCCCCGAACAATCGAACTTGAGCGCGATAGCGACAACTGCAGCTTGGACCGATAATAACTATGAAAAGTAAAAAAACTGGACGTTTCGTAATTCCCTGTTTTCTCCTCTATAACGATACCGATTAAATATATTAAAATATTAAAAATAAAAGAAAGGCTTTGGCCGTGTTTCTTATGTTTGGCGTTTTTCATATAATCTCATCAAGTTTATTTCCTGGATGTTTGAATACAGCATCACCTTTAATTAATTTATTTAAAAAGAGAATTAGGAACATGCTAATAGTGACTATACTTATAGATTATTTTGGACAAAAATAGAGCAACTATTGTCATTATCCAGGAAACAAGGCATTACGTTTGTATGAAAAAACGGCTGGTATGATTTTTTAACGAAGTTTGCATGAAACCCTAGCATTAACCTTATAGTTTGGTTATCATTACAAGGAACTTATTTATATTCGGGATAAAAAGCCTATGTCGTTCCTCAGGGCTTAGGCCATCTCTATAATACCAAATTCCAATAATATTGGTTAAGCGATTGAGGTGTGAAAACGTGAAAGACGGAGTCACTTTTGCATTTATAATGTTAACATAAGTAGAGATTGTTAAAGTTGAAAATATTACACCGCGAAGAGAGAGGCGTGTCTCGTATCTGGTGTCAGAGGTGTTCGGGCATGGCACAATATTTTGCACTACTTATATTGCGTAATGTCTTACTTTCCCCTCTCACTGCCGGAGTCGGCAGATGATACCTGTTGATAAATCTGCGGTGCACGTGACCGGTCATGCGGCGTGTTCAGCAATTACAGGCCCCTTACCATGATCGCTTAAAACCCACAGAGCACAATGAAAGATGTTAGAACGGCGATACGACGCGATTTGCATGAGAACCGCTGACGCCGGCCCGTCACCAGGTAGGTTATTGTCTAAGAAAAAATCTATCACGATCGCCTATAATTTGACAGCCATTGCACCGTGAACACAAGACTTTACGCCGACTTCCTTTTATGAAGGAGAGATGGACGATCTGCGACTGTCAAATTGTAAGCGATCGACAATAACCCCCCAGTTTACCACTACATCTCCGTCTTTTCTTAAACTAAACTATCCACTTCTAACTCTGCAAGTAATAACTGCACGCAACATGGCATTTCTTTATATTTTTCGGAAGCAATTTACAACGTTGTCGCGTTTGCCGTTCGTGAAGCTGATCGTAGGGTGATTGACCGACTTATAAAAAGGACGAGGTTCTATGGAGTGTGTTCTATTGTATCTAATTTTTTATGTACTTATATTTACCGATTACTCCGCCATTTGTAGGCCGAATTAAAAAATTATTTTTGTAATCGAAATAGTATGCTCCTGAGGTGGTCCCATTGTCACTAAAGTCATGATTTTTTAAACCCTTATATTTTATAGGCACGTCCAACGTGTTTCGTGTTTTTTTCTGAAGATATTCAGGTACTTGCATCTGGTAGTCATATCATGTTTCTGAACTAATGATGGAAGGTTTCTGGTAGGTAAGGAGTTAGGGGATAGTGCTTTCACTATTATGGGAACTTATTAACGCGTAGTTCTACCCTTCAAGTGATTCGAGTGAGTTGATATAGTGGAAGATTAACTCCTAAGCAATTAGGAGTTAGGAAATAATTATTTTAAAACTGTATACTTATGTAGAGCGAAAGATGTTTTATTTGAAGTTATTCTGATGTTTGCCTTGGGTTAAATTCTAATATTATTTTTACTACAAAGATTGAAATAAAAATATGTAACAAAAATAAAAACCGACTTCAACAACATTAACAAAGTCAAATATATTGTAAGAGTACATACAACATAAATTTTTTATATTGAAGTCGGTGCCAAAGAATGATCTAATGCTGGAAAGTAAAAAAAAATATAAGAACAATTAAGCTAAATTAATAACCTAGTTAGTTAAAATTTGACTTGGCACCAACTTCAATGATAAAAATGTGATGTTGCACGTATTCCTATTATTTGTGACTTATGTGATTTTTTGTAGGATATTTTTTCATGGTAAAGTCAAAGCGCATTTGAGAATACACGTGTGGTGCGTTCTGTGGATACAATTAAAGTATTAAAACCGCAGTGAGAGGGAGATAGCGTAAAACGCTGAAAAAGCGGTGTCTCTGTTTTAATCTTACTCGAAGCCAGGGGTTCCTAACCTTTTACCCAATACGCCACACACAACATTATGCTAAAATACTACTGTAGTTTCTTGTTCCAACAGATCTAAATGTCGCAAATCGACCGCAAAATGACCACGCTGTTGCTTAAGCCGCTCGCAAATGCGGTTAGTACTTTATCTGATCCATTTCGATTATTCATTCACCGACCTTCATTTAGAACTACAAAATACTACATGGCATCTTTCGATTGTTAGCTAAATATTATGTTTTCTTTTTTTAACTTTTGTACTCGTATAGCCTACGACCATTTGATGCTAAGCAGTAACCTACGCTTACGACACCCAGGTTTATTATTGCCTTTTTTCTACGGCTTTTCTTTTTCTGATCAGAAGAAAATTTTATTTTGACAATAATTTTAGCTTCACATATGGTTACATTACAACTATCTATGTTGGTAATAATTAAAAATTGCGTAAATGCTCCGGGAATATTAACTAAAGACTAACATAAAACTACAACTAGCTAGAAGTACCTACTTGGTTTTCAATATTAATTTTGTTGTTTAAAAATATTTTTCGTAAAAATTGCAATTGTACACTGAATTGTAAAATTTCAAAAGTAAGTAGGTACGTTGACAATGACATTATTTTACCAAGTCTTATAATATAATTGTATGAGTTAATTACATTGTCGTATTTTTTTCGTTTCGGCCGCGTACGAAACTGAGGCTTCGTAACCAGTTACGATCGAATACTCTTTCGTTCTTGCATGAAACCAGTGAAACAATAGGCATCATAAAAAAATTCGTTTATAATAAACTTTAATTTTTTTTGCTCACCCAGACGGCAGCCGGGTCGCGGCGACGGGAACCCTCTCACGAAGTCGATACACTTGACCCCGAACAGCCTGTAGAAATAGTCGTCTTCCGGCACCAGGATCTCGTTACAGTACGGGTGCTTCAGGTGCAGCGGCCGCTTGCAGCATTCCTCGGGGTCGTTGCGGTTGACGGGGTCTGGAGACAAATCAAAACACGGTTGTTATGGGTTTATTAAGACAGCATGCGTGTGACCCATCTAACTGGCGGTAATTTATGGATGCTGGATATCAGAGAGATTTACCGATGTGCAGCAAACACAAGAGAACATATCAGCAGTGTAGGATTTAATGAGTTTGGAATAACTGTGGGTGTTCCTATCATATACATAATTAGCTTTGCCCGTGACATCGTTCGCGTCGATGTCGGAAAATAACAACATTGTGATGTTATATAGCCTACAGCCTTCGTTGATAAATGGCTTATCCAACACAAAAAGAATTTCTCAATTTGAATCAGTAGAATTCCTCATATTAGCGCGTTCAACCAAACAAACAAACAAACTCACGAGCATTATAATATGAGTATGAGTAAGTACAGAATAATTTTTTTTTTAAATTTTATTAATTTGTTTTTGCGTTTTCAAGTATATTCATTCTTAAAAAAAAGATTACTTACTTTTAAAACTAAGTGTTATTTTTTTAAAGGTTTGAGTAATATAAAAGACATCAACGAACTACATTGATTTATCGTAGCAAAGTGGATAGACGTTATCTATTGAAAAATTGTTCGAAAAATTCTAAAGGGTAAAATTAAATTAAATCAGCAGAGTTGTCCTAAAACAGTAGTTAAATATGGTTGCCAATAAATAAGGTCTTTTACTTAAAATACAATAAATAAACGTTTATTTTCATACCATTATTTAGTTTTGTCTACAAATTAACAATGATTTGTGTTATTTATGTAAACAAAAAATTCAGTTTATAAGTTATTTTTTCACAAGTATGTTGACTGGAAAAACGTCGTACGATGTACGTGCGTATATTGGTTTGGGCACCATAACGCACTTATATCGTAAGTTAAATTAATAAAAGCGTGTACGCTTTTATTAATTTAACTTACACGGTTCTGTTTGTAACTTTGTACGCGTCAAATCTTGCAAGTTAAATTTGACTCACTTCCCAGTGTTTGATTGAGCTGAAATCTGGTCTACAGCTTTAGCCCTTTCTTTTGGCTATAAAAGGAAAGGGCTTGAATTGCAGAATACAGTTTTATGAAAAAAAATCAAATCCAAGATGGTCAACGCGACAAATTACATATTTTTGTATAACCCTCGCAATATGGGCATCAAATGAAAGGGCTTGCCTTGTAGAATACAGTTACACTATTTAAATATTTGAAAAGACTAAAAAGTAAAAAATAATATAATATAAAAAAAAATAAAGAAGCATTCTTTTATTAACTCGTCGAACGTGCACTAAAAAGGTGAATATTTTTTTCTTTTTTATGATGATTAGTATCCCACGCTTTTATTTTTACTCATTAAGAGGATTGTGAAGCTGTAAATTTTCATACAAAAAGCGATAACGCTGTTCTCCCTCTAAACATAGTTCAATTTTCAGAATTTTTGGAAATGTTGTAGATATTATGAAGATCTAGGTTTGTACGTTTTGATTGTGAAGAAATATTGCTCAGAATATAAATTATAGCTTTTATGACTACCTCGAGTATTTTTATAAATTAATTATTTTTTATGACTAAATATTCTAAGACCATTATGAATTATTTTTTATGACTAAATTATACTGAATTGCAAAAAGCAAAACGTACAAACATAGATTAAGGTATACTGAATCTAATGAGACCAAAAGTGTTTACTTTCGTAAAGGTTTAATTGTTTAATAAAAAAATTACTCACTACACAGAATGAAATAGGAGAGTAATTTTTTAATTAATATTTAAGTCATTCTACGACATTGTCCTGATGCGTCCCTTAAATTTTCCAGGGTGAAAAAAGTAATCCTGTATAGTATTATTAATTTCATTTCGATCACTCGGAGTACCTCCCGTCATCACGGGCGGAGAAGTTTCGGAGGGTGGTTGAGCCGGGAATGTGGACATCAGTTTTGGTGGACCAGACTTCACGAAAAGGACGTGATTATCCATTCAATCCAGTGTATGTTATTTGTATGTTATTTTTTGTTTGGTACCTCATAACTCTGTCATTTATTCACGGATTTGTACATATTTTTTTTCAAATCTTATACTTCCCAATTGGTCCTATTGTCACCAAAATCAGGATCATATTATGGTATCCCAGGAAAATCAAGGGAAACCCTTAAATTTTATAGGCACATCCAACGTGTTTCATGTCTTTTTCTGAAGCTATTCAGGTATTTGTGTCTGGTAGTCATGAGTGGAGCAGAGCTGATAGTGGAAGGACCCTTGACTTTTATAAATTAAAGGTTAATTTTTAAATTACTTTGGCAAGCTGGTATTTAATATTTTTAAAAAATATTACAATAAAAACATATTTAATAAAAAATAAAAACGTAGAACAAAAACGCAAAAATGTATAAAATAATTTAAGAATACCAACATCACATATAGGTATATTGAAGTCGGTGCGAAAGTGCGGATAGTCGATGATCATGTGATGTTGGATTTTTATATTACCTATAGACTTTTTTGTGTTTTTGAAGTAGGTTTTTTATTTTTTGTTATTTCTTTTCGCAGTTGTGATTGTGGTAAACTTCTTTAGTCGGCTTTAACGACCTTACGGAAAGAAAGGGAGCGGAGAAACGTCAAGTATTTTAGATCCGTCACGGATTCATAAAATACGAAAATTTGACATAACTACACTCCGGGACACCTAAATCGAATCACCTTTCACCTTTGGATTATATTGTCCATAACTTTAAAAAATATGTTTGGTCGACTAAAAAGTGTTAAGTAAGTATACAATTTTATAGCTGGCATATTAATAATCAGCACATCAGATTGAACATGAATATGCCAGCTACAAAATTGCATAAAAACTATTTGGTTGTTCAAATACTCTTTAAAGCTATGGACGATATAATCCAAAAGTGCAAGGTGGCTCGATATAGGTGTCCGTTAGGGAGTGTATTAGCAGTTTATCGTAGGTACGTAATTATTTGTGACGTAAGGCAAGTAATAGCCAATGACTACAATAAAAACGTTAATTTCAGACCTTTATTATTTACATTTTTGATTTACTGTAATAAAATTGGAACATGATAATTTATCATCTCTATTACGAAAAGCAAATGATTGGCTTCGTAAGATCAGAGTTGGTTGAATCGGTTAAATTGGATGATAGCTTGTGGTGTAATCCCACCGTCCTACTTATCGACACTTAAGTTCTGAGTATTCTAACCATTAAGAAATGTTTGGCAACAGTGAACCATGCGACGTAGATGACGGAATTAAAAAAAATCGTGTGGAAGGAAGTTCAAATTGCACGAATCCTTTTCTTTGCGTCACCATTTCACTTCAATTCATAAATCCACTTATAGTATACGTTCTCACCTTCGGTCTTTGCATGCATGAGACTTTATTATTGATGAAATTTTGTTTTGGCTTTAGTAACTTTTTAAGTAGATTTAGTAAATTTAGTATTAGTAAATATAAAGTAGTAGTGGTTGGACTCAAATTAAGAAGACAGATAAAGTTCATTTGAATCAAACACTACGTCACATATTATATATTCACTATAGATATAATACATTGATAGTTACAAAAATATTTCGGGTTTAAAGGAAACTTGTTGAATCAATTCTGACAGACATACGAGTATGTAATGGAGGTCATCAAAGAATATAACTGTTATAGTTATTATAACATGTTGTAATTATTATAACACTTAATAACTACACTAAAGCGTTAGTTAAAGATATTGGGTGATATTTTTTAGAACTATTTAGAACTGCGTTACAGTAACAACAATCTAGGAAATGTTATTCGGCGCTTGTAATGTCAAGTATCTCTATACTTCACGGAAGTATCTATCACAAATCATATCAAATGTTGTGTGATGTGAGTTGTGAGTGATCGCTCCGCATGATGCTATCGGAGGCCAAGGCTCAGTGAATGAATAGTCGTGGTGTGTTCATTATGACACCAATGACATTACAATACACTGCATCTTTCAATGAAGCTAGCAAATGTGATTGATATTGTGGTTTACTGCGGTTTTGGCATTGTGGGTTCATTCATTCGTCTAACATATCGGAGTCATGAAGCTATTGACCGTGATCTGCCAGAAGATTTCATTTATTTACAATTGTTATGACAACTGTATGGACTAACTCGTGTTTTACGGATGATGTAAAACATGAGTAAAACATTTGAAATTATGCAGCGAAACTAAGACTTGAATCGTTCGCTAGTCTCGCGAGTTTATACACTAAATATAATATTTCTATAGCGTCTATCAATATAAATACCATTAGCCATTCTTTTAAATAGCCTAGTGCTTTGCCTAGTGCTTGCGCTGCCCTTTCACTCCTTGCGTAACGATTTTGTTTTTATGCAAGCAAAAATTTTCTTATTATCTTATTATTTTATGCTTTCAACAGCCTATTTAATGAAGCTTGAAATGCCATTAATAAATACATGACATCAACTTTGCTCTACATTTCATAATTAACCGGGTCTTCAATATTAGGAATAGATAAACTCTTTAACCATTTGCGAAAGTAAGTTTTACCCGTAATATTAGGTAGCTTTAGATGACTAGTCAACGACGGGAATAAGAAGGGACTCCGGATCAACCAGTGGTTAGTCCACTGAAGGTCATTTTACCACTAAACCCCTGCTTTGCCTTTTAGCCGATAGGATGCCATTTATTCCTACCTGACAAAAATAAACTGAATTCAAATTGAGAAAGCTTTTCCTGTAGCTACACTAATGTGTGCACTTAACCTAAATGCTTGATTGACACGTTCGACCATTTTTCATCAGGTGTGAGCGAGGTCATCCTGAAGGACAAAGTGAAATAAAAAGGAAAACATAATCTAGATGCCAAATGCGTCTGTATTCGAGTTGTGAAACCTTTGAAAATAATCTTATCACTTAATGAAGAAGATTAATAAAAATCTAGCAAATAGCAGCTAAAAATCTAGCAAATTGAAGCTGGCAACTGATTACTGGTATAAAAAGTAATGTATCGTTTGAGAAATGTTTTGAGAAATATAAAACTTTTAAAAGAATGTCAATATGCGCTTACCTAGAGGTGTGCCAGTTAGCGTGTAGTCATGGTCCATGAACTGGCCCCAGGCTATGACCATGACGGTGCCGGCGTGGTCGTGGAAGCCCTCGTCAGGGTGCATGGTGCGAGACACCACTCGAGACAGCGGCAGGTCGCGCCCCGTATGCGAGATACGCGGCGCGTTGATGCCGTCAGCGAAAAGCGGGCCTATTAACCTGTTCACAAAATATACCTCATTCTGATTCAAGAGTGTTATGATGCACCAGAGGGAAACAATGTACCAGTGCCGTCTGCATGTAGGGTTGCCAACCTTTTTTTTGATCATATATAGTATTTTCAAAACTCCTACTTCTAGAAATAAGTAGATGGCAAAAAAATTAAAACAAATAAGTATAGTATGATCAAAATCGAAACAATTTTTAAAATCATTACATACCAAAATTCCTTATTCAGATTGGAAAATACCATCAATTCTGCTTATAATTTCATTTAAATTTGCCCGATTGTGCTCATCTCACCAATTATTTTGCAGTAAATCAAAAGTTGCTGGTATTGGAAGAAGAATGTAAATAATAATCTTTAAAACATTGTGCAATTCTGACTCCATTCTCTTCCGACTCAATTTGAAATCCTAGATAATTAGAAAATATAGTAGTTTCACCTACTATATATATTTTTTGGAAACAAGGGTTGGCAACCCTACCGCATGGGTACCTCTATCTTACCTATTTCTGCCACCAAGCAACGGTGAATTGCTGTGTTCCGGTTTGAAGGGTAAGACAGGCAGTGAAATTACTGGGTACTGTGACATGGTGAGTTCTGACACATGTTGGTGACGTGCATTGGCGTCCTTGTAGGGTTTGCAGATTTGCAAGTCTTACAACAACCACAGGTACTACAGGCGGCTGTAGCCCCTTACCATCAGGTGGGCAGCTTGCTTGTTTGTTGTATTCAAAAAAAATTACCTTTGATATATCGAAAATCCCATTTTACTTAATAGAGAAGTGCAGTAATTTTTCGTAGCATTGGACGTATTGCTCCGACTGATTTGAGAGGATTTAAAGGAAGAAGGAAATTTTAATTGACTACACTTTTTACTTTATTTTATACAGATATCTGTAGGCGTAATAAGAAAAAACATTGAAGAACTAATCGATATAGTCCAACCTATTTCAGTTAGGCTTCTTATACAAGATTGTACCAGAAGTGCTGGATTTCACACTAAGCGCGAATTAATGTTCATTTATTATAAGCTATTTGTTATTCTTTACTTTCTAAGATAACTCACTGACTCAAAAAACGAACTAGCTATTAATATATTTGATTTACACCTACAATCACATAAAACGCAAATAGATGTATAATTAATTGCTAATAAAAACCTTCAAGAAATATATTATACTAGCTGTGTCAGCGAACTACGTTTCGCCGTATATTTTTTACCCGTTTTTGCAACATTTGTCATTGATGCTCAGCTCCTATTAGTCGTAGCGTGATGTTATATAGCCTAAAGCCTTCCTCGATAAATGGACTATCCAACAAAAAAAGAATTTTTCAATTTGAATCAGTAGTTCCTGAGATTAGCGCGTTCAAGCAAACAAACAAACAAACAAACTCTTCAGCTTTATAATATTAGTATGGATTTAAGCGAACTTAATATATAATTAAGCGTGAAAAAGAAATAACATTCTAGAAACAAATGACACCGTTTAATAATGATGTATCTGATAACTTTAGAGGAAAGCCATAAATACTTTATTGGCGTCATGTTTGGTCACTTGATTGGTGTCACAAACTATAATTTAAATGTAACACTCTTTACGTAAATTGCAATAAAGCAAAACGAATTTTTACTTTTAACTATTACACCTCAGAATCTGTAACATATTTTGGAAGTTGTTAAATACCTAATTACTAATCCTATCATAAAATCTTGAATGCATGCTCGATTCCTTATGAACGGAGGATGTTTTAGTATTACAACTCAAATTGTGTGGTTTTGTAAAATGAATAATATATTTACCGTTGGAAAGGAGCCATTGTCGCGCCCCACGTCGGGTGTTGCAAATTGTTACAAAGGCCATCGAGTCTCCTGTACTTGCCTGCTCTGCACTCTACGTGAGAGAACACAGGTGGACAGACCTCTCTGATCAGAGTGCGGGACGTGTCGATCAGCGGTAGCCCCTTTTCGATCTCTTCGTAAGTCAGACCGTACCTGTTGACAGAACATTAGGCGCGGTTAATTTATGTTAAAACGTCTTTAAAGATACAAGAGGTCACCCAACGTTGATATACACGATGAAAATTTTAAATATCAAATACGAAATCCAGAACGCGTATATCGAAATATCTATTTAAAGGATTTCCTGTAACTCATTTGCGTGAGCTACTATATTACCTCACTTGCGTGTGGAACGCATTAGGTATTTTTTTCATGTACATAAACTCTATGAAGCGTCGATGGCGTAGTGCGTAATGCCGTCGCCTTCCAATCAGCAGGTAGCGGTTTAAGCCCCGCCACGTACTAATGTGTTATCAAATTTTGAATTCATATGTGCGTTTATTTGACGCTTTTACGGTGAAGGAAAACATCGCGAGACCTGCACACACCTGTGAAGAAAGAATTTCTTTACAGGTTGTGTGTGAAGTCGACCAACCCGCACTCGGCCAGCGTGGTTGACTAAGGCCTAATCGCCCTAGTTTAGTAGGCTCGAGCCCCTCGGTGGGGACGTATATGAACTGTTGATGATGATGACACAAACTCTTCCTCTCGTAAAAAAATTGAAAGCAAATGTTTATGTCATGAAAAAAGCATCTCACACTGTATGTTGCAATACATACACAAGCATGAGGTTTCAGAACAAAACAGATGAAGGTTGTTATAAATGGGATGACAAACTGCTTTAAAACGATTAAATGCCAATAAAACAGAATTTAAAAAAAACCGCACAAGTAAGAGTTGGACTCGCGCCCAGTACAAACTTATCTAAGTATATTAGTTCCTAACCATGTATAGTCAACCAGGAAAGTGGTTTATCACTTTTGACCATAGTTCGCGTATAAAGTAGTATAAACAAAACATCGTTAAGGTAACCTTAAAACTGTTGGTATGACATTGTAAGGGAAAATCAACTGTGTTGTTTCATAACGCAAAACTAAATTTTTGGTCGACTGTACATATTTACGGTTTTCAGAATTTTTCCTTAGCATGGTATTACAGGACGAGGCAGGCAACGAGAAAAATCCTGTAGGTTTTGATTCCATTATGAAATCGCAAGATTTCGGAAAATCTGCAACATAAGCAAAAGCGGCCATATCTCTTGATCACGATTTGAGTCTTAAGAGGACTGTGAAGTGCCAATTCATGGCTCGAGTATGCACTTTAAAAATGCAGTTTGTTGCACACCACTTAGAGTTGAAAGTCCGAGGCAAGTGCCTACATTTCTTATTGAAATATTGTTTCGGGCGATAACTATTTTACCCCCCTTAACCTTTACAAAATAAGACACTTTTGGTCTTATTAGATTCAGTATATCTTAATCCATGTTTGTACGTTTTGTTTTTTTTTGTAATTCAGTATAATTTAGTCAGAAAAAGATATAAATGCTCGAGGTAGTTTTTAAGTCTAAAATTTAGATATTTAGATGCTAATAATTTATATTATGAGCAATGTTACTTCAAAACCAAAACGTACAAACCTAGATCTTCATTATATCTACAACATTTTCAAAAATTATGAAAATCTATACTAATATTATAAAGAGGAAAGATTTGATTGTTTGTTTGTTTGTACTGAATAGGCTTCGAAACTACTGAACCGATTTTGATGAAAGTTGGTATAGAGATAGTTCGAGACCAGGGGAAGGACATAGGGTAATAATTTTCTTACGGGAAAATATAAAATTCCCACGGGAAAACAAAAATAACGCGGACGAAGTCGCGAGCGGAAAGCTAGTTGAACTATATAAAGAGAGAGAAAAGCGTTATCGCTTTTTGTATAAAAATTTACAGCTTCACAATTCTCTTAAGTATTTGATATAACTTTCAGTTTGATATCTCACGGGTTCCCGAGAAAAGAGTTTTAACAGACAGACGGACAACGAAATGATCCTTTAAGGGTTCCGTTATTTCCTTTTGACGCAAGGAATCCAAAAAATCCAATCTACAGCCTTTCACAGCCGTAGGTAACATATTATTATTTACAAGTGCATCTATTATTAATTAAATTTCAAAATGCAAATGCCCACTATTAATTATGTTATCAGGCTTTAGAGTAACATGCCACTAATGATAGAAAATATGCCTTAAATCAAATGAGATATTTTACTTTTCGTAATTATCGCTAGTTATTATACAACGATTTCAAATGTCAAGGTTTATTTGTGATACCTATGTGTCATGCAACACCGACATTAACCAAGATTAATCTAAATAAAATCAGAGTTGTTACAGTTAAAATTATGATTGTCATTAATTGATTTCTATACTGAGGCGATGACGCTGTTTGAATAATTTGTGAGTAATTTTTTTCAGTTTAGAGAAATACATGGTCTAGCTAAAGTCTCATTAGACATGTCTTCCTTAATTATTGACATAATTGTGTTAAAAAGTCAATGTACCGTTACATTAAGTTTTATAATAGGCATGCTCTAAATGTACTGAATCATACATTATAATCATTTCGTAGTTAAGGGAGCGGACAAGTTGTACGAATTACTTACAAAAGAAGATGAGATAGTAATGTTCCAAATTGTTACATCACGCTCGAAAGCTTATACAGACAATAAAACCGTATGAATCACGGATAATGCGACTACGTTATATCATAACGATACTAAACTTGTAATTGGCGCAGCGTAACATGTTTTTCCATTGTGTTTTGTTGAAGATCATACACATTTAAACATCTTGTTTATGTTAATTATGAACTTTTCGTAAAATGGTTACTGGCGTAAGTAACAAACTACAACAGATTTGGCAAAGGAATGCAGATTTTAATAAGTGTGACAAAGCAATAAAATTCCAAGTATAAATTGTTAATAAAGCAATTAAAATTATAAATAGCGTATAATGTGCAGATAAGATTTTTATATCTTGAATATTAATTTTTACAGTTAGTTGTTAAAGTAGCGAGCGAGGATATTCATATATCTTAATTTCATCATACATATTTAATACATTTAACTTGAACAATGGAATTAAGTTTCATTGTAATTATAATTATTCGCTATTCTGCTTGATATTTTGTAATGGTTTTACTCGTGTCACGTATAATTTACTGGTAACTTTGAATAAGATTTATTATTCAAATCTTTATAAGCGCCAAATAAACAAACAATCAAACTTACTAATATTATAAAGCTGAAGAGTTTGTTTATTTGGTTGAACGCGCTAATCTCAGGAACTACTGGTTCGAATTGAAAAATTCTTTTTGTGTTGGATAGTCCATTTATCGAGGAAGGCTTTAGGCTATATACGAGTAGTATAAATTCGTAACAGTTAGTCTCATTATTATTATGTTAGGATCTTCTGATGGGTTCCCAGGCAAAAGGCAGGGGCAAAACCCTGAATTTGATAAATAGATACGTATACTAAACGTTTAAATGGACTTTTTTATTTATTTTAAAAGCTTCTTGTAGCGCATCGTATAGTAGCATCATTAATATAAAAATCTGATGATTGTTTTTCATTTAATGTTTTTTAAAGTACATTTTTATTTCGTAATTGGTGTCGTTAGGTATATATTCTTCAAGTAGAATCAAGACGATATACGAATTTTAGAGTAAATCTACTCAGGTGTATCGGACTATCGGTAAGTCACGAAATAGTGATGTAATGTAAGCATCATGACTATAAACGCGTGCGTTGATGTCTTGATGTCCAACTTACTAAAACATTACGTAGAATGCTGGCTTAGAGTGGATTATGCAAGATTATATCTGATGCTGCAGTAAAACCCTAAATGCCACTAATACTAACAGTACCTAATGCATAATGCGACAGGTCAAAGTACAAATGAATTAAACAAACGATTATTTTTTTCAGTTTTACAGGCGTTATTAGGACTCGATTTCCGGTTCAGACTTGCGATTATTGAAAAATCTTTGAAAGTAGTTTAAATTATTTTAAAATCTAAATTAGGTCTTCTTGTAGTTATATTAAAAATTGTCCATCTACAGTATTTGAGGTACTTTCTCTCCAGGTCACAACACAAAGGGACATTCGCAATATGTTGAGATAGTAGTTTTGGTTTGTTGTCCGTATACATTTAAGTATGTGGCTTAGTCTGATGACTTCATAATAAGTTGCTATCTTAACTTGGTGATTTTGACTCAGTACCTACCTACGGTTAAGATTATGCACATGCATCATCTCACATCTACAACGTCCCAATTAAATAACGCAAAAACAACACCCCAACTTAATTTTATTATAATATTAATTAACAAATGTAATTCTCGGGAACTATTTACTATAAATAAAATAATAAATAAATAAATTTTTATTTTAGTAACATATAGTTAACATTTTACAACATTACAGTCAAGACAAGATTAAATATAGGAAACATATAATCGTGAGCCTGAACTAGGATTAACCTGTGTTTCAGGCAAACAAACACCTACTATAAAAAAAACGGAAAATCAAATGCAGAATCAATAACATTAACAATAGCTACAAAAGTATACAAAAGTATTAAAAGTAATGGACACACACAACACACACCAGAAATCAAACAATACAAATTACTTATCACTACTAATAATTTTTCTGTATCTTCATACGACATATTTTGGAGAGCTTCTTGGAGAAGTCTCTTAGTTTTATAATAGGTACAACTATATATACTCAGTTTAGCGTTTACTCTGTTATATAGAAATGGGCCCAAAAACACGTAAAATCTGTGCAGAAAAGTATGTTTAGTTCCTATATTTTGGCAGCAAACAATATCTTTACGTCTTTTGTTAGTAATTTCAGTGCTAAAAGTAAGTGGAGAGTGCTGTTTGAGAATAGTGCTGATAATAAATAATTGTCTTACAGTTAATACTTCACAGTTCTTATATAAGAGGTGCGTAGGGTAAATAAAGGTGCGAAATGTAGATACCTTTAGTACTGCTCTTTGTGCCCTCTCAACCGTTATTAAAAGCGTTTTAGCAGTGCCACCCCATGACGTAATGCAATAAGTAATAATAGATTGACATAATGAAAGGTAAACTTGTCTCACTAGCTTAAAATCTGCGATGTCACGAAGTTTTTTAAAAACAAATATTAATTTGCGGATTCTATTACATAAAGCATCAATATGATATTTAAATGTGAGGTGTTCATCTATTATAACACCCAGGTATTTTAATTTGTCAGTGATTCTAATATTTGGACATTTACACATATTATGATCCTTACAGTAGTGAGCATAAAGATTTTGATGAGTTAGTGCAGTCTTAGATTTACGAAAAGAAAAATGTATATATTTAGTTTTATCAGCAATTATAGTAAATGATTCTGAAGCCAATTGTCTACAATATTAAAACCTTGCTGCGCACATTTATAAACATTCTCATCTGTGTTCGCAGAGAAAATTAGAGCAGTGTTGTCAGCATATGAAATGATTTTTCCGCAATTAATATTCAGATTACAGAGATCATTAATGTAAATCAAAAATAAAGTCGGGCCTAATATACTTCCTTGGGGAACACCAAAAAAGGTATTGTTCATCTCAGAGCTGACGACACTATCGATTTTTACACATTGCGTGCGGTCTTCCAGATAACTTTTAAATAATTTTAGTTGAGTGCCTCTTATACCTAATGACTCAATCTTCTGTAATAAGATAACTATAATTATAATTACTATATAATCTTTATATCCATTTTTCCGTTTGTTGCATTTCTCGCTTTAAAACTCTCGCCGCCGCGGCTCCAATCAATACTAATTTACTATTATAAAGAGGAAAGATTTGATTGTTTGTTTTGAATAGGCTTCGAAACTACTGAACCGATTTTGATGAAAGTTGGTATAGGGATAGTTCGAGACCAGGGGAAGGACATAGGGTAATTTTCCTACGGGAAAAAAATCCCACGGGAAAACAAAAATAACGCGGGCGAAGTCGCGAGCGGAAAGCTAGTAAAAGATAAAGACGGAGTTAAAAAAATTTAAAAGGCGGCGTAGTTGAAAATTTAATTATGGATAAAATTTGACCCAAATTATATAATATTAGTGGAATCGATTCTACTCTCGACTCTGAACACACTTTATTCAGGTTTTGCGTAATTTAACACGTTGTATAGAAACTATTGAAAATTGTCAAACCTAAAAATAATAAAATTATATTCCTTTACGTAGATTATCTCACAAAAACACAGTATGATTGATAACTACTTACACAGCAACTATGGTACAAACCTTTGTAGGTTTGCCTTGAACGGGTTCTAATTTCAGTAGCCCTGTTTATTGGTTCGACAAGTCTAATGCTCGCAAAACAATAGTCAAATATTAAATGTATTAGCTTCTTGGTATCAACCTAGATGTGTCAATCAAGCAATGAGACATTAGTAGGTATAACTATATATTTAAAGGTGTGATAGTATATGACCTTCGAGACGAGACGCAACAGTGATTGCGAAACGTGATATGAAATTGAGCATAGTCAGAATCAGCAGGCCTGTTATGGACCTTTCATCGTATGACATGGTATGAATTTTGAGATAAAGAAGTCATGAAATTATTTTCATTTTCTAATACCGCTTATGATATAATGAACGAATGATCAAAAATCTGACCGAAAATCTTATTTTTCGTTTTGCACTATGATTTCATAATTTGAAAACCATGAGATCGGTAATAAATAGGCCTGTGTGATATCTACTTATGTGTAATTTTATTTTAGTAGTTTACTGAAAGTAGCTTCATAACAGGTCAAGTGCGTGCTGGGCCACGTGTAATGTTGGGTTGCGTACTATTATTATTATCCATTTATTCGAAAAATATATTAAATTTAAGTTTTTATAATATAAGTATATTTAATTATGTTTAATTCTAAGTATGTTACTGTAAAAGTCCTTAAATTGGTAAATCTTAGGTTTGGCCGGTAAATCTTAGGATTTACCAACATGTGTCGGTAAATGTAAGGATTTTATAGAGAATTTTAGACGATTTTCAGGCTTTTACCATTAGAGTTTGGGATATGCTCGGATTTACCCATGATGGTTGGTTTTGAGAATTTCTTAACAGTTTCATGTTCTGTTCGCTTCGCTCGCTCTGCTGTGGTCACAATATCTAACCTAACCTATAGTTTTCAGTTTGATCCTATAAGTTTTTTCGATAACAATTCACTATTGGGACCCGGGCGAGAAAAAATGGCGACGAGGTAAATTTTAATTAATTATTGATTTTTGCGAGTGGAGCACGAAAGATGCAGTGTCATGCTCCGCTCGCTTCCGTGGTCACGTCTCCGCTGTATGTGGTCACGTCTAACCTAACCAATTCTACAGTTTTCAGTTTTATCCTATAAGTTATTTTTCGATTAGCTGCTATCTGCCCCCGTAGCACATCCACCAAAACACGATATGATGAAGCGATTTATCGCAGTGAACTGTCAAATTACGACGAAACCCTATTGTCTTTTGACAGTTCACCGCGATAAACCACTTTATCATGTCGTGTTTTGGTGGACGTGCTAGGGGGGCAGCTCTGAATAGCAATCGACGTCTATAGGGACCCGGGTCAGAATAGCCACTCCGGAGCGCGATAGAGGCAATTGCAGCTCGGACCGAGGATTCCTATAAAAATTACACAAAATAGACGTTTCGTAGTCCCCTTTTTTTTTCTCCTCTAAAACTAGATGGATTTAACTACTTTTCCATTAAAATTAAATAATGCCTTGGGCAATGTTTCTGTTTTGTTTTTTTTTCATATAATTTTCTCAAATTTGTTTGCTTGATGTTTGAACACTGCGGAACATCTCTCCAATTTTTTTTAATTTTTAAAGATTGAATCTCCTTTATTAACTCTTAATAATTAACCTAATAAAAAGGAAAATATAGTAACATAGATTCTTTTGTAAAAAATAGAGCAAATATTGGTTAGGACAATAGGTGCCGTATCGAGAATCACTGCCAATCACTTATTATTATTAAGGTTGTTATGGTTTTATATTTATATAATTTCACAAGATTCGTTCATCTATATTTACTACTTGTTTAACTTAACTAACAACTTTGTCTTACTTATTTTTAATGGAATTTGTACGAAATGTTCTTTCACCAAGTACATTTTATAAGTTGGTCGACTATAACTCTTTAATTTGTAAGCTCTATAGCTGTAATAGTTTTTCTTATTATTTCGATACATTTACTGTTACCGTGAATTTTTTACGTATCCATTAACAACCATTTAGCTTGAAGAAATTATAAGTAAATCAATAAAGAAAAAAATGTCTCGGGCGGGATTTGAACCTGCGTTTCCAACATGCCGTGTTGACGTCTTGACCATTTTGACCGCCTAACTCTTACCAGTCCCAACGAAATTCTCAGCTGTAATTATCTCTTATATTCTTGTTAAGCTAAAGTAGTCTTTATTTACTGTGAATAACTACGTATCTAGAATCATCATCCAATTTAGAAAACTTTACAGATTTTTTTCAATACTGGTTAAAATTAAGCAAACTTCCAAATTTTTTTTATATGTGACTTAATTGAAAAAAAAGAAATCAAGAACAAAATTCGTCTCGGGCGGGATTTGAACCCGCGTCTCTAACATATTGTGTTGACGCCTTGACCACTTAGGCTACCGAGCTCTTGCCTCTTTCTGCGAAGAAGTAATCTCGCAGAAGGAGGCTGCGGAGAGGGTGTGATAGTATGTGATAGGATGAGGAGCTTGGTGGCGCATTGGCGCGTGCGGTCAGCGAGCGATTGTTAAGGTTAAGCAACGTTCGCTGTGGTCAGCCCTAGGATGGGTGACCAAAATAAGAAACATCTCAAGCTCCTCCGTGCTTCGGAAGGCACGTTAAACAGTGGGTCCTGCGCCTGATCTCGCCCCGGTCGTGTCGCTTAACCGTCCCATCGGAGTAGGCGAGTGAAGGAACAGAGTGCACTTGCGTTTGCGCAATCACTTGTGCACTATAATATCTCCTGCGCAGATGGCTAGTCTCTGTGGAGATTGGCCGCCGAGACCGAATATCGGTTAGGAGGACATTATTATTATTATGTGATAGGATGATCCCCAAGCCGCTCCCTTCCGCCTTAGATGGATATAGGCAGGCGAAGGCGGGCATTCGCGCAAGCAATGCCCGTCTAATGACCCTGCCGTGGGGGCCTGCGTGCACGGTTGGCCCCGTGCACACCGCCGTAAGGCCCTCCATCTCCAACTTGGTCGGGCTTGCCCGGGCGGTAGTGGTAGTCGCAGTGTGGACCTTACCATGCGCGCCCACAAGGTCAGGGAGAACACCGGGGGGTCGGCCTGGAACTCTGCCGGGCCAGCCCCACACACGCCCACCGTCTAGCCATTCTTGCCGCATCCCCCCCCCCCCCAAAGGCCACCGAGCTCTTACCAACCCCACTATTAGTAAGCTAAAAAATTTTATTTGCTACTCGATAAGATTAATTACCTAATTTGACCTTTATAAACATGCGTAAGTTTCTTTTAAGGAACTAAAACTGATAATGATCCGTTTATGAATCAACTTAAAATAGATGGCGTACTTTTCTTAAATAAAAATCTTTTTGTGGTATAGACTACCTAATATATTATCGTTCTATAGCTAAGTATTTAGTCATTTTCGTTTCAGGAATAATGAATTTAGAGGTTGCTTTTTTATTCACAAGCTATACCTCCAACCAAAATAATCAATACTTCCGTCGCCATAGGGAAATGAGCTCCAGGCTTTCATCAGAACCGTGTGATCTTTACCAATGGACCACGGAAGCGTTTAACTATGGTACTTGTGATTTTATTAGTCACTTAGTTCCATTACCATTGATATAGTTAATGTTATAGATGTTTTAAAGAAGGAAGTAGATATAATTTTTTGTCATATAGTGAATGGTATTGTGCCTGTTAATTAAAGTTGCTCGACCGATACCGAGACGATGTAGTTATTGCATCATCTGAGATCGAAATCCTTGAGATATATAATATGATACTAAATTGTAGAATGGAATGAAAGTAAAGTAAAAGAATGGCGAAAGCAAATACATTTACCGGAAGGGATAATAACCTGTCGATATCACTTTCATTGTAGACCGGGATATATCCGTACAAAAAATGATAGCTGTAACTAATGACTGACATTTGCAGCTTGGGTGTCAGTAAATAAAATTAAAATAAGTAATTTTTTTTTACTTAAGCGGTTTGATTGAAAGTGAAGATAATAATAATTAAGTATACATAATTGCATTGTCATCGGAACTAAAGGTATATATCAAATTTCAGGTCAATCAGACACTGGTAAGTGGGTCAAATTTAGCATGTAAGATTTGATCCAACAAACAAACAGGGCAAGCTAAATAAAAACCGTTTAAAAAGAACTTTTTAACCAAGTTCAGTCCAGTAAAGCCAAAGTGAAATAGTCAAGAGTATTGAAATTGTTTAGAATTTAGATTTGTTATAACTATACTTATAAGCTATGTACGCATTTATTGTAAGCATTATTCATTATAAATTGATTACTTCGTAAATATTTGGCGTTGAAGTGGAGAAATACAAATATTTGTATGTTTCCAATATTAATATACGTAAATAAATAATGCTTATTTTATAACATCTCGATCTGAAATTCATAATAAAAAATAATAAAACGATTCTCTTCATCCCATTATACTGAATATGATTTGTCCAATGATTATCAGTTCTTATGGATGATTAAGCAAATATCGACTTGATCAACTTTTATTAGGCTTACGGTAGATTGAAAAGTTCATGGCCTCACATTCAAATACATATCTTATTTTAATTACACCACTGTGATTTGGTTGACACGCTCTTTGTTAGTCGCAGTATAAAATTTAGTTGTTGTTAGTTTTTACAGTTTGTCAAACTACAACGTACTAAGTAAATGCAGCTTGATTTGAAAATAGAAAAAAAAACTAGGAACAAGCGGTTGTTAAGTTATCGATTATCAACTTGTTTAAAAAATATTAATGCCGAAAGAGATGAAAGTCATATTCGGGAAATCTGTTCCGTCGTATACTACCATAATCGATTAGAGAATTCAAACATGGACAAGAGAGTAATTAAGATGATCCTCGCTCTGGCCGGTGCACGACGTCCATGACTGAAGAAAATACCGGAAAAGTGCGTGATCTCATAATGCAAGACCATATAACGACTATCACGGAGATAGATTGATGCAAATTGGGTTTATTATTACAATTCCGAGTCAAAATCACAATCCAAGCATTGAAAAAAATCTGTTAAACCGACCTCAAAAAGGCGAAGGCAGTACTGTCGGCTTGCATCAGATTTTTTAATTGCTACTTGTGAAACAATAAGCGATGCATAGTATTACACCGTTTTGCGTGGATTATGTGAAGAAATTAAAGACAAACGGCCAGGATTACACAAAGAGAAAGCGCTGTTTTATCAGAATAATGCTCGCGTTGAAAATGTTGTATTCAAATCGCCTCCGTGGTCTAGTCGTTGAGACCACCGGGGTTAATCGGTAGGTCCGGGGTGCCCCATTGCCCCATATGTTTGGTTGGTGGTAGGGCTTATGAGTCCACTGGGCTAGCTACCACTGTCTTACGTAAGTTAAATCATAATAACAATGTTATGAGCATTGTTATGTTTCGACAATTTAGAAGTAAAATAGCCAGTTCCTCAGTTGTTGAGGAGTCCAGGTGAAGCTCGCTTCCACCTTCGGCCTTACCATCACTTATTATCAGATGAAGGCTAGAGCTTCCCTGTCGTATGTAAATCCATGATCCAAATCAATTCGTCATTCGTTCATTAAACTATTGCGTCGTCCAGCTTTTTGGGCAACACCTCAGTTGGGCAGAAATTTTCATAAAGGAAACAAGTCTGAAGGAGTTGAATGAAGAAGTATTAAAGACTGAAGAATCTCTTATGAAACCGGTATAGGAGCTTTAGAAAGCAGATAAAAGAAGAATAGTATGCAGCTAGATGGATGGAGATATACTCGTAGGTAATTTATTTTGAACGTATTTTATTATTTTGGCGAGGCCCTGAACTTTTCAGTCCACCCTCGAATCAGAATCTTTTCGTTATCAGAGTTAAGTTTTATGTAGATGTGATTCTGTATAACAACAAAAAGTAAAAAATAGGTAGGTATTTCACTTGATTTTTAACGAATATTTTTGTATAAGTATTTTAATGTTAAATTAATTAAGTCAAATGATGTTTATATTTAAAAAAAGGATATGTGTAAAGAAATAATTGAGGATATCTAGACTAACTGAGTGCTATTTGAAAACTGAATGTGTAGAGCTGAGATTATAGTTAAAGCGTTACGTGAAGTCACGTATAGGTTATTTTATCTAAAACATTAACGAAGCACGAAGTGGATCAATCGGATTGCACGACATCCGCAGATTAAGCTACAGATTCAGCTACTAGTTGTGCTAATGGGGCGATGGCATTTCGCAAGCCTCTCACATCATAAAGGTCGTTAGGCGTAGGCGGTAGTGGTTTTCGGTTAGTAAGATCAAGGACTACCTTCTTTTAGCAGCGGCCCAATTCAGCTAATAAACTACAGCCGAATCGAAACTGAACCGTTGCGGTCGACCAATCGGAGCGCTTATATTGCCTTTCAACTGCTCGATGACGTGATAATATGGCGTTCTGATTGGTCGATCGCAACGGTTCAGTTTCGATTCGGCTGCAGCTTATTAGCTGAATTGGGCCTCAGGACGTGAAGCACTGTAAATTATATCAATCACCACGGCTCATAAATGTCCCCACCGAGGGGTTCGAGCCTACCCTAAGTTAGGGTGTTTAGTTATGCTAGTACTAGGTATGTATTAATTATTCTATGGTTTGGGCCTTAGTCAAGCACGCTGGCCCGGGATCCCGGATTCGTCTATTTCACATACAACTTTGAATTTCTTCGCAGATGTATGCAGGTTGCCTCACGATGTTTTTCTTCACCGTAGGAGCGTTGGACATATGATAAAACGAAAAACACATTGGTACGTGGCAGGATCAACTTCCAGACCATCCGATTAGAAGGCCAGTGCCGAGTCCAAAGCGCCACCGACGCTTCGTATATTGTCGCGTATTACAGTTTAAGATTATTTGATTTGTTCCCAGAGCCAGAAATACACTTTCCCCCTAGAGATACCTCCAACAACTTGCGCTTGTTTTTTACTATTTATCCTTTAGTTTTTCATTTTTCTATAATGTTAACTTACTCGTTAAAACAATTTATTCGAAATGGCATGCAGTCTGAAAAGACTGATTGCTTTATAAGTAAAAAATAATTATGTATTTCTAGCCAGATTACTTGAATTACGTGTGAAATATTTTATCACTCTTGAAAGCATAGAAGACGTGATATAGGCTCGTATTAATAATTGCATCTTATGTATGAGATTGATCTTGCGATACTGTTTTTGACAGACGTTCCATACATTAAACGTCAAAACTGCAGCTCAAGATCGATCTCAACTTTGAGACGCGTTTATTAATACGAGCCTTAGAAATGAATACACCAAGTTTGACTTACTTCGAAATAAATATATCAAAATTTAAATATTAAAGACACTATAGAAAAATATGCAACTTTTTTGATGTTATAAAACGGTAAACCTGAAGATAATATTATATTGTTCAAATTAAAAAATGTTTAAATATTCAACATAGACCTCGGCAGGCATTTATTGACGTGAAAATCAGGATTCTAGCAAACGAATTATTTCTAAAATATTCATTATCAATCCAATAAAATATCCATTTGTATGGTGTATATTGTTCATGTGTGCATATATCCATCCAATCAATATAAAAAATAATAGGAAGTACATGTAAAAAGAATTGACTACACTTGTTAGAGCTTTCATAAGAGTAATTAAACAAGAAACGGGGTGTCAATTGGTTTTGTAATAGCGGTGATTGTTTGTGAAAAATGAAATTTGATTCTTTTGATAAGTCTATGTGTATTCCAAAATAAATATGGTAATGGTAACAATGTAATATAATATTTATTTAGTTAATCAATTTAATGACTACTTAATTTACCATAGTGATTTAAAGTTCGTATCCTGTGTGTTGAAAATCAAATTATGCCCGTATAAGCAGAAAATAGTTCTGTAAATGATCGATTCGTTTTATTACATAATGCCATTTATTGCAACATCAAAATTATTAAGTTTGCCACATGTAAAGTTTTCGTCCTTTATACGTGTCTATTTGCAAATTCAATACTTACATAATATGTTGCTACACCTACGGTCTCATGTTTTAACAAACAAGCTAGATTACGGTGTCAGTTGTATGAATTTATAATTAATTTAAAACAGAATATGAGTTTTAGGTTATTTTGTATTTACTGTCAGACCTGTTTTATCCGTTTTACCAGAGGGTGTCAGTAATAGAGTTTTCTGCGCGGGTACCTCTTAACCTATTTCTGCAGCTTAGCAGCAGTGCTTGCATTGCATTACTGTGTTTCAGCATTTAAAAGGTAATACCGGCCGTGAAATGACTAGGTACTGTGACTGGACATTTTATATCACAAGTTGGGTCATTGTGGGAGTTGTATATTTGCAAATCTTAGAGGAACTACATGAGTACTAAAGACGATTTGCAGCAACTTACTATCAGGGTGGCAGCCCACTGGTTTGCCATCTTTGTTGTTTAAAAAAAGTAAATACAAAATAGTGAGTTATAAAGGTTGTTATCTGTCTAAAAGACATATGTATACTTAAATCAGGCGCAACGAAAAAAAATCTGAACCAGTAGCTTACATAGCGGAAACACATTCTATTAGAGTGGGCTCGTCATCAACATAAACGGTGAGTACATTAGATGTACAGTACAGAGAACATACTATGTAGCTCGTTTTATGAAATATTATTTAAATCACATTATTAAAATTATGTAGGTATTTTTTATAATATTGGCGGTCCGAGGTTCGACCTTCCGTGGTCCGGATACGGACCGCGTTCCGCTTTTTGCTGACCGCTGCTCTACACTTAAAAGTAATTGAAGCAGCTGGAGTAATAAGGGCAGCATCGATCAATTTGGACATCTCTGGGGAGACTTATTATGTCCAACAGTGGGTGCAACTTAAGAGAATATGCTGACACGTGAGTCCTCCTAAACTGGGGTTTTACTTTGAAAATATCTTGAAAACTAAAAATTATCCTTATGAATCGATTCACTAAAGACTTCGCAGATATGTATTTTAGTCGAAAACTATGATAGCGCGGATGTGATTATTTAGAGAAATAATAGAATCGGGGACCGGTCACACTATGCATGTTCAATTGCATCTATACTCTTGCTGTCAAAGGTCTTCTACGCTCTTCGCGATCCTTCTATCAGAGACAGGTAACAGGTCACAGCACAGATTCCAGAATGCATACAACTACCGAGAAATTTATAATGAAGCACCTGAATAACACTTTTGCCATATTGGAATAATTCCAGGATCACTATTTTAGTAAGAACTACATAAAATCTGTCATAAGTCAAAAGTTATATTATTTTGACAGCCGGCAGATGGCATAGTAAAGCAGACAAATAGAAAGGATTAACAAATTATTATTTATATACGTCACGGCTGTCACGTTAGTAAATATATTTTTCATTACTCCTACTCGAAAATGCTTACTTTCCTTGTATTCGTAATGAAAAGCTAAGTGTTTTCCTCGGGATAAAGACTTATTTAAACCCTCGAACTATTGGCGTCCTCGCTACGCTCGTTCGCCAAATCCCGTCTCGGGACTAAAAATCTTACTTTCACCCTAGGGTAACATGGGTAACCCATGTACTATTTTTTTCCTTTAAACGCAATCAAAAGCTTGCGAGAATTGATTGATTTGAAATGTGACATGACATTTTGTATTTATATTACAGTTATAATAACGCAGCAAGCTCCACTCCTTTTTTTTTTTTTTTTCTCGGGGGGAAATGCGTAACCGCACCGTACCCGCCGTTGGCTAGACGACGAGCGTGTGTGGGGCTCTCCCGGCAGAGTGCTAGGCCTACCCACTAAAACCGCCCGGTGTTCTCCCTGCCCTTAGGGGCGCGCTAGGTAAGGTCCACAATGCGACTCCACTACCCACGCGCCCAGGCAAGCCCGACCAACCGGTCGGGCTATCGCCAAGGGGGGATTGCCCGAGAACACCAGGGCAATCCCCAGACGGAGGGCCTTACGGCGGCGTGCACGGGGCCAACCGTGCACGCAGGCCTCCACGGAGCAAGCTCCACTCCTTAATTTTTATTCGCTCTTTGTAAGTAGTTTCCTTGTTCTTTCATAAATATTTGGATATTATATGACTGACGGATCCAATAGATTAAAATATGCCATCATGGACCTCTAATACCTTTCCTCAAACATGACACGAAAATATTTCTGGTGATAATAATTGTGAATTCACTAGTGATTGTGACTTTGAGGTAAGCGTTTTCATGAGTGGAACAACCTCGGCACACGCAACGCATAATGTTTTAAAATAGAGCATCCGTAAAAGGATAAAGAGAGCACGTACTCATCAAGGTCACAATAAGCCTCAAAAGTTATTGCAAATGCCAAGCGAAAGCGCCTTGAGACAATTAACCATTGTTTTTGATAAGGTCAAGTTTCTGATTGAAAATAATTATGAATCGTTCTGACAAAAATCAACCATAAAATATGTGATACGTGGTAAGTGGACATATTGAGAATGGTTGTAATAACTCATTATGTATTTAGTCCGAGAGGTTGCTTTAGTGTACTGAATATAAATTTTAAGTACGGATGTCGGTAATGTCATTGATCTGTTGGAATTATTATTCCCAAAACTCTTGTTAAATCTACAATAAACGAAATAAATTAACACATTTTTTATATACAAGGTATTCTTTTAGTCACGAGCCAAATTTTGTGTGCTTGTTCAGACAAGCAATCTGAACAAGTTTTACTATAGGACCAATCTTGAAATCGCGAAAAAATCAGCTGACTTTAATACATCTAGGTTCATCATCATCATTATCATTATCACAGCTCATATACGTCCCCACCGAGGGGCTCGAGCCTACCCCATGTTAGCATGATTAGGCCTTAATCAACTACGCTGGCCCAGTGCGGATTGGTCGACTTCACATACACCTTTGAATTTCTTCGCAGATGTATGAAGGTTGCCTCACGATGTTTTCCTTCACCACAGGAGCGTTAGACAAATGTACTATGTAAATGTACAAATGTAATATGAAATTCAAAAAACGAAAAACACATGGCGGTCTCGAACCCCGGACCTCCCGATTGGAAGGCAAGTGCCGAGTCCACAGTGCCACCGACGCTCCATCTAGGTTCAGTTGATGTTAATTTCGTTTCTGCGATTTCAAGTTTGGTTCCATAGTCAAAGTTGTTTAGTTTGCTTGTCTAAATAAGCAAGACAATGGACTCAATTCTGAAGCGGCCGCTAAATTTCCTAATTTTATTTAGGTGTCGCTAAACCATTTTCCTATTCTACAGTAACTGTCAAATTCAACTGAAATTGCTAATTTGAATCTGACGTTTCTAATTTTAGACGGTCAATTCAACTTAGGTTTAGTCGTCCTAACGCTATTCTAGACGTGAGATTTTTACGCGTAAATTTCCTAAACTGATTAATTTTAGCGGCGACTAAAATCATCCCGATTAAAATTAAAACCTTGCTAAAATCCACCATTTTGGTAATTAAAAATACAAATCGAAATAGAAATGAGGTAGAAATTTTAATTTTGCCCGAATTGATTGTTTTCGCCTTAAATGAATAGGAAAATAATAATATTTTTAGTGGTTACATTTATATAAGATAAAAATGTACATTAAATGTATTAACAGTTATAAACATAATCCCGTTTTAGTTTCTTTAACAACAAGACCCATCCATTAATTAATTTTTAATATTTTTACGATAGCAACACAAACACAATTAAAACTAATCTTAGACATTTTAGAATTACGCTTAAGCTCTGCCTAAATTTAGTTGGTCTGTCACCGTAGAATAGCACTTGCTTATCCGGACATTTAAATTAAGTTTAAATTTTGAAATTTTAGATTTAGGTTATTTAGACGGCGTGCGTACATAATTGAGTCCAATATTTGGCTCATGACTTAAAAAATAAGTATGTATAATATAATTAGCTTATATTGCTATTTTCAGTATCACATGGTAGTATTATATGTTTGCTTTGTTATGATAAGGTCAAGTTTCTGATTGAAAATAATTATAAAGAATTATGTATTTTTTGTACCCACTTGTGTTAGTTTTCAATTTGATAACCAATTTTAGAAATTTCTTTGTAGATACTCAATTAACAATGAACTGAAAAAGATTTTATGAAGTTATTTATGATGTTGTATTTTTTAAACTCCAAAGGTCAAATAGTATAGCTCGGCGTGGCGCTTAACTGTAAACTTTTTGTAATACACATATGATATACCACATGTATTGTGACTTGGACGGTGTTTATATTACTAATTTTCTATTTTTTTTTGTTTACCAAAGTCTCGTCAGTAACAATTAAGTATAAGATAGCCAGTTCCAGTGTGGTTCGGAATTCCGGATAGTGTTCGTTTGCAAATTCGACCTTAACATCAATTAGAGAAAAAAAACAAAAGGGCTAAGATACATAATTGTACATAATAAAAATAGATTATTTTTTGCCAAAAAATAAGGCATGTTACTCACTTTCGGGCCAAGTTGATCGAGATGTCAAGGATAAGCTCCCCCACACTGGCGAAGTCTTCTGCTTTCCAGTCGCCTTTGGGCTGTGACACAACTGTGGGAGTTGAATTAGATGTGAGAATTTAAATTGCTACACGAACAGTAAAATTACCTTGAAGTATGCAAGATAATTGGTCAATACCCTATCAAGTCAAACCCTTGTTAACATAGTCATATAAAAAATATTGGCGTCAATGAAAATTCGAAATTGTAAAATTAATTATCTAGCTCCCCAAAATTTTTTTTTCGCAGACCCAACAATTTGTATGAGGGATTATAAAATTTTTACGTCCGCCTGAGGAGAAATTTATTTTTGGATTAATAATTTGTTATATATAAAAACGTCAATCGGTTTTAGGACAGGTTACTTTTGTACATTTATTATTTAATATTTGTAATAATGTATTTATGATATATCTTGCGGGAAAAGTTGTCATAAAATAACAATAATATTTTGCGTATCTTCTACGTATTTGTTAGTTGTAACGAGGTCTCGTTACTTTCTGTTCGTGGCCGCGTTTGATAATTTTAAATGCATTTTCAGTGGTGTTGCAGTAAGTACGAGAGTATTAAACGTTAAAAAAATCTTGCTAACAAAGCAGTTGAAAAATTATGAATAAATCAATAAAGAAAAAAAAATTTCGTCTCGGGCGGGATCTAAACCCTGGAGACCGCGGGTTATCATTATTATTATTAAAAATATCGATATTCTTGAGGCGAAATTCTCGAAAACTTCATATAAAAATCAAAATTTGGTGTGAAAAAAAAGTCAAACTCACACTTGAGCATTTTTTGATAAGTCCAGTATGTGTGTCCTCATTAGCTGTAGAGGTCTAGGGCGGTCGAAAATTTAGTAATTTTTTAGCTCCGATGCATCGTTTTTGAGATATACCTACTTAAGCATTTCTGTAAATATTTTTCTTGATGTTATGCAGGGTTGAAATTCCTTGTACAAAAACAGTCGAAAATAAAGTCCGGCTCCATAAGTTTTTTCTAGACGAGGTACGAGTAAGCAAGGTAACTGCAGCGCATGTTACCTTGCTTACTCGTACCTCATCAACAGTTAACGCCTAACGCTTTGGCGGTGTAGTATACGATGTACGAATAGTACGATTAGGTATGATTAAGAGTTGGTAACGTTTCTTTTAGTACAGTGCCGGGTAACGTTACCTATTCGTACATCGTACGTGTTCTATACAAGACTAATGGGTACATGGCGGTCTCGAACCCCGGACCTCCCGATTGGAGGGGCAAGTGCCGAGTCCACAGAGCCACCGACGCTCGGAAATGAATGATGAATACATATAACAATTTTAGATAACGGGTGCTCTTACCAATTCTGTTGCGCGCCTCGAGGTACGCTTGGTTAATAGCGTCGTAGGTGATGCATGTATGTTGACCCTCGTATCCACTGAAACAATATACATTCTTTAATACTACACACTTATATTATTTGCTTTGTTTATCAATTCAATAGGGAATACGCACACTTTCTTATTGTATTAGCAAAAACTTTTTATAAGACAACTCAACTTGTTTATTATAGTTATATTTCAAAACCGCAAAGTTATAAAGCTCGCTAGACAGAGAGAGCCGACGGAGACTGTGACGTCATTGTACACGTTACCTAATACAGATACGAAAATCTGTTTTGCAAGAAAACGAAGTCATGCAATTTTCAATAGCTAATGATTTGTTTATTTTTGCTTGTAATGAGACCGTTTCTACACAATTTAAGGGTTGTAATGTATTTTCAATAAAATTATATAACAATTTTATGCAGGGAATATGCATAGAATTGTTATTATAAATTTATTGATAACTAACTGTGCCCGCGACCACAGATTACATAATAGTCACTACCGCGAATTCGTTCACATGGATGTCGGAAAATAACATTTTTTTTATTGCAATTATGTTGGCAAACAAGCAAACTGCCCCTGATGGTAAGTGGTAACAGTCACCTATAATACCTACATGTGGCTCCTGTGAGATTCGCAGCAAAACTGCAACCCCCACAAGAATCACAGTGTAGTGTAGGTACGTTGCCAACTTGTGACTTAAGATGTAAAGTCACGTTACCCAGTAATTTCAATGCCATATCTTACCCTTCAAACCGGAACACAGCAATGCAAGTACTGCTACTTGACGGAGGTACCCATGCATACGACCCTGGTATTTTTCTACCGACTTCAAAAAAAAAAGGTATAATTTTTTTGTGGGTATGTTACGCGATTACGCCGCCAATTGTAGACCGAATTTCAAAATTCTTTTTGTATTCAATAGAGTATACTCCTGCAGTGGTCCCATTGTCCAAAGTCAGGATCTGATAATGGGATCCCAGGAAAATCGAGGGATACTCTTATATTTTATAGGTACGTTCAACGTGACTCATGTTTCTATCGAACATATTCAGGTATTTACATCTAGTATTCATGAACCGAGCTGATGATGGAAGGATCCCTAACTTTTAGAAGTTAGAGAATTTTTAAATACCTACAACAGGCACGTATTGATAAAAGCAGACTTCAAAAGTACTGAAAAGTTAAAAATAATATAACAATAGGTACAGACAACATCACATTTCTATATTGAAGTCGGTCCCAAACGATGATCTCCTAGAAAATCTAAAAATTTGGCACCGATTTCAATATAGAAGTGTGATGTTGTTTGCACCTATTGTTATATTAATTATTTTTAATTTTTTCAGTGTTTTTGAAGTCGCTTTTTATTTTTTTGTATTTTTTTAAATATTTTTTATAGGAGACCTATTGACCTACATGATTTTTGTGTTACTTTAACCGTTTACGCAGCGCAACGAAAGCTCTGAAAAGAACTATTTTTTCCCGTTTTTGCAACATTGTTCATTGATCATCAGCTCTTTTTGGTCGTAGCGTAATATTATATAGCCTACTAGCTGCCCGCCCCGGTCCCGTACGGGTATACCAAAAACCTACCGCTTACCTACCTACCTAAATATTTTCTTTTATACAAACCTTATCCTAACAATAACTATCCCTATACCAACTTTCATCAAAATCGGTTCAGTAGTTTCGAAGCCTATTCAATACAAACAAACAAACATACAAACAAACAATCAAATCTTTCCTCTTTATAATATGATAGTATAGAAGTAAGTATTAGTAGATACATTATACATAGATACATTCTGCCTTTGTCCCAAACATAAGAATGCTTAAGTACTTGTGGATAAATAAAACAGAATATTTTAAACATGGGTGTTGTCTGTAGCGTTAGCACAAGTACTTTGTATCGATGTCATAGAATAACTTGTCGATGTATTGTGTATCTGAACATTTGTTGCATTGACAACAACATGACAAATTATATAACTTTATAATAGAGATGCTTGCAATAACAAATTAAAACTCCTACAGCTTAATTTTTCAAGGTAACAAGCGGTCAATACCGTTGAAATTTCGCATGGAATGGATAAGTCTTAGATACTCTAGCGGTTTACCACTAAGGCATAGAGCAAATTATTGCACCAATACGCGGTATTTAAATCTCAAACAGCATGAAATTGAAGTTAAGAAATGATCTATTGCTTTGATTATATTTTTTCTTTACTTTCGAAACTCTAATTATAGATTTATGCATTTCGATTTTTATACCTTATCTATATGTGAAAATAAACAAAAGAACGTGTTCAGTACTTGATTAAGTTAAAGCCACTCTTATGGATATCCACTCGTCTCGTGCAAGTACAGCGTTGGCCCACATTGTGATGTGATGTGAGGTCGAAAGTCAACACACATCGCGATGCGGCGTTCCTTTCGTTATATAATATTCAAGTGTAAAATAACAACGAACAAGCTTGTAAACAAGACATTACAGACATGAAAGTATGATCCACGTTCTTCAGAGGAAACCATCATTGCTTTCACATCATTCTATTCATCATCTTTGTAATAAGCGTTTCAATTATTAAACTTTGTCTTTAGATTGTGTGGTGTGCTAAAATCATTTACTTAGTAATGTCGCGAATGTTTCATATACTTACTCCTATTATGGAAGCTTTTACTATCTTTACATCAATTTATGTATGATCCACTAATGCCGGGTGTCTATATTCAAAAAACGATCTGTTTTTGTTACGGACAGTTAAGTTTTGACATTTATTCTATAGGAAATTATGTCAAAATATAACTGTCCGTAGCAAAAAACGGATCGTTTTTGGAATATAAAAACCGGGTGATAAGGATAACAATGATATCTTAAGACTATCCCTACTTTATTAATATGATAAATGCGAATCAAACACAGACTGTCTGTCTTTTAGGCTTTCACGCTTAAATGACTATACTAGTTTTAATAGAATTTGGTAAAGAAATAGTTTAAGCTATAAGGAAGGAGATAGGCTACCTTTTATCCTGAATACTAATGGTTCCCTAGGGAAAGCGTGTTATAACTGAATTCCACGCAGATGAAATTGCGGGTAACAGCTAGTGAAAATATAAAGCTGGATTGCACCAGAGGTATGGAAAAACATACTAACTATATACAGTGTGTAACAATGTAACAATAACCCTGTGAACCCTTAAGGAGCGTGTATGTTTACTTATATACAAACCAAAAAGAAGTCACAAAAAACAATTATTGATCAAATAATGTTCTATTAGAATATTTTTAAAATTGATACATTGAAAAAAAAATCTTACATAAGTATTATCTTCTTGAAAATGTCTGGATTTTTCTTATACACTACTTAGGTATTTAATTTTAATATTAATAATTAGAGAAAAGTCTATATCGTATGGTAGCCTAAAGCAGAGAGAGCGGGGAAGAGGCAGATTTCAGTTTAACAACTAGTGACGTTCCGTTCAGCTAGTTATGTCTCTTCTACATTTACAAGTTAAAACATTGAATTTATTTATATTTTACTTATTTACAAGTTATAAAATTGAAAAGTTTTAAAAATTGACCTACATAGAAACGATTGCATATCGATTCTGAACATACCCCTAAAGTAAAATAGAGAAGAAATGATATAAAGTGAAAAAAAAACGCTAATGCTGTATAGGGGTGGTGTATAGAAGATTCCGTGGAAGGATTCCAAACACCACCGAAATGGTGCAGAAAACGCCTATATAATTTTACTAACACTAATTAAGCACCGACCCAAGAGGACGTGACCTCAAAAATAACCTAACATTTTTAACAAAATTTTGTACCCAAGTACTTAAAAGCTACAATTTTTAATGTTGTACTTAAAATCAATTAATGTGAGAAACAACTAAAGACCATATACAAATTCAAACTAATCATTAAGATTTCATTCCAAACAAAAGGACGTCGATCAATTTTACTGGGAGGAATTGCCATCCAAAGAATTTGCCACGGGTCTCAGATCGTATAGCCACTGAAAATCGCACTGAGTGCGGAATGGCGCGATATGCAGCAAGAGCGGTGTTTCTGTTTCAATAATGTTTCAACCTTGCTATAAGCGATCATGGTACAGGGCCCTCCTGTATAGGACGTATTATTGCTAGCATGATGGTGACGTGAGGATACGATTCAATCACGTAGTAGAGCTTTCAGTAATTTCATTCGCGATAATTCTTCTATCAGTTAGTAGCTCCAGTTATTCTTTGAATAAGGTATGCGTTTTCATTATTAGTGATTAGTTCTTCTGTTCTGTCTTATTGTGTTGATAGGTAGATATACTACGGAAAAGTCGTTTGGCTCATGGAAATGAGAGTAGAATGATTTGAATGCGCATAAATTAACGGATGCCATTGAACTTGGGTGACACCGTTTTTGAGTATATTTGAATACGGGACGTTTGTTTAATGATTCCGTATAAAATTTTACCTCTTATTGTGTTTTTTATTGTTAGGGACGTAAAAAATGTAGTCCTATAATTTGTTGAATTTTCGAAATTCATAGTTTTTGTGTACAATTTTATATATACAATGACGTTCATGAGTACACTTTTAACTAATTAAATCTAATGATTTAGATTGTGTACAATATTATATATAAACAATGACGTTCATGAGTACACTTTTAACTAATTAAATCTAATGATTTAGATTTTTGGGATGATGACTGAATTCTATTTTTTACGTCTCGTCATCAAATATTAAAATACCGTGGAAAAAGATGCAGGCCTGTGAAATTAGAATTAAAATCGGCTAAGAAATACATTAGATACAAACATTTTAAGTTGTTAATTTGAAGGCGATTAGACAGAGAGATCCGACATCAACCGTGACGTCATTGTTGAGTACGGCCATATAAACTCCTTGTAAATTGCCGTTTTGCTAGAAAGAGATGGAGAAAAATCATTAATACCTTATATCTTAGTTGTTTCTATAGTTATTCGAAAACCGATTTTTTTCATTCTGTTTATTATATGAATGAGCTTCTAGTAAAGCAAAAAAAAATTTTTTGTCATCTAGCCTATTGCCACCTACATGCATTTGTATCGTTTTATAAAATCATGTGTATCAAATAAATATATATTGTTATTTATTGTTTATTGATTATTGTAATGCTATATTGTAATACTGGCGATTTAAAAGAGGAGACAAAAATAAGACCTTCCGAGTTCTTTGCCTTTTCCTCTTCTTTTCCGAACCTACTTTCCAAATAGGTGTAGTCAACTTTTTTCTAGTTTACTTGTATTTACCTACAACTTAATATGGTTGGGGTGCATACAAGGATTAAAAAATTCATTTTCGGGCTTTATTACAGACCCCATGTCGGAACTAGAATAATAAATCTGTATACACATATTAAGTAAACGGAGACAACTTTGGTAGTTTGTGTTCCGTTAGCAATAACTGTTACTGATTCTTTGTTTGCCTCGGTTTATTTAACTTGAACTAAGCGAACGTGCTATGTCCACTTTCACAGTAGTAGTATGTAAGAAAGAGTTTGTTTTTTATGAAACATAAATTTAATGGTTATGATTATATATTTTTAATAAAAAAATATTTTTGTTTTAAAATACTCGTAATAACTTGAAACATGTCATTTAAATAATAAACAAATAACTTCTAGGCTATAAAATCTTTAATATTAAGATTCAGCCGGCTTTACATAATTATGCAAAATTTGTAAAATTTGGTAATAAACAGTTATTATTTTTTTTATAAAACACAACTCAATTTTGTTGAACTTCCTTGTTGGTCTAGTTCGTCACGACTATACTGCTAACTAGAAGGTCCTGGGTTCGATCCCTTGGTCGAGTGGAAGTTTGTAGATTTTTTTTCTGATTAGGAAAATTCATATAGTAGCTCCTAGTCTGGTTTAAGTGTCTAGATACTATCAACGTTAACTTGAATAATTGATGAATAATTCATAAGATTTTGTCACATTCCCAAATTTCGATCTTTGTTGACTCTTATTTATTTTCATGTAATCGGTAGTACAATGCTGTCATTTTGTATTTACCATATTGCCTACAATAGTAAGATAGCATTTTCTGAACATTGTATTCTAATTGCTTTATGCCTACTTTTATGACGGCAATAAAAGTAGGTGTAAAGCATTTAATGCATTTAATTTGCAAGCAGTGATACCATGAATTCAATTATAAATTACATCATTAGGCAGCTAAAACAAAAAAGGAAATCTCGAATCATTTTGATACTTTACCTCTGCTTTTCTACCGATATTCGATACTTTGACACCTGTTTGATTCTGATATCTTGATATATATTCAACTACATGTCCTGACTGACTGATTCACCATCGCCGAGCCTAACTAATAAAGCTATACATACGAAAATTTTCAAGCATTTCTTTTATAACGCTAACATCCACTTAAAAGAGTATTTTGAAAATTCAACCCTTAAGGAGGTAAAATAAGCTTTGAAAGTTTTTTTTGGCACTCTTATTTTTGAAGCAAAAAGAATGAGCTTTGTACTTAGGCAAAAAATGGAAATGAGTAGGCACGTGTTATAGCTGTTTTCCGTCGATAAAATGGTGAAATAAGGGTGGAAAGTTTGTTTTTGTTTGAATATATTTTTTTAAAAGCTTATGTTTTATATATTGAATTATTTTTCCTATGATAAAATATAGATTTCAATGGTGAAATCGAAAATAATGCGAGCGAAGCTGCGGGCCGAAGGTGGAGAGCTGCGTATTATATAAAGCTTAACTTATCGAAAATATGCATGTGGAGGGTTCTTTTTTCGATTCGTGGCTGCATTAATATGTGAAAGAATTTAAAAATGTCTTAATTTGAAGACGTGAGATTTACTCATATAGAGGATGAGTGAAATTTACATCAGTTCATTTGGCGAATCTTTAGTCGGCTTCTACAACATTTTTCACATAAAAATATTTAACATTTTCCTATGCATTAATAGGTAGAGACAGATATCACGATAGAAAGAGCCTTATAGGAAAAGAGAGATTGCAATGATTTATGACCGATTTCGAAAATTCGACTCGTATATTTTTCTGATACGTGCTTTGCAATTTATCCGCCAAATGACCAATTTTGAAAATTCTTTTTGTATTCGAAAGATATAGCTAGATATAGATATAGCTGTAGCTATCCTTTTTTAAATATAAAAAGAAAGAGAAAGTCAGGATATGATAAGTAAAATAATAAATCAAAAATAAATAATATAAGAATACTCACAACATTACATCTTTATTAAAAATAAATAAACATATGATGGTGTGAGTATTCTTATAAAAAAGTGATGTTGTGTGTATACGTATATTATTTTTTGTAAAAAAATACGTTTCTAAAGACATATGAACCAACTACCGTAGTGACTGAGTACCTATTAAATATATTCATTACGACCTAGCAAATTGTGGGTGCTTGTAACGGTTAGACAGCCGCAAACTACGAGTTTCAATATTTTACAGACGAATATAATAATTTCTTTGTTTATGTAACCACAAAGTTCATTGGAGGCTGTTAAAGAAGCCTTGAGTTATGCCATTAACCAGCACGGCACCAAAGCTGAAGATTATCAACAACTTTTTCTCTCTCGTTATTAATTTTCTCACCAGCTCTTTCAGTTCTATTTTTTTATTTATTTATTTAATCTTTATTGCAGTTAAAACAGTACAAAGGGCGAACTTAATGCAACAAAGCATTCTCTACCAGTCAACCGAAGGAAAGTAAAAAAAAAAGTGTTTGGCGCAAAAATAAGTTACAATATATATGCGTTAATTTTAGATAAAATAACATATTTCTCAATAAGTATTTACAGTACAAACATATAGTACATAATATATACACGGTTATTTTTTTATCACCCTGGAAAATTTAAGGGAGGCTTCACGACATGGTATTAGAATGTTTTAAATATGAATAAAAAAATAACTCACTTAATTTTATATTCATTTTTAAAAATCTCATAAATGCTGCACTAGTCGGGAGCAGCATTTTTGGAGTTTTTTTTTGAAGTTTTTTTTATTATATTTTTATTTTTTATATGATAATCGATGGGACCTGAATCACCCATAAAATTTTCCAGGGTGATAAAAAAACCGTGTATATGCATATACACACACATATATTTAAATATATATAATATATGCCTGTTAGCTCTTAAAATATCAGGTTTGTGAGTTGAAGTAGTGCTCGCGGGCCAACCTCTATTTGTACACAGACGATTTTCAATTGTATTATAGCACCATAGTAGTAGAAATTGATATTGCAATTTCAATCATCAATCACAAATTTGCTAGTTTCTATGATTGGTCAATACGAAATACAATACGAAATACACGACATACTCCAGTTAATATCAAGCCACCATTGTCGGTAGTTTCCGTCAATTGGCGAAGATTGACACAACTTCACTCGATCCTGTCCAATTCAATAGCATAGTAATCCCATTCGAGCCCATTGCTAGGAACCTGGGTTTGCTTATTACCAACACTTTGTCTTGGAACGCGTATATCAATAGCGTATTTAATAGGGTAAGAGGTTCTTTGCGTTCATTTTACTCAGGAATTTCCTTCCTCCCAGCACTAAGGTCCAATCTCTATTTCTCTCTATCATCGATTATGCTGATGTGTGTTGTACAAATGCTAACCAAAACCCTCTCGACAAATTGGATCGAATGCTTAACAATTGTACATTTTCATATTTGGCAACAAGCACAAATGGTTACTTATTCTTTAGCGTAAGGATCTGAGAGTCATTTCCCAGCTTTTCAGCATTATTAACGATCCGAATGCTTCTAATTATTATAAGAGGAAGTTTTAGACGCTTGGTGGTGCCCATGCTTAAGCCTACGCCTTGCTACCTAGCGTGCTCTTGAAATCCCAACCCATCGATCCGGATTTGTCGCTGACTCATTTACCCTTTCCAACATTCGTTTGTAGAATAAACTGCCTCCTGGTTTGAGACTGACTCGTAGTAAGGCATCATATACCTAAACAACTAAAGTCTAATTTTTAATTCGACGGAATTCTGACATTTCAGAAGTTGAAAACATAACAACATTGAAAAATTCTCACTAAGAAGGAAAAGCATTTTATTTCTATAACAAAAATAGTATTATTCGTTGAAATAAAACTGAGCGCAAGGGAGAGAGGAAGAGCAGTAAATTGTTGGCTTTATCAATATATGTACAAAGGTTTTTAAGGAGCATAGTTAGTTACTATTAGGTATTACAGGACAAAATGATATCTTTCTTTTGTATTGTTGAATATCATATCATCAAGAATTGAAAGTCGAACGAAATACTAACTGCAAAATAATCCTAGGTTATATCAATTTTGTGTTACATGGAAGTCGTGTAACCAACTAACAGAGGAGAAAATGAAAATAGATAATACTATGATAGATTAACGAGCTCTGATAATGTCATCAAGTTAAATATAACTTGTTTTCTTACATAACAAGTTTATTGTTGAGATTCTACTCTAGCTCATTACAATTCTTAAAGAAGCTACACTCGTCAAATTATCTGAATCAATTTATAAAGCCTTTTACAAATACGAAAGATCTATCACGTTCGTCAATTTGTATAACTTTTAACCGACTTCAAAGAAAGATCTCAATTCGATGCGTATGTTTTTTTGTGTGTATGTTACGCGATTACGCCGCTAATTGTGGACCAATTTTCAAAATTCTATTTGTTTTCGATAGAATATACTCTAAGGGTGGTCCCATGGTCACCAAAGTTAGGATCTGATGATGGAATCCCATGAAAATCGAGGGAAACCCTAATTTGGTATAACCCTAATAATGGTATTATATTAGGGTTTCATTCACAAAAAAGATTTCATTCACTAAAGAGTTAAAAATAAAAAATATTTTACAAAAAATAAAAACCGACTTCAAAAACACTGAAAAGTTAAAAATAATATAAGAATAGGTACAGACAACATCACACTTCTATATTGAAGTCGGTGCCAAACGATGATCTCTTAGAAAGTCTTAAAATCTATTCTTATATTATTTTTAACTTTTCAGTGTTTTTGAAGTCGGTTTTTATTATTTGTAAAATATTTTTTATTTTAAACTTTTTAGTGAATGAAATCTTTTTAGTGAAAGAAAACCTAATTTAATACGAGCTCACCTTCGGTGAGCTGGTATTAAATTAGCGTTTCCCTCGATTTTCATGGGATCCCATCATCATATCCTGACTTTGGTCAGGGACCACCACTAGGAGTATACTCTATCGAATACAAAAAGAATTTTTAAAAACGGTCCACAACTGGCGGAGTAATCGCGTAACATACACACAAAACACGTTGGAAACACCTTAAAATTTAAGGGTTTTCCTCGATTTTCATGGGATCCCATCATCAGATCCTGTCTTTGGTGACTATGGGACCACCCTTGAAGTATACTCTATACAATACAAAAAAAATTTTGAAAATCAGTCCACAACTGGCGGCGTAATCGCGTAACTTACACACAAAAAAAAAATACATACGCATCGAAATGAGAACCTCCTCCTTTTTTGAAGTCGGTTAAAAATAAAAGCCGACTTCAAAAACATTGAAAAGTTAAATATTTGGCACCGACATCAATATAGAAGTGTGATGTTGTCTGTATTCATATTTATTTTTAACTTTTTAGTGTTTTGAAGTAGGTTTTTTTTGTAAAATATTTTTTTTAAACCATCGCTTTGATTGGGTCAAGCTGCCACTCGTTTTTGCTAACATACTCTTTAGCTTAAAATACATTAGTAAGATTAAAACAAAAAAAACTTCCTTTAAAACTCATATTTATAAAGTTTTTTAATTCAAGCTTTAACGTTATTGTCGCAAACCTATAATATATCAAGCATAAGCTTAACGATATTTGTGTTCCCGGTCAACAGTTTGTAGTTTATTTTAATTAAGTTTTGTTTTTAATTTTTACTTTTATTTTTTAACTAGAGTATAAAGCTCTAAAACATGAAACGAAATTCCGACGAATTTTAAATACTTCATTTAGAATTTTCCTATTATTATTTGCATATGTCGATTTGTTTATGCAATCGCATCTTAAACGCAAAATGAAATAGCAATTAATAGTTAATGTTCGCTGGCAAATGAAAGGGTACGATCAGCGAAAGGATTTGAAAGTGAATGCGTAGCGTGCTCGGGGTATCAGATTGGCCAACGTAACCTGTGCTCGGCATTAAAGCAATTGTGATGCCCTGTCTTGCCACACTCTGGGTCAATTCAAGAAATTATCTGCGCCGAGATAGCTATTAATGGTGTGTATTACAAAGGGTAAGTATTGCCAGCGAATAAAAAAATGCTCATCATTCGCGCCGATTGCGTAAAGACGACCTCTTTTGCACGTATCTTACGTACTATACGTGCGTGCGATCTGTTATTGATGGTTTCTGGTTTGACCCCTGATTGCGTGAGGTAAATTATGTATTTAATTTGTTTGTGAATTATTTTTCCCGATCACGTATTACCCTGCATAAAGACAAGATGATCCGAGCTTATTACACCTACCCAAGTACTAGGTATACCCAATTACCCACTAAAACACACCGGGTGTACAAATATAATGGAAATATAAAGGAAACTAATTTAATTTTTTAAACTGTTGACGTATTGCAACCACTTCCGAAAAAAGAGAACACAATTCTTCTTGTAAAACTAAAGGAACATTTATATCCAAAGATAGAAAAAAAAATTAAGACTTTCCATACCATTTTCTTTTTTATAATATCATTTTGAATGTATAGTGCGAAAATGTTTGACGTTTTAGACATACTCGTATGTTCTTTGGGGAAAGTTTTTCAGTTTCACAAGTAGAATTGTATTCTCTTTTTTTCGGAAGCGGTTGCATTACACCCTATATGTACCTATCCATAAACTTATCTGAAAAATCGTATATTTCAGGTAAGGTAACGATATATTTTAATTCAGAAAATAGATGTGTAACTTATTGAATTGTAAAAACGATGATCTGTGTTAGTAATTTGCGACTCTGAGCAAAGGAAAATGATATGTATACACTAGCTATGCCGGCGAACTACGTTTCGCCTTATAAAAGACTTCAACGCGTTTTTAGTTATATCTTCTATATTTTTCCCGTTTAAGCAACATTTTTCATTAATTCACTTCGGACCAGTAGTTCCAGAGATTAGCGCGTTCCAAACAAACAATCAAACAAACGCTTTATAATATTAGTAAGTACCTATAGATGTGGGATATGTAAATACTTCCGAGGTGGCAGCTGCCATCTCAACATCACAGTCGAGCGAGTATAACACAAGTGTGACAACAATGAATAACCAAAGCACGAAAAGGTATGTCAGTTTACGGTACTGAGTGCTAAGTGTGACCGCTACCTCCAATATAAGAGTGGGCAAACAAAACTTCTGACGAATCACCAGACAATTCTCATTCATATGACAGTGATAAAAATAGAATACGCGGCAATTATGAAAGCAGAGCAGAGCATGAGGCTTAAATATGATATCGCCGGTTCAACGCATTGGTCACTTTGAATTAAAATTAAACCTGCATGGGGTGTGATTTAAGTGTTAATTTTTTTTCAAACAATAAGTATAACATTCTGAACATGAAAAATGTTCAGCATCATAAAATATAAATATATTAAGATCTGAAAGTCAAATAATCTTATTATTCGACTTTCAGTTGTTAATAGATTTATATTTTCTATTTAGGTGTATTTTTTTATTACTATTCTATTAGTTGTGTTAAATGGGAATTATATAAATTGTTTTTTCATTCAGCTATAAAATTTAAATGGATAAATTAAAAATTAGTGTAATAATTGAAATCGAGTTCGATGGAACTAACACAGCAGAAATAGCTCGCCATATCAATGCTGTGTTTGGTAACAATACTTACAATACAATACAGTTAGTTAATGAATGAACCTTGCGGCGCGTTTGGTTAAATCGCTTTCGTAGTGGAAATTTTAACTTGAAGAATGATCTCCGAGGAAGTCTAACCACTAAGGTAAATAATGATAAATTGAATGTGATGGTGGATCCAATCCGTATCAAACAACCAATTAAAATTAGCCCCGATTCGCCAACCGATCTCCACTACTATTGCTCCATGATAATGCAAGACTTTACACAGTTCAAAAAACTGTTTTAATACCACATGAATAACATTTCGAAAATAAACGTCTACCATTTTTTTCGCGATTTGAATTTTTTTTGGCAATGCCGTTTTACAGTTTGTTGAGTCCAAGCTTAAATGACCTTTCCATAAGATGAGAGAAATGTATCGAGAATAAAGGCGAAGACTTTGATGAAAAAAGTGATAATTATTGCCTTAGAATATTTATTTTAATTATTTTATACAAAACGGAAATTATATATTTTTAACTCTAATACGTAAATCGAGTAAGTTCATGCCAATTTAGATAAAGATATGCTATGTCTAATGTCTGCAGGCAGAGTGCAGGATATGTCAGCTAATGATCCTTTAACGAAATCGGAGGTTTTCCATTTAATTGGTAAAATTAATGTTGATATGAGGATAAGCCTAATGAAAATAAAAATTGAGAAGTAGAAATTGCTTCGGGCTCCTGTGACAAATTTCTAGGTCTACTATCGCCTACTCTGTTCGCATCACTGACAAATAAACTGTCATTTAGTAACAAAAAATAGTATGTACTTCTAGGTTATATCAAAATAGAAGGGAAAACAAACCTATGCATCGATTGAATTGCTGCTATAAATTATCCTAAGCAAGATTTAACTCAATACATACTCAGGCCTTTTTGGGTTTATGTCAGTAATGGAGCAATGTAGGTAGGCAATGGAATGGAGTTATAATAATGTTATAATAATATTTAGACCCCACAAAAACTTACTACGAGTGACGAATGAGAAACTTAATTAACAAAACTACACTACTCAATGAAATTTAATTTCAGATAGCCCGTTTTAAAGAAAGTGCTTTTAAGGTCGGTAAGTGTTCCGCAGAAGTGTGTCAAGTTTGCGCGCGCGCAGCCCATCGTTCGTGACGCAACGCAACGCGGGCGCCGAACTCCCGCGGCGCCCAGCGATAATGCTCAATCGATTTTTTCACCAGCCATTCAAACACGACGACTTATTAATAGAGTTGCAACTGATTTCATTAATTCGCGGGTTGAATGAAACAATGTCATTATGACTAAGTGTTATTGGTGGTTTTGTGGCACAGGACCAAAGATGTTAAAATTGTCTAGACTTTGACTTAACAATTAATGTGGCATAATTAGTAGAACACAAAAAAAATAAGACAGCAAGGATAAGATATTGCGTCAATTGGTATAAGATATTTACTGTGATTCAAGATTATAGTTAATATTAATCATAAAATAGGTATCATAAAAAGCTTTTTAAGTTTATTTTTTATTTTTCATTCTTTAACATTTTCTTATTACAAAGTTTCTTTCTTTTGTGTTTATTGGGGTTTTTCGACCATTAACTTTAAAAGTTTGCTATGTTGTGAAATTGTACATCCGAGACCGCCGCTACCGGTTAAGTAAGTACTTCGTGTTAAGTCAATCTAAAATTAACATCGTAAATCGTCGTTCTAACGGAACAAAAACTCAAAAACTTAATAAGCTAATAAATGAGAAATGTATGTTAATCGTTTAATAACGGTGTTCGAAGAAACCATGCTTTTATACCAGCAAAACATTTCATTGCCATGAGACATTTACAGTGTATAGCATGAAAAAACAAAGATTTTATAGGGCGTCGTCCTATAAAATCTTTGTGTTTTTTAGCCGAGTAGAGTCATAATATCAAGTCATACCGACTACGTTTTAAGTGGAAAGTATCTTTACAAAAGAATGAGGATAGTAAGTTATTTTAAAATATCATTATTGTTGTATAATTGAATCCCAATTAAATACTCATTATACTCGTAGTTGTTAAATATCTACGTCTTTCGCCAGATTTCAAAACGAGGTAAAGGACTAAAAAATTTTCCTCAAAATCATAAATGGAATGGATAAGACTGGAATCACACAGCAATATCACCGTGGTTGGTTTAAATGATGATGATTATATGTCATTAAAATTACTTTTATTGTGCAATCACCCTTTTTTATGATTGATAAAAATGTGAGACGTTCGTAGACTTTGAGCTTTGGATCGTCTGTGGTTCCGGTCTGGTTAATTAGTTTTGACCGATGCATAATTCGAAGGACAACTCCTTTTTCTGTGTTTTATTTCATTTTACCCGAAAATTAAAGTAATTGTGAAGTTCATTATTAAGTTATTTTTAAGGGTTCACTAGAAATATATTATAATAATATACATGTCTTAAATATATTTTTTATGACAAAGGTTGTAGTTCAGTACCAATAGTGTACTATTCATGAGCAAATAGCGGTTTTCAGGTCTTAGAATTACTGTGTAGCTGTAATTCAACACTTTGTTGGAATGTGCAACTTACTATCTGTATATGTACAGTTTATGTCAAATAAAAACCAAAATGTAAACGCTTTTTTTGTCTTCATAAGTTGCTATTATTTGAATTCAATAAACAATTTGTTGCCGTCTTATTAACTTACTAATCAACAGCGGAAGGTGTTATTTGTCTTTGATATTTCACATAAGACAAAGTACGCACACCAACTGATACAAGATTATTATTCTATTTCAAGATGCTTGCATTGCATACTCACAAGTTGCCTTTGAGGAGGTTGAGGCTATAGTCGTAGGCGGAGGAGCGGCCGGGCCCGGTCAGGTACAGTGCGCAGTCATTGTCGTCTGCGGCAGGCGTAAGCGGCGCTAGAGCTGTTGCATATGCGCAACACAGCGCTATACTTAGCGCCCTGAAACAATACAGATATTTGTTTGAAGATAATGCTGTGTACAAAACACAGGAAGGAGAACTTTGACTCTCACGCTACGTGATTATTGTTATATTGACAAATATATACTTGGTAACAAAACAAAGGGCTTAATTTAATGTCCTTTGTTTTGTAAAACATGTAACAAAGCTCAAGCGCATTGATTACTCATGTGTTAAACTATTTTGTATTACCTTCTTGCATTAGATATTATTAAGAGGAAATCATACAGGCGGTTTCTGTCATCATACGTAGTCTCTTGTTTCTTTCCTAGATGGCAATAGTTGCTCTATTTCTTCCAAAAAGTCTATAGCTACTAGCCACTATTAGTGTTCCTAGTTGCTCTATTTCTTCCAAAAAGTCTATAGCTACTAGCCACTATTAGTGTTCCTATATTTTCCTTTTTTATTAGGTTAAAAGATTCCATTAGTTATGTTTTTACCTTCAAAATCTCAAAATCCTGGCCAGATTTTCTGCTGTATTCAAACATCCAGCAAACAAATTTGAGGAGATTATTAAAAAAAAGCAAAACATAGAAACACGGCCAAAGCCTTTCTTTAAAAAAGTAATTTAATCGGACTAGTCTTAGAGGAAAAAGCACTACGAAACGTCTATTTTGTATACTTTCATATGTATCTTCGATCCAAGCTGCAGTTGTTTTTGTTGCCCTCAGCTCATTTATTAGGGGGCACAATAATAAATTACGCGACAGCAATACATTTTACAAAAACATATGTGAATTCTATCGACCTTAGTGTTTCCTCTTAAAATGAGTACTACTAACATGTATATGCTATTCGTCTTATCAATACAAGCGAAAAAAAATTGTCCATATGTAGCTCTTTTAACGTGAATTATAGAAATAATATTGTATCGTTCTTCTATATTAGGGTCAATATTGTTAGCTCCGTTTACAAATATGTTTTAATGATATATTGCTACAGGCAATCATGTTTCAATATGTTCTTAATATTACACACTGCCACAGCGAATACGAAAACAATCGCGTCTGAATAGTATTTCAAAATGTCATGAAACCAGTGCTCCTAAGTAGAGCACTGCCCGGTCCTAGGTGGAGTTGTTTCGCAACAACTGTTAAGTGGTACAGCTACCAGCCCTTAATAAGCACACAATCGGCATTGCTTTCAAGGTAACAGAGAAATTATCAGTTCAAAACTGATAAATACACGGTAAGAGAACAGTTATGACATGTTGTTGCATTCGCCGAATATTGGCTGTTAACATAAGGCTGTTTTTGCGAGTAATCATTAAAAAAAACGATTTAAAAACCTTAATTTTCTTTGTAGACGTTTCGGCCTAATATCAGGTTTTTAATCTGCTGGGAGGGGATTAATTTCAGCCTAGTGTTTGCAGAATCAGACAAATCCTTGAGAAATCCTCGATTTGATAATGTTTCTACGCCCGATTATAAATAATTATCATGAACCAATTAAAACAATTGATCGTTATTAAAACAGTAGCTACATTGCTAGATAACTGAAAAATAACGAACTAATCGCTAGAATGTGCAATAACATACTTTTGTACGTATTAAGCGATATATTTAACACTTTAGACATAAACGGCAAAAATGTTTGGTATTACTCAATGGAGCTCCAAAAAAAGGATCGATAAAATGTATCAATTGCAACAGCCCTAATCTAGGTTAGAGGTGTGCTGCGGACAGCGTGTGTGAAAGGCACATGTCCTGATATATATTTCCAGCCTTCATGATCAAATTATGTAAATAGATCAATATTGTCAATTGGTTTATAAAGTTACCGCGCCTACCTTGTAGTTGGAACTATTTTAATTTGAGCCTTTTGTAAGCTTTTGCATTTGCTTTAAAGTACATCGATTTAGTCTATTGTCTTTAGATTTCACCACGATAATTACTCTGAAACATTCACTATTTCCAAACAGTTCTAGAATTTTATTGCATGTACGGTGGGAGTAAAATAAAATAAATTTACGTGCTCACATTTGCTACAATTTTTGTCTAACAAAAATACATTAAAGCCCGGTCCAAATATCTATACTTATTAGGCCTTACTAATAACCATAATAAGCCTTGTATAGTTAAGTAGTGTTTTGTCTCTTTTGTTCGAATTTGAAATGTCATTTGAGTGAACGTGACAAAACACTGTTTAACTAAATCAGGTGTATACAATGGTTATTAGTAAGGCCTATAATATAATACGAGTATGTCCTGATTCACTGACTGACTGACTAATCATCGCCGAGCGTAAAATATTGAAGTGAGACCCAATAAATTTGGTCAGCAGAGTAATTTTATTGAGTTGACACCCACTAATAAAGGATTTTTGGAAATAAAATAGTGGTTTAATGTTTGTATGGAAGTCCGTCATTTTTGAAGTTAGAAAAATGGAACTTTATTTTTGGGCTATTGATTAAAAAGAAGTAAATACCTATTTCAGTATTTGTGGAATTTCTACCCCTTAGAGGGTGTGAAATAGGGGTTGACACTTGAAATTACGTATGTACCTAGATTAGTCTGAAGTCTGTCATTTTTGAATTGAGTGAACACGTGTGTAAGGGTTTTTGAAAATTCCCCTTTAGAAATATAGGGTTAAATAAATGTAAAATAGGAATTGAAATTTTTTTGGTTAATTATATACTAAACTTAATTTAACGGGACTTTTCTAAAAGTTTTTGCTTCATAATTTGAACATTTTTTACTTCGAGAGTCACCACCACCTTACCTGGATACGCCGCTATGATACGGGGTCTAATTTAGTGATACAGACACGGTGATGAGATCGGGCAAATTATATATCTGAAGCCGGCTTTACAGATTGACAGTCGTGACATGAGAAAATCTCAAACGAATCGCTGATTATAACCATACTATGGTAAAATATCTATACATACAATTCACGAACGCTGGTAACACTGGTAGTGCATGTTGAGTGCTTGCTGGCCTCGCCTGGCTCAATAAATGTCAACGACAACGATTCATCTGTTAATCCTTTCACTGGTCATATAATTCTTACATTTCAAAGCTGTATATCGCAACATAACATTGGCAATTAAATGTTTTTTTTTCTTCTTTATTTTTTAGGAGCTTTTATCAAAAAGAATATGTCAGCTCCATCGTACCCTAATTTTAATTGTTCTTTAAAAGTAAACTTACGATTACAGTTCGGGAGAAGATTTAAGGTTAAAAATCCAAATAAACAGACTTTCGACTGATTTATAATTTCTAGCAATCTTTGTACATACTTTATTTAACCATTAAGCAGTACTTATCGTCATAATAATATTATTTTATTATGTAGTAACTTAGTTGCTTCCTTATGGATGCAGCATTAAACCAAAAACAAGTAAAGTATAGAATAATGCAAAAATGGATTGAAGTTAGGACAAGATTGTGTCCTAATTTCAATATTTTTTTGCGTTATTGTATATTTTTGTTCATTTTGGTTAAAACTAAACATAAACTTAGTCTTAAACTAAAAGGGGGTAAGATATACAATAACGCAAAAATAGATTTACTGTGTTTTTATTTCAATCTTTTTTTGCGTTATTTTGAATTTTAGTTAACTTTAATTTAAGCCCCTAATTATATTGTAGCCTAAATATTTGATCTCTGAGAATCCATATTTGATATGTATATTCTATTAGAATAAACCGCGTCAGGTGCTACGCTGGACGTTGGCTCTATTAGTGCAGGCTCATTAGTTAGCTACGAATTTCTTTGGCTACGTTGACTTATTAGAAAAACATATCAAACTCGTCTCCGATGTCAAACTCCATCACTTTGCCTCTTCACCAATCTGTGGGGAATATCTTTGCCCGACCGTGGGTGTATAACGGCGAAGATACTAAGTTTGTTGAAGGCTTTATTTCAAGAAAGGTAATTCTATCCGAAATCAGAGATAAGTAACGAATGCAAGTGCACTTACATCGTTAGCTACTGCTTATTTTAATATTACCTAATTACAAATTGCAGTTGCTCAAAGCAGCTGGCAGGCGGCAGGCATCATCGTTGCGAGAGCGCGCAAGATAGCGCAACATCGGATTGACCGCCGGCAGCGTGTCAAATGAAAAAGTTACACTTTGATGTCGAAAATTACCAATTAATTCGCGATGAAACCTAGTTGCGACGTTAGAAAAGCTTGACCGAGGATAATTTATTTGATGAGTAAGTTAAAATAGAATCGGGATTAGTCTCGTGTCCTTTACGGAATTTGAGGGTGTACCAGAATCTGATGGTAAATGTAGAGCTGAAGTTTCCTTAAAAAATCATTAGGGTATAGTTATTTAAAACTAACCCTTAAACCTCTATTGTGAATCTATAAATTATAGATGTGTCAGCGACTTCGTTCGAGTTGTATTAATATTTTTTTCTCGTTTTTGCAGCCCAATGATACTCAGCTCCTTTTGGTCGTTGCGTGATGTTATATATCTTTCCTCAGTAAATGGACTATCCAACACAATAAAAACTCAATTTGAAGTAGTAGTTCCTGCGATTAGCGCGTTCAAATAAACAAACAAACTCTTCAGTTTTATAATATTAGTATAGATTAGTGATCTGAAGTAGTAGTAAATAACTTTGTTTTTTTTTTCAGTAAATTCAGCTCTACGTTTTCCATTAGATTCTGGTACACCGACCTATAAGTCTTATCATTTAATGTAGTTAGACTGTGACTTAAATGTCATAATTATTAATTTTCTAAAGTTCCAATAAAGCATTAGGTATTGTAGAGATTTGATAAAGATACTGACTTGGGGTGCTTTGGGTTAACATAATAATTTGCTTTGTTTCTGCAAAATATATAAATGTAAAATTATTTGCTTTTTATTGTCTGATTAAGTAGATTTAAGTTTTTATTGATATTATAGAAAACATTTTTGAAGGATTTTGTATAAAAGTCTAAAAATATCCAAAATATTTTTATAAAGTAAAGATTATGACGACATATTTACACATTTACATAGTTAAAAATCCAGTAAATTATTTTTTTTCAATTTAAAACAAGTAGTTTGTACACATTCAAAATAAGAAATCATTTACATTCGTCACAATTCGTAATGAAGTGGTATTATCTTTTTGTTTTAATACAAAAAAATGGTTGAATATGGTATAAAAATCGAAGCACCTGTACAGATGTTTAAAAAATTATCAAAGTAGCATAACAGAAGTTAAAAGTAAATAATTGACTTATAAATAATGTTCCTTTAATAAAAAAAGAGAGATGATTTTTTTGAGATAACTATAAACCTATTAAATAATTATATGCGCAAAAGTAAATAAAATCAACAAGATGAGCTTCTAAAGCCAACAAGATGAGATGTTGGGCTTCATCTTTCGCCAGGGTTCGATTTTAATGATCCTAGAACATTCGTATTGTTGTATAATGCATTTGTGAGATCTATCCTAGAATATGCTTCCACGGCTTGGAACGCTTGGCACGCTTAATTCTGCATTTAATAGATTCAATATACACCAAATACTAGGGAGTATTTGGTGTATATTGAATCTATTAAATGCAGAATTAAGCGGATGAAATATAGATACCCCGAATATTGTACGGATGGATTCACACCTGTAAAACTGCGAACAATTTTTTTTTTTAAAATTAAACATAATTTAATAGATTTGAGATTAAGTTTAGGCACTATTGAGGTCTGTATAATGTAACTTCTTCTTACAACTACAAGTAAGATATGTTTTAAATGCAAAAGGTCTTGATTGAGATCCACGAAAACATTTGCTCCACCATTCTGTCGCACTAACTATGCCAAGAACGGCTTTTTTGTAAAAATCGTGTTATTCGTATCATAACATATCAGACTAAGGGAAAAAATTACAAAGTGTTTCAATAATTTGTTATTTTTTCCCTTAGTCTCTCTAACTTCAAAAACTGTGTTTGTAACTATAGTTCTCCACTTGTCAATGGTTTTAATGTCATTTCGTTCAAGAAAATTAAATAATAATGATGCTGTTAAAATAGCGTATATTGCGCTTGTGTCACAGATATCATGTACGTCAATTTGGTCTCGCGCCCACTCATAACCAAAAATCTCATAACCAATACGTAAAGGTCCCACTCATAACTGCTGATGTGAGAAGACGAAACTCATAACCAACACAACTACACAATTATGTACAGTCGCTTTAATAATTATTAACAATATTAACAAAAAAGGGTGAATAATATTTTAAATCAAAGTAAAAAGCTTGGTATATAAAAGAGGTGTAAAGAAACATCTTGTAGGTCGGCAAGGTGAGAGTGGATATTGCGGTGTGTAATCTCTCTCCCGCATTAAAATTAGACAGCACAAACAATACAGAAGCCAAAATGTAATTTTTTTAACAAAAAATTACCGACTTCAAAAACACCAAAAAGTTATAAATAATATAAGAATACAAACAACATCACCGTTTTATATTGAAGTTCGTGCCAATTTTTTTTTTTTGAATTTTTTTGGATGCGGACTTTTTGGTGTTTTTAGTCGGTTTTATTTTTTGTAAAAAAAAATTCTTTTGAATCTTTTTAGTTAATTTAAAATACCAAAACCTTATCCTATATGTAACAAATACTTTTCTGAAAACCGCATCAAAATCGATTCAGCCAACCGCGAGATAATCGCGGTCAAACATACATACAAACATACAGATGAAACTGAGAACCTCCTTTTTTAACCGACTTTGAAAAAGAATGATGTTCTATGTTCGACTGTATCTATTTTTTTGAAGTGCGTTAAAAAGGATCTGCTTATTTCATAAATGAAATTTCTTCCAGCAGACCTGCGAAAGGAGAAATTGTAATATATTAGAATTTGCGTGTATAGCAGCTTAGAAGGCGATCAAATAGTAAAAATAAAAATAAAACCATACTATAATCATAATTAGGACTTGGATAGATAGTATTCTCTTATGCGGCGCTTGAAAGATTAGATGAGATGTAGCTATCAGGACAAACTAATTATCAATCACTTCTCAATATTGTTTTTTGTTGAAGAAAGAGAAAGAAACTATTTATGCCTTCCTTGCACTGGGATTTGTTTAGTGCTTACCCGTGGTACAACGTTGGTACTACTGTTATTATAGTACTACGGGTATTTTTTGTTGCCTGATCCCGGATTTGGTGACAATGAGACTAATCGAGAACTATACCCCCTCAAACAAAAAAAAAGAATTTTCCAAATCGGTTAATAAATGACAAAGTTATGAGGTAGCAAACGTAAAAAAACAACATACAATGGAAATGATAAAGTCCCCCTTTTTGTGAAGTCGGTTAAAAAATGAAATTTGCTTTTAAAAGAGTTTTATTAAAGCGTTCCTTAATTTCTTCAAAATAATATACAAAATATTAAAACCGATAGTTACCCACATGGTACTCTTTGATTGTCAAAGATAATACTTGCAAAATTAATCACGCGTAGTACTACCGGACACGTGAGTAGTACCACAAGTAAGTACTGGATGTTTTGTGTATTGCGTCTTGAAATGACAGTCACGACTGTGTTATCGTTTGTACTGTAACTAAATATTTATTTTTAGTATGAAATAATAAAACAAAAAGTACCTACTTTAAAATTAGTATGCAAGTATATAATAGTAAGCAAGCACTATTGGTCTCAAATGTACTTCAAAGTAGTTCTCAGTTTAGGTATTTGCTTTTTTTATGTTCGGTTATGAGTTACTCCTCTAAATTAAATATTTTATAAGTTTGAAATATATTTCATAACCATGGTTATGAGTGGGTCCTCAAGTCGGTTATGAGTCGCCACATTTTATTCCAGTTATGAGTTTCTGGTTATGAGTGGGCGCGAGACCGTCAATTTCTGTTTAGCAAGAATTTGTTGTAATTTAGTTTTTGCTCTACTGTTTTTTATTAATTTTTTGTGGAAACTGTGTTGGTCTATGTACCGACCCACTTTTTTGCATTCATATGCCCCACATCAAGCTGTTTGTTTCTCAATAAAAAAAACACTCAAAGGCAAAGGCTGATGTAAAAGTTACTAGTATTTTGTAGTTTTTGTTGCGCAATTTGAAATACACGGATTTTTACGCAAAACTACTTCGCGCATACATTAAAGTTCAATTGTGCAACGTAAAGTAAAACGATCGAAATTAATAGGTTTAGTAATAATGTACCTCATAAAGGAACCTTGAACTAGAGGCCGCGGAATGTAAATCATAATATCATGAAATCTTTCTGTTATTTATTAACGAGTTATCTTGCATACAAATAATAAATGGTGGACATATTTAATAATTAATAATTTCCTGAATTTAGGTAAGAGACATCTAAAATCTTTGTATGATTCAATTGTTGTTTTTCTCTTTCATTTACAAAAGTTTACACTAACAATATTACTAAAAACTAAGTCATGATAATGTTTCTATCATAGAGATAATTAATGTATTTAACGCTTAATCTATGGTTTCATTCTGTGCAATTTGTTTACATGACTACACCATAGTTAAAGTTAGAAATGTAAATCATTCTGTGTACACATAGTTTAGAGCATCAGTCTAGTTCCATGTGAAACCTTAAATGTATTATTATTTTAATGACTGTTACTTGTTAAGTGTGCCTTTGTTAATAAAAAAATGCAAATTCAAAAAATCACTTATTGACGTCAAAACAAAGCAAAACATTCTAATTTAAAGAAACGGCTTTTTTGTAAAATCGTGTTATTCGTATCAACATATTAACCTTGTATGTGCATATATCCTGAATATACTCAAGATGTTTGCAAATACAATGAAAAAAAGGTGATTCTACACCTGTTCGAAAATTTGGAGAGCCTTCTCGAGAAGAACAGGCAAGAAACTTGAGAGGTCAAAATTTTTTATCTCCTCTTTTAAATCGCAATTGACAATAGCAAACGATATATCCCTACTCATATAATAGATGTGTTCCAGATAAGCATCATCATTTTGTTGGTTGGTTATGCGGTTTTTAACAAATCTTAAAATTTTTAGCCGCACTAATTATTACAGATGAAACACTAGTAACTGATTTTTCGTAGGAAATTTTGACACTTTAGTCCAGTAAGTTCAGAAATCAGAATCGGCTAAAACTATAAATTTATTTCAATTTATTTTTTAAACCAGCAATCTTATCCGCTGAAAAATCTTTTTGACTCATTAAAAAAGCCGGCTATGGAATTCTCTCCCTGAGAGTATTCAAGGAGCGCGTACGCTAGATTCTTTCAAATCCCAAGTTCGTAGTCACTTCCTATCTATAAATCCTTAGCCGCTTATTGTTATGTAATTTCCTTCCCTATGACACAATCGGTTTTTTTTTATTCCTATTTCTGCACCCTTCCCCTTGATTATCCCTTTCCCATTTTCCAGTCTTAAGGTTGCCTGGAAGAGATTGCTTTATAGCAATAAGGCCGCCTACTTGTACATTTCTTCTTTTTTAAGTTTGTTTCTTTTGTTACTTGTATTATTTGTGCAATAAAGAGTTAATTATTATTATTAAAAAGTTTTCAAATGACAAATTTTAAAGCTGCCAGAAATTGCTAACTTTTCTTGGCAAAAATGCTTAAGCGGAACACAGACACCAGCACTAAAAGTACTTTTTACATTACTTTTAGTTTCCACAAAAAAATAATAAAAAACAGTAGAGCAAAAACTAAATTACAACAAATTCTTGCTAAAGCAGAAATTGACGTACATGATATCTGTGACACAAGCGCAATATACGCTATTTTAATAGCATAATATTTAATTTTCTTGAACCAAATGACATTAAATAACATTGACAAGTGGAGAACAATAGTTACAAACACACTTTTTGAAAGTGTATGTATTGTAAATACTTATTCAGGAATTATGTTATTTTATCTTATGACGCATATATATTGTTACATCGACTTGCGCCAAATATTTTTTTTACTTTCCGTTCGGTTGACTGGTAGAGAATGCTTTGTTGCATTAAGTCCGCCCTTTGTAGTATTTAAGTGCAATAAAGATGAAATAAATAAATAAAAGTTAACACTAAAAGCTAGTGAAACGCGTTGATACTAAAAATGTTGAAAATGTTGCAAATCCATGCTTATCTGGAACGTGCCGAATAAATGCGAAAGTAGCTCAGTATTACTGTTGCGGTTTCACTTTTTAAAATTAGTGATAAAATATAGCTTAAGTCCTGAGCAATCTCCTTACTCGGGACTGAAGCTATCTCTATATCAAAATTCTTTAAAATCGGTTTAGCAGTAAAGTAATTAGTTAGGTCCCGACTAAGAATTAAAAACATACAAGCTAATCACTTGGCTAATTAATTTTTTGCAGTTGCACTTATCAGGAAATGTTTAAATATTGTGCGGAAAAGTAAAGAATTGGAATGAAATAACCTTCATAAAAAGTAAGAAGAATTGACGTTTTGTTAAGTTTGTTTTTTTTTGTTTATTTTGTACACACAGCAAAACGCCTGACTTACATGCTGACCTTGTGACTGCTCTATGTCGCTCATAATAGTAACGGTTTTCATATTGCAAATGTAAAACTTGACGTATTGCGGACTGTACGAGTACATATGTGGTAAGGGTAAATTTCGCCAGAATTTCCTCATAAGTAGTGCTGTGTGAAGCTGGCACGGCCAGATTGTATTTTTAAAAATCAAAATCAAAGAAACAAATGCCCATCATTAAAAACACTCAACTAGGCCGATTATAGTTTTTTGTACTGAGCAATCTAAGCTTTTTAATTCATTGTGATGACGCGTCGTCTTTGCGACGACGACGTACAAAGGACAAATTAATCGAAGGGGCCTTACCACGATCGCTTAAAACAATGTTGAGACAGAGACACCGCTCTTGTCGCGTATAGCACCATCCCGCTCTCAGAGCGGTTTTAATATTGTTTTGAGCGATCATGGTTAGGGGAGTGAGCAGTGATCCGTCAGAATTTTATCCGTCTGGCGAGACTCGCGCACTCTCGCTTTCATTTTCTCAGTGCAAAGCAATCTCTGCTATCTTGTGGCTCCATTCTACTAAATTGCCAAAAATGCTGTCATTGATATAATCGCTCATTATTCTGCTATTCTTTTAAGGTATTGTTGCATAAACGAAATCGTGTTAATACTCTGGCTTACTAAAATTAGTAGCATCATTATCATGGAATAACTTCATTGTTTTACCTACAATAGCAGCAGCCCCTTGCTTTGTTACCGCGTAAGATCAATTTTGGAAGGAGATTTTGAATATTAAAGATATGAAAGCTGAAAAGTTATAAAGCCTATGAAAGAAAGAAAGAAACATATTTCCGTAAATTAGTAAGAAATATAACTATAATGAACCATAAACCTTTCCCTCCTGATAAATAATATTAGTTGGATTGTTAAATTAAAATGTATCTGGTAGGTAATTTCATTCTCACACATTGGCACTATAATTCTCTATATGTATTAAAGTAGTGATAAAAAATAAAGACAGAAACAACATAAATGTTGTTTCTTTATTTTTTATCCTCCTACACACGTCCTACACGTCCTAAATAATATTAGGACGTGTATCTTTTACACGTCCACGATAATAGAAATTTCGTAAAAGTGCGTTAGTTTCTGGGACAGCAGCTATTTACACTATTTATTATGCTTTTCTCAATTCCCATCACGAACATTTTTCTGATATCTTGACTTTATTATTGTTTTGGCTGGTTGGTTCCAGTTTTTATATGATGCTAACAAGTGATGTGATTTTACATAACAATTGCCTGAGATAACATCTAAATAAATCCTTTCCTTTGACTACTAAAATCCTATAGTAGACTTTAAGAGAAGCTCTTTCTTATAAAATGCATAACCACAAATGGCCTATATATTCGTGGATGCTTAAACTTAGGTATATACGCAGGCGGAATGTTCGTATGGTATACAGTGTGAAATTTTTAATGCCACCTGTAGGAAAAGTACGCTAAATACTGAAGATAGCAAATTTCCTCAAAGTAAACCAAAACATCATTCAAATATGAAAATATACGCTTGCCATATCCGGAAATCGAAAAGACTAAATTCTAAAAAATATAGCAACCTGTACTTTTATGGCACCGATCTAATAGGTTGGGGAAAAAGTTTCTTCGCATTTTTTAAGAAAATTCAAAACATTTTTTAATATAGTTTATTTACATTTAACTAAAGTATGTAGGACCATTTTGTTCGATAACTTTTTGCCAACTTGTAGGTAGGGACATGATCCCATTGCTATAGAAATTTTGGGACTTCTGGTCAAAATACCGCGACAAGTGGTTTTGGCAGTCCTCTCGTGATGTTAACCTGACACTGCCTAAAGAATTCTGAAGAGACCGAAACAGGTGGAAATCTGAAGGTGCAAGGTCAGGACTATACGGCGGATGCATTAACACCTCCCAGCCAAACTCTCTTAATTTTTGCTGAGTGGCTAAAGATGTGTGAGGTCTAGCGTTATCATGATGAAAAACCACACCCCTTCTGTTGATTAATTCCGGCCGCTTTCTCTCAACTTCTTGCTTTAATCTCATCAGTTGTTCGCAGTAGAGTTCAGAATCGATGGTCCTGCCTGGTGGTAACAGCTCATAATGAATAATGCCCTTCCAATCCCACCACACACACAGCATCACCTTGTTGCGAGTTAACCCGGGTTTCGCCACAGTCTGTGAAGCCTGACCGGCCTTTGACCACGACCTTTTTCGCACGTTCTTGTCGTACGTGATCCACTTTTCATCACCAGTTATCAGCTTCTTCAAAAATGGTTCGGTTTCATTACGTCGTAATAAAGAATCACAAATGAGTACACGGTTCATTAGGTTTCTTTCAGTGAGCTCGTGAGGTACCTACCCAAATGTCGAGCTTTTTTGTGTACCCAGTTTTTTTCAAATGCGCCAAAACTGTTTTGTGGTCAATTCCCAGTTCTTCAGCTACGTCGTAACTACTGACATGCCGATCTTGCTCCACTTTTTCAAAAATGGCATCCATTTTATCTGTAATAGGGCGACCAGAGCGACGTGCATCTTTGACATCAAAATTTCCGGATTGAAAACGCATAACCAAATTTGTGCTACTCTCACAGACACTGCACTAGGTCCATAAACATCGCAAATTTTTTTCGCGGCTTGCGTTGCATTTTTACCTTTTTTGTAGTAAAATTTTAAAATGTATCGAATTTCTTCATTAGATTCACTCATCTTGGCGGTACGAAAAACAAATGAAAATCACACATTTTCCTAATTTGAATTTGGAATTATGTTCTTTAAAATTTAAACTTTCAATGATACCAAAACCAGCCAGATACAAATAGTATAGCCAAAGAGATTTTATTACAAGTTTATACATACTATAATGCGAAAAGACTTTTTCCCCAACCTAATATATCGTCATGCAACCGTAAGAATCAGATTTCTCTAACAAATACGCCAATTATTTGTTGTTATAGCTGGCAAGTTGGCAAACAAGCAAACTGTCAACCTGATGGTAAGTGGTAACAGTCACCTATAATGCATGTGGCTCTTGTGAGATTCGTAGCAAAACTGCAATCCCCACAATTATACTATCAACGGGACAAGATAAAATACTCTTACTCAAGAGTTTGTCAAATTATTTATATAAGTAATTAAAAATTACCTTTAACGTAATTTATTTATAAAAATGAGGAAAAACTATTAAGATAATTATTCATACACAAGTTTGTAATTCTGATTTTATTTGATACCTGTGTGAAACATGAGGAAATTGAAAATGAAATAGGGGATTGGGACGCGTCGCCGCCGTGCAACGAGTCTTTTGTTATTCACATTGGATCCGTTTTTAAAAATTAAGTCATATTAGTTAGATGCAGCATAACCAACCGTAATAATGGCTTATCAAGAATAACATTATTTAATGGAAGCTTTTTGTGTATTCACCACAATCGCTATAAAAGCTAATCAAAATGATGTGCTTAAAAAATTAATGTGTGCATCGAACAAAATAAACTTCATTGGAGCAACAAGTTAGTGTATAAGTTTGGATTTCGTTGTTTTCCTTTTTCATTTTTTCTTCTAATATAGCATGATTGTTATAGAAATTCTTAAGATTGACCCAATCGATTGGTGCCATTAAAGTACCTACAAGCTGTTATTTTTCGGATTTTAGTCAGTTCGTTTCCCAGATGTTGCAAGAGTACTCGTATATTAAATCTCTGTATGAAGTTTTGCTTCTTTTTTGAAAAAAAAATGAATGTTTTCTGTGAGTGAAAATTCCTAATCTTCATTATTTAAAGTACCTACATTCCCTTCAGGTGGCATTAAAAATTTCAACTTGTATGTTAAATAAATAAACTATAGTTTAATAAATTTGTTTGTAGTTTAATAAATAAACTATATTTTCCATTAAGGACAGCTATTTAAGACTGTGTCCATTAAGGACATATTCTAAATGACCTTGGATATGATATTGATTTTCGTGTAGGTGCCTTTAACTTATTATGTTATGCATAAAATTAAGTATATTATAAGATAAGAATATATTACAATCAATTAATTGATTATGCAATAAGATTCTCATCTATATTTAATACTAGTTAATCCCGCGAACTACGTTTCGCTTTATATTTTTTGGATGGGAATTTCTTAGATTCCTGTGGGAATTTTAAAAAATCCCTCATCAGTGAGCCTCTACGTACCCCCGTACCGAATTTTATACTTCTTGCTCCAGTAGTTTGGCCCCTCCGTTGGCCCTCCGATACCTATTTACAGATAGATGCGAACTTTTTATGCATAGCATAATGTTAAAGGCATCAATATCATATCCAAAGTCCTTATGAATTATTCGCCATAAGCAAAGTCAAATTCAAGTTACCTTATTGAAAAATAATATTAGGACGTGTATCTTTTACACGTCCACGATAATAGAAATTTCGTAAAAGTGCGTTAGTTTCTGGGACAGCAACTATGAATTTTAAATAGTTTACATTGTCCAGATAACGTGAGGTCTAACGGTAGTTTAATATAGCTGTTGTTTACTATTAATATGTTCAATGACAACAAGCCTAGAAAACGAAGTGAAGTAATAGAGTGATTTAAGAATCTTCTACTTAGGCAATAATATAATTTGTTATTTAACATAAAAGCCTATGATGGGTCGTTGTCCAATAGTATAGTTTTAGAAATTTATTTTAAAGGTTTAATATAAACTAATTAAAAAACCACCGTTTATACATTGTAAAAATGACGCTTCATTTATACAAGGTGGAAAAAAAAGACCGTGGTTGGAGGAAAAGTACCCTTAATATTGATGATGGCAAAATTTTCTGAAAGGAAACATTCCTTTATTTTTAAAAATAATTAAAACTGCATTTAAAGATTTTTGAAAAATCAACTGCTTGAGCCTGGAATCGAACCGGTGAAATGTAAAAAAAAAACATTCTGTATTTTATGATACCAACTGAAAGAGTCATTAATAAGGATCAATTTGTATTAAACAACATAGTATCTTAATTTAAAGAAATACCAAGATTTTTTTATTGTAAAGCTTAATCACTATCTAAAGAAAATAGTTCACTTAAGTTATGAATTTGCTCAAAATGATCACTTTCATGTGTGCACAGACGTATTCTTCGACTGAATTCGCTACGTGTCGCCTTTTATATCAAGTTGATTAAATATTTAAAATATTAGTTCAACTTTTCTATAAATGGAACTTGATATAAAAGGCGACACCGGTTCGATTCACGACTCAAGCACTTGATTTTTCAAAAATCTTTAAATGCAGATTTAATTATTTTTGAAAATAAAGGAATGTTTACTTTCAGTAAAATTTGCCATCATCAATATTAAGGTACTTTTCCTCCAACCACGGTCTTTTTTTTCCACCCTGTATATTGGTCAGTGCCGGAAACATATTCAAAATGTGTTTAAGTACATATAATCACGGGGCAATTACATTTAGATTGTCCTTTCATATTTTTATCAGTACAAATCACTACGCAGCCCGGTTCCCCGTAGCAGCTACAGCACACCCATATAAAAGACTTCAACGAACTTGCTTAACCTAGATTAATAATTATATTATTGTTTTAAATAGCGCATCGTTTCCTTACATTACGAGTACATTAAACAAGCAAAATAAATTCTTGTTTATGACTTCAATTAATATTTTTCATGACTTCAATTAATAATTTCCATGACTTCAATTAATATTTTAATTGATAGTAATTACCTACAATTTGGAATCAAAATTGATGGTTGGTGGCTTCTGTAGTTTTCTTTATGGTTTATAAATTTAATTCATATCATCATTTTTCATATTATAAAATCTATTCCAACTATTATAAGTATTTAAAAAATCGACTTAGCGTTCAAATAAACTTAGTCGGTGGATTAAGTACTAAGTAATTGTATAACAACAAAACTACTCTAATAATAAATAACAATAAATAATGTGAATAAATGTAAAAAATATACCTTATAAACATTTTAACCGCAGCTCCTCACTGTCCACTAAGTACAATTCGTATGACCACTAGATCACTTTCATGTGTTACAATGTCACAAAACTAGTTCGGTTTAAGTCAAGAATTCCTCCCAAAATATATAAATTGGTGTATAAATAATGACTAGTCGATTAGCCCGCGTGCTGTTCGCGGTGCGTTTAGTGCTGCACTGCGGATGCGGCTCGGTGGCGGCACATCGAAGCCTGCGTCTCGAGACTCGATCGGACACACTCCACTCACGAACAAAATAAAAGCTCAGTAACTCCGCTTCCTATAGATTCGCTCAACACACCACCTTGGCAACAATTTGAGCAGAACACCTTTCTAAATTCTCCCGACACCTCTGCCGAAGCTGACGTTCTGCGCCTACCCGTTTAGTACCAAAGCCAGTGATGACAGTGTGACTAATAAGTCGCCGTCGGGTGCCTTACGGAAGCTTTAACAATATGTAATACTAAGAAAATGTACCGTGACATTACTTCTGTGCTATCTATTCCGAAACTGTATATTTTTCGCGATTGCAATAAATTAATATAATTCGCATTGTTAAAAGTTAATGCATATCACTTATTTCGTTCAATGTTTAGAAATCAAATTGAGTCACGAAATTCTTTAACCGCTCTGCTGGTTGTGTTTCAGACTTATTACAATTTAGAAAACTTATTTAATTAACACAAATACTTATTTAAAAACTTATTTAAATACAAGCTTGCTAGTCTTTACAAATACTTATTTAAATACAAGCTTGTTAGTCTTTGCGAAACAGACAGAATTATAGAATAATAGAAGGCCTTAATTATCTTTTTTTATCCTTTTTATTTCCACTTATACATCTCATTACATCAAACATCTTATTTCAAATTACAGACAACGTCGTTTCGTCGTTTAACTTCTTGAATTGAATAAAACTTTGAACAGAACCTAATGCTTACTATACGAGTACAGTAGGAGCCAAGTCAAGCTTTACATTTGGTCTGCCTGCCTACATTCGGGAAAGCACCTCCATCATATCTTTCAAGCGCAAGTTGAAAGCTCACATACTTTCAACTTCATCTTAACTATTCTTAACTTGTAGTATGTGTGTATTTATGAATTTATTGTTTGTTTGTTTTTGTAGGAAATATATGTTTTTTTTACGTTATCAATATAATTATTTAGTGGTTCCCGTAAAATCGATCGACATCTTTTTGTTTTAAATGTGAAAAATCTTAATGATAAGTTTGAATTTGTATATGGTCTTTTTAAGTACTAAGGTACAAAATTTCGTTAAAATTGTTAGGTTATTTTTGAGCTCGCGGCCTCTTGGGCTGCGTCCGGGGCCCCTTCGGGTCGGGGGCCCGTGGCATTTCGCCACCCCTGCCACCCTACAGTTACGCCACTGTTTTAACCCATGCTAGTGTCGGCTGGTAGATTTCTTAAATAGATAAGCTCGCCTTTGTGAAAATGTTTTATGTTGATTAACGACCATGAGTTGCAACTGTGTACAATAAGGATATACGGGGTTACTTTTTTATCACCCACGAAAATTTAAGGGACGCTCCACGACATGGTAGAAGAATGATTTAAATATGAATAAATGAATTCAAATGAATTCGTGCGTGTTGCCAGTGATGACGCACGGAACTGAGACGTGGCCGTTTACAATGGGTCTCATCAGAAGGCTCAATGTCACTCAAAGGGCAATGGAGAGGGCTATGCTCGGGGTTTCTCTACGCGATCGCATCAGAAATGAAGAGATCCGTAGAAGAACTAGAGTCGCCGACACCCAAAGAATTGCAAACCTTAAGTGGCAGTGGGCAGGACACATAGCTCGCAGGACTGACGGCCGTTGGGGCGGAAAGGTCCTTGAGTGGCGGCCGCGTACCGGGAGACGCAGTGTTGGTAGGCCCCCCACAACGTGGACCGACGATCTGGTGAAGTTTGCAGGAAGCCGCTGGATGCAGGAGGCGCAGGACCGATCGGTTTGGAGATCCCTGGGGGAGGCCTAAGTCCAGCAGTGGGCGTCTCTTGGCTGAAATGATTATGATGATGAATAAAAAAAATAACTAACCTCCTTAATTTTATATAAATTTTCTAAAATATCCAAAAAATGCTGCATTAGCTGAGAGCAGCATTTTTAGAGATTTTTTTTTATTTTTAACTTTTTTTAAATTTGTTATTCCTTTTTTTTATTTTTTATATAATAATGGATGTCTCTCTAAAGCGTCCCTCAAATTTTGACATAAGAGCGGTCCAAAGGTCAACGTGTATACGTACAGCTTGACGTCGCGCCCACTATACAACGTGCTAATGGAATTGCGCAAAACCTGGAATTAGTTTGTTTAGAATCGAGAGAAGAATCGATTCCACTATAAAAAACATGGGTCAGATTGCAGATCTTTTCTCGACCACATCGACCTAAAATTTTTTCTCGACCACGTCGCTTAAATCCTCCAACTTAAAACCGTTGTTCTCAATCAACAACGGTTTTAAGTTGTATCCGAAGTGATGCGCGAACATTCAAACCGTTTGTCGCCAATCGTGTGCGTGAAATTACAGAGTCCACTAACGTTAAGGACTGGAGGTTCGTTACAGGCGTTTTGAATGTTGCAGATCACGCGACGAGGCTCAAAGAACGCGATATTGACTTGACACCATGGTTTTCTGAACCTGATTTTTTGTTGTTGCCGTCTAATCAATGTCCCAAAGAACCATCGGTTTCAGAGGCCCTGCCTGTATCAGAAGAGCTTAAGTCTTCTCATACATTGGTAGGCCTCATTCATCTGAATGAGTTGCCTTCACCGGTAACTCCAGATCCCTCACGTTTCAGTGAGTGGTTAAGACTGGTACGCGCTACCGTGCGTGTCTATCAGTGCGCGAACAAGTTTCGGTTCATTTTGGCAAAGTTTAGAAATCAAAATTCAAATTTACCTGTTAATGCTTCTTCTTCTAAACGTCCCCTAACGCCTCAGACATTGAAGATGCCGAATGTGCTATACTGAGGAAATGTCAACTAGATAGCTTTAGTCAAGAATTGGCTCTATTGCACAACTCCAAACCCCTGCCAAAATCTAGTAGGCTGTTTTCGCTGTCTCCTAAGTTAGATGAGAGAGGATTAATAAGATTAGACAGTCACATCAAACACATGAAAGGTGTTGAATTTGAGGTCACGTCACCAATTCTGCTAGATGGTCGCCATCTTGCTGTGCGCCTTCTCATACGCCATTACCACGTTAAATACGCTCATGGGTTTAATGAAACGGTGTACAACGAGTTGAAGCAGCGGTACTGGGTATTTAGGTGTTGGGACACAATAAAAATGGTCTCCAGGCAGTGCCAGTTCTGTGTCAAGCGTAAGACGATGCCACAGGTTCCACCGGTGGGCAATTTACCAGATGTGCGGCTAGATCACCATTGTCGCCCTTTTACCAACGTGGGCTTGGACTACTTTGGCCCTCTTGACGTAGCAATGGGACGTCGACGAGAGAAAAGATATGTGGCAGTCTATACTTGTATGACTACGCGTGCTGTCCACCTAGAAGTTGTGCCATCTCTCTCTTCGGATTCTGCAATCTCGAGTCTGCGGCGGTTTATTGCGCGCCGTGGTGTGCCTAAGAAGATTTTATCTGTCAATGGCACGGCATTTGTGGGTGCCAATCGTCAGCTGTTGCAATTCTACGGCACTTCTATTGAGGATTTCGCTGCCAACACCAAGATCGATTGGTGTTTCATACCTCCAGTTTCTCCATTTATGGGAGGATGCTGGGAACGGATGGTCCGCACTATCAAGACAGCCCTCTCAGTCACACTAAAGGATAGGGCACCTAAGGAGGAGATATTTCTGACACTGCTGCAGGAAGTAGAGGCTTTAGTCAATTCGAGACCCCTTACATATGTCACAGAGAACAATGAGTGCCAGAGCCTCACACCATTTCATTTTTTGATAGGCGCCTCTTCCAATCAACAGCTGCCTGCCCCATTGACTGATGACGTGTTCTGCCTTCGGAAAGACTGGCAAAAGGCACTGTGCCTATCGGAGCACTTCTGGACCAGATGGCTAAAAGAGTATTTACCCTGCCTCAGAGTTCGTCAGCCACAGCAAACGGGTTACAACAATTTTTCTATTGGTGACGTGGTTTTACTGGTAGACCCCAACCTTCCTAGAGGAGTTTGGCCGCTGGGCCGAGTGATTAAATTGTACCTAGGGGTTGATGGAGTAGTGCGCGTTGCCGATGTGGCCACCAAAGGGGGTGTTTTGAAGAGGCCAACAAGAAAACTGGCTTTGCTGGATCAGGCAATAGTTGTGTAGCTTCGCTACACGGGGGGATGATGTTGGAGACTCTTTTGTATTACTTACCTATGTATTTTCTTTAGTTTTTTAGTTTATGTAAAATATGTCAGTTTGAAGTATATTTCGTTTGATCTTTAGGCAAAACGCTGGGTTTTCATTTCTGCTCTCCACTATTTTCTATATTTTAGCTATCATCTCTTACACCCGCTAAATGGAAGCTTGCATACATAACTCCCATCCACAAGAAAGGTGACCAATGTGACATTTCCAACTATAGGCCCATTTCCATCCTTTCGTCGCTAGGCAAACTGTTCCGAGTCTATGGTTCAGAAGCAAATTTGCTACCACCTCAAACCTTAATTTGATACATTTCAACATGGCTTCCTAACGGGCAGGTCAACCACATCGAATCTTCTCGAATATGTTAGCGATATATACGAAGCATTAGAAGACAGACTTGAAGTACATGCTATATATACTGACTTTTCTAAGGCGTTCGATGTTGATCACACCCTTCTAATTCGGAAACTTGGTCACGCGGGAGTCTGTGGATCTCTACTGAGATGGTGTGAATCATACCTACGTAATCGCTCGCAACTCGTTATGGTAAGAGGTTTTAAATCAGATAAGGGGACTGTACCATCGGTAGTCCCACAGGGCTCACACCTAGGTCCTCTCTTTTTCTTGGTCTTCATAAACGACTTATGTAAAACCATCCAATCGAGACACCAAATGTTTGCTGATGATCTCAAATTGTATAGAGTTGTAGGGTAGCTTAGAATAGTTTGTAGGGTAGCATAACAGTAGTTAATAAAAAGAATGTTAGGGTAGTCTTAGATAATAAATTGTGATATTTTTGTATATGTTTGTATTGTTGTGTCTCAAAAATAGTATATAAGGCGGCCGGAATCTAAATAAATAATGAACAACCAGCCAGCCTTTCATTACAAGTCGTCCAGCAAACTACCTCCAACACTTCCATCACAAAAGAGTCATACGCAATGAGCGAGACGTTGTAATACTCCAAGAAGACATTGAGATAGTCAGCGGGTGGTGCTCCGATAATGGTATGTCTATAAACACGTCCAAATGTTTCCACATAAAATTTACGAGAAAAAAGAATGTAACCACTGCGAGCTACCATATTAATAATACTCTGATAACTGAAGTTGCAAGCATTCGGGACCTCGGAGTTGTAGTTGATGCTAAGCTAGATTTCCGTGAGCATATGGACTCCATAAGCAGGAAAGCTTCCAAGTTGGTTGGCTTTGTAAGCAGGCAGACGAAATTTTTCAGGGACCCCGAAATACCAATCATTCCTTTCAATTGTTACGTAAGATCTATCCTGGAATACTGCAGCCCAATTTGGAACCCCAAATATGCAGTTCATATTGACCGGTTAGAAAAAATCCAAAAACGATTTCTCTACCACCTCTCATATGCAAACAACCTCTGTCGCCACCTAGCGTCTTACAAATCCAGGCTTACACACTTTAGTATAGTACCGCTCGCTCATAGACCTAAAACAGCCGATATCGTGTTTTTGCATAAAATCTTAACTGGAACAATAGACAGTCCTGGATTACTCACAAAACTCCACCTGCAAATTCCACGCCCTAACAGCCGTTTAGTTAACAGAAAGACATTTAGCCTCTCGCCATGTCGTACAAATTACCTTCGACATTCCCCTGTGTTTCGCATGTGTCTGAAGTACAACGAAATCTGTAACAATTTAGATATTTTCCATACCTCGCCAAAGAAAATTAAGAAATATTGCAATTCTGCTCTTATACTTTAATTGTAAAGGTTTAGTTTAGCATAGTGTAGGTTTGTTTTCTTTTCTTGTTTTATGTATGCAGTGTTCACTTCAAGAAGGTCGTGCATTGTTAAATTAGCTATAACTTGATTGTTATTATTTACGTATACGAGTATGTTTCGACCAGTTTAGTGAACCAATAAAAAAAAATATTTAGGGACGCATCATAAAAAAAAATCATAATAAAAAATAAAAAAAAATCTCTAAAAATGCTGCTCTCAACTAGTGCAGCATTTTTTTAGATTTTTTAGTAAATTAATATAAAATTAAGTAAGTGAGTTATTTTTTTTATTCATGTTTAAATCATTCTAATACCATGTCGTTTAGCGTCCCTTAAATTTTTCAGGGTGATAAAAAATTACCGTCTATATTGTTTAATTCATACAATTTAAGTATTTGGTAGGTAGCTAAAATTTTATTACACTGAGGAGATGATACAATGTCACGAGCTACGCTGGCCATGAGATTCCACCGTTCTCTCACAGAAACGATAACGCACCAAATGTTGTTACAAGATTTTTATAGCGACAGTAACCGTAACGTGTAGTTACTGGCTGTGATTAATTGTAGAAACAAATATCTGGACTGCCCACGATTTTGCGGCAGAAGTCGTTTGTTTAACATGTTTTGGATCAGATATTTATTGAAACACATTACAAGGTCAAGACTGAACTATAGTACGAGTACATGTGGCTCCCGTGAGATTCGCAGCAAAACTGCAACCCCCACAAGAACCACAGTGTCCGTTGCCAACTTGTGACGTAAGATGTAAAGTCAAGGTCCCTCTCTTAGAGCATTTTACCTACGACGATATTCTCATAGTGCCATTATATTTTCCAAAACATTGTCCTCATGTATGATAGTATATTACCAATACGAAATTAATGAATTCCGTAGGCTGTTTGCTGTTTAAAGAAATCAACTTACTCTCTTATACATGTAGGACTGAATGTTAGTTAGTAAAGGATGGATGGTATAGCTTATGAATGATGATCGAGTGTTGAGACGCATATAAAAGACGATAAATGAATGATAAGACGAGAGAAAGACGAACGACGTTAAGAGGAAACGTTAAGAGGAGTACAGGCCCTTTTTTTCCATACAAACGTAGTCCCCTGTTTCCTTCCTGGATAATGGTATTAATTGCTCTATGTTTTCCAATAAAATCAATGGCCACTATAAGCATCATCAGAATGTTCCTATGTTTTCTTTTTTTTATTAAGTTAATTATTAAAGCAGATATTAAGCCTTCAAAAGCCTAAAAATCGACCAATTTTTTTATTGTGTTCAAACGTTGTTGGTCTTGTTGGTGTTTAATTGTTATTGTTAGAGTTTCGATATTATTGTGAAGTGGAGTTAAAATAGTTTTCTTCCAAGTTTAATTCATTTTTTAATTCTCATCCTACATACATATAGCTATATACAATAGAACTAAATTTTAACCATTTTTCGCGCCCGCAGACATCATAAACCGATTGGCGTACGATAAAATGTTTGAAGTATATAAGATTAGTTTGTAACTGAAAATATAAGTTAATAAATTTAATTATGTGAGTTCAAATTAAACTACTACTAGACTACACAGGTACATGTGAATTTTGGTTACACGTTCGAATTTGTCAAATTAGGGCAGTAGCTGCAAATGTTTTGCAGTTATATTATTACACATTTACGGTTGTTACATTATTTGTATTAACGGTATATAGCTGCTCGTTTAATTTCAACGCTTCAATTCTAGGTCAATAACAAGTGTTCAGTTTTTGTGATATGAAACTCTAAAAAATAAATATCTTGTAAATGATAACATAATTGTTAACTGTATAATAATAAGTCATTCGATAAGTTTAGCTTGGAGACCGTCATCTATTACCGCCCTAGGTGTGGTCTGCACGCTAAGGTGGCTCCTGAAGCACACGATTATAGACCTCCCCGTCTGGGGATTACCTCCATGTCCATCCCAATCCCTGGACCACCTCGGCTAAGGACAAGATGGACGTCGAGGTAGTTTAATGGGTATAAATACCTGTCAACTAACTATCGACAGGTATGGTGTGTAAACCATTCCACCTTTTTTAAAAAAAGGTTTCATCAATAATGAAAACAATTAATTTGAAAATACGTTTATTATAGCACATATCAAGAATTCTTGATTGCGCTATCACTACGTGAGATAATATTATTTATTTCATATTTAATACATTGTCTACCTTAAATTACGATCATTTAATAGTAAATACAATCCCCGACTAAAAAGACGACAATATACTATAAGTTAATGTTTGTATATGTAGACTATAATGGTTTCGTTTAATAGCAGCGTGTGGATATTTCGTCATAAGTAGTAAAGTGTAAGGCTTCGAGACATACCGCATGGTATTTGTGATACAGGAATGTGACAGCTTAATAAAGTGTAAATTGTTCGCTTAAATGTATTCGAGACCTAGATCCGCGTATTATATGTACATACCATTGGTAATATTATACATTTAATTTAAGTAGATTCAGATATTAACGTCTTGCTAGATGTAGAAAAAACATGTGGATAGAAAGATTATTGAGCAGTTTCTGCATTATTTATCACGAGTCACACAAAAAATATTTGTAAATCATTTTTAGATTTGTAAACATACCAGTATTCTGGTAAATCATTTTTAGATTTGTAAACATACCAGTATTCTGGTAAATCATTTTTAGATTTGTAAACATACCAGTATTCTGGTAAATTTATGATTAATCTGAGCACGCTTATGACCATGTTTGTTCACTATTTGCATAAAAAATTTAAAATTACCAGATATAATCAAAAAAACTCCGCACCGCTGACTTCAAGCGTGAAGGCAAGTGTCTAACTTCATCTTCAAGTGTTTTAAATAATTATATTCGTCAGTCATTAGCAAAAGATTGATTCAAATTGATACACATGAAATGGGCATGTCAATTTTCTGTAAAACATCCATACGTGAAACATGATTTATTACTTTTAGTTAAGGCGCATAGTGCTCCCAATGACCTTGCGTCGATCGTCCCGCACTGATTACATAGGAGTGAGTGAGTGAGAGTGAGGGGAATATTTAAGCAAACCTTTACGCGTAAGATGAATTATTTCAATAAAAAATTTATTAAGTTGAATAAGAAAAATCTAAAAAGACCATCCCCTAGAATATTGTTCACTTTATTTATTGAAATCAAAGTATATGATTCAATCTAATATTTACGACGCGATTAGGTTTAAAGTTTTAAAATCGAGGCATGTTTGGGTCACATTTTAACCAAGTTTTAATTAATTTATCAAAAAATTAAAAAGACCATCCTCTAAAGAATAACATATCTTTTTTAAAGGTTTTTTTATTCGATATTTATGAAGAGAACCGGTTTTTTCTGCAGTGATTTTTTACGTTTGACCTTACTATGCGCCTTAAGCTGTGGAATTAATATGCTGCTCTAATAGCGACGGATGCTCGCTTATCGTGTCGCAATTGACACAGAAAACTGCTTACCGATTTATTCGGCGTAACGCCGCATTTCGGATGTAACTTGAATAAAAACGGACCAGAGACGGTTGCATCTCTTGCGACAACTGAGGTTGCATTGCGAATTCTCATGGAGAATCGACACGTTAGGTAACTGCTCGGCTGCCGGTGATTATACGGTAATTGGTCTTGTAATACAGGACTGGATTATCTAGTGGTATAATAAAATATTGTTATTATTTCATGCTGACGAAAATATCAGATTTCATCTAGAACACCTCGGTATTTCAATGAATCCTTTTAAAATGTGAAAACCAAGCGCAAAAACTACCGTTAAATATTTTTTGTGTTAGCGACAGGCACATAAATATAACTGATGATGCGTTAAGCAATAACTACAATACAGCAATAATTACAGAATTAATAAATTAAAAATGTTGACAGACTCAGTGAGTATTTAGGTTTTTGTGCTTAGAATTATAGTCTAGAACTAATTTCATCAAATTTGTAAAATGGTCAACATTAACTTACCCGAAACTTTATTTATTTTCAAAACATTTTTAGCTTACCAATTTTAAAATCTGTACCTCTACCTATGCAATATTATGGTTAATTTCGCCTTACTTAATAAATAGAAATCAAGCAAAGTACATGTTCACGCTCGAGGAAGAGCGAGTGGCAACACTGCATTTTTAGTCTGTGGCGGCCAGCCGCATGTAAGATGTCAGTTGAGTCGAGTCGAAATGTCACGACATTGATTTAGGTTAGGGTGATGTCCGGGCATCCATAAAATATAATACACAATATTCAAGCAAATAGTGATTTGCGCGGCGCACCTAATATCGGGGTGCGAAAGCCCGCTTTGTGTTGTGCAAGGTGTCAAAATCGCGTGTGTGAGCCGTGGTGGCCTAATAGGCATTTGTAGTGCTCCGGTCTCCACCGGTGGATCCACTGCAGAACTTCAGGAGCCGCGACTTCCTTCGAGCTAGCTCAGGAAGTCCACCGGCTACGGAGGAGACGGACGGAGACAATTGGAATCGGGGTAAGCCACAATGCTTTCTATGAGTTGGTAGTAGGGCATCAGCAATCAACCCAAAATTCCTTATTCGGTGAAACGCCGACGTGGTGGTGTCTACCTTGGGCACCACCATCTCTTGGTATCACTCAACCACGCTCTGCTACCATCCCCCCGCTCCGGACAGTCCCGGACTGTCCGCCAAATCAGTCTAAGGGGAGGCGAGAAAGAGTAGCGACCGCGCGCTTCAAAACAGAATCCCCAACTAGGACCTCGGCAAACCTGGGCACACCATCAGACCCTAGAGTAAGTTGGACAATGCGTCCGCGACGCCAACGTAAGGGTGGCAGGTTTGGGTCCTTCACTAACACGAGGTCTCCAACCCTCGGTGGGTTTGTCTTATCTGACCACTTAACGCGCTGTTGCAAAATGTGTAAATATTCAAGGTGCCAGCGGCGCCAGAAACTCTGGGTAAGCTGCTGGAGCAACTCAAACCGCGAAAGGCGTCCTGGATTGACATCTCTATAAGGATACTCGGGCAGGGCGTTAAGTGGTCTGCCTATCAAGAAATGGCCCGGCGTGAGGGCCTGCAAATCGTTCGCGTCGGTAGACAACGGACATAACGGACGCGAGTTGAGAACCGCCTCAATCTTATGAAACACCGTCGCGAGTTCCTCGAACGTGAGAATAGTCTCCCCAATAACGCGGCGAAGGTGAGTCTTGGCGGCCTTTACAACAGATTCAAAAATCCCTCCCCAGTGAGGGCAAGACGGCGGGGAGTATCGCCATGTTACCCCCCTACGGGAGAGTGTGGATCCGATCTCAATATTATTTTTATCTAGAAATTCACAAACTTCTCTTATATGTCTATCAGTGCCCTTGAAGTTCGTCCCACAATCGGACCGAATTAGAGAAGGCAGTCCCCGGCGGGAGACAAATCTGCCTAACGCTGCTAAGAAAGCGTCCATGGTGAGCGCACTCACCACCTCCAAATGAACGGCTTTAGTGGCCAAACAAACAAACACACACAAGTAAGCCTTTTCAGTCTTAGCATTACGGAGTCGCGACGTTTTTATAGTGAATGGTCCCGCAAAATCAGTTCCAACTCCTAAGAAGGTCATCGATTCATTCACACGATCAGCAGGTAAATCACCCATTTGGGGCTGCATCGTCTCGGGGCGTAAACGATAGCAGGGCAGACATCGAAATATAACAGATCGGATTATTCTCCGCGCTGACAAAATCCAAAACTCCCGTTGGAGGAGCGCGGTCAATGCATTACATCCGGCATGAGCATTCTTCACATGGCGATCAATGATCAACAATCGCACCAATGGTCCGTCCTTGGGGAGCAACAGGGGATGACGTGATCTATAAGGCAAGTTAGCGTGCCTCAATCGGCCTCCTACACGCAACAATCCTTTATCATCCAGAAAGGGAGTCAAACGCACCAAGGGTCCCTTCAATTTGGACGTCCCGGTACGGAAAACCTTAAGTTCCGGTTCAAACGCTCTAGACTGGGTCATACGCACCCAATGCAGAAGAGCATCTTGGCGCTCCTGCGGTGAGAGGACCGGACACAAATCTTTGTCCTGAGGCCGGCGACAATTTCGAATAAATCTTCTTATCCAAGCGGTCACGCCGAGCAACTTGTCCAGAGAACTGTAGCGGTCTAATAAAAATTCCCGCTCTGGAGCCGCCATAGTCTCGACAGCGTGAACACGCAAGCCCGGATTTGGTACCTTCACCACAGCTGGTGTGGAAGGCCAAGACGGCTGTAACAACCATTCGGGACCCCACCACAGAGTGTGGTCAATAAGCTGAGGGGCTTCGCTGCCACGTGATGCACAGTCAGCAGGGTTTATTTCACCTGGCACGTGGCGCCAAATCAACGTGGCCTTCGAGGCCTGTATTTGGGATACCCGATTGGCCACAAATACTTCCAGGGAGTGGACGGAGTTCTTAATCCAACACAGGACAACCTGACTGTCGGACCAAGCAAAGAGCGACTCAAAGTCCACACTACGTCCCAGGGTGTCAACAACGTGGTTCATCAAAGGAACCAGAAGAGTAGCTCCAGACAATTCTAACTTCGGAATCGTTAATCGAGTCCGAAGTGGAGCAACCTTACTCTTAGCAATTAGCAAGTGGAGCTTAACAGCTCCTCTATCATCGACCATCCGGATATATACGACGGCTGCGTATCCACTCTCAGACGCGTCACAAAAGCCATGAAGGCTGGCCGTAAACCGTCCCTTAGGCAGTATATGTCTAGGGATACTAACACGGTTAATGTCGGGGAGAGACGACATGAAGGACTCCCAATCTCGCAGCAAACGGCTCGAGAGGGGCTCATCCCACGACACTTCGGCTGACCAAAGTTCCTGTAGGAAGCACTTCATCCAAAACACTACGGGACTAATCCAGCCATTTGGGTCAAAGGTACGAGCTACTGTAGACAAAACCAACCGTTTCGTCCAGACCTTGGGGCTTGGCAGCTCCAATCGATAGGTGAACGTGTCCTGGACAGGTCTGTATTGCACTCCCAAAACAGACAGTAAATCTGGAGTGTTGGCATTCTCAAAAATATGAGGCTCCTGCTGGTGGTCGTCTGGCAGGTCACACAAAAGCTGAGGTGAGTTGGACATCCACTTCCTCAGTTCATAACCACCAGCCCCGAGAAGAGCAATTAGTTCATCTCGCAAAATCAAGGCTTCCTCGACACTAGAGGAGCCCGTACAAATATCATCAACAAATGCATCCTCCTTGAGAACCAAGGATGCGCGAGGGTATCGTAATCGTTCACGTTCAGCGAGTTCCACAAGTGAGCGAATTGCCACAAAGGGGCTCGAACGCAAACCGTATGTATTGGTGTTCAGCTCGTAGACCAGCATGGGATCCCTGGGATCCTCCCTCCATAATATGAGCTGATATCGTCTATCGTCCGGGTGAATCACAGTCTGCCGAAACATCATCCGGATATCGGTCACAAAGACGACGGCATGGCGACGGAAGTTGGTCAATACATCACCCACCTCGTGGTGCAACTTCGGTCCAGCATGCAGACATTGATTCAGCGAAACTCCGGTAGACGTGGGAGCTGACCCATCAAAAACAACGCGTATCTTCCCGGTGGAAGATTTCAAAACCGCGTGGTGAGGAAGAAAATTATGTTCCTCGTTTCGCCAGTCCAGTCGCGAGACCGACATGTGCCCCAGTTGCTCATATTCTCGCATGAAGTCGACATACTTCTGTTTGAGGTCGGAGTTCCTACTCATACGACGCTCCATGGACAGCAGCCGCTTCTCGGCCAACGGCCGGGAGCTGCCAAGTGAGGGGCGAACTGACAAAAAGGGCAAACGAGTGATCAGCCGTCCCGAGTGAAGGCGACCTGTATTGTTCTGGTAGAACAACTCACACTCCTCGTCCAAGGGGTTCACTCGCTTCACGGTAGGGGGCTCTTCCACCTCCCAAAACCGTTGAAGGACATCCGATAAGGTGGAGCTAACAGTTATGTAACTGTCCACCGATGGAGATGGTGGGTTATGCCTAACTGGTCCCATCACTACAAACCCAAGCGATGTAGATAAGGCTACCAGCCCACCCTTCTGTAACTCTCTCCTCTTCCCACAATACACGCGGCCTAGAACATCGGCACCGAGCAATAAGTGAATCGGACCGGTTCGGTGGAAGGAAGGGTCAGCCAAGGTCAATCCTGATGTCGCATCAACGACAGCGCGCGAAACGTGCTGTTGCGGAAGCTGACCAACAACCTTCTCATAAACAATCGCGGTAGCGCCAATTTTGGGCGCTGAAGAGAAGTGGGGGGAAAAGGAGAACAAAACCTGACCGATCGGATCCGGGATCCGCAGGTCTCCGATTCCTCGTACCGATTCAAGGTATGGAAATGTGTTCAAACTCAACTGCCGGACCAGCCAGCTGGAGGCAATGCAACCCTGAGCTCCCGTATCCAAAAGGGCGCGAACTAAAACACAGGTGCCCCTCGGGCCCCACACCTGTACGGAGGCTGTTGGTAACAGCACCTGCTCCTGTGGGGGGGTTGCAGCCGACAGTTGGTTTAGTGAAAATCCTCCCGCATTCCCCGCAACGGGGGGGAAGGGGGGTCCGAAGAAAAATGCGTGCGCGGCGGAGGAATAGGGCGCTCAAGGCGCTCGAGCGGGTCCCAATCCGGCACGTACACACCCCGACCAAAGCTGCATCGGGGGGCCGGGCGGTGCCCATGATGGGCGAAAGTTGGGGGAGCCCGTGATAAACGGGGTCTCTCCATCAGAGGAGGAGAGAAGCGTATCGGCTCCCGGCGTGGCTCCCTAATAACCGCGGCCCAATCCCGCGGTGGCGCATCAGAAGCGGCGCGTCGATCCCCCCCGCCCGTAGGGGGGGTGGGGCGCCCAATCCTCTCACTGGAGGGGGGGCGCCTGTCCAATCTCCGCGGAGGGGTGGCACGCCCCTCCGATCTCCTCGGAGAGGTGGTTGACCTAGGAGGGCCCCCGCCCGTGTGCGAGTCCCTCTCTCTCACCACCTCACGAGTGTCTCTATTGTTGAAGCACAAAAGGGGGTGATGGGCCCCTCCACAACAGTGGCAATCTCGTGGGTGGGGGCAAGCCGATGCCATATGGGCCCCCAGGCAGCGGTAGCACCAATTCCGCTGCTTGGCCATATTCCTACGCCCCTCGGTGCGTAGGCCAACAAATTTGGGACAGGCCGGCAAACGATGGCCATCCCGCTTGCAACACTTGCAAGGCATCGGCCTCTCCCTGTGTGGAGAGTTCTGCCGCACTGCAGTATACTGCTTGTACGGGCGGCGCTCTCTCCGTGGCGCTGCCCGGGTCGCCTCATAGCGACCTGTACTCGGTCCCGGTATAGGAGCCAGATCCAAGTGGTCGGTCATCCGACACTCATCCTCCAAAAATCTGAGGAGATCCGAGAAGGGGGGGAGGTACGAGGCACTATTGCCCCCGTACCTTTGTTCGAAGCGTCCCTTCATCTCCATGGGAAGCTTATCGAGGATGAGGTGGAGCAAAATAAAGGACCACTGGTCCACCGGTAGATCAAGTCGTTTGAGCGCATTAATAGCGCTTAGCAGCGGGTTCAAAATCTCCTTCCTCAATGAGGAGACCCGCGATACTCGTGGCAGCCCTAAAATGGCAGCCACATGTGTGTCCGCTAGCAAGCGAACATTCTGATACCGGGCGGTCAACAACGCCCTTGCAATCTCATAACTGTCATCATTGACAGGTAGATGCTGGACAAGTACACCAGCCTCTCCACGTAAGGCAGAGAGCAAATAGGCCAATTTCTGGCTAGGGAACAGGTCGTCCCTCGAGTGAACCAGGCTATCAAAGAGGTTAATGAACCCCATCCAAGAAGCCAGGTTCCCATCAAAGGTTGGGATGTCTAAAGTGGGCAGTCTGCCCAGCAAGCCGGCCGGGGTAGGCTTGACCTCCCCGGGCGTGCACGACTCACCCCTCCGGGCGGATAGGATTGCCTGAGCCTTGTTTATAATCACATCCGCCTGTTCAAAACACTGATCATAATCTGCATTAAATTGGTCGACTGCCCGCAACTCAGCGGCACCCTCGGCTGGGTGGTCGAGCAGATATTGTTGATGAGCAACGAAAAGCTGCTCCAATTCCTTCAAGCGAGCAGGTACTCCCTCATGCCGAATTAACAAGGCCTGTTCTCGGTCTGGTCGGTCTACCAAAGCGACGGCACTAGCAAACCATCTCAAAATCTTTTGTGCACCCGCGCGGGCACCACTAAGCGGGCTGACTGGCGGGACCATTTTGCACCAAAATTAATGAACACTACAATAATACACGGACAAACAGACCGACAACCGCAGACAACAAAACAGATCGGGAGGAACTTCAAAGGCAGAACAAAATATATAAACAAACCAAAATCAAGTATAAATGCTAGAACTTAACTAGAACAACAAGGCATTTAACAACAGAATTTTTCAAACAAATTAAATTCTAGTATTAAGTCAATAACTTAACAAACATAATATTCAAAGGCAAACAAAACAAAATCAAATGTAAATGCTAAAACTTAACACAGCAATATAGTGTATTACAACAACAGCAAAGTCATTTAGCAGCAAAATTTTTTCAACAAATTTAATTCAAATATAAGTTTACAACTTAACAAACAAAATATTCAAGGGCAAAACAAAGATATGAAAAAACAAACCAAAATCAAATATAGGTAAATGCTAGAACTTAACTAGAACAACAAAAGACATTTAACCCCAATTTTTCATATACAATGACAATTAGTTAAGGAGATCGGTCCACAAATGAGCTGGTAGTCGGTTTAAAATCAGCAATCAAAACCAATTAATATGTATTGCCCGTTTGGACAACCAACAAGATTACAATATTAATTGTACAATACTAATCAAATACTCAAATCTAAGAACCACTCAAATCTAAAAACCACGCTCTGCTACCAAGAGATGGTGGTGCCCAAGGTAGACACCACCACGTCGGCGTTTCACCGAATAAGGAATTTTGGGTTGATTGCTGATGCCCTACTACCAACTCATAGAAAGCATTGTGGCTTACCCCGATTCCAATTGTCTCCGTCCGTCTCCTCCGTAGCCGGTGACCTTCCTGAGCTAGCTCGAAGGAAGTCGCGGCTCCTGAAGTTCTGCAGTGGATCCACCGGTGGAGACCGGAGCACTACAAATGCCTATTAGGCCACCACGGCTCACACACGCGATTTTGACACCTTGCACAACACAAAGCGGGCTTTCGCACCCCGATATTAGGTGCGCCGCGCAAATCACTATTTGCTTGAATATTGTGTATTATATTTTATGGATGCCCGGACATCATCCTAACCTAAATCAATGTCGTGACATTTCGACTCGACTCAACTGACATCTTACATGCGGCCGGCCGCCACAGACTAAAAATGCAGTGTTGCCACTCGCTCTTCCTCGAGCGTGAACAGTACATTATTTCCGTAACTAATGTGTACTATTAGATGCGCTATGTAGATGATCTCTTGTGTTAAGAGTCTCTGTGTCACGGTTGTCTTGTTTGTTTACTTTCACAATTAATTAGATTTAAAACAGGTCGATTTTAAATTTAGTGAGTAATGAATAATAATTGAGTTTCAATTTTTATAATAAACACACTCATTTGCTGTTTACGAACACATGATTTATTATTACAACTGTAACAAAAAATAATAAAGTTAAAAATTATTAAACCGATTTACTTTAAACGTATAATAATGATTCATAAACAGCCCACTCATAAGTTATCATATAGTTTGAATAGTTTTACCGATTGTGCACTAATACAAAAATTGGATGAACTTTGTATTAGTGTCATAGTCTAATGTTATGTGTATACACAAAAAGTACCTATCGTAGAACGATTTGCAACCATTAGAACTGTTTTTGAAATTCACATTTTTTGCAAAATTTTCTTTTTTTTTGTATAATACTGTTTTAAATAATATCCTTAAAATTTTGTGTTTTTCATATTCTATGCTGAATATGAAGATGGAAATTTATGATGGAAAAAGAAGTTTGTTCATAAGACTGTCAAAATTTATTTTTATATCATAAACCACAAAAATATAGGAACATTATTAACAACTTACCTGTTCAAAAAGTGAAATTATTATAATAAAGTAATAAATAAATCAAACATGTTTCTCATTATAGCAATCCAAACAAAATGCCCATACTTTGCACTCTGCGTGCAAGTGCACGCAGAGTGCAAAGTATGTGAAGAGCTTTTTGAATTTGGCTTTTTGAGCCAAAAGCCCTTGATTTTTAGTCTGGCATATCAACCAGTACATCTTTTTTGAATGAGTTTATGGTTTATATTTCGCAGAATTTCTTGGAATTTCTTCATGAATTGAAATGTTTCATCTCACGCCCGACTAAAGTTCTTCTATTTAAACTATCAATCAATCAATCAGCCTATCGTAGTCCACTGCTGGACATAGGCCTCTCCCAACCTGCGCCACAAGACTCTGTCGTCCGCCTTCCGCATCCAGTTCATACCTGCTACCTTTCTCAGGTCATCAGTCCACCTAGCTGCAGGGCGTCCTACATTACGTTTGGCGATTCGCGGTTTCCACTCTAGGACACGTCCGCTTCAACAGCCACCGGTCCTTCGACAGATGTGGCCAGCCCACTGCCACTTTAGTTTGCTTATCCTGCGAGCTATGTCGGTGACTCTAGTTCTTTTCCCGATAACCTCGTTTCGGATTTTATCCTTCAAAGAAACTCCTAACATAGCTCGCTGAGCGACGAATTTAAACTATATTAATGCTTTATCCAAGCATATCTACATTATATTGTATGTATGTATGCAAGTATCTATTATAATGTTTTATAGTTATAAGTTAGGTAATACATTCAATATAATAGGTTGGGGAAAAAGTTTCTTCGCATTTTTTAAGAAAATTCAAAACATTTTTTAATATAGTTTATTTACATTTAACTAAAGTATGTAGGTACCATTTTGTTCGATAACTTTTTGCCATCTTGTAGGTAGGGACATGATCCCATTGCTATAGAAATTTTGGGACTTCTGGTCAAAATTCCGCGACAAGTGGTTTTGGCAGTCCTCTCGTGATGTTAACCTGACACTGCCTAAAGAATTCTGAAGAGACCGAAACAGGTGGAAATCTGAAGGTGCAAGGTCAGGACTATACGGCGGATGCATTAACACCTCCCAGCCAAACTCTCTTAATTTTTGCTGAGTGGCTAAAGATGTGTGAGGTCTAGCGTTATCATGATGAAAAACCACACCCCTTCTGTTGATTAATTCCGGCCGCTTTCTCTCAACTTCTTGCTTTAATCTCATCAGTTGTTCGCAGTAGAGTTCAGAATCGATGGTCCTGCCTGGTGGTAACAGCTCATAATGAATAATGCCCTTCCAATCCCACCACACACACAGCATCACCTTGTTGCGAGTTAACCCGGGTTTCGCCACAGTCTGTGAAGCCTGACCGGCCTTTGACCACGACCTTTTTCGCACGTTCTTGTCGTACGTGATCCACTTTTCATCACCAGTTATCAGCTTCTTCAAAAATGGTTCGGTTTCATTACGTCGTAATAAAGAATCACAAATGAGTACACGGTTCATTAGGTTTCTTTCAGTGAGCTCGTGAGGTACCCAAATGTCGAGCTTTTTTGTGTACCCAGTTTTTTTCAAATGCGCCAAAACTGTTTTGTGGTCAATTCCCAGTTCTTCAGCTACGTCGTAACTACTGACATGCCGATCTTGCTCCACTTTTTCAAAAATGGCATCCATTTTATCTGTAATAGGGCGACCAGAGCGACGTGCATCTTTGACATCAAAATTTCCGGATTGAAAACGCTTAAACCAAATTTGTGCTACTCTCACAGACACTGCACTAGGTCCATAAACATCGCAAATTTTTTTTGGCGGCTTGCGTTGCATTTTTACCTTTTTTGTAGTAAAATTTTAAAATGTATCGAATTTCTTCATTAGATTCACTCATCTTGGCGGTACGAAAAACAAATGAAAATCACACATTTTCCTAATTTGAATTTGGAATTATGTTCTTTAAAATTTAAACTTTCAATGATACCAAAACCAGCCAGATACAAATAGTATAGCCAAAGAGATTTTATTACAAGTTTATACATACTATAATGCGAAAAGACTTTTTCCCCAACCAATACATTTTACGTCTATCTTTAAGCGGGCATTGTTCGTTTGTCATTTTCTGAAATAAAACACCATACTATTTTACAAAACTAAAGCAAGTATTGCGCCTTTCTTGGTCAATGGATTGCCACAAGTGCCACTGTTTATTGAGTTTTTTTTTATAATAAGAATGATCTTAGTAACAGCTTGCAGCATGGAAACAGGTTCGCCCCTTGGTATATGGAACTTCAAATAATTGGTGAAATGGGTGCAGCACTGGCGTGATAATATATTATTTATTTATTCTAAAGCTCATATTACACCCCTTTATCGCTATGACATGTCTATAGCTTAAGAATAGACGCACTACGAAAACGCATGTATAATTGTATAGGCGGCAGATTCGTGATGAAATACTGGACCTATAAATATTCACACGCATTTACCAGTTGTGTATGTATTGGGAAACCGTTAATTTAATATTGTCGAAGTTTCTGCGAACTGGTTCACATACCTACTTGGTTAAGACGAAAATTATAATTGAAATCTCATTCACCAGGATGTTACAACATGAGGTTATGAATGTAATTTATTTTAAGGGAACTCTACTAAAAAACAACTTGCGACAACTATGAACTAGTTGGTGTTGAAACGGTAAGGTCAAATCCGGACATCCTTAATAGTATCAATCAATTGGATTAGTTACAGTTGTTGGTGTAGTTGACAATTAGGCGGGACAGGAAACAACAACATCAAAATGATTTTCTGTGTGGAATTAGTTAAATATTTTATCTTTAAATTTTTTGAATTTATAAATGCCTAAGAGAATAATTGGTACCCACTGGTGCCTATAGGTGACTGGTCTGCCGCCTTAACAGTTCTAGTTTAGTTAGTATTTAACTATATTTTCTACTAGCCCGCGACTTCGTCCGCGTGGAAGTCCTTTTTATTGATTTTTAAAGAACTCCCCCCCCCCCCTTTACATCCTAAAGGAATGATTTCCAGGATGAAACTATTTTTTATCCTTTCCCACAACTTAAACTCTCTCCATACCAAATTTCATCTAAATCGGTTCAGCGGTTATTGATTCCCCATACAAACTTTCACCCCCTTTTCTCCCCCTCAAGGAGTAATTTCTGCAATAAAAGCTATCCTATGTCCTTTCTCATGCTCTGGACTATCTGTGTACCAAATTTCTTTTAAATCGGTTCAGTAGTTTTGGCGTGAAAGCGCGACAAACAGACAGACAGAGTTATTTTCGCATATAGCTTTATATATTATAGATGGATTATTTATTTACATATTTCGGTGTGTGATTTAGAAAATCAAAAAAAGAAAAGAACACCAGAGTTTGACTCAGTACGAGATTCAACACCCTATTTCTGCTACAATACAGCAGTGATTCAATTCCAGGTCTAGACATGGGACTAGACATCTTATGTCACAAGTCAGCAATATACCTACCATATTTAAGAGCTTCTGTGGTCTATCCAATATTCATCTGAAGGTCCTGAGGTTTGATCAGTGGTAAACCTGAGCCCGCCGGGCAAGCTACCACCATCTTAGGAGGCTGAGTAACGCCAACGACATTGAGACATGAGTTTCTTTCTACTGGATTACGGGCGCAGTGCGTTATGTTATTTGAAGACATGGAACATCAATATTATCAAATTAAGTGATAATGAGCTAATTATCTGAAAATCATTCAATAACCTTTGTTAAATAACTCGGATTTTCTTTTGTAAGCAGTTTTTGATAGGTGTTTTTGGCGTTTTTTTAGCGAGAAATTTTAATTAAATTTTGTTTCGGGGGCATGGATATCTCAGAAATATTTTCAAGAGTAACATATATACTTTGCTGCGGTATATTAAACAGGTTTTGCTAAAAAAAGTTTTAAGTGGGGCTCGATGAGCTCGGCTCAGCGTTTGTCACGATAATAACGATGTTGTGGTCCGACAATTCAAAGGAAGATAGTAAATTCGTCAGTTCTTGTAGAGTTCAGGTGAAGCTCGCGTCCATCTTCGGCCTTTCTGTTACATACCATCAGAGGACAAAAAGACAATGAGTATCCCTGTTGCACCCGCAAAAAACCCGGCCTAGTGTGAGTCGGACCCGCGCACGAAGGGTTCCGTACCATTATGTATACAACATTAGATTGTTGTATGGGATTCGCCCTTAAATATTTATTTTATTTTAATTAAATTATATATTTTTAGGGTGAATATACAACTAACTATTCTGTGAATATTTCAAACGTCTACCTGTTGACGTTATTAAGTAATATCGAGCAAAAAACGGCAAAAAAAATCACGTTTGTTGTATAGGAGCCCCCCTTAAATATTTATTTCATTATGTTTTTAGTATTTATTGTATAGCGGCAACAAAAATACATCATCTGTGAATATTTCAACAGCTATCACGGTTCATGAGATACAGCCTGGTGACAGACAGACGGACGGATGGACAGCGGAGTCTTAGTAATAGGGTCCCGTTTTTACCCTTTGGGTACGGAACCCTTAAAAGGTGCCACCTGTACCTGTACCAATATAGTCCTTAATGGTCCAACACGGTCTGTGTCCTATAAAGGTTGCAGATTTGCGAATTTTACGAATAATACATGTATAAGTAATTGTGTTTTCTTGTACTTTACATGTTGCAAGCGAATCTTACGAAAAACACATTCGCAAATCTGCAACCTCAACAAGGACACACTGTGTACAGTTACGTGACTGTAGGCACTTTCCACTAGCACGCGTAGCACAAGGACCCCGTGATAAATATGTCTATCATTAACTGTCACTTTCTCGACACCAAACAATAGCTATCTCATTCGCTACTGTCAAAAGTGACATTTCGGTGTAGAGAAGAAAATACTCTCGCGAACCATGTGCTACGCGTGCTGGTAGGCAGTCTGATATTTAGGCAACATCTATAAGGAGATGTTCCCATCTATAGACGCGCGCACAGCCGTAACCGCTAATGGTAGAAACCTGAAATTTGGACAGTTATTTTAATTCAAAATGCGGATGCACACTAAGAAGGGATTTTAAAAAATTTTAACCTTAAAGGGATGAAATAGGGGTTGCAATTTTGTATGATTTTTAAAAAATTAGTAACGATTTGGTAAAATTTGAGATTCTTACTCTTAAAAATATTTCATTGAATACGTGTTTCATAGTTTATTGAATTTCACCCCCATAGGGGTGCACAATAGGGGTTGAAAGTTTCTATAGAAACTATTTAAAATCTGCTTCAATTTCTATGAAATTTATTATCCGAGCTCCTTATTTTTTTTTTCTACGGGTGAATATAATATTCCCACAGGCAAACAATAATAACGCGGGCGAAGCCGCAAAGGGAAAGCTAGTAGTTTAATAAAAAAGAAATGTAGTGAATCCAGAAAGAGCATACTTATTATCTAAGATCACAGCAGCTAATCTTATCACATACAAAAATCGAATTATTACGACATTACGTGGGAAACGCGTACTGTGTATATCCGCACAATAATTGTTTTAATAACGGGAACAAAAAGTCGTCTATTCTGCATTGTTATCAATGTTTCTATAGCTGCCGTCGCATATGGGTCAATTTTTATATTATTGGGTAATACCTCGGCCTTGGTGTTGTATGGTAGTCTTTGCATGATACTGAAAAAACTATTAAATATTTATGTGTTTATATAACAAATTAGCCTCTAAGAAGCTTGCTGTGCTCAATAGGTCGAGACGGTATTTCACTACGGCGCACAGCCTACAGCTTTATATACAGGTATAAAGCGCAGATTCGGCCTCATATGGAATACTGTTCTTATCTTCGGGCAGGGGCAACCCAATACCAGCTTCCAAAGTACCAAAGTCTGGTTATTAATTTCTAATACTTTGGTACTTATCAATGAAGAAAAATCTATTTAATTAGGTTAATATTTACACAGACGAATCCAATCTCATTAGTTATATAAGCTTTCTATGTTTTGTGCGGCAAAATTTACTACATGAAATTTTACAACTGTACACATGAAAAACGCATATACATATACAACAAATTGAATTAATATTTCATTCATGTAAATGATTGTCAGTCATACACGGTGCGTCCATTATAGTAGTCATTGCCATTTAAAATTCTCAAGTGCGTAGGCGCGCGGGTCAGCTGGTGTGACATTATCAAATCATTTTGGAATGAAATATATAGTAAACTTGCGGCCACAATGAATTTCAATGTTGATAACATGTCAAATGTAATGCAGACACTATTTATGACAATGTGAATTTAAATGAACATTATCGGCTATTGAATCTTGTTCTGCTCGATTTATAACAAGATTGGTAGTATGAGTACATTAAACTAAATAAGTGTAGGATTGAGTGCCATATCATAGAATCATATTAAAACTCAGGGTGTTTTCCTTTATTGCGAAATTTTATCGCGATATACGTTACTGTGAAAGCTCACTATCCCGAAAAATGTTATTACGAAAGTTTCTTACTGCAATACACAACCGACAATAGGTTAGCTTTTACACTAACAATACCATCGTTATTATGAGTTATATAAGAGTAGTCCAAGGTACATATTAAGGAAAGTCTGGGCTGTCGTACTGTGGGCTGTGAACTTTACTTCTAAAGGTTAATTAATTTAATTTTTATTAATTTAAATTTAATTTGTATTGAGTATCTACCCAATTGTACATGTTTTGTAAACATGGTGTTTCTATAATTGACTTGAGTTATGCAATGTTTTTTTTATGTTTACGTAATAAATTAATAAATAGAAAGTTCACCGTCGTCACAAACATATTGCTAATCGCGAACATTACCAATACGTTTTCATTTATATCGGGAAAAACTTTTTCGCGAAAGTGCGTCATCGCCAAATCAAAGCCTAGCAATCTTCAAGTCTACGGAAAAGGACCTGTGGCAGGAACTGAAGGCGTCACCGTCTTTATGTATTCTTTTTTGTTTCGTTGGAGCTACAGTAGAGTACAATATAATATGTGTGGCGTTCTTATCCTATTTAGCGAATAAACAATATTCATAATTTTGGAATATAGGATTAGAAAAAAAATCTTAGTTTTTGGCTTACTAAGGATAAAATTACCTATTCTTTACATACAACAGGAAAGCTCTTGGTCTTCATTTCACCTGATGGTAAGTGATGGTAAAACTTAAAGTGGAAGCGAGCTTTCCCTGGACTCCTCAACAACTGAGAAACTGTCTATTTTACCTCTTATTGTAAGTTAGGTAAGACGATGGTAGCTAGCCAGGCGGATTCAGAAGCCCTACCACCAACCTGAGCAGAAAAACGTATGTTCCCATGGGAAATCTCACTCGCATTATACTGCGCATTATACAGCAGAAAAACTTATGTCCCCATGGGAAATTACACTCGCATTATTATAAGTGAACAAAAAAAAATTAAATCAGTCAAGCCGTTATTGAGTTTTAGGAAGACTAACGAACGGCAATTCATTTTTATTTAAAACTAGCTGTGCCCGCGAACTTCGTTTCGCCTTACGATAGATTTCCCGTCATATTTTTCCCGTGGGAAATATAGCCTATGTTACTCACGAAGGATGTAGCTTTCTAATGGTGAAAGAATTTTTAAAATCGGCCCAGTAGTTATCGAATTTTCCCATAGGAAAGAAATATTTTCCCGCGGTAAAAATTATAATATAGCCGATAACGATCAGGGACAATGTAGCATTCTAATGGTAAAAGAGTTTCTCAATTCCAACCAGTAGTTTCTGAGATTTGCGCTTACCAACACATTTTGCGATTCATTTTTATATATTATATAAGAAGAAGACTAGTGGGCCCGGCAGACGTCGTCCTGCCCGATTACAGCACCACCTACTGGGTCCAATTGTCCTTTTGAACCTTCCCTGGACCCATTTAAATACCTACAGAAAATTTCGTAAGAATCTGTCGAGCCGTTTCTGAGACTAACACACAGCGTTTCATTTTTATATAGTACTAGCTTTCCGCTCGCGACTTCGCCCGCGTTTTTTTGTTTTCCCGTGGGAATTTATTTTCCCGTAGGAAAATTACCCTATGTTCCCTGGCCTCGAACTATCCCTATACCAATTTTCATCAAAATCGGTTCAGTAGTTTCGAAGCCTATTCAATACAAACAAACAAACAATCAAATCTTTCCTCTTTATAATATTTTTATAGATAAGATGAAAGAATAACAATTTTCAAATTGTTGTGCTACGACAATTCGAGGTAAGATAGATATATAATTTCTATTTGACTAATTTTATTACGAATTATCATTATCACTCACCATGAAATGAAAAATGTTGTAAATTGTATTGTAGCCAGTTTTTTGCACTTTTACATACATACCCTATCTATTACCGATTTTTTTTTCTAAAAAAAACGTCGCCCCACACTAGAATTTTTCTCCTGTGTCGTGGGTGCAGTTACAAACATAGAATCTCACATGCACATACGCCAGACCGGAATTTTCTGTAGACCATACAAAATATTTGTCCCGTACGGGAATCAAACCCGCGACCCGTTGCGCAGTAGGCGATCACTCAACCTCTGCGCTAACCGTGTCGTCATTTACTTATTACATTTTCTTTAGCTCTATGTAGTAATTCTTTTATGAACTCAGTATTGTTTCATTCGATTTTATATTTTTTCCTTGCTTGTGGCGTATTAAAAGTAATCAGAGAATTTCATAATTTTTTTAAATATCAAATTCTAAACAAGTATAGTCCTAACCTAGAATAGTTTTTGCCGCCTCCCTTTTTTGGATAAATGGCTATCTAAATTTAAGGAACATCCTCAAAATTAGCAGTCATTCCGCTTTATTTAAAATAAAAATCTGTTTATTTCTTCCAAAGTTTGCATTGCTTCTGTCCAATTTTGAAATTCAACAAATAAAGAGACAAATATTAATATTGATTTCTTCAAGCAGGCGTGCGTGACCCAGGTGTCCTTGCCAGGATACAGTGGTTTATAAGCACTAACTCTAGATAGATCTGCCATCCGAGACCGCGCCTTAATTTAGCTCTTGCACTCTCATTAAAGATTATTGAACTCCTTAAATGGTAAAATTAACTCGTTTTGCTAATGAACACTTCACTTTAACCGAAATTTATACGTTAAATTAAATGCTATAAGCAAGCTATGTTTATTATAAAGGACTAATATTCGCTGCAATGCAATTAATAGCGCAAAAGCTTTTCATCATCTCCAAAAAAGCAAACAAAGTAAAATGGTCTGTTTTTGTCGTCGGAAAAAAGATCTTCTGCATCTAGTTGTACCATTCTGCAGTCTTATATCGGGCGGGAGTTATGTTACTCTTTTCCCTTTTATATAATAATAATAATAAAGTTTATTTTCCTCAGCTACATATAAATTCATCAGCTAATTGCATTTGCTTAAAAAATTTATAACATTAAATCGTTGATAAGTTAATATACTTAGGTGTATAATTGATGAACATCTCTCATTTAAGTACCATGTAGATGATCTATACGGTAGAATACGACAGCTAATTTTTATTTTAAAAAATTTCGAGATATCGGAGATTTTAAACCAATTAAACTAATCAAACAAGTCTTACCTTTCCTTATGTCAGTCGATAGCCTACAGGATTAAATCACGGGAAGGCACTCCTAAACATTGTCACTGACAGTAGAGAGCTCAACGAGGGGTACTTAAGGTATCTACATTCCGTTTCTTTCTTAACTCCACACACCTGTTATATAAGAAATGTAAAGAGTTAACTTAGGCAACTATTTATGAGCACCCTAAGGGTGAAGATATCAAGAAGCGGGTATTCTGCTACGGACTTGTCGGTACGGGTCGGTACGGATAGGTGCAGGGTATCCTACATAAAGAAACAGGTCAATTTATCTTTATTGACCATCATGGCTTCGAGTTCGTCGGACGACGATTTTCTTCTGGAAAGTGTTTACTTAAAATGTAGAAAAAGAAGGACGGTTGGTGTATCAAATATTAATAGTAAAAGAAATATATATAATTCATATCACCATTTATTTCTAAAAGACAAAGTTTGATAAAGACGAATTTTATAATTATACTAGGCTGCCACAAGAAACATTTGATTACGTATTAAATAAAATAGAACATGTCTTAATTAAGAACTGTATGAACTTCGATGCGACAAATTTACAATAAATAAAACCAAGATGATTCTGAATTGACAATAACTAAATTTTAATCAAGAAACACAAGAAAATATTTTTTGTAGTATTAACAATTTGACACGTTACGTTACCATGGCAACCATAGCCTGATATAGTATAAAAAAATACTAATTAAACTATCCTCTTTGGACACACCCTACGCCGACAAAGGTTCAAGTCCGTATGTCCAGTCCGGGTAGTCGTTCCTTTATGAGTGAGCGCATATGATAACATTGCGATATTATGCCTGTACGGATCGGTATCCGTACCGGTTTGTCCGCACCGGGAACCCGCCTCTTTATGTCCTCACCCTTAGTCTTTAAACAGCACTGCACTAAACTTATTAACAAAAAACGAAAAGATATTGCTTGCACTCAAAATATAGATAGTAAACGTACTTTCAAATGAGCAAATTTAAGCCTATTAAGTAATAGCATATCTATACTAATATTAAAGAGGAAAGATTTGACTGTTTGTTTGTATTGAATAGGCTTCGAAACTACTGAACCGATTTTGATGAATGTTGGTATAGGGATAGTTTGAGACCAGGGGAAGGACATAAGGTAATTTTCCTACGGGAAAAAAATCCCACGGGAAAACAAAAATAACGCGGGCGAAGTCGCGAGCGGAAAGTTAGTTTATTATAAACGCTTCAGGTGCGTTATAATAACCTGTAATTTTTCTTATTGTCAATTATCCCAAGCACACCACGTGCCAAATTTTCAACAATATTGATTAGGTAGATATTTTGCGAAGTAGACGTTTTGCGAAAAAGCCAAGTAAACTACTTAAATCAATTAGATAAGCTATAGTTACGTTACCTACCTAGTTAGCTTTTCAGAGGCGCAGTTTATTTACTAATTACTAAAAGTATGTAACACTTCAACTGGGCATGTTTAAACAATATGATTGATGTGGGCCAGTTTCATAACAAACAATTTGGACCGCGTTATGCAACAATACGCAAGTCATTGTTGCTCGGATCATCAGAACTCCAGTATATCAAACAATGAGCTTACGCGCGATAATATCAGCATTTATCGTTCGAAATATGGCAACAGTTGTAAGCCTATTGTATTAGTTTAGCACTCCCATTAAAGTAAAACGTATCGCAATAAACTGTATATCAAGTGCAATGGATATTTAATCCAACGAGAGATTGCGTCAATTTTTTTTATTACCAGGAAGCTAGCCTCCATCTCGGCTGATATAAGTGAAAATAAGGTCAAAAGTGAACCTTTGCAATAGAAGTAATGACGTAGCCATGATTTTTCCTAGCAGGATCAAAATATTCATCTGAATCAATTCGCCAAGGCTAAAACGGTTAACGAATATTGGAGTTGGTTAAGGATGAGGCGGAGAAGAGACACACATGCGTCTTTTATTCTTTATGTCACGCGTTTTATTTATTTATGTCATAAAAGCCACAGCTATCATTTATTATACAACTAGCTGTGCCCGCGTTTTCTTTCGTGTGGATGTCGGAAATTCCCTCTCATGATCGCACTGCCCGCGCCTGCCTGCCTTGGATATCTATACTATACTAATATTGTATGTATATATATATACTATACTAATATTGTATATGTATATATATATATTTATATAGGTATACAGGGTGTAAAAAGACATATACCGAAGCCCGCGTCTACGCATTCAGACCATTAAATAAAGCAATATACTTAATCACAGATAATATAATACTACAGTACTTAACGAAAAATCAATGATGCAAAACGAAATTTATTTTTTAGGCTTAAAAAAACAATGACAATATTTTTGTGTTGGAGAGTTTTATCGAGGAAGGCTTAATAACACGCCACGAATAATAGGAAAGGAGAATCAATGAAAAATGTTGCTAAAACGGGAAAAATATTGAAGATAAAACAAAGAACGCGTTGAAGTCTTTTAAGGCGAAACGTAGTTCGCGGACACAGCTAGTCATAAATGCGTGCGTGGTATTTGAACATTATTTTGATTTATTAGTATAGATTGTAAAAAATCTCTACGGGTTTAAACTATTTAAAAAAGAATTTTTAAAGCACAGAGCAACAATATTTTTCCCGGTGACTGGTAGTCAATAATTAGTTAAATCTCTTTAAGAAGACTTTAAAGAATTTGTCTGTGTATGCAAGTGTCTGTATGTAAACATATTAATTAATTATCTCAATAAAGTTAAAATTTGATTTGATGCTTATTAGATAAGATTAGTTCGACAGCAGGTCTAAAATATTTAACAACTATTTTTCTTAGAGCGATGTCTGTATTTCGAAATAGGTATATAATATTCTGTGAGAAAGCTATTTCAATGTTCAAAATACGCAAAAAATTTATAGTATATAAATTATTTGACGAAGTCTGTGCCATATTCTGACAATTTTCAGATAATCATCGATATATCGAATTCGTTTAAAGTAAAAAGATTCGTTATTACAAACTTTTTTTTAATCCTTGTCTTACAATAAATAAAAACTTCAAACCATGTGATTGAATCGAGCCTCAATTATTTTTATAATGTTTTTTCATTTTCTTATACCAATCATTCTCTAATCAGTATGTCCAAACACTCGATCGCACGGGAAAGGCTAAGTGCACCTGCTCGCTCACCTCGTTAAGGATAACAGCATACTTTTTATGAAATTGCTGCTGAAGATTTGAACATGTGCACAATCGATGCTCGCACAATCGCTAACCTTGGCAATACAAAGCAACCGGAGATAAATGAATGAAGACGTATGTAACTCTGATGTCTCCATCTGATACTTCACGTTGCCTATTGTTGTGCGTGATGTATTTCGACATGGTGTCGATCTCGTGACGGCATCAAAACATTCCTGTCATAGAAATTTGCTGGTCACGACTCGCGGACTTGATAGGAAACCCGGCATTTACTACTTTAGTCTACTTTTGTGAATTATGTTGCCTTTATCTTTCTCTATTACTTGAAATATTTAAACTTTTATTATATGTAGGTATAGACGTTTGAATATATATGTCGTCTCTTTTAGAGATACCAGGAATTATCTACGAGTGGGTATTATATCTATATCATTTTGCGATCATCCTTAAAATATTAAAAAGATATTAAGATCTATAATAAAAGATTACATTTGTTTCTCTACTTGCTTAAACCGTAAACTCATACATGAATTGAAATCTAGATCTCGACAAACAAGTGATAGGTGTTGAAAGGGGCCTTTGCACATACGGCCTTGGCAATATTGTTATCAGCGAACTCGCAATCCAAACGCAGACAAGTGATCGTAATCATTAATCACATAAATCTATACGGCCGGACACATGCTAATAGCAAAGCATTAACGTGAGACAAAGCGCACGCGCATGTTACAACGATACGTCAACGCAAACTACAGGCAACGTCATTGAGGGAAAGTGTAGATTGTTAAATATTAGGTACATATGATATTTATGTGGAAAAAGTAAAAGAAGATAAAAATATTATGAAATTATATATTTATTCAACCGCCGCGCGCCGTGTTCAACCAAAGTATTTAACATTGTTATCTATACAGTTTTGCCATTTTATACAAACTACCTATTGTTCCGAAAAAAGTGGGTTTCGGAGACATTCCAAGCGCAACTTTAATTTAGCGACCGTCTGTCGTGAAGTATGGTGTAGGTATAGCACTGACCTCAAGCAGTAGGGGGCTAGAGCAATTAAGCTGTCTCGGTTATTAAACGGCTAACTTTCCATCATGGTTTGTAATTATTTGGCCAGATCTTAGGAAGCTGTAGTGAATGAGACCAGCACTGGACCGCCAAACACACCAGTAACTTTTTCTAAGTCAATTTCGCTTCGGTTGGTTGGTTCTTCTAGGTTCAACCACTGTAATAAGCGATTTAGATTGTCATACAAGATCATCACAAGTAACAATACGATTTAAGAGGGCTGTGAAGTGCCAATTCATGACTCGAGTGTGCACTTTCAAAAATGCAGTTTGTTGCACACCACTTAGAGTTGAAAGTTCGAGGCAAGTGCCTACATTTCATATTGAAATATTGTTTCGGGCGATGATTGTTTTACCCCCTAAACCTTTACGAAATTAGACACTTTTTGTCTCATTAGATTCAGAATACCTTAATCTATGTTTGTACGTTTTGCTTTTTTTGTAATTCAGAATAATTATAAATATGGGTTGACTGGAAGAGATCTCTATTAGAGATAAGTCCGCTCTTGCAAACTACATTTATAACTTAAAAAATGTATCTTGTTAAGCAATAAAGTGTATAATAATAATTTAAATAGTCAAAAAAGATAAAAATGCTCGAAGTAGTTTTTAAGTCTAAAATATGGATATTTAGATGCTAATAATTTATATTCTGAGCAATATTACTTGAAAATCAAAACGTACAAACCTAGATCTTCATTATATCTACAACATTCGTTCATTACCAGAATCAATAAGGCATGCGTCTCTGCATTTAAATTAAACGTGCTACTAAAACACATTTCTTGCAGCTGGACATATAGATGTACCATCCATCTCATCTCCTAAATTAGTGTATGTATTTTATGTAGTAAGTATATGGAACACGTTCATTAAATATGTGTATTTTATGTATTTTATTGTCATTTTATTTAGGCAATTTTTTAATATGATTGTCACATCCCGTCATTATCTCTAATTTCATATATCAACTTTCTCTAACTAACTCTACCTAAAGGTTGCCTGGCAGAGATTGCCGCCTAGGCAATAAGGCCGCCTTTTGTTAATTCTTGATTTTGTTAGCACATAATTACGGATATGCTTTTTTTATTAACAATAAAGAATTTATTCATTCAACATTTCCAAAAATTATGAAAATTGAACATGTAAAGAGTGAGAAAAGCGTTATCGCTTTTTGTATGAAAATTTACAGCGTGTTTGTTGGTGTGCTTCGCTTAATTCATACGGTACCCATTTCATGAGATTTTTATCACTCACAGTTACACCGGCCCACCGCTAGCTCTGATCACCTTTAGTTTTTCATTATCAAGTAAGGTCTCCAGTCTCCAGTCGTCTACGGGGTTTGTTCTGTCGTTCATAATTTCCAGAACGAAAAGATTTAAACCAAAAACGTACTGTACTTTTCTTACAGGTGCTTCCCCATACACATCATTAATCCTTCAAACTATTTCTGCAGTGCTGGTGATGGCAAAGATGCGATGATGGAATGTCACGGAAGAATCAAATAGTGCTAAATCAAGTAAATTAAGTAGGCTAGATTTAAAACAGAAATACATAAGCCAACATTTGAAATAAATTTGAATTTGGAATTCCGAACCAAACGCCAGATATTTGATATCAAAGTTTGACAAAACGCTAATTTCATATGTCAGCCCTTACTCGTAATAATAGAAACAAAAACCGATACACACTATATCAGATTTCGTGTTTGTATCGGATTACTTTACCTTGTGACAATCAAGTTTATCGATACAAGTAATTTTTGTTAATGAAAATGAATCAGATTAAAATTACAATTTCGTGTTATTTATCAGTAAAGTATCGGCCCGTTTGGATCTCAGACATTTCTCGGAGAATCAACTAGCGCTATAAAAACACTAATGTGATTAAATGCCCAAAGCGTTTACCTCCAACGGTGTTGACACATATTCGAGGCAGGTTTTTGGGTGCGGCTGTACTGATTTTTTTTATCACGAGTAATGTACTATTGCCATCGTGTGAGGTTAACGCACCCTTATAATAAGACGCATACGGTTCAGAATTGAATAATTGTATCGTGTGTAATGAGAGTACAAGTCGGTGGGCACTTACGAGTTGCAGTTGACATGTGTAGGCGACATTGACCTTCTTTCAATTGACGAATGTCTAAAATACCGATGAGATTGGAAATTGATATCTTAGATAACATCATTTACGATTATTGACCAGAGGGAGACTCAGTTCAAAAATTATTATTTTTTTCATAAAGTCTGTATGCTACAAGTCAGGCCCTTTCATTTGATACCCATATTGCGGGAGTTGTACAGAAATTAGTAATCCACCATTTTGTTAACAGTGGCCGCTGTTAACAAAATGGCGGATTACTAATTTCTGTACAACTCCCGCAATATGGGTTTTGGACTTACAACAATTGGGATGCTGACTGAATTCTAATTTTTACGTCTCTTCATTAAATATTAAAATACCGTGGAAAAAGATGCAGTCCTGTGAAATTAGAATTAAAATCGGCTTAGAAATACATTAGATACAAGCATTTTAAGTTGTTAATTTGAAGGCGATTAGACAGAGAGATCCGACATCAATCGTGACGTCATTTTTGAGTACGGCCATATAAACTCCTTGTAAATTGCCGTTCTGCTAGAAAGAGATGGAGAAAATTTTTTAATACCTTATATCTTGGTTGTTTATATAGTTATTCGAAAACCTATTTTTTCTTTCTGTTTATTATATGAATGAGCTTCTATTAAAGCAGAAAATTTTTTTTTGTCATCTAGCCTATTATAATATTATGCATATGTGCATTGTCATCGGAACTAAAAGCGTATCAGATTTCAGCTCAATCGGATACTAGCTGGGAAGTGGGTCAAATTTAACTTGCAAGATTTGATTTGCAAGATTCTTAATTTTTTTTCAAGCAAACCTTCAATAAATTAATATGCCATGTGATGATGTATTTTTTTATATTGCTCACAAAAACAATATTTGTAAGATTGCTCTATTCCTAAGCAATTTTCATTAAGTATATTTGTAAATTCCTATAACCAAGATTGAACTTTGAGTAATTTTTCTAATATTTTTTGAAATTAAAGAAAACATGATTTTGTTCACCCATCTTAAAAGAGTAACCAACCTTTTATAATTAACAAGCTTTGTTTTAAATCAGTAACCTACATAAGGAGGAGATCTTCTTGTCTAGTGGTTATCGTACAGGCGCGATCTTTGTCTGGAAAGTATTGCCAAGAAACGAGCGTAACATTTGTTGTGCAAGAAACTATTTCATTTAAATACAATCGCTCCTCTCAGGCTGTTAATTAGCACCTTTATATCTAAGATTTAAAGGCTATAAACAACGACAAATTATTTGCTGACATGTGAATATGGTGAGCTTGATTAATATTATTGCTCTTTAGAGATCGCTGTTCATGATCTTATCGATTGTAAAAATTTACAGCAACATAATTTATATTGGGTAATTGTTCTGCCTATTATCAACGAATATAAAGGTACTAGCTGTGCCCGCGACTTCGTCCGCGTGGAATAGTAACTTTTGGCAATATTTAGATTTTTGTAGGCAATTTTTTTAAAGATCTTGATAAAAAGCGGGATTAACTTCGAAACTACTTAACCGATTTTGATAAAATTTAGCTTATTGTATGTTATTTAGTCCATATAGGTGGTATTGTTTTTATCTCGATTTTTGACGTCAATTTTTTTGGCATAATTTTTTTCAAGGACCTAAAAGGATATGTCATACCCTAAAAGTTACTTTAAAACTAAACTTACGACTATGGTTCAGGAGAATAATTGCATAAAGAAATCAACCAAAGCCTTAAAAATAGCTGAAATTAAATGGGGTTTGAAAGAGTGCTTTTAGGTAAACCTAAATATTTATTATTGCGTTAGACGTTCCTTTTTTTTCCCCATTTTTTGTTGTGGGGGTATTTATTGCGACGCCAAGGGGCTAAGTTGACTTTGCCGCCCACTGGGGTATGGGGTATCGTAGTAGGATTTTCGCCCCGTAAGGTGATCACCAAAACACGATATCATATAGCGGTTCACCGCGGTTCATGATAATCTGAATAGACATGTAACAATGATAATATTGTACCGCATATAGATGATCAGGTGAAGTTTGAACTACTCTAAATCTTTGGTTTGAACCATATTCATTAAGTATTTATGCTAGGGTCGTCATTTATTAATTATAGGTACGCTTTATTGCATTACAAATTCGAATTTAGAACACATCATCCATTACCATCACCATAAAAAATACTTAGATCTTATTAATTACATAAACAGAAAATAATATAAAATCATCCTTGATTATAAATACAAAAAAAAAACCAGCCAAATGGGAGTTGTACTCGCGCCGCGAGGGTTCCGTGCAAACTTATTTAACTATCTATAGGTACTAATATTATAAAGAGGAAAGATTTGATTGTTTGTTTGTTTGTATTGAATAGGCTTCGAAACTACTGAATCGATTTTGATGATGGTAGTTCGAGACCAGGAGAAGGACATAGGGGACATTTTCCTACGGGAAAAATCTGACGGGAAAAGTTTTCCTACGTGAAAAGTTAGTTATAATGCAAACAAAGTTGCATACGGTCAGCTAGTACAGTAATAAGTTCCTAATTAACATTTTACAGTTTCAGATTTTTTCCTTAACATGTGCTATAAGACTTTGCTTCTTGCCATTTTGGTGATTCTAGGTCAACTGAAAGTACTCTGGCTCATAGTTTTTGTTTGATTGCCTTGTGAAATCGCAAAATATGCAAAACTGTGCTACATTAACGGTCAAATCTTTTGATCACACTGATTTAGAAGTCTGTTTTTTTCGTATGTGAAAGAGTCTGTAGGTAGACTTGAGTATTAGATATACGAGTACATTTCAGTTACACATGTCTACGAGTTCCTGGAGAAAATCATCTTGACAAAGAGACGGACAACAAAATGATTCTATAAGGGTTCAGTATTTTTTCCTTTTGAGGTACGGAATCCTAAAAATTAATAGGTACATATCAGAGGAAGATCAGTACCAGAGAGAGGCGTCTACCCGAGTAGCTCTATCTTAACCATTTCTGTATTCCATTTGAAGGGTAAGACAGGCAGTGAAGTGACTTCACCTTTATGTCAAAAGTTGGTAACGTACAATAGGTTCTTGTGAAAGTTATAATTGGAAATCGTACAGTTACTTCATGTACTATGTAGGCAGCTGTAGCCATTCACTATCAGGTATGATAGGTTTTTTGTATAAAAAAACATACATATACATAAATAAATACAAATACATGAATATGATACTCGTATAAACCAGCTGTGTGAAAAAATGCTTGAAATTTGCGATTTCCTGAAAATTGGGCGGTATGAAAGCTAAAACAGTAGAAAAAGAAATTGGTCTTACATTTAAATTTGAATTTTCTAATAAAGTTGGAGCGCGGTAAGAATGAAAGAAGCAGTAGGTAATCAGGATCTATAAGGATTTTTAGTAGTATACTGAGGATGTGAACAAATGCTCACGTATTAGAAGTCAATTAGTGTACCTACAGTTCTTGAGATAAGATAACATTGCAAAAAGTCGAAACAGATATAAAAAGACTATTTATTTATATTAATATAAAGAGGAAATATTTGATTGTTTGTTTGTATTGAATAGGCTTCGAAACTACTGAACCGATTTTGATGAAAGTTGGTATAGTTCGAGACCAGGGGAAGGACATAGGGTAATTTTCCTAGGGGAAAAATTTGACGGGAAAAGTTTTCCTACGGGAAAAGTTAGTTATAATGCAAACAAAGTTGCATACGGTCAGCTAGTATATCATATTTTCAAACTATGAAAACTCCTATCTGTGCTCGATAGAAACTTATCTCTTTTATACATGCACTGCGGTTTTATTTATGTAGTCATATTGGAGCAAATCAAATAATTACATAATCACGAAATTGTGCACCTTTGGTAGCAGCATAAATACCAAGCGCGTAAGTTGAACGTGACATGACACATGAATTAGATACTAAATTGCTTGAACTGATAAGCTCTGACCAAGCTATTTGAATTAATGAGTTTAAATAAATTGAGCAATGCTCAAAGTTTATTTAACGACCTAACTGTATCAAGATCATATGTGTTAAATTTTGAAGTCCTATTATACTAATGACCATAATTAAACAAACGCCCTAAAATGATGATAATTCGAATATGTAATTTGGTCGAAGTAAGAATTCAAAAATCAGTAAGTACTTATACATTTTTTGTGTATGCATCAATGTAAAATAGGATAAACTTTCGAATCGATAAATCAGCTTCATCTTTAAATTATATTTTATAAAAAAATTGGGACGTGAAGACAATACGCATTTACAATAGAATTCCTATACAGATAAGACAATTACCCACAAAACTTTTTTTACATAAATAAAAACCTGGTTGATATTATATTGATTTTGATATAATTAAGTATGTGTCTATGATCTGAAAGAGTATTTTGACATTCGCTGATATTTGTTGTCTACTTTTGTCCTTATATTTGATTATACATTATATTGACGACATTTTATTGATTTGATTCTACTATATGTTTTTATTCGTGATTTTAAATTTTGATATTTAGTACCTATATTGATCAATCAATCTGCCTATCGCAGTCCACTTCTGCACATAGGCCTATTGATAATAGACTTTATTAATTGTGATAGAAATTTTATTGTAATTTAATGAACATTATTGTTAATGAAATTTAATGTATTCTATGTTGGACACAAATTTTGTATGTCAATTAATTGATAAAATACGCTTGAGCTCTATTAATCTGTAACAAACTATTGTATACCTGTGTTTTAAATCAAATAAATCATTCCATTTCATTTCAATTAAATGATGATTTCCATTGACAATTTCAATCATTTCAGGGTTGGCAAATAAAAGGTGAAACGCGTCAAATATAATTTATAGTATTACGCGTCGAATATATACTATTTACATGTTGGTGTGGCACTAATTAGTGATATTCCTTTGTCGCGTGTGATTGAGAGAGGGCGGGCGGTTCACTATTGGTCTACCTACGTAGTTACTGCCAATTACTGACATTTTTGTCGGAAATTTTACTATTGGACTTCCGAAAAATAACGCCTGACACAATCTTTACTAATAGGTATTATAAAGCTGAGGAGTTTGTTTGGTTGAACGGGCTAATCTCTGGAACTACTGGTCCGAATTGAAAAATTATTCTTATGTTGGATAGTCCATTTATCGAGGAAGATTTTAGGCTATGTAATATCACGCTTCGACTAATAGGAGAGGAGAACCAATGTAAAATGTTGCTAAAACGGGAAAAATATAGAAGATTGTATAACATAAGAACGCGTTGAAGTCTTTTATAAGGCGAAACGTAGTTCGCGGGCATAGCTAGTTAATTCCAAAAAAGGGATCGTTTGCTATATTTACAAAGCTTATTTAAAGCAATCCAATTATCAGATTGAATGTTTCATAATTATGAACGTTTTTCAAACAAAGATAATTAGAATATAGATTATATAGCATAGCTTTGGCGGACTGTTGTTCTTTATATTATTATTTTAAAGGATTTTATAATTCAAAACAGCCTTTGTAGCCAAATTCGTATAATAAAATAGAAAACAATCGAAATACAATCGAAATACAATACATCAATCAAAAAATAATAATAGACAAAACATAGAAAAAATAAAAAGTATAAAAGGTTGGCACAGTCGTGCACAATAGCTTTTCAACAATTTCAACCACATATTAACATTTATGCATTATTTAATTAGATAAAAGCTTAATAGATATAGTTTCATAGACTCTGATTGATTATTCTATTCGAATGTAGTATAGTTCTCTGTCCACTGTCGGTGTAAATATATAAATTATTACATCATAGGAAATAGCTAAGTAAAATTTTAACCACGTTGTCTTATGTAATTGGTGTTTGAAGTTTCGATGTACAAATATTTTCGTTATAGTTCATAGTTGTTCGTCGTTTTTAACCGACTTCAAAAAAGGAGGAGGTTCTCAATTTGATGTGTAATATGTTTTTTTTGTGTGTATGTTACGCGAGTATGCCGCCAATTGTGGACAGATTTTCAAAATTCTTCTGTATCCGATAGAGTATACTCCAAGGGTGGTCCTAAGGACACCAAAATTAGGATCTAATGATGGGATCCCGTAAAAATTGAGGAAAACCTATACATTTTTAGGTGTGTCCAACGTGTTTTGTGTGTATGTTACGCGATTACTCCGCCACTTCTAGACCGATTTTCAAAATTCTTTTTCTATTCGATAGAGTATAGTCCTGGGGTGGTCTTAAAGTCACTAAAGTCAGGATCTTATATTGGGATCCCATTAAAATCGAGTGAAACCTTAATTTAATACCAACTCACAGAAGGTGAGCTGGGTATTTAATTAGGGTTTCTCAATTCACTAAAAAGATTTTACAAAAAAAAACGACTTCAAATACACTGAAAAGTTCAAAATAATATAAAGAATATAGGTACAGACAACATCACACTTCTATATTGAAGTCGGTGCCAAACGATAATCTCTTAGAAAGTCTTAAAATGTGTTGTCTGTACCTATTCTTATATTATTTTGAACTTTTAATTGTTTTTGAAGTCGGTTTCTTTATTTCCCAGGTTTATCAGCGTTGCGAACTCCACTTCACTCTGGCGTCCTGGCGATCCGGAGCTTCCCCATGATCGTTTAAAGTAAGATTAAAACAAAATAGAAACAGAAGCCCCGCAAAAAATATAATTTACAATAGCCATTGCAAACAGTAATGTTATATTTCGGTAACTAATAAGGTATATTTCCTTTGTGGCTAAGAATTGCAGGCGAGCAAGCGAAGTGCGCTTTCGTTGTCTATCTATTATTTTTACCTTTAGGAAATATGAATATCAAGATTCCCTGTTTAATAAAAAATATTTTACAAATAATAAAACAAACACTGCAAAGTTAAAAATAATATAAGAATAGGTACAGACAACATGACAATTCTCTATCGAATACAAAAAGAATTTTGAAAATCGGTCCGGAATTGTCGGAGTAATCGCGTAACATACACACAAAACACGTTGGACACACCTAAAAATTTAAGGGTTTTGCGATTTTTATGGGATCCCATTATCAGATCCTAATTTTGGTAACCTTGGGATTACCCTTGGTTGGAGTATACTCTATCGAATACAAAAAGAATTTTAAAAATTGGTCCACAATTTGCGGCGTAATCGCGTAACATACACACAAAAAAAACATACGCATTGAATTGATTTAACCTCCTCCTTTTTTGAAGTCGAATAAAAATACCCTTACAATACTCATATAATGCATATCAAATATCACAAAGAAAGTAAATAAAACTTATTCTGTGTAACACATGTTATTATAACCATAGTCCTCTCCATCACCTCTCCCAAGAGGCTATATGAATAATATTGAATAAATTATCAAAAATTTCACTTAAAGCGGTCAACGTACAATAAGTAAGTTAAACTTAATTGTTGTGCTTCGGCGACTTTTTGATTCTTCAAGGCAATGCTTGCCATTTTAGGCGAGCAGTGATGACCAGCACTCGTGGTTGTTGAAAGACTCTTCCTTTCCTGGTTTTACGAAAGTAAAATACTTACGTGAACTGCTTACGATTTTCAAACAAACGTGCCTAGCATGTGTTTAGATTTTTGTATTTTGGCCTCTTTTAACATACCTACCAACAAAAAATAAAGGGTTTGAATTTGCAAGACAGATATTTCTTTTACCATTTTCTTGATAATTTATTTTATTAATATGTCTTAGTTGGCTTTGCCAACTTTTGAGCCGGCTACCCAGCTATGGTAAGAGGCTACAGTCGCCTATAGTACCTACATGTAATTTCTGTGGGATTTGCAAATCTACATATACAACGTGTCTTATCATAACTCTCCATAAAAATTATAATATTTCTTTATCCGAAAAGAAAGTGTCAACCTTAATAACTTGTCATATCAATCAAAATTTATGAAAATTCAATTTTAGAACATTTTATTTAAACTATCAGTAAAAATAAAATTAAATATTATAATTTTTATAGGAGATATGAGACACGTTGTATACAATATGTAACAAAAACCCTGTGAACCCTTTTAGGAGTATGTTCAGATTCGATATAAAAAACATGGCGTCATTGTAAATCAAATTCAAAATTATAAAATTAATTTTGAAATCCCTCATACAAATAGTTGTAACCATGCAATATCAACCATCAACAATGCAATAATATATAGGTGTAACCATCCTAAATAAAAGGAATAGTTGCTTTGACAAGGTACTAAAATATCCATCTACTTCTGAGGCCGACCGTACGTTGACAACTTGTGACATAAGCTGCCAAGTTACAATACCCAGCGCAATTTAACCACTTGTCTCACCTTTCGATCCAGAAAACAACTTGGTTACAGAAATAGGTAAGATAGAGTTACCGGCGCAGACTATTCTAGTACTGAGTATCCCTTTGGTGAGAAACAAAACACATATCGGGCAGGGGAGCCCCAATACCAGCTTCTCCCACTGGACCGCATTCAATGGAGAGCGACTCGAATCATCGACTGCCAGGAAATTTCAAATCAGCTTGATACCTTGGCGCTGCGTAGAGATGTCGCCTCACTATGCATCTTCTATCGCATTTATACGCAGAATGCTCCGAGAAATGTTCGCACTCATACCTGACGCCTCTTTCCGCCATCGTTCCACGCGACAAAAAATCCATGCCCATCACATAGATGGTTGGGAGTCCACAACTGTGCGTTTTTCTCGCAGTTTCCTGCCTCGCACAGTCAAACTTTGGAATGAATTGTCGCCTGTGGTATTTCTGAACCGATACGACCTGCAAACTTTCAAGAAAAGAGCGTATTCCTACCATAAAGTTCGGCAACGTACTTAAAACTCCTCTGAGGTTGCGGGTGTCTATGGGCAACGGTAATCACTTACTTACCATCAGGTGATATGTTGGCTCGTTTGCCCCCTATCCCATAAAAAAATATCGGCTGAATCTCTTTGTTCTTCTTCTGATTCTTTTTTATATTCTTCATTTCAGTTCAGTTAAGTAGAGAACGATCGAGGAGCGTTGGTGGCGCTGCTCACTCGGCTTTGCTTTCTAATCGGGGGCCCGGGCTTGATGTGTTTTTCGTTTACCAATGTGTTTTTCGTTTTTCATAATTCATAATATGTACATTTTTCGAAATTCATAATATGTACATTTAAGAGCGTCGGAAAAATGTTTTCCATCATGGGGTGACACTATAATTTCCGCCCCGGATGCCACCCATGCTAGCTATGCCATTGATGTGAAGGCGACTAATCCGCACTGGGCCAGCGTGGTTGACTAAGGCATAACTTAGGGTAGGCTTGAGCTCCTCGGTGGGGACTTAAACGAGCTGTGGTGAAAGTAGAGAACTCATCAGATTTCTTGTGAAATGATCCAATCACAATTCAAATAAATCACCTTCCATTTTTGCTGAATACGAAGTACCAACTTGCCAATATTATCTCTACTTGTACAACACGTCAATATTTATTGGCCATGTGATCATGAATTTCGTGAAAATTGTTGTGTGGAGTGAAGTGAAGTGGAGATGGTGGAATAAAACCTACTTAGGTATATACGAGTACTTGGTGCTGCCAGTCTGTCCACGCTAGAAGAGGAATTGAGAATTTCAGTTGCACTGACACCATTTTGCGAAAATAAATCAAATTGTATTATGCACGTCGGTTACTCAAGTTATAAGCAATTGCAGCTTACATAACGTAATTCGCACTACTGTTGAAACATGAAAATTGTTTCTTAGCCTGCTAGAGGTAAACACAAAGAAATTATTTACCAATCGCATTTTGTTTGTGCACGTAAGCTCAACTTAAAATTATGTAAGTAAATGGCATCTCATTTGACAAAAATGGGAAAAGGAATGCAACTGTACAATAAATTAATATTTTCATACACAAAACTTGTAGGTAGAAGATTGGCTGAAATGATGCTCTTGGGCGATGAGTAAAATGCATTTCAAATTGGGCGATGATTAATAGTAGAATTTACTAGAGAAATAATAAGCTACTGGTCTTGGAACATACAAATAATAAATAGGCTTCGCGATAACTAATCAAAATAAATATAAATGATGAATGACTAAAAGTTATGAATAAGATTAGATAAGAACACTATTCATCATCATCATCATCTCAGCCGCACGACGCCCACTGCTGGGCATAGGCCTCCCCCATGGATCTCCACAACGATCGGTCCTGTGCTGCCCGCATCCAGCGTCTTCACTATTACACTATACGAATTATTTCTCTTTACAATGATAAGTTTCGTTCCCTTAAGCCCTTCCTTTTTTCGAAATATTTTAAAACGTACCTATTGGTTTTATTTCATGAAATATGTATAATGATTTCAATCAAATTTTATGTAAATTTAACAAAAGCACATGAACACACGCTGTATAAAATTTCTTGTTTGACATCCGCTTCGATATGATCCGTGAGAAGTGGCCTTCGTGCAACCAGACTGACACGTACAAATATTCTAAAGTCGGACATTGTGCAAGGGTCATTGAGTAGATCAATTGCTGTTCTTACGGTCACGATTACAGACCTATCGTAATTAATTTGATATAAATTAGCACATGCGTTTATACAAATAATAAGGTTATGATTGGGACAGTTTGGTGTGTTGAGCATTCAATCTCGACCACTTGATTGTGTAACTAATAATATATAGCGATTGCTTTTGATGTTGACAGCCAACCTGAATCCATTGCTACTTTATAAAAGTCGGTCGGCGCAGAGGCTTGTATTAACGCCGCAACAAAGTTCAAAGTAAAAAAAAAGAGTTCGTGATGGATTTTTCTTAGACAATAAGTAGCGCTGATCGCCGCTATGCTAATTATCTTGGCAATGTCGTACTGTAATGTTTAATGATGACTGTGTTCAACCAATTTATCTTTGGGTGTATTGGGGTACCAGAAATAAGTAGTACACTTACACCATTTAGTAAGTGGTCTAAGTTAGGTAGATCTATGAGTCAGTTGCTTGTGTTAAAAACAAATTTGAAGTTAAATTTCATTCTCCCTTCATTGCAATAAATGTAGGTATCAAAAAAGTGAAAGGATTAATAGGTCCTGTCCCTTCTTTCTGGGCGACTTCAAAATAACTGAGGAATAGTCTAATAACAGCAATGGTAATATTTTAATGCACTGGAGGCGTTCGTATAGATAAATAAGCGTTTTTTGTACTTCTAGTGCCTCTTCAATCCTAAAGGTTCGCGTCAACCTCTCGTACACAATTCTGAGTTGGAACAGGTATCTCTTTAACCGTGTTTTCTTATTCTGTAAGGGTTATGTTTCAGAAAAGAGTAATAGGTATATAAGTAGTTATTTGTTTTTATAATAATATAGGGATGAAGGTTTCCCCATTTTTCCAATTCAGAATAATATTTAATTTAAACAAAATGGAAAACAGTTGAAGTGCTAATCTAACAACAAAAAACAAGGGATTATAAAGAAATCATTCATTCCCGAAACTTTTTGACAGAATGTAAAATAATACTTAATTTTGATTTTTTCCTAGTTGAAAAAAAAGTTATGATAATAATTCCAATTGCGACATTTAGCTACTAAAAATGTTGGCACACGAAGTCGTATGACTTTTTCTTACAAATATCTGAACATAAGATTTGGAGCAACCAACAGGCTCTTTGAGTTTTTTAAAACCTAATGTCTTATTAATTAATACCGAAGTAGATATCGGAAATGCCACTGGTCATTCGAATGGCGTCAATGTGCGTGAGCACAAACTGTCGTGCATTTAGTGTAGAGTAGGACATTTTTACACATACTAAATCATACACCTGTCTTAATTTAAACTAGCTAGGGCTTGCCTAGGTATACGTATTCGTTAACGTAAAGACCGTTACACAATTTCAAAAATTTGAAATGATGATTATCAGGCATTTTCGTGCCTAACCACGCTTAATAAATAAAATGTATCTGGCTATTAGGACTAAGATCTAGTTGAAATTTGATGTCATGAAACCTATTATTAATTTATTTTCACCTGTAATAGGAAATAAACTGAGCTAAATAATAAATCAGCAATATTGTTATTATAGACGATAAAATGCGGTCATGTATTTGGTAATGGGATAGTGACTAAAATGAGGAAAATATAAGAAAAATAATAATTATCATAATTTTTTAAAGTTTTGAAATCACTACAACAGAATACGACGGAGTAGTTTTCTTTAAAAAATAATTTGTCCGGCATCTCCTCTAAAACCACTGGATAGGTTTTTATGCAGTTTTCACCAAAATGCTTAAAATATTCCTGAAGAACAGAAAGCCAATTTACTCGTATTATAAATTTAAAGTAAATAGAAAATATACTTATTAAGGAAAGACGTACGCCGTTAAAATACACTTGCTTATAGTTTGACACTTTTTATATAATGTGATGCTATAAAATGAAATTTGATAAAACCGACTAGACAGCGCGCAAACAGTAACAAACAGTAAACGTTGGCGTAAAGTTATCATAGTAACACCCTTCACACACAGAGCAACATCACCTTGCTCGGAATGAACATTCACTGCGATCTGAACCCCAGAGACTACATCGAATCCGTCATAACTACTGCCTCACGGAAACTCGGTGTCCTGAACAAGGTGCGTAGGTATTTTGCACCGGACCAACTATGCTTGTTGTATAAAACTCAGGTTAGGTCTTGCGTTGAATATTGCTCGCACCTTTGGGACGGCTCCGCTCAGTACCTGCTCGATGCTCTGGACAGATTGCAGCGTCGCGCTATTCGCATTATTGGCGATGTAGAGGTAACTAACACCCTCGAGCCTCTACAACTTCGTCGTGACATCGCCTCTCTTAGCGCCTTTTACCGAATGTTCCATGGGGAATGCTCTGAGGAGCTCTTTAACCTTATCCCTCCCTCTCCATTTCTTAACAGAAACACGCGTAAGGGCCTTCGGAGTCATCCGTACACCGTGTCCTCCTTCTCACACCGTACCAAGAAATTCCAAGATTCCTTCTTCTGTCGTTCATCCCACACTTGGAATTCTCTACCTGCGCACGTGTTTCCTCCATCCTACAACATGGGTTCCTTCAAAAGAGGCGTGAAAAAGCATCTTTTAGGCCGGCAAGGGGCGGGCAGGTAGGATAGTGGATGTCGTCCCTACTCTATCTGTCAACTCATTTGGGCCTCTTTCACCGCTTAACATCAGGCGGGAGGAGGTCATTTGCCGGGTCATACATAAAAAAAAAGTAACGAGTAACGAACTTTCATTAACTTACTAATTTTGACCTGGACTAAAATATAACTAAAAAGGGTGATAAATTAAGATGGCCTACTATAACTTATCCTTCTGGTCCAACTTTTAGAACATTATTGCAAGCAAAGGCCTTATTTGATTTTCGTGGGAGAACCAAGTGATTTAAACTACTCATAAGTCAAAGTGGCGCATTTAGTAGTAGTCTAGTTCAACATAAAAATTGTTTCCGAAGTGCAGATATGTGATAAATAAAATGTTAAATAATGTTATTTTCTCGAAGTTTCATTCTAAAAAAATAAAATTAATTAATTAATTTGGTCCAATCTAGAAAAAGTCGTGGCTATTTCGTCTACACTGATTTTAGATAGATATTTTGAAATCGAATATTACTTATCTTCTTTGACCACATTAACTCCTGTACTGTAACTTCAAGATTAATAAAGGGCATCGGCTAACTTCGTATTTCCGAAGATGACCGACACATCTAGGCAGTATAATGATTTAGAGCTGCTCTTGTGACTATAAATGATTTTAGGGCCAAACTACTTTGTGCAATACAACGTGTTTGATACGCTTTATTCGCAAAATACCAGATTCTTAAAACACCCATACCCTCAGGTAGGTAGTAAACGAGCTTTGCCCCTGGCATTGCAGATGTCCATGAGCGGTGGTTACCACTTACCATCAGGTGGGCCACTTGCTCGTCTGCCACCTTTAGCAATAAAAAAAAACCCTATCAAGTCGAAACCTAACCACGTAAACATAGTCTTATAAAAATTGTGGCGTCATTGAAAATTCGAAATTGTAAGAGTAATTTTGAATTTCCACTTGAAAAGTTGGGTCTGTGAAAAAAATGTATAGGGAATTAGAAAATTAATTTTACCATTTCGAGTTTGTCCTTCGTCGGGTTTAAACTAGCTAGATACCTCCCGAATTTCATCAAATCAAATTGTTGAGTGGTTTAGATAGAAATAGAAGCGTAAGAGTATTTATTTCCTACGGGAGTAGGGACTTGTATGGATAAAAAGCTCATTTAGCTTCTTACTAAACATTTTGTACAGATTTCAGAATGTCAGACTGACACATGTCACTAGACTGGATCGGCGCCGGCCACTTCGCTGGCTCTAACGTATATCATTTAATTCAATTTCATATTTATGTCTGCGTTCATTTGGTCTGCCTTAATTAGTTACCTTGTTGGTGGAGCCTTGAGATGGTTTCAAACAAGAATTTCAATTATGAATGATTGGCTTTACGATAATCCGGACTATAAGACCTACAATTATTCTAGGTCTTGTAAATAAACTAATATTCTAGTCTAGGTGAATATAAATCCAAAACCATTATTGATAAGGAAGAATCTTTAAATATAAGTAATATTTAAAGATTCTTCCTTATCAATAATGGTTTTGGATCTCATGTAACCTTACCAATCATCCTCATCGAATTAGACAGAAAAGTAAGACTCCGGTCTATCTATACCCATCCGGTATACCCATCTCAATTTCTCTACGGAACATTCGGGATCAGGGAGACCAGATTTAGTGAACGAATCCCCACATTTATTTACCCTTATAACAAGGTGACAGTGAGTAGGTATCATAATTTCAGCCAAGAGACGCCCACTGTTGGACATAGGCTTCCCCCAAGGATCTCCAAACCGATTGGTCCTACGCCTCCCGCATTTAGCGGCTTCCCGCGACCTTCACCTGATCGTCGGTCCACCTGGGGCATAGTGGTCCCAATGACCTTGCGTCGATCGTACCGCACTGATTACATAGGAGTGAGTGAGTGAGAGTGAGGGGAATATTTAAGCAAACCTTTACGCGTAAGATGAATTATTTCAATTAAAACTTAATAAAGGCGAATAATAAAAATCTAAAAGACCATCCGCTAGAATATTGTTCACTTTATTTATTGAAATCGAAAGTATATGATTTAACTTAATATTTACGACGCAATTAGGTTTAAATGTTTAAAATCGAGGCATGTTTGGGTCACATTTTAACCAAGTTTTAATTAATTTATCAAAAAATTAAAAAGACCATCCTCTAAAGAATGCGTTGAATAATAACATATCTTTTTAAAGATTTTTTTTATTCAATATTTACGAAGAGAACCGGTTTTTTCTGCAGTGATTTTTTTATGATTGACCCTACTATGCGCCTTATGGCGCCTATCAACGCTACGTCTCTCGATATGCGGCCGCCACTCGAGGACCTTTCCGCCCCAACGGCCGTCAGTTCTGCGAGATATAGGTTTGCAATTCTTTGGGCTATGTCGGTGACTCTAGTTCTAATATAGGTATCATTATCAGAAAATGATCGCACCTAATTATCCATAACTACAAGTTTTTTTATAATAAAAATAATTATTAAAACCGTATAAGTAAGCCGTTTTATCGTCTTTTAACTACTGAGTGTTATTCACATACAACATTGCAGTTCTTGTTTGCTACATGACAAACTATCACGAAAAAACTTATGGGTTTGTTGTCTGCGTTAAATAGACGCCGCACCATTTGTATTGTGCAAATACAAGTGAGTTTGTAATGTATAGTCGACCAAGAAAGTGGTTTTCCACCTTTGACAAAGCTTCGCATGAAAACATCGTTAAGTAACCTGAGTAATATACAATAAGTACATAACTGTCAGTATGTTATTAAAAAAGAAAATATTTTACAAATAAAAAAATAAAAACCGATTTCAAAAACACTGAAAAATTAAAAATAATATAAGAATAGGTACAGACAACATCACACTTCTATATTGAAGTCGGTGCCAAACGATGATCTCCTAGAAAGTCTTAAAATTTGTCAGTTGTTTGTACCTATTCTTATTTTATTTTTAATTTTTCAGTGTTTTTGAAGTCGGTTTTTATTTCTTATTTGTAAAATATTTTTTATTTTTAACTTTTTAGTGACTGAAATCTTTTTAGTGAAAGAAACCCTAATTAAATACCAGCTCAACCTTCGGTGAGCTGTTATTTAATTAGCGTTTCCCTTGATTTTCATGGGATCCTATTATCAGATCCTGACTTTGATGACCTTGGGACCACCCTAGGAGTATACTCTATCGAATACAAAAAGAATTTTGATAATCGGTCCACAATTGGCGGCGTAATCGCGTAACATACACAAAAAAACATACGCATCGAATTGGGTACCTCCTCCTTTTTTGAAGTCGGTTAAAAATCAACTGTGTTCTTTTATGACGCAAAACTGAATTTCATCTTTAGGGTGGCAACCTTTAGCAGAACGATAACAAAATTTGGTCTTTTTACACGCAAAAAAGAAGCTCTTTCTTAGCCTTCATCTCACCTGATGGTAAGTGACGAAAAGGCCGTAGACGGAAAAGAACTTCGCCCGGATTTCTCAATATCTGAGCAACTGGCTATGTTACTCCTATTTATCGGAGAACATAACCACACACAACAATAGTTATTTGTTATACATGAGTGCAAAGTTGCTTTTTAACCGCGTGCTCAGCTTTGATGACCGAGCATGCAAAGGATTCTAAAATTAGAATCCTGAGCGTTAGCGAGGGAATCAAAAAAGCACAAGGTAAAAAATATTTAACTTTTGCAACACGTAACTTTTCATCCCTCCTAAGCGAGGAAATGATTAAATGCAAAATAAAACATTTACAATCACAAGATACTTTTATTTCAGTTTAGCGTTAAATGAACTTCTTCCTCGCTGGCATCACAGTTTTCAAGTTTCTTATTTATAACAATACGACGCGACATCAAAACAAAATGGTGCGCGCAAAACAAATTAAAAACAAAAGTACACCAAGGAGGTTCAGAGTCTGAGTTTTTAACAAATTTAAAAAAAGTTGTATGATAAATTCGGCACCATGGAGATGGAAGTAAATAGGTTTAATGATGTTTTGAAATCACATACCTAGTGCATGCGATGTTCTAAATTCAAATTTACTTTAACCTCAAGCGGATAAAAACAGCTTTGGCGGTCAGATATCGAATAGCAAAAATACTCTTTCCGAGATGGGGGGCTGAAAAGGTATTTTACATTATTTTTATGGTGACAAACTTAGGTTAATATAAATATATAAACGGGAATTAACACGATAACACGAGGTATTTACATACCTATTTTATTGTCTGACGTTTCTAAGACGTTTCTATTTCTCGAAAATAGATATGTAAATACCTCGTGTTATCTTGTTAATTCCCGTTTATATATTTATACTAGATGTCGCGTGTGTGATGTGGTGATGGACCCCCACTTTAGCTTTTGTAATCAAAAGGTTATCGGTTGCGAGTAGGTGCAAAAATGTATTTTTTTTGTCGAAGTTGTTAGAATTTGTCTAAAAAAGGTGTTCGAATATATAAAAATCTGGAAAGGCTACGTTCTTCTCTGAAAGCTCTTTCATTTGATACCCATATTACGTGGGTGACAAAAGAAAAGCAATCGGTCAATTAGAGGCGGCGGCCATATTGAATTTGAAGCAATGTCATTGACTGTATCGTATTTTACTCTCAAAGTCCATTCATTTGATACCCATATTGCGTGGGTGGCAAAAGAAAAGCGATCTGTCATTTCGAAGCGCCGGTAACATTGAATTGTCATGTGGACGCGTGTGTGCCGCGAGGTGCACGCACTCACATCGCTTTTGTAATAAAAAAAGTTTTCAGTTGCGATTTGGTGCAAAAATGTATCTTTTTTGAGGTTGATTTCAAATTTGCCAAAAAAAGGTGTTCGATTAACCAAAAAGCTCAAAAGGTTATGTTATACTCGATACTCTTTTATTTCGAAGCCATGTCCATGTCGCGTGTGTGCCGCGGGGAGCAAGCACCCCGCGGTGGAGTGGTCCACTTAATGTTTTTCTAAGCAAAAGGTTTTCAGTTGCGAGTCGGTGCAAAAAAAATTCGTTTTTTAAAGTTACCTACATAAAATGTGCTTAAAAATGTGTTCGATTATTCAAAAAACTGGAAACGTTACGTTCTACTTTGAAAACTCTTTCATTTGATACCCATATTACATAGATGGCAAAAGAAAAGCGATCCGCCATTTTGGAGCGGCGCGGCCATGTTAAATTTGGAACAACGTCACTTACAGAATAGTATTCTACACTTGAAATCCTTACATTTGATACCCATATTACATAGGTGGAGAAGGAAAATAGATCTGTCATTTCGGAGCGGCGGCCATATTGATTTTGGAGCAATATCACTCACTGTATCATGTTCTACTGGTAAAGCCCTTTCATTTGATACCCATATTGCATAGGTGGCAAAAGAAAATCGATTTGACATTTTGGAGCGGCGCGGCGGCCATATTCAATTTGGAGTAACGTCACTTAATGTATCGTATTCTACACATAAAATCCTTACATTTGATACCCATATTACATAGGTGGAGAAGGAAAAGCGATTTGACATTTCGGAGCGGCGGCCATATTGAGTTTGAAGCAATGCCACTCACTGTATCGTGTTCTACTAATAAAACCCTTACATTTGATACCCATATTACATAGGTGGAGAAGGAAAAGCGATTTGACATTTCGGAGCGGCGGCCATATTGATTTTGGAGCAATATCACTCACTGTATCATGTTCTACTGGTAAAGCCCTTTCATTTGATACCCATATTGCATAGGTGGCAAAAGAAAATCGATTTGACATTTTGGAGCGGCGCGGCGGCCATATTCAATTTGGAGTAACGTCACTTAATGTATCGTATTCTACACATAAAATCCTTACATTTGATACCCATATTACATAGGTGGAGAAGGAAAAGCGATTTGACATTTCGGAGCGGCGGCCATATTGAGTTTGAAGCAATGCCACTCACTGTATCGTGTTCTACTAATAAAACCCTTACATTTGATACCCATATTACATAGGTGGAGAAGGAAAAGCGATTTGACATTTCGGAGCGGCGGCCATATTGAGTTTGAAGCAATGTCACTCACTGTATCGTGTTCTACTAGTAAAACCCTTACATTTGATACCCATATTACATAGGTGGAGAAGGAAAAGCGATTCGACATTTCGGAGCGGCGGCCATATTAAGTTTGAAGCAATGTCACTCACTGTATCGTGTTCTACTAATAAAACCCTTTCATTTGATACCCATATTACATGGGTTGCAAAAGAAAATCGATTTGACATTTTGGAGCGGCGGCCATATTCAATTTGGAGGAATATCACTTACTGTTTTTGACGACACGTTTAGCGCAGAGGTCGAGTGATCACCTACTGCGCAACGGGTCGCGGGTTCGATTCCCGTACGGGACAAATGTTTTGTATGGCCTACAGAAATTTGTTCCGGTCTGGGCGTATGTGCATGTGATATTCTATGTTTGTAACTGCACCCACGACACAGGAGAAAATCCTAGTGTGGGGCGACGTTTTTAAAAAAAAAAAAAAAAAAAAAAAAAAAAAAAAAAAAAAAAAACTGTATCGTATTTTACACTTAAAATCCTTACATTTGATACCCATATTGCATAGGTGGTGAAAGGAAAACGGTCGGCCATTTTGAAGCGGCGGCCATATTGAGTTTGAAACAATGTCACTCACTGTATCGTGTTCTACTAATAAAACCCTTACATTTGATACCCATATTACATAGGTGGAGAAGGAAAAGCGATTCGACATTTCGGAGCGGCGGCCATATTAAGTTTGAAGCAATGTCACTCACTGTATCGTGTTCTACTAATAAAACCCTTTCATTTGATATCCATATTACATGGGTTGCAAAAGAAAATCGATTTGACATTTTGGAGCGGCGGCCATATTCAATTTGGAGGAATATCACTTACTGTATCGTATTTTACACTTAAAATCCTTACATTTGATACCCAAATTGCATAGGTGGTGAAAGGAAAACGGTCGGCCATTTTGAAGCGGCGGCCATATTGAGTTTGAAACAATGTCACTCACTGTATCGTGTTCTACTAATAAAACCCTTACATTTGATACCCATATTACATAGGTGGAGAAGGAAAAGCGATTCGACATTTCGGAGCGGCGGCCATATTAAGTTTGAAGCAATGTCACTCACTGTATCGTGTTCTACTAATAAAACCCTTTCATTTGATACCCATGCCGCTACCGAAAATCGCACCGAAATAGCAAAAAGCGCAATTTTTGAAACAATGACCGCCAGTGCCGCCGCCATCTTGAAAAATTGAAAAGTCAAATTTTTCTTGAAAAGCCGACTATATTGGTTATCGAGTGATATCACCAGCTGGCCGCTAACCCCGCCAGCTAACCGCCTTCACCTAACCCCGCCAATAAATCGTCAAATTTGGGTTGTCGCTAACAATAAAAACCACCCCACCTGCCAGTGTTACCATATCACCGGCTCCAAATGGTGGTAGAAATGATCAAAGACGTCAATTCCACCCCGCCATATGAAAAAAGTTGGAAAAAGTTCAAATTTACGTTTTCCCCCAAAACGGAGAATTTACCCCTAAATCGGGGAAAATTACCCCACGTTTCGATTTCCCTCTGCGAGCACTACCAAAAGTCACCCGGTGTTGTCAGTCGAAAAGCGCCGGCAACCGCGTCAAAATAGCAAATTAATGCTTTCGAAATTGCAACCCTTAACAAAATGGCAGTCAGCGGAGCCGCCATCTTGAAATTTTTTTTTTTTTTTTTTTTTATGGATGGCCCGGCAAATGACCTCCTCCCGCCTGATGTTAAGCGGTGAAAGAGGCCCAAATGAGTTGACAGATAGAGTAGCGACGACATCCACTCTCCTACCTGCCCGCCCCTTGCCGGCCCAAAAGATGCTTTTTCACGCCTTTTTTGAAGGAACCCATGTTGTAGGATGGAGGAAACACGTGCGCAGGTAGAGAATTCCAAGTGTGGGATGAACGACAGAAGAAGGAATCTTGGAATTTCTTGGTACGGTGTGAAAAGGAGGACACAGTGTACGGATGACTCCGAAGGCCCTTACGCGTGTTTCTGTTCAGGAATGGAGAGGGAGGGATAAGGTTAAAGAGCTCCTCAGAGCATTCCCCATGGAACATTCGGTAAAAGGCGCTAAGAGAGGCGATGTCACGACGAAGTTGTAGAGGCTCGAGGGTGTTAGTTGCCTCTACATCGCCAATTATGCGAATAGCGCGACGCTGCAATCTGTCCAGAGCATCGAGGAGGTACTGAGCGGAGCCGTCCCAAAGGTGCGAGCAATATTCCACGCAAGACCTAAATGTCAAAGTTTCGGATTTTTCCCGGTAACTACATCATATACGGAACCGGATGACATTTTCCCCACATGTCCAGCATATCTGGAACGGAGAGATCAATTCGGCTCAATTCGTATTTTGTTTTTTCACATTTTGACAGAAGCACCCCATCCCCGTAAAGACTGTATTTTCTCTCTTGTAAAAAAAAAAAGGGGCGATACGATCACCCATCCCAAAAACCAGCACGATCGGAGCCGGTTTGAAAATTTTGACATTTCGCGCCGTCGGCCATCTTGGATTTTTCAAATTTTGAATATCGAATCCTGTGTCTTTTAATCGGTAGTGCATCTCACTCTAACATCCCAAAACGAAAAGGAGGCCGCAAATTACCCAAAAATACCCCTTATCAGTGAGTCAGTCAGTCAGTGAGTGGTAATCCAGCTTTATATATAGGTTAGATTAGATTAATAATGCAACACGAAAGTTTGAACTTAGGTTAGATGATAGTAGCTAGCCAGGTGGGTTCAAAAGCCGTACTACCAACCGAACCAATAAAAAAACTGCTGCCCCATGGGGTATCAAACCCCAAACCAGCAGATCAATACCGCGTGGTCTCAACCTCAACTACTAGACAACGGAGGCACTCAAAAATTTGCTTTAAAAATTTGATTTATTTAGTGAATAGTTAGTCCATTGTTACGTGTGCAAATAGTCTGTTATATTGTGTGGCGTTGACCGCGACCAAAGAAATTCTAATTAACCGGAATTGGAAGGAAATTATACAATTCTCTTTTAACTATTATTCTTGATTTAGTCAATTTACCACTGAAGATGAAATGCTGTGGTAATGGTTTTGCATAACATTTTTCGATCGAAAAACGATCTAAGTCTTGAAAGGTAATTTAGACACAGTGGTAATTAAGTTCTATATTGCAACAAATTAATGGCTGTAGTGTTTAATAAATATTGCTTAAGGTGTTATTAGACGAAATCTTTAATTTATGATCTCTTTTGAACCTTATTAAGCCAAAGTTGTCTTCATTCACTGTTGATAACTAGGTACTATCAACGTCTAATTTAGAAATCTTTACATATTAACTACATACGAAAGCAGACGAAATTACAGACGAAATTTTTTATTTATTTATATATTCATTTTTCGATATTTTAAAAAAGGTAACTCAAAAATATTGGTTAAGTATATCAATAATAGCCGCCTCATTGCAACATATTTATTACCAGTTCACATTTTCAGTAATCAATGAGGAAATTATAGTCGGAATGCACTAATTTAGTGTAGTGTTGTGAGATCGATGTACGAGTATGTATATGATATGAGCTGTTAACATTTGCTCGTGGTTTCAGTATAAACTAAACAATATCAAAATTAGATTTTTATTAGATGTACGGTTACATCATCATCATCATCACAGCTCATATACGTCCCTACCGAGGGGCACGAGCCTACCCTAACCAGTTATGGTAGAGCGATTAGGCCTTAACCACGCTGGCCCAGTGCGGATTGGTTGACTTCACATACACCATACACCTTTGAATTACTTCGCAGGTGTATGCAGGTTTCCTCACGATGTTTTCCTTCACCGTAGGAGCGTCAGATAAATGCACATATGAAATTCGTGAAACGAAAAACACATTGGTACATGGCAGGATCGATCGCGGATCTCCCGATTCTACTCGGTGCACAGTCCAGTGCTGAGGCCACAGCGCCACCGACGCTTGCATAAGACGACGACGAAGGTTACATAAGAATCTAAAATTATTACAGGACGAAATTATTTGCTCAAAAGGAATTTATTTGTATTAAGTTTAAATCTACAAACCACAAATTATGATCGGACAATTTCTTAACGTTTGGATAAATGCAGGATGTGGTTAAGACTGTAGCTAAAATCTGAGTTTAAAAATATTATTACAGTATCTAACAAAAATCAATGCTACACATTTCAAAAATCTAAAAAAGAATTTAAGAAACTTGATTGTTTTTTTAATGCTTAAGAATAAATGAATAATTTTTAGTATTGTGCTTATACTATAACTTTTTTTTTAACAAAAATAAAAACCGACTTCAAAAACACTGAAAAGTTAAAAATAATATAAGAATAGGTACAGACAACATCACACTTCTATATTGAAATCGGTGACAAATTTGAACACTTTCTAGGAGATCATCGTTTGGCGCCGACTTCAATATAAAAGTATGATGTTGTCTGTACCTATTCTTATATTATTTTTAACTTTTCAGTGTTTTTGAAGTCGGTTTTTATTTTTGTTAAAAAAAAAATTACCAGTTCACTTATTCTATAGTTTTTCCATTTTTCTTAATTTTGAAATCGAGGTGTTATTAGGAGTTAACTTGAAATCTGAGCCCATGTAATTTCACTAGATATCCGTGTAGTGATTTTTATCTTTAGATAGTATTTACACGACACGTTTAGCGCAGAGTTCGAGTACTGCGCAACGGGTCGCGGGTTCGATTCCCGTGCGGGACAAATATTTTATATGGCCTACAGAAATTTGTTCCGGTCTTGTTTGTAACTGCACCCACGACACAGAAAATCTTTGTGTGGAGCGACAGTTTTTTTTTAAACTATGGTTGTAGACACAGAACGTCTTTCTGTGTTCTGTGGTTGTAGATTGTAGAGCATAACAAAATGCCACATCCGCAGTGATAGTGAATGTAATATTTGCACCGCGCCGCGCCGTGAAGGAAGCTCCGAGTCATGTGACTGCGAAGGTCGTGTTTTGAAGGGGTGGGGTGTGAGTGGAGTATAAAGTAATACTTCGTGACAATTCATATAAGTGCAGATAAGATTTATAAGATTCTAGAGCTTATTTTAACCAATAACCATGGTGATCAATATTTATCAACGTGTAAAAAATTATATTACGGGCCTTTTTTCAAAAAAACGTAGTTCCTTGTTTCCCTGTCGGATAATGTCAATAAGTAGTTGCTCTATTTTTTTATTAATGTCTATGGCCACTATTAGCATCATCCTATGTTTGCCTTTTCTTTTTTATTAGGTTAACAACTAAAGATTTAATAAAAGGGAAGACATTATGTGAAATTTATTTTTAGAACATGAATGATAGAAGATTTAATTAAGATTTAACCCCCTCCGTGGTCTAGTAGTTGTGACCACCGCGTGTTGATCGGAAGGTTCAGTGTTGAATTCCGCATGGGGGCAGAAATTTTTCTGCTCGGTTTGGTTGGTGGGTAGGGCTTCTTAGCCCGCCTGGCTATAGCTACCACCATCTTACCTAAGTTTGTCGCCATAATAACAATGTTTATAGTATTGACGTGTTCCGACAATAAGAGGTAAGATAGCCAGTTCCTCAGTTATTGAGGAGTCCAGGTGAATGAAGCTCGCTTCTACCTCCGGGCTTATCATCACTTATTATCAAGTGAGATGAAGGGCAAAAGCTTCCCAATCGTATGTTTAAAAAATTCGAAATATTTAGGAGATTTAATTTAAACCTTCAAAAACCTAAAAAAATATTTTACATAGATATCATTAGAAAGCGTATACAAGTATACTTGGAGTATAATGTTGTAAATATGTATGTATAGTGTTCCTATCCGTGAGATGTAAGAGATAATTTGCGCAACATACCTCTCAGTCTGATATTAAATCAAACTGTATGAGCATTTCAGATTATCATCGGTAACCTTGTACTAGTTAATGTGTAGCATCAATGCACAATTAACTAGCAATTTGTGGCAGAAGCACAATAAGGTCATCATAATATGGAACACTTTGCATAGCCGTTTTCATCTTAGAAGTAGGAACAATATGCTTAATATTGACCACAGCTAATATTCGTTTATGAAATTATGTATCAGACATTTATTTTAATGAATAGTTTGTATTCAGTAAAAAAACACGCTTATTGATATTAACATGTAGATACAGGCAAACCTAAAACTACCTGAACATCTTACTCCTTTATCAATTTGAAACGTGTAAAAACTCGTCTAATTTCCGAATAGAAGTTAAGTCATTTTCTATTTTACCTAAATCTGCACCTTAATTATTGAGGTGGGCCTTAATATTAATATTTTTAGGGTGTATGCACATACCTACAAAGATTAATATATACTCGTATATCTTAAAAATTAACAGTCTTACCTTACTACACAACGTTGTCGAATCGAATGGTTGTCTAATAAAGGTAAATAGAGAAAGTGTCAGGCTTAAACCTTAACTATCTTAGAACAACTGATAGAAAACATGTAAAAGAACATCATTAGTAAAAATATATTGATATACATCGAGATTGTAAAAAAGCGGTTGGAATAACGGTTTTAGAAATTCAATAAACAAAGAATTATATGATGGTGAAATTAATAGAATGTGCTAAGGTGTGTAGATTAATTACTTCAGATTAACTAAAAAAATTCCTGTACACAAAATAATAATTTCATACAAAGTTGCAATACCTTAGTACTTAGAATATAGAGGCTATTCTTGCTTTTGAAATTCTTCATTAATTGCACGCGCTCGGCGGACACATTAATAGCACCTGTTAGAGTTAATAATTAAGCCTAACTCCGACTCACCAAGGCCTTTCCTTTAAATTTTATTGATAATTTATTTAAAAGTTTGTATGAGTAAGTACCTATATTAATAATTATAGCGAGGCCACTCATTTGATTGCAAGTAGGTAGGTATTGCAACGCTATAAATGTCCACAATTTACTTTGACAGGATCCAAAATATTACTTGCCGGTTTCTTCTTTGTAGTTTTTGGTTGAAATATCTTTTTTTTAGATTAGCAACACAAATATTTTTTTCTTTTTGGGGCTCAGTTCAGTAAAAGGAAAAAACAGAAACCCTTATAAGATCACTTCGTTGTACGTCTCTCCGTCCGTCTATAGGTACCTACCTCTGTCTTTCTCACCTGTTGGTAAGAAGTAACAGTCACCTATACAGTACATGTGGTTCTTGCGAGATTCGCAGCAAATTTGCAACCCCAACAAGAACCGCAGTGTACGTTGTCAACCTGTGACATAAGATGTAATGTCACGGTACCCAGTAATTTCACTGCCGTAATTTTTAACCTTTAAACCGGAACACAGACTCAGCAATGCAAGTACTGCTGCTTTGCGGCAGAAATTCACATTAAAGACAGAGTCTCCCTCCGGTAAAGCAAAGTCTGTCAAGCAAAACGCTTTTTCTTGTGAACAGGTAAAGATGTCAAGCTGAAATTTATTTCAAATATTCGGGTGTACAAACTCTTTTAGCTGTGAAAAAATCAAACTTGTACGTTAATGTGATCGAAAGATATGACCGTTTATGCCGCATATTTTGCGATTTCACAAGGTCTTTTGTCTAAGGGGTCTGAACCAGTCTGAACAGACTTGGTTTACGCCTAATCCGTTAATACTAGTGCTCATGGGTGCACTAACGTCAACTTTAACAGATCTTTTTAACCTAGATATCACGGACAGATATCCTACCCTACTGGCATGCAGTGAGGTGTACAACGTACCTAGGTACCGGCGAAGTATCTGGGCAACCCAGGTACCCTACCCTCCAGTCGGTGAGTTGCGGATAATGCCCGTACCACGAAGAAGACGAAGGGCCTATTAACTTAAAATGAGTTGTATAGGTGTCTAGTATTATGTTATCTGTGTCACTGTAAACAAAATATTTTTTCTAAAGTATCAGAACATTTCAAGTTCATTATTCTTTTGACAAAACTTTAAGTTATTATACTTAGTTATATGTCATTATACACCCTTGTGCAAATTAATGTGGACAAAACGATGTTTTTCAATAAAATAAGTTTTATTAGAACTACTCATATTTTTGTCAACAAAACATAAAACTAATATTTATTATACCCCAGGCTTTGAGGAGCATTTTAACACGCTTTAGCATTGAACTTACCAAATTATGGCAGTTTGATAACATCTTCTCATTTCGAAGCCACATTTGAATGACCGGCTCAATAAGTCCCTCAATAAGTTCTGTTTTGTGGTGCAATCCATTTTTCTTAGTCTAGTTTTGCAAATTGACCACAAGTTTTCTATTGGATTAAGGTCCGGTGAATCGCCAGGCCAACCGAGTACAGTAATCTGATTTTCTAAAAAAAATTCTTCACTTTTTAGCTGTATGGCGTCGGGTAACAAGATCCTGTCGAAAAAAAGGAAATTCTTTGGTGAACTTCTGTAAATCTGGCATCAAACGGCATCATAATTATCTTGCAATATTTTTATATATTTCTCACCATTCATCATCCCTGAGATGGGAACTAGAGCCCCAGGACCAGAATAGGAAAAACAGCCCTATAATATTTGTTTTTCAGGGTGTTTTTCAGATTGTTGAATGTGTGCCGCTGAAAATGGTTCACTATACGATCTGCGTATAAATTGGCGACGCATGCCCTGGAAATAGAAATGGCTTTCGTCTAAAAATTACACCTTTCTCCAGTTTTGTTCAGTCCAATCTTTATATGTTTGTGCCCATGGTATCCTTTTTTTCTTCATTTGCTCAGTTAAGGGCTTTTATTTCACGAGCCTCCTAGCTTATATACCAACTTCTAAAAGTCGACGTCTGACGGTTGACGCATGAATAATCGTTCAGGCTACAGCCAAATCTCTCTATAAGCCGTCCCTGCCCTGGTGTTCGTATAGTATATTCTGCTATTTCTTAGTAGCAAGATGTCTTCTTTGGGAGGCATTTTTCTTTTTTGACCACATTTACCCTTTCTGTAGGGCAAAAGTGAGTTATTTCTTTTTATATTTTTAGCAATTTATTAACTCCACTTTTTGATATTCCACATTCATCAGCTATCTACCTATGTGTCACATTAGTGTGTTCTGATTACGTAATTACCTTTGAACGTACTTCGATGGAGATATCCATTGTCCATTTTTGTCCACGATATTATAAATGAAAGTGACGAAATATGTCGAAAATATAAACATTTTGCGAAATTGTTAAAACGTCGCGAGATTTCGAAATTATGCGTCTATAATGGAATTCAGATAACACGCGACATTGTATATTTGAATTTAGAGCAACACTGATAGCTCCTAACCACAAAAGTTAAAGTGTAATTCATGCCAATATGAAAAAAATGTTATGTCCACATTAATTTGCACAAGGGTGTACATATATACTTATATATATATTATCTATAACATTTTATAGCCTTATTTCAGAATTCAAGGCTCTCAAAAATAACAACTTTTATAACACCTCTATGATATAAAGTACTTGGTACATCTGTGCTAGTAAAAGCGTGCGCAGGCGCGCCTCTATGGTGGGCGGCCAGTGTGTTGTAAGCACGGTCACGACCTGGGTCCTGGATACGCCAAGAGCTGGTCCGTAGTCATTGCTCTAAATTCAACAATCACACTGTGAACTGAGCGAATTGACAGAGCTAGTTCGGACAGCTTTCATGTCGACGTATTGTAGTATTCACTAGAATATAAAATAGCGTTCACATCCATCCAATATAATTTTCCAGTAGAGTTGTGCAGCTAGCTAAGCGGCGAGCGAGAAAAATCAATCGATAAATATTATTGTACTACTGATTTGTACTGTATGCAAAGTACCTACAGTACAATACAGAAAATAAAACAAAAGCCGGTTAAATTTTCTGCTACGTAAATCAAGATGATGAATGAATAAGCTTTATGATGTGTTTCAGATAAAAGCAATGCAGCTGACAACAGACGACTGACAACAGACGACTGTAGTATTATATTATCTGTGGCCAGGGCCACGCTGAGCGTGCAGATATTCGATAAGCAATATTCTACAGCCCCAGGGATATTATCTGGTTCTCGCTTGGCTAAATGCGACCTTGCCCGTGTTATTGATAATATAATAAATCAAGCCGAACTTATGACTGCTTAACAAATGGTTATATGTATCGCCTTCGCTATATCAGTTGCGCAAGAGCATGATCGAATTGATCCATTCAAATATACAATAGGCCTATATTAAGGTAACATAGATATTTTATTCAAACACAATATCAATCTATTCGAACAAATAATAGGTACTGACGTATTATGTTGCTGTTTGCTTTGATTGACTTATCTCTTTCGAGATAATATAATAATAATAATCATTTATTTCCATCACAAAATAGTGGATGATACAGAATTTAAGATTTTGTAATAAACATTCAGATTTATACAGGTAAGTACACATGTAGCCATCGTGAGGGAGCGGAACCTGTACTAGGATACCCTGTGTTACAGAATTCCGGTTGATTTTGTAAACTTACAAGAATATGTACTTATACAGGATAACAGGGAAAGTCGTATTAAATATTTAAAGCACGTTATTATTCAGAAACTTAACCGTTATGGCGATATAGAATTATAAAGATTTTTTTAAAAAGTTCTTTATTTTTTACTTTTTTCAATATTTCTGGGATTAGAGCTCCTAGGGTCCGTTTTTTGATGGGAATCTAATTGGAAGGAAGAGTCATATCAATTAATAAAACTGATTAACAAAAACTGAACCTAGTTTTAACAGCTTAAAAAAACTGCTCGACAACGCGTAGAATTAAATAATTTTCATTTAGTGGGCTTAACTTGAAAGCGCTTTTTTTTAAAAAATGAATGGAACTTATTCTGTAAATGAGCTGAAAAACTTCTAAGTCTCTTTAGCTATTTGAAAAGGTATAACACTTGCTATTAAATAGACAAAATATTGACCAAATAACAGTTAATGTAGCAGAGGGTACTTACATTTTTGGTACAACAAACCTTAGTCACGGATATGATTTCATTACGAGTGCCCTCACCCACTCGTAAACAAGTCATAACTATGGAAACGTTATCTGTGTTTTGTTTAGAGAACATATTGACAAGTTTGAAGTTGATGTGTGTTGATTTTTAGTTGGATTTAAAATTTCTCAAATAAGTAAATATACACGGTTATTTTTTTATCACCCTGGAAAATTTAAGGGACGCTTCACGGCATGGTATTAGAATGATTTAAATATAAATAAAAAAAATAACTCATTTACTTAATTTTATATATTTTTTTTTTAAATACAAAAAATGCTGTACTAGTTGAGAGCAGCATTTTTAGATTTTTTATTTTTTATATACACGGTTATTTTTTTGTCACCCTGGAAAATTTAAGGGAGGCTTCACGACATGATATTAGAATGTTTTAAATATGAATAAAAAAATAACTCACTTACTTAATTTTATATTAATTTTTTAAAAAATACAAATTTAATGACGGTCAGAACGGCTTTAGGAAAAAACGATTAACTACATTGGCCGTATATAAGTTTATCCAAGAAGCCTATAATATTCTTAATGATAAAAAATACGCAGTCGGAATTTTGTTGGACATGTCTAAAGCCTACGATAGGGTACAACACGGGATACTCTTGAAAAAACTTTATAGCGTAGGTATTCGCGGAAAAACGCACAAATGGATAGCTTCATATCTAAAAAATAGAGAACAGTTCGTGGAAATTGAATATTTCAGTAATGGGAAGGTTACAAACGTCCGTTCAGAGGGCAAAATCATAAATGCATCTATACCACAAGGCAGTGTGATTGGCTGTCTTTTATTCTTAATATATATAAATGACCTTCCCCGGGTTTTAAACGATCACTGTATTTTGTTTGCGGATGACGTATCTGTGATCACATCTTCCCATGACAATGTAGCTATGGAAAATAAAATACATTCAGTGTTAGCATCAGTAACAGAATGGATGGACGATCATTCTCTCATACTCAATTATAATAAATCCAAAATTATAGTATTTCATCCTAGACAAAAGAAAAATTTGAAGCTCGATCTTATATATCGTGGTGTAAGCTTAGAGATTGTAGATGACTGCACATTATTGGGTTTAACTATTGATAAAAACCTTAACTGGAAATCACATGTACAGAACATAAAAACAAAGTTATCGAGATTCTTATATGCTCTTCGCGAAATAAAGAAATCCACAGATATGAACACTGCTATGACTACTTACTACGCTTACGCTTACTCATGGCTAAGCTACGGCGTCATTCTCTGGGGTAACAGTGTGGAAGCATCTGAAATCCTAACGATGCAAAAGAAGTTGATACGTGTGCTCATAAACATACAACAAATGGATAGCTGTAAACCCCATTTTAGACGCTTAAATATATTACCCTTACCTAATCTTACCCTGCTTGTATATGTATGAAATATGCAAATTTGTAAAGAGACACGCAAACTTTTTCACTCAGAGGCAAGATATACAAGCTAAATATACTTTTCATTCCTCATGCTCGGAAAGGAGCGTTTCCTTGATCTGAGTATTGGGAGGAAAACGCTAGTTCCCACCAGCGGGCGGGAAATTCTCATACTATTTACTTCCCTCCTTAGGGCGGAAAGTAAAATTTTAAAAATAGAACTGAATTAGGTTACGTACATACAATCTTTGGTACAATGATAATAAAAGTATTTGGCTGAATGGCCAGTAACAGGTAACGCGATGTGTTCCAAATTTAAAAATACCTGTGAAAAAGATAATTTTGGCGGGAGGGGAATCTGTTACGCTGTACCGAAATCTTGATTGTGTGATTTAGGTATTTAAGAAAAACAATGAATTCAAGCGATTCTGAAATTTCGGCTCCAGATTCAGTCACGAACGAAGCAAATACAATACTCGAAATTTTTTTGCCAAAAATTTCAAAGGAATAGTAGATTGCTTTATAAGGGTGGAAAGGAATCAATCCCTACGAGGTTGTTATTTAAATACATATTCCGACTTTATGAAGTGGCGAGATGCAAGGAATATAAAATCATTTTCTGAAAATGTATTTCTTATATACTTTAATGAACTATCTCATAAAGTGCAGGCGTCTACGCTATGGAGCAGATATTCAATGCTTAAAAGTACACTAAGTGTAAAACACGATGTCGATATGTCATGTTAGGAGTATTTTTATTAATAAATTTTATTAGAAAAGCTATTTTTTATTTTCCTTGCATTCGAAATGAAAAGTACAGTGCTACACACGGGTAAAAGGAATCAAACCCTACTCGGACTATAGCCGCCCTCGCTGCGCTCGCTCGGGCGTCTAACAACCTCGTAGGGATTGATTCCTTTCCACCCTTATAAAGGAAGGACAGGCCTCCTTCGGGATTGTATGACCACTTTGAAAATATAATGGATGAAGTTTTAAATAAAGTCTGTAAGCAAGGCAAACAAATATTAGTCTGTGGAGATTTTAATATTAACTTATTAGAAAACTCTAGTTTATGTATGAGAATTAAAAATTTGTTTCAGTCATATAATCTTAAAAACTTATTTCTGGAGCCAACACGAATTACTGAGTTTTCTGCCACATGCATTGATAATATTTATACTGACATAGAACCATTAGCACAAAATGTTTTTAATAACTTAGAATCTGACCACTCTGGTCAATTTGTTACTATACCTTACAAATGTAAGCTTATGGCGAAAAAGAATATCACTGTTGTACCAAAGACTGCTGGCCGCTTGGAGCGTTTCAATAATAATCTTGGTATTAATTTAAAGTATATTGATTATGACGAAGACCCAAATAAATTGTATGAAAACTTTTTTAACACATTTTGTTGTGAATTTAAAAATATCTTTGTTCCAAAAACCATCTCAGTCAATGGTAGATTAGCTTTTAGTGAATGGGCCACACCAGGTATTCACAAAAGCAGAATAAAACTTTATGAACTTTACAATGAGCGTTCATTAAATACTAGTGATCAATTTAAATTGTATGTAAAAACTTATTCCAAAGTATTTAAAAAAGTTTGTAAATTTGCAAAGTCCAATTATTTAAGCTCTAAAATAAAAAATAGTAGTGACAAAATTAAAACGACATGGAACATTATTAATAATGAAACCGGAAGAGTAAAAACTAATAACAACAATTTTTGTTTAAATATTGAAAATAAGAAAGTTACAGTAGATATTGAGGTAGCTACAGAATTTGAAAAATTCTTTACTGACATTCCAGTTTCAATCACAAAATCTTTGGATTCCTCCCCCACTGTAGCCGAATCTATTCTAAAAGATTATGTTAAAACTTGTGATGATAAATTTAAATTTGCCCATATTTGTGCAAATGATTTAATAAAGTCATTTAAAACGCTGAATAAAAAGAAAACCGTGGATCTGTGGGGCAACTCTGTAGATGTTTCCCAATCTGTAATAGAAACAATAGCTCCAATACTTGCTAGTATTTTTAATGATTGCATTGACTGTGGTGTGTTTCCTGATCTAATGAAACTGAGTAAAATTATTCCATTACATAAATCTGGTAGCACATCAGACCCCAATAATTTTAGACCTATCTCTGTGCTACCTACTTTTAGCAAAATCTTTGAAAAAATAATGTTGGAACAAATGCAAAGCTTTTTTAACAGAAATAATCTTCTACACTGTAAACAATTTGGTTTTAGAAAGGGTCGCTCAACAACTGATGCTGGTGTTGAGTTAATACAAAATATATATGAGGCCTGGGAGGACTCACATGATGCGCTGGGCGTTTTTTGTGACTTGTCCAAGGCGTTTGATTGCGTTCATCATGACACCCTGATCAGGAAATTACACTACTATGGATTTCGCGACACTGTTCTGGATTTACTCATCTCCTATTTGACTGAGAGGATTCAGAAAGTAGACGTCAACGGGGAGAGGTCCCAGGGCGCCTCGGTTAAAATGGGAGTTCCGCAGGGTTCAATTCTTGGTCCTTTTCTATTTTTAATATATATAAATGACTTGCCTGCTTTTGTACAAGACAGGCATGAGATTGTATTATTTGCAGATGATACTTCACTTATGTTTAAAATTAAAAGACGATTGCAAATTTATGACGATGTAAATAGTTCTATCTCAAGAATAGTTTACTGGTTTAATGCGAATAACTTGTGCCTCAATGAAGGGAAAACTAAATGTATAAAATTTGTTTTACCCAATGTTAAAGAGGTTCACACCACTGTTAACATAAAGCATAAAAATGTGGACCTTGTGGATACCGTAGTATTTCTTGGTATTACTTTAGATTCAAAGCTTCAGTGGGGCCCACATATTGATAAATTGTCGAAGAGACTTAGTTCTGCAGCCTACGCTGTATGGAAAATACGTCAGCTGACTGATGTTGATACAGCAAGACTTGTATACTTTGCCTATTTTCATAGTGTGATGTCGTATGGCATTTTGCTGTGGGGAAATGCTGCCGACATTCAGACTGTTTTTGTGCTGCAAAAAAGGGCTATTCGTGCTATTTATAACCTTAAAATAAGAGACTCTTTGAGAGAAAAATTTAAAGAAATTGGTATTATGACCGTCGCGTCGCAATATATTTACGAGAATATAGTATATGTTCATAAAAATATACATTCGTTTTGTAAAAACAGTGATATTCATTCAGTAAATACTAGGCAAAAGAATATGTTAGCCTTACCAAATACTAGGCTTAAAAAAATTTATAATTCTTTCAAAGGCCTTTGTGTACGTTTCTACAATAAAATCCCAAATAATATTAAAGCACTTAACTTGAATAAATTTAAAGTCGCTATCAAGGGCGCACTTATGAAAAAAGCATATTATAAAGTGTCTGATTATATGACAGATAAAACTGCTTGGGATTGACAAAAAATGTGATAATTGACGTTTAAAGGGTGTTAACACTTTGTGATAGTGGGATAAATTTCATTCGAGTAACTGTTCCACTCACACCGACAGGCATTTCTATATTATTTAAAAAAATGTATGTGAAATATAATATTGTAATGTTGGCATTTTAAAAGAGGAGACAAAAAAAATACAAGACCTTCCGAGTTTCTTGCCTGTTCTTCTTGAGAAGGCTCTCCCAATTTCCGAACAGGTGTAGAGTCAATTTTTTTTTTTTTTTAATTTTACTTGTATTTGCACACATCTTAATAATGGTTGGGGTGTGTGTACATACAAGGATTAAATAATTTAGTTAATTAGATTCTTGGTTGAAGATTTTTATGTTTTTATTTTGACGTCAATAAGTGCCTGTAAAGGTCTATATTGAATAAAGATTTTTGAGTTTGAGTTTGAGTTTGAAAGCAATCTACTATTGCGGCATAGGACACTGTTATCGTTACCTCAATCACAGATGAAACTACATTCAAGCAGTCCGTTCGTAATGTGTATCAAGATATTCAATAGGCTTCCTACAAATATTAGAGATATTTCAGAGGAAAAAATATACTTAAAACAAATAAAAATATTACTGCTTCAAAAGTGCTACTATTCAGTAAAGGAATATATGTGCGATAAAAAACTATAAAAAATACTGGACAAACAATAAGACTTAAAATAAGATTTTGACATTAATTTTTAATATTAAATAATAATTTGACATTAATTTTGAATATTATATTTTATAAGTAGGTACATTACTAAGTAAGAAAAAATGCAAAACTACATAAAAATACACTAATAGACATATAATTTAGTTATTCAAATATAATTTATATCAATTCAGGCGACTATTTATTAATTAATTTAAAATTAAATTAATAAATTATATGATAAATTAGGTATAATAATGAAATTGATAATATAATAAAATAATAATATAATAGGTATAATAATGAAATTGATAATAAAATAAAAAATTATAATATAATAGGTATAATAATGAAATTGACAATATAATAAAATAATAATATAATTAATCATATATAATAGGTAGGTAGGTACCAATCATTTAATTATTAAAATACAAAATCATATAGGTACATCAACTGCCAATATTACTACCTGCGATGATATCTTCTAATAGTGTAAAATGAATTTAAATAGATAAATAAATTAAAAATATTTACATCTTAAACTGAATAAAATATATACAAATTATTTTATAAATCAATAAACTAAAATTTTTCTTTAAGTACATAAGTCAAAGGATAATAATCTACATATATAATATTAAATATGCGAAATATGAAGTAAAACTAGTATGACAGATATAGGTATATATAATAAACGTAAGTACTGATTTAATATTATAAGTCATCCTCTCTCCTACTTTTGCTGTGCCCGACAGGGTCCACAATGTACTTAATTTATTTGTAATACCAAAAAATACCATTGTGGAAAGCAAAATAAATGAAATGAAATAAAATGAAATGAAATAAAATGAAATGCTGCACTAGTTGAGAGCAGTATTTTTTGAGATTTTTTAATTATTTTTTTATTTTTAATATTTTTTTTTATTTCATTTTTTTTATTTTTTATATAATAATGGATGTGTCCTGAAGCGTCCCTAAAATTTTCCAGGGTGATAAAAAAATAACCGTGTATATGTATATCATCTCAGCCGCACGACGCCCACTAATATGTATATATTTTTTTTTTCTTTTTTTTTTATATAATATTGGATGTCTCCTGAAGCATCCCTAACATTTTCCAGGGTGATAAAAAAATAACCGTGTATAAGTTTAAAATCTTTTAAATTTGTGTCACAAACAAGCTTAGACCAGTATTTTCGGTCTCGCGCCCACTCATAACCGGAAACTCATAACTGGAATAAAATGTGGTGACTCATAACTGATTTGAAGACCCACTCATAACCATGGTTATGAAATATATTTTAAAATTATAAAATATTTAATTTAGAGGAGTAACTCATAACCGAACATAGAAAAAGCAAATACCTAAACTGTGAACTACTTTGAAGTACATTTGAGACCAATAGTGCTTGCTTACTATTATATACTTGCATATTAATTTTAAAGTAGGTACTTTTTGTTTTATTATTTCATACTAAAAAGAAATATTTAGTTACAGTACAAACGGTAACACAGTTTTAACTGTTATTTCAAGACGCAATACACAAAAATCCAGTGCTTTCCCGTGGTACTACTCACGTGTCCGGTAGTACTCCGGCTGATTAATTTTGCCTGTAGTACTACTTATTATCTTTGACAATCAAAGAACACCATGTGGGTAACTATCGGTTTTAATATTTATATTATTTTGAAGAAATTAAGGAACGCTTTAATAAAACTATTTTAAAAGCAACTATAACGCAACTTTCAATTGCGAGTCATTTCATTTTTTAACCGATTTCACAAAAAGGGGCCTTTATCATTTCCATTGTATGTTCTTTTTTACGTTTGCTACCTCATAACTCTGTCATTTATTAACCGATTTGGAAAATTATTTTTTTTGTTTGAGGGGGTATAGTTCTCGATAAGTCTCATTGTCACCAAATCCGGGATCGGGCAACAAAAAATACCCGTAGTACTATACTAACAGTAGTATCAACGGTAGTACCACACCACAGGGTAGGCACTAAACAAATCTAAGTGCGAGGAAGGCATAAATAGTTTCTCTCCGTGACATCTTCAACAAAAATAACAATATTGAGAAGTGATTGGGAATTAGTTTGTCCTGATAGCTACATCTCATCTACTCTTTCAAGCGCCGCATAAGAGAATACTATCTATCCAAGTCCTAATTATGATTTATAAAAATTTAATAATATTCATATTATTTGTGTAATAGGTATTTCTACATATTTTTTATTTAGTATGTTATAAAGTATGGTTTTATTTTTATATATTTTTTTACTATTTGATCGCCTTTTAAGCTGATATACACGCAAATTCTAATATATTACAATTTCTCCTTTCGCAGGTCTGCTGGAAGAAATTTCATTTATGAAATAAGCAGATCCTTTTTAACGGACTTCAAAAAAATAGAAACAGTCGAACATAGAACCTCTTCCTTTTTCAAAGTCGGTTAAAAAAGGAGGTTCTCAGTTTGACCTGTATGTTTGTATGTATGTTTGTCCGCGACTATCTCGCGTTTGGCTGAATCGATTTTGATGCGGTTTTCAAAAAAGTATTTGTTACATTTGGGATAAGGTTTTGATATTTTAAATTAACTAAAAAGCTTGAAAAGATTTTTTTTTACAAATAATAAAACCGACTTCAAAAACACCAAAAAGTCATAAATAATATAAGAATTTAAACAACATCACAGTTTTATATTAAAGTCGGTGCCAAGCAATAATCACTTGGAAAATCTTAAAAAATATAAGTACTTACTAGTTAAAATTTGGCACGAACTTCAATATAAAACTGTGATGTTTGTATTCTTATATTATTTATAACTTGTTGGTGTTTTTTAGGTCGGTTTAATGTTTTGTAAAAAAAAATACATTTTGTCTTCTGTATTGTTTGTGCCTTTGTGCTGTCTAATTTTAAAGCGGGATACCTTCACCTTGCCGACCTGCCTCTTCACACCTCTTTTATACTTTGATTTAAAACATTATTAACCCTTTTTTGTTAATGTTGTTAATATTTATTAAAGCGACTGTACATAATTGTGTAGTTGTGTTGGTTATGAGTTTCGTCTTCTCATATCAGCAGTTATGAGTGGGACCTTTACGTATTGGTTATGAGATTTTTGGTTATGAGTGGGCGCGAGACCGTATTTTCTTATATGTTGGCCTAGTTGCAATGAATTTTTAGCCGTATAATAACCGGTATATACCGAAAACGGCTACATTCTGCGTGGAACCAAACCCTTACGTATGTGTGTACTTTATCTATGTTGGCAGCTCTGCGTTCGACTTTGAAAAATAGGATGTTTAGGAATTCGTGACTTCAAAGTCATCGCTGACTATTTAGTCAGCAGCGGTGATTTCTAAATCGCATAAGTAATTCAAAAATAGGTCTTCAGCTCTCTTCATGATAGTAGTTCGCAGGTTCCGCCACATTTCCTCAGCGACATCAATAATTTTTGTCTCAAATACAAGGCTTTTCATCACATTGATACATGGCCTAAGTACTTTGAAAATAATGCTCTAGTATACTGAGCACTGAAAGGGAACCGTACTGGACGATATTACGCGTATTTCCATAGGTAATATGGATTCGTTGTCGATTGTTGTTTGAATTGGTATTTAGAAGCCCACAGATGTGAGCAGTATACTCCACGTGGCGTACGGACGAATTTGGGCCTTATAAAGCACAAGGCGTTGATGAGGCCGCTTTGCTCTATGACATTCACAACGGTTATGATTTATCTGCACTTTTCCTTCTAGGATAAGCTTTAGGATTCCATGGCAATCGATTGAAATTCCCCCTTTTAGGGGAGGCCTATGCTCAGCACTGGACTTATTGTGACCGGGAAGAATGCTGGAGAAAATAGGCCGAAAGTGAAAGCCAACTTTAGTCTTTTACAACCTCAACCATGAGAAATTCTCACGTTTTGTTGACGTAAAACAGTAATACTGTTAACCGGTGTTAGCCAGTAGGGTAATAGATATAGATGGGTGCTCTTAGAAAATACGAAACAAAAAATAGGAAACGATACAATATAATATGCATATAAAAAGAAACCAAGGTGCAGGGTGTTTTAAACTAAAGACTTAAGTGAAAATATCGCGATATTAAGGTACAATTAGTTCTCAGAACATCTTAAGTTTTAAACCATTCTAAGTTATATGGATAGTAGCGTAAGAAGGTAAGTCACAAGCGTCTACACAACAATGTCTGGTTGCCTACTTACATTTGATACCACATAATGTAATTAATCTCGATCAGAAGTAACAAATGCAAATTGTACCTCTTGTATATTACCGTATACACGTTGATTTCATAAACCCCCATAAAACTCTTTGACGTAACAAGTGTAATTTGAACATTAACCAATGAATATTTCGCAACGGAGCATGAAAACAGCTAAACCATCTCCGGTGCGATAACTGGGTCGTGAGAAACTTATTATTTAAGCACAAATGTTTTCTTTCTGACACTGTACAACCGGTCAAATACGATATTCGATTTCTATTAAGACAAATAATATTTCCTATTCATTAATTTTCTCTAGATTTGTCTAAGACAATCTGCATATATTTCGTCGGGTTCCCACTCAAAGTATGTCGTAAATTACAGAAGATTGCCTACACGAGATACATGAAGGGTTTAGAACAGTCGTGTGGATATAAGAAAAATAGAAAAGGTACCTATCGATCTAGCCAGCTGCAATGACCTTTAGTAAATCTGCCTCGGGAGGAACTTCTGCATCATATTTTGTATCTGTTCATTGACAAGATTACACAGGCGGACCTCGAGAGTTTGAAGTTAGTTATAATTTATAAATTCCTGATCAAGGTAAGCGGTGCATACCTACCTGAATACTGTTTCTCACTAAAGATCAGACGGAGAACATCAGCCATCAGTATTTGTTGTAAGATGTGCTCACATCTTTGCATGGCCACTGTCTTGTATACTTAATGAAAGTGATGCACTATGATGACTGATTTTCTCATTTTAGAATGACGTCCCTCAGATATTATCGCGCTTTTTTAGATAGCTAATATTTTTTATAAGGGTTGCTTATGGCTTACTAGACTTACCTGACTACTCGCTAGAGTTGAGTGTGCCAATAAAAATGCCAATAAGAGATGATACGCAATTGATATCCCAATCAAATTGTTAAGAAGCAAATTGTGTGAAATTAGCTTGAAAGGATCATTTTACGACACTGATTAAATTATGGCAGTTCAGGCAGTTCACTTGTTTGTTAAGTTTTTACAGATAATTTTATTACCTCCCATCAAAAGTTAACTACAAATATTCAGTATAACTACTTTAGCAGAATCAATTATTTAATCGATTTGAACTTAACGCTATCCTATCTACTTCAAAGGCTTTAAAAATTCTTGTTAGGTACCTACCTGTTTCAAAAATTTAGGTATCTATGTATTTTCGACCCAAGGTACCTAATTTTTTTTTCTAAATTAGTCCACATTTGCACCCACATGTTTAGTGCTTATTTTCATTTTATCATTGTATTATATCTTAACCACAATAAAGAATCTAAAATAAAAAAAAGTAACACGTATAGCATCTCCCAACACAATCTTACTAATTTGTGCATCCAACGATGTCTGATATTAACTTGAGTCCAGTTACATTTATTTGTCCTAAATAAACCCAAGAACAGTCATCATTCGTTTCCCAAACAAGGCAATGGAGTTGGTTTGTTCGTAAGGTTATTCTCACAGCGTTTGCTCTACAAAACCTTATAAAATCATATAACAAAAATGGAACTACCAAATTAAAAATGTCCATATTAGCAATAGAATGAAAAATTAGGTAAATAGAATTAGGAAGTCTTTGTATGTGTAAACCGTACATACATATGAGACATAACTGCTGTAAAAGCTAATAAGATTTTATCACCTCAATACGGTTTAATGTTCCTAGACAAATATTAATATTCTTTTTCATTACTCATACTCTGAAAGTAGGTCTGAAGTTGCCTGAGGAGCGGGTTGAAAGTAATACTTTTCAGCCCTAGGGAGAATCACTTTCAACTGACAGCTGCTGTCAAATTTTAAAAAAGAAACTAGTTCTTTTTTCTCATTTTTATTGAACCATGTTCCGACTTTCTATACAGCCAATCAATTACAGCGCGGTGTAAAATTAAAATCACATAATGTTATTTATTTATTTAATAGTATTTAAAGAATATATTTTTTAAATGACTTTATTATATATTATTTTCAAGTTTTTCTTTAAAATAACAGATTTGGGCAAAATATTTACCATTTTTTAAATTATGAAAATGAAAAATAATGGCTGAATAGCTGGCCGGCCACAGAAAAAAAAACAAAATATGCGGGAAAGCGATCTTCATTTGTTTTATCCATTTGTAGAGTTTTGTTAACACTTCCGTATGTATAGGCAGAGATTCTGTTAATTATATTTGTATAACATTTTGTTAATAATTAACACAATGAGTTCATCTGATTCAGGTATTGAGTTAACGCCTGATTTTATAAGCTAAAGCGGGCTAAAGCAGAAGTTGTTGATTTGTGTAAAATATAATTACACGTTTTTTTTAACTAATTCATTGTTTTATTTTTTACTTTCCTTGTATTCGTAATGAAAAGCACACTGTTTACCTCGGGTTAAAGACTTATTTAGTCCCTCGAACTATTGTCTCGGGCCTAAATAAGTTACTTTCACCCCTGGGGTAACAATGTACTATTCTTACTACCAAGGAAGCTCTTGGAATCTTACGACTGTGACGGCTAAAAATCGAAAAACGCTTACCAGACTGCATACCGCATCGTACACTCAATGAGTTTGCATCGGAGTCGCTAGTGCCTGCAAAAATGTTTACTTACAATAACTTGGTCACAGTTTAACAATCATATGATTGTTAAACTGTGACTTGGTCATCTCTCCAAATGAATATACAATGCGAGAGAGATACATCACACAATGGTCGATAAAGCCAGAGACAGATGACTTTTATCATCACATTCGTCTCACGTCTCGTTCCTGGGCACTGGTCTTTTTTATGCGAGGGGGCATTGAACTTTATCACGCTGGCAAGACAGGTTCATGTTAGGGTTTTGTTTCGAGATCTCCATCTCTTGGGTGAGAATAGGAACTCGCACCGGAGCCATTGGTGTGAGCATTGCCTCTATTGAGTATAGGGAAAAGAGGAATCAAGAAGTGCGGGCGGTTCAGTGCAATCGCAGATTGCGCGCATCTTTCATGATTCGGCCACCTATAATAACCGCGAGGATGAAATGGTCAAGGAGAATGTCTTGGCCGAGGTGCAATTGCGGTAAATTCTCATTGTTGGTTCTTACATTAACGGGAAGAAACAGCTGCGACACACGTGTATTTAAGTGCCGAACCACAGCTACTGGCGAATAGAATCTGGGACCCGATTCTCATGTAATAAAACTTTTCCGCATGGTAAATTCGTATGCGAATTTTTCGATTCTACTGAAAAGTTCGAATGATTCGTATGAACCGTATTCTGGGGTACCCATAGAACAATATTACGAATCGAACTATGAAGTTGGAAATAGCAGACAATTTAATGTTTCGTACGACGTTCATGAGGCGTTTTTAAAAACGCTATGGCAACCACTATAATGTACATCTTAAAATAGTTATTTTTGGTAAAAAAATATTACAAAATCTATTTTAACACAAAATATATTTTTGAATGTGATCATATTTTCTAAAAATAATACTTATATTACAAAGTATAAAAGTTGAATTTTTAATATTTCGTAAAGTACGTTGATTGAAACGGAACGCTCCAGACAGCACATTCATAAGTTCTGACGTTAAATGTCATTAATTACAACAAAGTTTGTCTAAGATAAATATTAAGTTAAGACAAATTCTTATTTTAATTATTTTATTTATATAATACTTAATCTGTTATGGAGCAAAATAATATATCCAAAAACTTTGCTAGTGCAGAGCAAAGCCTTCGTCTAGTACATTTAGTAGAAGCCGATCCACAGCTGAAATGTGGCAAACTTCCAAGCTCATTCACTAAGAATGAAGCTACAAGGCGGTGGATAAATAATTTGATGTGAATAATTTTATACATTACAATTTTCAAACTAAGTTAATACGAGTAGGTACTTAAAAGTACTCTTTTAAGTACTTTTAAGTTACTACACACAAGTAAATCTCGCGACAAACTTTTATGTTATATAAATTGTGTCAAATGTGAAATGACGTTATAAGTAAAAGTTTTAGTGTAAAAGTTTATTTTTTCTTTTTAGCGCATTTAAATAAAAGCTTGTTTTTAAAAAGTTAACAAAGAACATGTTTCTTCTGCGAGATGGGACGAGGGTTAGTCGCTTACTCTTCTATAGTCTACGCGCCGTGCTAGGCCCACAGGGAATTGGGTAAAATTAAAGAAAAATTGGATATAAAACAAAATAAAACAACACTTCTTAGGAACATTTTATATTAACAGAGCTTTGTTTACTAATAAAAGTAACAGTAACATCGCGTTATACTTATTACTATATAAAATAATACTTACATTAAACATGGCAGTATAAAAATATCATTTGTATATTCATACAGCAAGCACGACAAGATTTGATTACACTATCACAATGTGTATTTGAAATTTACATAATTATGAAATGCATGCATTACAGTTACATTGGCAAGATTATTAATCTGTCCTTGAATATCCTTATAAATCTGCAATTATACAATTCGATTTATAAATGGAAAATTAGGATTACGCAAACACGATAAATAAGGTTACCCAAAATGGGTAAAACGGCTCTTTTAAATTTATATATATATATTACTTAAAAATCTAGTTTTGAATCTTTCGTCGTGCATCGAGTGCTCGTCGAGCGTCGTCTTTGTTCAATTTCTACAAATTTTCGTTTTGTTTGCGACGAAAATCAAAATAATATTAATTTTCGTCGTAATGTTCTATTGATTTTCATCGCAAACGTAATAAAAATTACTAAAAATCGAGCACAGACGACGCCCGATGCAAAACGACTGATTCAAAAGAGGGCCTCAGATCGAAAAGTTTCTTCCGTTTTTATATGTGGCCAAAATTTGAACTTTATCTATATAGATAAAATATTTGGTGAAATAATTATTCTTTTTATCCTAATTTACATGGTTCCTAGTTTGCAGCAAACAAAACTTTTGATTTTAAGTCCTTCAACGAGTTACTTAATATATCATATGATTCTTTAGTTCACAAAAAATACTATACTATGCTAGTTTCATGAAATCAAAAAATAGATATCTCAATAACAAATGCGAGAAAATATAATAACAAATATCTTAGTTCAAGTTTTTCCATATCTAGCTGAGCATTCTTTAAGGCGAGGAATTTCCAAGTGCAAGCCCATATGTTCCGCACTTCACACCGTTCATTTGTACGTGACGTTAGCGCGGACGCGGCCACTGAACAGGCGCCAACATCATGTGCCGCACAGTAAAAATATAACAGTACAACAAGGACGTTTTAAATCGTATGCAATATACTTTTTGCTAGGTTACAAATAAGTATTGATTTATAAACTGAGGTAAGTACCTACAGTAATACAACCAATAAAGATACAGCTTTATGACTTCATTGCTATTTTTTATTGTATCTTTACTTGTATGTAAATATGGACACTTTTTAATTGTTACATTACATAGTATTTTTATTTGACAAACAACCACGTGATTATTTTAATAACTTAAAAAATAACAAAGTTTAAAAAGCTTTTATTTGCTAGTGATGTCATTGTACTCGTCCACCATTATAATACCGATACAAACATATATTTTATAAGAAAGAGACGTAAAGCAATTATCAATAATTAGACTTTTCAAGATTCATCATAATTAGACCGTTTCTTCACAATTTCAAAGGGTTTAAATGTTTCTATGATGTGTTATTAATAAAATGTAAATTCAAATTTTATGCATATTTCTTTTGTGCAGTATAGAATGGATCACTAGAATACAAGAAATGCTCGATTAGCTAGAACTGGCTAGAAGTAGTATTTAAAACAAAAGCTAAGAATATGAATGACGCGGCGGCATATACTTATAAAGCACTGTTAAATTTTTTTGTTTGACTTCGACGGCTATTCGGTTTGATTTAGAAATAGTAAATTGTTACACCGAGCGCTAAGTGACTTATTAATGCCCGCGGATGTTTGGTGCACGAGCACTTGCTCGAGGGCACTAATAACCCGAGGGCATTAATAGCTCACTTACGAGGTGTGTAATCTGCTTTTCCTTCAACTTATTAAAAATAATAAAAAACTGAAGTTGACTGTAGAAAAACTTATTTATTTATGACAAAAAAAAAATGCAAATTGTTCTTATTAAGAAACCAAACCTTATCTTGACGGTGGTGACGGAAATGGAAAATCCACAAAAAAAAACTCACTGCCATGTACACCACAAAACCCTTATTTCTTGCCGTCAACATGAATGTGCACCAAAAAACACCACTTTCACTACACAATATTCACTCGAATACAATTTTTAATTTATTAAAATAAAAGCTAATCTTCGCCATTAAAGCCAATTGCCTCTCTTATTTAAATAAAATTGGCTTTGTAGGGTCCTATCTAACTTGTTTTGCGCATGTGTATTTTTTGTGACATGTTATACAACCACTCAAATCTCTTTGGAAAAATGCTTACATTTTGTATGAATTGTAATTTCTTTTTAAATTAGAAAAACAAACAACAGGGCAATTATGTTGAACGGGTCATTAATGAAATTTCATACAATACTACTACCTTCATACTTTTCCAGGGTAGTAATGTATTACTTAGTGTTGCCTTTTCCGATGATTAGAGTAAAATTAATGAGTAGTTTGAAGAAAAATATTTTAATAGATATATGTAGGTATTTTAATACATAACTGAATAAATAAGTACTATAACTTATTTCGATTTGATTTGTTAACCGACTTCACTGACTTCACGAAGTTATGAGGTAACACATACCTCATAGCTTCGTCATTTATTAACTGATTTTCAAAATTCTTTTTGTATTCAGAAAAGTATACCCCCGAAGTGGTTCCATGCCATCAAGTCAGGATCTAGTATTGGAATCCCAAGAAAATCGAGAGAATAGGCACGTCCAACGTCTTTCCTGTTTTTTTCTGAAGCTATTCAGGTATTTGCGTCTGAAAGACATCATCTCAAGGATTCTTCCACTATGCTGAGCTTACGATGGATCCTTAACTTTAAGGAGTTAGGGAGTTAGTCTTTAGATATAAAAGGTACGTATTGACTCTCAGTTAGGTATATTCTTTCAAGTTGACTTAGAGAGCTATTATTAATTTCACGAAAAAAATAAAAATATATTTTTTACAAAAATACCGACACCACTTCAAAACAAAAACTCCTTCAAAATAAAAATGTAATGTTGTGTGTTTTATTTTATTGCTACTAAGTTGGCAAACAAGCAAACTGCCCACCTGATGGTAAGTGGTAACAGTCACCTATAATACATGTGGTTCCTGTGCGATTCGCAGTAAAACTGCAACCCCCACAAGAACCACAGTGTACGTTGCCAACTTGTGACATCAGATGTAAAGTCACGGTACCCAGTAATTTCAGTGCCATATCTTACCCTTCACACCGGAACACAGCAATGCAAGCACTGCTGATTTGCGGCAGAAATAGGTAAGACGGAGGTATTTTTATCCTTGCCTTAGCAAGCATCAAAAACGATAGTATTTTTGTTTTTAATTATATCCCAATTTTTGTGACAGGTATCTCTGGCAGGTATGTCATCCATCATATTATTATTAGATGAATTCGAAACAAGCTCAAACCTGTTTTTGATGTGCTACTATCATCAACGCTGGCCAAGTGCGGGTTGGTCGACTTCACACACAACCTAAGAATTTCTTTACACGTGTGTGCAGCGGTCGGCGCGCCGGCGCGCTACTTAGTGGTAGGTATTTATAACGCTGCATTGCGTGAGTGACAGGGGCGTGCATGTACTAAACAAGATTATCAAGAAGAAAGCCACAAATCGCTATGAATATCAGGCAACCGTATTAGTCTCTAAGCAAACTGGTTTTAAAATATTAATTAATATTCTACCACCTTAGGCCTGTAAGAAAACTCGGGAAGTACTACACAGCTAGCGTTCTTTACCATGATGACTTTATATTTGACGACACGGTTAGCGCACAGAGTTCGAGTGATCGCCTACTACGCAACTGGTCGCGGGTTCGATTCCCAAATATTTTTAACCGACTTCAAAAAAGGAGGAGGTTATCAATTCGGTTGTATTTTTTATGTTTGTTACCTCATAACTCCGTCATTTTAAACCGATGTCCAAAATTATTTTTGTATTCGATAGAGTATAGAGCAAGGGTGGTCTCATGGTCACCAAAGTCAGGATCTGATGATGGGATCCCATAGAAAATCGAGGAAAGCACTAAAAACACACTTCTTTCACTAAAAAGATTTCATTCACTGAAAAGTTAAAAATAAAAAATATTTTACAAAAAATAAAAAACGACTTCAAAAACACTGAAAGCTTAAAAATAATATAAGAATAGGTACAGACAACATCACACTTCTATATTGAAGTCGGTGACAAATTTTAACACTTTCTAGGAGATTATCGTTTGGCGCCGACTTCAATACAGAAGTATGATGTTGTCTGTACCTATTCTTATATTATTTTTAAGTTTTCAGTGTTTTTGAAGTCGGTTTTTATTTTTTGTAAAATATTTTTTTGTAGATACGGGACAAATATTATGTATGGAATACAGAAATATGTTCCGGTCTGGGCGTATGTGCATGTGATATTCTATGTTCGTAACTGCACCCACAACACAGGAGAAAATCTTAGTGTGGGGCGACGTTTTCAAAAAGAAAAAAACTGCACCTACGACACAGTTGAAAATCCTAGTGTGTGCCGACGTATTTATATAAAAACACTTTCATTACTGAGTGAGTCAAAGGCACAAAAAGCGGAAATTTGACATGTATGTTGGAAATTCGCCATCTAAGGGGGTAAAACTAAAAAATAATAGTTTGTATGGAACCTCTATGACATTTATGCGGGCGAAGCAGCGGGCAAAAGCAAATATTTTATAAAGTTTCACAAAATTCCGCTGATCAGATATTTTCTTTTAATACAATGAAGTGATCTTTAAATTAATCGAACGGAAATTTATGTTAATTATTTTTTACTTTTTTATAATCAACTCACGCTTGACCATAAATGTTACGAAATTTAAAAGATTCCTAAAATACTATTTTACTGTTCATAATCATATATAATACATAGGCTCGAATAAAACTCTATTATTTAGCTACATGTATAATGTGCTGTTGATTCTACCTTCTAAAGCTTTGATGCAAGGCGTTGTGAATAAAGGGGGTAACATTAAGTATTTAAAGGAATTCAGCAATAAAGTTTTATAGGAAACATTATTTTGAACCTATAAATCGTTGCATATTTACTTGAAGAAATTAACATACTGGTTTATTAACACTGCACTGTGCTATATGGCCGCGGCAATAAAATATAAACATTTGGGAAATAAATATTTACCACTTTTCTTTCAGCATTTTTTGTATGCATTTGATTTAACATTTCGTCTTTGACTTCTTTTATTAGCGATTTTTACACATAAAATAACTTATAGAAAAAAAGAACGAAAAACATATTTTTTCACACATAAAATAATTTAGGAAGAAGGATTAAAATAGCTTTCTCCTTTATAATACGTAATCCATTATTTACACTATTCACCATATTACTACACTAATCTATAATAATAATGAAAGTTAACAAAATAAACGCAAACTGCAAAATTAAAATTCGATCGTAAAGAAACACGTAATATATTTTTTGCGCCCGCGACACGAAGCGACATGACCATACCCTGAGACGACTTGGCGAGTACTGTCTTATATGGAGCGCGATTGCAACCAAGCGAAGTTATAGAATTTTCGTCATTTTCCTAAATATTTTATATGACATCAAAAAATCTGTCTTCACAGTTCACTAGATAATAACGAACTACGTGTTTTGGTATAACTTTTATACTGTTTTATGTATATTTCGATTTCAAATCGTGGTTTTAGTTTTTGATTTAGACCTATGTTTGGATTTTTTTTCTATCGAGTGAAATGGAGTAAATCGTGTTTCTGCTTTCACAGTTCACTAGATTATATCTTCAAGTTTAAGGTGTGTGAATTTCAGAATTGTGGGTTCTAATATTATCCAGATCTAGACGTTCTAAGATTGGCAAATTTGGGAAATCCTCGCCTTAAACCTAAGCTCTACAGGACATACCGGAGGGAGACTCTGTACCAGGGTAGTCTGCTTGGGTACCTCCGTCTTACCTATTTCTGCCGCAAAGCAGCAGTGCTTGCATTGCTGTGATTTGGTTTAAAGGTTAGTTTACGGTACCAATATCACATGGCAGTGATATTGGTACCGTAAACTGGGTACCGTAACTTTACATCTTATGTCACAAGTTGGCAACGTACATTGTGGTTCTTGTGGGGGTTGCAGATTTGCTACGAATCTCACAAGAGTTACATGTATTAAAGGTGACTGTTACCACTTACCATCAGATGGGCAGAATCTTTTTGGATAAGGAGACATAGCGTTGATACTGCACCATCTCTAACTGTCCAAATCGTTCCGAAGGCAGGAGGCACTTACATCCCTACATCCCCAGGCACATATGCCTATTTGCCTTGAAATTTTGAGAACGTCGGCAATAAAACCAATGAATTTCGACTTCTTAAATTCGAATCCCAATAGTAGATAGTTTCCAGGGCAATATGGGCCGTAGTCCGAAATGCGTCAACATTACCAACATTACGACCAGTGCAAATGATGTGGTCCGAATTGAATACTGTGATATTTGCACTGTTTGCACGCAATCATTTCGGACCACTTTAATAGCACGATCGTGTACGCGTTTGTCAATGTAATTAATTAATTAGTATTGATTTGTTAAACATGCATGGCAAAAGCTTAAAAGTTTTTATGGACAATTAATTAAGTTTTATCAACTCAAAACTTAATAAATATTTACTGAGTTTTTTTTTATTCCAAATCGTCTAAACGTCAAAATTTGAATTTGACATTTACGCACACAGTGCACTATACCTTCTTTTCGTGGGCACTGATAGCACCGCTTCGTGGCGTCACATTGCTTTCGTTGACACACGTCGGTTCAATTCGGACCGGGGGGGCTACCGCCTAACTCAGCGATCACTGGCTATAGCCTTCGTGACATTAGAACAATAGCTCAAATGTCACTTGTGACGTTAAAACTATTGTTCAAATGTTACGACAGCGATAGCGAGTGATCGCTATGAGTTAGGCGGTACGGCTGCGGGTTGTTTGCACGCTATCGGTACAAATCGTGCATAATAGCTCAATTTGGACCACGGGGATGGTTCGCCCTAACTGCAATCCTGTCTACACGTTGCAGATGGCCTGATAGGCCTCTATGTGCGAGCCGGGGGCGGGAGTCAGCGTGAGTTGACGGCTCGCCTTCAGGAACAGCACTAGCCCGGGCCTCGCCGGCAGCGGCTCTGAGTCGCACACTTCACCGGAACCCGACGTCACGACGATCACACTCGGGCTCGCCCGGATTATTGTGTTGTACGGCTCGTCTTCATCCTCCACCTGACACGACAAGATAGCACGTTGTTCACCGAGGGGGGAGAGTGAACGATTCCAACGATGGTGTGGTTCGGATACAACCGAGGTGGGAATCTCACTTTCTTCCAAATAGTACATAGTGCTTTATTTATACTACACGTGTGATGAACATTTAGGATCTTTATTAATTGAAATCTATATAGTAATTGTTACAATTATTGAAATCCAGTGTTATATTATTGCCTGAGAGATTAACGCCCTTTGCGCGCTCATTGATGTCTTTTGTCTTCTCATACTAAATTTTTAAAAAATAAAGCCGGGTATAATGGGTTTCCATATACTTTTCCTCCCAATAAAGCAGGTGGGTTATTGTCTAAGAAAAAAATCTATCACGATCGCGTATAATTTGACAGCCGATTGCGCCGTGAACACAAGACTCTGCGCCGATTCCCTTTTATAAAGCAGTGATGGATGGACTGCGACTGTCAAATTGTAAGCGATCGCGATAGATTTTTTCTTAGATAATAACCCAACAGGGAGATATGGATTTTTATACAAGTTATCCCCCTCCCCCATATTTTGGTTGAAAACTAACTTTCTCCTTTCATTTTCAGGCAATAGTGACTACTGTTCTGATCAGGTGTGGTATAAAACAGTATTATTAAATGGTATTGATCTCAAGGTCCAAGGTTTGATTTTCCATGGGAATCGGAAGTTTTTCTGCTTGGACTGGTCGGTGGTAGGGTTTATGGGTCCAGCTCGCTAGCAAACACTGTTCCATCTATGTTTTTCGCCATACTAACATAACTTTACTCCAACGTTCCCCAGGCGAGTCCAGGTGAACTTGATTCCATCTTCCAACTTATAACTCACAATCAGCTGAGATGTGGGCCAAGGGCTTCCTTGAGTAAAAAAAAATGTACATACCTATATTAGAAAAATATTGGTATAAATAAAGGAGAACCTACGACCTTTTGCTAACTAGGCTATTAAGTTCAAATCATCATTGTTGTGATCTTATAAAACACCCACTGCTGGGCATTTACCGGAAGGCCAGCGCAAGTACCTTTATCTGCATTGTTACTGTGTTCCAGTTTTAAAGAAAAGACAGGCATTACTACGTACTGTGACTGCACATCTTAGGCACAAGTTGGCAATGTGCACTATGGTCTTTGTTGACTACGGCACTAAGGAGTTACAGATTTGCGAATCTTGAAAATACTTCTAGGTGATTGTAGTCACTAATCATCAGGTCAGTCTTCCTGCTTGCATAAAAATAGGCTCTTCCCAAGAAATGTGCACTTGCCATCTCTCAAAATGCTGACCCTATTCAGCAAGTCGTATGCTGATCGGCAGGGTGTACCCGCGATCAGATTAAAATATTCATTTTTGATCGTCAGTCAGTACCTTAATTTTAACCACAGCAAAGTCTGGCACGGGCGGCCGCCAGATGCAGCAGTTGCCGTCTTCAATTTGAGGATTGAACAGCAGCTGATCGTGTGCGTAGCTACTGTAGTCCAACATTTCCACTAGGGTAGGCACATCGATATGTTTCGGAGTCAAGCCCGCGCGAATTACATTGTCTGAACACGCCATGCATTCCACACAATCTACAATCAAAATATGCCTTTCGTTGATGCAAAAGTATCGAAAAACACGTCATATGTCATTTTCAATGTCTACTTCGATTAAAAAGAATACTTTTCTAACAGTTTTGAAAATTCTTTAAGATTCTATAGAAAAATAAATTAAAAAAGACAAAATCTTTAAGATTGAGACTAAATGTCAGTTTCTGACGACGGGTGTCAATAAAATAAAGTTTCTAATGCTATGTACCATTTCCGAACATGCAATTATCAATTATCTATTAAAAATCCGGCAACACTGGAGCGCATTGAGAGCCTCGGAGTGTAGTTGTTTAACTCGCTCAGCCCCCCTAGCACGTCCACCAAAACACGATATGATAAAGCGGTTTATCGCGGTGAACTGTCAAAAGACAATAGGGTTTCGTCGTAATTTGACAGTTCCCCGCGATAAATCGCTTTATCATATCGTGTTTTGGTGGACGTGCTACGGGGGCAGAGGTGTTGAACGCATTGCAGCAACAAAATCTTTTATCTCCCTCTTTCACATGATTTTTATTTCTCTCTCTTTCTACCAGATGACGTTATAGATTATGGCCCCAATATCATCCAATCACGTAAGCAGGGGTCGAAACAGGTTCACTGTTCAAAAATACTGATTTTACTGACCAGAAATCTAAAAAAACTGACTTACTGACCATCTGAACTAACTTAAGAGGACTGTGAAGAGCCAATTCATGGCTCGAGTATGCACTTGCAAAAATGCAGTTTGTTGCACACCGCTTAGAGTTGAAAGTCCGAGGCAAGTGCCTACATTTCTTATTGAAATATTGTTTAGGGCGATAACTGTTTGACGAAACCTTTACGAAATTAGACACTTTTGATCTCATTAGATTCAGTATACCTTAATCTATGTTTGTATGTATTGCTTTTTTTGTAATTCATTATAATTTAGTCGAAAAAGATAAAAATGCTCGAGGTAATTTTTAACTCTATGGATATTTAGATGCTAATAATTTATATTCTGAGCAACATATTTTCAAAATGGAAACGTACAAACCTAGATCTTCATTATATCTACAACATTTCCAAAAATTATGAAAATTGGACTATTTGAAGAAGGGAGAAAAGCGTTATCGCATTTTAACCGACTTCGAAAAAGGAGGAGGTTCTATGTTCGACTGTATCTATTTTTATTTGTATGAAAATTTACAGCTTCACAATCCTCTTAAAATAAAAGATTCATGTGGAATTGAAAAAATACTTTTACAATTATTGGCCTCCACCACCCCCATAGCCAACAATCACCACCTTTTCATTGTAAAAAATTTTACAAATAATTAACAGTTTTTTTTTTTTATTAATATGTGTTTATTTCAAGAAAAAATAGTAGGATTTGACTATTTTTCCTCGAAATAATGATGCTACAATATTAAGTTGCCACAAGACATCATAATAGAGCATCAGTTGTTTGTTGCCCTCAAACCATCACACAATATATTATGAGATATTACTTAAGCAAAATCTAGATTGAAGAAGGTAGGCGGATTTAGGAACGACACAGGTACACACAGACAGACAAAATTGTATTAGTAAAATATTAATGAGGTTCAAAAAAAATTTATGGGGCAATATGTGTGTTGATCTCAAAAAACTGAAAAAACTGACCATTTTCTCAAAAAACTGACATTTACTGATTTTACTGACCAGTTTCGACCCCTGCGTAAGAATATTTCAGTTATTAACGTCAGAGCGTTTTACAACCATCAAATTCGAGATTAGAGCGAAAAGTTGTACTTCGCGCGAAGGCTCTGAACGCGCTCCTGTTCCCTACTCTCCTCTTCGCAATCCCCTACCCGGCAAACTTCGCTAAGAGACGACGCTTATACTGAGCAGCAGCAGTCATCCGTGATGGAGGGGACGATCACCGCTCTGGCCAAGTGCGAAGTATGTTCAGTTATTCACTTTTTGTACTTCAAAGGGACTTATTAACTATTTGAGAGCATCTTAGCGAGGTCCGCCGGGAAGGAAATTATGGAGAACAAGGAACACAACAATTATTAACAGATTTCGCCCAGTGCTACACGTCCGAAACGACAGCATTGGAGACCTTATTTTACAGACACCCCTCGAATTGAGCTTCTACATAAATTCATACTCAAGTCCTACCTCCACTTAAATATGCATGTGGCAAGTTAGGTTTTAAGAAGATAGCTTGTCCCGGCCTGAGATTCATATAATTCATGAAGTAAGGTGCCCAGCAGCCTACATCCCCGGGAAAGTCATTGTGCAAACGACGAATCAAAGGATAAAGAACTGAGGTTTGTGTTTCTGCATCTGAAAATAAAATAACTACATAATTTAATTTAAGTATAGTCACACAAGCTGACCCGGCAATAGTATGTGCTTTGTTTAAAATTAAATAAATGTCGGATCAATGTTATACTAACATCTTAGTGGAATAAACTGTAGGATAAAGAAATTGTAACACAAGCTATCTACTGGACGGTTACCCAACTGTGATAATTTTTCGTCACAACACTTGGTTATAACTAAGTGTTTAAGCAAAAGTAGCTTCGGAGTTTGTCCCGGACAAGCATGGTGACGCAAGATTTTTATATATATTACTTTTACAAATCTGGCCCAACCGCCTAACACCTTCGCTAATCAATAGCGGAAGCTTCTTATTTATGACTTCATCTTGTGCTGGGTGTTGATTTTGTAACTCACTGAATTGATTAACACATGTAATCGAATTGGATGTCATGATAAAGATATCGAAAAAAAAAATTTGACTTATGCACGGATGCATGTGAATCGAACGAGCAATCGAGTGAGCGTCATGTGAATGCGGGGTGGAGGGACGCAACTCACAGCCGAGCCATTCGTTCGATCGGCCATTTTATCACTGGAGGTACACAAGCAGAATCGTTACATTCCTAATTGAGCCAACGGCCGAGATTTAAATCTCTTATAGGTAGGTGTGACACCGCAAATACCAAAATTGGAAAGAGCCGGGGTGATGGCGAAGTTACAATCAAGTTTCTGAAAACATCCGGATGGTAGGGGTAACAAACGATCAAGTCCGGAACCGCGGCAGTCAGTCAGTTGTAAACACACCAACCGAGTTCGTCATCCTCCACTGAGACCGTTTGCAACACCTACCGCCTATTCGAGATTCGTTTGATAAAGTTCCTCATATTGAGTCGTGAATCCGCGGTCGGAATACATAGTCAGCTTGTAGAAACTTTTGGACCTTTTTCCGATGATGCGGAGGTGGAGACAACGGAGAAGTACTTTTGGTGATGGAGCGGAGCGTTACTGACTGGTTGTTTATTATGTTGAAAAAAAAAACATATTCGTTTTTCGATTTTTGGGAGTAGTTGTAATTCTGGATATGCCTTGTACATTGGAAGTAGAGTACTGTGTGTGTGGCATATAATTTAACAATTAATTTATTGGTCTGGGACTTATTGTTGTAGATAGGTACATTATAATAAAATATATATGTCAAACCTTCTTTCTCGAGCCTGGTTAGGAATGTACTGAGACTATCGGCTACTAACTGACGGTCTGCAGTCATCAGTGCATGAAACACTACTTTTAAAACTTTGTCACTGTCCCCATGCTCATTATGAGTCATTAACAATTGAATATTTTGATCAGTTAATACAAGCTTCAGTTCTGGTATTTCTGCAACAAAACACTATATTAGTTTTGTATATAGTTTTACATATTGTACAATAATTACTTTGTCTTCTAACCGCCTTCGTGGTCTAGTGGTTGAGACCACCGGCTGTCGATCGGGGGTTCTGGGTTTGATTTCCCATTGGGGAAAGAGGTTTTTTCTATCCGGATTAGTTGGCGATAGCGCTTCTAAGCCCACCTGGCTAGCTACCACCATCTAACCTAAGTTTGTATCATAATAACAATGTCAACAGCATTGTTTCGTTCCAACAATTAGAGGTACAACAACAACAACAACAATTAGAGGTAAATTAGCCAGCTCAGATGTTGAGGAGTCGAGGTGAAACATGCTTCTATTTTTGTTTTATCATCATTTACCATCACATCAGATGAATGCCAAGAGCAAGTAAAATAATTAGGTTAATTATATTATATAATAACATATGATAATGACATCTAGACTTTTTAACATAAACTGACGCTAAAATCATCAAAACCTATATAAGGAACGTGTGTGTATTCCAGGTTATTGATCTGCATACTTACTCAAGCTATCATACAAATAGATTATATTTATATATATTTCAAAAAACATATCTGACCTAAACACTCAATTTCTGCTTGACATTAAGACACTTATGTTAACCAAGCATGAATTGAGTATGAAAACAGAATTCTTGTTGGCAATGATGACACATTGTCAAAATAAAAAAGAAGAATAAATAAATATCTAAGACTAGTGGGCCCGGCAGACGTTATCCTGCCCGATAGCAGCGCCACCTATCGGGTCCAACTGTATACGTATAAACCTTCCCTGGACCTATTCAAACACAGACAGAAAATTTCATAAAAATCTGTCGAGACGTTTCTGAGTTTTAGCGAGACTAACACACAGCGTTTTATTTTGAGTGATGCATAAATAAATCTGCTATGTAATGCCATTACACTTGACTCAAATATTCATTGTTAAGCTGTACTTAAGTAGAAAGTTTGTCAGATCACAGCTGCAGAAACAGAGTAAGTAATGTAAGTTAAGTATTGCAATTTAAGGGAATCATTTCCCACAAATTGTAATTATTGACAAAAAGGTCTTATAAAAAAAACCGTCTCAGTTCCATACGTCATCACTGGCAACACGCACAAATTGAAGACTTTCGTCTTGAGACACTGCAGTAGATGGGCCGAGAATATGCTGCGTAGCTTCCCAAACGCTGCCCAGCCCATACTCATCAACAACTTCCAGCGTTTAGCCTTCAACATTCACAGGAGTGGGTACTTCATGGGTATTCGACATAATTTAAGTCTGGGCCATGTTCATTTTGAGACCCACTTGTTGGGAAACTCTACAGCACTCTACTCTTCGAGCATTGTGCTTAGATCTTCCACTCTACAGAATCAATCTACAGATTGTTAACATTGTATTTTATTTTAAACTAGCTTCCTCCCGCGACTTCGTCCGCGAGGAATAGTTACTTTGGGCTAACGCTAACTTTAACCCGTGACTTCGTTTATATAGGTGAGTAAGTACTGGGTCTAATAATCTTATATCATGTAGATTGTAGGTTATTCTCAAAAAAACTAAACTAATGTTATTTTCTGCGTACCTACACTATATTTTTAGTTTTATTTTCTTCCGCAGAAGTAGATAGCTAACTGGGGCCACCGCCCTTCCCTCTCATGACTGCCCGCCGGCTTTGCACATTGTGCGCGCAGTACTCGATCATTATTTTGCTGTGATGTTATTTTAAAACTGCGATATCTCCAGATATCCATTTAAATCGAATGATTTAAAGGGCAATTTTGTTTTAAATTAAATACTTGTGATGAATAACGTATTTATTTGGATAAGAATTAATATCATGTTTATAAAAACACCATCACAAATAATGCATTATTTTAGAACAAATTTGGTTAGCATAAAAAAGGTTATAGTGAGCTAACCTTAAAAGATAGACATATGCTGTCGCGGACTTTTTTTAGAACTTTACAAGGGGAACAGTTCTGTCATACATGATTTTTGCGAAACTTTAACCGTTTACGCAGCGGAAGCTCTCAATAGGAAAAAAAATCCCCCAATTTTGAAACATTCTTCATTGGTGCTCCGCTCCTATTGGTCATAGCGTGATGATATATAGCCTATAGCCTTCCTCGATAAATGGGCTATCTAACAATGAAAGAATTTTTCAAATCGAACCAGTAGTTCCAGAGATTAGCGCGTTCAAGCAAACAAACAAACTCTTCAGCTTTATAATATTAGTATAGATTATTATTGAGTATTTTGAATATTTTTTGAAATTTAATCTGCAGTACTTTCAAATGAAGTCTATATGGAAAAAATATTTCAGTATTTCTGGATCTTTTTATGAGTTAAATCTAAGATAAAAGAAATATACAATATATTCAGTCATTACTTTACCAGGAAGTTTTTAGATCTATCTATCTATGGATGTTAAAAAAGTGACTGATGTTACAAAATATGGAGAATATTTGAAGTAAAAAAATTGAGCCTCTTGTTCTCTACAGGGGTTTTGAATAAACTTTATATCAGTTTATTATACACGGTGTTTCATAATAACCAATAAATAATCAATGCATTATCTAAAACTAATTATTAAATTGTGTTTACCCGTAATGTCATTCAACCCAAAATTTTCATGTAAATCATAGACATGATGATGATATACATGAAAATTTTGGGTTGAATGACATTACGTGTAAGTAAACACATTTTAATAATTAGTTTTAGATAATGCATTGATTATTTATTGGTTATTATGAAACACCGTGTATATCGGAAAATATAGAATATTTCAGTAAAGTGACATTCTTTCTATAAGTATAGGACAATGTTTACAAACAGTAGTATTAATTTGAAGTTAAAACAGAGATAAAACAGTTAGTTGCAGGATTTGCATTGCTGCTTGTGCATAGATTTTCACTACTTATACATGTTTGAAATACAAATGGATATTATAGCCATAATGTATTCATAATGCACATCAGCATAATCAAGTTTCATAACATATTACACAAAAACCATTTCACCTAATTTTATTGCCATAAGGAACTGAGTATTAATATGTGAGCTTACTTGCAAAGTAGTTTTTAATTTCAGGAAGCAACCTGAAACCACAAAGAGCTTCAAATGGAGTCAGCGCTATTGCCAGTTCAGGCTTATGATTCGGATCTTTGTACATGTCAGGATGGTTTTTATGAAGTCCTTCAGCATGTTCCTGAAAGTGTAGAAATTATATTGTTAGTAATATATTTTTTAAAGATGCCCATGTCCTAACAGTAATTCCCTGATTCTTGTAAATAGATCTCTCAAGCATTAAGTTTTGTACACCATGATATTGAAACTGTGGAATATCTATCACATAAGTAGGTAGAGTCTAGTTTTTTTTTCTATCTTGTATTTGCAGATATCTTGATTATATTCAGGATGTATGCACATAATATGTTTCCTTTAAATTAGAATATTTTGCTGGGTTTTGACATCAATAAGTGCCTGTAAAGGCCTATGTTAAATAAAGATTTTTGAATTTTGAATAATTTAAGGCTATACATGTTTTTGCTATAACCAAGTAATGAATCAATATGAATCAAATTATATCATTGCAAATCAGTTCTATGAATGATATAACAACATTTTTTATATTTGACTACATTTTCTTTAAACATGCTAAATTATTGAAAAAATAAATACTTATATCAAAACAAATCACCCCATGACCAACAAAGATGTGATTAACATCATAATTATATGCATATTATTCCCTGCTGTTGGTATTGGGGCGAACAATGTATGGACGCAGAGCAATGTCCTTTCAACTGCAAATCCTACCCGTGGTGAATTCTTTTCTTGTAGTGATTTATTCTTCAGTGACTTACCTTTGTTGGGTGTGCTTGTATAGACAAAGCTTTTCTTATAGACAAAATTTTAAAGAGAAATGGTACAGTAACACCAAATTTATTTTTAACAGCTGGCCCGATAGCATCATGGTTGTCTTTCAAGTACTCTGATAATAATATATCTCTTTCTACAATAACTGATGGGCCATTAGGATGTGTTCCCATCCATAATTCAGCGTAAGGTTTGGTGGCTTCAATCACAAAGTTTTTGTCCGCAGTAGACAGCAGTTGTGCTACCATACTGTTAGTGCCTAGTTTACCCCAATCATAGTATTGCACTTTACATTTAAGCTCCATTATTAATCAATAAGTTTATTTTATTTTAGGAACAATAATAAATAGTTAAGGATAATGTAGCGTGAACACAATAAACACTCAAATTTACTTATTGCAAGAAAGTAGCTGCACACCTAAACTGTAAACTTTCTTTTAGTTTCATAACTTTTTGTCATTTCCTAAATGATGAAGGTACAACAACTCAAAAACCAGGCGAAATAGGTAAACAGCCAGTATCCGACCAAATTCCATTGTTATCCATTCTAGCAGTCCTGCTCATGGTGTCCAGCCAGGCAAGCAGGCAACAAATAAAGCAAGCAGATATTGGCAGATATTTATAAAGGTTTCATGCCCCCGTAGCACGTCCACCAAAACACGATATGATAAAGCGGTTTATCGCGGTGAACCGTCAAAAACCCTATTGTATTTTGACAGTTCACCGCGATAAACCGCTTTATCATATCGCGTTTTGGTGGACGTGCTCATGAAGTTATAGATAAAGATTCTTTATCTATAACTTCATGGACGTGCTAGGGGGGCTGAAGTAGGTACGTGTTACACGTGGAAACGTAGTCACGGGGACACATGGAAATAAATTAACGTGAATGTTAGACAAACGATTTTTATAGCTTGGCTTGGTTCATTTCAGTTCACAGACTTACTAGAGATACTACTGGCGCGTTCCGAATTGCGATAAAAGCGATAATATCGCGAATCCGACCAAATTAAATCGTCACAAAATATAAGGGCTATTGAATCAATAGGTTATGTTGTGACTTTGGTCGGATTCGCGATATTATCACTTTTATCGTTTTACGGAACGCAGGGTACGTATCAGTTCTTTTCAGTTCGTGTTTCAGTTCTTTTTTTTTATCCAAAAGGGGATAAAAAAAAAAGAACTGAAATGAACCAAGCCAAGCTATAAAAATCGTTTGTCGAACCGTGCGTTTGCACTAACAAAACATCTACAAAAAAACATGTTTTTTAAACATGTTTCTGTCAATGTCAACTACGTCAATGTTTATGAATGCGTTTCCATTGTCAAACGACATGTTTTAGCGCAACAAGTTTTAAGTTTTACAGACGAAACATGTTGTGAAAAAAAAAATTATGAACATGTTTCACATACCGTGCATTTGCACTGACAAAACATCTACAAAAAAAACATGTTTCTGTCAATGTTTATGAACACGTTTTCATTGCCAAACGACATGTTTTAGCGCAACAAGTTTGTTTACTTTTTTTTTACAGACGAAACATGTGAAAAAATATTGTATGAACATGTTTCTTATTTGAAAAGTCAATTGGTTTTTTTGTTTGAAAAATTTGTTTCGAAACATTTACATTTATGATTTTAATTTTTTAAATGACTCTGTATAGAAAATGACTTAGGTATTTAATAGCTTTTGAAATACGTCTTATTAGTTAATAGGTATGTTAGTAGGTACCTACTTCGATGATCACATTTATTTCAAAGTTACTCTTCACACCTTTAAAGTTTTTTATTAACTTAGTTGATTTATTAATTGTTAACTAGGTACCTACAAGACAGTTGAGATGGACTCCAGTGACGAAAAAGAAATATGCGATAGCATCCCGACGTTTTTGTCTATTTTTATATTCCGATGATTTGGCATACCATAATCATGGCATTCCATGCCAAATTTTTATGAATTTTAATGTATCTGATTTTGTCCATTACATAATTTCAAATGTTATCCGACACAGCTCAAAAACACCCCAACATGTTGCAAAACATGTATTAAGACTCTCACAGCCGACAGTGCGAACGCAATCGTTGACAAATCCATGAAAAACATTGACAGACAACAAGTTTTGAGACAGTCCGAACCACAGAACACAGAAAGAGGTTAGAAAGGCAATCATGCACCGTTTGTACGGGAACCGCTGTCGCCAGTTTTGCTCCCACTTCTTTTCCTTGCACCGCCCATGCAAAGTCGCGCGAAATCGGGCTGAACCAATCACAGCGCTCACTGGGCTCCTCATTCATAGAAATTCACTGACGTCCAAAGCCGCGTGTACAAATAACATTATTTTAGTGATTGACATCGATTAATAGCTATCGATATTAAATATTGCCAGCAATTTAACCATTTGAAATATTTAGAAAACCAAAAAATAATTATTACTTTCATTATACGTTTATAATGAATAATATTCAAGTAATATTTTGTTTCTATGTAACAAAATTAAAGCTTTTTAGCTCAAAAATGTTGTAGGTTAGACGTAAAATAAAAGAAAAACTATAATACTATAATGCACCGGTCTGAAAGCATAAACTAGAATGGATAATCTGACAAACGGACGTGCGGTAGTTTAGTTGTTAGGATATTTTAGTTGGATGGAGAAGTAAATATTTGTAAAGTAAATATTTACCTGTAAATTTGTGTTTTTTAAAGTACTCAAATCTTCATGTCTTGCATGGCCACCTACCTATCCTAAAATAGTCATATAAATATTATGGTGATATTAAAAATTCTAAGTTGTAAAATTTGTTTAGAATTTGCCCATATTTTTTTTTACTAATCGAACTAATTATATCGTGAAAATTGAAATTAATTTTACAATTTTAATCTTTGATTACATCGCCGTACTTATATGAATAGGATGTTAGAAAGGGTAGGTGTTAGCTTCGCCAAACATTCTGTATTATCGATAAGTAATAATTATTATTATGGCATTTTAAGTGACAAATAATATGTTATTTTTACTTTATACAAATATTTTAAAATATACATTTATCGATAAAATGTAATGCGTGCGTTTTTTGATTAGCACGGCACTATCCCTTGTACTGCGACTACTGCGTTAATGCTCATTAAGCCAAATGCGTCACTACCGAAAGCAGTGTACTACATTACGCGCTCTAAGTAATATGGCAAGAATCGCGGGCGTACATTGCCGGTAATGTATATTTTTTAGAAAAATATTATGTAACTTATCGTTATGATCAGTTTTGGTGGATTTTGACATTATGATCTATGGAATACGGTCATTATGATTAATTTACTACTTACCGATGAAAAGAAATTCCTTCTTTAGCTACACTTGACACCTGACTTCTTGTTTTACAAGTAATTATAGCACAAGAAGGCATTTTTTTATATTTATAGCGCCGCGCTTCACGATACACTCACTGTAGTTGTCCGTCAGTGATTAAACAACGCGTTCGCGTTGCGGGGCCACAAGTATGAGCTTTTAGTCATAGTTGTGGCTACGCGTGCCCCGCCCACATAGCCCTTCTAACCTCTTTCTGTGTTCTGTGGTCCGAACCATTGAGATAGACATATGGAGATGCCCCGTTAAACTGTTCTTTGATATCTTGACACGAATCTATCAAATATCGTTTTGTTTCTTTCTTACAAAAGTGAAAATACATTTGTAGAAAGAGATGCATACTGTTTCGTCTGTGGCATGTATTTTCTGTGACGTCACAAAAATTGCCTACCGTGACCCGTCCGCCATTTTAAGTGTCGAACGAACGTGTGAATTTTGCTACTATTAATGGGCGATAGTGAAGATACCTAAAGGGAAAATTTAATTAGTCTATCGATATATAATATTAAACAGACAGACTTACGTGCCTAAGCCTAGCTCACATGCAGTGACTAAAGTAATAGGAAATTATTATTAATTAAAATTGGAAAGCTTAATAATTGATGAATTATTATCATTGTCAATTAATTTTAGTTTTTTAAAACCTCCATTTTTCATAATAATTGAACATATAAGGTTCCTACGACAAAGTTTGTCATAAACTTTGATTAGTAACTTACCGTACAAAACTAAAAAAATATTTAAATTACACCCAAATTATCCTACCTACTTGAAAGTAAGTACTTATCGCCTCCTTTAAATAATTTTTTACAAAAAAAAACTATTCCTATTTATTTTACAATAACATTTTCTCGTACTTATTTATACAAAGAAAATACACGTCTATTGGTGTAACTTTATAGTCATACTAGCTGACTCGGCGAACTTTGTACCGCTTAAGTTAAATAGTGATCTTTAATAAGTTTTTCTTAGAATTTGCGTAGTTCCACAATTTGAAACTGCCTAAATATTTCTGAAACACGACTTTTCGATCAAATTATTACAATTTAGGTCCGTAATGTGCAGCCCCCCTAGACAAGATGTCTTTCGATAATCGCTAACGCAATCGCTAAATGGTCAATGTATGAGATTTAACAATTGCGCTCGAAAGCTAAGCGAGGGCTTATTTCAAATCCCATATATTTTCCTACTAGCGATTGCGTTAGCAATTATCGAAATGCATCTTGTCTAGGAGGGCTGTTCAGCTAAGATCTATTTCCCTAGATATGTCGTAGATAAGTGGATTGATGAATTTGTTTAAACTTAAATTTATCGATATTGCACAACTAATACTGAGTACATCACTAGTAAAGGTAGCCATTTTATGTGCCAAAGTTTTGTAGGTAGTCACGCTGATTCTGAGCTGCGTTCAGAACCTACGCTCGAGTGCACTCCGAGTGCACTCTGACAACAACCGACCCGTTCAGAGCCTCGGGGTAAAAAACGCTCTGACAGGCGGTTAGTACACTCTGTGCCCGTTCAGAAGCTTCGAGTGATGCAACCAAACAACCAACTCGAGCGTAGGCTGAAAAACACTCTGACAGATTTTATGTCAATGTCGATGTCAAAAATACGCTAATTATTTTTTATTTTATTAAATAACACTACTTTGAACTCTTTTAAGCCTAATACTAGGGAAATATAGTGATTTCTATGTGTTGTAATTATTTTAAGCAGAAAAATGGATATTGACTGTTAATTTCATAGTAAGGATTAGTAATATTTTGCCCTTTGCTTGATCTTGATCGGCAAGATACAAACTAAAAAAAAAGATAGCAACCGACCCGTTCTGGACCTCGGAGCGAGTGTGAAAAACACTCTCGGTTGCATTACTCTGACCCTCGGAACGCAACTCTGTAAGTAGGGCCGGTGCATGTATTTGTTTAGTCATTGGTCCGAACCACAGATTTAGAGTAGGCTAGATACCACCTGTTGCCCGGCGCAGCGTGCCCCGAGACGCCCCGAGTTTGAGCAATGCTCAAACTGACCGCGCTTCTACTTTAGTTGGCATTCTAACGTCACGTTGACGAGTCCTGTGGTTTAAAACGTAAAAATGCCAAATTGCGCAAATTGTAAACTGTAAAATCTCTTCAAAAGTAGTAAATCGTGTCAATGGAGATGTATCCTATCATCGGTAAGTAACTTTGTTTCACAAATAGCTGTAATTCATTTTAAAATCAATTACAATGATTTGTTGTGATATTCGCGTGATACTACTGCGATAAATTCGTATTTGGGAATGTTGATATATTTATTTTACATTGCGGGTTTGGCTTTGAAAGACCACCATCGGGTGTTCTGGCCGTACGCAATGAATTTTAAACGACAGAATCACTTCAAAGTAAACAAGTTTCGTGGTACAAGGGCTTTTATCATTCGTCTGTCAAATTTTGTGATTAGTGATGTACAATGATTACTTTCAAATCGATTCAAGCAATCGAGCCATCAATTCGGTTTAAGAACAGAATGATAATTGAGAGACCAATGAAAATGCATTTTCGAATTAAGTATAGATAGGGCATGATTGTTTTCAGTTTTCCAAGCGATCCCATTGTAAAAAATAAATGGATTGAAGCGACAGGTAATAGAAATTGGTTTCCTTCACCACACAGTACAATTTGCTCAATCCACTTCAATAAAGAGGACTATGTAATCAGCAAAAAGTTAAGACGATTATCCGGAACAGCATATCCGAAAATTTTGGTGCTGAATACGACACAAAATGAAGAAGTAAGTGGATAAATGTTCTATGCTAATGACTAATGACATATACCTGCTACTGATAATTATGACATTTATTAGTAATTTTGAGATTCTATTCTATTCTTTAATGAGCCTACTTGGTCAAGTCTGAATCAAGTGCGCTAAAAAAGAAATAATATTCTATTTTACAGAAAGTTTACCACCAACCAACAACAAATGAAAATACGACATTTTCTGATTTAACCAGAAAAAGGAAGCTATTACATAATTACAGGTAATTTAGGGATCAAACACATTTTGTTACATCCTATCAATTTTATTATAGGTACATGTGAATGTTTGTTAGTGTGTCTGTGTCTCAATGTTTGTTAATGTGGATGACGGATTTGGATGAAATTTGGCACACAGATAGTTTTTAAACGCGCTACGTCTCTCGTCGAAGTCTGTTGGCTCACTGAGCGAGCGCGGCGCATCGCGCGTTGCGATTGAAACGATTCTTTTTATGTGTGTACATCACTAAATGACTCGCGTGACGTCATAGTGAGTGGGGATACGGAGGCACGCTCGGTTCTCATACTATTTAATGTACAAGTGGTATCTAGCCTACTCTAAATCTGTGGTCCGAACGCAATCTGCAACAAATCTTAGGATTTGTTCCGAATCCAACACGATTTTTGGCAGTGCGAACGCAAAAGCACACACAACAAGTTTTGAGATTTGTATCATGCAACAAGTTGTAAAACATTGCATGTTTTATGTTTCTCAGTGCAAACGTACGGTAACATTTACGTTAAATATCATCCAATCACGTAAGAGTATTTCAGTAATACACGTCAGAGCGTTTTACAACCATCAAATTCGATGGTTGTTCGGTTGTAACTCGCGCCGACACTCAAAGGTCTTGAACGGGCCGGTTGTTTCACCCGGTTGTCACGCTCGAAGGCATTGAACGGGGTTAGAGCGAAAAGTTGTACTTCGCGCGAAGGCGCTGAACGCGCCTCAGTGTCTGCGATTATAAGCAGATAGCAATAACAATGAATGACATAAACAATGAATGACGTAGTGATTGATTAGCCCTGCGTTCCGTAAAACGATAAAAGTGATAATATCGCGAATCCGACCAAAGTCACAACATAACCTACTGATTCAATAGCCCTTTTATATTTTGTGACGATTTAATTTGGTCGGATTCGCGATATTATCGCAATTCGGAACGCACCATTAGTACTGATGAATGATGAATGATCATCGCCGCGTTCCGTTTCGCGGTTATAATGACCATCATGCCATCAGCACTGTGAGCGCGCTAACGGGCGGCCCGTTTCGCGACAACAGCGTTCACGTTGGATGTGATGGATGACGTCATTGATTGCGTCACAAACAACGTTTACTATACTCAGGCCGAATTCGTCAGCACCGACCTACGAATTGGGTGTATGGCTTCTGTCTTCGCCTGTCTCAAAAAGGGACGAACACACTATGAGTGAGGCAAATGTCATTGTCAAGTTGACATTTTGTTTTGGTTCGCTCGCTCGTAAATCCGTGTTTTCGCTACTCGACATTGGCGAGTTGTCAAACCTGACAGAAGCCATTTAACCTAAAAACCTAACCTAACCTAGTTCGATGGTTGAGAATTACTCTGTATTTGAATTGAAGGCAACAATAAGCCACATATCCTAAAAATTGAATTAAATACAAGGAAAAAATGACGATATTAGAATTACCAGTTTTTTGTTGAAGAAGAAAACAAAGTACTTTTATGTTTACTTCAAACTGTCTCCTGAAGACGCTAAAAGAGCAGTGTTCTTTTAAAGATAGGTACAAGGCAAAGAAAAACTGCTAAAGCTTGGCTATCACAGAATACAATTGAAATTAAGAGTTAAATTCTTTTTGAGGTTATGTTTGTTTTGATATTAATGACATAAGCGCGTTCACGATCGTTCCGAAACGATAGCTTGCCATTCTCAGACTAAGGAAAAAAGAATAGACATGAAATACCTACGAAAAAAACGTGCATACCTAAATGTGAATCTGGTACAAAGATGGCGGCTTGCTTGCTCATGCGGCAGCCTAACACACTGCACTTACCCATAATAAATGCAGTATTATGCAAGTTCAACACTTTAAACAAGCACAATTTTCGCCTAATAACAAAATTTTCTTCAAAACACTGAAACAAACAAGTCGCGATGACAACTGATGTACTTGTTGTTCATTGTGAGTACTGTGACAAAACATGGCGACCGGCCGCAGTGAGGTATTCTGTGACGTCGCCAAGATAATGTTGCCATTTTTGGTAATGATAAAACTACTGTTGTCCTTTTTTACTTATGATTATCCTCATAAGTTAAAAAGAGATGCCAATATGTCAGAAACTATGCCGTCGAAATACATCACATTCCTATAACTACGTTCGTTATGCCGAGTCCTCTTTTTTTCTATAGTCTGAGTTGCCATTGGCATCATTATCGCGTCTATTGATTCGGTCCGGGCGTGAGCAGTCTGAGTACTACTGTGAGTAGTGTAATATTGAAACGGAACGGGGCCCATGACAATTGGGATTGGCATCCATCAAAGATCCCAAAGATCCATTAACAATACTGATATTTAGTACTGTGGGGCTAGCACGCAGGAGAATCGAAAATCGAATCAAAAACTGAATCGAGGAGTTTGTATGGCAATTTTATTAGTTCTGCTACGCACCGCCGTGGCCCTAATAAAATTGCCATACAAACTCCTCGATTCGGATTTCGATTCGATTTTCAATTCTCCTGCGTGCTAGCCCCACTGATGACAATTTGACAAAGATTATGAATATTTTTTTATAATTTTTATTGGCCACTGGATATAAGTCTTTTTAGCCTAATGCCTAAAGGCGCGTTCGGATAGCATCGAGGTGGCAAAAATAACTGTTAAAAATGACAAAATTGACACAAGGAGCGTTCGGTTAGAAGAAATGTGAACAAAAGTTGCATTTTTATCTGTTTACGTCAACCGTTCGGATAGCTGAAAAAATGTCAAAAATGGCATTGTGAACTGCCAATTTCGCCCCAGCTATCGAAGAGGGTCAAAAGTGGCAGTTTTTGACATTTAAGATTTTTGACGTTTACTAAACGTAAAATTTTTGACACGATTGAATAAGTTTTAACAAAATAAATTTTATTTTCATTATTTATGGAAATTAATGATCGTTAATCATGAAGCGAGCTTATTACATCATAATACATCCAGAATCTGGAAACTGAAAATATATTTAGGTTATAATAGCTTATGATTTTGACATATTGATAATGTAGCGTTCAGTTAGGGTGTGGAGCAAAAATGGCAAAAATTTCATAACCTTCTAACCGAACGCTTTACATCAACGCCAATTTTGATAATGCTAAAACGCCACCACAGGCTACCCGAACACGCCTTAAGATTATGAAACTATATCAGTGTGATGTAACCATCTCGAAAATGTTAAATCAAATCTGCCCGACACTGGCTTAAAATGGCCAAAACTAGCTGTGCCCGCGTGCGAACTATGGTTCGCATTAAAAATTCAAAGAAAAAACTGTAAACCTGCTTTCTCGCGGGAAATACTTACTTTTCTTTGATAATAAATAGCTTATTTATGTTAATCCCTGTCGTAATCCGTCTACCCACATTTCATTCAAATCCATTCAATAGTTTTTGCGTGAAAGAGTGACAAACATCCATACATCCATCTATACTCACAAAAATATTAGGTAGTAAGGCTCTGCCAAACGTGACACAAAATATGTCAAAAGCATGGTCAAAAGTATACCGTCGTCATATTGCCTCAACAGAGACGTGATCTCGGGAATCTATTGAAATTGGGGATACCTATGCTTAATTTTATCGACGGAAAAAATAATAAAATCTTAAATTTTTTATACAATTTTTAAAAATCTTCCATACTATGGTAACCTCTTTGAAAACAAATGGGGATAACTTTTAAACTAAACGATCAATCACGATGAAAGTAACTTTAAACTTATTACTGATTGGAAATAACATATTAAATTACAATTAGGAGAAAAAAGATGCTCTTAATTAATAGTTAAATTATGTTTTGATCGAATAACTGATTTTTTCTTATCAATTTTTACAATAATTGTAAAATTTCTCAATAAAACACCCCCTTTATGTATTTTTTTATTTCTTTAGGATAATCTGAGATCGTATTAGCTATTTAATGGTGAAAACAGTACATTTATTACTCAGTCACAACGTTTATCAACTATGACACTATCCTAGTTGATAAACGTTGTGATTGAATAATAAATGTACTGTTTTCACCATTAAATAGCTAAGTAATACGATGTAGATTATCTTAAAGAAATAAAAAAATACATAAAGGGGGTGTTCGTCCGGACTCGCCAATATTACTCTTTTAAGTAGGCGTTTATTTGTGTTTATAAATAATGAGAGTTCAATTAAAATTATTTATTATTTTACATAAAAATTGGTTCTTCAAAATACTAACATTTAGTTACAAAATGTCTGCTAAGCTAATGCATAAGATGTTCAAAGTGTCCACCTATTTGTTGTAAACACAAAGTGGCGCTTAGCACAATTTGTTGTGTTGCTCTCTATCGATTGGGGTGCTGTAGACGCGTTACTTCATGGTCCCCCAGAAGAAGTAGTCCTCTAGAGGCGTCATATCGCGTGAACGCGCAGGCCACGCTACCGGTCCTTGCCGATCGATCCATCTATTTTGGAAGTTTTCGTTTAAAAACGACAGCACATCTCTGGCACTATGAGCAGGACATCCATCCATTTGCAGATAGATACATACGATTTCGTACACGTAAAGCCAATGGTACATCCTCCAACAGCTCCGGAAGTTCGTCTCGTAGCCGTTGTAAAAAACATTCACCGGTCAAAGTTACCGGCAATATTACTGGTCTAACTATGCCGTCGATTAGTCCAGCCCATACGTTTATTGATTATCTAACTTGAAAGGAAGGAATGTCGATGAACATTTTAGTCTTGGATTTTCACTTTGTGCAAATTTCGGCAATTGACGATACCGTCTCTTGTAAATCTTGCCTAGTCCATCCACAGTATCCTTTTAGGGAAGTTGGGGTTTTCTCTTGTTTTTCTTATCCAAGTAGATCTCACGCACCTAGCTTGGACATCTGTCAACGTCTTCATGCAGATGTGCACCCTTTGGTAATGATAAGGATGTAGCCGTTTTCCTTCCTCAAAATGCGCCACGCAGATTTTTGAGAAACGTAGCGCAGGTCGTCTCGTACTAACACTTGGGTCAGCAATGCCTGTTGCAATCGTCTCTGTCAACAAGCAATACTTGTTGACAGAGACGTCAATGATAACTTGCGGTAGATAGCGGTAGTCTCCGAGAGGACTAAGAACGGATTTTGCAACAGGGCCGGATTAAGGTGGTCTAAGGGCTCACGCAGATTTATATGAAAGTCCTTAATTTTTTTTATACAAACTTGAAATTTGGCAGGGAGTTAGTCAGTAAACGTTCACTGAGAAGGGATTTTGTGACAGGTCCGGATTAAGGAGCTCTAAGAGCTCTCGCAAGTTTGTATGGCAGAGTGGTAGTGAATAGTTATTAGACATTCACAAACAACGGATATTGCGACAGGGCTGGATGAGGGAGGTCTAAGGGCTCTCGCAAGTTTGTATGATTGATGCGAATGCCTAACTTGAAATTTGGTAGGGAGGTAGTTAGTAGACGTTCGCTAAGACAGATTTTGCGACAGGGCCGGTGTAATAGCTAGCTGTGGACTGTAATAATTCTACTACTTCGCTACTGAATCAAACGCTGGTTCTTGTGCAACAACGAAATATAATCTGACAATAGAATACAAAAATAACATAAAATATCAAAATGACAATAGACCATAAATGTATCAAAAAAAGTACAAATAGGTATGTATCAAAATTATGTGCATTCTGCACATTTCTCCCCTTTTTTAGTTAAGATGGACTAGTTTTTTGACAGGGCGTCTAAGAACGAAGGCGGAGGTACCAACATCCACGACTCTCTTAAGTATTCCATCTTACTCCGTCCCGGGTACGTAGCCATGACTTTGCCTTTGGGCCAAGTTCTTCTGGGGAGATTACCATCCGCCACCAGCACCAGGTTTTCGAAGGTCACGCTCTCGGTGGTCCCTTCGCTGCGTCGCGACTTGAAGAGTTGGCAACATCGCTGGATTTAGGGGAGAGCAACCGGGGCTACAGCCCCGGGGCCTCCACAAAAGAGGGGCCCCCACAATAAAGCCTTCGGAAAAAAAAATCTAATTCAGACTAGTAAACAACTTTTCCTTTCATTTTTTTCTTCGCGTTTTACCTTTACCTACAGTTCTTTGTACAAACATGATTACATTAAATATTAACAGAAATCATCGATCTATATTCACAATAAATTATTTATTGGAAAACTCGACTGAAAACATTTGTTCATTTTATTTGGAAAATAATTTGGGGCCAAGGGGCCTCCACTCTTTTGTTGCCCCGAGGCCTCCAGACCTTTAAATCCGGCCCTGGTTGGCAGGTATTCGCTGACCCATCTCTGCCAAAAATGGTCGGCCAACCGAAGAGTTTTCCTCCAAGTTGAGCGGCTGGCCAAGTCGCGGGGAAAGATGAGCCTAGCAACGAACCGATGACAAAATGGAACGGCGTAACCCAGCCAGCACAAACCTTCTGAGTAAGTTTTTTTTAACAGCAGTCATAGAAACTAATTACTGAATAAGACTACCGTAATTAGCTGATTTGGCGCTTACTCAGACGTTATTCAAGCAATTTGGGCACAAAATTATACTGCTAATAGATGTGTAATAGCAATATAACATATGAATAAGTTTTGAATAATTGTACGACAAGCTGAGTATCTTTTGCATAAAAGCATTTTCTTCTTTTATGCAAGTATTACAGCTCTGTTAGCCAGATAATGAATGAATGATGATTGAACTTTATGCTTATGTCCTTCAAAGCTCAGATATTCAGATGATACACAGCGTTTAGCTTATTTCAGTATATTTTATCAAGAAGTTAATCAAAGTAAATTGAAATCCGAACACAAAGTGCACGCGTTGGTTTATTGAGTGACAGAAATATAAATGGCCATTTTATTAATGTCATAAGTTAATAATTTTACTCTTATTGAATGCTTAAAGTAAGAAATTATAGTTGCGCATGCAACTTTACCGTGTATTTATAAATACATTTCGTGTAAAATTTTCACGCGCTACCTGATAAGCCGGGTTTTTGAGAAATAAACAACATTTCGTCTATTGCTTTGTTTTTACGAGTGAAATATTTTTATGTTGTATGCAATTTAAGGGTTCAAAAATAACCTTGTAATACTTTTTACAAGAATATTATACCGATTTCTTTATTATAATTGAGTATTTGAGTATAAAATTCCACATCCGGTAACCCCATTTATAATAGGTTATGTTATTCATTATGGCGACGCTCATTCTGAATAAAATCTGCTATCTCAGCGGCTCCTCGTTTAATGTCTGCTTATCAGACTTTATGTGTCCACTTATTCAGTTGTTCTCTGGTTAAAAGTGGTCTGCACATAACATATTTTCGATAACTGTTTTATAATCACACACATTCGTACTATATGTTTCAGTCGTTTGTGTATTGGCACATATAGAGTTTTTTAATTTTTCATACTCGCGCAAGCACTTTCATCGTATGCCTTCTGATTTTTTTCTATTTTTCCATGAATTGGGGATGTTTTTAGCTTTTTTTTTTGATAGGCGGCATTTTACACAACACACATATAAGCGCGCGCTGCAGCCGAAATGTCAAACTACTAGCCGCTTAAATGCTGACTAATGTTTCAGAATAGTTTTGCTAGCTTAAAAAATGTCTACTTTTCGTGAATACCCAGCAAACTTCTGCATAAGAATCTGTTACTATTGTTTTTACCACAGTTAGCTGCACATGCCGGTAATTTCGTACTTAAAGCGCGCTTATGTAGTTATAACAGCTACCTTAATTTCAGTTAAGTTACTATATGCTTCATAACAGAAACGACACCTACTTTATACAGCAGCTGTGTAACTGTCAAGATGTGGTATTTATTACAGCTAAAAGAGAACAGAATATAAATTATCCAGTACTATGCTTGATAATGGAATCTTATACCAGTGTTATACAAAAGGTTACACAAACTCTTGAGTAACAGGTCTATTTATGATGACTATTCAGCTTTAAGAAATAAAATCGGCAAATTACAGAACTAACTAAGCTAATAGCATTATGATAGCAAAAAAGACATTAATACAGAACTTAGGAATACACACAGCTTCTATACATATATAATAAAGCTTTACCCTGCATAAGGTTAATTGTTGGCCAGTTATCTGACTTGTGTGCTGCCTGGGAAGGGCCTCTTCTGCCTCAGGTTCGCAGGGCACATGTGTGAGTGGCCTGAAGTTCACAAGAGCTTCGCCCTCTACCAGGAGCGTTACGAGTACCTCGTCGATTGGCATCCTGTTCTTAAGTGTAGCCAGGAGTGCTGTTTTCACGCTACGAACCATGTGCTCCCATACGCTGCCCATAAAGGGTGCAGCTGGGGGTATGAACTTCCACCGTATCTGCTCGTTCGCCGCAAAATCCTCGACGGCGGCGCCGTATAGGTTTCGTAACTCTCGGCTTGCGCCAACGAAAGATGTGCCGTTGCCCGATTAGATCTGGCACGGTTTACCTCTGGGGGCGATGAAGCGGCGAATGCATGCCAAAGCTGTGTCAGTGGCGAGGCTGTAGACGACCTCCAGATGAATCACCCTGGTGACAAGGGACGTCAATACTGCGACGTATCTTTTTTCTCGTCGGCGGCCAACAGCAACTTGTAGGGGCCCAAAGTAGTCGATGCCGACAAAGGAAAATGGGCAGTGACGGTGGGCCCCAACAGGTGGTCAATGCGGCTTGGCTCGGAGAAGTTGGCATTTCGAGCAGGTGCGAGTGCGAAAGATGAGGCGTAACGCATTTCGAAGACCCAAAATCCAGTACGTTTGACGCAATCGTTCGATAACCATCTCGGTGTTGCCGTGGGCCGCACTTACGTGGTGGTATTCAATAAGGCGTCGAACCATAGCGTATTTTCCAGGACGATCGGTTGGCGCTGGATTGGCCCAGGATATTCAATGGCGATGGTGCGGTCAGACATCCTCAGTAGCCCGTCTTCGTCCAAAATAACGGCAAATCGCCTCATGCGACTTTGAGAGGGAAGTGGCTGTCCGTTTTGAAGGCATTCTATTTCTTTTTGGAAGGAGTCGTACTGGTATTTACGAAATAAATGTACCTCCGCGCGACAAATGTCGTTCACTGTAAGCGAGGATCGCCCTGTCATGAGTTCGGTGCGTTTAGGGATAATATTATTTTTCTCAAATTAATTTTGATTTATATAAACCTGCTTAGATAACGACAACATTGATCACCACATTGAATGCTTACCATTTTCCCAGTCATTATGTCATTTCCGAAGACGTCTAAGCGGTATGTTGCATGCAGTCACTTCACTGAATTAGAATAATTTCTAAAATGCCCAATAATGAAATTCCAGGGTCTTTGGGATACCACAGCAAGAAATCATCTTCGCCTACACGAAGCTCACTTCTATGCTGTATTTACAACACTCAAAGCTACCGCCCTGTACTTCGTTGTTATGGAGTGCAGTCTACGTTGCTGAAGAACTAGCTGGACTTCATCGGGCTATGACATCGGATTCGTCCTACAGGGGAGTGATCAAAGAATACCAATTGAACTGTGTGCAATCGTTCCCACGCCCGTCTTTTCTTTCTCTAACAATTAAAAACGACTTATTTAAATCAGCTTAGTTTCACTTTAAAAATTAAGTAAGTCCTGCAGGAAATGAGCGTTTCAATACGAAACATCTCGAGCTCCTCCATGTCCAGCACCTGATCTCGCCCCGGTCGTATCGGCTAACCGTCCCATCGAAATATGCGAGTGAAGGAACAGAAAGTTTGCGCAGTCACTATTGTGCACAATAACATCTCCGCAAATGGCTAGTCTCTGTTGAGATTGGCCGCCGTGACCGAATATCCCTCTTATAATTTTCAATTCTCTAATGAAACCACAACGGTAAAAATATTTTACACAATTGTCATAATATAATTTCATTTAATACTTACCTATATGAGAATCTTTTTTCAGTAACACAAAATGCCCTTTATCAGGCTACCGTTTACTGGCTGTAGAGAAAAAGATATGAGAGAGGAGAGGACGATGATCCGTAAATTGTCGGACGCCTATCTTCCCCCCTCTCTTGAATTTTTGAAAAATTACAAAGTGTCCAAAGAAATAGTCAATTATTTGTGTACGAAGAATTGAATCCTCGAAGCCGTAAAGGATACTCTGTTCCTTTAAAGCCTGGAGTTTATTTAAAAACGAAAGGCTTTTTCAAACCTTTTTGTATTTATTGTTATATTTACATTATACCACATGAACATTTTTAAGACAAAACCGCCAAAAAAATTAAAACTAAAACGGGTGAAATAGCGGTTCAAACTAAAGGCGGGCGGGCACAGCTATAGTACTTAGGTAGGTAGGTATATTATATTAATAAAGCCTCAGAAATATTTTAATCATCTATTCATTTTAAATTCATACATTACAATGTCATTTAAGAGATTTTTAATAGATTTCGAAGAGTTTTTGTGTAGCTTATCAATCTGCACGGAATTGCAGTTAAGCCTAACACCATTATCATTATTTACGTTACTTTGTTCATTAACAAATGTTTTCGTTAATTTTGGAGGTATGGCGAATCCAGATAACCCTCTATTTGTAATTTCAACATTGATTCTCTCTTGTGGCTCATATAAATTTGATTCACAACGGAAGTTGGTGCCCGATTGAAATTTGACACTCTGACGTGTGTTTTTATTAAACAAAGGACTATATTTTAGAACCAATTCTTTGAAATCTATAAAGGGATACTTTTTAATTATCACCATTTGTTCGTACTGTCGAACATCTTCATCGGACAGTTTATGATTATCTTTCTTTATGCCGGCGCCATATGAAATATTTCTTCCAATATCTTGAGCAGAATCTTTAATTTTTCTCAATGCGTGCCCAATATTACTTGCCATTTTTTTGCTCCGTTCCGTAACACTTCCATGATACAATAAGTCATTCCAACGCCAAGAATCTGAAATAGACGAAAATTATTTAAAGCCATCAAATGTTGTAGGTAATTAGGTAGGTATCAACTTATGTATCAGACAGAACCAATACAACGGCTCATACGATAATTAGTTTCGTATTTTATTTTTGTTCTATTACGATGAATAGATATTTCAAATACTTATTATAGAATAACGAATCATGTTATATCTTCTAATGAGAAATAGCAATGATGCTGTAACTAATTCAACGTCTGCAGGGCAGAGTAATTTTGGGAAGTATGATTGGCAGCGCGAGGAGCAGCAGTAAGGCAAATAGAGATACTTCTCCAGCAGGCTCCGCTCTCCACGAAACGCACACACGAAACTATAAACCAGGCAGGAAGTAATAACCGACTCGACACACGTTATGTAGGTGTGTGTGTATGAATAAGTAATTTCCTAACTATAAATGCAGAATATAGAACCCAAAAGTTAGCTCATTGCAGTGTTGGCTCCTTATAAACAGAATACCTAATACATTATTTACAATTGTAAAAATATAAGCAATGAAAAAAAACTCGTCGAGGAAAAACCATTCAACGCCCATGAGTTATGAAATTACTCACTATTTGAATAATCAATTGACGCCCTCGTAGCTTTTTTTCCATCAAGAGAAAAAGTGTAGTTTATTGCTAAATACAATAGTACGTAGATAGTAACTGAAACATTCATCATTTTTTCCATTTTAATGTTTTGTAATGATTTCTCATGCTGTTTAATTTTGATTTTTGACAAATTGTCAAAAAGATGAAGATACTCTTGTACACATGACTTGCCAAAGAGAAGATGAGAAGATAATCGTACTCAATCGTACGTGTATAGACACAGGATTTTCGCTAGGCTAACAGGATCCCCTAGTCCGATCCCCTAGGGGATCCACGTGAACACTTAGATTATCCTGATCCTATGTCTACCTAATATGTAATCTTACGTTTGTTTGTCCATTCTCATTAAATATCACTGGGTATGAATGATCCCGAGAAATTAAATAAGGAATGTGTAGAGTACAAAAATATATATGTGTACCTAAGTTAAGGGAGATTAGAAGGCTAGACGAATAACATTAGCCCATGGACCTACAAAAATTTTTTTTTTTTTCAGGTCCATACATTAGCCATAGTTATTCTTTTTTCCATACGAAAATCCTAGGTCTTACTTCGCCCTAGGTTGGAGGCACTGACATACATTTTATTTTATTATTAAGTACAGTAAGCCGCTTATCAAGCTATACTGTTTGACCTTTGGACCGTTCTTATGTCGCTCGTAATAGTGGCGGTTTTCGTAGTGCAAATGTATAGCTTGAATAGGAGCTTACTGTACCTACCTAGGTACTCCTCATTACTCCTGGCAACTCCTGGACTGGCTATGACACCATATATTTTTTTGTAGGTATCGAATTGAGCACTCGGGGAATGGCTAACGCCGATCCCGAGTGTGTCTCTACGGAGGTAGAAGTTGCTCTGGAGGGTGGTTTAGCCAGGTAGGGGGTTTATACTCGAGTCCAATGGCATATCCTTGGGGCGGCTTTGTCAGCTTTCAGCCCCTTGTTGAATCGTAAAGAGATTTCCCTTCAAAAAAAAAAAGGTATCGAATTGAAGCTATATATTATCTGACGGGTATTTTATATCGCTATTTTTATTTCAAAGGACCCTAACTTCTAATCTAGCGGGGCAGCAGCCGGTCTATTTAAGTTTATGATCTAGTCGTATCTTCTTAGTAGTATGTGTATATTCTTAGGCATATCGCGCACTAGACGACCACGACCAGTATTGCCGCATGCGATAAGTCTCTTTTTTCACCATCTCTGAAATATGACATATGTCATATATTTTTTGAAAATTGTCGCACTTGCAGAGATGGTGAAATAGTGCCGTATTCTGCTAGCGTTAATGCGTTTATAGCGTGTCAATAACCCCTCAATAGGATTCTTAGATCATTAAGCCTAATGCTCTAAGATAGGATTGTCTTTTGAGACAGTTATTGTTGGTTAACCGTCAACTACATAAACAATTTGTCACTAGATATTGACTTTAAAAAATTGTAGAAAGAATAAATTGCACCACCAAAAGCGTACAAAAGTGACAAAACTAGTTTTATTGAAACGCTATCAAGACACGATAACAAGTTAACAATGTTAAGAAATTGGGCTCCAGGTTAACTACCTTTAGAACCATATGAACGATTGCGCACTTGGTCGCAGCCAACAACAGCCACAAACAAGAGGTCGTCACTACTGCCCCCCAATTATACTTATAAGTTAGTACATACAGCCTAACCAAAATCGAACCGTAGCGATCGACCAATCGGAGCGCATAGACTGACTTCCGAATGTTCGTCGATGTGGTAATGTAGCGTTCTGTTTGGTCGAAAGCAACAGTTCCGCTTCGTTTCGGCTGTGGTTTATTAATAGAATCGGCCCTGGAAGTGGTCGTGGCTGTCTAGTACGCGAGAACCCTAAGTAGACTGTGGTCTAGTACTTAGTTATAATCAAGGAATTTATATAATAGCCTAACTAGTGCAAAGATAATCTTACAATGCGGTGACTCGGTGTCAATAAACTGAAACTGAAACTTTTTGTGAAAGCAGCATACCTAGTAAAAATGTGCAGTTAAGATAAATCGAACTTCGAAAGTACTAACACAAATACAAACCCAATGACAATAAATATTGCACAATAATAAGTGCCCTGCAGGTTTATTCACGATAAACTTTTAAAAGTTTCGTCAACTTTCGTCAAGTTTCGTGTAGGATTTAGACAAGAATAGCAATAAAATCATAATATCACTGAAATCACGCCCGTAGGCTGGCGTAGTACGCGATCTGTGCTGTCATTGGCGGAAATATCGCCCCGTCATTTTGCCAGCGAACGGGACGCGAAGGGAGCAGTGGAATGGGCGGGGCCTATTCCTCAGGGATGTCGGGCGAACACCTGACTTATCAATGCACGTGTTCATCTCGGCCGGGTTACACGTAATTCCTATGTCTCGTAACAATGAGTGACGAGAAGGTTGATAGTCAAACTGATCGGCAAACTGTGAAAGTTCCTAGACCTTCGTCTCCGAGGAAGTTCTTCGCGAGGATTTACGGGCATTTGGAAGAGCCGAAGCGGAGTACCGAGCTAGTGAAGTCGCCAAGTGTGGGAAGCCAGGATTGTGAATCGTCGTCAGATGTCGAGGTGGAGGAACCCGACGCGGCGACGCTGGCAGGCATGGGTCATGTTCCCGTCTGGTCGCCTCCTCCGCTGCCGGTTTACCCGCGGCCGATGATGTTGCCCCACCAGCAACTGGCTTTTGGCGCAGGACTCGCCGCTTTCCGTAAGTAACAATAAAAAGTTTTTACAAAAAATGTCGTTAGCTTATAGCATTTTTTTTTTCTTTTCTCCAATTTTTTCTTTTCTGTATTGCTTTTCTGCGGTTTATAAAAAAAATCGGTAGGTACATCGCCGGTCTTTGATAGCTGTGGAACAAATTCAAATTCAAAATATTTTTTACCATTGACACGACAAAGGGCTCGCGATTCTGAAAACCACGATAAAATCGATAATTGTTTCACTGAGTGAATAAAAAAAAATAATTTGGAACATGTGCGAAAAAAAGAAAACGTGCAGAGATTGCACACTCTCGCTATAAAAACGTACTAAAAACTACAAAAACGTAATAAGTAACTAAGTTTCAAAAACTGTTCTAATTTAACAATTAATTTCTAGTTCTTTTATTTTCTATTGTTCTTTTATGTAAGTATTACCCACGAAAGAATCAATTCCTACTCGGACTATAGCCGCCCTCGATTTCGAATATGAGGAAAATAAAACTAGTTGTTTATCTAAACTATTTATTGATAATCTTCTTCTTTTCTTATTCTTATATAAAAATGAAACGCTGTGTGTTTGTCTCGCAAAAACTCTGAAACGGTTCGACAGATACTTACGAAATTTTCTGTGTGTATTGACATAGGTCCAGGGAAGGTTTAAACATAAAATTGGTGGCGCTGCAATCGGGCAGGACAACGTCTGCCGGACCCACTAGGTATAGTCGGGCCACTATAATAGGCCACATTTGACAGTTCTGACCCACAAGGTCAAAGTGAAGTGACTTTTTGATCGTTTATCGATTAATTGAATGAATCGATACGATCTCCATAATTTGTAAATCAATTGCAGTTATTATGCGAAAATAAACATCCGCTGTATAAAAATGACTAATAAAGAAATTTTATTTATTAACCTACTTCAAAAAAGGAGGAGGTTCTCAATTCGATGCGTATGTTTTTTTTTATCTGTATGTTACGCGATTACGTCGCCAGTTGTGGACCGATTTTCAAAATTCTTTTTGTATTCGATAGAGTATACTCCAAGGGTGGTCCCATGGTCACCAAAGTCAAGATCTGATGATGGGATCCCATGAAAATCGAGGAAAACCCTTAAATTTTAAGATGTTTCCAACATGTTTTGTTGTTACGCGATTACTCCGCCAATTGTAAACCGATTTTCAAAATTCTTTTTGTATTCGATAGAGTATACTCCAAAGGTGGTCCCATGGTCACCAAAGTCAGGATCTGATGATGGGATCCCATGAAAATCGAGGAAAACCCTTAAATTTTAAGATGTTTCCAACATGTTTTGTTGTTACGCGATTACTCCGCCAATTGTGGACCGATTTTCAAAATTCTTTTTGTATTCGATAGAGTATACTCCTAGGGTGGTCACAAGGTCACCAAAGTCAGGATCTGATGATGGGATCCCATGAAAATTGAGGGAAACACTAATTAAAGTATTGGTAAAAAGTCAGAGTTTTTGCGAGACAAACACACAGCGTTTCATTTTTATATAGAAGAAGAAGAAGAGAAGAAGATTATCAATAAATAGTTTAGATAAACAACAAGTTTTATTTTCCTCATATTCGAAATCGAGGGCGGCTATAGTCCGAGTAGGAATTGATTCTTTCGTGGGTAATACTTACATAAAAGAACAATAGAAAACAAAAGAACTAGAAATTAATTGTAAAATTAGAACAGTTTTTGAAACTTAGTTACTTATTACGTTTTTGTAGTTTTTAGTACGTTTTTATAGCGAGAGTGTGCAATCTCTGCACGTTTTCTTTTTTTCTTACTATAATCCGTAGGTAGGTATATTCGCACATGTTCCAAATTCATTTTTCAAAATTAACAACAAAAGGTAGCAAATAGGCTATTCATACCTATCTTATCTAAACTACAAATAAATAAAATTGAAGTGTCTGTTTGTAATGGTAAAATAACAAGTTTTTACTAAATGGGTATGAATGTATATCGGGTACCAATAACAAAAACACAATTTAAAAATATTTTGTCTGTTTGTTCCCGCTAATCTCCGGAACGGCTGGACCGATTTTGACGAGACTTTCACTGATAGATAGCTAATTACTTTTTGACAAGAGTTACTATTCCACGCGGACGAAGTCGCGGGCACAGCTAGTATATTAATAAGATAGGTAAGTTTTAAAAAAATTTTTTGCCTCTTTATAATAAGCCAGCAGCTTTTAAAGAAATTTATAGTTTTTTCTTATAGAGAATTCTTTCCTTAAATAATATATATAATACCTATACAAGTGGTTATGAATTGCAGAAGTATCAAAATTATCCAGACCGATGACTTTTTTCTCTATCTCTCTCCCTTTTTTTGGGTGAATGTTAAATTCGCTCTTCTGAGCCTGACTGTCCATATTTCTCTTTTACTATTTGAGTAGCAGTCTTCTTTCCTATTGTTTGTTTCAGCAACACGTTCTCTCACATGCGTTACAGGCAAAAAAGGGCCACCGTTTAAGGATTTACGTTAAAATTTGAATTTAATGAGAAAGCCGGGTTAAAAAGAACAGTAAATAGAGTAAGTACATCCACCACGCACAGTCAATTGGGATGATGACTGAATTCTCATTTTCACATCTCGACGTAAAATATTAAAATAGCGTAGAAAAAGATGCAATCATGTGAAATTAGAATTAAAATCGGCTTAGAAATACATAAGATACAAGCATTTTAAGCTGTTAATTTTGAAGCGATTAGACAGAGAGATCCGACATCAACCGTGACGTCATCGTTGAGTACGGCCATATAAACTCAATGTAAAATGCCGTTTTGCTAGAAAAAGATGGAGAAAAATCTTTAATACCTTATATCTTGGTTGTTTTTATAGTTATTCGAAAACCGATTTTTTCTTTCTGTTTATTATATAAATGAGCTTCTATTAAAGCAAAAAAAATTTTTTGTCATCTAGCCCATTCACAACATACAACTGTATATGTAATCTGTGACTGTGTGCTATCGACCTAATTAACAACAAATCTACCCACAAGAAACTGCACAATGCACTAGCTTTAGTATTGCCATATAAAATAAGGTAAAGTAAAATAACGAAATTCCCTGTCCTAACAAAATAAAAATATTCTCACTCTTCCTCTTTTGCTTGGGATATTAATTAACGATAATAATAATAATAAAGCCTTTTTTATTTCCTTAATAAAATTCAATTTACAATACAATATGAATTTCTATAATGCATGCAATTTATGTTTTAATTAATAAAAATAAAATAAAATTCAATGTCAAAATTCTTGTTTAAATTCAATTAAATTATTATGTATTATTTCTTTATTTATTAAGGACCTCTCTATAGAGTGAAGGCCTCCTCCATTTTCTCCACATAGTCCGGTCATTTACTTTATCTGTCCAGTCCTCTCCCGCTGCTTTTTTAAATTCATCTAGCCATCTTTCTGCTGGTCTGCCTCTGGTTCTCTTGCCCACAGGTCCCTTCCATAAAGTTATCTTTTTGGCCCACCTGTCCTCTTTCATACATGCAACATGGCCAGCCCATTTCCATTTCAGTTTTTTGCAGTGTTCCAGGGCATCGATCAGCTTTGTTGGTTTTCTTATGTCTGTGCTTCTCTTTTTGTGTTTCAATTTTAGATCGAATGCTTCGTTCCATGGCTCTTTGAGTTGTTAATATTTTGTTTCTGGTTTGTTTCTTGAAAATCCATGTTTGTGATGCATAGGTGAGAGAAGGTAAGATACAAGAGTCTATTATGATTTTCTTTAACTTTACGAAGTATTTGACTTAAGAATTTCTTTGAAGCTCCAAAATTTGTTCCAAGCCATATTTACACGTCTTTTTTTTTTAATGGAATAGGGGTCATGCGAGCAGACGTATCACCTGATGGTAAGTAATTACCGTCGCCTATGGACACCCGCAACCCCAGAGGAGTTACAAGTGCGTTGCCGGCCTTTGAGGTAGGAATACGCTCTTTTTTTAAAAGTTTGAAGGTCGTATCGGTCCGGAAATATCGCAGGCGACAATTCGTTCCAAAGTTTGACTGTGCGAGGCAGGAAACTTCGAGAGAAATGCACAGTTGTGGATTGCCAACCATCTAAGTGATGGGCATGGATTTTTTGCCGCGTGGAACGATGGCGGAAAGAGGCGGCAGGTACAAGTCCGAACAATTCCTCGGAGCTTTCCCCATAATAAATACGATAGAAGATGCATAGCGAAGCGACATCTCTACGCAGCGCCAAGGTATCAAGCCGATTTGAAATTTCCTGGCAGTCGACGATTCGAGTCGCTCTCCGTTGAATGCGGTCCAGTGGGAGAAGTTGGTATTGGGGTGCCCCAGCCCAAAGATGAGAACAGTATTCCATATGAGGCCGAACCTGCGCCTTGTAAAGCTGAAGGCGGTGCGCCGGAGTGAAATACCGTCTCGATCTGTTGAGCACACCAAGCTTCTTAGAAGCTAATTTAGCTTTACCCTCTAAGTGGCCACGGAACTGGACTTCGCTCGATATGTCGACACCAAGGATCCCAATATTGGCTGAGGCAGTTAGGGGAATGCCCTGAAAGCGAGGAGATACGACAAATGGTATTTTCTTTGCGGTGAACGCGCAAACCTGTGTCTTTGAGGGGTTGATTTGGACTAAATTAAGACGACCCCAGTTAGAAACTTTCTCTAATGAAGTTTCGATTTCAGACACAAGTTTATTCCGGCACTCAATGACGTTTTCCCGAGAAGAGTTCGCATGGCCGTTATAGAAGGTGTCTTTCGTGCTGTCGTCTGCATAACAATGAATGCTGCTGATTTGTAGCATATCATTGATATGCAGAAGGAATAGTGTAGGTGAAAGCACACATCCTTGGGGGACACCAGCATTTACAGACAGTGGGTCTGAGCATTCACCATCAATCAAGACCTTAATGCTTCTGTCTGCTAGAAAGCTAGTGACCCATCCACATAATTTCTCGGGAAGCCCGTATAAAGGAAGTTTTGAGAGGAGCGCTTTGTGCCATACCCGATCGAAGGCCTTCGCGATGTCCAAACTAACTGGCAGTGCCTCCCTCTTCGCTTCAATTGCCTCTGCCCAATGATGTGTCAAGTAAACTAGAAGATCACCAGCAGAGCGACCCCTACGAAAGCCGTATTGTTGGTCACTGAGCAGCTGGTAATCCTCTAGGTACCGGAGAAGCTGGCGGTTGATTAGCGATTCCATTATCTTTGAAAACAAAGGGGTTATAGCTATCGGCCTGTAGTTGGACGGATTCGAGCGGTCACCTTTCTTAGGGATCGGATGCACTAAAGCTGTCTTCCATGAGGTTGGGACTACGCCAGATGAATACGAGAGCCGAAATAGTCGCGTTAAAACCGGTGCCAACTCTGGAGCGCACGTCTTTAGCACGATAGGAGGGATACCATCAGGCCCACTCGACTTGTGGATATCTAGGGTGATTAGTGCTTGACGCACTGAGCTTTGGTGGAACCGAATATCCGGCATAAAGCTCGTGCACCGTGGTATGGTCGGTGGTTCCTGTCCCCCGTCATCCAAGGTCGAGTTGGATGCAAAGAGTTTCCCTAAAAGATCGACTTTCTCTTTAGCATCATGGGCTAACGAAGTGTTATCCTTGTGCAGTGGTGGAAAAGATGGCATGCAGAAATTTCCCTGAATAGCTTTGGCGAGAGACCAGAACGCACGAGACCCCGAAGGAAGACGCTCTAGCCTCTCGCCAATTCTACTGATGTGCTGATGTGATTCGTCTCATTAACTCATCTTGGTGTCTAGAATGATACTTGCTTGCCTAGATATATATATATATATATATATACTCTTGGACATATTCTAGTGAAATTTCGTTAACATGTATTGGTGACTTAATGCTGTTTGTCATAATTTTAGTTGTCATTGTGTTAAGGTTTAGACCAATTTCATTGCTCACACAATTTATTTCATTTAACATTGACTCTAATTGTAATGAACTTTCTGCAAAGAGTACGATGTCACCTGCGAATCTGAGATTGCTTAAAAATTGACCATTGATATTTATGCCTTCGTTTTTCCACTTTAGTGTTTTCATTATATTTTGCAGAACGGTAATAAAAATTCTGGGAGAGAGGGGGTCACCTTGACGAACACCTCTACATATATCAATTTCAGTGCCTGTTTTGTCTAATATTACTCTACTTGTACTTTTCTTATATATGTCTTGTATGAGTTCTATAGTCTCTGATGGTACCTTACATCCCTGTTAGGCTCTCCACATGCTGCTATGGGATATCGAGTCAAATGCCTTAGCGTAGTCGATGAACGCTAGGTAGAGTGGGCGTTTCATTTCTTCATATTTCTCTATGACTAACTCTATTGAGTGGATGTGGTCTATAGTCGAATATGTTCTTCTGAACCCTGCTTCCTCCACTGGCTGGTGTTCCTCAGTGTATTTCGCAAGGCGTTCCTCTAGGCAAGAAGCAAACAGCTTGTAAAGATTCGATTGTAAACTGATTGGCCGATAGTTACTTATGTCATTAGGATTTCTTTTCTTGTAGAGCAGCACTATGTCTGATTACGCCCATTCAGTGGGAATTTTTCTGTCATCTAATATTTTATTGAACAGGGTGGTTAAAGGTTGTACTTGAGAGCTTTTCCCGATGAAATGGCTTCGTTTGATATGCCGTCTGGACCGCAACTTTTTTCCTTTTTTAGGGACTTTATCTTAGTAAAAATTTCTTGGGCAGAGAATCTTTGTATTGTAGTATCATTTTCTTGTAGAGGTAAAGTCTCTATACTGGATGGTATTTTAGAAGCGTAGAGGTCTTTATAAAATTCAGTGGCAGCTTTACGTGGCGACCTCGACATTGTTTCCTTGTTACAGGTGGAGTTCTTTTTCAAGGAAGGAATCCAAGTTTTAGATATTGTTAACTCTTTCAAACCTTTTTTCACACTTCCTGACTTCTTCAGATATTTTTCTATTGTTGTTAGTCGGTAATTTTGATATTCTTTTCTGATAATTTTGTAAATGTTTTTAAATAAGTAACATCTTTCGTTTTTCTCCTCTAATATTAATTTTTTCTTATTAATTAATTCCTGTCTTCTTTTGATGAGGTTTTTTGTTCTGTCTGAAATAATGAAGCGTGGCTTTTTATTTGTATTGTTACTACATATACTTAGACTTTAAGCTTTTATCGATTGCTTGCTTAATTTTTTCGTAGTACGTCTCTACATCATCATTTTGCTCTAGTTTTATGTTTGGAATATTCAATTTCAAAGCCTCAATATATTTCTCTTGTTCGTCTTCAGCTTTTAGGGAAAATTTGTTACTTTTATATGTGGCTCTAGATTTTTGGTATGTTTGTTAACCAACAAACAAATTAACGATATTATACTCCAAATTAAAAATGAATGTCTCGTCTAAAAAAAAATTCCAACCGTAGTATAATGTTAAATGAAAATGACTTCATATCTTTCCAGGACATTAGTCTGATTGTAAGATGGTGCGAGTACAACCAAATGCCTCTTAAATATGTATCAAGTAATAAAATTTCTAAAAATTAAACACCCCATTTTGACTATTTGTTGAGTTTATTTTGTTTCTCACATTTAGAAATTATAATCTTGTTTGCAAAAAAAAACATATTCTGCTTCTCATTCCTACTTTTGTGTGCACATAGTTTCTCGGGTACAAATAACGAAGTATACACATTGTATTGTCCTTTTTATTATTAATAAAAAGGACAATACAATGTGTATAACATTACAATAAAAATATAACATGCATAAACCATTGCAACATTTGCAGCACTGCCAGCAAAATATAGAAAAAATAGGAAAATCATAGTAGACTAGATAAAAGTTAAAAATAAAAACTCAAAAGTTCACTAAAAAGTTAAAAATAATATAAGAATAGGTACAGACAACATCACACTTTTATATTGAAGTCGGTGCCAAACGATGATCTCCTAGAAAGTCTTAAAATTTGTCACCGACTTCAATATAGAAGTGTGATGTTGTCTGTACCTATTCTTATATTATTTTTAACTTTTCAGTGTTTTTGAAGTCGGTTTTTATTTTTTGGTAAATATTTTTTGTTTTTAACTTTTTAGTGAATGAAATCTTTATAGTGAAAGAAACCCAGAAATGAAAAAACATTTTTCTTGGTAAGTAGTGGCACAGATAATATAATACTGTAGTGGTTAATCATTATAGAGACATGAAAAGCTTAGACCTTAGTAAACATTTTACAATAGTAAAGGGGCAAACTTAAGGAATTTATCTACTATGTTTGGATAAATAATTATTTACCTAGCATTCTCGTCCGATCACCGAAGTTAAGTTAAGCAACGTGGGGCATGGTCAGTACTTGAATAGGTGATCGCCTGGGAATACTACCTACGTGACGTTGGCTTTTTGCATCAATTAAATTTTATGTACTTTTTTAATAAAATAATAATATTATCTCAATTAGGTAAAGCGCCTCGTATTTTTGAACAATTCTTCGCCAACGTCCATACCACGTTGAAAACACCGGTTCTCGTCCGATCACTGAAGTTAAGCAACGTCGGGCGCGGCCAGTACTTGGATGGGTGACCGCCTGGGAACACCGCGTGACGTTTGGCTTTTTGCATCAATTAAATTTTATGTACTTTTTTAAATAAAATAAAAATTATCTCAATTTCGTAAAGCACCTCGTATTGCTCATCAATAAATGAAAGCGGTTTGTTTTATAACATCACAGTTTTATATTGAATTTGGTACCAAATTTTAAGTAAATATAGCTATATTTATTAAATTCAAATTCAATATCTTTTATTCAAATAGGATTGTAGCAATCACTTTTGCACGTCAAAGCAGCTACGCCATTGGTTCACACGTCTACGGCGGGAGACCTTGTACTAGAAAGAACCAACAAGAAAACAGCAAGGGCTATTTTTTTCTCCCTGTCTGTTTTGTTACAGAGTCATCAATTGTAATCTGACCTCAAATCAAAAGTTTGAGCTCAACTTCCATTACAAGATTAGATGTGTAAGTTCACATTATACAGTGTGGAAAAAAAGACCATGGTTGGAGGAAAAGTACCCTTAGTATTGATGATGGCAAATTTTACTGAAAGGTAACATTCCTTTATTTTCAAAAATAAATAAAACTGATTTGAAGATTTTTGAAAAATCACCTGTTTAAGCCGGGAATCGAACCGGTAAAATTAAAAAAAATAACATTGTATTTTATGGTACCAACTGAAAGAGTCGTTCATAAGGATCAATTTCAAACAACATAGTATCTTAAATTAAAGAAAGATCAAGAAAAATATTATTTTTATTGTAAAGCTTACTAACAATCCGAAGAAAATAGTTCACTTATGAGTTATTGAAAACCGTTCAAAACCGAAAAGTTCAAAATATTTTTTTAAATATTAACCATAACTCGATACAAAAGGCGACACGTAGGGAATTTAGTCGAAAACTACGTCTGTGCATACGTGAAAAAGAAAGACCAGGAAAAAAATTTTTTTTTCTTGGTCTTTCTTTAATTTAAGATATTATGTTATTTATAAGAAATTGATCCTTATGAATGATTCTATCGGTTGGTATCGTAAAATACAGCATGTTTTTTTTTACATTTCACCGGCTCGATTCCCGGCTCAAGAAGGAGATTTTTCAAAAATCTTCAAATGCAGTTTTAGTTATTTTGGAAAATAAAGGAACGTTTCCATTCAGTAAAATTTGCCATCGTCAATATTAAGGGTACCTTTCCTCCAACCACGGTTTTCCAAACCAAGTTTAGTTTCATAACTGAAAAGAAATAAAGTTATGAAAATGGAAAAAAAACGTGTTGTTTGGTAGCTGGTTACGAAACAGTGAAAACAATTCCATTTTCGAAACTGGTTATGAATATTTGGTTACGAATGTGGCCGAAGGGATCATTGCTTTGCAAGGACTTCAATATAAAACTGCGATGTTGTATTTATACCGGGTGTAACTGAACACCCCAATAACATTTAAGGGGCATATAAGTTAGATACTAAATGAACCTTCGGTGCTTGTCTGAGACTTGGAACCCCAATACTTTCATAGTTATTTGATTTTAAACTGAAAGCAGAAACTTTCAAGTGACAACCATAATCAGCTCTTAACACAAAAGAAATTTAAACACAAAATGACACGTGACAGACGTGAGCGTAGTATTCCTTCTACGCTTACGTAGGGCTGTCGGCACTTAATAACAAAAAATAATTTATTTAGTTTGTATGACGTGAGCGTAGTATTCCTCGTACGCTTACATAGGGTTGTCGGCACTTAATAGCAAAAAATAATTTATTTAGTTTGTATGGGGAAAAAGTAGATTTGTTAACCCTAATATTTTTTCATTCCTCATGCTCGGAAAGGAGCGTTTCCTTGATATGAGTATTGGGAGGAAAACGCTAGTTCCCACCAGCGGGCGGGAAATTCTCATACTATTTACTTCCCTCCTTAGGGCGGAAAGTAAAATTTTAAAAATAGAACTGAATTAGGTTACGTACATACAATCTTTGGTACAATGATAATAAAAGTATTTGGCTGAATGGCCAGTAACAGGTAACGCGATATGTTCCAAATTTAAAAATACCTGTGAAAAAGATAATTTTGGCGGGAGGGGAATCTGTTACGCTGTACCGAAATCTTGATTGTGTGATTTAGGTATTTAAGAAAAACAATGAATTCAAGCGATTCTGAAATTTCGGCTCCAGATTCAGTCACGAACGAAGCAAATACAATACTCGAAATTTTTTTGCCAAAAATTTCAAAGGAAAGATATTTAAATACATATTCCGACTTTATGAAGTGGCGAGATGCAAGGAATATAAAATCATTTTCTGAAAATGTATTTCTTATATACTTTAATGAACTATCTCATAAAGTGCAGGCGTCTACGCTATGGAGCAGATATTCAATGCTTAAAAGTACACTAAGTGTAAAACATGATGTCGATATGTCATGTTAGGAGTATTTTTATTAATAAATTTTTTTAGAAAAGCTATTTTTTATTTTCCTTGCATTCGAAATGAAAAGTAGAGTGCTACACACGGGTAAAAGGAATCAAACCCTACTCGGACTATAGCCGCCCTCGCTGCGCTCGGGCGTCTAACAACCTCGTAGGGATTGATTCCTTTCCACCCTTATAAAGCAATCTACTATTCCTACAGAATCTCTACTTCTGATTGACCTTAGTATGGTAATAAATCATTCCGCCTTAAAAAGTAGGGTTTTGTTCAAGTTTTCCATTTCTTCCCAGAGGTAATTGCGGTAACCTCCATAAAAGCCGGTTCCCACAGATCAGTTAAGTCACAGTTCCGGCTCAGTGTAATTATTCATGCATACATTCTCTATTAAACGTAACCACACCTGTCAGTATCCGAACGTTCATAGAGAATGTATGAAATAATAATGATCACGGTAGCGATACTGTACCAGAACTGTGACTTCACTGATCTGTGTGCATCAGCCTTAAGTCGACAACGACGTTGATGACACGCACGGAAAAAAGAAACTGGTAACACCATGTTTTTTATACAGGGCACGGAAAAATTGTTTGTAATATTTCACTAAATCTTTTTCTAAACATATTAGAAAAAATATTAAAGCATTTGACCATTACATTCATAAATAAATTATCTGTATAAAGAGCTTGGCTCTTTATATTCCCCTGAAGAAAAGCGTTATCTAAATAGTGGAATATTCAAATAAAAATATCGTACTCCTTTTAATACCGTCGTCATAGGAACTCAGATTAAAGATAGCGTTTGAAGCGCCCGCTCGTAAAAATAAAATATCACTAGAAAAACAGCATTCGCGGAGTGTCCGCAAGATAAGCTGTGCCGTGGAAACACAATATGCGCCTAATCCTACCCTTTAGTGGACGATGCTTTATAGATGTTACGATAAAAGATCAGTTTTTCATAAATGCGTACATTTGATTCAAGGAAAATATCTTCAAACGAAAATACACTTAAAGCTTTTTATTTCAGCAAAACGTAGTAATGTAGGTAACTTTGGTAACTGCTTACTTCATATTTTTCATGTTTCTAGTTTTTTCAGTCTTAAATAGGCAGTTAGGCCTTGTGTCAACACTAAACCGTAAAGGACATTGCTCTGCGTCCATACATTGTTCGCCCCAACACCAACAGCAGTGAAAAAATGCTTTTCATATAATTAGCCATTAGTAAATACTGTACATCCACATCAATTACTACGGACAAGCTTCGAAATCGAATTAAATATGAAAATGAATCAGATTTTGAGGTTAGTTGAGGCAGGCCCCCGTCACTCGCGCAATGCAGCGTTATAAATACCTACCGCTAAGTAGCGCGCCGGCGCTCCGACCGGCAGAGGGCCGCCGCGCCGCCACCCGCCGCGCCGCACGCGAGACTTTTATTATTATTATCGAATCTTGTAACTTGTTTTTTTTTCATAAATTTGTTTTTTATTATTTTGTTTTTATTGGTTTCTTTTTTTTTATTGCTTTTTTGTTTATTATATTAATTTGATTTTTATTTTCTTTTTTTATCAATAATTCTTTATTTATAAATTTCTTTTCAGAACTAAAAACGGGATTTTAATACATAAATCGAATAATTTTTCGAAAATTTTCGGTTAAATGTTGATTCGAAAAAAGTTCTACTTGCATTGTGGTTTATAAAACCACACAATAATTTTAATTTAATCAATTTATTTAACCATACGGTGGTACATTACTGTGAAGCTATTGTAAGTTGTTAAAAGACAAAAAAAATGTATTTTTTTTTCATAGTAGAAATTCGAAGTAGGTAATTCGAACTAATAAGACAGTAATTCGTTGCCATAGTAACAATCTTCAGTCCTCAGCAACATAGTATGTATACATGTATTTTTTTAGCAACATAACATGTATTTTTTTATAATTTTTAAATATATTAATGACGGTAAAATAATATTCTATTCTCTTATTTTTTGACATAAATATTTTAAAATTTTCAATATTTGCGCACTGCCAATTTAGAAGTAGATTATGAGGAATATTGTATATAATTTAACACCAATCATGTATTTTACCATATTCTTGCAAATAAAGTACTATTGTTATTATCATTTTATAAAATTAAAGTACATTTGAGTGGGGCTTTCCTTGCAATCAATTTATTTCATTAATCCTACGTATACCATTTTGTTTATGTTCTTTGTACAACCCTTATGTTTTCGCTCGATGACGCAATCACGCGGTGTACGCGAGAATCTCGATTCTCGGCTCACGTTTATAGAGACCTTTTCTTCTTGCAGCGACTTTTGTTTGTCGGTTTTGGCTATTATTATTACAGCGATTCGAGCGTTTCTATGGGAGTGATGTATCTGTTACGTAGTAACTATTAACTAATCTGTGGTTGAGGTAACAATTTAATTCGTTAGAGCAATACACATAGTCCATATATACACGGTTATTTTTTTATCACCCTGGTTATTTTAAGGGTGGCTTCAGGACACGGTAGAAGAATTATTTAACCATTAATAATAAAATTTACTCACCTGTTTAATTAGATATTTATTATCTAAAATATCCAAAAAATACTGCACTGGTATGGACACTGAGTGAAGTTGTAGGCAAAACATTGAATGAACGCGAACTGGCAACAACGTCGCCGATTTAAAGTCATCACTGAGTTGATCACAATTTCACCTTCCTAATTTACGGGCTTAGGACCGGCAAAACAAAGTTTTTAAAGAAAACAAAGTACTAAGTAGGTATTACGGTTATGGTAGGTTGTTTTGGCGTAGTTAAAAAATTGGAATCAACTTTAAATACTTACCTACCTAGGAAACAATTTAAATCAACTTTAGTTCTAATAACAAAAGAGTTCTAAATTTAAAGGAAGTCCTCTAACTCATACATAGTCGTGCACGTTTAAAACTATACAACATATCACTTTGGTTAGTGTTTAACGTCTCGAAATGCAGTTTTCGCTTCCAAGTCTTACGTTTGTGGGTTCACTTTCTTACACCAAACACTTAATTTCACTTCACAAGTAAAAGTCTACGGTCTACCGGAGTAAGGTCTGTGTATTCGCTAGATGTGTTAACTTGAAACTAAAATTCCGAATGCGCCCGATTGCCGCGCGTCAGGCGCGGGCGCGACATCGCGATACGTTCACACGCGCCGGGGTCAAAGGCACAGAACACATACCCAAGCCGGCCGGCTCGTGCCGACAAGCGACAGCAAACAACAAAACGCCGCCGCCGGCGCTCGGCGCCGGCGCCGACTGTCTCTGTCTTTCACTATTGTAGTGTCTAGTGCAATAATAACTCTTATTTCAAACGAGTTGTAGATTGATCTTGCTTGAATTAATAATGCGACGTTGCCGCATTTTCCTAAGCCCGTAGTAGTAAATGCTTTATTCATTCATAATCTTACCTTATCTTGTAGTAAACAAGAACAATGTCTATAATTTAATTTTATTGGCGGATAAAATTTAAAAAATATAACCACATGTTTTTTTTATTGATATGAGTCGTCTAGCGTCTACCGAGCTGCCTCTAAAATTTTCCAGTATGATAAAAAAATAACCGTGTATACAATTATTAAAATGAAAATTATTGCAATCAATCAAAGCACGTTATTATAGCCACGTTGTAAAGAACAAGAAATCGCGAAATTATAAAGCAAGTCAAAAACACGACGAACTAACAAGCGACAGCGCGTGAGTAGTCAATTGACGAATGTTTTAATTCAATTTACGTTGTAAGTTATGAGAAACTTAATTTATACAAATAAATAAATGTACATACCTACATAAAATCGACTCAATTCTATTCAGTCGAGCAAATGTAACAATAACCATTTCTATATTTTAATTAATTTGGTTTTGTTTCCAAAAGTACTTTTATATATTTTTGATTTGTCCGTCGAATACAAATATTTGTTATGAGTGTTATAAAATATGCATATAATTATAACGTAAATCAAATCTTTGTTGGTCATGGGGCGATTTTCGACATTGTCCTTTGTGCTTGAGAGCTAATTTTAAACGACTTCACAATAAAGGCAAAAAAGGAAAATATAAAAGAATATACTTAAACATTACATTTTTCATTTTGGAGTCGGTGTGGATGATCATGTGTGTATTCTTTTAATATTATTGTTTTTTTTTTGTTTTTGAAGTCGATTTTTATTTTTGTTTAATATTTTTTATTCTAATCTTGTTAAATACCAGCTCACCGGAGAAACTTGAAGTACATACGTACCAATTGTATTTAAAAAACTAACAAGTCCATTCCATTATTAGCTCGGCTCATAACTACTTACTTAAAATTACTTAAATTTTCATAGAAACCCATCTTATATTGTTATAAGCGAAAAAAAAGACTGAATCAACAACATATATTATGCACAAAACTCCCTTAGGACACAAAAATACGAGTTAACAAAATCAATGAAAAAAATAATCTCGCCGTGTTATTTTATTTACATTGGTAGAAAGAGATTCAAGCTTTTTTTTCAATAGAGTAGTTTCGCGACTTTTTAATTAGGTAATATAATTAATTACTTATCGTTTAATAATAAGTCAATATAATTTTGAACAAATGTTGCATTCCTTACGAATTTGTTTTTATTTTCTCGCAGGTGGTGGGAAAAGTAGAGTATTTTCGCGGGGATAAAGCAGTCTTAGTATTAAGTGAGCTTAAATGCCTCGAATCCTCGATGCACTCAGGACTATACCTACTCCTAAACCCCTCGCTACGCTCATGATTAAATGATACTCAAACTCATTTATTCAAATTGGATTTTAACAATAACTTTTGCACGTCAAAGAAACTACGCCTTTGGTTCACAAGTCAACGGCGGGAGACCTTGTACTGGAAAGAACCAGCAAGAAAACAAGCAATTCTCCCTGTATTGTTATAGAGTCATCAATTGGAAGCTGGCCTCAAAGTCGTCAAAAAATTACCTATTTAAGACCTCTGCTGTGCTCGTAAGTCGTAACCATAAATAAAGTCCTTCGTTACGCTCGCGATTCAAGTCACCATACCCGTGACATAAGACACTGCTTTATCCCTTTGGTCAATAATCTACTATTATCCCATTAATAATTTAACCGCATCCGTGGTCTAGTGGTTGAGGCCGCCGGGTGTTGATCGGGAGGTCTGGGGTTCAAAACTTTTTCGAGTAAGTATGTAGTGAAAACAAAGGAGCGGAACCGTGAAGCTATGAAAAGGAAGACAACTTTATAGCATACATTCACAGAATGATTCTAAGCATACAGTGTAAAAACGTGCAATTCGACTAGTTTTTTTTGGTTAGGTTTAAGCTGATATTTTTGTTAAAAACGTTCGTATTTCTCCACAAGCCACACGAATCCTACCCAAACTTGATAATTACAGGCCGTAGATGAATAGTAATGGGACTACAAAGAACAGTTCTCCCTCGTGGTCCCATTAGTGGGACAAAATCCTGGTTCCGCGAGAAAACAGCCGTCAGTTGCTTTGCTGCGCAATCTAATGAAATGAATATATTTTTCAACGCTGACAATAAAAGACGACAGTATAAAGTAAATATACTTCATAACATAACAATACCCATCGAGTGTCTTTAACAGATATTATCGATGTGATACGTTTCACATAACAATGGGTAAGCATTCCCGTTTTAAGCTTATTAGTGGGAAAATCGTTTTCCTGTTTAGGCATTCTTATTGCCATGAAAATAGAATCGCAGCGGTTTGTCGCTTCTGTGAAAAATATTTGCTTCCAAGCGTTGCCATGTGTAGGGTAACCACGCTAGCAATATTTTCTGGTTTTTTTTTCAAACTTTTTGACAGACTGACAACAATAATCATTAATTAACACTTTTTTCCATAAAATTTTAATACAATATCATTCCTCCGACCAACACATCTCCGCATTCATGAAATTTCTCAATGTATTTTCGAGACAACCCGCTGAACAAATGTTTTCCATCTCACTCAAAGGTAGTCACCTCTTGTCACTAAGGGCACGCTAAGGGCAACATACTTTTTAATAGCCTATTAAAAAGCATATCGCCCTTAGCGTGATAAATCTAAAGGAACGATCGTAAAATGTAGGTACCGTCATTTTCCATACAAAGTTACCATTATGACCTTATAAATTTTTTGGCTCTTCAGGAATTTTCCCAAAAAAATTTTATGCCGCCCCTGTGAAGAGAAAATAAACATTAAAATCGACCGATTCATTTTTATGTTTAAGAGAAAAGTAGATAAAAAGAATAATCGGAATACAAATAACAATATTGATTAAAAGTTTATTATTCTTATACCTATTTAGTGCTAAGTTCTAAAAATTCCTCTGGGCATTATGGCAAAGGTCTCATTTTGTTAAGACGTCCAAACCATTCCTACAGTCTCTAACAGACTTATCTTTTAATTTTAGATTGGTTAGCTTGAACTATGACTTTTCTTCTATCACCAGAAATCTTGTTTCGAACACTATTATCGCAGCAATACCACAGTTTAACAATACATGTCAAACTGTTAACTGTGGCCGTGCTATAATCAGCTTTTGAATTATTTAAACACCGCGTATTTTAATTGGCCTGTTTTTCAAATAGTTCTGATCACTTGGCTCGAAGTCTGTGAAAACTGTAAAAATGTGGGGGTATGACAACAACGCCGCCCGCCCTGATGCGATTACCACACCACGTCTCGTTGCGTCACAATGGCGGCGGGCCCAGCGCCATTCGGAGCCAGTCTGATGTGAAAATTGCCGGCAATGTTCGGCTACTTCGCTATAAAACCTCTCTTTGTTCAACTCTAATAACTATTACTAAACAACAGTCCATGAAACGTTAACTGAATAGGTATAGAGCGACAATGAAAATTACCCAAATTAATGTTTATCTGTCGCTGGTGATTTTGTGTTTGTGCCTAAAATTGAGTGTCTCAGGCCTTAATTATTATATTATGTGTTATGTTCTCGCTTATTAAATGTGAAGTTTCTCTTGGCCTACACCGCCTCGATGAAATTAGTTTGCTTTTATAAACATCTTAATTGCGAATAAAATATAACTAACACTAGCTTAAAGGAGTTAATTATAAGCAAAAGGTAGCCTTATTGCCAAAGCGTCAATCTCTCAGGCAATTTGTGCGTATAGGAAATTTAACTTAATAGGTACTCTTATAAGACGGGTTAAATAACCAATAATATATTGTAAGTAGTGTATAGTATATTTATGGGACATAACCTCAAAAAATTACAGAAATAAATCTATGCGCGATGCTTATCTGCAAAAACTGTGTGATAATATGCAACTTGAAGGTTTTACAGTAGAGGATTTTTTTAGTTCAGTATCAGCCTCACTCATTGTTATGGACGAAATAGAAAGCCCATTTAATTGCGAAATAACAAACTCTTACAGTTACACAGAAAATACAATAACTAATAATTAACAAAATTGTAAAAAACCGACAAGCCTAGTACCCTGTTGCTATGCAAGTGTACTCGTATGTTATTCACCCGTTATGCCTAGCAACAGGGTTGCCAGAGCTGTCGCCAACACTCATCAATAACTCCTTCTAACACTAACTTTTGAGTCTCTTTTAAAAAAAATCTCAAGTGCTTTCTCTAACTCATTGTCACTGTAGTCTTGACGAATCAACAGCTTTGAAATGACTGGAAACATGTAGATGACTTCAGCCAGTAGGTCCATTCCAGACCAGCTGGGTTACTGGACTGAAATAATATAAACCGCGCATAAAGGATTTGTTATAAAATATGAAGTATGAAGTGGGAGAAACAGGTCGTTCGAGGAACGAAAGTTTTCTATTTATTTTTGTGGAGTGGAGAACAAAATGTAATTTGAGGTAATTAAGAGCTTGTGGATTGGTAATTAGCTAGAGTGTACCGCATTTTAGCTAGAGTTATTACAATCGTTCTAAGTAGTCGATTGGTGAACGATTAATTCACCTATAAAGTTATACTGAATCATATGTTTAGGTATACCATATTCACGACAAACAAACTAATAGATGGAATTATAAGTCAGAATAAGAATGTTGATACACATAATAATTGTTTCGAGATTGAGCGATCTGTAACGTCATTGTGCATGTTCAAAACTGTGTAAAAGTGCTAAAACAAGTTCAAAACTAAAAGCAATTGACAAGGCCTCGTCAAAAGTACAATACCTACCATTAGCCGCGGTGGGACCCAGCACGTGCGGCCGTCCGCACTCGATCGGAAGCAACACTGGCATTTTCGGCCGCTTCGCATACTTCTCCATCTTGTTTCACATCACATTTACCTGACGACAATCCAGGGGATCCAATTATAATGATCAAGTCTTTCGACTCTTACAATAACAATTTTAGTTGTAGGTATAGTAAGTAGAGTCATTGCTAGTAAAATTACAACGTTCACATGAAAACCTTTATCGGTATTTAATATTTTGCTCAAAAAATATTTTACAAAAAATAAAAACCGACTTCAAAAACACTGAAAAGTTAAAAATATTATAAGAATAGGTACAGACAACATCACACTTCTATATTGAAGTCGGTGCCAAACGATGATCTAGAAAGTCTTAAATATTATTAACGACTTCAATATAGAAGTGTGATGCTGTCTACACCTATTCTTATATTATTTTTTACTTTTCAGTGTTTTTGAAGTCGGTTTTTATTTTTTGTAAAATCTTTTTTTAACTTTTTAGTGAATGAAATCTTTTTAGTGAAAGAAACCCTAATATAATACTAGCTGGTATTTATTTAGGGTTTCCCTCGATTTTCATGGGATCCCGTCATCAGATCCTGACCTTGGGAGCACCCCAGGAGTATACCTACTCTATCGAATACAAAAAGAATTTAACAAATCGGTCTGTCGGTAATTGGCGGAGTAATCGCGTAACATATACACAAAACACGTTGGACACCTAACATTTAAGGGTTTTCCTCGATTTTTATGGGATCCCACTATCAGATCCTAACTTTGGTGACCATGGGACCACCCTTGGAGCTCTATCGAATACACCACCACCTCTATCGAATACAAAAAGAATTTTGATCACGTAACATAGAAAAAAAACATACGCATCGAATTGAGAACCTCCTCCTTTTTACAAGCTTTTATTTAACTTGCAATGTATGTATGTTCGGGTGGAATCTTGCAACTCAATTTTGAAGCAGATATCTTTAACCGATTGAGCTGAAATTTTGTATACACGTTCAGTTTGGATGACAATGCATGGTTGACTATGTGACGTTATTTTAAATCCAAGATGGCGGCATACCCAAGATGGCGGATCAATTATTTTTAATGCACCCCTACAATATGGGTATCAAATAAAAGGTCTTGCTAAGAGTAACTCGAAAAATAATGTGACGTCACTATTTATCCAATATGGCGGACTTCTAAAGCTTGAAAATCAATTTTGAAGTAGATATCTTTAACATTGAGCTGAAATTTTGTATACACACAGTTTGGATGAAAATGCACTGTTAACTGTGTGACGTCATTCTAAATCCAAGATGGCTGCATACCCAAGATGGCGGACCAATTATTTTTAATGCACTCCTACAATATGGGTATCAAATAAAAGGTCTTGCTAAGAATAACTTGAAAAATTAAGTATTAATCCAATATGTCGTACTTCTAAAGCTAAAAATCAATTTTGAAGTAGATATCTTAAGCCGATTGAGCTGAAATTCTGTATAGACGTTCCGGCAAACGACCTTGCAACAATGATGCGTTGAATGAGATGAACAGACTGAGAAACGTGTCCAGTGATAGCTAAAAAGTAAAAAATAAATTAAATGTAAAACCTTTTTAAAAACAAGCTTTTATTTAAATGCGCTAAAAATAATTAATAAACTTTTACACTAAAACTTTTACTTATAACGTCATTTCACATTTGACACAATTTATATGACATAAAAGCTTGTCGCGAGATTTACTTTTGTAGATAAACAAGTAAATTAAATAATTTGATGTGAATAATTTTATACATTACAACTTTCAAATTAAATACGAGTAGGTACTTAAAAGTACTCTTTTAAGTACTTTTAAGTTACTACACACAAGTAAATCTCGCGACAAGCTTTTATGTCATATAAATTGTGTCAAATGTGAAATGACGTTATAAGTAAAAGTTTTAGTGTAAAAGTTTATTAATTCTTTTTAGCGCATTTAAATAAAAGCTTGTTTTTAAAAAGGTGTTTTTACATTTAATTTTTGAAGTCAGTTAAAAATGTGATTCTATTCTTTCCATTGCTTTTAGGGATGCAAAGTTTTAAAAAATATCGATATACATATATCGAATTAGGTCGATACTAATATATCGATATATCGGTCTAGTACGCCGATATATTGATATTTTATCGATATTTCCCCTTTTTTTAAAAGCTTATTAAAATCAAATGTAGTTTTATAGCCTCTCTACACCATGGGCTATGGTAGTGACCATTTGCTGTACATTACTCTGGTTTACTATAGTTTTAGAGAGAAATTCGGAAATTTCCCTAGTAAAGTCAACATGATGGATGACCATTCGTTGATTTCGTTGTACACACACTGTTGACTCAACAGTGTATCTCTTTGACACACTATACTCACCACAAATTACAACAATAGATTAGAGTCGAGAACAGAATATTTTTTTAGACTTCAGTGTTGCCAGTAACAGCATTCTTCGCGGTTTTGTGGGTTTTAATTCGGGTTTTCGATATTTCGTCACAATATCGAGTTTTTTTTTTCGATATTGATATTGTTAAAATGTGTGGCAAGGAGCTATGCGTCCCATTAAGCATTATATTTAACCGTTCTATCACTTATGGTGTCTTTCCTAGGCGTTGAAAGGTGGCTCATATAATTCCCATATTTAAAACGGGAGATAAATCGTGCTGTGAGAATTACAGACCTATAAGTATTTTATGTTGTTTCGCAAAACTCTTTGAATCTCTAGTTTACATTCAATTATATAACCACTTTAAGTCCATTCTATCCATTAAACAGCACGGTTTCATCAGGGGTAGGTCAACTGTGTCTAACCTTTTAGTGTTCAAGAACTACCTTTGTAAAAGTTTCGCCACGGGTGGTCAGGTTGACGCCATCTATACTGATTTCTCTAAAGCTTTCGACAAAGTTAATCATGGACTACTTTGTCGAAAGCTAGCTTCTTATGGTATTAATGGCAATTTGCATCGTTGGATTACCTCTTATCTTAGTAAAAGGAGTCAGCTGGTCGCCCTTAAAGGGTTTGTCTCAACTCCACTCGAAGTATCTTCTGGAGTACCGCAAGAATCGCATTTGGGCCCTCTATTATTCATAGTTTTTATTAACGATCTTATAGAACGTTTATCATGCGAATGTCTATTGTATGCGGATGATCTAAAAAATTTTTAATCTATTTCCTCCACCAGCGACTGTAACACTTTGCAAAAAGACTTAAATACTACTTCGAAATGGTGTACACTTAACCGTATGTATCTGAATATAAACAAATGCTTCATTATAACTTTTACTAATAAACACAATCAGATCGTTAATGACTGCAAAATTGATGATCAGACAATTCAAAGGTCCAATGTGGTCAAAGATTTAGGCATTCTATTTGACAGTAAGCTGACATTCCGGGCACATTATCAATACATAGCAACAAAAGCCAATCAACTTTTAGGATTTATTTTTAGGTCAAGTAAAGGTTTTACACAGGCGCGTTCCCTACTTTATTTATATTATACTCTTGTAAGAAGCATCTTGGAATACGGCAGTCCTGTCTGGACTCCGCACTATAAAGTACATATAGATTTAATAGAAAGAGTACAGAGAAAGTGCTTACGTATGCTGGTTTACCGTCAGCAACCAGGACGTAATAATCTTAACTACGATGCCCGACTATTTAAATTTAATGTACAAACATTAGAAAAATTTTGACCTTTGTTATTTATACAAACTTATTCATTCTGTGATCGATGCTCCAGATCTGCTTTCTCTAATCTCGTTTAATATAAAATATAGTGCGCGTAGATCCAATAAGACGGGCCTTTTTGCATTACATGTTTACAGAAATAATACCTCATTTTACAATCCTCTAGTTAGGATGGCTCGTCTCTATAATGACATTTCGCGGGATAACTTAGATCTGGATATATTTACTCCAAAATATGCAACATATTGTAAAAAACTCCGACAAATCCTCTACTAGAGTCCAAAGGTAAATATTTAGTATGTATATGTAATTAATTTTTAGGTTAGGGTTTGCATTATTATCAATTTAGTTTTATATTCATCGAATGCGTCTTACCTTATTGTGTTTTTATAGTGCACATACTAATGGATTATAATTCAGATCTCATTGTCTTTGTTAACTTATTATAATGTTTGTAATTAATTATAATCTGTCATGTGTACATAATAAAAAAATAAAAAAAATAAAAATAAAAGATAAATATTCGATATTGATAAATATCACTATATTTAGGCGTCGATATATCGATATTTATTACTTTTCCGATATATCGTGGCATCCCTAATTGCTTCAAAGTGTGGTGAATCCTAATTTCAACGAAAAGATGCAAGGGGTCAAAATGTACGTGCAATATTGTGTTGCTTGCTACGCTGAAAAGATGATTAAAATGATAGAGCGTCTGTTACTCACATGACGCGGTTCTGTTTTGATAACGTATAGAGATTTTGTTTTTTTTACGTAAGTTCATCATTTTTCCTCCAATTCTGAACCGATTTTCGAAATTCTTTTTCTATTCCAAAGATTATAATCCGAAGATATTTAAACGGTGTTTCATAATAACCAATAAATAATCAATGCGTTATCTAAAACTAAATATTAAAATGTGTTTACACGTAATGTCATTCAACCCAAAATTTTCATGTTTATCATAGTATCATCATTGATCATCATCATGTCTATGATTTACATGAAAATTTTGGGTTGAATGACATTACGGGTAAACACAATTTAATAATTAGTTTTAGATAACGCATTAATTATTTATTGGTTATTATGAAACACCGTGTATTGTCACTAAATCAGCAGGCCTAATATGGATCTCTCATCGCATGGCACAGTATAAATTTCGAGATAAGGAAGTCATGAAATAATTCATTTGGTATTGCCGATCTCCCATGTTATCATCACTATGGCATAAATTCAATGATATGATCATGATATAATGAACGAATGATCAAAAATCTGATCGAAAATCTTATTTTTCATTTTGCACTATGATTTCATCATGATATCATTTTTGAAAACCATGCAATGGGATCGGTAATAGACCTGCAGGATCTGATGATCCCAGGTAAATAAAGGGCTGTTCTCAATTTTATAGCGGTGTAAGTGCGTGTGTTTTATTTTTTTTCTATAGCGATTCATTCAGGTATTGATATCATCTCACACCTATTGCTGAGCTAATGATGGATGGAAGGTTCCTTACCAATTTAGCCGTTCAAGTTTGTTTAAAATTTAAACCGACTTCAAAAAAAGGCCGATTACTCGAAGACGCCTGAACCGATTCGGAAAATTCTTTTTTGTCTGAAAAGATATACTTCACAGGTAGTCCCATTGTCACCATGTCATGATCTGATGATGGGATCCCATGAAAATCGAGGGAAACCCTTGAATTTCATAGGCACGTCAGCGTATGGTCACCAATTACTCCGCCATTTGTGGACCGATTTTCAAAATTCTTTTTGTATTCGAAAGAGTATACTCCCTAGGTGGTCCCATTGTCACCATCTCATGATCTGATGATGGGATCCATGAAAATCAAGGGAAAGCCTTGAATTTTATAGGCACATCCAACATGTATCATGTTTTTGCTGAAGATATTAAGGTATTTACATCTGGTAGTCATTATATCATGTTACTGAGCTGATGATGGAAGGTTTCTGGTAGGTTAGGAGTTCGGGAATAATTCTTTCAGTACTGTTTAGAGCAAAAGACGTTTTATTTTAGATTATTCTGGTGTTTGCCTTGGCTCAAATTCTAAAACGCATGCATTATAAACTAAAAAGATTGAAAATGCAAGCCAAGCAATGCCAAGCAATGATCACCTGGAAAGACTTAAAAAATGAAAAGAACAATTATTATGGTAACTTAAATTTTGGCACCAACTTCAATATAAAACTGTGATTTTGTATATTATTTATGAGTTTTTGGTGTTTTGAGTCGGTTTCATTTTTTTTCAATCCCCAGGGGATCGAAAAGAACTTGCTATTCCACTACGATCCCCCAGGGGATTCTAATGCACTTGCTATTCCTTTAGGATCCCCTATGGCAATGACAACCTTTTTACACATAAAGGTCTATTTATATGATTCATTCCGGCATATATGAATTATGTCAGTGACATTGTTGCGACATTAGATATTCATTTCAAATAAATGCAATTAATTTATTCATTCAGCTGCTGATAACATATTATTATAATATAATTATTATAAATCACTAATACGAATGGATGGACTACTGTGGGGATCGGTTGCTGAGATTTTTGTACTTAAATAATAATTTTTTAATTATGATAAATCAAATTATCATAATTAAAAAATACGATGCCAATGACTTAAAAAAATGGACAATTATAAGAGCTTTCTATTAAGTCCATTGATATACTAGCAAACGTTTGGTAGTAAATCAATGATTAAGTCATATTTTCATAAAGTTAATTTTGATTTTGAATAATATGTATATTTTCTTTATTAAAGTGCAAGTACCATCTGTCGGTAGTACGAGTACTATTGGGTTCACACAGTCTCACTAGTAGCACTAAGATTAATTGTGGTACTAGAGAACTAAATTTCTCGCTAATGCTAGTACCGCCGGTGGTACTATTCGGTGGTACTAGTGGGACTTGATTCTTACATGAATCCAGCGTTCGAGCTTTCTTAATACTCCCAGGGAGAGAGAGAGAGAGAGAGAGTTGTGTTTGAATAATGTGGATAGGTTCGGTGGTGGTATGTGGTAAATTCGGTGGTACTAGTGGGAACAAAGCAAGAATTTAAGGTCAGGCAATGATTACGGACTTGATTCTTACATGAATCTAGCATTCGAGCTTGAGAGAGAGAGAGTTGTGTTTGAATAATGTGTCATCATGATGAAAGGGCCTTTATGTTATTAATTTTACTAACAGGGGATTCATGTGGAAGCAATAATATTATTCCTCTTCGATACCCTTGATTAGGGGATCGATGTGGAATAGCAAGTGTTTTTCGATCCCCTGGGGTATTGAAATAGGGGATCCAAGTGGAATACCCGCGTTATTTTTAAGTTTTGTAAAAAATTTTAAGTGCTCTTTTCTTAAAGCGGTTTTTTCTTTTTGTCAAACATTTTTATGCAATTAATTTGAATACATTGTTATCTATAATTTTAGTTGCAACTCTCTTAAGACAACATTAAAAAATTACTTAATAATCATAAAACTATGACTATTTACAAATGGTGTGCTTATTATAATGGTACACAAGAAAAAAAAACTTAGAACCTACTTATATTTCGCAATCAGAAATTAATAACTTACGCGGCGATTCTTCTTATAGTAGGTACTGATTAAAACTCCCGCGTATTCCAACAAAAGATTTATAAAGAAAACAATTTTATCGTAGTAAACTACAACGCTCTGCCAGATAAGCCATTGTGCACAATTGAAAGTCGCTCGAGCGTACTTTCAGTTCGCAATATCAATATCTTTGAGATATTGAAAACAAAAAACCGTGGATTGGGAACAAGTCAGTTGGCTGGGCGGCCACGGCCGAGCGCACTCGTAATTAGGGGATCACCGCTAATGAATATTTGAGGGTAGCCCTACATTATGCTCAATCGCGGCATTGTTGAGCCGTTGATTATACACACACATTTTTAATCTATAGCCGCTAAGTAATGATTAGAGGGGAGTTTGTTCCCGAATTCAATAGGGTTTTGTAATCTAGCATTATTATTGTAATATGTATATTACAATTTGTAAAAATAATTAGTAAACGCGTGCGTGTCTCTTGCGCCTATTCTCTACAAACATGCTGTACCTAATTGAACATTTTCGAATAAGTTTTTTGTAATGTTTCGATGCTTTGTGTGGAAAACTTTACCGAAGGTACTGTATTATTATATTATCTACTCTAGTAGTCTACTAGTATTATGAGACTCAGTACTAGAGTCGTCTGCGCGAAAACCTATGCCCGCTGTCGAGCAGTGGTGCTTGCTTCACTGCGTTCCGGTTTGAAGGCTAGATAATATGGAGTGTAATTACTGGGTACAGAGACTTGACATTTTATGTCACAAGCTGGCAACGTACGTTGCATTGGGGTCCAGGAACGACATGCACTATAGGCGAATGTAGCCACTCACTATCAAGTGGCTGGCTAGTTTGCTAAGTTAGTTGTATAAAAATAAGATGAGGAAAGATGACGCGCTGGATCATGACGACTTTCAAATTTGACAGTTGAAATACTGTCAAATTTCAACTGTCAAATTCTATTACTGCTTTATAGAAGACAGTTGACATAGACTCTTATGCAAAAAGCTATCCCAACTCTGAACAATCAGTTATTCTTCTGAGCATCGCAACCATATCGCAATAGATTTTTTCATAAAGATTAAACTGGGGTGTTTATATAATCTCTATGAAAAAATCTGTTTAATGTTGTAGTTGTAGGCAATGAACACGTAGGTATGCTGTAAGTATTGTACTATCTAGTATCTATGGTAAGATAATGTTAAAAATATCGATTAAAAGATTCAAATATTATCAAATCATTAATTACCGATAGTAAGAAGAAATCAAAATCAAACAAACTGTTACTTCTTCCTTATCCTGATCCAAGTATTAAATATATTTACCAGAGATGATAAGCCAACGTTGATTTAAATTGAAACTACACGGATAACACTCTTTCTACTAGGTTAAGCATGAATATTTTACGAAATAAAGCGTCAACTGTCGAACAATTACATTCGCAGAGGGGGTGACCACAGCTGACGTTTTCGCAAGCAGATCTGCGCTATTGAGTGGATGTATTGTCACATAAGCCAATATCGTTATACCCATCAGATTGTTTACGCCTCGTTTCACAATCAAAACCTAACATATTAGTGAAGCAGTACAATTATAATATGTGGGTTTTGTCTTAAAACATGAGGTTATCCGTTCGACTTGCATTACGTTATAAGATATGGACTACAGAAGTGCAGAGTTGAAACTTGCGTAAGTTGAACGGAGCTATAGATCTAATATATAACAATCCTATATCAATAAAGATTAGATGAGATTAGATTTTTGTGTTTTGTTTGGCGTCAATGAGTGGCTGTACCTAAAGGTGATTATTGAATATTTTTTTTTAGTTAGAGCATATGACCAATTCTTGTTATTAATTCAGTGATATTAATACAAATACTTTACTGATACTTAATAGCAAAGGTAAAAATTAAATGGCAGTGACAGACAATGAGTAATAATAAAAAGTGAAACGTATAATTTCTTCGAAAGGGTCTAATGTGGCCCCATATTGAATTTGACGCTTTACGTTCATTTTGCAAAAGTTACTTTGATATTTTTAACAAATTAGAATTTAGCGAAAAACTTTTTTACATGGAAATTGATTGAATTGTACCTTTAGTGTAGGAACAGTTCAAAAGTTAACAACATTGAAACCGTTAGAAACAAATGTTTTTATATGAAGAATTACTTGTGGAATTAAGTTTTTTGAAACGTTTCCTTTTAAAATGTTCTGGATAATAACGTGAAGTGATAAATACGTGAGTTTACAAATAAATATTTTAATGGACAAATAACTAAAAATACCTAATTTTTCAAGCATAACAGACCCTTTACATTTAAATACAACGAAACATTTAGGTTAAATCAAATCAAATTAAATTTATTTGTGATACACAGGTATTAAAAGGTTTTACAGTTTGTATTGTGCATTCTGTGATCGGCTATATGGCATACAAATATAAATTAAAATTAATTAAAATCCAATGAATTGCAATATCATTAAAAAAGAGTGTCTAATTTAAAATAAATAAATTCAATATTGTTGTTCGTAGTCAAAACTGGACATAAAGAATAAGTGAGTCAAATAAATTACAATGCCATTAATTTAGGTGAGTATGTAAGGGGAATTAACATCGTGCAAAGAAATACAGAATAAAAGAAATTTGTTATTTTGAGTGATATTAAAATCACAATAACAATATTCACCCAGGTAATTTTGTAAATATGGCATCCTACATAACATTAAGCACTCATCATACGCATCCATCTGAACAACCCTAATGATTCCCGTCATGCGAAAGATTAAGAATGGCTCAATCACACTATTCTTTATGAGAATAATGCACTATTAGGATATGTTTTTTTTTCTAATGGCAAAAGTAATTACGGTTTCATTTGATGTTTAATGTTCAGAATAAGGAAAAAACTCCTTTTATAGGTACGGTTGCTAAAAAAATAGTAGGTACTTTTTTTGTGATGGTTATTTATGGTAGATATACATCACGCGATCAGTGCGATAGTGCGATAGCTCTCACTAGTGCGTGAAAACCGTTTGTATCATTTTAACCATTTTAACATTTTCTATGGTAATACCATAAATAACAAAATGACATAGCATACGACTAGCCAAGGAGTTTGTATGTTTAACCCTCAGAAGAATATCCAAGAATAACTAAAAGCATATTGTCAATATTGTTCTGAGGTTTAACCATGGACTTGGTTTAACCACTGATTAATTCTGTCCCGTAGTATTTCCTACTTAGTCTGTGCGTATCACTAAAAAATCAAAACTTGGAATAATAACTAAAGTTTTTGTTCACTATACTATTACCTGGAGAACTGGGGGCTACCGACTATTTCAAAGCGATTACTTGCTATCGCTTTCGTGACCGAGTAATGTCACGAATCGTGACATTAGAACAAAAGTTCTAATATCACCTGTGACATTAGAACTTTTGTTTTGTTAGCGGTAGGGCTGCTGGTCAGTTCTTTAATTAATAAGTATTTTCAAAACCAAGCTGAGAAGTAGACTTGTCAAATATGGAATTCAAATGTATAATATTAAGTAGAGATAAGTAAATTATGAGAACCATAACAGCGAGAGGAATGAAAGAGTACACACACGTAGACATAGGCTTCGATTAGGTTGCAGGTAGAAGTATAAAAAAACCACACGGTTATTGATTTTCCGTAAGACTTATATCCTCTGTGGCTATAACGATCTTTATATACTACTTATCGTAAATGAAAATTAATAAATAACATTTGTGAATAAATTCTTTAAATTCCAAACCACAACAAAACAGGAATGACATGGCAAATGAGCAAAAATCTGCTCTATGAGCCGTGGCTTAATCGCCGATTGACCGGATGCGCGAGACATTGATAGCTTGATACGCCGTAATTCCGCGCCATATGTCGCATCGCAATCGCAAGTTGTACCGCTTCAATCTCAACCTCCGGTTTCCTTTGATAGATAGGTCCAAGGCCTTTGCCACTCAAATTGAGTTAAAAATATTTTCAACACACTTGCTGTTAAAGTGGATCTAATTTCACCGGTTTTAGATACATAAAGCATCTCATAAAACTCGAGTGTGTTATAATAACGCAAACAATGCGGTTATAGCCCTAAAACCGCACTATTTGCGTTAAAGTGCTATTTCTTAAAAGCTAGAGGTAATAAAAGACATCAACATTGACTTTTTCCAAACGATAATTTCCAACCATTATTTAGTTTTGTCTTCAAATTAACAATAATTTGTGTTATTAAATCCAAAAATTAAGTATTTTTGCTCACAAGTGAAAATAGTCGTACAATATACGTGCGTATAGGTATTGTTTATACACACTCGGCTCTATTACGCCCTCGCCTCCGGCTCGGGCTCAAATTCCGCCTCGTGGGTTATAACCACCATAACGCACTCATATCGTAATGTACTATTTTACCATAGCAACTCGAAAAGGGGTATTTGATTCATCGCCTGTGAATAAAACATTTTAAATTTGAAACGAGCACAAATAATGAAAAATAAATAAGACGTAGCCAGACAGGTACATACATACTATACTACCTGTCTGGCTAAATGGAGTTACTCCATATACCTATACAACAAAAAAATCCCGCCAACTTTAGTTGTAGCACTTTTCTATCTGTTATCGTCTTTGCTTTATGTCATTGGAAAATCTATGAAGAAGCCAGGGTAAGGTTGCGATCATTGGACCAGCGCGCTTTGATTGGACAACTCCAATAACTCGGAAACGGTGCATATTTAAAACTATCCTTGTGGCCCTTCGAATGACTATTTAGCCCCGCGCCAAGCCCCTTTAGCGCCAGGGCGTCCCGACGTTTAGTTGAGGAGAGATAATAAGATAAATCTATCGCGCGTGGTCGTTACAATATTCACGGTAACACGTTTGACCATATAAGTATATCCCTGTGAGGTTTTTAAGTTTGGTTTTTTTGTAAAAACATTTGCTGATTATCTGTGATTCTGATTTCCGAATGAAATTTAGTGTAACGTTTAGTATATTTCAGTAATTTACCTAGAAATTACTACCTATTTGACTAGAAAGGTCCGAGGTGCCATCAATGGAGCGATGCTGAGATCTTTGATTTGATTGTTTTTTTTATTGCAGAAAGTTGGCAAACAAGCAAACTGCCCACCTGATGGTAAGTGGTAACAGTCATCTATAATACATGTGGGTTTTGTGAGATTCGCAGCAAAACTGCAACCCCCACAAGAGCCAGAGTGTACGTTACTAACTTGTGACACCAGATGTAAAGTCACAGTTCCCAGTAATTTCACTGCCATATCTTACCCTTCAAACCGGAACACAGCAATGCAAGCATTGCTGCTTTGCGGCAGAAATAGGTAAGACGGAGGTACCTAAGCAGACGACCCTGGTACAGAGTCTCCCTCCAGGTCCAATGATAAAAACTATCTTATATCTAGTTTCCATGTGTTTGTCGAACCGTTTTGCTCAGTAGTTTTGAGCGCCAGCTCAGTTGTAATTATGGTGATTTAAGCCCCAAATTGGAAGAAAAGTTAGTCCATCATATTTAAAAAATTGAACGTTGCTTATACTCTTGCTTAAAAAACGTAGAGATCATTATTATATGTGAGTTAATCACCACACATGTTTGTTGCCTCTTATCTAAAATGTAAATAAAGACTGATATCAAGAAAATATTAAAGTCTCATTATTTTGGTTAACCTGAAAGGCTGCATTAATGGACCATAGGAGAAAAAGTTTTTGGGCCAATGATGGCCACTTTGTTGTTCAATCGAAGTCACTGTGGTCCAAATAAGGCGTTCAGCGATGTTTTTTCGTTATTGCATGATATTTATTTAAAACAATTATTTTGGTATTCAACTGTAAGTGTTTAGAGCATATAACCTTTTGACTGACTACTTATTTTGCTTCGTATGACGTGTAGCTTAGAACTTATGAGTGTTCAAAGTTAGGTGGTCCAATAGTGGCAACCTTAGGTACATAATTATAACAAGATGAGTCTTTCCATTGACGAAAGCGATACTGACTCCGGTACTAGAAGATATATTATTATGTTGCCGCCAAAATCTCGGGTGTTGTACCCTGAAAACATACTAAGTACCATTTGTTCTGCGACTGGAAAACCACGAATGGCGTCAATTCCTTCTTCGAGTCTTTTTCAACGAATTAACGTCACAATGAACTTCTAATGCTTTGTTTTCCTATTACCTATTTTATAATAACATGTAACAACTATAAATACGTTACAAATATTGATTTTCCCGCAGCCAATGATAAAAAGTGAAATACACAACTCGCGAAAGAAATAATTTTATCGCGGTCCTTATATCCTTCGCTCCGCTCAGGATTCTACTTTATATTTGCGCATAACACATTGCACCGCACCGGACACCGCTCCGGTGTGCGGCGCTGCGGTTTTTAATTTTGACTGAAGAATCTTAATTTGTATACAAAAAACGCAGGTTATAACACACTCACACCTAGAGTTGCCAACTCCCATTCACAGCTATCCGGGACATTAGAAATTTTTGTGCGGGACTTGGCCAAAAAAAGCGGGACCAACCTACAAATGTGCAGAAATGAGAAAAAAAAACGAAATATAAATTAAATTAGTATAATTTAAAATCAAATTAACAAAATAAACTTTCTGCTATTACAAAAAAATAAATACAAAAAAATAAAACGGACTTCAACAACACCAAAAAGTCATAAATAGTTTTAGAATAGGTACATACAACATCACAGTTTTATATTGAAGTTGGTGCCAAAGTAACTAAGTAGGTATATTATTTGTTCTTTTCATTTTTTAAGACTTTCCAGGTGATCATTGCTTGGCACCGACTTCAATATACAACTGTGATGTTGTATGTATTTTAAAATTATTTATGACTTTTTGGTGTTTTTGAAGTCGGTTTTATTTTTTTGTAAAAAAATTTTTTTCAATCTTTTTAGTTTATAATACATGCGTTTTAGAATTTGAGCCAAGGCAAACACCAGAACAACTAAAATAAAACGTCTTTCGCTCTAAACAGTACTGAAAGAATTATTTCCGAACTCCTAACCTACCAGAAACCTTCCATCATCAGCTCAGTAACATGATTGATGACTATCGGATGCAAATACCTGAACATCTTCAGCAAAAACATGAAACACGTTGGACATGCCTATGAAATTCAAGGGTTTCCCTCGATTTTTATGGGATCTCATCATCCGATCATGACATGGCGACAATGGGACAACCTCGGGAGTATACTCTTTCGATTACAAAAAGAATTTTGAAAATCGGTCTACAAATGGCGGAGTAATCGGTGAACATACATAAAAAAAATAGATACAGTCGAACATAGAACCTCCTCCTTTTTCGAAGTCGGTTAAAAATAATAATTATAACAACACATAGGAATATTCATAAGTAATTAAAGCACTTTTTGATCACAAAATAAGCAAAATCACGAATAGTTTTTATGTTTGAAAGAGTACCCACTTATTATCTGATAAATTTTTGTCTAACCGGGCTGGCTTTACCATAAAGCGGGACAATTAGCGTCCCGCACAGATGTGTTGCGGGACGCATTATTTGAGCATTGGAAACGGGACGTCCCGCCTGACACGGGACGGTTGGCAACTCTACTCACACCGCATGCCCGTGCGGTTGTGCGGCGCGCGCGACGGCACCGCACTCCCGGACGGTGATGCGGTGCGGTCCGCGGGGTATGCCACACTGTGCCGCAGTATCGTAAGGATTTTTGCGTAGAAAGGACGTGCATACGCGTAATAGATCTCGACATAGATAATGCGGCAATGCGGGGCGTCGTGCACCGCAGCTCCGGACGGTGATACGGAGCAAACCGTACGGGGGCACGGTTCCGTACCGCCGCAGCCGCATGCAGTTTTCATCCCTCCGTACACCGCAGCGGTGTCCGGTGCAATGTGTTATGCGCCTAAGAATCCCTCTTTCCGCTCAGCCCCCGTAGCATGAGCACCGAAACACGATATATAACGATATGAACTGTTAAAATATTTAAGATATAATGGCTACATTGTAATTTTATCGACATTAATATATTAACAATGCCCAAAATAACAATATCAATATCCAAAATAGGTATAAGTACTCAAAACTTCAAGATAACTAACAAATCTAACTTTTTTTAACAGTTTATATCGACATATCGCTTTATCCCTTTAGGCGCAGAACGGTCAAAAAGCAAAACGGTAAGCGATCGATATCATATCGTGTTTCCGTGGTCACTAGGGGGGCAGGATTCTAATCTAGAATTCTTCTCTACTCTTGGAAACCAACTAAAGTCCCTTGTAGTTTATCTATAGTTTGTTTGATTGAACGCGCTAATCTCAGGAACTACAGATTCAAATTGAAAAATTATTTTTTGTGTTGGATAGTCCATTTATCGAGGAAGCCTTTAGGACGTCACGCTACGACTAATAGGAGCTGAGCATCAATGAAAAATGTTGTAAAAACGGGATGAAATATATGGCGAAACGTATTTCGCGGGCACAGCTAATTCCACTACAAGGATACTGTAGTTGTTTTTCAATGGTTATTTGATTGTGACCTTCTGGGTAACACAGGAATTGAAATAACAATAATACTAAAATCCACAAAATGCGTAGGTAAGTCAGTAAGTAATTGGCCCCGCACTATAAAATTTTGATCGCGGAACAAAACTCCTGAGACACTGTTTGACGAATGACGGCTTACTTTTTGTTTAAAAAAAATAAAAACTTAAAAAACAAACGTTGCCAATGAGGTCGAAAAGAAATTCCTACCATTTGTAGTACCTATCTCGAACGATTGTACATACAACAATGTACTTATTACGTTCTAGCTGTGCCCGCGAACTACGTTTCGCCATACAATTTTTCCCGTTTTTGCAACATTTTTCATTAACGCTCAGCTCCTATTAGTTGTAGCGTGATGTTATATAGCCTATCCTCGATAAATGGACTATCCAACACAAAAAGAATTGTTCAATTTGAATCGGTAGTTCCTGAGATTAGTGCGTTCAACCAAACAAACAAACTCTTTTTAGCTTTATAATATTAGTACTTATAGATTTATTCTTCAACTTCATTAGCATCGCCTAAGTATGGTACCTTAAATTTTGAGACATAAAATCTTCGTCAGGTATTTCATTGTCACGTTATTAGTTACCCTACTCAAATTATATTCATAATTTACTTGAGTAGCTACGTCCGCATGTTTATCCGTGATTCACCCTCGCGCGGTGAAAGGTTTCTGTGCCGGCACACTTCCTGGACAATATGGCGGGAGCTCCTACAATCTTTTCTCATGAATTAATCGCGATGGGGCATGCGATACAGGAACTAGAGAGAATCCCTATGCAGTAACCATTTTTTATCCATATTCCACTTGAATACGTGCACTTATAAACAGTGATTGGTTATTGTAGCAATGAGAGTACACTTGGTGTGTTGTTTGGTTTTTGTTATGTATGTGTTGCTTCTGCCATTAAACCGATAGGCCAGTGGTGGCTTACTTGATTAGAGCCAAAATCTACTGTTTACTAACGAAAACCTGTTCGATCTATCAAATTCAAATTGTTTATTTTATCAACATACCTAGGTACTTTACAAATAGCTTAGTGTCTAGGAGCTTCCTTTTAAGCTAGAAAAAGCCTGTATTAGGAGATGCAGTAGACTTAATTCACCTGGGCTTATTCACCTATAATTAAGTATACTATTTAGTAGACTTTATTCACCTGTTTTTGTAGGTGATTTAAGTACACTGTTTAGTTGACTTAATTCACCTTCCTTAAATCAAATTATAATAAAACACATATAAAAATTTGCATGAGGATCAACATCCCATCTCAAAAATAATGATCTAATCCCAAGTAAGACGTCATAATGATCCACACTAATGATATTTTTTTTGTTAAATATGCGATCTTCTTGAATACGGGCCATAATTGAGAAACAAAGATGACGTTTAGTACTTAGCATCCGCTCTTCCATACCTATCATTAAACATTATTAATAAAAATAGCTACCTTATGAACATGTATTAACAGGTAAGAAAATGGATATTACTTATTAGATTGAATTAGTGTTACATATTATATTCAGTGTGTGTGTGTGTTATTTTATAGTAGGACAAGTAGGGCGCATTGGAACACGGGGTACAATAAAACAAAAACGATAATTATTGTAATTTAAAACAAATTCGAGCATTTTTGCTTCGATTAATAAGAGCGTCTCATGCGGCATATGATAACGCAGTGCAATATGACCAGTCTTCGACAACAAAGTTTCAATGTGAAAAAAATTGTTTTGAGGGCTCCAAAGTTGTAATTTAGTTACGAAGAATTTTCGATTTCACAAGAAAAGTGTCAATAAGAGGTATGTTATATTTTCTTGCGTGATTTTTAATCAATTTACGCATTAAATGCAGTAACATGTGGAGTGGAAAACATAACCCAACATTTTAGAGATATTTTTTAAAGATTCAGATACCTTATGGGGCGCAATGGTACGGGGTACTATGAGACAGTGTTCATTGTACCCCGTTATTATATGCCCGGGATAGATTATGGGAATTTTGTTATAGATTTTGAAGTAATAATGGTTAGAAGTCGTAAGAAAAAGACAGATAAGAGCTTGCATAGTAAAACGATGTGCGAGCAGCGCTGTTGAACTTGTAGGATGTGGTACAAGTTAACCAACCGCTGCTGACCTAAAAATGCCAAGTCCAGTAAAATTGCATCGATATGTTAGAAAAACCAAAGCAGCAGGAGATAAGGAATTAATATAGAATTTTCCTTCTTTTTATCTTTATTAGCCTTGTTCCAATATACCCCAGACACCGTTTCATTGTACCCCAGACCTGGGGCTCATTGAAACAGAAGAGGCGTTGAGCAAAAACGCATTTTTTTATAGGTTAAGGTTAACTTTTTTACTTATTTTTGTTCTTAATAGGTAGATTATGAACCGTTCTTGATCGTTGTTAACAAATATAATCAAAATATAAAGCACAGTTTTTCTAAAAAATAAAAATGATTTTTTCTTTTCATTGTACCCCTGTCCTACTTCAGCAATAGTGCCTCAGTTGCAGTAGGTATAATTAAGAGTCTTTAGCCAGTTAGTTATTAGTTTCTTTGCTTCAGCGTACTTTTTTGGATAAATAGATAAAATTTTATTAATTTTATTGTATAGTTGAGTGGAACGTTTATCGTACTGAATACTGGCAAATGATGTATTAGTGTGAGGTACTTTTGCTACAAATCTATCCTTATTTTTGACTGTAACTGTGTTTTATAACTAAAGGTTCTGTTTCCTTAAAATTATATTTATTTTGTATGTACAACTAGCGAACAGACAGCAAACCACTGATTAAAAATAGGTGATCCGTCGGGAATCTATAATATGCTTGAAATACATAATTTTAATTAAGGCTTTAATCAATTACATGGTACTTTTTGAAATTTCAAATGAATGTTATATTTTTAACAGACTTCAAATAAGAAGGTTCTATGTTCCATACCCTTAGATTTAATGGGCACCTCCAGACGCAACGTCTTTCACGTTTTACCGATGCTATTTGGGTATTTGCGTCTGATATAGTCAACATCTCAAAGGGTTTTCCATCATGCTGAGCTAATAATGGAAGGATCTTCGACTAGCACAGAACAGGAACCAAATTTTGTGTGCTTGTTCATCCTCAATGTCATCAAAAAATTTTTGAAGCAGGAGCCATATTTTGTGTGCAAGCAAAATGAACATCTTGTTCATGTTGTTCAGACAAGCAAAATGAACATCTTTTACTGAGGGACCAATCTTGACATCGCGAAAAAATCAGCTGTTCTATACAACTGTTCAAGAGCCACTGAACCTAAATATATGGAACACCTGATTTTTTTTGTTTGTCTGAACAAGCACAAAAAATTTGGCTCCTGCTTCAAAAATTTTTTGATGACTTGGTGAGTGACTGACTAAGGTATCTACGTAAAGCTCAAACTACTGGAGCTAGAAGCATGAAATTCATAATAGGGGATTGTTGGCCTATGTAGGCGTCCACCAAGGAAGAGTTTTTAAAAATTCCCACAGGAAGCTGAGAAATAAAATATAAGCGAAACGTAGTTTGCGGGCACAGCTACTCGTAGTGACTCTAGTTGTAGGTATTCTGTCAAGTTGCTTAACAGTTAAGAGTGAGAGAACGATTCTTAAAGTATCGTTTAGAATTTTGATTTTTAGTACTTAGTATTATTTTAATGAAAAAATCATGATGGCACTATGTCCACGTATAATGGATCTAGAAGTTTCCCTTATCGTATCTTGCAAATGATAATTTCTTTGTGTAGATTCTTTATTATCCTTTTTATTTCTTTATTACTTCTACGTCTATTCTTTATTTATTACTTTATTATTATCACATGTTTTTATCATGTTACAGTGGCGCGGAGGCGACGGAAAGAAAGTCGCCCTAGACGACAAAGGACCACATTTTCAGCACATCAAACTCTGAGGCTAGAATTGGAATATGCTCGGGGCGAATACGTGGCTAGAGCTAGAAGGTTTGATTCTTTTTATTAAAACTAAATACCAATAGGTAACTATTGCACTAGCAGCGGTTTTCCGATAATCTCCTCTTCCTGATGACCGCGTCCTATCTAAACGAGAACACAAAAGTTATGCTCTGGAAGCTCCAAATTGTACCAGTGGTGGTAATAGTGTGGAGTAATTTGACGTTTTCATCCCTTCTATTCGAAAAGTGTCGTCGCTTTGTTCCTCTACAAGTGGGAGGAAAGTAGCTCTTTTCTGTTACGAACTTTTTAGCGGGCGGGAATGAGATTTAAATTTAGAACAATGATACATGTTCTAAATTTAAATCTCATAGAAATCGAACGCAAATTGTATGGATTACTGGCTGGTACGTGTACGGCCCCCGCGGTTACTGAAAAAAAAACAAAAGCGCTCGAATTAAGTCTCTGTTCTTGTAATCAGTACATATACATACTTGGTTGTATTTTGCAAAAATAATGAGTTCTACTTCTACGGCGAGTTATGAAAGTGACAATGCATTCACTCTTGAAACAATAACTATTACTTATATTCACATTGCCTTTTTTAAATAAATATATTCATTAATTACATAACACCGTCTCTTATTCATTTTCTCATAGAAAGGGGATGAAAAGTAGAGTACCTATATGATGACGCTAGAGCAAATTATTTTTACCGCGGGCGATGTACTTTGAATCCCTCGCTGAGTTCAGGATTCTACGTTAGACGTCTATTCTATTCTACTCTACGTCTATCCTAGAATCCCTCGCTTCGCTCGTGGTTCAAAATAGCGCCCTCGCAGTAAAAATACTACTTCGCTCTCTTATCATACAATCTACTATTTTCATATATTTCCACAGAAATAACAAAGAAAGATAACGTCTATTAAATACTTTTCACTCATAATATTTTTCAAATAACAGGTATATGTACTTTGTAATACGCTCGATACTAGCTGTGCCCGCGACTTCGTCCGCGTGAAATAGTAACTTTTGTTGAGGATCAAAAGTACCCTATGTTATACTTTATATAATTAGTTATCTATTAGTGAAAGTCCCGTCAAAATCGGTCCAGCCGTTCTGGAGATTAGCGGAAACAAACAGACAGACAAAAATTGTTTGAATTGTGTTTTGTTAATGGTTCCCGATATACTCGTACATTCATACCCATTAAGTAAAAACTTGTTATTTTGACATTATAAACAGACACTTCAATTTTATTTGTTTATATAAATAGGTGCATGAGTTCAACATACACTCGCACGAATTGATTCATCCTTTCGCCGCTTGGGGGCGCTGTTCTTTTCTAATACAAATGTTGCTCGAAACGTAAACGCGATAATAACGCTTTTTCTTTGTGACACTCCGGGGCTTTGGAGCTCAGGACGCGACTGTCCAAAGAGGATAGTAATACTCCGGGAACGACTGTCTTTGGCAATGGCTAAGACTAAAATATTTATTTTTAACCATCCAGCATGAAATAACCCTTTTAACCGACTTAAAACACAAAAGGAGGAAGTTCTCAATTCGACTGTTTTATAATGTTTGTTACGAGTTTACTCCGGCAATTATTTTGAACAAACTTTCAAAATCATTTTTGTATTCGAAAAAGTAGGTTAACTCTGAGGTCGTCCCAACTGTCACCAATTCAGGATCTGTGGCCCTACCACTTATCTCATAGCGATAACGAGTGATCGCTATGAGTTAGGCGGTAGTCCCCCTGGTGATGGTATCCCAAAGAAAATAGAGAAAAACCCTAAAATTTCATAGACAAGTTCAACATGTTTCGTGTTTTCTTTAAAGCTATTTAGGCATCTGCGTCTGGTATAATGCTTTACGGTATGCTATTAGATATGTATTACGGTTATAGTAAAATATATATTGGTATACCCCCCTATGTACACCATTGTACTGACCTTCTTATAAGTATTAGATGTCCATATCTTTTGCAGATGCGAATTGGCATCGGCCTTATCACTTAGCGAGACCCAGGTCAAAATATGGTTCCAAAATAGAAGAGCGAAGGACAAACGAATCGAGAAGGCCCAACTTGACCAACAGTACAGGTAATTTTCTTATTTCTCGTAACTGAACTAAGTGAACTCCTTATTCCTATTTATCTCCTCTTTAGTTAGGTACATACACAAGATTAATTCATAAACCAAAATTGTACCTATATGATTGTAGAAGCCAGATAGTACAAGTTTACGAGTTGGCGGCGTCGAGCATATGCCAGGGCACTATACAATACTAATGTTCCCAAGAGGAATCATATCACTGTTATGCCGAAAAAAGAGTGTCGGGGATAGAACGAAACCCTGGAACACTCCTGCATTCACTGGCATGAGCTGCTATCAGAATTTTTCGCTGACGTAAGAAATCAGCCACCCAGGTACTATCGCGAGCACTTCCGCCTGACCATTTAAAAATTTATTCGCTTGAATCGTGTGGCAGCGCCGGGCTACGCCCCCTTTTGTTTTGGCCTATTAGAAAAGAAATACTCTTTCTCTCTCTAATCGGCGTTGGGGGGATACTCGGCGGCTCGGCGGCAGGCCGAAGAAGAATCTTTTATTTCATTATTCCATGTCTATTCGAGGTCGACGGGGTGGGGCTAGAGAGCGCTAGTGCAAACGAAAATGAGCGTAGCGGTGATCAGGCGGAACTGCGCGCGATAGTACAGAGCTAAACAGGTACACCATACGATGGAAGCTTGGAGAGAATACTTTTGTGCCAGACCCTATAGAGGACTTTGGCAGTGTTTAGGCCTTAAGTCTGGGCTAATAGCCAGTGACTCGCCGTTCTTGTCGATAGCTCACCCCAATCATGCGTCACATACGCTAGAAGATAACGCGTCGACAGTTTCGGTCTAAACCCGATCGATCACCAGAGAGTGGTCCACTAGGTAACAGATTTGTTGCTTGTTCAGGGTCCTTTCCATGACTTTACATAGTACCAATATGACAGTTAGACACACAACAAAAATAAAATGTCTTTTAAAGATATCATCAACTTATAATTTAGACAAAAATAATAAAAGTAGGTTACTTCTAAAAATAACCGAACGCATTTCAAAAATTAAATGTAAAAAACAAGCTTTGATTTAAATGCGCTATAAAGAAAAAATAATCTCTTACACTAAAACTTTTACTTACTTATACCGTTATTTCACATTTGACATAATTTATATGACATAAAAGCTTATCGCGAGATTTACTTGTGTGTAGTAACTTAAAAGTACTTGAAAGACTACTTTTAAGTACCTACTCGTATTTACTTAGTTTGAAAATTGTAATGTATAAAATTGTTCACATCAAATTATTTAATTTACTTGTTTATCTACAAAAGTAAATCTCGCGACAAGCTTTTATGTCATATAAATTGTGTCAAATGTGAAATAACGTTATAAGTAGAAGTTTTAGTGTAAAAGTTTATTTTTGCTTTTTAGCGCATTTAAATGAAGCTTGTTTTTAAAAAGGTTTTTTACATTTAATTTATTTTTTACTTTTTAGTTATCACTGGACACGTTTCTCACTCTGTTCATCTCATTCAACGCATCATTGTTGCAAGGTCGTTTGCCGGAACGTCTATACAGAATTTCAGCTCAATCGGTTAAAGATATCTACTTCAAAATTGATTTTTTAGCTTTAGAAGTACGCCATATTGGATTAATAATGACATCACTTTATTTTTCAATTTATTCTTAGCAAGACCTTTTATTTGATACCCATATTGTAGGAGTGCATTAAAAATAATTGATCCGCCATCTTGGGTATGCCGCCATCTTAGATTTTGAATGACGTTACACAGTTAACCATGTATTGTCATCCAAACTGTGTGTGTATACAAAATTTCAGCTCAGTCGGTTAGAGATATCTACTTCAAAATTTATTTTCAAGCTTTAGAAGTCCGCCACATTGGATTAATAGTGACGTCACATTATTTTCGAGTTACTCTTAGCAAGACCTTTTATTTGATACCCATATTGTAGGGGTGTATTAAAAATAATTGGCCCGCCATCTTGAGTATGCCGCCATCTTGGATTTAGAATGACGACACACAGTCAACCATGCATTGTCATCCAAACTGAACGTGTATACAAAATTTCAGCTCAATCGGTTAAAGATATCTGCTTCAAAATTGAGTTACAAGATTTCACCCGAACATACTTACATACTTACTTACATTGCAAGTTAAATAAAAGCTTGTAAAAATTAAATGTAAAAAAACCTTTTTAAAAACAAGCTTTTATTTAAATGCGCTAAAAAGAAAAAATAAACTTTTACACTAAAACTTTTACTTATAACGTTAATTCACATTTGACACAATTTATATGACATAAAAGCTTGTCGCGAGATTTACTTGTGTGTAATAACTTAAAAGTAAGTACTTAAAAGATTACTTTTAAGTACCTACTCGTATTTACTTAGTTTGAAAATTGTAATGTATAAAATTATTTAATTTACTTGTTTATCTACAAAAGTAAATCTCGCGACAAGCTTTTATGTCATATAAATTGTGTCAAATGTGAATTAACGTTATAAGTAAAAGTTTTAGTGTAAAAGTTTATTTTTTCTTTTGAGGCATTTAAATAAAAGCTTGTTTTTAAAAAAGTTTTTTTACATTTAATTTATTTTTTACTTTTTATTTATCACTGGACACGTTTCTCAGTCTGTTCATCTCATTCAACGCATCATTGTTGCAAGGTCGTTTGTCGGAACGTCTATACAGAATTTCAGCTCAATCGGTTAAAGACTACTTCAAAATAGATTTTTTGGCTTTAGAAGTACGCCATATTGGATTAATAGTGATGTCACTTAATTTATAAGTTATTCTTAGCAAGACCTTTTATTTGATACCCATATTGTAAGGGTGCATTTAAAATTATTGGTTCGCCATCTTGGGTTTAGAATGACATCACACAGTTAACCATGCATTTTTATCTAAACTGTGTATGTATACAACATTTCACCTCAATCGGTTAAAGATATCTACTTCAAAATTGATTTTCAGGCTTTAGAAGTCCGCCATATTGGATTAATAGTGACGTCACATTATTTTTCGAGTTACTCTTAGCAAGACCTTTTATTTGATACCCATATTGTAGGGGTGCATTAAAAATAATTGGTCCGCCATCTTGGGTATGCCGCCATCTTGGATTTAGAATGACGTCACACAGTCAACCATGCATTGTCATTCAAACTCAACGTGTATACAAAATTTCAGCTCATCGGTTAATGATATCTGCTTCAAAATTGAGGTGCAAGATTTCACCCGAACATACATACATAATACTTACTTACATTGCAAGTTAAATAAAAACTTGTAAAAAGACTGGAAGCCTTGCAACAACTCAGTACCTAAAAGTTTAGGTACCGTGCATAGAATCAAGATAGAATTAAAATGTATCGGAGCATCGGGTCTAACGAAGTTAATTTCTCCGCGTGTATTTTTTCTTTTTTTTACAGCTTAAAATACACTTTTTGTTACTTCTTTTAATATTTGTGTACAGTAAGCTCCCATTCAAGCTTTACATTTACACTACGAAAACCTCCACTATTACGACTTACGAGCGACATAAGAACGGTCCAAAGGTCAAACAGTATAGCTTGATATAAGGAGCTTACTGTACATAAGATAAGATATCATTTACAATTCACTATAATATACACAGTAAGAATTTTAAAAACAATATTATTGAATGTAACATTATCCATTAAATTAAGCGCCATCTAGTAAAAAATCAATAGTATTATAAGAATATTATCTATTCTGTGGCACCGTGCTAAATTGTATAGCGCCATCTAGTGCAAAACCGTATAATAGGATTAAATTTTCCGATAAAGATTAAAATTGTTCTGACGGAATATTGAAGAATTATTTGTAATTTACTATTATTGAAACAACTTTTTATTAATTTTCAGGCATGATTCAGTATAAATTATCAACAAAATTTAAGTTAGCAACCCGGAAGGTCAGCGCCATCTAGATATAAGGCAAGAGTAGGACCTTTCTAATAGTTGTATGACATTGGCACAAAATACGAAACATCTCGAGCTCCTCCGTGCTTCGGAAGGCATGATGTACGTACGACACACTCGTCAAAACTGCATATTGGTCAATGGTCAAGTGATGCAAACCCCTTGTTTTTACTGTCTACTCGTCAAGTTTAAAATAAATACCTAGTTACCAAGAATTCTAATAATGTCAGCTAAAATACATTGTCAGCCCAACCACATACATATGCACAGTTGACCTAAACCGTTCAAATTAGTGCGATTGCTTAGATCCACCGTTGTGGGCATGATGGGCATGCCCACAACCTGCCCACAACCCTTTCCCCGTCGCCTTCTCGGCGCGAGGTGACAACTATCCACACCCATACCATACTTGGTCTGCCCAGGAGGGCTAAGGCTGCCGCGTAGATATTTGGCGAGCACACAAGGGGTTAACTGGTCCTGGATAGGCCTACAACCTCACACACAGCGTACACAAATTTAATTATACAGTAATCACTGTCTTTTTATTTCTTTACCATAATTACTTAATCATATTAAAACCAATGTCTTTTTATTTACTCAACTCAACATAATACTTTAAGAAAAAAATCATACCTCACACAGCGTGTGCAAATTTAATTATGCAGTAATCACTCTTTTTATTTACTTAACATAATACATAAATAATTATAAAAATATAATCAAACTTTACACACAGCGCGTGCCAATTTAATTATGCAGTAAGTAGTAACATAATAAAAAAAAATCACATATAGATTCATCTTCTCTCACTCATCTTCTTACATTACCACAATTCATCGTCTTCTTCTTCCGCCTACTTCCTCGACAACTTCTTCTTCTTCTTCGTCCTCGTCCTTATGTTCCTCAGAAGTACCCAAACAGCGAAACAACCATCCACCACTCCTTCCCAATTCGGTGAGGGGAGTGAGAATGTATCAAATCGCACTCTCACTCCCCTTCTCCTATTTTCTTCCAGTGCAAACACAATATAACTATTTAACCAACTAAAACACAAAAAAAAAATAGACTTGTGACGTCACACTTTCACGGTTAGGTTGAGATCTATTAAGGCAGATGATATTATATCTCATGCCTTAATAAAAAAACGGACTTTTGGTCAAGGCGTCATATGTTTTGTAAACATCTGGAATGCACTATATCGATCATAAGCAAGTCCAGACTCCGGCTCGCACTTGACCTATTTTTGGGTGACTGTGACCATAACCTTTTTTGAGGGCTGGATCCGCGCCTGCTAGCACGGTACCTAACCTACTAGGAGGGCGACCGCCTGGGAACACCCCCGCCCGCGTGACGTTAGCTTTTTGTATTAATTAACTTTTACTTACCTATTTTTTTTATAAAATAATTATCTCAATTTCTTATAACGCCTCGTATTTTCGATCGACTCTTCGCCAACGTCCATACCACGTTGAAAACACCGGTTCTCGTCCGATCACCGAAGTTAAGCAACGTCGGGCGCGGTCAGTACTTGGATGGGTGACCGCCTGGGAACACCACGTGACGTTGGCTTTTTGCATCAATTAAATTTTATGTACTTTTTTTTCTTAAATAAAATAATAATTATCTCAATTTCGTATAGCGCCTCGTATTTTCGATCGACTCTTCGCCAACGTCCATACCACGTTGAAAACACCGGTTCTCGTCCGATCACCGAAGTTAAGCAACGTCGGGCGCGGTCAGTACTTGGATGGGTGACCGCCTGGGAACACCGCGTGACGTTGGCTTTTTGCATCAATTAAATTTTATGTACTTTTTTCTTAAATAAAATAATAATTATCTCAATCTCGTATGCGCCTCGTATTTTCGATAGACTCTTCGCCAACGTCCATACCACGTTGAAAACACTGGTTCTCGTCCGATCACCGAAGTTAAGCAACGTCGGGCGCGGTCAGTACTTGGATGGGTGACCGCCTGGGAACACCGCGTGACGTTGGCTTTTTGCATCATTTAAATTTTATGTACTTTTTTTCTTAAATAAAATAATAATTATCTCAATTTCGTATAGCGCCTCGTATTTTCGATCGACTCTTCGCCAACGTCCATACCACGTTGAAAACACCGGTTCTCGTCCGATCACCGAAGTTAAGCAACGTCGGGCGCGGTCAGTACTTGGATGGGTGACCGCCTGGGAACACCGCGTGACGTTGGCTTTTTGCATCAATTAAATTTTATGTACTTTTTTTTCTTAAATAAAATAATAATTATCTCAATCTCGTATAGCGCCTCGTATTTTCGATCGACTCTTCGCCAACGTCCATACCACGTTGAAAACACCGGTTCTCGTCCGATCACCGAAGTTAAGCAACGTCGGGCGCGGTCAGTACTTGGATGGGTGACCGCCTGGGAACACCGCGTGACGTTGGCTTTTTGCATCAATTAAATTTTATGTATTTTTTTCTTAAATAAAATAATAATTATCTCAATCTCGTATAGCGCCTCGTATTTTCGATCGACTCTTTGCCAACGTCCATACCACGTTGAAAACACCGGTTCTCGTCCGATCACCGAAGTTAAGCAACGTCGGGCGCGGTCAGTACTTGGATGGGTGACCGCCTGGGAACACCGCGTGACGTTGGCTTTTTGCATCAATTAAATTTTATGTACTTTTTTTTCTTAAATAAAATAATAATTATTTCAATTTCGTATAGCGCCTCGTATTTTCGATCGACTCTTCGCCAACGTCCATACCACGTTGAAAACACCGGTTCTCGTCCGATCACCGAAGTTAAGCAACGTCGGCACAGATTAGTTAATAGTTACTACGTAACAGATACATCACTCCCATAGAAACGCTCGAATCGCTGTAATAATAATAGCCAAAACCGACAAACAAAAGTCGCTGCAAGAAGAAAAGGTCTCTATGAACGCGCGCCGAGAGACGAGATTCCCGCGAACACCGCGTGATTGCGTCAACGAGCGAAAACATAAGGGTTGTACAAAGAACATAAACAAAAAGGTATACATAGGATTAATGAAATAAATTGATTGCGAGGAAAGCCCCTGACTCAAATGTGCTTTAATTTTATAAAATGATAATAACAATAGTACTTTATTTGCAAGAATATGGTAAAATACATGATTTGTGTTAAATTATATACATTATTCCTCATAATCTACTTCTAAATTGGCAGTGCGCAAATATTAAAAATTTTAAAATACTTAGTGCATGTCAAAAAATAAGAGAATATAATATTATTTTATCGTCATTAATACATTTAAAAATTATAAAAAAAATCAAATTATTAAAAAATTACCCATCCCGCTCGAGGCGAAATTTTTTCTTCATTGATTTTATTCAGTTGTGAAATTACAAATGATTAATAAAATTACGAATTATTATGAAAAATACATGATCCATGTTTTTTTCTCGTGTTTGAACTCACTGAAAATATCCTGAATCGTATTGTGATAAATAGGCAATCTGTAAAAAACAGGAGTAAGATTGATTTTTTTTTTAAAAGAATCAAATAAAGTACTTGCGGCCGGTTCATCGAGACTTTATTATTTTTTATACTTACAACTAAGTAGGCAATCAAGCAGGCTGCCTAAATTTTTTTATACAAACAACAAGGAAGCTCTTGGTTTTCATCTCAGCCGATGTTAAGTGACGATGTTGCTGAGGACTGAAGATTGTTACTATGGCAACGAATTACTGTCTTATTAGTTCGAATTACTTCGAATTTCGACTATGAAAGAAAATACAAACATTTTTTGTCTTTTAACAACTTACAATAGCTTCACAGTAATGTACCGCCGTATGGTTAAACAATTTGATTAAATTAAAATTATTGTGTGGTTTTATAAACCACAATGCAAGTAGAACTTTTTTCGAATCAACATTTAACCGAAAATTTTCGAAAAATTATTCGATTTAGGTATAACAGATTTTAGTTCTGAAAAGAAATTTATAAATAGAAAATTATTGATAAAAAAAAAGAAAATAAAAATCAAATTAATATAATAAACAAAAAAGCAATAAAATAAACAAAAAGAAACCAATAAAAAACAAATTTATGAAAAAAGTTACAAGATTCGATAATAATAATAAGTCTCGCGTGCGGCGCGGCGGGTGGCGGCGCAGCGGCCCTCTGCCGGTCGGAGCGCCGGCGCGCTACTTAGCGGTAGGTATTTATAACGCTGCATTGCGCGAGTGACGGGGGCCTGACGTCGGGCGCGGTCAGTACTTGGATGGGTGACCGCCTGGGAACACCGCGTGACGTTGGCTTTTTGCATCATTTAAATTTTATGTACTTTTTTCTTAAATAAAATAATAATTATCTCAATTTCGTATAGCGCCTCGTATTTTCGATCGACTCTTCGCCAACGTCCATACCACGTTGAAAACACCGGTTCTCATCCGATCACCGAAGTTAAGCAACGTCGGGCGCGGTCAGTACTTGGATGGGTGACCGCCTGGGAACACCGCGTGACGTTGGCTTTTTGCATCATTTAAATTTTATGTACTTTTTTTCTTAAATAAAATAATAATTATCTCAATTTCGTATAGCGCCTCGTATTTTCAATAGACTCTTCGCCAACGTCCATACCACGTTGAAAACATCGGTTCTCGTTCGATCACCGAAGTTAAGCAACGTCGGGCGCGGTCAGTACTTGGATGGGTGACCGCCTGGGAACACCGCGTGACGTTGGCTTTTTGCATCAATTAAATTTTATGTACTTTTTTCTTAAATAAAATAATAATTATCCCAATCTCGTATGCGCCTCGTATTTTCGATAGACTCTTCGCCAACGTCCATACCACGTTGAAAACACCGGTTCTCGTCCGATCACCGAAGTTAAGCAACGTCGGGCGCGGTCAGTACTTGGATGGGTGACCGCCTGGGAACACCGCGTGACGTTGGCTTTTTGCATCATTTAAATTTTATGTACTTTTTTTCTTAAATAAAATAATAATTATCTCAATTTCGTATAGCGCCTCGTATTTTCGATCGACTCTTCGCCAACGTCCATACCACGTTGAAAACACCGGTTCTCGTCCGATCACCGAAGTTAAGCAACGTCGGGCGCGGTCAGTACTTGGATGGGTGACCGCCTGGGAACACCGCGTGACGTAGGCTTTTTGCATCAATTAAATTTTATGTACTTTTTTCTTAAATAAAATAATAATTATCTCAATCTCGTATAGCGCCTCGTATTTTCGATCGACTCTTCGCTAACGTCCATACCACGTTGAAAACACCGGTCCTCGTCCGATCACCGTAGTTAAGCAACGTCGGGCGCGGTCAGTACTTGGATGGGTGACCGCCTGGGAACACCGCGTGACGTTGGCTTTTTGCATCATTTAAATTTTATGTACTTTTTTTCTTAAATAAAATAATAATTATCTCAATTTCGTATAGCGCCTCGTATTTTCAATAGACTCTTCGCCAACGTCCATACCACGTTGAAAACATCGGTTCTCGTTCGATCACCGAAGTTAAGCAACGTCGGGCGCGGTCAGTACTTGGATGGGTGACCGCCTGGGAACACCGCGTGACGTTGGCTTTTTGCATCAATTAAATTTTATGTACTTTTTTCTTAAATAAAATAATAATTATCCCAATCTCGTATGCGCCTCGTATTTTCGATAGACTCTTCGCCAACGTCCATACCACGTTGAAAACACCGGTTCTCGTCCGATCACCGAAGTTAAGCAACGTCGGGCGCGGTCAGTACTTGGATGGGTGACCGCCTGGGAACACCGCGTGACGTTGGCTTTTTGCATCAATTAAATTTTATGTACTTTTTTCTTAAATAAAATAATAATTATCTCAATTTCGTATAGCGCCTCGTATTTTCGATCGACTCTTCGCTAACGTCCATACCACGTTGAAAACACCGGTTCTCGTCCCGATCAACGAAGTTAAGCAACAATTAACTTTTATGTACTTTTTTAATAAAATAATTATGTATATCAATTTCGTAAAGCGCCGCGTATTTTCGATTGACTGTTCGCCAACGTCCATATTACATTGAAAATACCGGTTCTCATGATCTCGTCCGATCACCGAAGTCAAGCAACGTCGGGCGCGGTCAGTACTTGGATGGGTGACCGCCTGGAAACACCGCGTAATGTTGGCTTTTTGCATCAAAACTTCATTTTGTAATTGGTGACATTTTTAATTTTCTTTTAATGTAATGGTTTAAACTTAGATCATATATGAATACTTATTTGTGTAATTATGGATTTTTGTTATCTGAAATAAATAAATGAATTGAATTGAATTTATGTACTTTTTTTTATAAAATAACAATATTGATTTCGTACACTGCCAAGGGAAAGACAAAATTCACATTTTGCTCTGTAGCACACGTAGGACATAGGATTCTTTACGCAAGAATCCTATGTCCTACGTGAAAAGACTGCAGACTTGAGGCACTACGAAATGGCGTCATTGCCTGTGTTTGGTCGGGTCATTGGTTTATATGTCGCATTTACACATGCATGCGAAAAAAACATACATACACGCACATAACACTCACATATACATATTGTATATGTTTGTGTGTGTAAGTGTTATGTAAGTATTGTGTATGAATGTGTTTATATATACACATACATACTTGCATATATGCATACATACACAGATACATAAATATATGATTAACTACCATATACTAAAATAAATATTCAGATGAAGCTACATCCATTGAGTTTATACAATTTTTGAGATATCCCAATCCCATTCTAGTTGATATACGGTTTCGTGCATCGTTTATCTTTTCTTTATTTTTATCCGACATCAAAAAATATATTTTACAAAAAATAAAAACACTGAAAAGTTAAAAATAATATAAGAATAGGTCTCTACAGACAACATCACACTTCTATACAAGGTAATTTTTTAATTACCAAAATAATTTTGTGTGCTTGTTCAGACAAGCAAACGGAACAACTTTCACTATGGGATCAACTTTGAAATCGCAAAAAAAAATCTACTGTTCCATACATCTAGGTTCAGTGAATGTTGAACATTTGTACGAAACAGCTGATTTTTTTTGCGATTTCAATGTTTGCTTGTCTGAACAAGCACACAAAATTTTTTTGGTAATTAAAAAATAAACTTTTATATTGAAGTCGGTACGAAACGATGATCTCTTATAAAGTCTTAAAATTTGACACCGACTTCAATATAGAATTTTGATGTTGTTAGTGCCTATTCTTATATTATTTTGACCTTTTCAGTGTTTTTGAAGTCGGTTTTTATTTTGTGTAATTATGATAGCGATGTTTTGGGTTCCAAATGAGCTCTTAGAATGAAGTCTTAAAATTTGACACCGACTTCAATATAGAATTTTGATGTTGTCAGTGCCTATTCTTATATTATTTTGACCTTTTCAGTGTTTTTGAAGTCGGTTTTTATTTTGTGTAATTATGATAGCAATGTTTTGGGTTCCAAATGAGCTCTTCTCTATAATAAAGTTCTAGGAATTCTAAAATTCGCTCTCCACTCCACTCTATTTTGTCTACACGTTCGGTTGGGTCGGGCCATGAAGCAAATACAATACAAATACTTTGTACTTGCTTCATGGGTCGGGCGCTAGCTGTCAACTAAATGCATGCGAATGTGTAAACAGTAAGTTCGTGTTCGCCATTCGTGCCCTTTGATTCGCGTCCAAAAAACCGCTCCCAACGCGAACTCACGAATCGCGAGGCGAATGGGCGAGGCGAATAGCGAACTTACTGTTTACTTACACATGCGCACAGAATAGATACATGCGTGTTCGTTATTCGCCTCGCGATTCGCGCGAATGTGTAAACGCGCTATTTCGCGCGAATCGAGAGACGAATAGCGAGGCGAATAACGAACACGCATATGTAAACAGCTAGTTCGTTATTCGCCTCGCGATTCGCGCAAATGTGTAAACGCGGTGTTAGATTTATCCGCTCTTTCACCGATCCACTCTTACCCCAACAAACCTTGATTTATAGAAAACATTTAAGTATTCGATTGATTTAGATATTTTCACCTTTTGAGCCAAAACGATCAAGGAAGACGCCTCTGAAGGAATTTCATTACGTTTTTGACATTATTAGCAACTTTATATTTTAATTTGTAATTGTTTCAGGCACTTAGCAGCGGCGTCTGGGCTGTTCCCAACTGTGCTAGGATCTCCATACTGTGCACCGCCGTGCCCCTGTCTGCCAGTGTCACCACACGCATTGGATAAATAAGACTACCTCACGCTAGCAATAGGTCCATGTTATGCGAATTAATGGAAATTTAATAAGCATTAGCTTATATTATTGCCAATAAAGCAACATTTTCCTTTTTATCTTTATACAAATACGTTGGCAAAGTAGCATACCTACTGTACACCTGATGGTAAGTGGTAACAGTCACCTATAGTACATGTGGTTCTTGTGAGATTCGCAGCAAACCTGCAACCCCCACAAGAACCAGAACGTACGTTGCTAACTTGTGACATAAAATGTAAAGTCACGGTACCCAGTAATTTCACGCTTTATTCGCAGAATACCAGATTCTCAAAATACCTTGCCATATCTTACCCTTTAAACTGGAACGCAAAGCAAGCACTGCTGCTTTGCAACACCCATGCAAGCGACACTGGGCAGTCTTCCTCCGGTAAACATGTCTCTTCAAATACCCACTAAATTCTTAACATATTTAAATTTACTATTAACTTTTCTTTATTCAGGTTCTTATTTATAACACAACATTAGAATTTTGTTTTGGAAACTTTTTTTAGAAATAATCTCGTTTACATGCTGCAATAAAAAGAACCTCTACCTACTGAACGGCGATGACAATACGCTTATATTATAGGTAATTAAATTTAATAAGAACTTAAACACTGAAATAGGTAATATTAGAATTCTGATTGTATCCTACTAGAGTAAATTTAAAATTATAAGTTATGTACCAAAGTTTGAAAATAAAATAACTGCATTCTTTGAGAATATTAAATAGATATTATACATAATGTAGTTAAAAATTGTTGACACCGGCTCGCTGGATCTCCAGCTCAGCCATTGGCGCGGGTGCCGACTTTCAGTCACACCAGTGTAATACAGAAGAATTTTTTTCTTCAGTCACACTGCCTGGCGTACGTAACCAAGGGCGTAGCTAGGTACAGGCAGAGGATGGCAACTGCCCACCCCCCAGCAGGGTGGTCGCCAGTAGGCTGTCATGCCCACAAGGTACACCTATTAATCAAAAGAAATGTTGCATTTGCATGTAAAACTTATTCTGTTTATTATTTTCATCTTTACGATGTAGTTACCCATAAAATTTTAAAGCCACTAAAAAAACAATATACTTATTGTAGGTTTTCTTGCCTATAAAAATGCTATCCTGGGCACGACTACGACGACCCCTCCCCCCTCCCTAAAGAAATATATTCTCGAGTTTTTTTGACCTGCCCCGGCCTCCCCTACATAGAATCCTGGCTACGCCCTTGTACCATAGACCAAGCAGGTTGGTCTATGCTTCTACGTAACCTGGTGTGACTGGTAATAACTAAATTTAATAGCATCATTAAGATTTACAGCCGGTTGCACCAAGTTTTACGATTTCGTAAAAAGTAACAACTAAATACATAAAAATGGGTCGTTTCACTATAAAATATATGATTCGCGCCGTACATTTAACCTTTTTAAACGTGAAGGATAAAATAAAACTAAACTTGAAACTAGAGGTGAGACATTATGGTGCAATTCCTATTTGCATTGACATTTATTGTTACTTTTACGAAATCGTAAAACGTAAAACTTGGCGCAATCAGCCATAAGTGTCACACTATGTACTCGTAATAATCTCTATTCTCTATATATAATAAAATCGTAGGGGTACAAAAATCTGTAATTGCGAAATATTAAGAAAAAAAATACACAGGTCGCCTTAAAATCATTAGCAGAACACGATAGAATAGTTTTTAAAAAAATTGTTTGTTTGTTGGTTTGTTTGTTTGTTTGTTTGTTTGTTTGTTTGTTTGTTTGTCTGTTTGTCCGGAAAGATCTCCGAAACTACTGGACAGAATTTGATATGACTTACACCACAATGCTTAGAATTTTCCGGAAGAACATTTAGGCATAATTTCGTTTGTTTAAATTCACTTTTTATTTTTAGTGAAAAAATACCACATAAAATTTTCGAATTGGCTTTAGGTAGAAAAACAACATGGCGCACGTGAAATTATTTTGACAAGTCTGTCACATAGTACAGAGAGAAGGTATTTTCTTCCACGAAGGAAAGGCAATGGAACTACGCCATACAGCCTGATCTTAAGTAATTGGATTTCGAAAATTGAAAGGCAGGACTGAAGTGTTTCACATAGTACAAATAAAATTTAATATTTTCTGTTAATGGCTGTACCCAACTGGATTTCGCCAACAAAATTGTCTTTTTCTTATGTCGTACCGTGGTGGTAAGGAAAAAGATCAAGCCATACAACCAATGTATAAAGCATTTTTTATGATAATACTTATCGAGTGACCATAAAATTTGTAAATTGGTTTAATTCTTGACTAATTTTCACAAAATCGGTACAATTTTTGAAATATTTAAAATGTTGAAAAATGAAGATACTCTTTTCAAGGTATTTTGAAAGGTGTTATATGTTTTTACATTAGGACTAAGGAATCAAACTCTTTCATCCATTTAAAACGATTAAAAGTAATAGATTAATATTGATAATTAAAAAAATATCTGACTGCAATGTTCTGGGTTACGCGTAGAAGGACGGGACGGGACTCTTGATCCTAATGTCTAAAATGACGGATCACATTTTTTTGGATCCACCCAAGGAACATGGATATCGAACGAAGAACCTAAAGAGAACACATTGAACCTAGCCACGTTGACTTAATTTGACATGACTGCCGATAAAGTTCGTTTCCAAACCCAGCGATATGCATATCAAATGAAAGGCCTTGATGAGTATAGCACTATGAACATAGGAAAATCGCCCTAAATTCAACATGGCCGCCGCTCAAATAAAACGGATAAAAGTTCGTTTCCAAACCCAGCAATATGGGTATCAAATGAAAGGCATTGATGAGTAGAGCACTATGAACCTAGCAACATTGACATAAATTCAACATGGCCGCCGCTCAAAAAAGGTGGATAAAAGTTAGTTTCCAAACCTAGCAATATGGGTATCAAATGAAAGGCATTGATGAGTAGAGCACTATGAACCTAGCAACAATGACATAAATTCAACATGGCTGCCGCTCAAAAAAGGTGGATAAAAGTTAGTTTCCAAACCTAGCAATATGGGTATCAAATGAAAGGCCTTGAAGAGTAGAGCACTATGAACCTAGCAACATTGACATAAATTTAACATGGCCGCCGCTCAAAAAAGGTGGATAAAAGTTAGTTTCCAAACCTAGCAATATGGGTATCAAATGAAAGGCCTTGAAGAGTAGAGCATTAGGTACCTAAGAAAATCGACCTAAATTCAACATGGCCGCCGCTCAAAAAAAAGGATAAAAGTTCGTTTTCAAACCCAGCAATATGGGTATCAAATGAAAGGCCCTGATGAGTAGAGGACTATGAGCCTAGCAACATTGACATAAATTCAACATAGCCGCCGCTCTAAAAAGAAGAATAATAGTTCGTTTCCAAACCTAGCAATATGGGTATCAGCTGAAAGGCCTAAAAGAGTTGAGCATTATGAACTAAGGAAAATTGCCCTAAATTAAACATGGCCGCCGCTCAAAAATGGATAAAAGTTCGTTTTCAAACCCAGCAATATGGGTATCAAATAAAAGGCTTTGATAAGTAGAGCACTATGAACCTAGCAACATTGACATAAATTCAACATGGCCGCCGCTCAACAAAGATAGACAAAAGTTCGTTTCCAAACCTAGCAATATGGGTATCAAATGAAAGGCCTTGAAGAGTAGAGCATTAGGAACCTAGCAAAATCGACCTAAATTCAACATGACCGCCGCTCAAAAAAAATAGGATAAAAGTTCGTTTCCAAACCTAGCAATATGGGTATCAAATGAAAAGCCTAAAACAGTAGAGCATTATGAACTTAGGAAAATTGCTATAAATTCAACATGGCCGCCGCTCAAAAAATGGATAATAGTTCGTTTCCAAACCCAGCAATATGGGTCTCAAATGAAAGACCTTGATAAGTAGAGCACTATGAACCTAGCAACATTTACATAAATTCAACATGGCCGCCACTCAAAAAAGGTGGATAAAAGTTAGTTTCCAAACCTAGCAATATGGGTATCAAATGAAAGGCCTTGAAGAGTAGAGCATTAGGTACCTACGAAAATATACCTAAATTCAACATGACCGCCGCTGAAAGAAAGGATAAATGTTCGTTTTCAAACCGAGCAATGTGGATACCAAATGAAAGGCCTTGATGAGTAGAGCACTATGAACGTAGCAACATTGACGTAAATTCAACATAGCCGCTGCTCAAAAAAGACGGATAACAGTTGCTTTTCAAACCCAGCAATAGGGGTATTAAATGAAAGTAGGCCCTGAAGGGTACCTAGAACAGCCATGTTCTAAGTGTGTACCCTAGGGCTCCACAATACCCCTATAAGGGTTCCGCAATAATTTAGAAAAATCAATACACCCTCTCTGGTCGTACTTTTATTATGCTTATTAATAAAGAATACACTTTTAAAAACTATTGTTTTATTTTAGGGTTCCGTCAAGTATTTCGCTTTCCAAAAGGGTTCCGTCACCAAAAAAGTTTGAGAACCGCTTCGGGGCCTATTGGATGTTCGATGTTAGATGTTACCTGTGTTTAGTGTCCTTCGAGACCGTGATAATGCAACGATCGTGAACTAACTAACGATAACTCCAAGTTTGTGTGTTGGATGTTAGTCATCACGGCGAGTTTGCTAACCGAACTATGCCAGCAACACTATATCGCACAGTACACGTTACAAAAACGGAAGTCTCAATACATTTTAAGACTAACCGCATAAATACGTTTTTTCACATTCGTTTTCTGAATGCGGGCATCCGAATGCATCAAATCTATACAAAATACTCATTGACTGCCGCACACGTTCGTTTTTATTACGAACGGAACACGTTCTGTACGTACGTTTAGGTAGAATGGTAGAAATCCCGAATGAGAAGAAACGAACGTCTGCGCTACGTTCACGAAACTCCGTGTCTGTATTCCGTGATCGGATATCGAATACGGAAAACGTATTTGTACAGTAACCCCCCCATTCATGCTATACATTAACTCTACGAAAACCGCCAGTATTACGAGCGACATAAGAACGGTTCAAAGGTCAAACAGTATAGCTTGACAAGGTACTGGCTTACTGTACGACCAGTCAAAATTGGCCAAGTTGTCATATCCAAAAAATATATTTTGTTGGTGTTACCAACACCCATTATAAAATCTAAACTTTATTCGTATACAGTTCTAATTTATTAACAATTGTTTATTTTAATTCGAAACATGAATACGATAAAGATTATTCTTGCAACTGTGTAGTTCTTTCTACTGAAGAAGAATTTATTAATATCAATAATGTCTCTAAAACAATAATAATACTTAGTGTTTATAGTAATATGTACTGTATTTAATTTTGTGGACTGTTAGAAAAAAAAACATTACGAACCTACGAAAATTGTCCTAATTTCGAAATGGCCGATGCTCAAGAAAGGCAGAATCAAGTTGAATTATTATGGAATAAAATGGAGGAAAAAACTAAACACTGTGTTAAGTATTTTGATGGCGAAACGTAGTTCGCGGGCACAGCTAGTCAAAAATAAAATTTCAAACAAATCATTATATTACTCAAACAAAACAAAAAATATTATTGCCAACTCCACCGTGTGGCTGAACCCAGCCGGGCCACAAAAAAAAACTGTGAAAAATAGATTGTTTGAGTATGTCGCTATAATGTCTAGAGTTTGTCAGAGTTTGTCGGCAAGTTTCAGAGTTTGTCGCTTGCGCGTTTCAGAGTCTGTGTGGCCCGGCTGGGGATACGTTACCCCAGCCGGGCCACACAGATCTCGAAAACGAAACGACCTAGTGAAAATCTGTTTGCTATAGATAGGCGGCAGTTTGACGAAGTTTGTCGGACAAGTTTGAGTTTTATCGGGCTCGCGTTTAAGGGAGTTGTGTGGCCCGGCTGGGGTAACGTTACCCCAGCTGGGCCACACAGATCTCCAAAACTAAACGACATAGCGAAAATCTGTTTGCTGATATAGATAGGCGACAGTTTGTCAGAGTTTGTCGGACAAGTTTCAGAGTTTGTCGATACACCATTTCAGAGCTCACCTGCAGCAAAGTTGCTGCAACTGAGCTAGCTGGATCTCGAAAACAAAGCAACGTAGAGAAAAACTCTTTGCTGGAATAGTGAAGCGGTAGTTTGTCGGAGTTTGTCGAACAAATTCCAGTTTGAGACATGCGCATTTCCGAGATATGTGTGACCCGGCTGGAGAAACGTTACCCCCCCAGCCGGGCCACCTGGATCTCGTAAACGAAACGACCTAGCAAAAATCTGCTTACTGACAAAGATAGGTGGTAGTTTGTCGAAACATTCTTCAAAGATTCAGAGGTTGTCGACGCCTTAATCCAAAGAACGAAAGAATTCTTTATTTGGGTAAATAGTCTAGGAGCCTGGAGTCCCAAATGTGCGAGGTTTCGTATTTTTTTATGTTTTATATTTTATGTACTTACAATAAGAAGTTAATGTTAAATAGTTACTTGAATTCAGTGATGAAATAATAACCGTTAATATTTAAATTTATGTAAATCCTCGATGAGTGATTGATATTTTTTAAATGTATTATTTAAGCAACATTTGGCATCTGGTCTTCTTGTCTATCTATATGAAGTAATGTACAGTCGCGTACAACTTTCTTTAAAAAAGTAAGTTTTAAGAGGTTTTGTTTGTATATAACAAACAAAACCTCTTGCTGAAAAGAATAATTTTTGTATAAAGCATCCATAATGTTTATTACGAATTCATTGTTTCATGTTAAAAGTTGTTGTCCTTTCCACCCACTCCGTATATCAACGCAAGTAAACATTAAAATAAAACTAGTAGTAAAAATTGGTTTGTTTTGATAACATACTTTAAATATATGGTGCAACGGAAAATCTATGTGTTCCTATAGATTTTACATCTCCTTAGATGGACTTTTGTGAATTAAAAAAGTGATATGAATTAATTGAATTGAATCAAAATATCGTTGGTAAAACTATAAAAACTTAGGAAAATAAAAAACCTCACCATGTTGCGGACAACAATTTGATTACCTATGGGTAACCATCTTATGGATAGGCTCCTAGACTATTTACCCAAATAAAGAATTCTTTCGTTCTTTGGATTAAGGCGTCGACAAACTCTGAATCTTTGAAGAATGTATCGACAAACTACCACCTATCTTTGTCAGTAAGCAGATTTTTGCTAGGTCGTTTCGTTTACGAGATCCAGGTGGCCCGGCTGAGGTAACGTTTCTCCAGCCGGGCCACACATATCTCGGAAATGCGCATGTCTCAAACTGTGGAATTTGTTCGAAAAACTCTGACAAACTACCGCTTCACTATTCCAGCAAAGAGTTTTTCTCTACATCGCTTTGTTTTCGAGATCCAGCTAGCTCAGTTGCAGCAACTTTGCTGCAGGTGAGCTCTGAAATGGTGGATCGACAAACTCTGAAACTTTTCCGACAAACTCTGACAAACTGTCGCCTATCTATATCAGCAAACAGATTTTCGCTATGTCGTTTGGTTTTGGAGATCTGTGTGGCCCGGCTGGGGTAACGTTACCCCAGCCGAGCCCGATGAAAACTCAAACTTGTCCGACAAACTTCGACAAACTGCCGCCTATCTATATCAGCAAACAGATTTTCACTAGGTCGTTTCGTTTTCGAGATCTGTGTGGCCCGGCTGGGGTAATGTATCCCCAGCCGGGCCACACACATCTCTGAAACGCGCAAGCGACAAACTCTGAAACTTGCCGACAAACTCTAGACATTATAGCGACATTCTCAAACAATCTATTTTTCACTGTTTTTTTTTATGGCCCGGCTGGGGTCAGCCACACAACTCCACCTCGTCTATGGAGGGTTATTATATTACTATCTGTTCTATCATTTGTTCTAATATTAATACAATAGGAAAAAATCACACAAGAAGAGACGCTCAGCAATGGCAACAAACTTTAGGCTAGGTTTTCATGTGTCATTCCTTTAGTCCTTTCTTGTGATATTTATTTGTATTCCTGTCGATTGATTTTTGTTTGTAAGCATATAACATTCAAATTAATCAATAATAATTTATCAATTAACAATCCTACGCGGCCTTTGCAGACGGCATACCCGCCCATATTATTTTATCTGTAACATACTATAGTAGCTTAAGAAATATTGTATTCGACAGTGGTATTTAATGGATCAACTAATGTCTGTATATATTTGTATAAATGTTTGATATGTTAATCATAGATTATTAATATCTATAATTTTAAATGCATTGTCGATGATATTTATCGATTACCTAGCATCGTTCACATTACTAATATTAACAACAGTCATTAATCCCATGGTGGTTTCGCCGATAAGCAGGGAGATATGTAAATAAAAGATATATCATATTTTTAGTTTTTTTATTTCGAACATAACTTACCATGACTCTTTCCACCAGATCGTCTCGCCCACATAGAAGAGTCCATGGAAAACAGTTATTTATTATTTAGTCAAATGCACACAAAAACATTTAAATGCCTAGTAAAATATATGAAAATAATATCTACATATCATTTTATTCCACATCAACTACAACAATAAAAATTACATTTAGAATACACATTTCAGTATTTTAACATATGAAAACAGAAGTATTCTTAACATTCAGCATTATTAATGATAAAACGCTTCTCTTTTTTACAAATTCGATAAAATAAAAAGTTCGTTCTTGTAGTTAATAAAGTAAAACACTATCGCTAAATACAATTCTGAAAAACCTAAATGACCAACTTAAAAAGAAAATTCAAATAAATGTGCTCTTAATCTAACTTAAATGACAAAAAAACCAGGGGAATACAGCAAAATTAGTCAACTTTTAATAAAGTCCTTGAAATCGATTATAATACTATTATCGACATTTTCTGGAATGTCACAGCTATCATTTTAGTGTAATGTGTAATTTAAATATTCAAGCTAGTTTCCGTGTAGTTAATTAGAATTCTTTTTTCGTAAAATTCTTTCTTAGAACTTTAGTCATTGTAAACCACGATAAACAGAAAAGATGTGTCTTTTACAGCGTATTCATTGTGTCAATTTAATATAAAAAACTACAATAATGTATTACTTATGTAATAAAAATACGTGCTAGCAAATTTTGTGATTGCCGGTGTAAAACTGTGATAGAGTGTGCTATTTGAAACAAAGTATATTGAATTATTACCTATAGTATACCTTATGATGACAAACCTTATTTGAGAGTAAAAAAATTGTAAATAGACATTGCAGCTTCAATAACTCCACTTGTCCCTCACTAGCTAGTGTGTCGCCTACCTTCCATCACTAACTACCGTCTGCCTGCCTAGCTTCAACTAAGCGTAACTTGGAACCTACACATTAGGAGAAAAACACTATAATAATATACAAAAATCTCATTACATTGAAAGGATATTTATTATAATTATAATGTAGATATTTCTCAGAAATCAAGAAACTTTGTGGTAACAGGTATCGACGTAGTGAAAGAAAAACATGATTTTAATGTATGTTAGTATTATGATACAAATAATTACTGAAGTCTTGCATTTCTCTTTGATGATTAGTATCTAACAGTATTCAAGATAGAATTAATTAGGAACAATAATAAAGTATCAGCTGTTAGAAAAATAGTCATTACTATTAAGGCACTGGAATAGAATATTTACATATTTTAACCAACAATCTTTTATTTATCCTTTTATTGACAAAAACAAAACATCAAATTCATAAAATCTTATCATGATCTTCAGACTTAGTTACTATTTTTTAATCAATTTCAAAATATTACATCGGCTTCTTGAGAAAGTTTTGAGTCAAGTTTTAGTTTTATTATTTCTTTTGTTAGTGTTTCACGTCTATCCCACTAGTCCCGTCGTGGTATATTTATCTTAAGTCAGTGATGAGATCAGTTCAGACTCTATTATCTCCACTAGTATTTTCCTACCAGTTTCATGATCCCGTTAATCGTAGGATTCATCGCGTACACGACATGGGAATTAGAAAATTTTCACACAATAAGAAAATGAATTATTTTTGGAGACTCCTATAAAAATTAATATATAGAATTTTGAGTTTGCTATCTTGCGTTAGAAGCATTGTTTTTGCATCATGTACAGTTACTAAATAAAAGGTATACTCACAAGATGGTCTGTAGTATCTAGAATCGACCACGCTGATTGCCACCGGCGTTACCCATGTTACTACTGTAACCACCCCCAGAATATCCACCACCTCCTCCTACAGGAAATATAGCATTGAATCATCAATCTTACTGCAAATATTGAAATATTCATACAAAATTATTTTTTAGGTAAATCGATTTTTTATTTTGTGGTGTCCTTAAGTTGCTAGCTAGTGGCGAATGGTGGGGTATTAAGCTTATAATATAATCAAAAATCAAAAAATCAATACAATCATGAAACTTGAATACCAGGTGAACACAGTGGCGGCTCAAATAAATATGTCTAGAATAATAATACAGAACAGAAAAAACTGCGGAAGGGGCATGAAGGTATGCCGCGCGTGCCTAGCACAAAACAAAATATTCGATAAATTAGAAGAACTGTTTAATTTTCTTAGTGGTGGGTGGGTTTTCAGGTACCGCGGTCCGCGGTATATAAATTCAGTACAGTCAATTTTGTAATTCATAAAATAATATTGCGTTTTACGCAACAATCTCGAAAGTACTGTAAAGACACTCTTTGAGGCTGGCAAAAGTGCCTAAACTACATTTAAAATGGCGGATTGCCGTTTCGTTTTACACGCTTTGAGAAATGTTTGCTTCGAAAGCATAACATAGAGTACAAAAGTATTAAAATTACGTTCTGTTTCACACGTTTACGAATTTAAAAAATGAAGACATTTAGACGCAACTCCAGCAGTTCGATGCAACGCACCCAGTTTTTCAATTCAGGCGACTTGATTTGAAATCCAACCATATTTTACAAGCTTTTATTTACTTTCCACCTGCCCCGTGACTGTAATGAAAAAATTTGACCCACTTCCCGGTTTCCGATTGAGCTGAAATTTTGCATGCATATGTATATCGCGTGACAATGCAATAATAAAAGATTGTGTAATTTTTTTTTACTATTAATCTATTTTATGACAATTTGGCAACGCCAATAGAAATATTGTCGTATCATATTTCCACAGTTATTGCTGTTCCGTGATTATAATACAATAATGAAGGAACATATTATTTTAGGTAACATACCTGCATTGTAAGGTTGCGAGCGAGCTGTATTGTAATTGCCCCTCACGGGACCTCCACTAAAGCCCTGTTGGTAGCCACCTCCAAAGTCACTCGACTGCTGAGACCAGCCACTCTGGTCCCCGTAGCCCTGGTTGTTCCAACCCCCTTGATTATTGGAGTTCCAAGGACTCGGATTGTTCCATCCACTTTGACTATATCCAGAGTTGTATCCTCCATCTGCGTCATGAATAAAAAACCAATTGTCATAGGTATTCCTCATAATCTCAAAAAAAAATCAACTAATCATCATGTTTGGAATTGAATGAAAAGGAAATAATTGTAATGGTGAGCAATAGGACTTTAATTGACAACTTTTAATTTTAGCTTAGGTACCAAAATTCAGAAACCATTTCGAGACTTTTGCATTGTTATCACAATAAACATTGTTTGGATATTTTTTATAATAATTTTGAAGATCTTTCGAAAAAACCTTCAGAGTATGAGGTGTTAGGCTCAATATCTGGGATAGGTCTTTGCCTATCCTAAAAAAAATAGTTTTCAAATGCTAACATCATTGGTAATCTGTGGCTAATATTTAAATGACATTCACGTTGGACGGTACATTTCAGATAAGCATTACAGCTTTTTGGTGCTAACATCTGTTTTAACCGCGTTTTGCGTTTCTTTTAAGAAATATTAATATTTTTTAAATATATAAAACTGTAGATTCACCAAATAAATAAAATAAATAAATACGGGTGTCTTTATTTATACATTCTATTATGTAGACTCAAATAATGTAGGGGGTCAAAAATTTGAATGTTATCAATTTTAGTCTGGTACATGAGTCAGTGTTAGTGTAAGTTAAATAGCAAACACTATCATTACATATTTATGTTCAGTGTACAGATGAAGAAAGATAAGGTTAACTACCATTAAGTCACTTCCTAACACGCGAATAGCAGGCTATGAGCAGACGTTCAATCCTTTTAGTAGTAAAACGGTATAGGTCGTTACTCGCGGTCCCACTACTTTGCCTCACTGGTGGGAAATTAGATGACCCATTTGGACGCCACAAATGGAAAAGAAATTTCGAATAGTTGGCCAGAACTTCATCAAACCTAGTTAAGAACCATCTGTTTCACTCATGCATTCTATCAAATAAAGCCGCATTAAAATCGAGTCAGAAGCAATGATGTCACAAAGAAAAATGCCTAGAGAAAACACCTTATAACTTGTGAACAGCTGTACAGATCTTTTTCATCTTAAGCACAGAATAACTAGGTTCAATTTCAATTAGGGCGGAAATAAGCCGCATCGAAATCAGGCGCCAAAACGAAAAGATAGAATCCCAACTTTTTACCAGCTGGGTAGATCTTTTGGGAGCTAAGATGCTGTTAGAGACTGTAGTGACACACAGACAGAGGCGTCGAAATCCTAACAGCCGGCCTGATGGTTAAGAACCACGACGAATCGAACCCGTAATTTTCACTGAAAACAACCGACAACCTACAAGATGACTAGCTCGAAAGCACCCCTTTTTATACATTTAAAAAATAGGTAAACTCTGTACCAGAGTCGTCTGCATGGGTACCTCCGTCTTACCTATTTCTGCCGCAAAGCAGTTAGTGCTTGCATTGCTGTGTTCCGGTTTGAAGGGTAAGATGTGGCAGTGAAATTACTGGGTACCGTGACTTTACATCTGATGTCACAAGTTGGCAACGTACAATGTGGTTCTTGTGAGGATTGCAGATTTGCTGCGAATCTCACATGAGCCACAAGTATTATTATAGGTGACTGTAACCACTTATCATCAGGTGGTCAGTTTGCTTGTTTGCCAAATTAGTAACAATAAAAAAAATGTACATGCGAGAATTTGATATAAATTTCAGTTTCATATATTTACGAGTTCCGGAAAAAGCGGCGGATCGCAATTTAAGACAACAATTTAATATAAACCGTATAACGTCTTGGACCTACGGTCAATATCGGAGCGCCGACAAGAGCATGAAGCAATATAGCGTGACGCGGCGCTTACTAAGGCCCAATTCTACTAAAAAATTACAGCTGAATCGAACAAAACTAAGCCGTTGCCATAGCCCAATCAGAACGCCACATTATCACGTCATCGAACAGTTGAAAGTCAATTGGTCGATCGCAACGGTTAAGTTTCGATTCGGCTGTAACTTATTAGTTAAATTGGGCCTCTGTAGTAGAAATCCGCCCGCGACTTCGCCAGCGTGAACTTACCAGCGACCCGCCCCGGATTCACGCGAGTCGAAAATATCTAGAATAAATTATCTTACTGATGATGGTGAAAACCACACTAAATTTCATTGCATAGCTTAAAAATGTAAGCATAGAGGGACCGACTTTATTTCATACTATGTCGACATAGGTTGAGAGTAAAACATCAAAGCATACCCCAGTTTTGCTGATTTTGCCGTCCAAAATTGCCGGCACCGGCTCCTCCGCCTCGGCCACCGCGTCGCCCACTACCGCCACCAGATTCAGACTTAGAGATGGCTTTTTTCACATCGATCCGATGTCCCTTCACCTTGTGATTTGGTTGCACTAAAAAAGAAAATCTCCACATCTGTTTCAAGTCAAACAACAACACCTAATACTTCTAAAATCATTATGTGAATGTTTATGACTGACTGAAGACCAAAGACAGCAAAATTGATTTGCTTACTAGTGCAAGCAAAATTGGGCACCATTGCAATATGAATACGATTTAAATTAAATTGTTTATTCATACATCAACATTTAAAAATGTTTATGATAATAAAAAAAAAATTAAGACCTGATGCCCATCAAAATTTGTTGGTAGGTCAATGTGAAAAAGACAATAATTAACACAACTTTATTATACTTACAACAAATCCTATCCACAGGATCATAATCATCAAACTCAACAAAACCAAAACCTTTTTTCTTGCCAGTATCTTTTTCGGTGACTATGGTTACTGACAAAATGTTGCCATATGGGCCAAAGTACTCCCTAAGGTCATCTTCTTCAATACCCTCATTCATGCGACCGACAAACAGTTTTTTCACAGTGGCACTAGCATCGGGCCTATTGATTTCTTCTCGAGGTACTGCTCTTTTAGGCTCAACAATTCTGTAAAAACAGTAAACAAATTTTTATTTTACAAATAATTATGATGAACAAACAAATCTTTTAAGATGAAATGTACAGATTTCTGAAAGCCACCTCAGTTTTCTATATCATCATCATCATCATAGCTCAATACGTCCCCACCTAGGGGCTCGAGCCTACCCTATGTTAGGGTGATTAGGCCTTAGTCAACCACGCTGGCCCAGTGCGAATTGGTCATTTTCACATACACCATTGAATCTCTTCGCAGATGTTTGCAGGTTGCCTCACAATGTTTTCCTTCACCGTAGGAGCATCAGACAAATGTACATATGAAATTCGAGACGAAAAACACATTGGTAAATGGCGGGTCTCGAACCCCGACCTCCTGATTGGAAAGCAAGTGCAGAGTCCACAGCGCAACCGATTTCAGTTTTCTATATTGCATGAAAAAATATATATATTTTAGTCTCTTAATTTTTTTAAAGTAATAGTTTAGTTAGTCTTTATTTTTTATTTATCTCTTTATAATGCCCAGGGGTCAATTCTACTAATAAACCACAGCCAAAACAAATCTGAAAGAATGCTACATTCGAACACTACATTATCATCAGGGCTTCGAACATTCGGAAGCTAGTCTATGTGCTCCTATTGGTTGATTGCTATGGTTCAGTTTTGGTTGGGCTGTAACTTATTAGGGGAATTGGGGTGGGAGCTGTTTTTAGAATAGAAGCTCCCAAAAAACTATCACTTTAGACATTTCTGAAAGTTAATTTTTACTGAATCACCACTTTTTTCCACTATAGGTAACAAGTGCAGCTGATTTAAGAATGACAGTCCATACTATTGGTAGCGACTATAACAGGTGAATTATTCTGGTTGTCTAGTGCCTTGGCTTGGTTGTCAAGTGCCTTGGCTCAAATTATAAAATGCATACTTTTTTTTTCAACCTTTTTAGACCGACATAGTTACTTAAAATTTGGCACCGACTTCAATATAAAACTGTGATGTGTATGTTTGATATATTATTTATAACTTTTAGGTATTTTTAATATCGGTTTTATTTTTGGGTAAAAAATTTTTTTTTAGTCCATGTTGACAGTAAGCTTCATAATTACATTTTTAGATGCACTGTACTGAAGTATTGGATATTTATTTATTTTTTTTAAGGCTTACAAAAAATTATTATCACAAAATAAGTAAGTTTTTCCCGTGGGAGTGGTCGGCACGAATGGGCCGGCTCGACCGGAGTGATACCACGGCCTCACAGAAGACCGGCGTGAAATAACGCTTGCGTTGTGTTTCGTCGAGTGAGTGAGGGTACCGGAGGCCCAACCCCCCTACCCCCCCTATGATGGCGCAGTTAAACAGATTGTTACCCCAGGAGGGTACCAACTGCGCTAGCGTTGGAGAATCCCTCTCTGGACGTCCACTTTCAGGACGCGATATACCTGGGCGTGGACGCCTAGGCCGCCCCTCGTATTCTGGGGGGGGCAAAACCGCGCTCAAACATACCTTTTTTTTTAGGAGGGAAAATCCTTCTTACGGATTCGATAAGGGGCCGACTGACGAGGACACCCCAAGGATATGCCGGACTCGGGTAGAAGACCCCATACCGGCTAAAAACCCTCCAGATACTTCTACCTCCGTGGAGACACAATCGGGATCGGCGTTAGCCATTCCCCGATTGGCGCTCAAACATACCTGAGGCAAGAGCAAACCCACGGCACCCCCTGCCACACTGACTGTGGACTTCTGCAAAATCAGGGGGACTTCACTCCAACCTCGAGACAGTAAAGCCGGCCTTGCTCTTTTTGACCGAGACACAGATATCGTCTCCGGCGGACACTCTTACCTTTCCTACCCAGGGTACGGACTGGAACACCTCTTCGCACCTAAGGCCGGTGTGTGCGTGTACGTCAGAGACGATATATGTTCTCGGCGCCTCGGTCACCTTGTAAGTAGGGACCTCTCCACCTTATGGCTCCGTGTAGACAGCGACGACCATCCCCGCGTCTATTCGTGCCTCTATAGGTCCCATAGCGGTGATACCGAAACCGACCGACTAATCGAGCACGTTCAAATGGCTCCAGACTTTGTGCAGCAGCAGATCCCACTCGCAGAGATCGTGACACTTGGCGATTTTAACGCTCACCACACCGAATGGCTCGGTTCAAGCAAGACCGATCATGCGGGGAGATCTGTTCACGCCTTCGCTCTTGCATATGGCTTGACACAATTGGTTACTACGCCCACGCGAATTCCTGATGTGGAGAGCCATGAACCTTCACTGTTGGATCTTCTGCTGACTTCTCATCCCGACGGCTACCTCATATCTGTCGGCGCCCATCTTGGCTCGTCAGATCACTGCCTCATTAGGAGTTCGGTGCCACTCACGGGCTTGCAACGACCTCGAGTTGCACGTAGTCGCCGTGTGTGGCACTACAAGTCAGCAGACTGGGATGGGATGCGGTCCTTTTTTGCGTCCTACCCTTGGAGACAGGTTTGCTTTATGCCGGATAATCCCAACTCCGCCGCTGAGTCTGTTGCCGATGTGGTGTTGCAAGGTATGGAAATTTTCATACCATCCTCAGTTATCCCCATTGGTGGCAGATTCCAGGCTTCTCGCTGGAAGCAGGAAATCTACCAAGCCTGGGTAAACGCGGTGACGTCTCGGGATGGAAATACCAGCGCTTTGAAAAAGCAGTATAACTATGCCTCCAGATCCTTCAAAAGGGACATTGCAAGAGCGAAGTCGGAGCACATCAGTAGAATTGGCGAGAGGCTAGAGCGTCTTCCTTCGGGATCTCGTGCGTTCTGGTCTCTCGCCAAAGCTATTCAGGAAAATTTCAGTCTTTTGCACCACTGCACAAGGATAACACTTCGTTAGCCCATGATGCTAAAGAGAAAGCCGATCTTTTAGGGAAACTCTTTGCACCCAACTCGACCTTGGATGACGGGGGACAGGAACCACCGACCATACCACGGTGCACGAGCTTTATGCCGGATATTCGGTTCCACCAAAGGTCAGTGCGTCAAGCACTAATCACCCTAGATATCCACAAGTCGAGTGGGCCTGATGGTATCCCTCCTATCGTGCTAAAGACGTGCGCTCCAGAGTTGGCACCGGTTTTAACGCGACTATTTCGGCTCTCGTATTCATCTGGCGTAGTCCCAACCTCATGGCAGACAGCTTTAGTGCATCCGATCCCTAAGAAAGGTGACCGCTCGAATCCGTCCAACTACAGGCCGATAGCTATAACCCCTTTGTTTTCAAAGATAATGGAATCACTAATCAACCGCCAGCTTCTCCGGTACCTAGAGGATCACCAGCTGCTGGTGGTGAGAGCTGTGACCAACAATACGGCTTTCGTAGGGGTCGCTCTGCTGGTGATCTTCTAGTTTACTTGACACATCATTGGGCAGAGGCAATTGAAGCAAAGGGGGAGGCACTGGCAGTTAGTTTGGACATCGCGAAGGCCTTCGATCGGGTATGGCACAAAGCGCTCCACTCAAAACTTCCTTCATATGGGCTTCCCGAGAAATTATGTGGATGGGTCACTAGCTTTCTAGCAGACAGAAGCATTAAGGTCTTGATTGATGGTGAACGCTCAGGCCCACTGTCTGTAAATGCTGGTGTCCCCCAAGGATGTGTGCTTTCACCTACACTATTCCTTCTGCATATCAATGATATGCTGCAAATCAGCAGCATTCATTGTTATGCAGACGACAGCACGAAAGACACCTTCTATAACGACCGTGCGAACTATTCTCGGGAAAACGTCATTGAGTGCCGGAATAAACTTGTGTCTGAAATCGAAACTTCATTAGAGAAAGTTTCTAACTGGGGTCGACATAATTTAGTTCATTTCAACCCCTCAAAGACACAGGTTTGCGCGTTCACCGCAAAGAAAATGCCATTTGTCGTATCTCCTCGCTTTCAGGGCATTCCCCTAACTGCCTCAGCCAATATTGAGATCCGACATATCGAGCGAAGTCCAGTTCCGTGGCCACTTAGAGGGTAAAGCTAAATTAGCTTCTAAGAAGCTCGGTGTGCTCAACAGATCGAGACAGTATTTCACTCCGGCGCACCGCCTTCAGCTTTACAAGGCGCAGGTTCGGCCTCATATGGAATACTGTTCTCAGCTTTGGGCTGGGGCACCCCAATACCAACTTCTCCAACTGGACCGCATTCAATGGAGAGCGACTCGAATCGTCGACTGCCAGGAAATTTCAAATCGGCTTGATACCTTGGCGCTGCGTAGAGATGTCGCTTCGCTATGCATCTTCTATCGTATTTATTACGGGGAATGCTCCGAGGAATTGTTCGGACTTATATTTGCCGCCTCTTTCCGCCATCGTTCCATGCGGCAAAAAATCTATGCCCATCACTTAGATGGTTGGCAGTTCACAACTGTGCGTTTCTCTCGAAGTTTCCTGCCTCGCACCGTCAAACTTAGGAACGAATTGTCGCCTGCGGTATTTCCGGACCGATACGACCTTCAAACTTTAAAAAAAAGAGCGTATTCCGACCTCAAAGGCCGGCAACGCACTTGTAACTCCTCTGGGGTTGCGGGTGTCCATGGGCGACGCTAATTACTTACCATCAGGTGATACATACGTCTGCTCGCTTGCCCCCTATCCCATAAAAAAAAAGTATATACTTTGTACAAAAACGAAGGTCTACTCTAGGCTATAAACTCTTAACATGAGTTGGATATAATGAAATGTTAAGAGGGTTATAATAATTTACATTAATTTATTTACATTTAGCTAAAATTAATGTTCTAGTAGTTTTGAAAACAGTAATTAATGGAGTACTTATAATAATTCTATTTAGAAAAATATTTATTTACTTTATTTTTATTTTAGTTTGTTTAAATTTTATTCACTAGATTATCTACAATAAATAAAGAGGTGCTTTGTAAAGATACTGGAGGCACAATACATGTCTCCTTCCAAATTTTCTCTTCAAATAACATTGACTGTCAGCAGTACTCGTTACTATTGTATCGTTACATTACTCATTGCTTTTGATACCTCTTTACATAGTATAGAGCAACGCATCAAGTCGTAATGCGTACGCGTACGGTATGACTTTCGCCGCTGCATCGCATCATTCGTAACTTGTAGAAAATATACTTATATGTTACATACTTACATACCTAGCTGCGTAAGGTGCATTTTAGCTTATTTTGAACCAGACATGTGTGTAACTTTTTTTCCTTTTTTTTACATTTCCTAGTAAACAAAAACTTCGCTCCTTGTAACGTACCTACGTTTTTAAACTTACCGAATAAGTATGCGCATGCAAAATACAAGATTAGAAAACCGTTTCAATACACGCATCAACGGTACTTGCGCGAACTGAAACAGATGCAGGTACCCAAACTACGTATAACGAAAAATGCGAGTAACTAAATTAATTTGCTAATAACTTTTCGTTAGTCGGTACCAGGGATGTCGCGAATATTCGCATCCGCATCCGCAAATGCGGAGCTTCCGCATGGATTTGGACATCTGCATCCGCATCCGCATCCGCAATAATCAATGCTGATGATCATGCGGATGCGGATGTAAGACAAGTTGCGACAAGAAAGAAATTGGGCCGGCGAATGGCGCGTGCCGTTTGGGAACGAAAAAATTGGTGACAAGATCAGACGCGTTTGTTGTGGTGCATCATTTGTTTCTTGTAAATAAATCATTAAGTGTTTGTTTGCATTGTGGAATACTAAGACTTATCGTTTATCCACTCCACGTGTTCCTAGCGAACAATTATTTAGTAGCGCGAGTTGAATTTATGAACTTCTGCGTAACCGGCTTGAATCAAAGAAGGTGGCAATATTACTTTTTATTAAGTATAATGCTCCTATTTTTTAACCTTATTTACTAATTGTCTATACTTACTAATATTATAAAAAGGAAAGATTTGATTGTTTGTCTGTTTGTATTGAATAGACTCGGAAACTACTGGACCGATTTGAAAAATTCTTTCACATTGAAAATCCTATGTTATCCCTTATTAAGGTGTCTCCGAAGAGGCAGTTAGAGTCTTATTTGTCTAATAGGGTCCAGAAAGTTGTTATTAACAAAACTGAGTCTGCTGGTGCACCTATAGTCATAGGGCGTGCCTCAGGGATCAATATTCGGACCATTGCTTTTCCTAATTTACAATAATGACCTCCCACGTTTCACTTATAATCTTTGCGATACAGTACTGTTTGCAGATGATACTTCTTTAATATTTAAGATTGACAGGGGAAACGAAAACATTGATGTTGTAAATAGTACTTTCTCTAGAGTATTGCATTGGTTCACAATGAACAATTTAGCATTAAACTCAAATAAAACTAAATGTATTAAGTTCTCATTGCCAAATGTAAGGAAAGTGGATACTATTGTAGAAATGAATAATCAAGTTGTTGAATTCATTGACTTTACAAAATTTTTGATTTGATGAACATAGGCTATAAAATTATTTTTCCTAAGGGAAAATATAAAATTCCCACGGGAAAACAAATAACGCGGGCGAAGCTGCGAGCGGAAAGCTAGTAATTAAAAAAATGATAATAATTACTCTATTATTATTTTAATTCTTAATTCATATACTTTTTTTCTATAACATCTTAAACATCCGCATCCGCATTCGCATCCGCGGATGTGAGCCGTCAAAAATCCGCATCCGCATTCACATCCGCGGATGTGAAAAAATCGGCATCCGCAACATCCCTAGTCGGTACTGACAGCGTACTCGGTATTCAGTAACGCAAATGATTTGAACGGGTTGTATACATACATGCAAACATTTGCACTGTTGTCCGATTATGGACTGCACCCTTAATTTATAAACCTACCTTCCATCAATTTTATGGGGTCTGTTATTTTGAGCATCATCAACCATATGAGCTTTAGAATATGTTATAAAACCAAAGCCTCTTGATCTTTTAGTATGTGGATCTTTCATCACAACTACATCTACTATTTCTCCCCATTGTTCATAGAACTCTTTTAGGGATTCATCATTCGTTCTATAATCAAGTCCACCGATAAAAATCTTACGCAAATGTTCTGCTTCCTCCTGTGAAAATATAAAGTAATATTCTGCAATATTGTGTCAATCAATGACTATGTGGCATAACACGAGCGACAAAAAACTGGCCAAACCGCTTAGTTTCAATAACACGGTCATAGTCGCATTATCATATTAGGATATTTATAATACAAAATGTTGGAAAACATTTATAAAATAGATAAAATATTACTAATATAGAAAATGTACTAACATACTCATCGCCATCACCTCTGCCTGGCTTCATTTTGGTTAGTTCAATATAACCGTTATACAAACCACACTTTATTGAATAATTAATTTGCTACTAAGAATATTAGTAATTCCTTTTTAATTTATATTACTAATAGAAAATAATCTAACATAGAAACGAATTTTACAGAATATTATAATAAAAAAAGAAATAAAATGAACGCCCAATTAATATTGACAACAAAAGAAAGACCACAGACAATTATTAACTGGTATCCAAAGAGTATGATTGTATTAGACAAAAGCCACATGCGAAGCTTTCCGCAGTCGTTCCGCAAAAAAAAATTGTTGGAGCTGACCCCTTAGTTAGACAAAAGCCACACGCTAAGTTATCCGCAGTTGTACCGCAGAAAAAATGTATGTAAATGACATAAGCTGCGAAAAAAATTGCGTGAGGTTGTCGTAAGCTAATATCATATAGATACATTTTTCTGCGGAACGACTGCGGAAAAGTTAGCATGTGGCATTTGTCTAGGGCCTCTGATGACATTCGCTGCGGAAAAAATTGCGTGAGGTTGTCACATTGAGATAGACATATGGAGATGCCCTGTTAAACAGTTCTTTGATATCTTGACACGTATCTATCAAATATCGTTTTGTTTCTTTCTAACAAAAGTGAAATGACATTTGAAGAAAGAGATGCATACTGTTTCGTCTGTGGCATGTATTTTCTGTGACGTCACAAAAATGCCTACCGTGACCAGTCCGCCATATTAAGTGCCGAACGAACGTGTGAATTTTGCTTCGGATTTTGACTATTTTCCATAATCTCGAAGTAATTTACAATAATATTTTAAAAGTGCGCCACAATAAAGGACTACAGAATGCCTTCTTGCAATATTATACAATGCGGTGCGAGATAAAACAAAAATACACCGCAATTAGCTCTTCACAAATAAGTAAACAAAATTGTTAAAAATATAATTGGGAATATGTAGTTAAGGTTTCATATTCTGATTTCATTTGCCAATTTACTTGAAGAAGCGTTCAGCAGTAATATTTTTCTTTAATTGTGTAAGAATTTTTATATTTTTGATTAATAATTTACATACATTATTAATGGGCGATAGTGAAGATACCTAAAGAGAAAATTTAACTAGGCTATCGATATATTAAACGGGCAGACTTAAGTGCCTAAGCCGTGACTAAAGTACGAGTAATATCATTGGAAAGCTTAATAATTGATGAATTATTATCATTGTCAATTAATTTTAGTTTTTTAAAATCTTTCATAATAATTGAACATATAAGTTTCCTACGACAAAGTGTGTCATAAACTTTGATTAGTAACTTACCTTACAAAACTAAAAAAAATTTTTTAATTACACCCAAATTATCATACCTACTTGGTAAGTACTTATTGCCTCCTTTAAATATTTTTTTCATAAAAAAACTATTCCTTTTTACAATAACATTTTCTCGTAGTTATTTATACAAAGAAAATACACGTCTATTGGTGTAACTTTATAGACATACTAGCTGACCCGGCGAACTTTGCACCGCTTAAGTTAAATAGTGATCTTTAACAAGCTTTTCTAAGAAACTGCGTAGTTCCACAATTTGAAACTGCCTAAATATTTCTGAAACACGACTTTTCAATCAAATTATTACAATGTAGGTCCGTAATGTGCAGTTCAGCTAAGATCTATTTCCCTAGATATGACGTAGATAAGTGGATTGATGAATTGGTTTAAACTTAAATTTATCGATATTGCACAACTAATACTGAGTACATCACTAGTAAAGGTAGCCATTTTATGTGCCAAAGTTTTGTAGGTAGTCACGTTGATTCTGTAGGTAGGGCCAGTCCATGTATTTGTTAGGTCATTGGGTTGTCACAAGCTAATGTCATTTCCATACATTTTTTCTACGGAACAACTGCGGAAAACTTTGTGTGTGGCTTTTGTCACAGAATAGATAATAGTACTACGTACAGAACGGCCCTTAGACAAAAAAAACTAATGGACTCGCTGTGTCTTAGCTATGGTACGAATAAACTTGCGTCCAGTCCGCCATTACTAAGCACTCGTGTTGTTGTTGTAGAATCTGTCAGTGAGCGTTGTTTGTGAGTGAATTGAAAAAAACAGTGATGTGACATTTCTTATTCATGTATCGATAATTATCTCATATATATCTAATACTATATTTATTTTTGAAGTTATTAACTATACTTATTTAAGTAGTCATTTGGTGTTTTCAACAGACTTCAAAAAAGGAGGTTATTAAAATACCAATCTGTGGGTATAGAGCACACACATCCTATTTATACAACACAATGATACTTAGGTATACGTCTATTTGTTTGTAGATTACCTACAGTAGAAGAAAGGCGAAATTCTTGGCTTGAAGCTATTGGTGTTGAAAATATTCATACAGCAAGGAAACATATTTTTGTTTGCTCTCTTCATTTTGAAGAATCTTGTTTTAACCGAACAATGAATGTAATGAAACTACGTGAAGATTCTTTGCCATCACGTAGGTTACTGGTGAGTTCTTAATATTAATTTTGTCGTAAATAACAACCAGCATTTCTTTATTGTTTTACTTATTTCCACCGAGGTTGGTCTCTGGTGATATACTAATAAAATTCCTTTTCTATCATGTTATAGCCACCAGCCAGACAGAAGTCCAATTTCCAGAAAGATCGTTTGACGAATCCAACTGGACTAGATAGCGCTTGGGAAGCTACACAACATATTCTCGACCCATTCTACCGCAGTGTCTCAAGACGATAATCGATTCGTGCATGTTGCCAGTGATGTTCGGAAGCGTTCGGAACTAAGACGTGGCCGCTTACAATGTAGCTCTTAAGAAGGCTAGAGGGTACTCAAAGGGCAATAGAGAGGGCTATGGTTGGAGTTTTTCTATGTGATCGAATTAGAAATGACAAGATCCTTAGAAGAACTAAAGTAACCGAAATACCCCAAGGAATTACGAATCTCAAGTGGCAGTGGGCAGGGCACATAGCTCGCACGACTGACGACAGCTGGGGCGGAAAGGTATTCGAGTGGCGCCTACTTACCTGAAAACGCAGCTTCGGTAAGTTCCCTACAAAGTGTAACGAAGATCTGTGGGAAGCCGCTGGATACGGAAAGCGCAAGACCGATTGGTTTGGAGATTTTTAGGGGAGGTCTAATGATTTTGAAAAAAAAACAACAATTCTTTACAATTTTGTTTCTCAAATGTTGAATTTGCCTGGTTTATTTGTCTCTTATAATCACCGACTGCACTTTCTTTAATATTGAATAGAGAAGTCAATATGAATAGTATTTCCATAAATTTGCCCTTACAATCAAGAAAATGAAATAACAAACAAGAAAAATTTGTTTGTAACAGTGTTGTTTTATTTAATACCATGGACTTGATAGCCTTAAAGCATCCAAGGACCCCTTGATTGAATTTGCTACAAGCCCCTAGCTGGCTTAATCCGGCACTGTATTCGATAGACATCGATATCGATCAAATTCAAGTCTACGTATAGTAGCGTCCCTAGTTCTTTCCGCCATCTTAGAGCACCACCAAGTTTAGGTATGCACGTTTTTTTTGTAGGTATTTCACGTCTATTGGTTTCCTTTGTCTAAGGAACGGCCACTCACCTCCCCGCACTCATTTCAAATACCTCGTCCTACCCGGCACTTCGCTGTAGACATCACTGACACATATACAAGGGCGCGCTCGATCGCTCGGACGAGTAGACGCGAGCGTCGGGCGATAACAGAGACAGCGCTATGCGGGTGAAAGAGAAGGCAGTCGCTGCACTTCCCGCGTCATTGCGATTGATAATCGCGCACTCAGCCCTACTAGATTCCACGCACACATTTGCGCGTGTACGAACGTCATTTGTTTAAGTAGTAGTAATAGGTAATTGATTTGCGAACGTTGTATGGAGTGTCCGGGGTGTGCTTTTGTCTAAGGGGTGCACGAAGTATAACTTTTCTCTCTAACCAAATTCGATGCGGTTGGCGCCAACCATGAGCCAACCAAATCGAAACATCTGTTAGTCCTCATTGGCACGAGCGTTAAAAAAGCGGTGCATTAAGTCCCAGCGTTAGCGCCTTTATAACGTTTGCTATGCGATACGATACTCTACGCTCAACGCCTAGCGTTGAAAATACAACGCTGCTTGTTGTAAATATTAATATTAGTTAATAAAGAAAATGAAACGACATTGCTTTTGTTAGAGATATGAAAAACTTGTCTTTGAACTTTATGAAGAGATTTTGGTTTGAATATATGTCAGAGGAAAAAATAGAGGAACTAGATTTTTATAAGGGAATCAGCTGAGATTTTTGAAGGGATAAAGTGCAAAATGTTTATATAATTTAGTATAATATGTGTTTTGATAGACTTGTAATATTTGAAACTGGGGATAAGAAGTTTATGTAAAGAAAAATCTAAATGTGAAGTGATAATAAAAAATAAAAGGAAAAGTAATATGCTGTGAAGAATCAAGTTTCATTTTGTCCTCTCAGAGTTACACCAACAATAGGTTATGGGCCTTCCATTGGAATAAGTCATGGGCCTTCAATTGGAGTAGGAATGAAGTAAAAATGTAAACATGGTTTGGGTTTTGATGTGAATTATTTGAATTCAACAAAAGAATGGCATCCTCAAGTAAGTCTGAACTTTTTGATAATTTTATGCTCTCAGATGAAAATGAATATTGTTTCTGGCGTAAGAAGATCAAAATTATACTAAAATCCAAAGACCTGTTGATTGTATTACAAGACAATTCAGAGGGAATAGACAAAGATTTTGATCGGAAGGATGCTAAAGCACAATGCATAATTTTGAACAGCCTTAATAAAAAATACACCAGTCACGTCATCAATTGCGAAACGAGTAAAGAAATGATCAATAAATTAGATGGCATATTTTTAGGAAAAACAGAAACCCAAATTCATAATCTTTTAGAGGAATTTTATAATTTTGAATTTAAGAACTTTTTTATAATTTAGAAGATATTGCAACAAAAATACGATCTTTAGACTTTCAAATTCAGAATATCCAAATTATTTCAAAAATTCTAAGCAGCTTCAAACCGATCAAACTAACAAGAACCGATGTCAAATCTTAGAACTGCGTGGGAAGCAACAAGCTCAACGGAAAAAACATTAACAAACTTAATATCAAGAATCAATTTAAAAGCAAAAATTAGAACCAAAAAGAGTGACGAACCAATAAAGACCACAGAAAATGCCTTTTTCATAACCAAAAGATGCTTTAAGTGCAGTAAGATGGGACACATTGCGAGATATTGTAGAAGCGAGACTCCTCAAGAAAAATTTCAACACATGATTTAAATGCGAGAAGACAGGACATAGGAGCGCGGAATGTAGAAGTAAATACAAATGTCACCATTGTAAATGTGATACCCACTACAGCAAATTTTGTCTTAAGACAAACAACTCGGTAAGGTCTAATTGTTATGTACACTTTAGTAACACTACATATAATAATAAAATAACAGGAGATTCAGAAGAAACCATTGAGTTTATTATTGATTCTGGTGCCACGAATCATACTGTTAATAAATTATCATATTTTTCAAATACAAGGAAATGTGCATACAAAATAATGACTGCAGATGGAAATTCTCATATTATTGATATAATTGGCAGCATAAAATGTAAATCTCAAAACATCAATATTAATAATGTCATGTACGTTCCAAAATTAAAGAAGAACTTAATGTCAGTATCGAAGCTTGCCGAAAATAATTATAAAATTAAATTTTTCAGAAGAACATGTGAAATATACGAGCAGCAATACGACGCAGCGGTACGACGCCTCTGTTAACTGGAGAGCTTGGAGACGATGGTTTATTTATACTACATCCGGATGAAGGCTGTCGTAAGGTATGAAGAGGCTATAAGGTCAGTCAATGCTCCTCTTGCATTTAATATTACTGAAAAAAAATCTTTTTGTCATAGTGCATTGGCTCATACACCTTTATCAAAAACTAGCAAAATTGTTATTGGCATGAATTTAGATAATGACAAGGAAGTCGACACCTGCAAAATCTGTACACAATCTAGGTTTTGTAGATTACCTACCTTTTCAATCTGAAAGACGACGTGCGAATAAACCTTTAGAAATAAATCCATTCAGATCTTTGTGGTCCGATTAGCTCACAAACATTTGATGGATTTAAATATTTCATAACATTTTTAGATGATTACACACACTTCGTTAAAATATTTTTATTAAAAAATAAGTCCGAAGCTTATAATAAAATAGTTAGTTATATCAATAATGCCGAAAATCATTTTAATACTAAAGTAAAAACTTTTAGGTGTGATAATGGAGGGGAATATACCAGTAATTTATTTATAAAGTTTTGCGATAATAAAGAAATAAACATAGATTATACTATGTTAAGGCTGAACGTTTAAACCGAACTATCATGGAGAGAACGCGATCGTTATTATTTGAGTTTAATCTACCAAAAGTTCTTTGGGGCGAAGCTGTTTTAACAGCAGCATACTTAACAAATAGATGTGCTCATACTATTAATAGTAAAACCCCAGCAGAAATGTGGTTTAGTAGGATACCAAACTTAAAACACAAACATTTTCGGTTCTTTGGCATACTATAAAGTTAATACAAAATTAAATAAATTAGACAATAGATGTGGCAGAGGATTATTAGTAGGCTTCACTAATAATGGATATAAGATTTGGGATGCTTTAAGTAACAAAATTATTTATTCTCGTGATGTTAAGTTCTTTAATGAAGTGAAACAAGTTCATAATTATCTGCAAGAGTGTAAATTATCTACTACAAGTAGGACAGTGTTGTCTAAGCTATTTGAAAATGAAGAAATAGATAGTGAAGATGTGGAAAACATTGATGAAAATTGTAACTTTGAGAGGGGAAGAAGTGAAGAGGAGTGGTACTGAAACTGGTATTGGTACTGGAACTGGTATTGGTACTGGAACTGGTATTGGTACTGGAACTGGTATTGACACTGGAACTGGTATTGGAACTAGAACTGGTACTGGAACAAGAGGAACTGGAACAAGAGGAATTGAAGTTATTGAAAGCAAAAGAAATACTTTGAGAAAAAAATGAGTTAATTAGTAGCCGATCTGAAGATGAGTTGAATAATAAGGAAAATATTTTATAAGATGAAGATAAATTTGAAGACAGTATAGGAGAAGATACATTTAATGCTGAAAATAATGAAGTTTTCGAGGAAATAAGAGATGTTGATGATGTTTCGGAGGAAATAAGAGATGCTGATGAGGTCTCGGAGGGAATAAGAGTAGGCGATGAAGTTTTAGAAGGGACAAATATTGATAATGAAGCAGTAAGTGTTGAAGAAGAATCTTTTGAAGATGCAGTGGAGATTGGTGAAGATATAGGAAGAAGAATTTTACCAATGAGAAATAGAAGATTACCATAGAGATTAAAGGATAATGATTTGGAGACATCGTTTTTGACATATAGTGAAGTTTTGAAGAGTAATGAAAAGGATTTATGGAAGAAAGCTATTGAAAGTGAAAAGAATTCTTTAGAAAAGAATAAAACTTGGGAGATTGTGAAGAGATCTGAAGTGAAGAATAGAAAACTAATAACAAGTAAATAGATTTTTACTATTAAATTGGGAAATATATATAAGGCAAGACTAGTTGCAAGAGGTTTTCTACAAAAATACAATGTGGATTATAAGGAAACATACAGTCCAGTGGTGGATACAACTAGTGTTAGGTTATTGTTTTCGTTAGCTGCACAAAGAGGGTATAAAATAAAACAATTTGATGTAAAAACGGCTTTTCTTTATGGTGATTTGAATGAGGAGATTTTTATGGAAGTGCCTGTAGGATATAATGTTGGAAAAGACAAAGTATTTAAATTAAAGAAAAGTTTCTATGGCTTAAAACAAGCCCCGCTGATGTGGAACATAAAATTGACATCAGTTTTAAAAAGTTTAGGTTTTAGTCAGTTGAAACTAGATCCTTGTTTATTTGTGAGCAAAGATAAAGAAGTTATGCTTGCCATTTACGTCGATGATGGCCTTTTGATGGGGCGTTGTGAAATACAGCTAAATAATATAATTAAAAAGTTAGAAAAAGAATTTGAAATTAAAAGATTTGATAAGATAGAAAAGTTTATAGGAATTGACATAGAAAAAGGAATATATAGCATCAAAATTTTTCAAAAATCATACATTAATCAATTACTGGACAAAATGGTTTTTCCAAATATTTTAGTAGATACACATCAAGAGGGGAAAGTTGATAGTAGTGATGTGCATCGTTATAGGCAGTTAATTGGTTCTCTGTTGTGCTTAGTGAATAAAACAAGATTTGCTTTATCGTTTCATGTAGGATATTGTAGCAGACATCAGGAGTGTCCGAATCTAAACGATTTTGCAAATATTAAAAACATTTTTAGATATATTAGGAGTTCAATTAGTTCTGGTATTGGGTATGTTCGAGGGAATGATACAACTTTAAGAGCCTATTGTGATGCAGATTTTGCAGGTGACCCTGACACTAGGAAGAGCACGACTGGTTTTATAGTTTTTTCTGCCAGTGGACCCATTCATTGGTGTTCACGTAAGCAGTCTGTAACAGCTCTCTCCAGTACAGAGGCCGAATATATTTCTGCTGCAGAGTGTATTAAGGACTTATTGTTTGTACAGAATCTATATAAAGAGATTACAGGTAAAGTACCTAAAATTGTGTTATATATCGACAACCAGTCAGCAATAGTTTTAATTAAGAATGGAATTCTAAACCGAAGGAGTAAACACATAGATGTTAAATATCATTTCATCAAGGAAAAAATAGAACAGAATCAGAGAGATATTTTCTATTGTTCAACCAATGCCAATATTGCGGATATTTTAACAAAAGGATTAGATAGAACGAAGTTTTTACGATTAAGAAAGAGTATTGTGAGTGATCAGTGATGCGTCTGTGAACTCTGTCGAATAAGTAGAGTTAAGGTGGTTTAGGTAATTAATTTGAAATTTAGTTCTAGGTTTTTAATACTATGATAGTTGGTTAATTAATTTCAAATTTTGTTATTGTTGGGGGATAGGTTGAGTTAATATATATTTTATAAATGGTAGTAGTATATGGATTTTAAGGTGGAGTTTAAGAAGGTGTTTGCCATTTAAACTTAGAGGGGATGTTAGAGATATGAAAAAGCTTAAATTCAATTTATGACTTGTCTTTGAACTTTATGAAGAGATTTTGGTTTGAATATATGTCAGAGGAAAAAAATAGAGGAGCTAGATTTTTATAAGGGAATCAGCTGAGATTTTTGAAGGGATAAAGTGCAAAATGTTTGTTTAGAAAAATGTTTATATAATTTAGTATAATATGTGTTTTGATAGACTTGTAATATTTGGAACTGGGGATAAGAAGTTTATGTAAAGAAAAATCTAAATGTGAAGTGTTAATAAAAAATAAAAGGAAAAGTAATATGCTGTGAAGAATCAAGTTTCATTTTGTAAAGGCCCCTCCTCTCAGAGTTACACCCACAATAGCTTTTGCTTTGACGAGAAGTGACAGATTCATTTTTCAAATGTCTAAACTTAAAGTATACATTGGACTCAATTCTGAAGTGGCCACTAAATTGCCTAATTTTATTTAGGTGCCGCTAAACCATTATCCTATTCTACGTTAACTGTCAAATTCAACTGACATTGCTAATTTGAATCTGACGTTTCTAATTTTAGACGGCCAATTAAACTTAGCTTTAGTCGTCCAAACGCTATTCCAGACGTGAGATTTTTACGCGTAAACATCCTAAACTGACTATTTTTAGCCGTTTAACTAACTTTTTAGCGGCGACTAAAATCCTGCCGATTAAAATTAGAACCTTGCTAAAATTCGCTATTTTGGTAATGAAAATACAAATCCAAATAACAAATGAGGTAGAAATTTTAATTTTGCCGTAATTGTTTGTTTTCGCCTTAAATGAATAGGAAAATAAAAATATTTTTTTAGTAGTAACAATTATATTATTAAAAATAAGATAAAAATGTACATTAAATGTATTAACTGTTATATAAACATAAACACGTTTTAGTTTCTTTAACAACAAGATCCATCCATTAATTTACTTTTAATATTATTACGACAGCAACACAAACACAATTAAAACTAATCTTAGACATTTTAGAAATTAGAAATAATGCTCACTGACTGATATTTTAGCACAAAAACAAACACGGTGCTTTGTAATGGCGGACTGAACTCAAACCACTCAAACTGAGGCCCTAGACAAATGCCACACGCTAACTTTTTCACAGTCGTTCCGCAGAAAAAATGTATGGAAATGACATTAGCTAACGACAACCTCACGCTATTTTTTCCGCAGTTACTGTCATCTCCATACATTTTTTCTGAGGAACGGCTGCGGAAAAGTTAGCGTGTGGCATTTATCTAGGGGGGCGGACACAAATATTAGTACATTGCGCGTCCATTGGTGTACTTAGTCCGAGGTACTACACGACTTGCGCTACGTCACGGCATTTCTCTAAAATCTGCGTGGCGCATTTTGAGGAAGGAAGGGCTACATCCTTATCATTATCAAAGGGTGCAACATCTGCATGAAGACGTTGACAGGCGTCCAAGTGAAAACCCCAACTTCCCTAAAAAGACTCTGTGGATGGACGAGTCGAGATTTACAGGAGATGGTATCGTCAATTGACGAAAGGATGCATTTTTTCTTTCATACAACTATGCTCAAAACACGTACAGTAAGCTCCTTATCAAGCTATACTGATTGACCTTTGGACCGTTCTTATGTCGCAAAGGTCAAACAGTATAGCTTGATAAGGAGCTTACTGTACTTCGGGTTTTAATACATTTTTCTATGTAAAAAAATCTGAAAACTCAAACTAATAAAAATAATTTCTTGAAACCATTTGTATCACCTGAAATTATGTCTTAAACATTTTGATTACTGGCAACATAGTATCAATATTAAATAAAGCGTATTAGCGTAGTGTATTCTCCAAACCTGTTTAGTAAAGGTTTTCCAACTATTAAAATAATAAAAAAAAGGTTTTTACTTAATTATAACAAATATTACAATAAAACTCGTAACAAGTCCATATTCCATAGCGTTATAAATCTTGTTAATAAGTGTCACATAGTCTGTGGTATGGTGGTTATTTTGGCAAACCATAGATATAGAATGAATAGATAGGACGTGACCGTATACCCGTAAGGGACAGACATAGATGACGTCATACCTGCCTAAAGTAGATGGGTATACCAGTGTTGCTTTAAGTTTTACCCTACTTTATGTTTATAGTGGCTTGCTACTTTATGTTTATAGTCTTGTTAAATATAGTGGCTTTTACCACTATAAACATAAAGTAGGGTTGATTGATCTACGTATTTTTTTTGCGGCATTTTAATGAGCGCCCCTCGCTCAATTATATGTCTCAAAAAATAAAAGTGGGAGGAAGTTGCGATTTTTTTTATTGAATTCTTCATTCAACCTTCGCCGCAGTCTAAAGTTATTTACACTTTTAAATAAAACTACACTTTTCGGATTTACTCGAGTATATTTCGTTTTAAAACATTTTACTATTATTTATTTAAGCTATTATGTAAACATCTTTACAAATATAAGAAAAAATATTAGGAATCATCATCATCATCCACACGCGTCCACTGCTGGACATAGGCCTCTCCAAGTGCTCGCCACTGAGCACGATCCGCGACCACTCGCTTCCAGCTTTTGCCAGCTAGGTACCTTGCGAAGATCGTCGCTCGATTAAGAATACAGCGGGCAATAATCATTGTTTTTTCTTTATCTCTGCAGTTTATTTAAAATCCAATATTTACATATTTACTAAATATTTGTGAAGATTTAGAAAATGTATAATATTAAATTTAAAATAAACATTTTCTAAAATTATATTTCAATAGCCCCGTTATTGTCATCGAATAAAGGACTTCCGCTTACAGAGATAAAATTCACTACAATACAGGTAAAAATTCACTTGGGCTGGGTAAGTTCAAGAATTGAACTACTGATACCGCACTCAATATGGTGCTAAAAGCCGGTAAAGTGAGTAAGTTGGTAAGCTTGCTCACAATGTGGAAAAAAGTTCTGGCAAAGAACGCAAGATGCCGATGTAGATAGCTGGTTATTCTTAGTTGCCCGTGTTGCCACCCCCAACCTCGCTCTCGCTGGCGGCAACTTGGAAATAGCGCAGGACAAGACCAATTTGTAGATCTCTGAGGAAGATTATGTTCTGTCAAGTACCTATATAATTAATTAGAAACACTTGTTCGGTGCATAGAGCTATATCTACATCCTATGTGTTCTTGTTAAATATTCAGACAAAGTAGAGATATGACTTATTTCATTTGGATTAAGCCAGATTACTAGCTATGGCACAAAATTGCTAATAAATCACAAACATTTTCTAGAGGCTGTCTACTCCTCGCCACTCACCAGCTGTTTTTGGGTGTGGTAAACGTATTAAAGTGCTTACGTACAAACTCATATGCCTTTGAACTTAAAAAGTGTAAGCACAGCGCGAATTTCTTTAAAGGTTCAGAATACTTTCTTTTGTCAACTCCTAAAAATCTTTTCAGAAAATCTCTATTGGTTCCTCCTACAGTATCTAAAATGTCCAACTACTAATTTTGCAACATTAACTTACACTTCAAATCACTTTACACATTTTCAAGTGTGACTACTTTTTTCCAAATCGTCTAAGCGATTGACGCACTGGCCCATTGATATACTACCAAACGTAGATAGAGCGCTTCATACAAAAACGCGCTTGAAATCTGTCACCTAATCGACTATACATTTGTACTCGCCGATATATACTTGAATATGCACGCCCGAATGAAAATTACCATAAAGTACCGTATATTCAACCTTATTCTGCATTATTACGGCAACTATTTTAAGTACAACCGTGGGAAGTTACATCATTTCATACCTAGCCACAGAGCAAACGACGTTTTAGTAATAGCTACAAGAAAATATCAACTTTATACTCTCAAACATAATGCTTGAAATTGCTTATCGTGTTGTCGCTCCAACGCATGAATGAGATAGCACATCGTAATACGATGCCCGTGCGAGTGAGACGATTGTGATGTACTGACACTGACGCGAAGCGACATGTTTATGATTAAAATAATTGTTTTTTAATGGTTTTTACGTATAAATCGAATATTTGAATACATGATAAGATGTATAATGAGTTTACTCACGCAAAATATGAAATCCCGCCTTTTTTCTGCCGTTTCTGGCTATTGTTACCACAACTTTTGAATGCGCACTTCGGCATGTTGACGTGCCGACAGCTAATCACTCACTATGGAAAGGAACTGCACGAGTCGCAATTGAGCAGTTCTTCACCGGCCTACTTTTCGATCGTTCATGCGTTATCTACGTTTGGTAGTAAATCAATGCACTGGCCGTAGTTTTTTATTTGATGACCTCGCTGATTGTTTCAAACCCAGCATTTGAAGCCGCATTTTTCTCTTTCGGGGCGTATTCAAATTTGAACCGAAATCCAACACCGATGCGTCCTGAAACAATATGTATACAGGTTAAAAATAAAAGCAGGTTCTAATTTTACATCATTAAAAATATTAATTAATAAATTTTTAAACTGTATCTGTACTAATGGTCAGACTTGTTATATTAATAGAAAATTACCAAAATCAAACCATTAATAATATGTTTGGCCATATCAAAATAGTAGAAAAGGATTTGGTACCTACCCTACCCATGTTAACCCAAAACTGTAAAATAAATTTCGAAATCCCCCATAAAAATAGTTGGGTTTGTGAAAAATAAATTTAGGTTTTGGCTTGATAGGGTATGTACCTTGTAGATATAAAATGTATAAGTTACTGACCTGTAAAAAAAGTTTAGGAATAGCACCACTCCTAAGAAAAGTGCCTTTTTTGTTTTTCTGAATCCACTGTTGTTCAAAATGCTTAGAACACATTATGCTTGGTTGGCTGCCAATTCAATCGATCGGTAGCTTTAACCCAACTGTTTTCGAGTAGTTATCTCCGAAGGAAATCAGTTAAATACAGACAAACAAGCAAATGGAAAGTCTCACTTCAAAAGAATTACCTTTGTTATCTAAAATGCTCAAAATTTTATACTTAAATATGTCAATATTAATGTAAAACAGAAACTAATATGTGAGTTCCCTTTCACGTAACAAATTACCTACGAATCAAGGAAAAATAATCGTAGCGTAACTGGTATCATTATAACCCGGCAAAATGTTATACGCGTTGGCTGTATACATGGCCATATTGTATGGCGACATTCCTAGCTTGTTAGGTTAACAGTAACCTTACTACTTAGTTTGAAATTTCATGTTTAATCCCATAATATGATGGAGAACCATAGTAGAAGGATAAAATATTGCAATATAACTTGTATTTATAATTTAAAAAATAGTTTTGGCGCTTTTTATTGACACAATTTAGGTCTTACCTGTGAAAGATTATATTTTCCTGTTTTCTAGCACTATCACTATTACAACCTAAAACGGAGCAGTGCACCATGATTTAAATGTTCAAATAGTTCACAATTACACTAATTAAAGTGTTAAATAATTACACAGTAAGCTATAATTCACACAACAAATTTCTTCCACGTATTTGTTTAGCACCAGACGCTGGTGATAAACAATCCCCACTACCAGTTTCACCTATATACGGTAACATAACAAGGACAAAAAAAAATGATGCCATCTTCTTCTTTCCTTTGGCAATGTGTATAAGTTTATCTCTTTTCCTCATGTTTGACGGCTTTTATAGCCCATCTATTCATTCTTTATCTAAGTGGCAAACAATACCAATAAAAAAAGAAAAAAATTAATTAGGATTTGTATTGTATTGAAGTATCAAATTCACAATTACTGGTGGTTTGTAAGCGATCGCAATAGGTGTCGGCACACACACACATAACAAACTCCAGATTTTTAATTAGAAGAAATTCAACTTCTTTAAATACCTATAATAAGAAGATTAAAAGTGAAAATATTATCAAGCGACCATAACAATGACTGATTGTCAATGTCAAACCTTGACGTCCATAACTAATCACGTTTCCTTTCACGAAGTTTCGCATTGATTTATCATTTTTTATCTTATTTGTTTTGCAAAATCTATTGAGTTTAAAAAGTTTTCAGCCTTTGGGTCATTTTTATCTTTCATTTCATATAATTTGTACCTCGGTACATGATTTGAGCAAATACAAATGGTGTCCTAAAGGTGAAAATCCAAGACTAAAACGTTCCAAAATGTTCATCGACATTCCAAATTGAATGTCGATTTCCATTTGTATTTGCTCAAATCATGTACCGGTACAAATTATATGAAATGAAAGATAAAAATGACCCAGAGGCTGAAATCTTTTTAAACGTTTGATGTCGATGAACGTTGATTAGTTCAGCCCAAACGTTCAATAAACGTTTGGGCTGAACTAATCGACGGCATGATAATTGGACCAGTGATATAGCCGGCAACTTTAACCGGTGAAAGTTTTTTAAGACTGCTACGAGACGAACTTCCGGAGCTGTTGGAGGATGTACCATTGGCTTTACGTGTACGAAATCTTTATATCTGCAAATGGATAGATGTCCTTCTCATAATGCCAGAGATGTACGGTTGTTTTTAAACGAAAACTGTGAAGTAATTTGTATAAGAATGTCAGGTCAATAACGTCGCGTCTCTGAGTCAAGGGTTGCATTTTTTAAAAAGTCAATCTATCCTTGTAGGTATTAAAGAGGTATAGCTGGAGACCTTGCAATGCAGTTAGCTGATTCAACTTCACGTTAGGGTATACTAGACGTTTCACTTTAAGTTTATAGAGACCTCCATGCTGGTCGCGATTTCCAAGTAAAACAATTTTATCCTTATGTTTAATTAAGCATGATTCAGCAGTTGACTGGAAGACACTATTTGTTAATGTAGCTTGGGCTGCCAATACAGAAAAAAAATTCTTTGAATACTTGGTATGTACCAGAAAGAAAGACTTACTAGCATTTTGTGATTATTGACGTGAGCTTCAAGCAGAATACAACCTTTTTCTTTTGCTTCAATCGACTCTCCACTCGCTGTCATCATGCTGTGAGTTTCTGAAAATATTCAAAGGATTGAAATATATCTTCTCTATTTGTTACGTGACTGGTCGCACCATAATCTACGTACCATGAGTCTTTGTCAATATTATTATTATGACATGCTAGAGCAAGTCCGGTTAGCATCACGACGTTTGCAGATTGCTTTGTTGGTTTTGGAGGTCGTGGTAGTGTTTGGCATAGTTTTGCGGACCTGTTCGTTCTCAAATTCTCCTCCTTTATCGCTGAATTCTTTTTTTTATGGAGGGCCCGGCAAATGACCTCCTCCCGTCTGATGTTAAGCGGTGAAAGAGGCCCAAATGAGTTGACAGATAGAGGAGGGACGACATCCACTATCCTACCTGCCCGCCCCTTGCCGGCTTAATAGATGCTTTTTTCACACCTCTTTTGAAGGAACCCATGTTGTAGGATGGAGGAAACCCGTGCGCAGGTAGAGAATCCCAAGTGTGGGGTGACTCCTGTATGATATGTCCAGAGTTACGAACTTCTGCTAGCAAATTCTTCAAACAAGAATGTATGTACAACTTCGGACTTGTGTCTCAGATCTCAGAATATAAATCCAGAGATATTTAGAGTAACAATCCTTAAAAAGAACATAGTATCTGCACTTTGAGATAGAGTAGGGAAACGGTCCACATACATCAGTGCTAATCAGCTCACCAGGTTTATTGCTTTAAGTCTCCATCCTTTCTGTCTATGGCTCTTATCAAACATACAGCCTTCACAGATCTCAGATGAATTGGTCTAACCTTGAAGCATGAACTGCATAATTAGGTCTCCATACGGGAGAACAATATTCTAGGCTACTTCGTACTATGGATGTGATGAAGCAGAAGGAGTCGGCGGAGAGGGCCAGGGAGGAGGATCGCTCGGCCGATCCGTGCCGCCGTAGAAGGACGGGGCAGAGGAGGCGGAATTTCGCCCGCCTTCTTCCTCCTGACGGCAACCAGCGGGGCCCTGGGTTGGGAAGCCCGGGTCCTGCATTGCATCGGTTGCCGCCAGTCGCTGATCTCCTGGATGCCCCGGGGGATCACCGGCCTCCCCCTTTTGGGGGGGTGAGAGGGTCTCGCCATAGGCGAGCAGGCGCCGACGAGGTCGTGAATGTGTTCATTCGAGTTCCCATGACCTTGTCCGGCAGCGACGCGGCCTTCCTCGGCGTGTCTTCTTCTGATGAGGAGGACACGGCGATGATGGACGTGCTTGCGCCAAGGCGTGTGTGAGGGGCATCGGTGGGTTTTAGTCGGTAGGCCGCGGTTCCTGGCTGGCACTCTGCCCCCAGGAGCCGCGGAGAGTTCGACATAACCCCGCGCCTTCCCAAGCACGGGGTATGCGTAATGCATTTCCCATCGAAAAAAAAAAAGCTACTTCGTACTAAACTGTTGTATAACAGGATTTTGGTTTAGGTTTACGAAAATCTTTACCGTTTCGGATGAGGAAACCTAACATTTTTGATGATTTTTTCACGATACTATGTGAGGTATAAAAGTAAATTTTTCGTCAAAATTTACGAATATTGGCGAGTCCGGACGGTCTAAGTGTCATAGTTGATAGGAAACGTTGTGATTGAGAATCTCGGCCCACTGGCTTAGAGCATTCAGACGGGAGATGGCAAGGCTGGGCAAACCGCTCTGCCAATTTAGGTTGACCATGTGGCAGTCGCTACTTCACACCCTTTAATTGTCATATTTATTGACAGTATAAATTTGTATGCCTTTGTCTCGAGCGAAAAAGATATGGATTATTGCGGGAAGAATTAAAGGAATAAGTCAGGCCTCGTAACACCTTAATTCTATGTTGTCATTAGAAAGTTTTGGCATCAAAGTATTTGGTTTGATTTCCTCGGCAAGAGTTCTAGATGGAAGCATCTTAACAGTTCGGAACGTACCTTTTGCCGATAAGAATCGATCGCTCTGAACGCACCATTTATTTTTGATTAGGTAGCTCGGAACGTACCCTTCTTTGTTGAAATTCTAGCGCTCGGAACGCAGCTTTTTGCTTGAAATTTCGAATGCTCCCGCCAAATTCGCGGATCATAAAAATTTTAAACTTGTTTGATCCCAAGCGACAAACGATGAATGCATTTATGTATACAATAGCTCTTGCAGTATTTTTAACATATATGTTACCAATGTTGGTTCAATGTTCACTCGGCAAATATAGAACGATAAAACCTTTTTAATTGATCCGAATGGAAGAGAAGTAACAGTAAGCGTGGACAAACTTAAGCCCGCATCGCATACATTGAAGCAGATAGTCAAAACAAAAAACCTCCGTCGGTTACAAATTCCACTGATACAAATACAGCTTACCAACATAAGACAATCTCAACACCTAAAATTGTAACCACAAGAGCTGGTCGAAAAGTTACGAGATATGCTTGACCTATGATAACTTTTACATTTCATATTATTAAATTATTTTTTTTTTTATATTATTATAATTACTTAAGATTTAAGATAACACATAAGGAAATATCATAATTTCAATCTTTCTCACTCATTTTTCTCCGTAGGGGGGTGGTGTGGCAGTCGCCACTTCACACCCTTTAATTGTCATATTTATTGGCAGTATAAATTTGTATGCCTTTGTCTCGAGCGAAAAGGATATGGATTATTGCGGAAAGAATTAAAGGAATAAGTCAGGCCTTGTAACACTTAATTCTATGTTGTCATTAGAAAGTCTTGGCATCAAAGTATTTTGTTTGATTTCCTCGGCAAGAGTTCTAGATGGAAGCATCATATCCATAACCATAATGACCATACACGTTATATAAGACTAGTTGACGCGCGGCCGCTGCCATTAGGTGTCGTTTCGTCATGGAATTATTACTCAAACAGGAATGAGCTCTTGCTTAAAAAAGCGTGCCGAGCGAGAGATAAATAACTGTACCGTTTGTCTCTTTCGTAAGTTTGTGACCACAAATTCTACAAAATAGGGATTTTTTTTAAACCAACATTCAACCTGAAAGATGTTTTTGAAAATCATAATATGCTTAATAATCACGATTGTTGAGGAAGAGATCGCTTTTAGCGACAAGGTCGCCCTTTGTACAATTAGTGTTATATGTATTGTTTATACGTTGACTTTAAACTGGTTGGTGTTGTACAACAAAGAAATATTCTATTCTATTATTTCAATATGGGTTGCGCAAAAGAATTTTATATCTGCTTTTCAATACAAGATAGGTTTTATTAACATACCTAATAATTATTAAAAAAATAATGAATGTCAATGATTGTCTTTCAATAGATGGGTCTTTTCAATCGGTATATTATGTTGAACCCACTGCCACATTACAGATAATCAAATATGTATGTCAACTTGTCAAAAATGAGTCAACACTAAAATGTCTCTGTGATATTTAAATACATACCTAGTAAAAGAATGAGTAATACTTTAAGAAGAAAAGAATTAAAAACATATCAGTGTGAGTCGAACTGTTACAACAATATTAGAAACTTTTGTGGTTTCGCCAATATCTTGACAGAATGTTAATGCCAATTCCTTTTTTCTAATAACTTAACATCGCATCGTGTAAGCTAAACAATAAATAACTAATATAAATTACTTTTATTAAAAAATGTTAAAAATTGCGATAATATTTAGGTTAGGTACATACCATGTGGTCACCCTACTACAATGACAACGAAAATTACTGACATTGACAAAGAATTGTTGTTGCAATATAACATTTTTTGAATACTACCACTAGAATATTTCCTGGACGTAAAATCATAGTGTTATAATTATTAATAGTGGGCTAACATAGTAATTTAATTTATTTTATGTTATAATTATTACAAAAAAACAATTTAGGTATTTTGGGCGTTAAAAGTAATTAAAATAAACAATAATAAAAAATCTTCATCTACCAATAGTTGTTTCATAACTACTAAATTATAAAATATACAACAGTAGCAACACTGTGGGAAAGGGATAAAAGGTACAGTTAGTGCTATCTCTCTCGGCACACTTTTGCACTTTCAAGTGTTTAGTCTTTACTTACATCGAAATAAAGTCCAAAGGACATGTCCACTTTTTGTATGGAACGTGGAATTTTATTCTGAACCTTTTTTAACCAGTTTAAAAATTTATGATGGAAATAGAACTTTATGAGAAGGATGTTTATCCATGAATATTAAAAATATTAAGGCCTGCATTTAGGAGAAAAAAATTAAAAATGTTTTTTTTTATTGTTTCTTTAGCAGGGCCACATTTAGTTTTTTTTTACTGGCAATTAAAAGGATGTTATTGTCAATATGTCAATGCCACTGTAGCTGTCGTTTTGACTTTTGTTTATTGTTTGTGTGTATGTGTGTAACCTTCCTTCCTTTCACAAAATAGTATCTTTTATTTTCTACAGATATGCTCAGGTTCTTGATTTTACATGTGATTTAAATATTGGCTTGCTAACTGGACTAAGTTTTCTCGTAATTTGAACGTACGAAGTAACCAGACCCAAGAATTGAACAACAAAATGTTATACTTCCAGGTTACAGTCGCACTCCTGATACAACTTCTCATTTTTTTTGTACCAGAGTGCTATAATTTGGAATGTCGAATGGTACCATTATATTTAAGAAAGAAGATCCTCGGGGATTGTAAAATATTCGTAAAGTAATGCCAGAGTCTGTGAAAATCACATGAGTCAATATGATTTTGCATTTTTACGGTAATATAAGTTCACTGTATTGTTTACACCAAATAATTCATGCTTGACTTACTAACAATAAAATCAAAGAACAGAAACTAATTGAATTTGAAAATATAGAAAATTCCACTGATATAGTATGTAAATACTGGACAGGTTTAACAGTCACACAATTTGTTTTATTGTTCTCTTGCTTAACTCAATTAGGTGAGGTTTTTTCAAAGCCTAAAAAGGCCTTTATATTAAGTCAGACTATGGGCTAAGGAATCCCTTTGCAGAATTGCTTCTCGGGTATACATTTCAAAAACTCATGTTTACTTATATAAAAAAGTGTTATTGCTTCAAAAATCAATATGCACCTTTACATTTAGGTATAGCCCATATAAGCAGGGAAAACCTGTCCAATAGAAATCTAACTATACGTTATACTCTTTGGGTCTGGTTCAAACAATTCCATTGTTTTATTAGAGGTTACTAAAATTGTACTTACAAAAGTCCTCTAATTACCTATTTCAAAAGAAATCTTATAACTTACACTGCTAGCTGCAGTAAGCGACCAACCAACCTGGTGGTCAATCTATTTTAAATAGGGCATTAGAAGCCATCTTTGTACATATTGATGCTTAAATTCCACACTTGAATGTTCCCCAGAATGAAAATATTCAATTTAATTTTAATCAGTCTTGGAACATATTAAATTAAGCAAGCTAAGTCATATTTTGGAGAACATATTCAAGAAAATGATCTATCACATGAGACTGCTGATAAGAGGAAAAATCAAATGAAATCCATGAATTTAGGATGGGCTCCGCACCAAACTCATATAACACCACTGGCTCAATTTTGAAATGACGTACTAATGAGGGAAGATGTTGAAATTGAATAAATAAAAATTACATAATTTCTGGGTTTTATTTCATACCTGCAACCAGTTTCTATATTACAACTCTTTCACATAGTTTCCACCATTATAATTATTCAACACTTCATATTACATATTTAGTACCCATGATAAAATCGAGGGTATGTAGTCATATAGAAGTAAATATTTACACTTTGAATCAGCATTATAGTAATCTTAGAGAATTTTGCACTTAGTTCATTATAATGACTTCATTAATTAGCATTTGTTTTGTAAAAAATCTTTTGTTATTGAAATAGTAAAACTGTAGCATTCTTAAGAACAGACCAGTATATTTTATTTATGTTGATATTTCATTACTGTGAGGTAGGTGTTTATCCTAAGAGTAGGCAGAGTAAAACAGGTATCACACACTAGACACTACAGCCAGGGGCTCATCCTAACAAATGCTGCACAAACACACAGCTACAAAGTAAAGTATAGAAGTCATCTGCCACCAACCAATGCATTTATTGTGCTAGATTTCATTTTAATAGCATGGACCTATTGATTACATGTATCATTTTTTTGGTCAGAGTCAGAGATGCTTGTTTGTTACCAGCAGTGACCTGCAATGCTCCTAATTTGCAATCCAATTCAATATGTGGTCACCTGGGGGTTTATTGTCGAAGGAAAAATCTATAACGTCTGCGCTGCCTTTAATTTGACAGTCATTGCGGCAACAACACAAGATTGTGCACTTCTTAATAAAAAGTATTGTGATGTATTGTGATTGCTTAGATTATTAGCGATCACGATCATTAAAATCACAAAATTAAACGAGGCTTTTTTTGACGCTGTCACTTCTGCAAGAGAAGGCAAAGGGAGCTAAGTTCATACAGCCATGTTTTTCGTAAATCTTGATAAAACATTAAAAATGTAATTTATGTGAATTTTAGTCAGAAAGTCACTCACTATCACATCGTTTGTGCGCTTTTGTTACTTATTAATTCGTTTGTGACACGTTTCAGTAACTTGTCATTGGTTTCCATACAAAAATCGCTTTGTTTTACATACTATGAAAGTCAATCATAAAATTGCTGTTTTTTTGAATTTGCAGGCCTAAAAAAACCTAAATTTTATTCTAAACCCTAGATTTTTGAGTACTCTTTACAATAATACCTGAAACATGTTGGTTAATAAATAATTATATTCTTAGCCCAAAAGTGGACATGTCCTTTGAACAACAATATTTTGAAGAGATCATTCCTGTTTGAGTAATAATTCCATGCGTTTCGTATCGCAAGTAAGAACTCGTAAAAATGGTTAATTGTGCAGTTTCATCTTGCAAAATGTTATCCAGTAACTCAAATCTTCCAGACTATGGCGTTTCCTATCACATATACATAAACGTGTTTTATTTAAGTACAATTTTGAAGTAATGTTTATGCCGTTACGATAGAAAAATATAATGGTACGTTACGTACGTTAATTTGTCGATGTATATGTGTTTCTTTATAGTAAGCTAATATTTTCATAGTGTGCGTATATGTAATTGAATGCTAGATTTTCGTAGAATGCCATGCGTGTTTACCTCGCCTCCCGCAAAATGTGGCAGAAAAATGTATACTGCGATTTGTTGCGTACCATATCTCTAGGCTAAATGATCTAAGGCCTAAGCCCACTGACGAAGAGCCTCCCTCTGCGCCAGTGGGCCGAGACGCTCGCCCACCCAGCTGCCGGCCACTGGATGATTGAGGCCGTTCGTCCAGTGCTGAAGGAGTGGGTTGGGTTAGGCGTCGGCGGGGCAGCCTCACCTCGTCGGGCCAGATAATGGCCTGATGCGCCGCCGCGGATCGCTGGCGGGCACGACAAAGCTCGTGCCCACGGATGCGACCCGGGAGGGATCACACCCCCGCATGGACGAGTGGTGTGGTCGTAGGAGGTCGGATGGGGGAGTTTGCGAACACTCCCCCGAGAAGTGCTCCCTTGGTGAAAATAGGAGAGCAAAGGCTGGGGGTCCTCAGATGCGACACTCGATCCTGAGGCGATACAATGCCTGATGGCGGCCATCGTTGAGGTTTTAGTGGGTTGGCCTTCCCCGTCTGGGAAGGAGAGCCCCACATAACCACCGGCTCGGTGATATGCAGTTTAATGCATTTCTTCAGCGGAACAAAAAAAAAAGGGCAGCCTCACCTACCGGAACCGGATGGTGCAGATGATGACCGGGCACGGCTGCTTCAGCTATTATCTGCACCATATCGCACGGAGGGAGGAGACACCGCAGTGTCACCACTACGGTGCTCCTGACGACACGGCTGGACACATCCTTCGGAGTGCCCAGCCTGACGACCCCAGCGCGACACACTAGCCCTCGCGCTGGGCCTAGGTAGGAGTGCGCCCGTCGCGCTGGCCAGCGTCGCACGCGAGATGCTGACCGGTGCGACGGCGTGGGAGGCTGTCGCCTTCTTCTGAAAGAAAGAAAGATATCTTTATTTGCTAGAATATGGTGACACAAGTTCTTAAGGTTTAATGGCTCTACATACTCTGTTGAAGTCGTCAACGTGCAAAATGTTTTCGTCAGGCTTTACCAATGATTGTTTCTAGGTAATATAATATATGTTGTACAATAGTCAAGATATTAACAATATTATAATATCAATGTCATAGAAATTAAAATTAGAATTACAAAATGTCATAGTTAATCATTAATTACATACAAATTAATTCAATATCAATAAATTCGCGACATATTATTCCAATTGTCAATGGTGTCGATTCTGAAGCACAACTTATTAAACTAAACTAATTTGACAGGATTAAAACTATTGCCATCTCTGTTTTTCTCTAAAGGATTAAAAGTGACGGCTTTATTTTTAGTATTGTCAAATTAGTTTAGTTTAGTAAGTTGTGCTTCAGAATCGACACCATTATACACCTAAATTATAATCATAATAACACATAGAATTTATAAAATTAACTTAAAACATTATTTCAACAATAGTCAGATGGCAATGTCAAATGGAACGTCATAACATCAAAATATCATGATTCATCAAGCAGCAAACTCTTTACGATCAGACAGGTACTCTCCAAAACTGTAATATGTTTTTTTCAGTAATATATTAAATAATGTACTTTTAAATCGTCTATATGTAAGTTTTGTAAGCCATTCAGCAGGCCTATTCTGTAACTTCGGTTGCTAACTAGAACTGTCATTTTTTAAAGGAACTTAACATCCATTACTGCTGTCATGAACGCTGCCGTAACACATAAGATCACTAAACCAGTAATGGATATAAAGTATCTTTCAAAAATGACAGTTCTAGTTACCAACCGTAGTTAGCGAATAGGCCTGCTGGTAATTTATTGAATATTCTAATCGCCATATTATAAGAGTTCTTGGAAACAATATTTAGTCTTTGATATGGTGTATATAGTCTATCACCTTTTCTACCTCTGTATGTGTAATCCTTATTCATTTTAAACATGTCATAATATTTTTTATAAATAAACATATTTCAAATAAATATAAACAAGGAAGAGGCAAAATACGAAGTGCTGCAAATAATGTTTTGCAACTATCGAGAAAATCTACGCCACATATTGCTCTAATACATTTTTTTTGGACTTTGAAGATAACATCTAGATTTCTGCGAGGATGTGATCTCGCAGAAGGAGGCAGCGGAGCGGGCGCGAGAGGACGACCCTCTCGCCGCACCGCTCCGGCGCAGGTGCTTGGGTAGGAGGAGGCGCGCGTTCCTGATCGCGCTCCATCAACTCCCATAAGCAAGCTGGGGATGAAATGGCCCGGCCGGCCAACAACCGGCTAGGAGACATTACTTTTCTACCCCTAGCCTGCCCGTCTGGGGGTTCGCATTCACTTGGCGACCCCTCTGTAGAGTAAGCCCTGGCGCTTGGGTCAACTACGCTGGCTCACCGTCGGGCCTATTCTCCAGGGGGTGCACTCGGGGAATGGCTAACGCAGATCCCGATTGTGCCTCTATGGAGGTAGAAGTTGCTGGAGGGTGGCTTAGCCAGGTATGGGGTACTATGTACCCGAGCCCTATGGCATATCCTTGGGGTGGCCTTGTCAGCATTCAGCCCCTTGTTGAATAGTAACGTGATTCCCCCTCCTTAAAAAAAGTGGAAACGCGCCTATAGCACAGAAGATGGGATATAGTAAATAAAAATCTATCCCGATCGCTTTCAATTTTGACAGTCAAAATGCATCCATTGCAATTTTTTCATCAGACAGTGGCCACAACGTTTGGTATTGACGCCGCATTGATTAGTAATAATTATTAGTTATATCAAGGCGATCGTAATAAATTTTAACCCTCCCGTACCTATAAGTTGGCATATATAGGTTGCGCCCGTCGGTGCGACGACGTGAGAGGCTGTCGCTTCCTTCTGTGATGATGTGATCTCGCAGAAGGAGGTAACGGAGCGGGCACGGGAGGAAGACCCTCTCGCCGCACTACTCCGTTGCAGGCGGTTGGGTAGGAGGTGGCGCGCGTTCTCGGGCGCGCATCACCAACTCCCTTAAGCAAGCAGTCCCCCAAATTTGGAATTCATATGTAAGTTTATTCGACGCTTTACGGTGATGGAAAACATCGTGAGGAAACCTGCACACACCTGTGAAGAAAGAATTTCTTTACAGGTTGTGTGTGAGGTCGACCAACCCACACTTGGCCAGCGTGGTTGACTAAGACCTAATCGCCCTAGCTCAGGGTAGGCTCAAGCCCCTCGGTGGGGACGTATATGAGCTGTTGATGATGATGATGATTTGTCTAGGGGGGCTGGTCTGCCCGTCTGGGGTCACATTGTGGTAACTTGGTGACCCCTCCGTAGAGAAGTCGTAGCGCTTGGTCTCCAGGGAGTGCGTTCGGGGAATGGCTAGTTATCCCGAACGTGCCTCCATAGGGGTAGAAGTTGCTGGAGAATGGTTTAGCCAAGGGGCCTATACCCGAGTCCAATGGCATATCGTTGGCAAAAAAGCGGCCGTACCGCCTAACTCAAAGCGAGCACTCGCTATCGTTATCATGACATTAGAACAATAGTTTTAATGTCACAGATGACATTAGAACTATTGTTCTAATGTCACGAAAGCGATAGCGAGTGATCTCTATGAGTTAGGCGGTAGCCCCCAAGCTTGGCATCATATCTTAGGGCCATATTACACTATAATATAAATAGCATCCCACTTTTCACTTAGATATCATCCTAGAAATATGATAATACTTGATGCTATGATTGTATTTAACACACTATCCTATCTTTGATCCTATCTTTTCATATCTGATAAAAATGGAGGCCGAAACAAGTTCAGTTTTTGCAGCTGCAAGTGCTTCTATATTACTTCTAACGAAGAAGAAAAGGATTCTGAAAAGGAGTAAGAATCCAATCGAATGGCGTACGAGTTTTGCGTATTGACGCCATCTTTGTTTACATAGGTTCCTATTTCACGACATGCTGTCAAATAGGATCATAGATCTATGACCATAGACGATATTACTCATAAGTAGTTATTACATACGCTATATTACATACCCTACGTTCCGTAAAACGATAAAAGTGATAATATCGCGAATCCGACCAAAGTCACAACATAACCTACTGATTCAATAGCCCTTATATTTTGTGACGATTTAATTTGGTCGGATTCGCGATATTATCGCTTTTATCGCAATTCGGAACGCACCAATTATCATATTTGTAGGAGTCATACATATACGATCATATATATATTACAGTCTAATATGGCCCTTATATCTATTTAGTTTGTGGTTTGTTATCCTTGTTCAACATTGTTAAGTTGGTACTACGGATACGAACCGGATACACCCCCTCCTCCTTCCCTAATACCGCATAGGACGCCAAACAACGGCCAATCACAGAAGAGCTAACGACGATGCTTTATTTGTCTATGGTTTTTGTCAATGACAACTTGAAACGAGGTCCTCCCTCCAACCATTGTACTTCCACTTCCAGTCACTTTCTTTCTTTTCGGCGTGACATCTACGAAGAGTGGACGTGTCTTCAGAAGAGAGCAGGCTGAAAAAATCAAAACTAGCACAATGAGACCGCAACAAAACGGTGATGATGGGTTTGTAAGTACATAATATAATATAAATCAATCATAGTATTGTATCTAATTTTATTGGATCTCATGCACTTGAGTATTGAATGACTCATCATGGATGACGCGTCATGATTTTTAGCGTGTTATTTTTCCCGTGGTGATAAATTCAATCAGACCAAATTTTATTTTCATTTAGGTACATGTATTGTTTCACAAATAATGATATATTTTTCTCGTATTGCGCAAATGTCGTACTTTTGATCACACTAGGTACCTATTATGCCGTACGCCATTTTGTTGAGTTTAGCGTCCTACTTTTCAGGACGAGCCCGAAGTTCATCGCAAAATCTTTATTGGAGGACTTAATTACCGCACCTCTGATGAGTCGTTAAAGTCACATTTTGAAAAATGGGGAGAAATTGTAGATGTTGTTGTTATGAAAGATCCGAAAACGAAGCGGTCCCGTGGATTCGGATTCATCACTTACTCCAAAGCACACATGGTTGATGACGCCCAAAATAATAGACCTCATCGTATCGATGGACGGTAAGTGGGCCTGGTTACTACATACATATTTTATACCTTTTTGCCGAATATCTTCTAATAGTATGTAGGTACTTATAATAAATAATCTAACTGCAGTCCAGCTATATGGAAGCGATTCCTAACTTTCATATCGTTACAAACTGCAAAAATTAATGATTTACTACACTTGGTGAATGTCTTGTGAACTTTTTGTCATGGCGTTTTCTGTGGAGCAAACAGTTACTGTAGGTAATTAATATAGGTTTGTACAAGCTGGCCTGGTGTTACCAAATCTTTAGGTACATATTTGTCAGACTAGTTCTTACTAAAACCACTGTATACTTTAATAATTGGCCCTTTTAAAAATGTCTTGTGATCTTTTTATCGTGGCATTTTGTGGAGCAAACAGTTACTGCGGGTAGGTAAGTAATTAATCTACGAGCTGGCCCAATGTTACCAAATCATCTTACTAATACCATTGTATTCTTTAATTGGCCCTTTTTTAGTATAGTCAATATGTCATGCTTATACTTATGTAGTTAATTTACATACTTTACCTAATGAATTAACATTAATAATAACATTACAGTGTTGTTGAAACAAAACGTGCAGTGGCGAGACAAGACATTAAGAACCCAGAAGCAGGCGCTACTGTAAAAAAATTATTTATTGGAGGAATTAAGGACGATCATGATGAAGATCAACTACGTGAATACTTTTCAGCTTATGGAAATGTACAAAGTGTCAGTATTGTCACAGACAAAGGCACTGGAAAGAAAAGAGGATTTGGATTTGTTGAGTTTGATGACTATGATCCAGTTGATAAAGTTTGCTGTAAGTATTTATTTATTATTGCATTTTTTTGCCATTGATTTCACAGTTTTGCCCCAGAATGGAATTTGTTTGCAACTCTGGCTTCTTTAACTGTGGATAGTAAATATTGACCTAAGCTATACCATTCTTGCTATTTAAATGTAAGACTCTGGTACGCAAGTCAAGAAACAAATAAATTAACACATGTTAATGAATGATTAAAACGATTCAGAATTTGATACACAAGTCAAGAGACAAATAAATTAACACATGTTAATGAATGATTAGAACAACTCTCAGCTATGCATACCATTTTCGTGTACATTAAATTTTGTATTATAATTATTTCAAATATAATCATTTTTAGTTGTATTATGATTATATTAAATTAATAAAGGGTTTGCCAAGAAAGTGGTGTACCAGTTTTGGGAAAACTTCAAGCTAAAACAAAATATATTGATGTCATGAAAAATCTACTGCTGTTTAACACTTGAGTACACGCGCCCCTTTTTATAACATGAGTACACGCGTGGCCTACTATGGTATACCATTTTATAATTGCAATCAATTTGTTTTTTGGTTACGTATGAATAAAATTCCTACAGAAATAAAAAATTTATTCAATCAGTCCCTTATTTTTAATAGCATTCAAGGCATACTACAGCTTGATAATCAGGGCAAACCCATTGGTTGCATGTCTTGCACCATTTTTTTTGGGTTGATTTCTGGCTCTTGAGCAAAGTGCGCATCGACTGACCCGTCCCATCTTGGGGTAATATCATACTGTGTGGCTTGAGATGTACCCGTTAGCATTTTTATTCTACATCTCAACTGTCGAGGAAGAGTGTCCATGGTTGCTCAAACAAAATAAATAGCAAATCGAAACAAATAGCACTTACCTAAATTTGTTACGCGCGGACTACTATGGTAGGCCAACGTATTTGGTGGGAAATCGCAGTAACGTGCTTACGCGCTGACCTTGCCGGCTTCACTAGCTCGCTGACAAATTTAATGGCAGAGTATCCTAAAATTCCAACGCACCAGCTTGGATAATTCAAAAGTTATCACTTAAAATGTCACCCTGGTCTACTAAGTAGGCCACGCGTGTACTCTAGTGTTAATGTCATGAAACTGATGACATCATTCGACGTGACAATGGTAAACCAATTTTCTGGCTGACTACATATAGATGGATCACTTAGGGTTTATTCATATTGCAATATGCTGTATTTTGTACCAACTTGCACCTCATCTCAATGATACTGTTATTAATGTAAAAAAAAAATGTTGCAGTGAATGCTCCTCACAAAATCAATGGTAAACAATTAGATGTAAAAAAAGCACTGCCCAAAGATGGGTCTGATCAAAGAGGTGGAGGAAGACAAGGCCAAGGAAGAAACGATAACTGGGGAAATTCTGGTAAGCTACATTTAATGTAATTGAACTATACAGAATGTTCAGTTTGCTTTGTTATGATGTTTTATTTAATATGATAATTGTTGGATTCAATTATTGAAATGTTCAGTTATCTATTAGTACATCTACATAAGATTAGGCTTTTGTTAAAATAATCATTAAATTATTTCAGGTGGATATGGAAACAATCAAGGGGGATGGAACAACTCCAATCCGTGGGATAATAACCAAGGTGGTTGGGGTGGCAGCCAGGGCGGCGGCTATGGAGGTGGGGGTAATGGAAGGGGGGGCAGCTGGGGTAATCAAGATTTTGGGAGCTATAGTCAACAAGGTTATAGTGGAGGACCAACTAGAAACCAACAATATAGCAATAATCGGTCAACACCATACAGTATGAACCAGGGTGGTGGTGGCGGTGGTGGCGGTGGCGGCTATGGCGGAAGCAACTATGGAGGAGGTCAAGGACGAGGGGGGAGATTCTAATTTTAAATCATGTGAGTATAACAAACATTTATTATCCAGTTATCACCCATTAGGACCATTACACCTTAAATATCATTTTTATTGAATTTAGTTTTGCAAAGTACAATTTCAGTATGTTCATTGTTCAAATACAAGTAGTATTCATCATAGGTAATTTCAAAGTTAGCTTTAAAAAGAGGACAGTTAAAATGTGATGATAGATGATAACAAAACTATGATGGCAATCTTATTTATTTTAGTGTATTTTTGTACATGACTTATACAAGGTTTTTTCAATCTCTAGGTTTCGTGCTAAGTACACTAGTAAAGCAGTGTTAACCGAGCTAGTGTAGGCAGTACGCTCCGGAGCACTAGTTACACACCTCATGGTCCACACGCGAGACCACCCTAGGAGAAGCCGTCAGGATACCAATAGACCAAATAGCTGGAGCTCTGGCCCATTCTTTATACTTAGAAAATTATTAAGAATAGATATTTGATGTGTACTGATTTTGTAAGTTCGTCTTCTATTTATTGTAGTACTTAGGTACATACCGTGACATACTCTTAAGGACATACCTAGTTAATGTTAATTGGAAATTAGTTACGATTTTACGAATAATTAAGTACAATTTAGGATAAATCTGTATCAAACATCTCAACATAGACGCTAGGTGAACAGGATCAGAAATAAATTTGGAGTGGATAATTTTCATACTTCACTCAGTATTAAGTTCTCAATAGCTATTATGAATATTTAGGTATAGAATAACTACTGACTTGTAGGATAAATATTAATGTAATAATAAATTTGAATACAACAAAAGTAGGGTTGTTTCTTTAGCTTGTAAATACACCTCTTTTTATTTTCGTCAGCTTTGCACTATAATGTGCATGAAATGCAAAGCCATTTTAGTAAAGCTGACATTTTATTTTTGTTACTTCCTTATTGTAGAATTTAAAATTAATAAATGATATATCTAAGTGTAAGGAAAATCAGGTTTTAGTTTATTTTACCCATATTAGTCATTATTTCGAAAAAGTAAATCGTACCATTTTATTTATCTGATGAATTCTATCTCTATTACCTTCAGCTTAGGTGGTAAGTTGTGTGTGTAGCAATTGTTAGCAAGTATAAAATTCCACTACAAATTAAGACACTTTCAATACAGTTAGGTGCTTAAAATTTGTTGACATCATCACCATTACACATAACAGTATTTTAATTAGTACATATTGAATCTGAAAGCAGGTAGTTCCTATTCCTATCATTGTAGATTTTTTGAATTTAAAATCTCATGAAGACATTGGTTTTAGTGTATTTTTCTATTAGTTAGTAATCATATACATAAATTTATCTTCGATATTTAATGGTATACTTACATATTGAGGATATAATTTCCATGCCAAACTTGAATATTTTTGTTTTGATAACTTTGAACCTACCCATAAAAAATAACAAATCTCTGAGACTCGGTAGTATTTTAATGTAACTTGTATTATCTTTTCTGGAACTCGATATAAAATAGGTTTTTGTTTTTAAAACATTTTACGCATATTTAGTTGGATTTGCTCTGCTGTCAAAATTAAATATTTTTAGATTGAGTGTTTTTATAACAAATTCCATTTAACTACTCTTGTTTAAAAATAGTTAAAACAAGTTTTTTTATTCAGTTTGAAAACTAGTTCGGCGTCGATTTAGTTGTATGCTCGTTTTCCTTTTAGTAATATTATTTAAGTACAATCTTCATTTCTAGCAACATTTAGTATTGAAGTGGATTAATTTTAGTCATGTTCATGACATTATTTGTGCAATCAGATAGATAAGTGATAACGACATGCAATCTCTCGGCACATTCAGTTTTAAACATATTAATAAAAAACGGTCCAGGAATGATTCGTTCAGGATCGATCCCCTTTTTCCCCTCCCTGCAAACTTGTCTAGGTGCTTCATTTGGACCACCGAAGAAAAGTTCCAACTGTTATATCACTGAAAAATAAATGATCTGAGCATTAGGTCTTTTACGCTGTAAATGTGACAAGCTATTAGTTTCATGTTACTACATCGGTTGCGGTCCACAATGAGATAACAGTGCAAACGTTTGCATACATGCAAACCCATTCAGATCAATTTTGGACCAGGGCTTTAATTCTGTGAGTCTGTCAAGTTGATAGTCCATGTCGAAAAACTACCTAGAATGATCATTTTAAGACACTGGCTCTTACCAATTTAAACGGCATAATTACGGTAAGTTTTACGGTCTAATCTATAAATAGGTATTAATAATAACATATTAGCAAAATCTACTCTAATTTGACCAAATAACAAACTATATTAACATTTGTTTGATATTGAAATCGTTGTTTACCTCCATTTCAAGGGTGGTTAATTTTGACGACTGCTAATCCAGCGATTTAAATCTCCGCCCAAAAACATTAATATTATGTTTTATCTGATTAAACTACCGTAGTATGCTTTTCGGATTTAAAAATACAAATTGTCAATTATAAATTGGCGAGTGATCTCAAAAGAATTTAATTTTAATTGCGAGTTTTAATAGATTTCCCTTGTCTTGAGCGATATAGGTATTTATTTATTTAAACTTCCAGTACAATTTGTGTACAGAGGCGGACTTAATGCCAAAGGCATTACCAGTCAACCTTTGGGTGGTGCAGAGAAAAGGAATACTTTGCGATTAGAGGGTTTAAAAATCCGTGGCATAATCACCGTTAGTTAATTTTATCGTACGTGAGCGCTCAACGAGGACTGTGTTCGCGCGATTATGTGAACAGCCACTTGCACTCATATTGCCGATACTTTGCAATATGCGTTCAAAAACCGAAAAAATGGGGAGCGGTGGGCATGGCGAGGAGCATGACGTGCGGCATGACGAGTAATAATAACCACACAACGTCTGCCTCCTTTCTTCGCTACTTCCCATACCACTCGTCGAGTGTGTGGCAGACCCATAATACGCACAAGGACGAGAGTAATAGCAATTTACGATCACGTACATGTTCAAACAAGTCCGCACACTAAGCAAAGATAACAGGACAGGGAGATAATGCGATATAATATTTTCATTTAAAAATCTTTCATAATGCAGCAATAAACAACCATTTTCTTGGAATTATTTGCGATGTTTATGCCAGATATTTAAAGAGCAAGAGCTTAATGCCAGATATTCGGTTCCACCAAAGCTCAGTGCGTCGAGCACTATTCGCCCTGGATATCCATAAGTCGAGTGGGCCCGATGGTATCCCTCCTATCGTGCTAAAGACGTGCGCTCCAGAGTTGGCACCGGTTTTAACGCGTCTATTTCGGCTCCCTTATTCATCTAGCGTAGTCCCAAGGTCCCAACCTCGTGGAAGACAGCTTTAGTGCATCCGATCCCTAAGAAAGGTGACCGCTCGAATCCGTCCAACTACAGGCCGATAGCTATAACCTCTTTGTTTTCAAAGATAATGGAATCAATTATCAACCGCCAGCTCCTTCGGTACCTAGAGGATCACCAGCTGCTCAGTGACCAACAATACGGCTTCCGTAGGGGTCGCTTTAATGGTGATCTTCTAGTTTACTTGACTCACGGCAGAGGCAATTGAAACGAAGGGGGAGGCACTGGCAGTTAGTTTGGACATCGCGAAGGCCTTTGATCGGGTGTGGCACAAAGCGCTTCTCTCAAAACTTCCTTCATATGGGCTTCCCGAGAAATTATGTAGATGGGTCACGAGCATTTTAGCAGACAGAAGCATCAATGTCTTAATTGATGGCGAATGCTCAGACTCACTGTCTGTGAATGCTGGTGTCCCCCAAGGATGTGTGCTATCACCTACACTATTCCTTCTGCATATCAATGATATGCTGCAAATCAGCGGCATTCATTGTTATGCAGACGACAGCACGAAAGACACCTTCTATAACGGCCGTGCGAACATTTCTCGGGAAAAGGTCATTGAGTGCCGGAATAAACTTGTGTCCGAAATTGAATCTTCATTAGAGAAAGTCTCTAACTGGGGTCGACTTAATTTGGTCCATTTCAACCCTTTTTTTTTCTCGGGGGGAAATGCGTAACCGCACCGTACCCGCCGTTGGCTACACGGCGAGCGTGTGTGGGGCTCTCCGGGCAGAGTGCCAGGCCTACCCACTAAAACCCCCCGGTGTTCTCCCTGCCCTTTTGGGCGCGCTAGGTAAGGTCCACACTGCGACTCCACTACCCACGCGCCCGAGTCCATTTCAACCCTGCAAAGACACAGGTTTGCGCGTTCACCGCAAAGAAAATGCCATTTGTCGTATCTCCTCGCTTTCAGAGCATCCCCCTAACTGCCTCGGCCAATATTGAGATCCTAGGTGTCGACATAATGAGCGAAGTCCAGTTCCGTGGCTACTTAGAGGGTAAGGCTAAATTAGCTTCTAAGAAGCTTGGTGTGCTCAATAGATCGAGACAGTATTTCACTCCGGCGCACCGCCTTCAGCTTTGCAAGGCGCAGGTTAGGCCTCATATGGAATACTGTTCTCATCTTTGGGCTGGGGCACTCCAATCCCCACTTCCAATCTCCTCTCCCACTGGACCGCATTCAACGGAGAGCGACTCGAATCGTCGACTGCCTGGAAATATCAAATCGGCTTGATACTTTGGCGCTGCGTAGAGATGTCGCCTCGCTATGCATCTTCTATCGCATTTATCACGGGGAATGCTCCGAGGAATTGTTCGGACTTATACCTGCCGCCTCTTTCCGCCATCGTTCCACGCGACAAAAAATCCATGCCCATCACGTAGATGGTTGGCAGTCCACAACTGTGCGATTCTCCCGAAGCTTCCTGCCTCGCACAGTCAAACTTTGGAACGAATTGTCGCCTGCGGTATTTCCGGACGGATACGACCTTCAAACTTTCAAAAAAAGAGCGTATTTCTTCCTCAAAGGCCGGCAACGCACTTGTAACTCCTCTGGGGTTGTGGGTGTTCATGGGCGACGGTAATCACTTACCATCAGGTGATACGTCTGCTCGTTTGCCCCCTATACCATAAAAAAATATGTATGTATGGACCCAATAAGCACGTCTGTTTCTACCGACAGAGTTGTTGAAACCAAGTCTCGGAACCGGTTTAAAATATACCTATTAGTATCGGCTTATTTCGTCTTTGCTCCGAACCTTTCTTGAGAACGCTAAAGTTCTTATATAACTTTACTATAATAACCTAAACAACGCGGTTTAATTGACATTGTATCGTGTTATTGACTTGAAGACGACCGTGCAGTAAGTTTTAACGTATGTACGATGACGTCTGATTTGCGTAGTGGATTTATAAACAACTATCATTTGTAAATATTTAAGATAAGTAAAAAGCGAAAGAATACAATATATAGGTACATACTTTGATTACGACGCAAACAACACTTATTCAAACTGTGAAACAGTGAAGTAGGTACCCAGATAGCAATGGCAAGTCTGGCGAGTTTGAATCAAACTTTCTAGTTTCCCATTGACAAACTTGCATGATTTTTGTTTTTTCCGGCAGTATACAATGTTGCAATGTAGGTACATACAATATTGCCCCAACAAACATAAAAAAAGCAACTAGTATGTTGGGGCAATATTGTATGTACGTACATTGCGTTATTGAAAAAACAAACATCATGCAAGCTTGTTGATGGGAAACTAGAAAGTTTGATTTAAACTTGCCTCAAGTGTGGCAAGTTTGAATGCTATCTGGGTACTGAATAACACTAAACAGTATCGATCTTGCGTTCTATTAACCGGTTTTTATTACTACAAACCGGTTTATTGATAAAAATCTTTATGTAAAAACTTGCAAGAACTGTTTACTGGAAGTACTGGAACGAAACCGTAATGAAAAGGTTTGCTCCAAATAGGTACGAGGGTGGGTCAAAAAGTTCGCGGAATGGAGGGTAAAAAGTAAGAAATAAAACAAAATTATTTTTCCTTCTCAATGTATTCCCCCTTAACTCTAATACATTTATTAGACCTATCAATTAATTTATTAATACCTTCGAAAAAAAATGATTTCTCTTTGTCATCAAAATAGGCCGAAATTGCGCTCTTCACTTCTTCATCGCTGGATAATTTCTTCCCTCGAAGCTCTTTTTTCATTTTTGGGAACAAATAATAATCACTTGGGGCTAAATCTGGGCTATAGGGAGGATGTTCCAAGATTTCGAAGCCCACTCTTTGAACAGCAGCCATCGCAACTTGCGCCTTGTGCACGGGTGCATAGTCGTGCAAAAGGAGCACACCTTTAGTCAATTTTCCCCGTCTTTTTTCTCTCACAGCATCTCGCAGACGTTCTAATAGTGCAGCGTAGTACTCTCCAGTGATAGAGACACCCTTTTCTTTATAATCAATAAGGAGGATTCCCTCTGAATCCCAGAAAACAGTAGCCATGAGTTTTCCAGCCGACGGAGACACTTTGAATTTCTTCGGAGGTGGTGTGCCCTTTTTGTGCCACTGCATGGAGTCTTGTTTGGACTCAGGCTCATAATGATGAACCCAAGTTTCATCTCCAGTCACAATTCGGTTCAAAACTTCATCCTTTTGTTCACCACAGAGCGCTAAAAACTCGCGACAACACTCAACTCGCCGCTGCTTCTGGTGTGGCGTGAGCATTCTCGGCACCCATCTTGCACACACCTTTGACATGCCAAGATGGTCGTGTAGGATGTTCAAAATGGTTGTAGCTGATACTCCAATCATTTCTGCAAGCGGTTTCTTCTTTAAACGGGCATCTTCCAATATGATTTTTTCAAGTTTTTCGACGTTTTCTGCCGTGGTTGCCTCGACAGGCCGCCCTGGCCTCTCGGATCATCTTCAATCGAATCCCTGCCTTGCTTAAACAGGTTGTGCCACTTGTAAACCATGGTTTTACCAGGGTAAGAGTCCCCGTAAACAGAAGACATCTCTTCCAAAATAGTCTGGGGAGGTTTTCCTTGTTTGGTAAGGAACTTGATGACTGCGCGAAACTCAATTTCCTCCATGTTGCAAATTTTCTTCCGGATTGACTTGTTGATTGGTGTGTAGCTCAGGTAATTATGACCTATTTTTTTTGAAACTTAGTATTTATACTCTTACACTCTTACAAATAAAAATGAGTTATACCACATTTATTCCACCCTTATACTAGGTATAGTTATACTTAGTATAAAACGAGAATAACTCTAGAATATTTTTTGACAAATAAACGAGGTTTATCTTCGGTATAGCTATTCTTCCGATCTATCAAAATGCACAATATGGCAACAGCGCAATCAAAGAGAAATGTACAAAACCGATCGGGCGACCGTTTTGTTGATTGGTTTCATTTCCATATTATTATACTTGTTTATACTTTCGTGTAAATAATTATATTAATTTGAAAATAGTTAAATTTCGATAAAGAACTTTGATTTTTTTCAAAAATGCTGAATAAATCAATTTCGTCTCGGGCGGGGATCGAACCCGTGTCTCCAAGGTACCGTATTGACGCTTTGACCACTTTGACCACCGAGCTCTTATCAGCTCCGACGAAATCTTTAACTGTATTGATCTCATTAATTTGGGGGAGGAGGGGTGGGGGGTGGAGATGGCTATGCTCGGAGTTTCTTTACGTGAACGATAAGTAATGATGAGATCCGTAAGAGACGCCGCGTTGGTAAGCCCCCCAAAAGGTGAACCGACGACCTGATGAAGGTCGCGGGAAGCCGCTGGATGCGAGAGGCGCAGGACCGATCGGTGTGGAGATCCTTGGGGGAGGCCTATGTCCAACAGTGGGCGTCTGTTGGCTGAAATGATGATGATGATTGATCTCATTTGAACTTTGTTAATTTTTAACAGTGAATAAAGACTACTTTAGTGTATCCATTAACTATATTTAAATATTATAACCTCAAATGACCATAGCAAACAAGCACAAATCGAGTTATACTAGGTTTATACAAGGGTGCAGGCTGGTATAACTTCGGAATAACGTTTGTATCAATAGAAATGTCAATGTTATACTCAGTATAAGTTATTCTTGGTTTATTTGTAGACATTTTGCTTATTCTTAATTTATTCTCGAGTTTAACTTTATGCCACGTTTATTTGTAAGGCTGTTAATGAGTGTCACAACTAGTGCAGGTAGTAAAAAGTCATCTTTCCCCCCTCCATGCCCCTCATTCCGCGAACTTTTTGACCCGCCCTCGTACATGATAACGGTTTGAAAGTTTAACCGGTATCTGAGCCTTGGTTGAATCCGTCAATAAGCTCAACTTTGACTTGACAACCAGTGAGGAGAACATGCAATATTGCTTTCTGCAGCTAAACAAAACTACGTCAAACCTCCTTCCGGTGACGTTTCCACTGGATTCGTAGATTATGTATGTAGATTTCCTGGATTGGATTAATAATAATATTTTAATTAAATTTAATAAGCCGAAATACCTACATATTTTGATACTTCTATGACCAAAAATGACATTACACTGTACATTATTAGATTATGATGAGTGATTTTTTTTTATTAAAATCACTGTATGTAGGTATTATGTATGTTTGTCCTCTATAACTAACTAACAAAATATTCCTATCAGACCAACTAAAAAGTTGTATTGTTGAGAAAGAAAATAGTTGGTCCATTTCAATTGATCGGTTCAGTTGGTCCCTTTGGAATAATATTTCTCAAAATAAAGTAAATGATCAACTAGTTGGTTAGATTGGAATAAAACCCTTTATCGGGTTCCATTCTGCACAACCAGTTGGTCGGTTTAGTTGGTCGGAGTGAAAGGACTGGTTCTGAAACCATTCATCAGATTGTAATGAAACTAGAAGGGTGTTCTGGGGACTCCCTTGAGGCTTCTTAGCAAAAAAGTGACATTTACGTGGCATTGCAACGCATGGCGGGTACAGCTAGTACCACAACATAAAACCTACAATATTATATCACAAAGGTAATTTCTCAAACGCCTTGTTTCAAAGTAAAATTTTCATAAACTATAAATAAGTAGTAATGATTTATTGATCAAATGAGCTCGTCGACGCCTCATTATCCAAATCGCGTTCTTGCGTCACAACTTGAAACAAAACCATTTACGGTCTATCTACCAGAATCTTGTGGCAAATGTTTGTATCTAAATTCTTATTATTTCTTTCTATAAAATAATTTGTATTTATTTTATAGAAAAAAATAAGAAATTCAGTAAATGTATTTTTTTTAGAAATCCGCGGTGATTCTATGTTTAATTTCAGTGAAGCGAAACATGTCGTTATTTATATACATACAGTCACAGATCTAGGCTTCCTGGTGGTCCTACTAGTTTAGTACAAGTTAGGTTGGATCACGAGGAAACCACCGCATTTTTTACTAATACCAGGGAAAATAGAATGACCTTGTTACTGATTTTCTTTGAATATTACTGACAAATCTTCAGATTTGATATAAAGAACGAGAATGGATATTATCATATGAAAATCCCGTTTCGCGTGTCATGAGATTCTGGTACCAATGAATATTAAGCTAAAATGTATTTCAAAATCTCGGTTCTGCTGTGCGAGCATAGACTTCGAAATATTTCATAGTATTTTCATTGTTTTAGAATAGGAGGACCACGGAAGTTCCACTGCATTAGAAGAATCACGGTTAATTTCATTACCCGCAGTCCCACGTAAAACTAGAATGTAATCACTTTTATTCACATTATTGTTTCTCTTCATCAAAAATTGATATTAATTTTATATATTATGTGGAAAACAATGGTGGGCGAAGAATGAAAAAAGTATGTCAGTAAAGTTAAAAAATTAACGTACTTTATTTATATTTAACACTAATTAACAAGGGCTATTAAAACTACACAATGTGTGCCGTTATCAACCATTTTTTGGGTGATTGCGTCAGTGGTGGTCTGGTGAAATCCCATATGTGGAATACAAGACTACCATCTCTAGGCGGTCCCGATTCAGCTTATAATTTTAGTATTGTGGGGCTACGGAAAAAATTAACCTTGATCCCAGCAGTCAATAAAATTGGTGGGACCACGCATAATACCCCGAATTATGACTGTCTATTATATATTAGTTAGGTATACTTATCATTTTAATTGTTAATAATTTTTCTTATTTTATTCCATGATGAACTTCGATGAGGCCGCGTCAAACTTCGTAGAAAAAACATCCCAAGGTAAGTTTATCTATTGGATTTGATTATGTTACCAATATTTTATATAAATAAAATGTTTCAACAAATTGCTGTTTCATTTTACGAAAGTCCTTTGGAGTACCTAGATCATTAAAATTTCTATCTAGCAGCTAAGTTAAGGTACTGAACCTCCATTCCCCTCGCCAGACTGCAAAGTTACCTAGGTACATACTAATATTTTAGGTGTGGCTGACCCCAGCCGGCTCGGCGGGTACAGTACGTACAAATGCCAAAACGTACAAATTGCTTGTTTGTCCAATTGTCAAAATGTACAACATGCAAGAGACAAAATGACCTTTTGTCAGAATGTTTCCATGACAATACCCTATGGTCAAAATGTGTAAATGATATAAGGAACCAGTGATGCAATAACCCTATGGTGTGGCAGACCCCAGCCGGGCCACAAAAAAAAGTGAAAAATAGATTGTTTGAGTAGGTTGCTATAATTAATGATTAAACGAACTTACCTGTACGTGAAGTTCAATCATAATTATACGAAGGCTTCGTCCGAAGGGATTAGCAAATAATACTTGTAGTAACGCCTAGTGATACGCCAGTCACGCACTTTATTTGAGGGTATAAATAAAATTTAAAATGAGTCTCACGTCAACAAGGTGGGCGACCTATCCGCTCGCTTCATTTAGTTTAGAGTAGCCGCATCCGGAATATTTCACACAAAAATGGGGACTTGTAGTTGGGAGGGAGGGTTGCTAATCCCTTCGGACGAAGCCTTCGTATAATTATGATTGAACTTCACGTACAGGTAAGTTCGTTTAATCATTAATTATACTCGGCTTCGTCCTCGGGATTAGCAAATAATACTTGTAGACTTTTAGAGATAATAGTGTGAAATATTTTGTTTATTCCTGAATTTTCATTAATTTATGTTAATAAGAATAAACATCAATCATCATTTGAATTACTCGTATTATTAACAATTGTTCTGGCAAAATAATTATTTCCATTAGTATTGACATTACTTATGGTTATATTATAGAATCGATAGAATGTGCTTGAAGAGCCGTTCCATCCAGCGGTTCGTCTTATTTGATCTAGGCCGACACCAAAGAGAATAGTAATACTACGGGAATAGAGAGCCCTCTCGTGGCATTTTTATGCATGCTACATTTGATATGTCAACTAGCGCCATCTGAATTTCTTAACTGGTACTTCGTACATATACATACCTACCTATATAGTTAAAATATGGTGGCTTAAATTGCCGCCTTATTACAAAACATGACCTAAGTTTAGACTTGGTTTAAACCTGATGCTGTCTTTATCTACTTTAAAACAAGTGAAAGAGCATCTAGTTTAAACCAAGACTAAATTTAGGCCAAGTTTTGTAATAAGACCGCATTTTTAAAACCGTTAATATAAAGGCAGGGGTTTTTTGAGGTTTTGCACCTCGAAAAGACTGTTTTATAGAGTTATCTAATTTGAACTTGTTTGTAATGCCTTTTTTCAATTTCTTTTTAGTAAACTAGATCCAGATAAGAAAAAATCTTTAGATAATAAACACAAAATATGTAATATGTTTGAAATAAAACAAATCAAATCAAATACTTGCTTTTTATTTTCAATTTTTATGTTTAATAATTTTGTGCTGCTATTTTAGTTACATCATCTCCATTGTATGTAAGTTTTCCCAATAAAATCCGATTAATCTATCGACGCCAACTACACACCAAATAAATTAGAACATTAAACATTGTGTTAACAAAAACATTGTTTAATTTTATTTTATGAATGCAAAATTCAAATGAGTCATTATGTCAATTAATGTCTCTGCGAATGATATGATAGTTTGTTTAATTTTTTTGGCACGTCATTCTTAAGGAAAGTAATAGTCATATTTTGCATATCTTTGAAAAATATTTCTATCCGCACACACAACCACTTTTTATTTTTACATCTCTTGCGCATTTAAAATCATTGTTATTATGTCTAGCAAATTTTTTTTATAGTCTTTACACCCTTTTATGTCATTACAGTCACTAATGTCAGTACATCATTATATAACCCAACGATAAACATTATTACATTGACCAGCATCATTTTGATGGGGCTGCTCAAAGCAGATTCGGTTATTAAAATGAATATCCACTTCTTCGGAATCACTAGGAGCCTTTATTTGCAATGAACTTGGAGATGGAAATGACTGGATAACTATCGGTGAATTCTAAATTCCGCCAGCTCTGAAGTGGAAAACTACTTTATGATTGATCGCCTGCAAGTCTGAAATTCTATCTTAACGCCTTCCAGGTGACTCTCCCAGAACAATGTAATCTAACAAGATGGGGAATAGCAACAGAAAAAACATGCTATACGTGTGGCGAAGCACCTGGAACAGCTAGGCACATACTGGTAGGATGCAGAGTTCTTTTAGAAAAGGGTAATTACTCGCGACGTCATGAGCGAAGCTGTCAGTGAAGCGGTCGCAAGATCCCAGAAAGGGATGACAACAACCACAAGACTCATCCAATTCACCAAAGAGGGCTCTAAAACAAAACCAATAAATAAAACCTATTTGATCATAGGCTCGGCACCGGATTGAACCCTTATGATGGATACGTATGATAAACAATACAAGTTTCCGTCTGACGTAGCGATTACTGCATCCAGGCCAGACATTTACTTTACTCCCGGTAATAAAGGGCATACTACTTATCGAACTCAACGTGCCGTGGGAAAATAACATTCTCAATACCACACATTTAAATTGAATAGATACTACGATCTTATTAACTATATCACAAAAAACGGTTATTATGTTCACTTATATGCGGTAGAAGTAGGCGCGAGAGGTATTCTTATACACATTGTGTTAGCTGCAATATTCCTAGCACCATAACTCCTAATGTTTCCGAAGAAATTTGTGGTGTGATTGACATCTCGTTGAATATAAGGCTACACAAATGTTTTGAAGGATCTTCATTGATTTCATTCATTGATTTATTTGAAGGAAGTGAAAAATATTTACGTAACAACTGGATAGCATATTTTCTCTTCAATAGTGAAATGTCTTCCTTTCAGTTTCTTACTTGCTTGTTGTTGCATGTTGCATATGCATGAACAGTTGAGCTAGTGTGGTCATATACTTGACTATTTGTTGAAATGCAACATTCTTCGAAATTTTCTCTGCATTAGCCACCCGTTCTTTAAATAATTTGCCCTTTCATCGCAAACATTTTATTTCATTTCCCAGATTTCAAATTCTCTTTTGAAGTGGTTGAGCATATGCACAGATTCAGATACAGACATTCAGAAGTACCTGAAAAACAAATACATTCAAATTTAAATAATGTTAAATTAAAAAATGTTTCAGTTATATTTCTCTTGCTTTTGCTGTCTAATAAAACCTCAAAACAATATTATTTCTGTTATCTTACCTTGCACAGATGTTTTCGGTCTGGGTTTACTATAATTATGCTCCATTAAAGTATTCACTTCTGCAGCAGTGATGTGAGTTTCACCTGAAAATGAAAAACAAATAAAATTATGGCACTCATCTATATGAATTAATTTTTTACTATTAAAAAGTATTTTATTTGAAAGTTATAGTTAATAGTTTCATTATTTTCAACTCTTTGGACTAACTATTGCTTTGTCTGGAAGATATTCTGTTAGAGATAAGTCCGCCCTTGTACTTTATATTTGCTGTATACTGTTATCAGTTTTGCCATATAATAAAGTATTATAATGTTAATTAATTTATTTCTCATTCTTATATCAATCATTTATTTTCATACTAAGTACTGCTTAGTATGAAATAGAGATTACTATTAAATTGAGACTACAACATACATTGACTGTCTAATTCAGTTTGAGTGCATGGTAATTTTAATTTAAAAAAATACCTAAACTTGCAACAACTGGAACAGAAATGTGACAGAAGGGTGTGGCGTTATTTGGACAATCAACAACCTGACTGATATTAGGAATAAGTTAACTTTAAGTATCTAATTAAGGAAAACTGTGGTCAGTGAAATAAAGGCTATTCTTATTATTAAATATCAGTTAAGATGTCCTCGCCCAAGCACTCATTGTAAGGATGTATTTTATATACCCGATAACAGGATCAAATATGCTAAAATGTGTTTTTGTACTGTGCACACCAATCACAAAATACGAATTTTCAAGAGGCAGATATACTAGTTTTCAATTAAAGTATTACCGAAATTAAAAACTTAATTAAATTGTTACATTAATTGTTGTTTGTAAATGATTCCTATGTATTGTTCTGTATTCAGATGTTGCTTGAAAGTGCTTTGTTTTGTTTTGTCCCTCTTTATTGTTGGTTCAGAATGAAATATATGAGCTGTTTGTGGACATTTTATTGGTTTATGTAGTGTGAATTTGTTAGTCTTTGTTTACTGTAACTATCTATGTCCATAAAAAGAAACAAATCTATAAATGATAACACTCTCTAAGAATCTTGCAGTCTGTTAATTATTTTACAAAAATACTCAAACTTACTTGGTAAATGAAGAGATGGTACAGCCAATGCATTCAATCGCTGAAATCGATTGCGATGGTCATTGATAAAATGAACGTCACAAATCCTCTTCTTTTAGTAAATTTCAAGGTTTGATAAGGAAGCTAGACCTGCACCAACGAGACTGACCCATGTTTAAAAACGTTCCGGAAACTTTTGAGGATTTGGAAAGACATGCATCACCGTATCTGAAATAATAATAAGACATAAGCAACAACCTTTCATCTGTTGCACAGATCCAGATTGGAATAGGTAAAAAGTTGTTTATATTTCAAGTCCCCCTTGTCATCTCTTATTAGTTAGTGCAACCAATTGAATTAATCTAAAATGAATGACAATACAAAACCATAAAATAAAACAAGTGCTAACTGTTTTTCAAGCTTGTATGATAAACTAATATTTGGTTAGGGTGTCGCATGTTTAATAAAACTGCAAATTATCACCCAACAAGATTTTTTTTTGTTATACCTACCTAATTCCATCGGCTACTATATTAGCTTATTGGCAGTCATTTAGATATACCTATTTAACTTGTAAAAATTTACTTAATATCTTACCTGTGGCCATACATCCAAATGCACAATGGTGAGGCATCGTAAAAAAGGACTTTTTACAAACAGCACACAAAATATACCGCAATTTTTTTTCACAATACAAAGTTACAAACTAAGTAAACAATACGAAAGAAGATAATGAAAATTGACTTCGCGGACAGTCTTCACACAAAAAAAGGAGTAGCTTGATAATATCAACAAAACTGAATCATAGAAACACAAATTCAACAGAAAATATCACCAAAACACAAAATTCGCAAAACACTTCGTAAACTTCCGAAACAAGACGAACGGCCATTTTGTTTGTTGCCATGTTATAATTTATATTTTGTTGATTTTTTACGACTTTAAGTAAATAAGTTATTTTATTATTTTAGATAATATTCGAATATAAATAAAATATTTGTACTCTAAATTCTAATAAAATCATGTTCTTAGTGTAATTTAAGAGCTTCCAAATAATTCGGTCTGAGAAGCATGACATCTATTGAAATCTATCATCACTATTATAATGAATTTGCAAGTTAAGAAAAGTAGATGGCGCCAGTTTCTTTATGGAAATACCTCACTGTATGGAAGTGTCCCCCCCCTGGCCGACACCTAGGTGATGAGCCGCGGATGTAGCGGCGTGCTGTGCGCGGTAAATATGTTTAGATCAAAAACGCTATCGCGCAGTGTGTTCTTTATTCACTGACTTAAGGTTTGGGAACCGACAGCATTATAAGGCTTTTTAGCACTTATGAAGAGAAGGAAAGATTTCAATACTTTTAATATTAATCTAGGACAATGTTTGTACTTTGTGTGCTGTCAACAGCGCAATGAGAGTGATGAGTTTTTTTCGAAAGTTTTTCAAAAGACAATGTTTCATTGGCGTAAAATTGGCTGACATAATTAATAACTATTGAAGTATCCCACATATTTGGGCAAGGGAGGGCGTAACCGAAATATTCCTTTAAAATATCTTCTTACTCTGTCATCTTCTCGTAAATTATTTTCCCCTAAGCAGGGCGAGCGTGGATCTATAGGAGTTAAGCGTGCCATATTGAGCTCCCTCTTCATAATAGTTTGTTGAAATAAATTATTTGTGGAATTGAAGGATTATACAAGTCACAATTATTGTCGTTACAGTAATTGAACCAGCGCCGTAAATAAACATTATATTGTTTAAAAGAACTTTGGAATATAGATGCTAATATCGGCGGTACACTCCACGCCGTCCGCATAAGTTCCCCGCTATACAATGACAGAGAACGGGGTGAAAGCATAAAAATTAAAATCGGCCCAGGAAATGCATCTGGGTCCCTATGCCAGGAGACATAATCAGTGCATTTAGTATTTATTTGACTAGCGAATAAGTCTACTTGAGGTGCCCCATACGATGAGACAATTTCCTGATATGCCCAGTCCGCTAACTCCAATTTTTTTTTTTTTTTTTTTAAATACGTCGCCCTACACTAGGATTTTCTCCTGTGTCGTGGGTGCAGTTACAAACATAGAATATCACATGCACATACGCCCAGACCGGAACAAATTTCTGTAGGCCATAAAACATTTGTCCCGTACGGGAATCGAACCCGCGACCCGTTGCGCAGTAGGTGATCACTCGACCTTTGCGCTAAACGTGTCGTCGATTCTATGTCAGGATGTACCCGCCTTGATTCGGCAACTGCCGTTATATTATCTGATAGGCTAATGTAATAAGCCATAACATACAAATTGCGACATTCACACCACTGCCATAGTTGACGAGTGATGTCAGTGAAGTGGGGGAACTGAATACCCCCCATTGTATTGATGTAAGAGATTACTGTAGTGTTGTCGATGCGGAGAAATTTGACAACTAGGTACTTACATTTTTGGCGAACACTTTTAATCTTAGAAAAGCAGCTAGAATTTCTAGGTAGTTAATGTATTGTGTTCTCTCCTGAATGCTCCACAACCCGCTAACCTTCTCTTTGCCACGTACAGCCCCGTATTTGAGGCGTCTGAGAAAATTTCCAGATCATGTGTATCATGTTTGATTTTACAAAACGGTATTTGTATTGCGTCATTCCTAGGGATATTTATAAATTTATCATAATTATCATTAATGATGATTTTAAGTTTAATTACTTAACACATTCAATGCCACCGACACGCCTGGCGTGTTCAAGCAAACCTACATCGCTATGCCACGAACACGCCACGCGTGTTCTGAATGTTTTGAAAATATTTCATAAACTAGACCAGATTTCTTGTTCAAATTATTTGTGCATAATTTTTACGAGTAAGGCTATGTCATCTTAAAGTGGCCACTTAAAAAAACTAGTTTTTCTATTTTATGAAAAAAATGTATTTTGTAGTGCCGAGAACACGCTAGGCGTGTTCACTTATAAAATATACCCTTAGGTTCTCAAACTTTTTTTTGCTAAAAGGTTGTAAGAGGTTTGGCTAAAGTTGGCGGCGGCGGCGTTTTGAAGTTGAGCGGCCAGCAATAAAACTTAAATATTATAAAAGAACAGGGGCCTAATTACGCTAATATTAACGTCGTTATCGTGACTTGATAGCGTTTCAATAAAACAGCTTTTGCCGTTTTATACGCATTTCCTGGTGCAATTTATTCGTACTACAATTTCTTAGTAAATTATACTTAATAAATCAATAGTGACAAATGTTTTTGTAGTTTGTATCAATAGTGACAAATGTTTTTGTAGTTTCTAATCGATTAACCAACAACTGTCTCAAAAAGCGTTTTTTTTTTCAAATTGAAGCGTTATTGACACGCCACAAATGCGTTAATGCTAGCAGATAGTCTTGTATAGTACACGTACGATGTACGAATAGGTAACGTTGTCCTGCACTGTACTAAAAGAAATGTTACCAAGCGCGAACTCTTTATCGTGCCTAATCGTACTATTCGTACTTCGTATAATACACCGCCAAAGCGTTAAGCGTTAACGGTTGATGAGGTGCGCTGCAGTGTGTTCAACACTGGTAGATGACGTATGACATGCCATTTAGAGAAAAACACGGAAAACATTAGCAGCTCTTACAAAAATTTCACCCTATTTAGTATGAAGCCGGGACTCCGGGACTTAGGACATTTTCGACTGTTTTTGTAAGGAATTTCAACCCTGCATAACTTCAAGAAAAATATTTACAAAATTCCTTATAACTCGAAAACGGTGGAGCTTAAAAATAACGAAATTTTTGACCCCCGTACAATTCCACAGCTAATGAGGACACACCAAAAAATGGTCAAGTGTGAGTTCGACTTTTTTTTCCATACTAAATTTAGATTATTAGCATAAATGAGGACACACATAATGGACTTATCAAAAATGGTCAAGTGTGAGTTTGACTTTTTCCAAACTTAACTTTTTGATTTTTAAAATGTTTTTATATGAAGCTTAGTCCAGATTCCACTTTGTGTAGCAAAGGGGTGCGAATTTTAATTGAACTCATAAATACTAAATACGTTGATTTTTTAAAGTGCTGGCTCCATACAAAAATCAGTTAAAAAAATTTCAAATTTTTTTAACTTTTTCGGAAAATTAGTCTATCTTTATTTATAACTATGATTTTCGCCAATTAAAACTATGATAATTATAAATAAATACTCATAAGACAAAACTTTAGAGGGAATTTCTTCCACAGCACCTTTGCTATAATCATTTGAGTCATTAGGATGTCATTTGAAGATGTTTAACAATCCCAAGTATCATCATCATCGTCATAATCAACAGCCCATATACTTCCTCACCGAGAGGCTTGAGTCTAACCCAAATTAGGGGCGGTAGGGGCGATCCGCCCCGGTTGAAAAAAAAACGTACAAATTATGACAATGTTTATCAATATTAAATCACTGACTTATAGGCAATATAATAAATAAAATAGCCTTTTATTTCAGAAACATAAATAATTACAGTTTTATTTTTATAACATAATCTAAAGTATGTCGCGTGTCTCTGAGTGTCTTAAAGCAAAGGCCTCCAACTCTTTCCATTGTTTTCTGTTGAGAGCCACTCTCATCCTGTACGGATCTAACGTGGCTCGCAGTTCGTACTGCGAGCCACGTTAGATCCGTACAGTTTCTAAGAGAGTGACCAGTCCATCTCCATTTTAGCTGGTCAATGCGCGTAAGTATGTCTGTCATTTTTGTTCTGGCTCCAATGTCTGTGGATCTTAATTTATCTTTCAGTTTAATTTTCAGCATACTTCTCTCCATTGTTCGTTGGCATTTTAAGAGTTTGTCTCTCTGACGTCTTGTAAGGGACCATGTTTCACATCCATATGTTATGCATGGGAGTACACAAGTGTTGTAGGTTTTAACTTTAACATGGATTCCTAGATCTTTGCTTTGCATAATTTCTTTTAAGGACCAGTACTTTTTCCATCCATATGTAATTCTTTTGTCAATTTCTTTAGACATCTGGTCAGCAGGCGAAATTATTTGACCCAGGTACACATATTCGGAGACGTATTCGATCTGGTTTCCCTCGATTATTATGTTTACCTGTTTTGAGTTCGTCATTATTTTGGTTTTGTCTTAGTTCAGTTCAAGACCTACCTCCCGGCTTGCATTCGCTATATCCTTTATCATGGATGCTAGAATCATTGGATCTTTTTCCAGTAAAACCAGTTCGTCAGCGAATCGAAGATGATTCAGGCGCCTTCCATTTATATGTATTTAGACCAAGGTTCAACCAGTTTATTTTCCTGAATATACTTTCAAGTACAGCTGAAAATTGCTTTGGAGATAGCGGATCTCCTTGCCTGACTCCTCTATGTATTGGGAATTTTTGGCCTGTTGATTCAAGTTTTATAGACTTTTACTGTAGATGTTTTCAATTATATTTATGTAGGTTTCACTGATTCCTTGTTCTTTCAGTCTTGGCCAAATATAGGTATGCTTGAGTTTGTCGAATACTTTGGAATAGTCAATGAACGCAATGTAGAGAGGCTTCTGGTATTCATTGTACTCTTAAATTACCTGCTTCACAGTATGAATGTGGTCAATAGTGCTAAAATTTTCCAATAAGGCAATGTAACCAAGTTTTTAATAAAATTACAATAATAACGTATTACTTGTTTTTTAAATTATTAACACGGAAGTTCTTTTTACGCCTTGTAACTTTATTTCGTAACTTTATGATTTGATCGGCTAGGGATTACAAAATTTAGTAATTAGTTTTATTGATGTTCTTAGCTCTAACAAGTGCTGCCATCTTAGCACTTTTCGGGCTTGAAATTTTAGCAAATTGAAGTTTAGCAAACTGAAATTAATTAAAAATTACCTCCGAGCAACAATGGTCGTCAAACAATGAGTGAGATCGAAGGATCGAACGCTTCTATGGATAGCTTTACACAACATCCCAGGCATCTGTCAATCAGGCTACATAACCTAAAGCCAAATTGATACGGCATTACACCGAAAACATCCCGGACGTCAGCCTCTACGAGATTATTGTGGCTCTCAAACAGCTCAAAAACAACAAGGCTATGTATGATGGAGTTACAGCTGAGCTTTTAAAAGCGGGTGGACTACCAGTCCGGAAAGCACTGCAGAGGCTATTTAACTCCGCCATTTTCGAGGGCAAAACGCCTAAAGCATGGCACAGGCGACGAGGCCCAGTTGAAGAACTACAGACCCATCATGCCGCTAATTTATGTATACAAGCTGTTCACGAGAGTTATCACGAAGCATCTCGCGCGCAGGTTTGACGACTTTCAGCCTCCCGAACAAGCCGGGAGTCGGGACCAGAGACCACATTCATACGCTGCGGCAGGTTATACTGAAGATCGAGGAGTATAATCTGCCACTATTCTTGGCGTTTGTGGTCCATGAGAAAGCTTTTGATTCTGTCGAGACCTGAGCTGTGCTTAGGTCACTCCAGAGGTGCATAGACTAGCCGTATATTCAAGTGTTGCAGTTATTGTACAAAAACGCCACTATGTCAGTCCGCCTTCAGGATCAAAGCTCAAAACCAATACGAATTCAGCGCGGTGTCAGACATGGTGACGTAATAATATTGCCGGAACTATTCACAGCTTCGTTGGAGGATGTATTTAATCTGGACTGAAGAGGACTCTGCATCAACATAACATGGCGAGTACATGAGTCACCTTCGTTTTATCGATTATATCGTAGTCATTTCTGAGACCGTAGGCACAATACTCGAAGACCTCTGTAGAGTTTCCCAACAGGTGGTGTTATGGATTCTTTCTTAGTCTTTTATATCTAAGTTTTATCCTTGCTATTGACAATGTTATGATTGACTTTACTTCTGATTTTGTATTAAAAATGTTTTTTGACTTCTCTTGTAATATATAACATTTTCACCGAACTCAGAGTTTTGGATATTTTTGTAAACCTTACTCAAGCAAACCAGCTCTGCCAATCCTGATATTGGTCCTTCTCAACCGACTTAAGTTTTAAGGTATAAAAATATGTGCAAAATGTTAACGAGAGCCAAAGCTCGAAGAGAAAGTTAGCTCACAGTAGAGTTACAAGAGAGTCAGCACGCGAGCTACCAAGATCGTCTCCAAAACAGCGTCAAAAGCAACAGCCGTTTATCGATTTTATCAGCATCTAGTACAAAGATGTCAGTTATGTCTACGACTGCACTAAGAAGATAGTTATAATTGGAAGCTGCTGAGGAAAAATCACGGTTGTTAGTTGCTGCTACAGAAGCCAAGCTGGAGGAAGCCCAGATGAAAACCAAGTTAGAAGAAGCGAAGATAAAAGCTCAGACGGATCTTGTGGATAAGAGACTCAGTGCCAGTATAGCAGAAATAAAGGAACTACATTCTCGTGCACGTTTCAGAGCATCATCAGCGAGAAGGAAGGAGAAATGGGTAACGTAACAGAATGTATCTCCTCGTCGAAAAAGCGCAACGCAGAATGTGCACCACTCAGACCCCTTTACCGCCGATGCACCAGATGTTCATCAAACTATTCCTGCTACTCATAGTGATGTATTTTTTTCAACCTCTGTCTCACAACATAATAACATGTCAGTGCCTAGCCCCCGAAAGTCAATCCTAAGACCAGGCAATACTTAAGTTAGCTGATGCAGTGCATAACTTAGCGTTAGGTTATGCTCATAGTAATAATTTAATTAATAACGCTTCCACACGATGAAGAACACACGTCTCTGTAAGTCCATTTGATACTTCTTCTTTAATACCTTTTCATTTTTTGTTTGGAACTTCATCTAATTTTCCAGTTTACTACGGCTCCTGCCGATTTATGCTCTTGGAAGCAATGGCGAAAAGCGAAATGTTTAGCTGATATGTTTTGGGCTAGATGGTTGTAAGAAGTACCTACTTCCTTTTATTACCGCGTACCATTAGTCCAACAAGCGATGAAAATCAACTACGTGTTGGTGATGTAGTGGTTGTCGTTGACCTTTATCCTGGAGCTAACGGTAGAGTGAGGGTCGTCGATGTGAAGACCTCTCGCGGCACATTACGCTGTCATTCGACACTGCGGCTAGTACCACTGCCTTGCAGCCCCAGGGGGGAAGAATGTGAAGGACTCTTTCTTAGTCTTTTATATCTATGTTTTTTCCTTGCCATTGACAATGTCATGATTGACTTTACTTTTGATTTTCTATTTATAATGTTTTTTGACTTGTAAACATATAACATTTTCACCGAGCTTAGACTTTTGGATATTTTTGTAAACCTTACTCAAGGAAACCAGTTCTGCCAACCTTAATAGGTGGGTCTTAAAATGAACATGAACAAGACCAAAATCATGGTGAATTCCCATGTAGTACTCACTCCTGTGAAGGTTGGAGGCTCTACACTGGAAGTTGTTGACGAATATGTTTACCTGGGACAAATAGTCCACCTCAGTAAGTCCAACTTTCAGAAAGAGGCAAATTGACGAATCCAACTCGGCTGGGCAGCCTTCGGGAAGCTACGCAGCATATTCTAGGCTAATCTACCGCGATGTCTTAAGACGAAAGTCTTTAATACGTGCGTGTAGCCAGTGATGACGTACGGAACAGAGACGTGGCCGTTTACAATAGGTCTAATCAGAAGGCTCAATGTCACTCAAAGAGCAACGGAGAGGGCTAAACTCGGGGTTTATCAACGCGATCGCGTCAGAAATGATGAGATCCGTAGAAGTCTCCCGGTACGCGGCCGCCACTCGAGGACCTTTCCGCCCCAACGGCCGTCAGTCCTACGAGCGATGTGTCCTGCCCACTGCCACTTAAGGTTTGCAATTCTTTGGGCTATGTCGGTAACTCTAGTTCTTCTACGGATCTCATCATTTCTGATGTGATCACGTAGAGAAACCCCGAGAATAGCCCTCTCCATTGCCCTTTGGGTGACTTTGAGCCTTCTTATGAGACCCATTGTAAGCGGCCACGTCTCCGTTCCGTATGTCATCACTGGCAACACGCACGAATTGAAGACTTTCGTCTTTCGACTGCGGTAGATTGGCCGAGAATATGCTGCGTAGCTTCCCGAACGCTGCCCAGCCGAGTTGGATTCGCCAATTTACCTCTTTCTGGAAGTTGGACTTACCGAGCTGGACTATTTGCCCCAGGTAAACATATTCGTCAACAACTTCCAGCGTGCCTCGTTTGTATTTCATGCTTTAATATACAACACTTAGTTGTTTTTTAATTAATAAATCGTACTTTATGTAATACCGAATTATTATAATTTTTAACCGTTTTCCATCTTGGGGTGACACCACAATTTCCGCCCCGGGTGCCACCCAAGCTAGCTACGCCACTGCGTATGTTGATAATGATGATTGTATTGCCCAAAACTAATTTGTAAATTCGAACCAGTACATAGTTCTTGAGGTAAGCGCGTTCAACCAAAGAACAAACAATTTAGCCTTATGTGTATGTATAAAAAGATCCGTACAAGAGCTTTTCCAAAAAAAGATCAATATTAAAGTAAATATATCTCATATGAATATTTTGAACTAAATTCATAGCTACTAATGTAGTTAGGTAAGACCAACAATACGATAGTACGAGATAAAAAACGTAAAATTTTATGGAGATTTCCTTTCTCTCTTATTTCAAAAGTTTTTGTATTGGTTTAGAAAAATTAAACGAATTTTTACAACGATTGTTACTCAATATTATAAGATGAACATTCCGAGTAAGTAGGTATGATCGCAATTAATAAAGCCAATGTCACAGTTCACAATCACAGCAAATCATTAATTCTTGGGGATTTTAGTTAAAAAAGTTTGAGAGCCACTGACTACATTGTAATATCTTTACTTGCCATAAAATCAAATTTTCGCCATAATTTCAGGAACCAAAACTCACGATACTATTGTAGCCACTGTTATTCTCGCGTAGCACAAGGCTTACTAAATAGAAAACAGTGTTAAGCTGAAAAATATTGATATAAAAGAATCTCCCTTCAGTCAGTGCCACGGACACGCGTGGCGTGTCCGTCTTTTTTCAAAGTCGCAGTGCCGCGGACACGCCTAGCGTGTCCGCGGTTTACGCAAGGCGGCATCTCTATAAGCCTCAAGAAAATCGTGGCGGCATTGAATGAGTTAATGCGCTCGAATATTTTAGTATAAGGCTAGTGTATTCTACAGCCGGGCAAACTGAGACTAGTAATTCGACTATTTGTGCGAATTGACGTATTCAACATCTTTTAAGAGTTAACCATTTTTTTTTTTTTTTTTTTTAAATTTCTGATTTGTGATCTGGAAATTTTTAGTCTAGATTAGAACGAAACCTTAAAAATGTACATATATTACTAGGTATCATTAAACTTTTGGCCTCGTTAATTAAAATCAAAGAGAGGTAATTAATTTTTTGGTTTGTATATTTGGCCAATAATTATCTAAATAATTAGTTGATTTTAGGTCCGCAGAACGGAGTAATCGGACAATTGGTTTTATTGCCTTGATGGTGCAGTACTCAAGCCAAATAGTTCTTGTTCAATTTGAAATCTTAAATATTTTCTTGAATTAGGGTCAAAAGGCATCTTTTAAATCTATTTTTGTCATGAAACAATTTTTTGTTTTAAATTTTAGCACTGAGCGTAAATTTTCAATTTTTAAATGATCTGCTTTTATAAATTTATTAAAGTTTTACTCTGCACCCTATTTATTTATCGCCTTTGCAGTCTTAATAATTTCTGACAGGTTTTCGCCTAATGAATGAATAAAAAATGGTTAAGTATTTTGAAGCTGGTCTTTCATGTCCTTTTTAAGGGAAGACAGAATAAAATTCCGTCGTATGACTGAATCCGGTATTGTAAGTCACAGAGAATACGTTCTGTGTCCATCAACATTTTTATTAATTCTGGGTCACTGTTATTTTTCGAGGTCAGCGAATTAATAGCTTGGTTCAAGCATGAAATAGCCGTAGAAACTTGTTTTTGCCTAATTTCGATATTTTTATAACGTTTAGCGTTTATATCGGAGATAGCCACCTTAATTTCGGCATTCAGTACCTACGGGAGCATTAATTAGTTTGCAGTTAGTCGGCGAAAGGTATTTCACATTAATGTGTGTTCCAACTTAACTGCAAAGTCTTTGTGAATGTTGGCTCCAAAAGTATTCGAAATAGTTGGATCCTCGCCCAATATTTCAAGTATTGTGGTGTTTAGCATCGCATTAGCTGACCCAGGCTCGTCGGTATCCGTCACTTGCTCAGGCGCGCCGGCGGCGGCGGTGGTGGCGGTGGTGGCGACCACCACGGGGGTGACCGTCATGACGGCACAGAAGATATAAACGGCGGGCGTAGCCACTTCGGCGGGTTCTGGGTCGAGGTCGACCTGCATCTCCGAACGTGGCTCAGAACCAATAATCCCATCGAGCAGTAGGCCAATTATAAATCTTTCATCGTATGACATGGCATAATAAATCATGAAATGCTTCATTTCGTATTACCGATCTCCAATGATATCATTACTATGGCATAATTTCGATGATGTCAATATCATATAACGAACGAATGATCAAAAATCTGACCGAAAATCATAATTTTCGCTTTGCACTATGATATCATATGATATTATTTGAAAACCGTGAGATCGTAATAGGCCTGCAGGTTTAAAACGTTGTTATTACGTTCTTGCTCTGAAAACCACCGATATCTCCATTAGTCATGAAACAGACCAAAGTACTGTTCGCGAGACTAATTTATAGGGTAGTACAGCTCCAAAGAGAAGTACGCAAACCCGGATATGTAACCATTGCCACTATGAATACACCGATATCTCCATTAGTCATGAAACAGACCAAAGTACTGTTCGCGAGACTAATTTATAGGGTGGTACAGCTCCAAAGAGAAGTACGCAAACCCGGATATGTAACCATTGCCACTATGAATACACCGATATCTCCATTAGTCATGAAACAGACCAAAGTACTGTTCGCGAGACTAATTTATAGGGTGGTACAGCTCCAAAGAGAAGTACGCAAACCCGGAGAGGTTACCATTACCATAAGGTAGTACAGCTCCAAAGAGAAGTTCGCAAACCAGGATAGGTAACCATTACCACTATGTATATACTGTATTTGTTCTTTAGTATATAATCATAAAAAGTAGGTGCATGTTACGATTGGATAATTATTATTACTGCTAATCAGTTAAGGAACAATCCTAAAATACTGTTCGCAAAATTATTATTGGGTAGTGCAACCCCAAAGAGAGGTACGCAAGCCCAGTTTAGTGAATAATCACTGTAGCAATAACTATTATTTAGTAAACTTTCTTCTTAGAGATATAGTGTCATAAAAATTCATACAAAATAAGCCCACTAGGTAGGTATGAAATAAATCTTATTTAACAGTTTTCGTAAAACTATTTCATTGGATTATAAAACTTCATTTCAGAGGAAACCAGTAAAAAATAAAAACGTGACAAATTTACCATTATAGGTATAATTCGTCATTAACTAATTAAGTTTCTCTAGTATTTATGAGAATATAACAAGATGGCTGACTTATCATACTTCTGCCCGTTATTAAACGAGCATTGTACGGGCAGCAAATAGAAAATGACATTTTCGGCCATAGTCACTAATAAATGCACTTATTCACACAATGACTAACCTTGAGACTCCGCGTACGGCATCTTCGTAACACTTCGAGTTTTTTAAACTGACACAACAGATTTGACAATCCTCCTCACTTTTCCGCTTAGGCATTATAAATAAGCACTACCTCACTTAAAGTAAAAACTTTTAAGACGCGAGAGTGTGATCGTGGCGAGCACTAAAAAGCGAATGAAGCGAGCGGATAGGTCGCCCACCTTGTTGACGTGAGACTCATTTTAAATTTTATTTATACCCTCAAATAAAGTGCGTGACTGGCGTATCACTAGGCGTTACTACAAGTATTATTTGCTAATCCCGAGGACGAAGCCGAGTATAATGTCTAGAGTTTGTCGGCAAGTTTCATAGTTTGTCGCCTGCGCGTTTCAGAGATCTGTGTGGCCCGGCTGGGGATACGTTACCCCAGCCGGTCCACACAGATCTCCAAAACCAAACCACATAGCGAAAATCTGTTTGCTGATATAGATAGGCGGCAGTTTGTCAAGAGTTTGTCTGACAAGTTTCAGAGTTTGTCGATCCACCATTTCAGAGCTCACCTGCAGCAAAGTTGCTGCAACTGAGCTAGCTGGATCTCGAAAACAAAGCGACGTAGAGGGTGTGCATTACCGCAGCAAAATGTTGTGCTTTAGAGAAGTGAGAGTATATCAAATAATTAGTTCATCATGAGGAGAAATTAGGTGAACGTCAGGATGGCACATGTAGTGCCTTAAATCTCGATGAAATATATTTTGAACAATGGTACCTAAACTGTACTAAATAGTACCTATACACAGATAAACTGTACCTTAATCCTTTGAATGTAAATTAAAAATTCTCCTACACCTGACATTCTGACGTCAGGCTGGCCGATGCATTGTCATAACACGTTTATAGCTACAACTATCATTCTGGAACCTATGCCAATTAACTGTACCTAAATAGTACCTAGTGAAATATACAACACATAATTAATGATTAAACGAACTTACCTGTACGTGAAGTTCAATCATAATTATACAAAGGCTTCGTCCGAAGGGATTAGCAAATAATACTTGTAGTAACGCCTAGTGATACGCCAGTCACGCACTTTATTTGAGGGTATAAATAAAATTTAAAATGAGTCTCACGTCAACAAGGTGGGCGACCTATCCGCTCGCTTCATTTAGTTTAGAGTAGCCGCATTCGGAATATTTCACACAAAAAAGGGGACTTGTAGTTGGGAGGGAGGGTTGCTAATCCCTTCGGACGAAGCCTTCGTATAATTATGATTGAACTTCACGTACAGGTAAGTTCGTTTAATCATTAATTATACTCGGCTTCGTCCTCGGGATTAGCAAATAATACTTGTAGACTTTTAGAGATAATAGTGTGAAATATTTTGTTTATTCCTGAATTTTCATTAATTTATGTTAATAAGAATAAACATCAATCATCATTTGAATTACTCGTATTATTAACAATTGTTCTGGCAAAATAATTATTTCCATTAGTATTGACATTACTTATGGTTCTATTATAGAATCGATAGAATGTGCTTGAAGAGCCGCTCTATCCAGCGGTTCGTCTTATTTGATCTAGGCCGACACCTAGGTGATGAGCCGCGGATGTAGCGGCGTGCTGTGCGCGGTAAATATGTTTAGATCAAAAACGCTATCGCGCAGTGTGTCCTTTATTCACTGACTTAAGGTTTGGGAACCGACAGCATTATATGGCTTTTTAGCACTTATGAAGAGAAGGAAAGATTTTAATATTTTTAATATTAATCTAGGACAAGGTTTGTACTTTGTGTGCTGTCAACAGCGCAATGAGAGTGATGAGTTTTTTCGAAAGTTTTTAAAAAGACAATGTTTCATTGGCATAAAATTGGCTGACATAATTAATAACTATTGAAGTATCCCACATATTTGGGCAAGGGAGGGTGTAACCGAAATATTCCTTTAAAATATCTTTTTACTCTGTCATCTTCTCGTAAATTATTTTCCCCTAAGCAGGGCGAGCGCGGATCTATAGGAGTTAAGCGTGCCATATTGAGCTCCCTTTTCATAATAGTTTGTTGAAATAAATTATTTGTGGAATTGAAGGACTAGTCACATTTATTGTCGTTACAGTAATTGAACCAGCGCCGTAAATAAACATTATATTGTTTAAAGGAACTTTGGGATATAGATGCTAATATCGGCGGTACACTCCAAGCCGTCCGCATAAGTTCCCCGCTATACCATGACAGAGAACGGGGTGAAAGCATAAAAATTAAAATCGGCCCAGGAAATGCATCTGGGTCCCTATGCCAGGAGACATAATCAGTGCATTTAGTATTTATTTGACTAGCGAATAAGTCTACTTGAGGTGCCCCATACGATGAGACAATTTCCTGATATGCCCAGTCCGCTAACTCCATTTTTTTTAAATACGTCGCCCTACACTAGGATTTTCTCCTGTGTCGTGGGTGCAGTTACAAAAATAGAATATCACATGCACATACGCCCAGACCGGAACAAATTTCTGTAGGCCATAGAACATTTGTCCCGTACGGGAATCGAACCCACGACCCGTTGCGCAGTAGGTGATCACTCGACCTTTGCGCTAAACGTGTCGTCGATTCTATGTCAGGATGTACCCGCCTTGATTCGGCATCTGCCGTTATATTATCTGATGTGCTAATGTAATAAGCCATAACATACAAATTGCGACATTCACACCACTGCCATAGTTGACGAGTGATGTCAGTGAAGTGGGGTAACTGAATACACCCCATTGTATTGATGTAAGAGATTACTGTAGTGTTGTCGATGCGGAAAATTTGACAACTACTTACATTTTTGGCGAACACTTTTAATCTTAGAAAAGCAGCTAGGTAGTTAATGTGTTGTGTTCTCTCCTGAATGCTCCACAACCCGCTAACCTTCTCTTTGCCACGTACAGCCCCGTATTTGAGGCGTCTGAGAAAATTTCCAGATCATGTGTATCATGTTTGATTTTACAAAACGGTATTTGTATTGCGTCATTCCTAGGGATATTTATAAATTTATCATAATTATCATTAATGATGATTTTAAGTTTAATTACTTAATGCGCTCGAATATTTTAGTATAACGCTAGCTGTATTCTACAGCCGGGCAAACTGAGACTAGTAATTCGACTATTTGTGCGAATTGACGTATTCAACATCTTTTTAAGAGTTAACCATTTTTTTTTTTTAATTTTTGATTTGTGATCTGGAAATTTTTAGTCTAGATTAGAACGAAACGTTAAAAATGTACATATATTACTAGGTATCATTAAACTTTTGTCCTCGTTAATTAAAATCAAAGAGAGGTAATTAATTTTTTGGTTTGTATAGTATTATACAAACAACTATCGTAAGAGTGTCCCATTAGCCAATAATTATCTAAATAATTAGTTGATTTTAGGTCCGCAGAATCGGACAATTGGTTTCATTGCCTTGATGGTGCAGTACTCAAGCCAAATAGTTCTTGTTCAATTTGAAATCTTAAATATTTTCTTGAATTAGGGTCAATACTTATTAAATAAAAGGCATCTTTTAAATCTATTTTTGTCATAAAACAATTTTTTGTTATAAATTTTAGCACTGAGCGTAAATTTTTAATTTTTATATGATCTGCTTTTATAAATTTATTAGTTTATTAATTCTGGGTCACTGTTATTTTTCGAGGTCAGCGAATTAATAGCTTGGTTCAAGCATGAAATAGCCGTAGAAACTTGTTTTCGCCTAATTTCGATATTTTTATAACGTTTAGCGTTTATATCGGAGATAGCCACCTTAATTTCGGCATTCAGTACCTACGGGAGCATTAATTAGTTTGCAGTTACTCGGCGAAAGGTATTTCACATTAATGTGTGTTCCAACTTAACTGCAAAGTCTTTGTGAATGTCGGCTCCAAAAGTATTCGAAATAGTTGGATCCTCGCCCAATATTTCAAGTATTGTGGTGTTTAGCATCGCATTAGCTGACCCAGGCTCGTCGGTATCCGTCACTTGCTCAGGCGCGCCGGCGGCGGCGGTGGTGGCGGTGGTGGCGACCACCACGGGGGTGACCGTCATGACGGCACAGAAGATATAAACGGCGGGCTCGCACTGAGCGTAGCCACTTTGGCGGGTTCTGGGTCGAGGTCGACCTGCATCTCCGAACGTGGCTCAGAACCAATAATCCCATCGAGCAGTAGGCCAATTATAAATCTTTCATCGTATGACATGGCATAATAAATCATGAAATGCTTCATTTCGTATTACCCATCTCCAATGATATCATTACTATGGCATAATTTCGATGATGTCAATATCATATAACGAACGAATGATCAAAAATCTGACCGAAAATCATAATTTTCGCTTTGCACTATGATATCATTTGAAAACCGTGAGATCGTAATAGGCCTGCAGGTTTAAAACGTTGTTATTACGTTCTGGTTCTGAAAACCACCGATATCTCCATTAGTCATGAAACAGACCAAAGTACTGTTCGCGAGACTAATTTATAGGGTAGTACAGCTCCAAAGAGAAGTACGCAAACCCGGATATGTAACCATTGCCACTATGAATACACCGATATCTCCATTAGTCAGGAAACAGACCAAAGTACTGTTCGCGAGACTAATTTATAGGGTAGTACAGCTCCAAAGAGAAGTACGCAAACCCGGAGAGGTTACCATTACCATAAGGTAGTACAGCTCCAAAGAGAAGTACGCAAACCAGGATAGGTAACCATTACCACTATGTATATACTGTATTTATTCTTTAGTATATAATCATAAAAAGTAGGTGCATGTTACGATTGGATAATTATTATTACTGCTAATCATTTAAGGAACAATCCTAAAATACTGTTCGCATAATTATTATTGGGTAGTGCAACCCCAAAGAGAGGTACGCAAGCCCAGTTTAGTGAATAATCACTGTAGTAATAACTATTATTTAGTAAACTTTCTTCTTAGAGATATAGTGTCATAAAAATTCATACAAAAGGGGTATAAGTAAGCCCACTAGTTAGGTATGAAATAAATCTTATTTAACAGTTTTCGTAAAACTATTTCATTGGAATATAAAACTTCATTTCAGAGGAAACCAGTAAAAAATAAAAACGTGACAAATTTACCATTATAGGTATAATTCGTCATTAACTAATTAAGTTTCTCTAGTACTTATGAGAATATAACAAGATGGCTGACTTATCATACTTCTGCCCGTTATCAAACGAGCATTGTACGGGCAGCAAATAGAAAATGACATTTTCGGCTATAGTCACTGATAAATGCACTTATTCACACAATGACTAACCTTGAGACTCCGAGCGGGAACGCCTGTCGGGCAAGCTGAAAGGACTCCGTGTACGGCATCTTCGTAACACTTCGAGTTTTTTAAACTTACTGAGAATACACAAACTGTGGTTCCTTCGAAAAAAATTTGAATTTTGAACATTTTTACGAATGTGAACTTTTTTCGAATGCATGAGAATCGTGTCCCAGATTTTACAATCCTCCTCACTTTTCCGCTTAGGCATTATAAATAAGCACTACCTCACTTAAAGTAAAAACTTTTAAGACGCGAGAGTGTGATCGTGGCGAGCACTAAAAAGCGAATGAAGCGAGCGGATAGGTCGCCCACCTTGTTGACGTGAGACTCATTTTAAATTTTATTTATACCCTCAAATAAAGTGCGTGACTGGCGTATCACTAGGCGTTACTACAAGTATTATTTGCTAATCCCGAGGACGAAGCCGAGTATAATAAAAATATCATTGGGATTCGTAGGCAAATAAATTTTAAAATTTTGCTTCTATGAGTAATGGTAAGTAATACGTCTGTTTGCTTCTAAGAACACCGGGATAACAACTTCACTGACAAATAATTCATTGTTAATAATGTTAGCGTACGGAATCTGTTCCTTATATTAAACATTTATTATTTTTGTTTAATTGAAATCCCAAATACAGTGAAACCAGCTTAATACGATTTCCCGCATAATACGCCATATTACACTATGACTTAACGCAATTTAAAAGTACCAAATACAATAACTTTCCTAAATAAATAAAAAATATACATAATCTGAAATAAAAATCATTGATTATAAATAAAAATCAATGTTTGTCCTTTATGCGTTCTGAAACCATTAATGAGATTGTGATGAAACTTTGATATCGTGATCCTGGCACAATTTTTTTTTATGTAGCATTGCAATGCATGCTGAGTGCAGCTTATAATATATAAATACTTAATTTGTTAATTTCAGTATAATGAGTCTTATTTTCCCTATTCCACAGATTCCCGCTTTAAACAAATTATGCTCAAGCTATGTCCGTATGATATTATTATCGTCTTAACCGGGTTTTACTGAATAAAAAAAATCAGTTTCATGTCATTTTAATTTCTGATAAACATTTATAAGTACCTATGTAAATAATTACAGAAACTTAGCAAATATGCCTAAGCAAAGAAATCATAGTTTTGCTCATCAACTTGTAGATTTTTATATTCATGATCAGTGTGAAAAGTATGTAAGGGTAGTAAGATTATTTATTTTTTCTACTCCAGCATTGAAAATGCCACAATATTAAAAATATACACTTTTCGTAAATTTAAAAAATATACGCGTATGAGTTAAGTAGTTTATAACATAATAATTATGTTATTAGCTAACTCATAGGTGTTATCTTACAGTAGGACCAAGATCTTTGTGGTACGAAGATGCCATTGACATGACAGGAGGGCGCTGCATGTTTTTCCTTAAAAAAAGCTACAACCTCTCTGGCACTACTAAGAATAACTTTAGGCATGCTCTTAATTTAAATTACAAAAATCACAGCAAAATTGGCAAAAATTGGCACACAAAATTCTGTATTCATTTTTTTGTGAATTCTAATGATATTGCATTATGTGTGGTATATATTTCACTAGGTACTATTTAGGTACAGTTAATTGGCATAGGTTCCAGAATGATAGTTGTAGCTATAAACGTGTTATGACAATGCATCGGCCAGCCTGACGTCAGAATGGCAGGTGTAGGAGAATTTTTAATTTACATTCAAAGGATTAAGGTACAGTTTATCTGTGTATAGGTACTATTTAGTACAGTTTAGGTACCATTGTTCAAAATATATTTCATCGAGATTTAAGGCACTACATGTACCATCCTGACGTTCACGAAATTAGTTCAAGAATAGCAAAATTTGTTCGCATTGTAGTTTTAAAGTTATTCGAGAAAAACAGATTTTGCTGGAGTAATGTTCGAAACGTTACCCTGGCAAAATCTTTTTTTATAAAATCGTTTCCATCCAGAACCAAATACATGAATAGATAGATTTTGTTGCGTATTAAATGTTTGTGAATAGCAAAATTTGTGCGTGTTGTAATTCTTAAGTTATTTAACATTTTGCTGCGGTAACGTTTTAGGATATCCCAGATCTCGAAATCGGTTGAACATAGAAGTTTGAAAAAAATACCAATAATAGACCTTAATTTGTTCAAATTTGTTCAAGCATTAGTTTTTGATTTGCTTGTTGAATACCAATGTAATTTAATGTTTTCAAAAATCAGAAAAAACGAATTTCTCAGTAAACCAGTACACTTACAATAAAATAAAAGGCTGTAACATGTACCCTTGGTACACCTTTATAACGACAGTAAACTAAGATTATGTAACTTTACGCAATATGAACATATAGAGAATTTTAAAAAGGTTTTTTTATGTCATCGAATACGCGGCTTCCATTAAACAAGGAAACATGGCATACTATGAACAAATTAAAATGTTCCATTAATAAACAATCCTGTTAATTCCAGCTTTGAATTACGGCTATTATGAAAGTTATATTAAAAAATAAGATATATCAGTAATTTGTCAATAAGCCAACCGAATTATAAAGGTTGCGTAAAAGCGACCGCACCATACATACGGGTATACTTCGCAAATTAGCAGCGTAGTATGTGACGTAGTGTACAGTCGGGTAGAATAGTAATTCGGACAACCGATTTTTAAATATTTCTACCAGTTTTCTTTTTTGTAAATTGCAATCATGATAATCAACAGTATTATTATACAATTTAATGACTTAAGTATATAATGTGGAAACTTTCAGCGGGGCAGTAAGGAGAAGTACCTTATCCGTTGCAGCTACACGAAAATGGTTTTAGGAGACTATCCATAATTTTTTATGGAATTTTGATCCCCATTCACAGATTTTCAAAAAAATGTAGGAGTGAACAAGAAAATAGCAATTTTACATAAAAACATTTTTTGATGCCAATCGATCCTGTTTCTAATACTGATCAAAAACTTCTATGGGATCAACCATCGTTGGAGTACTCAAAAAGTCACAAATTGCAAAAAACTTTTCCCGTACATTTTGTATGAAAATTTTACGCAAAAGTTTTTTTTGTGACTTTGTTTTGTGATCTTTTTGTTGACTGAATAAAAAGATAAGTTTAAAAACAATTCAAATTTCGAACTCGTTATTATTAAATAAAAAACAATCTTGACAATTTGGTGATCAATGGATAGGAACACATGGTCCTATTTCATGGCAAGCGCGTAGTCCAGATCGAACGCCTCTAGATTTATTTTTGTGGGGCTACCTGAAAACTGCGAGGTTTACAAAAAGCAATACGATAGTGTTCGAGAACTTAAAGACTCACTAACCACAATTTTGTATGGAATTCATCCAAATAAATTGTCAGCAGCCACTAGGTTGGTACAGAAACGAATCAATTTATGTATTCGTCAAAATGGCGGTCACTTCGAGCACTTGATATCGTAGGGCAAGAAACAGCAAGATTTTAAATTAGAATAACATCATCAAGTTATGTTAGTTAATAAAAAAAGAAAATTAATACGCCTTCTTTTTGATATGTGTAAAATCTACGTGATTATTTTATTTTTTGTATTTCAGTTAGGTACACATTCTTTACAAAATGTAGGGGAAAAGTTTTTTGCAATTTGTGACTTTTTGTGTACTCCAACGATGGTTGGTCCCATAGAAGTTTTTGATCAGTATTAGAAACAGGATCGATTGGCATTAAAAAAATGTTTTTATGTATAATGGCTATTTTCTTGCTAACTGTATTTTTTTTTGAAAATCTGTGAATGGGGATCAAAATTCCATAAAAAATTATGGATAGTCTCCTAAGACCATTTTCGTGTAGCTGGAACAGATTAGGTACTTCTCCTTACTGCCCCGCTGAAAGTTTCCACCCTGTATATTTAAAACCAAATTAACATTAAAAATGGAACTGTTGCCCTGTTGCCCCCAATCATCGCGATAAACAAGACGATAAGTCACCACGCTAACAGGAATTGCCGTAAATGGCTATGTTCTTGCCGAATGAAATGATTGTTGGATTTCAAGCTAGCTAGTAGGGTTTCCTTTTTTAAATTTCATCTAATATTGTGTTACATGGTAATTAATCTAAGATTCTTCGCCAAGTATCAATTTGCGTTGCATGATTTTTTATACACGGTGTTTCATAATAACCAATAAATAATCGATGCGTTATCTAAAACTAATTATTAAATTGTGTTTACCCGTAATGTCATTCAACCCAAAAATGATGATACTATGATATACATGAAAATATTGGGTTTAACGTGTAAACAGATTTTTAATAATTATTTTTAGATAACGCATTAATTATTTATTGGTTATTATGAAACACCGTGTATAGTTTGTTTCTCAGATCGCACAAACATGGCTCTGTATGAAGGATATTTTCATTGTCTTATTGTTCCCGGGAGTATTACGCGGCTCAACAGATTAATGTCACTCTACCAATCCGATGATTTTATATTCACGTATAATGTGCATGTGTGCCTTATAAAAATTATCTGTGATTTTTAATAAGTAAAAAATATCATTTGTATAAGACTGATTTTTAAATAAAAAAATGTCGTTCTCGTTTCATTATTTTATTATACCCTTTTTTTCGCAACTGTACTAACGAAACATCAATATTATACCGTTCATTTAAAATGGTTAGCCTTATGTATGATGCGGTCGCTTTTACGCAACCTTTATAATTCGGTCGGCTTATTGACAAATTACTGATATATCTTATTTTTGATATAACTTTCATAATAGCAGTAATTCAAAGCTGGAATTAACAGGATTGTTTATTGATGGAACATTTTAATTTGTTCATAGTATGCCATGTTTCCTTGTTTAATGGAAGCTGCGCATTCGATGACTTAAAAAAACCTTTTTAAAATTCTCTATATGTTCATATTGCGTAAAGTTACATAATCTAAGTTTACTGTCGTTATAAAGGTGTACCAAGGGTACATGTTACAGCCTTTTATTTTTATTGTAAGTGTACTGGTTTACTGAGAAATTATTTTTTTCTGATTTTTGAAAACATTTAATTACATTGGTATTCATCAAGCAAATCAAAAACTAATGATTGAACAAATTTGAACAAATTAAGGTCTATTATTGGTATTTTTTTCAAACTTCTATGTTCAACCGATTTCGAGATCTGGGATATCCTAAAACGTTACCGCAGCAAAATCTTAAATAACTTAAGAAATACAACATGCACAAATTTTGCTATTCACTAACATTTAATACGCAACAAAAGCTATCTATTCATGTATTTGGTTCAGGATGGAAACGATTTTATAAAAAAAGATTTTGCCAGGGTAACGTTTCGAACATTACTCCAGTAAAATCTGTTTTTCTCGAATAACTTTAAAACTACAATGCGAACAAATTTTGCTATTCATGAACTAATTTCTCCTCATGATGAACTAATTATTTGATATACTCTCACTTCTCTAAAGCACAACATTTTGCTGCGGTAATGCACACACGTAGAGGAAAACTGTTTGCTGGAATAGTGAAGCGGTAGTTTGTCGAACAAATTCTGCAGTTTGAGACATGCGCATTTCCGAGATATGTGTGGCCCGGCTGGAGAAACGTTACCCCAGCGTTGTAAAGTTTCACTGAATTCGTAATAAACTTTATGGATGCTTTATATAAAAATTAATTATTCTTTTCAGCATATACATCTAACAAACGTTACCTCATAAAACTTACTTTGCATGAACTTATTAAAATCGATTTTTTTAAAGAAAGTTGTACGCGACTGTACAGTTCATATAGATAGACAAGGAGACCAGATGCCAAATGTTGCTTAAATAATACATTTAAAAAATATCAATCACTCATCGAGGATTTACATAAATTTAAATATTAACGGTTACTGTTTCATAACTGACTGCCTCAGCCAATATTGGGATCCTTGGTGTCGACATATCGAGCGAAGTCCAATTCCGTGGCCACTTAGAGGGTAAAGCTGAATTAGCTTCTAAGAAGCTTGGTGTGCTCAACAGATCGAGACAGTATTTCACTCCGGCGCACCGCCTTCAGCTTTACAAGGCGCAGGTTCGGCCTCATATGGAATACTGTTCTCATCTTTGGGCTGGGGCACCCCAATACCAACTTCTCCCACTGGACCGCATTCAACGGAGAGCGACTCGAATCGTCGACTGCCAGGAAATTTCAAATCGGCTTGATACCTTGGCGCTGCGTAGAGATGTCGCTTCACTATGCATCTTCTATCGTATTTATTACGGGGAATGCTCCGAGGAATTGTTCGGACTTATACCTGCCGCCTCTTTCCGCCATCGTTCCACGCGGCAAAAAATCCATGCCCATCACTTAGATGGTTGGCAATCCACAACTGTGCGTTTCTCTCGAAGTTTCCTGCCTCGCACAGTCAAACTTTGGAACGAATTGTCGCCTGCGGTATTTCCGGACCGATACGACCTTCAAACTTTCAAAAAAAGAGCGTATTCCCACCTCAAAGGCCGGCAACGCACTTGTAACTCCTCTGGGATTGCGGGTGTCCATGGGCGACGGTAATTACTTACCATCAGGTGATACGTCTGCTCGCTTGCCTCCTATCCCATAAAAAAAAAACTGAATTCAATTAACTATTTTACATTAACTTCTTATTGTAAGCAAGTACATAAAACAAAAAATAACGAATCCTCGCACATTTGGGACTCCAGGCTCCTAGACTATTTACCCAAATAAAGAATTCTATCGTTCTTTGGATTGAGGCGTCGACAAACTCTGAATCTTTGAAGAATGTATCGACAAACTACCACCTATCTTTGTCAGTAAGCAGATTTTTGCTAGGTCGTTTCGTTTTCGAGATCCAGGTGGCCCGGCTGGGGTAACGTTTCTCCAGCCGGGCCACACATATCTCGGAAATGCGCATGTCTTAAACTGTGGAATTTGTTCGACAAACTCCGACAAACTACCGCTTCACTATTCCAGCAAACAGTTTTTCTCTACGTCGCTTTGTTTTCGAGATCCAGCTAGCTCAGTTGCAGCAACTTTGCTGCAGGTGAGCTCTGAAATGGTGGATCGAGAAACTCTGAAACTTGTCCGACAAACTGACAAACTGCCGCCTATCTATATCAGCAAACAGATTTTCGCTCTGTGGTTTGGTTTTGGAGATCTGTGTGGCCAGGCTGGGGTAACGTTACCCCAGCCGGGCCACACAGCCCCCTTAAACGCGAGCCCGATGAAAACTCAAACTTGTCCGACAAACTTCGACAAACTGCCGCCTATCTCAAACTCAAACTCAAACTCAAAAATCTTTATTCAACATAGACCTTTACAGGCACTTATTGACGTCAACAAATTACAAAACTCTATTTAATCAATAAATTAATTTAAAAAATGCAACAAGTCAAGATAAGCTATGTATTATTTAAACCTTGTATGTACATACATCTCGACCATAATTAAGATATATGCAAATACAAGTAAAATGAAAAAAAAAAAAAAAAGTTGACTCTACACCTGTTCGGAAATTGGGAGAGCCTTCTCGAGAAGAACAGGCAAGAAACTCGGAAGGTCTATTTTTTTGTCTCCTCTTTTAAATTGCCAACATTACAATAATATATTATTTCACAAACATAACTTTATATATTATAGATGCCTGTCGGAGTGATTGGAACAGTTACTCAAATACATACATCCAACAATCACAAAGTGTACTTAATGCACGTCAAATTTATACATTTTTTGTCAATCCCAAGCAGTTTTATCTGTCAGATAGTCAGACACTTTATAATATGCTTTTTTCATAAGTACTTTCCTGACTGCAGTCTTAAATTTATTTAAGCTAAGTTCTTTAATATTGGTTGGGAGTTTGTTGTAGAAACGTACACAAAAGCCTCTAAAAGAGTTATTAATTTTTTTAAGTCTAGTATTAGGTAATGCTAACATATTCTTTTGTCTAGTATTTACTGAATGAATATCACTGTTTTTACAAAACAAATGTATATTTTTATGGACATATAATATATTCTCGTAAATATATTGCGACGCAACAGTCATAATACCAATTTCTTTAAATTTTTCTCTCAAAGAGTCTCTCATTTTAAGATTATAAATTGCTCGAATAGCCCTCTTCTGCAGCACAAAAATAGTCTGAATGTCGGCAGCATTTCCCCACAGCAACAAGCCATACGACATTACACTATGAAAATAAGCAAAATATACAAGTCTTGCTGTATCAACATCGGTCAGCTGACGTATTTTCCATACAGCGTAGGCTGCAGAACTAAGTCTCTTCGACAATTTATCAATATGTGGGCCCCACTGAAGCTTAGAATCTAAAGTAATACCAAGAAATACAACGGTGTCCACAAGGCCCACATTTTTATCCTTTATGTTTACAGTGGTCTGAACCTCTCTAACATTAGGTAAGACAAATTTTATACATTTAGTTTTCCCTTCATTGAGGGACAAATTATTCATATTAAACCAGTGAACTATTCTTGAGATAGAATTATTTACATCGTCATTAATTTGCAATCCTCTTTTAATTTTAAATAAAAGTGAAGTATCGTCTGCAAATAATACTATCTCATGCCTGTCTTGAACATAATTAGGCAAGTCGTTAATATATATTAAAAATAGAAAAGGACCAAGAATCGAACCCTGCGGAACTCCCATTTTAACCGAGGAGCCCTGAGATCTCTTCCCATTGACATCTACTTTCTGAATCCTCTCAGTCAGATAGGAGATGAGTAGATCCAGAACAGTATCGTGAAATCCATAGTAGTGTAATTTCCTGATCAAAGTTTCATGATGGACGCAATCAAACGCCTTGGACAAGTCACAAAAAACGCCCAGCGCATCATGTGAGTCCTCCCAGGCCTCATATATATGTTGTACTAACTCAACACCAGCATCGGTTGTTGAGCGACCCCTCCTGAAACCAAATTGTTTACAGTGTAGAAGATTATTCCTGTTAAAATAGCTTTGCATTTGCTCCAACATTATTTTTTCAAAAATTTTACTAAAAGTAGGTAGCACAGAAATAGGTCTAAAATTACTGGGGTCTGATGTGCTACCAGATTTATGTAATGGAATAATTTTACTCAGTTTCATTAAATCAGGAAATACACCACAGTCAATGCAATCATTAAAAATACTAGCCAGTATTGGAGCTATTGTCTCAATTACAGATTTGGAGATATCAACAGAGTTGCCCCACAGATCCACGGTTTTCTTTTTATTCAGAGTTTTAAATGACTTTATTAAGTCGTTTGCACTAATATGATCAAATTTAAATGTATCACTACAAGTTTTTACATGATCTTTTAAAATAGATTCAGCAACGGTAGGGGATGAATCCAACGATTTTGTGATTGAAACTGGAATGTCAGTAAAGAACTTTTCAAATTCTGTAGCTACTTCAGTGTCTACTGTAATTTTGTTATTTTCAATATTTAAGCAAAAATCACCGTTATTATTTTTAACCCTTCCAGTTTCATTATTTATAATATTCCATGTTGTTTTAATTTTATTACTACTATTTTGAATTTTTGAACTTAAATAATTAGATTTAGCAAGCTTACAAACTTTTTTAAATAATTTGGAATAAGCTTTTACATACAATTTAAACTCATCACTAGTGTTAAATGTCCGTTCATAATAAAGGTCATAAAGTTTTATTCTACTTTTGTGAATACCTGGTGTAGCCCATTCACTAAAAGCTAAAGTACCATTAACTGAAATGGTTTTTGGAATAAATATATTTTCAAATTCTGAACAAAATATGTTAAAAAACTTTTCATACAATATATTTGGGTTCTCTTCATAGTCTAAATAATTTAATTTAATACCCAGATTATTATTTAAACGTTCCAATCGACCAGCAGTCTTTGGTACAACAGTGATATTCTTTTTCTCCACATGCTTAAATTTAAAAGGTATAGTAACAAATTGCCCAGAGTGGTCAGATTCTAAATTATTAAAAATATTTTTTTCTAAAGGCACAATATTGGTATAGATATTATCAATACATGTGGCAGACAGCTGAGTAGTCCTTGTTGGCTCTAAAAATAAATTTTCAAGATTATATGATTGAAACAAATTTTTAATTCTTGTACATAAATTAGAACTTTCTAATAAATTAATATTGAAATCACCACATACTATTATTTGTTTTCCTGGCTTATGAACCTTTTTCAACACTTCGTCCATTCTATTTTCAAAAAGATCATACAATCCTAAAGGAGGCCTGTATACGCTTAATACAACAATCTGCTCCAGCTCCACGCAGGCTATCTCTATTGCTCGCTCAACGGAGAGGCTCACAATGTCTTTACGATCTTTAAATTTAAGCTTTTTATTCAATATTATTAAAGAGCCACCACGAATCGCATTTTCTCGGCTGAACGAACTACCAATCTGGTGATTACCGAAATTAAACATGAACTGGTGGCTTTTAAGCCAATGTTCAGTTACACAAAAAATGTCTACTTTTCTACAGTTCATGAATAATTCAACTTCCAGATCTTTGCCCATAATTCCTTGTATGTTCTGGTGCACCAGATTGATGAAATTTACATTTTTAGTATATCCAAGTGGGCTATCCAATACATTGTTAAGAACAGAATTTTCAGTTTCTTTACTATTTAATGATATGCAAGAGGATGTCTCTGTTGTCTTAATGCTTAATTTAAAGACTTATGAACTAATACATCAGTACTATTACTGACAGTCATTCTATAACTACAGTTTTGCTCAATAGGAGCAATTTGAGTAGCCAAGTTCTTGGCTGATATATAAAAATAATATGATAGCGATTTTGCTATTCGTCTCTTATAATAATTTGATAGATAATACCTATTATCTTTTGTCAAATGCAATGTCTTTACATAATTATTTATGTCAATACAATGAAATTTATTATTGTTACATAGGGTACTTAATGTCATATTCAATTTGTATCTTAAGTTATTTTCCTCCTGTGGCAGACTGCTGTAATAAGGTAATGTGAACATAATAATTTTTTGTACATTCAATAAGTTATTCAATTTATCAAGATATTGCGCAAGGGTTGTTTTGTTCATATTACCTCTATTTCCAATAAAAAATACCAAAGTAGTATGCTGGTTGTACTGACATTCTAATGATCTATTTAAAATCTCCTTATAAGAAGCACCAGGCATACAATAATTGGTTATTGAATGTCCCATTTTTGTCAGGAGTTGGCCCATTTCTTTGCCAATGTCATCACTATACATAATAATATTTCTTGTACAGTCATGCTTAAAATTAGTTGATTTAGTCGGTGAGTAGGAACCATCGGAAATACATAAATCATTCTTTATGGCGATGGAGTCACTTGTGACCATCGAACCTGGCAGTAACTGTCCACAATCACATATGTGGTTTTTTGTTAACGAGTTAAATTTTTCATTATTCGAGTTACACAGCTCCAGCAGATCATCAATGGCCAGCATTTGCTCCTTTATTTGTTTTTGTGACATTTCATATTGTTTAGTCATAAAGCACAATGAATTTTTTAATTTTTCAATTTGATTTTCCAAAACATCTGTGTCAGACTTATATTTAGATTCAACAGTATTTAATTTTGATGAATACATATCCAATTTGTTAATTAAATTTAATCTTTTTTCCTTATATAAGCTAGCATTTTTAATACATAACCTATGCCGCTTCACAAATTTCTGTGTCTTTTTAATATATTTGTTAATTTTAATATATTTTATAATTTTGTTTCTGCTACTCCCAGCAGCAATCATAGTCTTTATACTATTTGAGCTATCATCTTTAGTAAGATCTATAGTAATTGTTGGTTTGCTACTGGGGGCCACAGAAACCAAAGTTGGTGCGCAAGCTACCAGCTCATCGAACAAACTCTGATTCAGGGAGGAAGTGATGTTTTGCTGCACTGACTCTAATGACGATATGGTGTTCTTAGCATCATGCAATTCCTTTTCAAGACTAAAGATTTGTTTTAAAGCATGATCATACTCACTCCTACACTGATCAAAACCATTCACAACGAGCTGAAGCCTGTCTCGGTCATCAATTGCAGCAATATATTGTTGATGCATCTGTGACATTTCATCTTTTAATTTTTTATTTGTATTCCACATTTCCGAAAGTTCCCTTTCATTATCATCCCTCTCTCTGTTCAACCGTTCACACATCTCTTTTGATGCCTTCAGTTCTAATAAAGTCAGTTGAAGTTTGGACTCCTCCTGACGAGACAAAGCCCGGCGTGTCATCATGATTAATTATTTAATGTAATAAAATGTAAAGTAAAACAAAAAAAAACAAAAGTAAATCAAGATTAAATTGAGTTCTGTGAACAATTAAAGTGGAGGTTAGTTTGAAAAAAGATACTTTAAGAAATCAAATTTTGGTAAATAAATAACGATAATTTTTATGTAGGTGCAATTTTTGCACCTCAACAAAAGCAAATATGTGTAATAAATTAAGCAACAGTACCTTAAATCCGATGATAATGACTTACAAAATTGCCGACAAACGTCACTTTTACACAACCGTATTCTTCCAAAAATACACACTGTGCACTTACTATTTTCCACGAATTACAAATTTCTAAACAAAAACAAGATTATTTATGCGTTTTATCAATGATTTATATAACTTTTACAACAATGTAAAAAATAAATGTTGGGACAATTCAAAACCTAAATATCTATATCAGTAAACAGATTTTCACTAGATCGTTCCGGTTTCGAGATCTGTGTGGCCCGGCTGGGGTAACGTATCCCCAGTCGGGCCACACAGATCTCTGAAACGCGCAGGCGACAAACTCTGAAACTTGCTGACAAACTCTAAACATTATAGCGACCTACTCAAACAATCTATTTTTCACACTTTTTTTCGTGTGCATTACCGCAGCAAAATGTTGTGCTTTAGAGAAGTGAGAGTATATCAAATAATTAGTTCATCATGAGGAGAAATTAGTTCATGAATAGCAAAATTTGTTCGCATTGTAGTTTTAAAGTTATTCGAGAAAAACAGATTTTGCTGGAGTAATGTTCGAAACGTTACCCTGGCAAAATCTTTTTTTATAAAATCGTTTCCATCCAGAACCAAATACATGAATAGATAGCTTTTGTTGCGTATTAAATGTTTGTGAATAGCAAAATTTGTGCATGTTGTATTTCTTAAGTTATTTAAGATTTTGCTGCGGTAACGTTTTAGGATATCCCAGATCTCGAAATCGGTTGAACATAGAAGTTTGAAAAAAATACCAATAATAGACCTTAATTTGTTCAAATTTGTTCAAGCATTAGTTTTTGATTTGCTTGATGAATACCAATGTAATTAAATGTTTTCAAAAATCAGAAAAAACGAATTTCTCAGTAAACCAGTACACTTACAATAAAATAAAAGGCTGTAACATGTACCCTTGGTACACCTTTATAACGACAGTAAACTTAGATTATGTAACTTTACGCAATATGAACATATTTTTAAGTCATCGAATACGCAGCTTCCATTAAACAAGGAAACATGGCATACTATGAACAAATTAAAATGTTCCATCAATAAACAATCCTGTTAATTCCAGCTTTGAAGTACGGCTATTATGAAAGTTATATCAAAAATAAGATATATCAGTAATTTGTCAATAAGCCGACCGAATTATAAAGGTTACGCGGGGGGGACCGGACCGCGGACCCACCAGTAGGTCATCGCAGTGGGGCCACGAGTCCGTAGCGACTTAAGTATACAGTGTGGAAACTTTCAGCGGGGCAGTAAGGAGAAGTACCTTATCCGTTGCAGCTACACGAAAATGGTTTTAGGAGACTATCCATAATTTTTTATGGAATTTTGATCCCCATTCACAGATTTAAAAAAAAGTGTACAGTTAGCAAGAAAATAGCAATTTTACATAAAAACATTTTTTGATGCCAATCGATCCTGTTTCTAATACTGATCAAAAACTTCTATGGGATCAACCATCGTTGGAGTACTCAAAAAGTCACAAATTGCAAAAAACTTTACCCGTACATTTTGTATGAAAATTTTACGCAAAAGTTTTTTTTTGTGACTTTGTTTTGTGATCTTTTTGTTGACTGAATAAAAAGATAAGTTTAAAAACAATTCAAATTTTGTACTCGTTATTATTAAATAAAAAACAATCTTGACAATTTGGTGATCAATGGATAGGAACACATGGTCCTATTTAAGGCAAGCGCGTAGTCCAGATCGAACGCCTCTAGATTTATTTTTGCCACCTGAAAACTGCGAGGTTTACAAAAAGCAATACCATAGTGTTCGAGAACTTAAAGACTCACTAACCACAATTTTGTATGGAATTCATCCAAATAAATTGTCAGCAGCCACTAGGTCGGTACAGAAACGAATCAATTTATGTATTCGTCAAAATGGCGGTCACTTCGAGCACTTGATATCGTAGGGCAAGAAACAGCAAGAATTTAAATACGAATAACATCATCAAGTTATGTTAGTTAATAAACAAAGAAAATTAATACGCCTTCTCTTTGATATGTGTAAAATTCTACGTGATTATTTTATTTTTTTGTATTTCAGTTACACAAATTCTTTACAAAATGTAGGGGAAAAGTTTTTTGCAATTTGTGACTTTTTGTGTACTCCAACGAATGTCCGATACTTAAAACCTAAACACAAATTGCCTAATAACGTTTGGCCTAAAACACATATCACCTAAAAACGAAATGCTTAATAACGTCAAAAATAGGTAGCGAGGAGCGAAGCGACGAGCGTAGGTTTGAACATGAACCAAGCGCGCGAGCCGAGCGAGCGAAGCGATCGTGCCGCGGTAGCGGCCGGCGAAGCGCCAGAAACGACTTTATGTGTATTCTCGACTTTATGCATACTTATTTAGGCTAAACGTTATTAGGCATTTCGTTTTTAGGTGATATGTGTTTTAGGCCAAACGTTATTAGGCAATTTATGTTTAGGTTTTAAGTATCGGACTCCTCCAACGATGGTTGGTCCCATAGAAGTTTTTGATCAGTATTAGAAACAGGATCGATTGGCATCAAAAAATGTTTTTATGTAAAATGGCTATTTTCTTGCTAACTGTAATTTTTTTAAAAAATCTGTGAATGAGGATCAAAATTCCATAAAAAATTATGGATAGTCTCCTAAGACCATTTTCGTGTAGCTGGAACAGATTAGGTACTTCTCCTTACTGCCCCGCTGAAAGTTTCCACCCTGTATATTTAAAACCAAATTAACATTAAAAATGGAAATGTTGCCCCGTTGCCCCAATCATCGCGATAAACAAGACGATAAGTCACCACGCTAACAGAAATTGCCGTAAATGGCTATGTTCTTGCCGAATGAAATGATTGTTGGATTTCAAGCTAGCTAGTAGGGTTTCCTTTTTTAAATTTCATCTAATATTGTGTGTGTTACATGGTAATTAATCTAAGATTCTTCGCCAAGTATCAATTTGCGTTGCATGATTTTTTTATACACGGTGTTTCATAATAACCAATAAATAATCAATGCGTTATCTAAAACTAATTAATAAATTGTGTTTACCCGTAATGTCATTCAACCCAAAATTTTCATGTAAATCATAGACATGATGATGATATTATGATATACATGAAAATATTGGGTTAAATGACATTACGTGTTAACACATTTTTAATAATTATTTTTAGATAACGCATTAATTATTTATTGGTTATTATGAAACACCGTGTATAGTTTGTTTCTCAGATCGCACAAACATGGCTCTGTATGAAGGATATTTTCATTGTCTTATTGTTCCCGGGAGTATTACGCGGCTCAACAGATTAATGTCACTCTACCAATCCGATGATTTTATATTCACGTATAATGTGCATGTGTGCCTTATAAAAATTATCTGTGATTTTTAATAAGTAAAAAATATCATTTGTATAAGACTGATTTTTAAATAAAAAAATGTCGTTCTCGTTTCATTATTTTATTATACCCTTTTTTTCGCAACTGTACTAACGAAACATCAATATTATACCGTTCATTTAAAATGGTTAGCCTTATGTATGATGCGGTCGCTTTTACGCAACCTTTATAATTCGGTCGACTTATTGACAAATTACTGATATATCTTATTTTTGATATAACTTTCATAATAGCAGTAATTCAAAGCTGGAATTAACAGGATTGTTTATTGATGGAACATTTTAATTTGTTCATAGTATGCCATGTTTCCTTGTTTAATGGAAGCTGCGCATTCGATGACTTAAAAAAACCTTTTTAAAATTCTCTATATGTTCATATTGCGTAAAGTTACATAATCTAAGTTTACTGTCGTTATAAAGGTGTACCAAGGGTACATGTTACAGCCTTTTATTTTATTGTAAGTGTACTGGTTTACTGAGAAATTATTTTTTTCTGATTTTTGAAAACATTTAATTACATTGGTATTCATCAAGCAAATCAAAAACTAATGATTGAACAAATTTGAACAAATTAAGGTCTATTATTGGTATTTTTTTCAAACTTCTATGTTCAACCGATTTCGAGATCTGGGATATCCTAAAACGTTACCGCAGCAAAATCTTAAATAACTTAAGAAATACAACATGCACAAATTTTGCTATTCACAAACATTTAATACGCAACAAAAGCTATCTATTCATGTATTTGGTTCTGGATGGAAACGATTTTATAAAAAAAGATTTTGCCAGGGTAACGTTTCGAACATTACTCCAGTAAAATCTGTTTTTCTCGAATAACTTTAAAACTACAATGCGAACAAATTTTGCTATTCATGAACTAATTTCTCCTCATGATGAACTAATTATTTGATATACTCTCACTTCTCTAAAGCACAACATTTTGCTGCGGTAATGCACACCTTTTTTTCTTGTGGCCCGGCTGGGGTCAGCCACACAACCCTATGGTCAAAATGTGTAAATGATATAAGGAACGAGTGATGCAATATTTAACTGTCCGGGTCATGTGGCTGACTCCAGCCGGGCCACAAAAAAAAAGTGTGAAAAATAGATTGTTTGAGTAGGTCGCTATAATGTCTAGAGTTTGTCAGAGTTTGTCGCCTGCGCGTTTCAGAGATCTGTGTGGCCCGTCTGGGGATACGTTACCCCAGCCGGGCCACCTGGATCTCGAAAACGAAACGACCTAGCAAAAATCTGTTTACTGACAAAGATAGGTGGTAGCTTGTCGATACATTCTTCAAAGATTCAGAGTTTGTCGACGCCTCAATCCAAAGAACGAAAGAATTCTTTATTTGGGTAAATAGTCTAGGAGCCTGGAGTCCCAAATGTGCGAGGTTTCGTTATTTTTTTATGTTTTATGTACTTACTTACAATAAGAAATTAATGTAAAATAGTTAATTGAAATCAGTGATGAAACAGTAACCGTTAATATTTAAATTTATCTAAATCCTCGATGAGTGATATATATTTTTTAAATGTATTATTTAAGCAACATTTAGCATCTGGTCTCCTTGTCTATCTATATGAAGTAATGTACAGTCGCGTACAACTTTCTTTAAAAATCGATTTTAATAAGTGCATGCAAAGTAAGTTTTATGAGGTTTTGTTTGTTAGATGTATATGCTGAAAAGAATAATTTTTATATAAAGCATCCATAAAGCTTATTACGAATTCATTGTTTCATGTTAAAAGTTGTTGTCCTTTCCACCCACTCCGTATATCAACGCAAGTAAACATTAAAATAAAACTAGTAGAAAAAATTGGTTTGTTTTAATAACATAGAACTTTAAATATAGTGCAACGAAAAAAAAATCTGTGTTCCTATAGATTTTACATCTCTTGAGATGGACTTTTGTGAATTAAAAAAGCGAGATGAATTAATTGAATTGACTTCAATCAAAATATCTGTGGTAAAAGAATAAAAACTTAGGAAAATAAAAAACCTCACCATGTTGCGGAAAACAATTTGATTACCTATGGGTAACCATCTTATGGATAGGTAATCCCCCTCCGCGGCCTCCTGCGTGATGAAGTACTCGCAGAAGAAGGCGACAGTCCCCCCATTCCGTTCGTTCTGGAGGCGTTCTGAAGGCTGCTTCCCGGACGTCTGGAAGGTCGGTAGGTTGATTGTCATCCCGAAAGGGAACGGCAAGCCTCTTACCGATCCGATAGCTTACCGGCCGATCACTTTGCTCTCCATCCTTGGCAAGATTTTGGAGCGCTTAATATTAAGGTGCGCCCCGCAAATCACCCAGGCGCTGTCGGACTGCCAGCACGGGTTCACTCGAGGTCTGTCGACGGTTAGGATGTTGGTGGACTACTTCACTGGACGCTGTGTGAGCATGTTTGTTGGCAACCGGCGGGTGTCGAAGGCGGCAACAATGGGTTGCCCGCAGGGATCGGTGCTGGGGCCCATGTTGTGGAACATACTGATGGATGACTTGTTTCGACTACCACTCCCTGGGGGGGTTAGCATCGTAGGCTACGCCGACGACGTGACGCTTCTGATTGAATCAAATTCCCGGGCGGGCATAGAGGCTTCGGCCTCTACGGTTTTGCAGCTCGTCGGTGACTGGGGGGCCCGTAATGGACTGGAATTTTCTCCTGCCAAGTCTGCAACTATGACGATCAGGGGAAAATTCCAGAGGCCACCCGTCATCAAGGTTCGGTGGGACTTCAATCAGGAGCGTCGCGTCTGATTCTGATTCTGAACTTTTTCGTTCTCGCAACATGCGAGTTCGATGCGAGAGCGGCGACTTGCTTTGGCAAGATGTTGAGGGTGTCGGCTACATCCTGGGGGATTAGGCACAGAGCCCTTAAGGTTTTGTACAGGGGTACGTATGTGTCCACTCTTACCTACGCTGCGGCGTGTTGGTTTAAACGTGGGTCCCTCCACGTTGTGCGATCTGCGCTTCAGCGCACCCAGAGACCCGCTTTGATCCTTCTGACCAAGGCGTATCGCTCGACCGGCTCTGCCGCCTTAGCGGTGGTGGCCGGTGTTTTACCGGCCGACCTCGATGTAATCCGGGCGGGCAGACTAGGTAGGGCGCGTGAGTCCGGGAGTGCTAAGGAGGAGATGCGCAGGGTGAAACTCACAACATCTGAGTCAGTACTACGCACATGGCAGGAACGCTGGGACGCATCAGACAAGGGGAGGGAGACATATCGCTTCTTCCCGGACGTGGCGGACCGACTTAGGTTTGCCTGGGTCGAGCCGGACTACGAAGTCTCGCAGCTGTTATCAGGGGCATGGCTGTTTTAACGGTAGCCTTTTTAGCATGAAGTTGGTGGACAGCAGTTGTAGTGCTTTTTCCTGCTGAATTGTTGAAATATTGGGAAATCTTAGTTGAAAGAAAAAAAACAAACTTATTCCTTTAGTCCGATACAAAATGAAAAGCTTTATTCTGGTAGGTACATGGTTGTAATTCACTTATGCATAATGTTACTGAAGTTAACAAAATCCCTCAATGCAAAGCACTTAACTAAATGTTTAATTAATACAAGCCAAGGGCAGGATGGTTCAGGTTTGTTTGATCAATCTCGGCAGGTAAAAATCAGGTACAAATTGGGTACAAAACTACAAAATGAGGGGCAATAAAGTACACGAACAAATAGTTATAGGTTTCATTTTTTTTAAATTAGTAGCTTTCCCCGGAGCGGTTGTTAGTAGAGCGTACCTTCTATGCTAAATCTTGCAATCACGGGTCAGAGCTATGATATTCCAGTTTCTTAACTTATTCTCTGTTTCTAATATTATTTGTGTAATTCCACAGAATTCCTCCTTGATATTAGGTTATTAGGTAGGTTAGTTGCAGCGGAGCCCTACGGCCTCCTGGAACTGCCCTGGAGATTCATAGCACAGTGTTATGTTAAAAATATAATTAAATATGCCTATAATCTTAGGGTCAGTGGGTCTAACACTGAGTTCTGAAGGAATCCCAGTCAATACATTTGAATTTCATGTAATAAACATTGCAAGTTAATTCCAAACATAATTTTCAATGAATTGTCAAAGTTTCTTATTGGGTAGTTAATAAAAAGGACATATGGAGGGGAGAGCACCTATTTTGTGTATAATTACTGCTATTAATAAAAAGAAAACAGCTTAATTTGTGAGTTATTTGCCAAAGAAGGATGTGAAACTTAATATTGTGAAAATTTAGAATTTAACATGAAATTCGCAAGTGTTACTCAATATATGCCTTAATCCCACTAAGATGCCGTTTACTATCAAGGTTTTTTAATGAAATAGGGGATGAAAAAGGCGAATTTTGGGAATGTAATATGTTTGATTTAATAATCAATTTACCCACAAATAAAAATAAAATTAACAAAATCTGCTTTAAATCATGAAATATAATAAGTTAATTAGATACCTTATTGATTTTTTGCACTTATTGATACAATAAATCCATTTAATTTAATGAATCGCGTGCCGGCGAGTAAATATAGTATTTTTTTTCTTAGCTTTACTCTTCAAGCTGAAAACAAAAAGAACTGAATTTTGTAAATTCTTTTCAAATTAAATTCACACGGAAAACGAGAGAAATACCTATGGATTTTCTTCGCTGAAATTAATTTAAATACTTTATGATCTTCGAATCAATAACAAATTTCTTCAGTCGATGTCTCACAGACAAATCATAACATAGACGATAGACGCGTTCAAAGACTAAGGTGAAAAATGGGCGCGTTCCATCTACGCGCATACTAGAATCGAGGTCCGTTCACCGAATGTTAAGCGTCGTATTGGCGACGGAACCTTCCCTAAAACCAAATTCATTTCATAGCATGTGTGTCATGATGTGTCAAGTCAACGTACGGATCTATCGGAATTCTACAATATGCTATAAGTATTTCCAGCCCAAGTTATAAGCTTGGTTGAAAAACGAAACGTAATGAAAAAATTAACCATAAACAAACTGTGAATGCTTCCCAAATTCTATTCGACGAAACTATAATTATATGATCTATAAGCTTATTTGTATTTTATTAAAATATGTCTATAGAAATGATCGAAACAAACGGTCTAAATGTCAAATTCCGAATTTTGAGAAAATCAACCCACCTAAATGGAAGCACGGGATTTTGGGCGAAAAAAAACTATCTTTGTAAATAAGGCCAGGATAAACGCGAGATTTATTTTGTTTATGCAAAAAGTGAATAATGACCAAAGATAATTGCAAATGTCACTGACGTGACGTGAAACGACGTTGACGTTGACACTTGACATTGATATTGTGAAATTAATTGACAAAGTTAATGTAATTGTGATTTTAGTTGTGAAATTTGTGTTAAAACTACAGTGAAACCAAAGTGTTTTTGCAAAATTAGTGTTTTATGCAATTTTAAGAAAAAACGGTGTTACACAGTGGGTGTAATTGCGGCGAGTGCGAGGTCGAAGACCTGCACCACGCCTTGTGGGAGTGCAATCTGTATAGGGATGCGCGTAGGGACTTATTAGATAAGGTGTAGGCGCTCGAGGTTGGCCCGGTTTACTATCGCGATCTCGTGGGGACGGAGGCGAATTTCCTGAGGCTACGGGACTTCGCGCATCGGTGGCATAAAATCAGGTGTGGGCTAGAGAGGTGAAGAGCGAAGAGGGCATCCGCCCGAAGAGAGGAGGAGAATAGATAGTAGACGAAGCCAGCGGTACCACGATCGGTGGGCACACGGCGACCTGGTGGCGGACACCGAAGGCGTGACGTGTGTTGTCCGAACTGTAAGGGGAGAGGGACACAGGGACAAACAGGCGAAAGATTTAAATAACTTGTAGGGAGTCAAGAAGTTTGCGCGGCTAGAGTGCGATTACGCAGGTTCCGCGCACATCTCCCGCTGTTTCGGCCCGTATAACCAGGATTGGTTGAGTAGGGCCATGGGTTGGTGGAGGGTGTATAGTTCCCCCATTCCGCCTCGCCGCGGAGTATGGCCACGATCATGCTCGGCAGTGACAGGTTTCTGCCTCCCAGCGCGGCATTGAGTTCGCTGCGCTGGCGTCGCCACGCCGGTCACACCAACAGGGTGTGCTCGAGAGCTTCCTCCCAATGACGTACAACTCGGTGCAGGTAATGACCGAAACAACCATGTCCGGTCAGTACCTGCACCATTCGGAATGAGAGGCTGCCCTGCCGGCGCCCAACCCACTCCTTTAACACCGAACGGATCGCCTCGATCGTCCGGTGGCCGCAGCTGGGAAGCCGAGTGCCTTACCCCGGCGGCGCAGAGCCTTCCTCTGCATCTGGGTACACGAACCACCTCCAGCTCCTGTGGGGCAGATCGTCCCCCCGTTCTTTACTTGTACCTACCTACCTAACGGATAAATTTCTGTCTCAAGAACTTTTATTGTTACTCTTACTTTCTGTTATCTATCTTTTTTTCTTCAGTCTAATGTTCTTTCCATGCAAAATCAACTATTATTTATGTAATAAAAATGTTTCGATTTTGACGTTTATTCTTGCCAACTTACGTGCCGCTAACTTTAGCAATAAAATCAATCTTTCAGGTGAGCTTACACGGGAGCACGCTACATAGAACTGACTGATTGAGAGTTTTCCCCTGCGACCACCCTGCGACTTAGTTATGGTCATCGCAAAACAGACCTTCAAGGGAATCTGGAGTCTTGAATTCAAAAGGGAGATCATTTGCTATTCATGGAATGCGCGGTACAACACTTTTTCTCCCTTAACAGGTCCCGTCAAAATAGTGGTCTCTACTACGTTCCGGTGCAAAGCCTTGACTTGCAACCTCGTGCCGTTGCAAAGTTTGGGTGGCTTTAAATTTCAGGTGTACCCATACGCAGTAAGTAATAGTCTGTGATATAGCAGACCCTGTTTAAAGTGCTTTACAACTCTACGGGATAATTAACGGCATTGTTAGTGTTTACCACAGTATTTATTGAGTTACAAACAATATGTTGTCCTTCAAAGGAATTTATTAATATGTCATTAATGAATAATGACCGCTGCTTGGTTATTCTTTGGAGTCAGTATAGCTCTATATTTAGGCAAAGGTGGCTCTTGAAATTTTCAGTGGGAGTTGACATCAATCAAAATCCAGTATGTAGTAAAGCTAATTACTTATTTAAATAAATGACAATGACAGGTGGAGTGACAGTAAGATATGATAGGTGGTCAAGGGTTAATGATCTAATCGCTTTTTTTCGTTTGTCCAGTTTTCCAAACTAATAGGGTCTCGAGGGACTTCATAAAAATTGAAACACCTTTGCATTGCAAGCATTGTTTTTAGTACATTCAGCGACTTTAACTGAAGAAGGAAGTCTTGAATAGCTTACGGTCGGATGCGTGCCGAGACGTCCGTCGAGCAGCATGCGGAAATGAACGAGCTATAATTTCACTTTCCTTTTATCCGTGTTCTTAAATTTAAATCTGCCGAGGTTAAAATATTGGTTGTTCCGTTCCCAATTGTCTCAAATCCAGGTTTATGACATCTGCATTCTGCCAACCAACGGACCTGGCTCTGGCGCTCCCTGATAACACGCATTGGACAAGCGTGGAAGGAGACAGTCGCAACAAGTCTTCAACTGACCTATAATAATAGTTTCGTCTGTTTATTATTAAACTTTATCAATGGCGGCTTCATAAATTTCCTACGACATAATACGTAACTACCATAAGTGTTAGATAATAGAGTTGTGGTGCCGCGTCGGGTAGGAGTAAGCCGGTGGTGGTGCGCGGTGGGGCTGGGTTTTCGGCGCGAGGAGAAAGTGCTGGTGGTGGCCGAAGACCCCGCACTCGGCGCGGCCGCGGCCGACACACGCCCGCCTGTCCACGGGCCAAACGTTTGCGAAACAATGCCATTGAATTGTCGGCGCCAATTCCACCGAAGCCACCGATCGCGGCGCTTGGAGATGCCGCGCAAATAAACAGTGGTGCCGATCGTCGTAACACCGCGCCCTCGACCCCACGACAATGTGCAAATGGATTGTGATTATAATATACGGCCTCGCTTTGAACTCGGCTAGCACCAGGGAAATAATACCTTCGGACGCTACCCTCGACAACCATGTGAGTACTTTTCAATTATGCGCTAAACATATGTTTTTTTTTCTATTCCTATCTCCTGCAACGTCTCAAAACTCGCTGCCTCACCCTGTAGTTATTATCAAATAAATATAATGTCTTTTTATGGGTTCATATTTTCCTTATTTTTGATATGTCCCTTTTTATTATTTACGATAAGAAGATTTGCTAAAGCAGCAGTCTTTAATTAATCGTAATAAAAGTATTGAATTTTATAACAATGTACAATTTGTTACTTTTTATTTAATACCTTAGCACAACGAATTATCCTTGAATGAAGTATGTAATAAAATCCAGTGCATAATCGCATGGTGCAATGACTCTGAACGCAGCACTTTTACTTTCAGCTGCATAGTTCCTTGCAGTCGTTAAGGCTACTATGATAACGTTATATCAGTGAATCTTAAATTACATATAAACTAGGACTCTTTTATTCTAGCTACTGTACCTACAGTTCTTTATAGACGCAACATTTTTTAAAGTAAATAAATGTTTATAAAGTTCAAATAACTTTTCGAAAATCCCATCTAATTTAAGTTTATATTTATTCCATAAAATTGATGTATGATATCGACAGAAATTTCAAATCGGTCACCTTTAGGGAGTGTGGGAGAATTCAAGTGACACACTTAATAAACTTATTAAAATACATTTGTTTATTTAGTTGAACATGAATTCGACAACCCTGCTATTATAATACGCGTGGTCAAGATTGTGTTATGGCAACAAGGAAACACATTTGCATTGCATGATGCCTACCCACTAAATACATAATGCATGTTTTTAGATTTTCTACAAATTGACGCGTTTCAGTACGCACTTATTTTGTCTCAGTTAGTGGCCTATGATGATTATGATTGTGTAGTCTTTGCCGCCTATTCGGCAGTTAGGCCAAATTTCGGATGAGAATTTCGAACCGGGCCGCAGTATCAAATTTTATATAACCGACGCAAAAAATAAGTTATTTTTGAAGAAAGTTCAAATCTAAGAATCAAACACATTTTGATGAAAAAATATTTTAATGATGATACTTTGCTTGACAGAACTAAGTAAGTTCTTGCTACACGAGGTTATTGCTACACGCAAACAGTTTTTCAGAAACCAGTAACCCATGTTGTCATTTGGGATTTAAGTGCTTCAACCGACCGACCACCCGATTTTCATCTCAGCTTCTCGAGTCACCACCAATAATGTATGTAGGTATACTTAAGTTTACAAAAAGCATACTCAAAAAAAATGTATATACCTACTCGTATTAGCACAAAGTTTTCTCAATAATCTTTCTGAAAATTACAAAACTGATATCTCCAGGCGACTGTGGGACAGAGTACCTATACCAGAAACTCCATAGCACCATATCTCCATTAGCTATAGCTTCCATCTATCCATACATCTGTAAGAATAATCCCTTATTTTAAGGGTGTGAAAATTGTTGTTCAAGATATTGATCTAGGTCATCGTCATCATCATCATAAGCTCGAGCCCATCACCGAGGGGCTCGAGCCTACCCTAAGTTAATGTGTTTAGGCCTTGTCAACCACGCTGGCCCACTGCGGATTGGTACGCGGTGGTGCGGGATGGATCTAGGTCAAGGTATTGACAAATAAGTCATAGCTAATGAAGACATGTGGCTATGGAGTTTACCAGAGGGACTGTACCAGAGTCGTCTGCATGAGTAGGTACTTCTTTTTTGTCTCGTATTTCTGCCACCAAGCAGGTGCTCGCATTGCTGTATTATGATTTGAAGGGTAAGATAGGTAGTGAAGTTACTGGGTACTGTGACTTGATATCTTAAGTCGCAAGTTGGCAACGTATTTGGGCGTCTTTGTAGGGGTTGTAGATTTTCAAGTCTTGTAGGAACCATAAATATGTACTATAAGCGACTATTTGTCTGTACGATTATTAGAAGCTATGTATCCTTCGTCACAGAATAGATAATAGCCTTCATGTACAATTGTACATAAATGTATGTTACATCCTTTTTGTTTCCCCTTTAAAATGGAAATGTATTCAAATTACTAGTAAAAAGTCTATCCCATGTTATTCATTGTTTTAATAGCAAAAGATGCACGTATTAACAGATCACGTAAACCTTACCTATACAGGGTGTAACTGAACACCCCAATAACATTTAAGGGTATGTATCCATCAGAAGTAGAGATTCTGTAGGAAAAATATTAGGGCTAACAAACCTACTTTTTTTTCCTATACAAACTAAATAAATTATTTTTTGGTATTAACTGCCGACAACCCTACGTAAGCGTACAAGGAATACTACGCTCACGTCATACAAACTAAATAAATTATTTTTTGGTATTAAGTCCCGACAACCCTACGTAAGCGTAGGAGGAATACTACGCTCACGTCTGTCACGTGTCATTTTGTGTTTAAATTTATTTTGTGTTAAGAGCTGATTATGGTTGTCGCTTGAAACTTTTGCTTTCAGTTTAAACTCAAATAACTCTGAAAATATTGGGGTTCCAGGTCTCAGACAAGCACCGAAGGTTCATTTAGTATCTAACTTATATGCCCCTTAAATGTTATTGGGGTGTTCAGTTACACCCGGTATATATCACGTAAGCCGCCTTCTTCACCGTGCAAAAATACCTCGTAATGCGACTACTATTCGGTCAAAGGTCAAGCGACCTCGGACCATGTCGATCAGTGTCACTCGGTACTCTATTTATTTATTTATTTTTACCTTAGGCTCGATTGATCGAGACTTTTCGACGTGCCACATAATAATTATTATGATTTAATGGCCATTTACAACATTAATATTAATACTAGATAGCTTTTGCATTGTCACCGGAGTTTATTAGTTTGGGAAGCCTTAGACTTTTTAGTAAATGCTTCCCGACGGGGTTTCAGAAGTAGGTTATCAATCGTTTTGTCTGTTCCGTGATATCACCCCAGCCCCCCTAGCACGTCCACCAAAACACAATATGATAAAGCGATTTATCGCGGTGAACTGTCAAAATACGACGAAACCCTATTGTATTTTGACAGTTCACCGCGATAAACCGCTATATCATATCGTGTTTTGGTGGACGTGCTAGGGGGGCAGGGCCCATAGCTATGCATAGAGTCCGATTTGCATTACCAAAACATCTATGAATCATTGTAACATTTTATTTTAATGTGAAGAAATCGTTATCATAGATACCTATGATGGAGTAGAAAACCTTATGTATTACTCGACATATTTTAATACTCGTTTCATTAAAACGCATTATACAGGATGTCACGGAATATCGAAATAAAATTTATGTGTATGTATCAATCATAAGTCAAAAATCAAAAGCGGCTAATTAAGCTACTTTTTCCCCATAACAACTAATAAATAATTTTTTGGTCTTACGTGTCGACAGCCCTACATCAGCGTACCTTGTTTCTGCATCCAGTGTTTACGTTTCTTTAGTGTTCACCCATAGTCAGCTGGACGATGGTTGTCTCTTGAAAATTTTTGCGGAACGTATTAGGTTTCCACATCTAAGACAAGCCCCTAGCTAGGGTCCATCTAATATCTGTAAAGTGTGTATATACAGTTTGTTCTTTCAGTTACACCCGGTATAGAATTTTTAATATTAATTTTATACACCATAGACTCGTGGTTCGTGCGTTAATTATATTTTGTTTTCTTTTTGATCGTAATTATTAGGTATTATTTAAGTCCCGACTACTCTACTCTTAAATATATATCTCGGTATAAATTGTTGAAGTATGCTAATTCTGACTGCAGCCATATCTTTGGTCCCTTATAGTAACGTGTCTCGTCTCTATAACCTGCATAATAAAATCTAATTATGTGTGTTAGAAGTACATAACTTATGAACGTATATCGTGCAAATAAGTTGCAATATTATTAGTCATTATAAATGTTGGACAATCCAAATCTACATAAAGGTTAGCAGTTGCGTAACATGTAGGTATGCATCAGGCGATGTAGAGATAACAACATGCCATGCCAGCACATGTGACGTGATGGCAGATGATGTTGACGTTTGATAGTTAGGTTAATTGCAACGAAACGGATGTGCGCTACTTTCGCTTCTTACGTTTTCCGTTTATGCAACAACGTTTGGTTATGTTATTTTTGTTTATATGGTAATTAGTGGTAGTTGCATCGATCGAGTAATTGTTTCTGGTATATGTTCTGAAAGGTTTGCCAATTCTCTGATAGAATGCGTAAATGTTAAGTACCCTTTACGTAAGAAAAAAATCAACGTCAAGTTGTGTATAGATCAGTGTCTGTTTGCTTCTGTATTTATGTAAGTAGATATATTTAATTTATAATCGTGGATGCGGTGTATGTAACTACGTATACTAGGTATACAAAACGAACGTTTATGCCATCTGGGAGTAGTTGTAACGTTGGATTATCTAAATTCGTCTAAATATTTAAAAAAATTTAGTCATTTCGTCTTTACTTAGCAAGTTGCGGTACGTGTAAAGTTAAACTATTGTGTGGAATCCCTCAACGCATATCTAAGCGATTATTGAACAAGTAAACCAATTTTAAAATTGCTTCTTATGTTTTGGTCCTTTACTTGGTTATTTTCTGATATTTGATGAATGGTCGCGGACACGCCACGGATAACAAAAACGAGAGCGAACAATTACTTCGTGAAAGGCGGTTGGTGATCATACTTTGGAAAGTGGCTTGTTTTCCGACCTTACAAATTCGCAACACCAAGCGACTGCCTGCACTATTTTCCTTTCCAGATACTGTTTATAGTTACAACTATGTTAATGGTCGTGCTTAGAATTAGATACCTAAGAATTTTCGGTGATGGTCCCTGCTTCTAAATTAATTGATCCTATTAACTTAGAAGCAGGGAGCTTCTAAGTTACTGGGGTCAATTACAGGAAATTGGCTCTAAAAGGAAGTTTTTTTTTTGAAAATGCATATACAAAATAATAAAAGTATATGCTACGGCAGTGCCCGAACCGCTGAAACTGATAAGATTTACTACAAACTCTACATAATGAATGTTCAAAATGTTGTGTGATTATTCATTAGGCAAATCTTAGATTTTACCTCAGAGATACTCCTTCAAAAATGTTTATGGAAGAAAAACACTTGCAAATCATCCGTATTACCTAATTCGTGTCGTATGCTTGTAAATTTCACAATAGTTCTGCACATATAATTAAATTTTTCAGTATGGAAAAATGTGAAAAAAATTGTATTGTGAAATTAAACTAACAATTTAATTATGTGCGATGTCTCGTACAAATTTTATTGTTGTTTGGCACACATAACGTTTAAAAAAATTACTTACTAAGAATTACTAATAACTGCGGAGGTTTTGTTGGTCAAAGGTACGATTGCTAACCACTTGGCCCCGGATTCGATCGAATTTTTTGAGGATGTTAATAATTGCAAATTTGACTTTGACCATATTATCTCTGCTCTGAGAAAAAACTTAAGATTTACTTATCCACTAAATGGTGATAATCGATGAGCTCAAAACAATTTAAATTTTTGACCATGTTGAAAATACCATGTAAATGTTACATTTTACCGGTAAATCTTAGGATTTACCGTAGTTCGGGCTTTTAAAACAACATATTATATTACTAGTTGTGCCCGCGAACTACGTTTCGCCTTATTAAAGACTTCAATGCGTTCTTAGTTTCGTATCTTCTATGTTTTTCCCGTTTTAGCAACATTTTTCATTGATTCTCCTGTCCTATTAGTTGTAGCGTGATATTACATAGCCTAAAGCCTTCCTCGATAAATGGACTATCCAACACAAACATAATTTTTCAATTCGGACCAGTAGTTCCAGAGATTAGCGCGTTCAACCAAACAAACAAACTCTTCAGCTTTATAATATTAGTAAGTATGACTGATGATGATGAAGTATAGATTCCACAGGATATGTCTCACTCACGATCTACTGATTAGAGTAGGACGATCGATCCAAGGTCGTTGGGACTATTAATTCACGTAAAGACACGAAAATAAAACTACATTGCCAGTTACACAAGTACAGTACAGTCTTACAAGTATGTTTAGACTCTGAGTCGTCTGTGTGGGTACCTACCTCTACCGCCAAGTACTCTCTGCTGCCAAGAAGCAGTGCTGCAGTTTGAAGTGTACTATAACTTGACATCTTATGTCACAAATTGGCAACGAACATTGTGGTTAGGGTTGGCAGGTCTAAAAAGCGAAATTTCGGGGCAGAAGCTTGTAAAAATCGGGATTATCACTTCCGAGTCGAGACAGCAAAAAAAAAAAACAAGATTTAAGAAAGATTTAAGAACTTAAGAAAGTAGAGTAATTGGTGAATCAAAGTAAAAACTTTGATTCACCAATTAATCAAAACTGTGTGTTTCTTTTTGTTTCCTTCTTCTGTGTAGAAAGGCAAAGAGAACGGAGTTCATACATACAGCCTAGTGTTATATTATACTATAGCTTTACTTTACATAGCTTCGCCGGTGTTGGAAATTTTATATTTTCCCGTAGGAAAAATAATTTTGTAGCCTATGTTAATCATTCATCATCATCATAATCAGTCAATATAATAATGTAGCATTCTAATGGCGAAAGAATGTTTGAAATCGGTCCAGTAGTTTTTGAGTTTATTTGTTACATACATACATAAATACTCATCTTTGCTCTTTATAATAATAGTGAAGGTTAATTTCAAATATTTTAGGGATAAATAAATATGCCAAGATAATTCAGTCATAGCGTTAAGTCACTTCTTTATTATGGAAAATTTGCCAATTTTTTTGGTCTGGTCGATAATCGCTACATTTTCCATCCCGACCATGGTTAAATCGAGACGTGTCCATAGAATCCTCGAAATCAGGACAATCGGGATACCTGGCAACCCTAATTGTGGTCTTCGTAAGGGTTGTATAGATTTTCAAATCTTACAAGAACCACATGAACTATAGCCCTTAATACCATCAGGCAGGCAGTCTGGTTTATTTGTCGATTCAATCTATAAAAAAACTCAAAGTTTTTCTATCTTTGGAACAAGGTTTAAATGAATTAAAACATTATTTTGAGAGTCTTGTGTAAATGTTACCGAAGCACTTTTTATGTTAATATTGCAATATAATAATCGATTGATAGGTATATTGAAGTTACAGAATTTTCCGGATTTTTTTTATATAACTAAGTTTACAAACACGCATACTGTACACCTGGTGGTAAGTACAGTCACCTATAGTACCTACATGTGGTAAGTACAGTCACCTATAGTACCTACATGTGGTAAGTACAGTCACCTATAGTACCTACATGTAGTTCTTGCGAGATTCGCAGCAAATCTGCAACTCTCACAAGAACCACAACGTTGGCAACTTGTGACAAGATGTAAAGTCACGGTACCTAGTAATTTCACTGCAATATCATGCCCTTCAAACCGGAATACAGCAATGCAAGCTCTGCCGCGTTCCGGCGGAAATAGGTTAGGTAAGACGGAGGTACCCAAGTAGGCGCTGCGGTACAGTCTCCCTCCCTCCGCAGTTACTCTTTTTATTATTATTATTTATTTATTGCTTCAAGTTACAAACTCATCAGTGTTATAGTAAGAGACTTATTTTATGTTAGTATTTTACATTTTTGGGTACTCTTTGCGAGCGATCTTTGATTTTCGGGTCAAAAAATTTCATGAACATTATACCGAGTTTGGACCGCGCGAACATCTTTGACATTGATCTTAGTTATAATAATTGCAATGTGAATAGCTAGCAGGGTCAATTGCGACATCAAAGTCAATTGATTGGGTCAAGGCGATGTTTCAGTTTCAGATGTGATCTTGTTTAATTGTAATTTAAAGGCCGTAATTCACCTAGGATTAATCTTTATTAATAACATTGTGACCCTTACTAAATATTAATAACAATTGTTTGTAATATACATAAGTCATCCTGTCTCTGAAGTTCTTTTAATTACATAATTAAAAGAACTTCAGAGACAGGATATACCTTTGAATTTTCTGCATCGCTCAAATGTTGACTGGGAGATAATGCCGCGGGCCTTAAGTCGGCCTTTGTTCACAATTGTGTTTAATAAATAAATAAATAAAATATCAACACATTTTTGTTCGTAGAGTGATATACAGGATGGCACATTAAGATGGGTCAGTATTATGCATTGTTAAACTGTGTTATTGGCAAGTTTGTAACTAAAAGGCATACAAAGTTCTGTTCTTAGGAACCTTAGATCATCGAATTTAGTGACAAGAAAAACTGAATGCATAGACTTAAAAAACCTTGTACTTTGTTCGGGAATCGAAATCGGTAGTATTGAAAAATAAAACTTACATTATACTTACATACCAAATATCTGAATAGAAAAAGAGAAAAAGCTTCAAACACGTTGGTAGCGAGGACCTATAAAATGTTCGTGGGTCTCATCAGTAGATCCTACGTTGGTGACAATGGAACCATTCGGAAAGATTAGGTCTCAAACAAAAAAAAAATGTATCAAACATATAGTCGAAAAGAACATACAGTCTAATTGAGAACCTCCTCCATTTGTGAAGTCGGTTAAAAAATCATAACACAAACTACACGTGTTGTATAATGACAACCTTAGCCTCGTTAGAAGTGTTACATCAATATTATCTGTGTTGTATTATTTAATACAACCAAGACAAGAGGCGGTTTCGTCAGTTGCGTAAGTCGGTCACCAGGGGAAAGTGACCGAAGATTGTCTGCGAGCTTACGAGTGGTTACCCGTATGAATATAGGTGCAAGTTATATGGTAGTGGTCGCCTTTTGACCATCGAGTAATTACTATCGGGACTTTTTTAGGGCTCCGTTCGTCCGAATAAAAAAACGGAACCTTTATAGGAACACTCGTGTGTCCGTCTGTCTGTCCGTCACAGTCAATTATCCCCGAATCTACAAAACCGATTAAGTTGAAATTTGTGTGAAAATTTAACTGAAAAGTGTCGAGGCGAGAAACAACTCTTTTTTCTCTAATCCACTTTAGTATGATTACTTGAGTAGGCATGCAGATTTCACAGAATTACCTCCCTATTAAACGTCGTTTACAAAATCATTTAAAACATACTTCATTTTCCACCTTTTTTATACAGAGATAATATTTTTTGATTTCTCGATCACTATAATTATGTACTCAGGGATCGGCCGGTGTATGTGGCCAGTTTGTTTAAACTAATAAAATACTCGTAACCCTAAAGTAAAAACAAAATAACCTTCTGTTTACCCCCACCCCGCGCCCCTTCTTTCCACCTAACCACCCCAATTTGTCAAGGTTGAACAACCCTGTATATCCACTGATTAATCGTTACATAACCCAATTTAAAGTATTCGAGAAAGTGTAGCATCTTAGAGTATTAAAAAGAGCAAATTGCAGAAGGTTCTGTCGTGAAAGTAACATTGACAGTACCACAATCTTGCGTTCTGTTACGTAACGATGGCGACAGTAGCTGTGCTTGTCAGCGCGAAAGTATTTCATCAACTACCTTTACTTATTTGATAAGTTATAGGCTTCAGTTCCGCATCAAATGTTGTTTGTCGTATGCGCGGAAAGGTTTGTTAAAGGAGCAAGAGATGTTGCGCCAGCACATTAGCCACTAGACGTTTCGGAGTTCTATTGCCTATGAAATTTAAAGATTTCCCTCGATTTTAATGGGATCCCATCATCAAATCATGACATGGCGACAATAGGGTCACCTCGGTGTACTCTTTTGATTACAAAAATAATTTTGAAAATCGGCCCACAAATGGCGGAGTAATCGGTGAATATAAATTTAAAAAATAGGTACAGTAGAACATAGAGCCTCCTCCTTTTTTCGAAGTCAGTTAAAAAATCGGCCACGTGCGAGTTCGACTTGCGCATTGAGGGTTCCGTCTAAACTTTAACTTCTAATTGGAACTATACTAGACATTGCTTTTTGCAATATTTTATGATAATGATAGGTCAACGGACAGCAAAGTTTTTTTTTCCCTTGTAAAAAGGCAAAATTTGCGAAAATATATGACACAAACGGTCAATCTTTTAATCGTGCTGACTTAAAAGTTTGATTTTTTCACAGCTGAAAGAGACTGTAAACTTGAGTACCCGTTTGATATAAATTTCAATTAATTATCTTTACGCTTTCCCATAAAAAGAAGTTTGTCAGACAGACGGATAACGGTATGATCCTATAAGGGTTCTATTTTTCCTAACGAATCATTACATACATTTAACTTATAGTTATCACTCATAGTTATTAAACATTATCATTACTAATGAAAATGTTTAAAGTTTGAAATGATGAAGCTTAATCGATCAATCACACTCAGACATTCTGACCTACATAAGCTCATAGCTTGCAATGATTCTAATAAGCCCACTCGTAGCATGCAACCTTCCGGTTATTAACGGAGCCGGAAGACAGCATTATTTAAATGTAAACACGAAGCTGGGTTCGTGATTGTGCTATCTTTTTTATACTTATTCGTATTACGAGAGCATGAATTGGATAATGACCATATTTGATATTACCATGGCGAATTATTTAATCAAGGCTTCTATGAATCGCTTGAATGCTTAGAAATCACGAATTATTTCTTTTAAAGATGCTTTTCCCGGTGCACTATATTAACGTATTTAACCTAATTAACGTATTTAACACAACTACTGTATTGAGTAGGTATACAAAATTATATCTGAAACACTGAGATGAAGGTTGAATAGAAAGAATGAAAATTTTGAATAGTCCCGGCAGAGGCAATTTCATTCAGATATTCAGACAAAAAAAACGTTTTCTTATACATATCTAAAAACAACAGAAATAAATACCTGTGTCAGCTCAGCGTAAGTGTCTTTAATTTAAAGGTTGGTTCTTATTTTTGAAGGTATCATCAGGAAATCGATCGCAGCGGTTCCTATTTGATGCCATATTCGGTCTGGAAGTGCCCATCTTGGACGAGCAGAGCGTGGAGGATGATGAAGATGACTCGTCAATTAGAAACTGTTCTTGCGGTAAGGAAATTGTGTGTATTATTTGTGTTCACATTTACTAATTGTTACTATGTACATACAACAATCGAAATCCGCAAAAAAATTGTTTTTTTTTATTGCAACTAAGTTGGCAAAAAACCAAATTGCCCACCTGATGGTAAGTGGTAACAGTCACCTATAATACATGTGGCACATGTGAGATTCGCAGCAAAACTGCAACCCCCACAAGAACCACAGTGTACGTTGCCAACTTGAGACATAAGATGTAGAGTCACGGTGTAATTTCCCTGCTACATTATCTTACCCTTCAAACCGAACACAGCAATGCAAGCAATGCTGCTTTGCGACAGAAATAGATAAGACGGAGTTACACAAGCAGACGACCCTGGTGCAGAGTCTCCCTTCGATGTTTTTTTAAATATAAACGTATAATTGTGTCCTTATTTATTAGCAAATTTTGAGTTTTGCTTTTTGATGCTTTCAAGCAAGTTCGACTCAGTGTCGTCTTTGAAAGTTGTAATTTGTAGTGGTTACTTATTTGAATAAATGCATAATTTAATGAATACACATATAATTATGCATTAAAATTAATCCCCGAGTTTTGCATACTTGGAAAGGACAAAGTATTTTTTGAAGTGGTATGATTTTTATAATACCTTTATCATATTTTTTATCTTTGTTTTCCTTGACTGAACGTGCTCATAGTTCTTATCGTTTTTTGTATTGTTTGTATGCAAGCGGTTGATTTACTTCAATAAATTCACATAATAATGATTTATCGTTATCATTTCATTAGCAAATACTTAGAAAGAAAATGTATGTACACAGTCAGTACAGCAGAGTACCCAATATAATGTTTTTTTTTTCCAATTCATTGACGAAACTGGCTCTATCAAAAAAGAAATAAAGTTCAGATTCAAATTCCTTGAGTCTTAAAGCATTTTCTAAATACTAAGATATGTAGATAAAGTCATTGAGACACCTTGATCAGATGGTTAATTTAAATTAATCGATTAATTGGAAGTCGTAATCAAATTGGATAACTTGATGAAGATAAACGGAATCATCGACCATAATATGTTGATTCATTTGACAAACTGCCCAAATCGCTCGGCGCGGCGGTAAAAAGTGTTAAACTTTTTAAAAAATCGGTTTCTATCAGACCAACCATCAAATCTTTGCAACGATAGGTAATTGTTGATGCGTAGGCACCCATAAAGTCCGAGGTTCGAATACCCATTAGGTAAGATGAAATACAAGAGTGAGAAAGCGGGTGGTGCGATGGTAAAAAGGTGACAAAGGAACCAAAAAGTTCCTCAGACAGAGCACTCTCCGTTAAAGAGTCGATAGAGCACACAGAGAGAACCAAAGTCCCTCCCTTGCTCCAGCGTCACCATTGAGATCACTGACGATACGGAATGCACGCCTTTGCAGGGAGTCGAGAGGGTGCGAGCTAATATTTGGGAACTTTTCCCCTGAGGTGCGAGTGCTCCTTAAGCGGCCGAATTTGTCGATGGCTAGGAGTAAAGTCCTGCTTTGCTCTGTTCAGAATCCCAGCTCTTTGTTCGGCAATTAGACTTGCTCCTCCAAATGACTCCCAAAGTGCACTTTACCAGAAATTTCCACAATGAGGATCCCAATCTCAGACCAATCTGAGATCCCAATACGGATTTTTTGCTAGTGTTATCTCTTATTTTAACTACAAACAGTTGGTTCAAACATTTATACCGTAAAGCACATGCCAACCTGCAATTTGACTTATAAATTCATAAAAGTAATATAACTAAAAGATCCGTTCCAGATCCGTTTAAAAAGAAACTGATACCTACGGACATTGATATGGATCCGGAATCGCATATATGGGATATTATTAGTATATACCTACCATTGGAGGCGCAATTATGCTGGTTTACTTAACTAGAATTTCTGCCACGAATATCAGGAAGGTATTAGTACAGATTAATAATAAAGGATTGTCAATATACGGGTAATACACACATGCACGCACCCATGTAATGGAGGCATGATTTGCCTCTATACACGGGTGCGTTCTTATAAGGCAACTTGAATGGTATGAATACTCTTAGTTAATACATGATTATTTTATCATAAACATGTTTTTACATTTTAGCATGCGGCAGAGCAAACCCACTTCCTAGAAAGATGGGTAAGTTTTTTAGCAAGAAAAATGTATTGTAACCCGAAATTATGTACTCCTCTTCCCCGTGTAGTTAATAACCATAGATAACTTTGTAATGTCGTAAATAAGGAAATCCTAAAGGTAACTTAGATAGATTGGTGTTTGTATGTTTGTTTTCTGTATAGTATTTTAATTAGTAGGTAAACTGTAACCCGTGTATTTTTCTAACACCGTAGTATGTTTAGACTGTAGTAAAATATTATATACCTACTATGTATTATTAGTGAAATCCCCAATAACACTTACCTACTTCCGCATAATTATTGCTACGTAGAAATAGTAAGTTTGAAGTAGATACGTAGACTAGAAGTTGATTGAATATAAACACAGTGTGTTCAGCGAGTGAGTAGTTATTTATCTATTGCATTGATTATATTCCCAAGAGCAAATTAATGTCAATCTGTCCCGCAAAAACTGCAGAAGCGTTCGTCGACTGTGGAAGAAATTGTGCATTGAACTATGGAAGTGATAGTGAAAGTGTAACTGGATGTCGGCTTGCACTGTAGCGGTTCGAGTAACGTAACTGCGGGTTTAGACAAAAATCGTTTTGTTTTAGCGATCTCAACTGCTCAAAGGCTCAGGAGAGCTATTTTTGAATTACGTATGCGACTTCGAAATCACCGATGTGACTAATAATCACCGATTTTCAATAATTCTTATTTTTGAATATCACTTAAGTGACTACCTTAGTCACGGATGTGATTTCATTACGAGTGCCCTCACCCACTCGTAAACAAGTCATCTGTGGAAACGTTATCTGTGTTTTGTTTAGAGAACATATTGACAAGTTTGAAGTTGATGTGTGTTGATTTTTCAGTCAGTCTTCTGATATAGTTTTTTTCATCTTGAAATTAGTTAGTTGAGTAACTTTTACGTTGGCAGCTCTGCGTTCGACTTTCAAAAATAGGATGTTTTGGAATTCGTGACTTCAAAGTCATCGCTGACTATTTAGTCAGCGGTGATTTCTAAATCGCATACGTAATTCAAAAATAGGTCTCCTGATGTGTCAAAATGAAATCTGTTGGTAAAGAGCCCTGTAAACGACCAAACATGTTTGTCAAACTTGCTTGACAAATTTCACGTTTTCATTAAACACGACGTCAATCCAGATACTTTTCGAACACATCAAACACGTAGTTCGTTTGTCAAACGCGCCAAACACAGCCCTACACAAACAAACAAGTTTGTCAAACACGTAAATTTGACAAACATGTTTAATCGTTTACAGGATCCTTAAGAGTCACAACTACTTAATTACTATGAATTCCATACAAAATTTTCTTTCTGTACAGATAACATGTCTCTCAAACTAAACCCCTGCGTAAGTATATAGAGTTATTTTTGTGTTATAACTTACTTACCATAATCGTGCTCACTATAATTCAAAATAACGAGTACTAAAGCACAATCAAACAGTCAATAAAACGTTATCTCTCAATGTTTCGATATTCAATAATGAATATTTAACACATAATCTACGATCATGTTGCGTGCTGTGTGATTGACATAAATACCACGTTAATTTGGTTGTTTTCAAACATTGTCACAAAGTCGCTTGGGAAAATACGATTGGGAAGTGAGTATAACAAAGTGTTGACAGGGTAATTGTTTAAGTTACAGGCATACTGACTTGTGTCTTGAGACATAAATTCAATTGATTTTTACATACTTATTAGTATAAAAATCTCGCGTCACAGTGTTTGTTATCGATCTCCTTAGAAACAGCTTGACTGATTTTGATGATTTTTGTGTGTATATTTGATAGGTCCGAAATAGGCCGTAGGTATTATGCCCCTAGGTGATAAGGGTATCCCTCTCCAGATTTTTTTTTGATAATTATTATGGGAAACGTAGTGCGCGGAATTATGGGCACAGTTACACTTACAGAAAAAATATTGTCTGTCCGGCTTTTTATTTGATCTGACAATTGGATTCTGGATTGTATCTACAAAAGAGGGAGAGAAAATAATAAAAAAATAGTTTATAGGATAAAAGTGAGCCTTTAAATAAAATTGGCCGCAGAGAATTACGGTACGATTTCCTTGCCGTATTTTTAAAAACTACAGTGGCTGTAATATGTTTATTGTTTTTTGAAGTAGAAAGCTCCCTTAATGGAGCTTTAACGATTCATTACAATTTGGCTTATAACGAGCTTCAACCGTTTGCCAAGTTCAGTGTGACTACCATCATGCTGACATTACAGTAATCGCTATCAGCAAAAATAATCCCGCCTGAGACGAAATTTTTTCTTTATTGATTTTATTAATTTTTCAATTTATTTTTATGTAAATGCAAAGTTCTTTATATAAAAAAAAACAATAATACATTAAGAAACATGTTTTTATTTATTAGCAAAATTTATAATATTGATCGTACTACGTACGTAACGTAACGTACGTAAATTCATTCCTATATAACTGCAACAGAGATGTTCTATGCTTGTATATTATATACATATACGTGTATACTATATACATATATTTGTATACTATATACACATATACTTTTATATTATACCCGTATAAAATTCGAGCGTCTGATGATGCTCCACGGCACCTGCTTCCACATTTATCGTACGCGTTAAAATTCCTCGCCTTAAGAGAAGACAAATTTTATTTTACCGAGAATATGTAAAGCTATAAAATCTATACCCCGTAATTTATTCCCGGTCCTATCAACGCCATGACAGTTTGTCAATTGGTTAGAAAACGAAAATATCCGTTCGGTTGAGCAGGTAGGTTGGTACGGGATCGAGTTTCTATCTGCTGACACTTCCCTATCGGTTCAACAACCTGAACTAGGGTTGGCATATCTTTTAAAATGACTTTCCACAATTACAAGCCAGGCTTTCCTCGTGAATTAACCGGCGTGTGCAACTGGTTGCGCAGCTACGGTAATAGTCCTTCCGGAGTGTACAACTGGAATCCAGTGTTTATATTTAGCGATTTTCTCGATTTTTTATATTTCCCAATAATCCTACATTACACGATGGAAAGTAATGTGCACTTATATAGTTTTACGTAGGGTATAGAATGCTCTACAAATTTGATGGAACTTGATACGTCAATATTTTTTGTTGGTGAATTTGTAATATCGAGAATGTCTCGTTGCTGACATCGTAATACTCACATTATGCAATAAACTAATCGTGTAGTTATAGAAATATGCATAAAGTTTTATCTCTTCAAATGTAAGATTATAACACGCAACATACTAAAATAGTACTACCAACTAGTATTGTACCATATTCTAGCAAATAAAATTATTCTATTCTATTCTATTCTAGTCATTGGGGTGAATACCCAAACTAAAGTTTTAGCTGACAGTAACGGAAGTGTTACAGGAAATTTAAAAACGGCAAAAGTGGCTATTACTTGTTTAAATCACAATATGTACAGGTCCTTCCCTGATCTTACTCAATATTTTGTATGAAAAAATCGCAGCAATCAAAACTCCCATAATATATTACTAACAAGAAAAAATCCCAAACCCACATGTTGATGCTTGTATTGTATCTACAAGAAACCGATATATTAACCGAAGATATTAAAACCGAGATATTTTACCGAAATGTGTCTACAATATGACATCCTTGAAAAGTGAAACTGTTCGCGGGTTGCAGAGTGCGGCGGCTCGAACCAAGAGAACAGAATCGTGGGCGGCATCCCGGCCGGCGTCAACCGCTACCCGTGGATGGCGCGCATCGTGTACGACGGCCAGTTCCACTGCGGCGCCTCGCTGCTCACCAAGGAGTACGTGCTGACGGCCGCGCATTGTGTCAGGAAGTGAGTATTTCTTTGAGCGATCACGGTTAAGGGAGAGCACGTGGTAAAAGCGGCGCGCCTGGCCGTTTTCGTTATAGAGTGCTGCTAAGCAGGGATTCGGTGTATGTGGTTCTTTCGTCCAGTACTTTGTTCTTCTGGACGAGGTACTCGCACTCTAGACACAGGTGACATTTCTGTATTCTATGCAAATTCTCTATTTTTCAATAGATCACGTGCAACGAACAGTCTTATTCACTGGCGAGATATGACGTTTCAAGTCGCACACGATATAGGTATGACGTTACAATTTGCACGCCACATAAGACGTTTCACTTTCAAGTCGCGTGAGTCGCCCCTGGTATATTATGATGTCGCACACGACATATGACGTTCCAAGTCGTACGCGACTTATTATGAGGTTTCAGTTGCACGCGACATATGACGTTTCGAATGAGAAATTTAAAAATAGGTCGTGAGTTAACGCCGGCACGGTCGGGATTCAGAGCGCCTAAGGAGCATAGAGCATCTAAATGCTCTAAGCTAAGGAGGGATCAATCAGCAGGCTGATTATGTAAATTGCTAACTAGAACTTTTATTTTCGAAAACAAAAAATTATATCCATTACTGCTTTATTAAACGCCACCATTACAAACTACTCATTGACCTAGAAATGGATATAAAGTTTCTTTCTTGATTACAATTTTGACAAACAAGGAATACATTAATAAATAAAAAACTGAATAAACATATAAAACAAAACTTATAGGTATATAAAAGTTAACTAGTATGTAAAACTAAACTAGTATATAAAACTAAACTAATGTACCTCTAACTTGAATTATGCTGTGGAATCTATGTTTATGAAAAAAAATGTGTGATTATATTGCGGTTTCCAGGCTGAAGCGTTCGAAGATCCGCGTGATCCTGGGCGACCACGACCAGACCATCACGACGGAGAGCGCGGCCATCATGCGCGCCGTCACGTCCATCGTGCGCCACCGCAGCTTCGACGCGGACTCCTACAACAACGACATCGCGCTGCTCAAGCTGCGCAAGCCCGTCGCCTTCTCCAAGATCATCAAGCCCGTGTGTTTGCCGCCCCCCAGTGAGTGTTTGCCTACATCGTCTATCTACCTCATCTTTTCACACTGTTTCTGATGTTACACAGGATAGGGCGCAGGTTTTTCACTTTTGTATATTACAAACAGTGTGACACACAACGTACTGAACAGTAAGATTGATTAAAAGAAACAAAGTTTTACACCGCAATATTTGTTTTATAAGTTTGTGTGTATATTGTTATTAAAAATGTATACTTATAAATAAAAATGAATCGTCCAAATGTATGTACGCGCATAACTTTCGAACGACTGTACAAAATTGGATAGTATTTTTTTTGTGTTCGCCATTGTCAGTACAAGTTTTGTATAAAAGAAAATGTTTGAAAATGTATATAAAAAAAGCATTAAAAATCATCCATGGACTCAGAAAAGAGTATTTTTTTTCTAAGTACATGGCAAAAATTATGAATTTAAGGTTATTCTAAATCTAGCGCGACCGGGGCGGGCAGCTAGTTTTATATAGTACATAAATTTACTTTTTTCTTCCAAAAATTACTATCAACTTATTGACTTCCACCGGATTATTCTATCTACCTGTGGATGTGGTTATAAGCGATAGGTATTTGACATTGTAACGAGATGCTATATCTTTCTAGATATAGCAACTCCTTGCATTCCCGCCAAACCTGACTGCTTTTTCCCTGCCCTCAACACATTATGTTGGTCCCTTGTGACACAATCTACTATTTCATAATCAATATAGGTGCATTATTTTACGGTCCTACCATTAACCCGCTGTACTACGTCACCTCACCACGTTACACTGGTGCCCCACGTTGGGCGCCAGTGTAATGTGGTGAGCTGCTGGTGCAGCGGGGAAGGATCGGGTTGTAAGGAATATAAAATAAAGCACCAATTGTCTGAGATATGTATTCCACAGTTACAATAATTATTAATAACCGAAACAGTGCTGATAAAAATATTATTTTATATTATATTGTGCCATCGCGACTTTTATCGTCTTGATGTCCGCAATTCAGTGACGTGAGGACAGAATGACATTAAGACACATGTTATAATTCAAAATGCAGTCAGATTAGGCGTGAATGCAACGAGTCAACATACTATCTCCAGTAAACAAATCCAGAGATAGATAGGATATTGAAACCGATCGACATAGATACGTTAGACGATTTAAATGTATCGCTACGATGATCGACCGATTCTTACGAAATTTTCTGTGTGTGTTTGAATAAGTCCAAGGAAGGTTTAAACTTAAAGTTGGACCCGGTAGGTGGCACTGGAATCGTGCAGGACAACGTCGTGCACGATTCCAGTGCCACCTACCTACGTGCCGGACTCACTAGTCTTCTTCTTCTTTTATATAAAAATGAAACGCTGTGTGTTAGTCTCGCAAAAACTCTGAAACGGCTCGACCGATTCTTACAAAATTTTCTGTGTGTGTTTGAATAGGTTCCAGGAAGGTTCATACGTACAGTTGGACCAGGTAGGTGGCGCTGGAATCGGGCAGGACAACGTCTGCCGGGCTCACTAGTAACATACTAAAACCTCATTTGTCATTCCAGGTATAGAACCTTCAGGCAAGGAAGGCATCGTGGTCGGTTGGGGGCGGACGTCTGAAGGAGGTCAGCTGCCGGCCGTCGTTCAGGAAGTGCGAGTGCCCATCTTGTCCCTTACTCAGTGCAGAGCTATGAAGTACAGGGCTTCGAGGATCACCAACAACATGGTAATGGACCGCATTTACCAACTATTTTTTTGTGCGTAGCTTCTTTGACGTGCAAAAGTGATTATGTAATCCAATTCGAATAAACTATACTGATTTTGAATTAGTAATGTTTTGACAATTGATTTTGAATGTATAGTTTTTATCCAATGTTTATTTTAAGTATTTATTTGTATAGTCTGTATATATATTATTTATTGATATTAATTAAAGGTATTGGATGGATTAAATATTAAATGATGGAAACACTGGAAGCATAACAAGCACACTCATCAGTCGCGCGCAAATTTATCTTGCTCACAATTTAATCCTTACAAATTGTTAAGTTTTGCACATATACATAGATAACCTCGAAAATGATGTTTTTTTATTTATTTCCTAAAGATCATAGAGAATAATAGAAGATCAACGAAAATAATAAATATTGAACGATATGTTCAATATTTATTATTTTCGTTATCTGAAAGTACGAACATGTCAACATTTTAAGTTTTGAAGAATTTGAATTCAATAAAAGATTTTTTCAGCAAAAAGTTCTATTAAGTTGTTGAAAAACAGCATTCAAACATATACACCGAGCAAATTTTTGACAACAACTTACAAATATTTTATTTCGAAGAAAAACGGTTCCATGACCCAAGTATTAAGCAAGTGCCGTACACAAACAAACACGAATCTACAGAGGCGTAACTATACCATCTGAGGCCCGTGCCAAACTTTTTGAAGGGGGCCCTCCCAGTAAAATTGAATGTGTTGAAGTCTTAATTATTTTAGTCTTTTGTTGTGATTTACTTTAATTGATTTTTATGTTAAGAAATATAATTTTTAAATCCTTAGGTACAATATTTTGTTAAAAATGTTAGGTTATTTCTGAGCCCGCGGCCTCTTCGGCCGGGGCCCTCTCAAGACGGGGGCCTGTAGCATTTTGCCAGCCCTGCCGCAGTGGCGTAACTATAGAATATAGAGCATTGTTACGCCACTGCAACTGCGAATCTATATAATTACATATACAAATCACACTGAATATCCGACATCCGTACAATGACGATCTCTGAGCAAACTGTTCTTAACGTACAATGACGACACGTTTAGCGCAGAGGTCGAGTGATCGCCTACTGCACAACGGGTCGCGGGTTCGATTCCCGTACGGGACAAATATTTTGTGTGGCCTACAGAAATTTGTTCCGGTCTGGGCGTATGTGCATGTGATATTCTATGTTTATAACTGCATCCACGACACAGGAGAAAACCCTAGTGTGGGGCGACGTATTTAAAAAGAAAAAAAATACGCCGATTATTTCTAGAACCTTGTACAGTAAGAGCGACGTCAAGCTATACTCATTGACCTATGGACCACTCTTATGTCGCTAGTAATAGCGGCAGTTTTCGTAAAGCTTGACGTGGCGCTTACTGTACCTTAATTGCACGGACGTGTACCTACAAAAAGGCACAGCAAAGGAGACAAATAATAAAAAAAGTCAATAAGCTGAAAATCTAAACAGATTTTTTTGCATCGAAGGTCCTTTGTGATTCCAGCTTTGCGCGGGACGAGCATCTACAGACTCGTGCCAGGGGGACAGCGGTGGACCCCTGCTCATTCAGCAAGGAGACAAATTTCAGATTGTCGGTAAGAAATATTACGCCTTAAGTAATATTCTAAGTAGTTGAAGTTGTGTGTAAGTAGTGTTCCGTGTTCCGTCCGGAAGATCAGGCGATCATGCGCAGGGTCCACTGTTTAACGTGCGTTAGCGCAGGAACAGTGGATCCTGCGCCTCGATCTCCGTCCCAGCGAACTATGCGAGTGAAGGAACAAAGAGTGTACTTGCGTTTGCGCAGATGCTTGCATGTGCACTATATACCTCCTGCGCAGATGGCTAGCCTCTTGAGATTGGCCGCCGTGATCGAATATCAGTTAGGTACATTATTATTATTATTATTAAGTAGTTGCGCCTATAAGCTTTTTTAAGACAACATAAGTCTTAAGCAAGATACGGCTTTCCCGATGTTAAGAGACCAAAGCGGTTACTACAGTCTGTGGAAGCTTGCGACCAGGCTAGGTTGTGGGTTGGTGATCAAAGATCCTACACCACAAGCTTAAGAGTACAAGGCCGAATTCTACTAATAACTTATAGCCGAATCGAAACTTAACTATTGCGATCGACCAATCAGAGCGCATATTGTCATTCAACTGATCGATGACGTGACAATGTGGCGTTCTGTAGAGCTGGGCAAAAACGGCTTATAAGAAAAAAATCAAAATTTAAAAATCTAAAATCTTTATTCAGCATAGGCCTTTACAGGCACTTATTGACGTCAAAACAAAGCAAAACATTCTAATTAAAAGGAAAAATATTAACCTTGTATGTGCAATACATCCTGAATATAATCAGGATGTTTGCAAATACAAGTAGGAATGAAAAAAAAGTTGATTCTACACCTGTTCGGAAATTGGGAGGCCTTCTCGAGAAGAACAGGCAAGAAACTCGAAAGGTCAAATTTTTTATCTCCTCTTTAAAACGAAACATAGGTGCACAATATAGAGAACGATATCGTTCTCTATATTGTGATAGGTGTATTTAGAAACATAGATATAGAAACAGTTTTTATAAAACGCTTTCGAATTCATATTGGGTATATAAAAATAACTTCCCTTCATTTTCATCCAGGCTTAGAACTGGCTGAAAAATAGTACGGCGCGAATCAAAACAAAGTCAATTTGGATCTGAAATCTATGTCATTTTAAACTTCGGCAGGCAGAACGATTTCCTACAAAAACTAGTTTCCGTCGCTACACGTTATTGTAAAGAAAAATCAGCGTAATTTATATGGCTTTCAACGTAACTTGTTTCAGAATAAAGCTATTTACCTTGTTGCTTGAAACCGTTTCTTTATAAAACTGTTTTTGGCACGCTATTTAAAATCAAACCTAATGCACATGTAGATAGAACTCTTCTTAATTTTGACTTTAGAGTGCACGTTTGAACCGATCCCGAAGAACAGTTTCTCTCAGGAAATCGTTCATTCTTCACAGAGTAAATAAGCGTTTCTCAAAACGTTTTTGAAAAAAAAAAAAAAACGCTCAGCTCTAGTTTACATTGGTCAAACGCAACGGTTGTTTAGCGTCGGTTCAGTGGTGGCTCATTAGCAGAACTAACAGTAGGTATTTGCCCTAATGATCTCTAGCTGCGATCTTGTGTCAGGCGAAGGCTTGTACGTTACAGTCTTCCGCTGTCGATGACAACGTTCCCCAAATTCATTCATGTTCATGTTTCACAAAGCACTTTGTCCAATCCTCTTTAATGTGTACGTTGTAGGAGTGAAACGAACTTCCGGCTAACGTGTACCTGAATAATAATTATAATTTCCTTATTTCGGGATGAGGGTGAGTAGGTACTTAATAAGTAAGCACGTACCATCTAGGATTAGGTATTTATTATTTATTAAATACCTAGTCTACAGTCCGACTGCAGGTTCTGTATCAATATAATAAGGCGAATTAAAGTCTTTACTCTGGACATCCTCCCATCGCAAAGTTATTCTTACGCCTATGTTTCTATCTAGGGTGGCGGAACCAATAGCAGACCAGTCACCCAAAGCTGACCAAAACAGGGTTTCATTGCAATATTAAAAAAGCAAAGCAAGCAAAGTTGGTGTATTTTGGTTTTCCAATAGTGGCAACACTATATCTGTCAAGCCTCATATAAACTTGCTTCCTATTGGTGGAAAAATGTAACGTTTTCTTGCTGCAACAATGGCGCCCCGTGATTAGTCAAGATTTTTACTAAGACTTAAAATTTCGTATTACTTTGGAAATCGTGATCCACCTTGAATTATATTTATGTTTATGGATTCACTACCCATCAAAGATAATGAGGGCCTATGATTTAAGATATTTTTAACAATATTTCTGCTATTTACTAAATAATGTGGTTTTTAGAGCCCTGGTTATATTTTGGGCCACCAAAATTACAATTTTCCTTAAGCTGACCAGACTGGTCAAGTAATGGAAAAAACATTTTTTTTGTATAAAATTCAACTTCCTCATTGGTTTTAAATAGATAATAAGCTATATTGTGATTTCTGTTAACTCTTTTCATTACAAAAAATGCGTATCCAAAGGATAACTAGGGTGGTCAGGCTTTGAGGTAAAATATTTGTATAGGTGTTGTAAGTTGTTTCCGAAAGATGACCACAGTAGAGGTATTAATTAAGTTGATTGACTTGAGTCATCAAGCTTAAACGATGATGGAAAAAAAACAGAATAGTATACAAGCTGAAACCAGGAAACGCATTCGTGAAGAAAGAAAAGCGGAAAAAAATGCCAAATAATTTTGCAAATTAATTAACTATTTGAGGTGGTCAGGTATTGGGTAGAGTAGTGGTCATCTATTGGTGAATGGTGGTCAGGTAATGGTGCCTTTTGAATTTTTGACTTTGGACAGGCCTTACAAAAAATCTATTGTAAGATCATAATAAATGTTTGCCACATTTGTATAAGTATGTATCTAGGAATCATTGTGCCAAAGGCAGCATCGCTCAAATGATAACTGTGTACACAGTGACCGCAGTAAAGTCAAAATCCGCTTAAGTGGTCCACTATTGGTTCCAACACCCTATACACATTCGAAGAATTTCTTAAACCGGGTTTTATGACATATTAAAAAAGGAAGGAGAAGAAAGAAGTAATAGACAATAATAATAGTAATAGAGAAGTAAGAGTGAGCGACGGATTTACAGTTGTCATTTCAAAAGCCATGAAAAGTTAATGACTTACAACAATAATATTCACTTTAGGAAGCCCCTAATAGCCAGGTAAGCTACCTAAGAATTTTAAAGAGTGTAGGAAAAAGAATCAATTTTGTCATAGTATGAAGTCATGAAATTTCAAGAGATAATTTTTATTATTATTTTCGAACCTCTTAATTGTTAACAAAACGCTTTAAATGATTATGAAAAATAGTTCATTTTTTTATTTTATAAGTCTTGTATACACAATAAAGAATACTATGTATAGAGGAAAACGTTTCCTGCGAGTGCGAGCGAGATAGTTAAATTAATATCTGTGAGTTAAAATAGAGTGCATATTGGGCATACCAAACCCTATTAGAAGTGGATTGTAAATTATATGAAATGTAATGATTCCTTGTAAAATTCGTCGAAAATTTATGTTTGAATTGATTTACCTAACCCTGTGACAGAGGGATTCTCTAAATAACTCGAAAGGTGAATTAAGAATGATTTCCTTAAATTTAATGACTTATAAGTACCTACTGTGACAAAATTGATTCTTTTTTCCTACCCTCTTTAAAATTCTCAGCTAGCTTACTCAGGCCATTAGGAGTGATTATTATTGTTGACCACGTGCTAGAGATTAAGTCAGTTACTTTATTGTGTTTGTGGTCAATAAATGTTTTCTTTCTTTCTTACTTTTCATGACTTTTAAAATGACAATTGTAAATCCGTCGCTGGCTCTTCCTCCATAAAGGACAATGTCGAATATCGCCCCATCATGACCAACAAAGATTTGATTTACGTCATAATTGTATGCATATTTTATAACACTTAATACAAATATTATGTATTCGACGGACAAATCAAAAATATTTAAAAGGACTTGCAGTAACAAATCCTAGGCTCGTATTAATAAATGCGTCTCAAAGTTGAGAGCGATCTTGAGCTGCAGTTTTGACGTTTAATGTATGGAACATCTGTCAAAAACAGTATCTCAAGATCGATCTCATACTTGAGATGCAATTAATAATACGAGCCTAAATGAAGTAAAATAAACGAATGGTTATTGTTACCTTTGCTTGATTGATTGAATGGAATAAAGTCGATTTTATGTAGGTATGGATATTTTTTATTTGTATAAATTAAGTATGTTTTTTATAACTTCTTTCTCAATTTACAAAGTAAACACACGTCAATTGACTACTCACGCGCTGTCGCTTGTTAGTTTGATGTGTTTTTGATTTCCTTTATAATTTCGAGATTTCTTGTTCATTACTACGTGGCTATAATAAAGTTCCTTGTTTGATTGCAATAACTATTATTTTAATAATTGTATAGGTATAGACTATGTGTATTGCTCTAACGAAATAAAGTATTACTTCAATTAACCTCAAAATCTAATTTATCTATACTATAGAAAGCTGGTTCGTAGTAATTGATGTGTACGTACAGTATTTACTAATGTCTAATTATACGAAAAGCATTTTTTCACTGTTGTTGGTATTGGGGCGAACAATGTATGGACGCAGAGCAATGTCTTTTGTCAATTTGAAAAATGTACTGATTTACTTTTCTAATTATGTGTCCAAGCCATTGATTTACTACCAAACGTTTGGTAGTAAATCAATGGTCCAAGCGACCAATACCAGGAATTAGACATATACAAGGTAACTTTTTGAGCAGGGTCCAAATTGTTTCACTTATTCAGACAAGCAAATTTCAAGATTGGTCTCATAGTAAAAGTTGTTTTAACTTTTACTATGGGACCAATCTTGAAATCGCGAAAAATTCAGCTGCTTAATACATTGCAATTTCGTTCAAGTAATAGCTGTTCATTTTGCTTGTCTGAATAAGTGGGTAGGCACAACATTTCGCTCCTGCTAAAAACGTAACCTATGTGTACATAAGGTTAAAACTTTTTTGTGATTAAATTTTACATAGGCCGTTTTTTATTATATTTTTAAGTATTTTAATTATGTGACTATACAGGGTGTAACTGAATACCCCAATAACATTTAAGGGTTTGTATCCATCAGAAGTAGAGATGCTGTAGAAAAAATATTAAAGCGAACAAACCTACTTTTTTTTCCCATACAAACTAAATAAATTATTTTTTAGTATTAAGTGCCGACAACCCTACGTAAGTATACGAGGAATACTACGCTCACGTCATACAAACTATATATATTTTTTTTAGTATTAAGTGCCGACAGCCTTACGTACGCGTAGGAGGAATACTACGCTCACGTCTGTCACGTGTCATTTTGTCTTTAAATTTCTTTTCTGTTAAGAGCTGATTATGGTTGTCACTTAAAAGTTTTTGCTTTCAGTTTAAAATCAAATAACTCTGAAAGTATAGGGATTCCAGATCTCAGACAAGCACCGAAGGTCCATTTAGTATCTAATTTATATGCCCCTTAAATATTATTGGGGTGTTCAGTTACACCCGGTATACACGGTTACTTTTTTATCACCCCGAATAATTTAAGGGACGCTTCTGGACACATCCATTATTTTATAAAAATAATAAAAAAATACGGTACTAAGCTAGTGCAGTATTTTTTTACTGTGTCCTGAAGCGTCCCTTAATGGTCTGTGACCCGTTTGTCAACTTATCCGGGGTGATAAAAAGGTACCCTGTATATACCACTTATTATTAGTTATTGAATCTGCACATTTTTTTCATGTGTATTGCCAATTGATTTTATACTTCCATAATTAGGGAAATAATTATAATTAATTGAGGTGTTTCTAATTAAATGTCCCCTACTGTATACGATAGATCGAATTTTTTGTCCAGGCATAGTGTCATGGGGCGTTGGGTGCGGAAGACCAGGGTATCCAGGCGTGTACACCCGGATCACGAGGTACCTGCCGTGGCTGCGGGCCAATCTACGGGACACCTGTCTCTGCACAAACTGACACAAACGCTCGTATTATATGCATTGTCATGCTTAAATACTACTTATCCTTATCTAAGTAGTATCCATAGCACATATTGTAAATGATGACTTCTTTGGGCCAGATAGTGAGTATGTAAGTGAAAAAAAAAAAATTATTATATTTGAAAACGCAAACTGACATTTATGTAAGTAATGATGTATAGATCATTGAGGTTATTTATGAATAAGTAGCCAAGTAAATGCCTAAAGTTAAAACATTCAAACCGTGATTTTTTAAGTTGTTAAGTACTTATAGAAATTACGACTCATTTTGAGAATGAAAATTAGGAAATATTTTGTTTCACATATCAAATGAAAGGGCTTGTTATAATAAGTCTTATGCCCGCGAACTACGTTTCGCATTTATAGCTCAAAGGTCAAAAATTTTTCACCACCCACCTTATCACGTAGGGGTATAAAAATAGCCTACGACCTATTCTCAGATCTACTAAATATACACAAAAAAATCATAAAAATCGGTCAAGCCGTTTCGGAGGATTTCGATCTAACACTGTGACCAAAAATTTTACTATAATAAATTCGTTTAACGCTATTTACGAAAATAGATGAAAATTGATCTCTTTTCTCTCCGAAACTTCAAATTTTTAAATAAACATTTACAAAAATTATTCTTTACTTACCTATGTGTAATCTATAAACCTATTAGAAATCTTTCATTTTTAATAACATGGTTCTATTCGTACGCAACCCTTTGCACGTTAGTTCAACTCGCATTTATTCTGTTTTTATTTCCAACACCATGGTATATATAACATTGATATTATATTATGTACGTTTAAAAAACTTAAACGATGAAGCCTAGTTGTAGTGCCAATAGACGTGTCTTGAGATACGTTAATAAATAAATAAAAGCTTTAAAATATAAAGCGTTTAGGTGATATTTTAAATATCTCTACTAACTTACTAATATCGGTGTATAAGAAGTAGGAACTAATTCCATATACTATACATACTTATTTTTGCATACATTTCACGTATTATTATTTAAGAAAAAAGGTTTTGATTATTGCGTTGTGAGTACCTATACAATTATTTATTTGTTATTTTAAGTGGAATACTTACCTAGTTAGGTGATCTAATCATTTAAGGGTTTATTACCTTTTATATTGGTGTCAAAGCTCTTTTTATTCATTATAAATAGTTTTAGGTACCTACTCACATTAGAACCTATACAAATTGCCATCATCAATTGTGTAAATAACAATTAAATCATAACAATCTTGTATTTTGTGTAAAATAGGATGATAGTTTTGACAGATCACACTGTTAAGTAGAGTAGTATTATATTTTTTTCAACACACTTATTGCTCGTAAACTGGATCTAATATCAACGGTTTTAATACATAAAGCATCTCATAAGAGATGCGTGTATTATAGCCGAGGCACGCATCACAGAGGCCGGCAATGCTGCACTTGCCAGCCGCGTCAGTAACGTACTATATTTTTTAAAAGTTAGAGGTAATATAAAAGACATCAACGAACTACATGATTTTTCAAATGATTATTTTCATACCATTATTTAGTTTTGTCTACAAATTGACAATGATTTGTGTTATTTATTCCAAAAGTTCAGTTTATTTGTATTTTTCCTCACAAGTGTGTTGAAAAAGATCGTACGATATACGTGCTTATATATCGGCTCTATTACGCTCTCGCCTTCGGCTCGGGCTGAAATTCCGCCTCGTGAGCAATGACGAACATACCGCACTTATATCGTAATGTACTACTTCTGAAAAAATACAAAATTTCATGGCCGTGATCTGTCAAAATTATCATATTTCTTCGTCATTATTTTTATAATTAACTCATTCATTTCAATGCATGTGATTACTGTTTAATTTATCATTCTAATACAATATAAGAATAATCCAAATAGGTAAAAAATCTATAATTAAAATAAGTTTTTAGGATAATTTCTTGTGACAGGCCGGTGGTGCAGATTACCATTAGTGTTAAGTGTTACATAACTATCTTAAGTGTTGCATTAATAACTATAAGTTTTTACAAACTGTAGGTACTACTTAATATGTTATTTGTTTTATTGTTTGTATTGTTAATCGTCTGTTTGCTTGTTTTTATAGCTTTGTTTATTATTATACACGGTGTTTCAAAATAACCAATAAATAATCAATTCTTTATCGAAAACTCATTATTAAAATGTGTTTACACGTAATGTCATTCAACTCAAAATATTCATGTAAATCATAGACATGATGATGAATACTATGATTTACATGTAAATTTTGGGTTGAATGACATTACGTGTAAACACATTTTAATAATGAGTTTTCGATAAAGAATTGATTATTTATTGGTTATTTTGAAACACCGTGTATATAATGAAATAATAAAAATTCAGCTAAGTAGTGACGCAATTTATGTTATATTTTCGAAAAAAAAAGTTGAGTTGATATATAAATACGCATTGTGCTCTTAGATTTTTTATGGATATCGCTAATATATTTTTTAATTAAAAAACAACATGAGTTGCCAACATTTTAATTTTATAATAGTAAAGGGCGTAGTTAATTTTGTCAAGGTAACATTATCTTTCGTTTTTTTTAAAATTTGTGCTTATCTTGAAAATAGTAAATTAAATAAATTGGCCTCACTCGATAAAATATAAGATCTTATCACAACCTTTTAGATTTGTTGGGCTTAAGGTGCTTTAATGCTCTGACAAGGTGGCGCAAAAATAATGTCATAATGTGAATTGGCTACCATTTTGTTAGAAATTTAAAAAAATAGCTCTGTTTTCATGAAAAGTTTATTTGAAGATATAAAATCGATGCCATTCAGATGAAAAAATGATATCGCTCTAATGATCACTTGGCGATTTCTTCTTCAATGTTAACTTGAAGACTTGCATAAGGTTTGTGGTTTGTTGTGGTAAGTGCGAGATTTCAAAAAGCCCCAAAGGAAGTAGTCTGGCACCGTTAGATCTGGTGACCTGTACGGTCTGTTCAAATCTCCATAACGGGAGATCACTTGACTCGGAAATTAGTCAAATAAGCAGTAACAATCATTTTACGTTCTTCAGGTGTGTATCGCTTCATTGCTTTGTCAACAAATTCTGTATCCACAGACTACTGAGTAACCAAGTTATGTCTGTATCTGCCTAGAACATCTGTGTCAAACTCAGAACAATAACTAAAGCTTTTGTTATTTTTCTGAGATGTCAAAGCACAATGACATTTGATTCCATTTGCGAAAAAATGGGCAGATTCACATTATGATATTTCTTTTTCGTCACCTTGTATATTTAGAAAATACCTACTTACCTACCAGTACAATTTGGGTATCTAAGATATCAGTCAGTAACGAAATATATATTCTCTGATGAAGGACTGTTAAAGAGTTTAAATATTATGTTTATTATATTTTAGATAAAATATATTTTATTGTTGCGTTAATTGACTAGTTTGTAAGAGAAATCAGCGCTCTTTGGCTATACCTGTGATCCTTTTGATAATTTATTTTTTAAAAACCGTTAAGTTTGATAAATTGTTAGATTTAACTACTAATTTATTTTAATAGTTTAAAGGATTCATTATAAATAATATTTATTTTGTTTCTTTGTTACATAGTTTAATGACTAATTGTTGGTTAAATACTTTTTGCAGTTTATTGTTGCTGAAGTAAATCGGTGCTACAAATAGGTTCGACTAAGTTTTCTGAAATACTTAAATATATTTTTCCCTGCATATGATCTGTTGTTTTTTTGACGGTTGTCATTTTACGCTTATTTAAAAAGATTATAATAAAATAATATTCTAAAACAAAGAATTATTAACATAGAACGTAAAAACGATCGCCTCATCTCTGTCAAACTGGCCATGGATAACCAACCAGTTCTCAATATCATATCAGCCTATGCCCCGCAGACAGGCTGCCCGAAGTTGGAGAGAGAGACCTTCTGGGAGGATTTTGATGAGCTGATACAGAACATGCCACAAGACGAAAAAATACATATTGGTGGCGACTTGAACGGACACGTGGGTGGGTCCTGCGGCTCTTATAGGGATGTACATGGTGGTTTTGGATACGGCAGCCTAAACGATCAGGGATATGATATTCTAAATTTTGCCACCAGAAATAATTTAAAAATTATAAACACATATTTTCAGAAACGACCAGAACACCTAATTACATATAAATGTGCGAAACATTCAACGCAAATTGACTACATACTTTCATCTAGCAGCACTTTTCAAGGCTACAAAGACTGCAAAGTTATACCTGGAGAACCAATAACCACACAGCACAGGTTACTTGTCGCTATACTAAACCTGCCAAAGCCAATTAAAACCTATGTAGACCGCACCATACGTATAAAATGGAAAGAAATCCATACCTCTAAGGGAGATATCTTTACACAAGCTATAGAGGAATACCTACATCAGGACATGGAAACTGAAAAGTCGGCCGACAAAATGTGGTCAGATTTCGAAAAGGAATGCGTGTCAAACGCTAAACAGATTCTGGGCATTTCTAAGGGGAGGTTAAATATTAATAAAGATACGTCATGGTGGACAGGGGATGTCAAAGAAATTATAAAAGCTAAGAGGGAAAAATTTAAGATTTGGCAGAAATTTAAATTGGAAGAAGATTTCAAGGATTATAAGAAGTTTAAATTGTTAGCTAAAGCTGCTGTTGCACAAGCTAGAGCCGCGTCGAGACAAAAATTTTACGACGAACTAGAAAGTGCAGATAATGAAAACACAATATTTAAAATAGCGAAACAGAGGCATAGAGCATCGCAGGATACGAAGTTTAACAAATATATCAAAAACGCGCAAGGCGTCCTGCTCACTTCAAACAACCACATAAGTAGCCGGTGGAAAGAGTATTATGAGGGTCTGCTGAACGAAGAGTTCCCAAGCAATGAACTTCCAGAAGTCCTGCCAGTCCTAGGGCCTATAAACTGTATATACCCAGATGAAATCAAGAAAGCCCTGGCAAAAATGAACAACCATAAAGCTATAGGACCGGACAGCATACCAGCAGACCTATGGAAGAAACTAGGTCATAAAGGTCTACCGTGGCTTATGAAACTTTTCAATATTATTCTCAAAGAAGGCAGGATCCCAGAATCATGGCGCTCAAGTTTCTTATCCCCGATTTATAAGGGCAAAGGTGACATATCGCAATGCAATAACTACAGGGGCATTAAATTAACATCGCACACCCTAAAGCTCTGGGAGCGAGTGATAGGAGCTCGAATCGCAAAAAAAGTTAGAATAACTGAAAATCAGTTTGGTTTTACTTCTGGTAAATCCACCACTGATGCCATCCAAACAATCCGTATACTGATGGAAAAGTACCGCCTAAATAGAGATAATTTATACTTTGCCTTCATAGACTTAGAAAAGGCGTTCGATAGAGTGCCCAGAAAATTAGTATGGCAGTCTCTTAGAGCCCAGGGAGTCCCAGAAACATACATCAGAATAGTCCAAGATATGTACAGTGATATAACTACAAAAATCAAGAGCCCAGCCGGCCTTAGTGAATCCTTCCAGGTAAAAGTGGGAGTGCACCAGGGATCGGCTCTGAGTCCACTGCTCTTCAATCTATCTATGGACTATATTACTCGGGATATACAAAAACCAACTCCTTGGTGTATACTATACGCCGATGACATAGCACTTATCTCACAAAGCGCACACGAACTGCAGGAATGTCTAGACCTATGGCTGGAAAAGCTCGAGTCGCATGGGCTACGGATAAGTAGATCGAAAACGGAATTCATGGAATGTGATTACGGCGGCGAAACAGAAGTAGGATGCAAAATATTGATAGACGACAATCCCCTGCCTAAAGTATCACGTTTCAAATATCTGGGTTCTGTACTTACTGCTGATGCGCATATTGAGGAAGATGTCACCCACCGAGTGAATACAGCCTGGCTCAAGTGGAGATCGCTATCTGGTGTGCTCTGCGACCCGCGAATGCCTGTAAGAACTAAGGGAAAGGTATACAAGACAGTCGTAAGACCTGCCCTCATGTATGGGTCGGAGTGCTGGACCACTAAGAAAACCCACGAGCAAAGTGTCCATGCCGCGGAGATGAGAATGTTGAGATGGGCCGGTGGTGTGACGCGCTTAGATAGAGTCCGCAATGAGTACATCCGGGGTTCGTTCAAGGTCGCGCCAATAGTTGACAAATTAAAAGAGTCAAGATTACGGTGGTATGGGCATGTAATGAGGAGGGATGATGACTATGCCGTGAAAAAAGCTCTGAACATCCCTGAGAAACCCAGAGGCAGAGGGAGACCCCCAGCTACGTGGTGGTCCAATGTCCTGAAAGACCTTAAAAGTATCACCGAACCTGTGACAACCCAGGACCGTTTGGCCTGGCGCCGCTGTACGAGGAGGCCCGACCCCGGATGAACTGGGAACATGGGCAGGAAGAAGAAGAAGATAATAAAATAATATTCTGTTCACGATTTAAAGTAAAAATATTTATGAAAAAAAGAACCTTTCATTGCAATCATATTTTGTGTTTAAAAAGCTTGGAGAGAGAAGAGCTCGAGATCAAATCCAGAAAGGTTGGTATTTTCTTATTGGTTTGATGTGTATGAGAACTTATTTTATCTGAGAGCAGTTAACTACCACTACCGTTGTTGTATCAAAGGACAAAATGATCATACAAATCAAATACAATAATACATCAAGAGAAAACATTTTGTCGGAGTTGTCGCATTTTCTCGAGTGTATTTAAAAAAAAGCCTAAATGAAGTACAGCTGTACCTACATCGAACATACATCGCCATAAAAGTACTATGGGGAGTTTCGCTTACATTTGAAACGTCTGTTCTGTGTTCAAAACATTGAAGGGTTATTTGTAGCTGAGAAATCCTTTCGAGTTTGGCATCTTTCGCTTATTATATCAGTGCGAGTTAGGACTTAGGTAGTCATTAACGATTTTTCCAATTTTAGTTCTATTGTGCATTATCATAAAATATGTAGCTAATTTTTAGTTGTGTATGCTCCGTGGTATTCTACTTTCAAATGTAATTTTTTGGCAAGAGTACCCACGTAAAAGTTTGGCGAAACACCAAAATCTAAGTGAAAGTTTGTATTTGTTAAACGCGCGGTTGAACTGATTCGTATAGAGTAGACATACCTGTAAGTAAGAATGGTATCCACCACCACAGATGTCCCCGACGAGGGGTGTTAAGGCCTTAGTCAACCACGCTATAGGCTAGCTTGGTTGACTAAGGCCTTAAACACCCTAACATGCGGATGCGGATTGGTCGACTTCACATACACCTTTAGATTTCTTCGCAGATCTCAGGTTGCCTCACAATGTTTTTCTTTACTGTAGGAGCGTCGGACAAATGTATATGATGAAATTCAAAAAACGAAAAAAATATTGGTACGTGGCAGGATCGAGCCCCGGACCTTCCGATTAGAAAACCAGGGGTCTTATTTTGAATCATTCGCTTGGCGTCGAGCATTCGTCGCGCGTCGTCTGCGCTCGATTTCCACAGATTTTAGTTTCGTTTTCGACAAAAATTAACATAATGTTAGAACAAATATCTATATCAATTTAATTTTCATCGAAAACAAAATTGAAATAAGTAAAAATCGAGCAAATACCTACGACGCTTGACGAGCGCTCGACGCCAGACGAATGTTTCAACAAGTTAAATTATTTAAAAAAACTTTTTTAAATATTATCATCTCTACCACGGCGAGTACTCTGAAGAGCTTTTTTCACAAATCCCACCTTTTCCTTTCCATTTAAGAACTACACGTGCTGGCCTGCGTTGTCACTGTCTAACGTGACTACCAGTCAAAGGCATACCAAGAAATTTGGTAACTCATTTTTATGTCGCACGATTAAGAAATGGAAATCTCTGCCAGCGCATGTCTTTCCTCCTTCCTACAATCCCGGGTTCTTCAAAAGAGGCGTGAAGAAGCACATTGCAGGTCGGCAAGGTGAGGGTGGCTAGTGCGGCGTTTAACTTCTTTCCCGCACTAGCTATCTTCGCATTTCGACTCTATTTCCACTTACCACCAGCTGGAATGGGGTCATTTGATTGGTCTTCCATAAAAAAAAACAAGCTCTTAGTAGGTACCTACTCGTTAATACGAATCAAACGATCCCAAACTCGATGGGGTTGTGTCGTTTTATTGCGGAGTACCTATAGCCTCCTTCCAGTTCCATCATTAGATCAGCTCTATATCATCATAATATTGCATTGTCACGCGATATACATATGCATGCAGAATTTCAGCTCAATCGGAAACCGCAAAATGGGTCAAATTTTAACTTGCAAGATTTTATTACATACACCGGGGCAGGACAAATAAAAGCTTGTTAAGAGCCTCAGTGCCGAGTCCACAGCGCCACCGACGATCTGCGCGAATCCAGAACCTTACGCTTAGTATTTGTTGAGAAATAATGGCAAAATATTATAATGCAATAGGAACGACATAATGTATTGTGAGACTGGTTTGTATTAATAATTTGGTGAATTAGAAGTTCGAAAAAAATCTGTGAGCTTTATTAATTTTTCGCCGGCTGTTGCTGTTAGACATTACTCATTATTGCACAAGTAGGTGCTTGGAGAGCGTAAACTATCTCTTTCGTAGCAAAAAGCCGACTAGTTCGCGAGTCGAAACATTTCTTTTCAGAATCGGAAAGGTAAGGGAAGGCATGTCTCAATCACTGAACTTCGGCTAATTGTTATTATCAAATTAAATAATTTAGTATCGACAGTTTTAATAATTTATTATCGTAAGTATTATTTATTTATGTATTAGTTATTTGATTAATTACCCTAAACACTGGATATAAATAAAGTAGGTCACATTGACTTCCTTTCAAAGTATTGGGTACCTAAACTCGGTTTTGTTAATACTGTGCATCTTCTCTTTTGGTCTTTAATCATAAAGACAGGCTTTTAGTCCCTATACAATAGATGGACTGGTAATCCCAAACTCTAATGGTTAAAGCCCGAAATATCGTCTATTCTCTATAAAATCCTTACATTTACCAACTCATGTTGGTAAATCCTAAGATTTACCGGTAAAACTTAGGATTTACCAATATACGGACTCTTACAGTAATTTATCTATTATCAATTTTGGAGGAATTTGATGTTATATCATAAGTTATTGGAATAAAGAATTTGAAAATTGTGATTTTGCAACCTAATAATAAGTAAGTATTTATAGACAATGAATGTGGGACAGAACATCTTAGAGAGGACACGAAAGACAGGCAGGTGGCAGGTGAAACGCGTCACTTTCGCTCGCTCAGGTGCAAATGCTTTGTTAAAAGGATGCTATAATAATGCATGTGCCCTGTGCAAGTGTTAATGTCCACAAGTTTAATGTAAACATGTGTATGTAAATAGTTACTAGGGCTTGCATACAATATTTTCCATATTATACTTACGAGGTAAATATGTTAATACGAATTATTAATGACAATACCTGCGAATCATTTTGTTTGAAACTTTGTTACTTTTGAAGAAGAGTCTAAATTTGGATTTGTATTTAGGCCGATAAATTAGAATTCAGTAAATACGGGTTACAGCTTTTTAAAGAATTCCACCCTCAAAGGGGTGAAATAGGTTTTGAAAGCTTTTTCAATGTTTACGTATTAGGTAGATACACAAAAACCAAACTTTTTTTTATTAGCTTCTGATTTCTGGTTTGCACTAAGGGCAAATATAGCGTTCCCAAGAGACAAATAAAAATAGAGCGGGCGAAAAGCTAATAAGATAGAAACGGGTTTTATCGTCGTATCAAAGTGTACGTACAATATGACATCCTGTTTTTTATAAACAACTAAGTTGGCCAACCCTGATAATAAGCGGCTACAGTCGTTTTCCTACATGTGCATTCTATAAGGTTTGCAAATCTACAACCTCTACAAAGAACTTAGTGTACGTTGCCCTCAGAACAATAACTAAAGCATTATTTAGTTATTCTTCTGAGACGTACCAACTTGTGACATAACATGTCAGTCACAGTATCCACCTAGCTCAGCTACGTAGGAATTTCACTGCCTGTCTTTACAGCAATGCAAGTACCGCTGCTTGGCGGCAAAAATAGGTAAGAGGTATTCACATATACAACTCTATTAGAGAGTCTCCCTCTGGCAGGCTTATTGAATGCGAGATACTTGAATGGAGTAAAAGAGAAAAATATCTTAATACCTAAGACAAATTCTACTGCGCATGACCACAACTAAAAATTTATATAATATGACGCTAAAAAGTTAGGTAGGATAGATAGATAGAAGAATATAATTTACGAAAGAATAAAACACACAAAATAGTTATCAGCTTGTGTTGAAGTCGGTACTATGCAATAAGCTACTGGTAAATCTAATGTGAGGAAAGATGCTAGTAAAAAAACTGCCAACGCGACTTCAATATAAAAACTTAGTTTTTTTTTTGTGTTTTACCCAAGTTGGTTTTTTTTATTTTTATAGTTGTTATAATTGAATTCGACTCACTCCTCCGTAGATACAGTATCACAGTACAGAATATATTTTTAGCATTTAAGTAAAAATTTTGAAATAGGTACCTACCCGTTGATATTTTCGAACAAATAAGCCATTTCGTTTGGACACAAGTTTGCGTCATTACGTGTTATTATTAGTGGTCCTTTTGATTTTAATGTTGAAATGATAGGTATCATTTATGTGTAGGGTGACAATGTTATATGAAATTATATGAACAATCACAATGTGTTTTCTATGGAAAAAAATAAATTATAAATAGGTAAGTAGAGAAGAAATAATGTACAAAAACGAAAATCAAGAAGAGCAACTAATGATAAAATATAATAACTAGGGGAATGGCAAACTTCACACTACCTGTATGTAGTTTCTTTAAGTACATATGTACTTAATTACTTACATTAACATTTGAAACATTATTATCTTATAGTGGGAGGGGGATCCGAGGATCTTATGTACTGCCCCAGTTTCTTTGTTTATTATGGACCAATATTTATGGACTATTTATGGACTATTTATGGACCAATTGGGTTCACTCATAAGCTTCACAATTGGTCCAGGTGGGATAGCCTTGAAGTCTTCAGGTTTTGGATATCCAATCCCGAAGAGACTCATTCTTCTATTAGTTAAGATATTCATTGTTAAATGTAGTTTGTAATGTTTTAATTACTCATACGATGCAGTTAAACGAATGTAGACTTTGAACTTTCTTTTTTAAGCAAGGAAGTAGTTCTTTGTTCTTCTGTAACAATGTTTTTTATGTATGTTCCCGATAAGTTACTCGGCCATTTGTGGGTCGATTTTCAAAATCCTTTTTGTAATTGAAAGAGTATACCTACTCTCGAAGTATTCAATATCAAGAAAAAGAAATGATCTGATGATGGGATCTTAGGAAAATTTAGAGAAATTCTTAAATTTCATAGGCACGTCCAACGTATTTCACGTTTTTTCTGACGATATTCCGGTGTTCATCTGGTAGATATTATCATGTTACTGAACTTCTGTTCGGTTTCTGGTGGGTTAGGAGTTCGTGAATAATTCTTTCGATGCTGTTTAGAGCGAAAGACGTTTATTTCAAATTATTCCGGTGTTTGCCTTGGCTCAAATTCTAATACGCATGTATTAAAACTCAAAATATTTAAATATTTCTTTTTACAAAAAATAAAACCATCTTCAAGACGTCATGAATAATATAAAAATTCATGCAACATCACAGTTTTATATTGAAGTCGGTGCCAAGCAATGATCACCTGGAGAGTCTGAAAAATATAAGAACAATTAATACAATACAATATAAGAAAAATTTGTCACCAACTTCAATATAAAAATGTGATGTTGCATGTATTCTTATATTGTATGACTTTTTGGTGTTGTTGAAGTCGGTTTATTTTTTGGTAAAAAAAATATTGACTGAAGAAAAGATACTGGTGAGTGTTGTGTGGTCAAGTGCTGGTGTCATACACTCTTTTCTACTAAACTATTACGTCCTGCTTTTTGCAAACTATGATAGGGTGCTAGCCGTTAAACAACCGCGACTAGTCAATCGCTCGAGCTCCATGCTTCTTCTACTTCACGACAGACAGTCGTTAAATTAAAGTAGTTGCGATCAGAATGTCTCTGACACCCACCATATTAAAAGGATCTTACTTTCTCGCTCCCAAAATTTTTTCAGAAATTAATCAATGAATTACCTACCTATAAAATGGCGAAAATAAAAATTTAATAATAGTGTACATACATAAGTTCTTCGATTGATTAAAATTTAGTATAATTTATTTTGTTTTCGTTTTACTTTTTTCATATTTAACGTCAATTTCGCAACGACCGAATATCTTTATTTTGTAGTCGGTAATAATATGTAAACAAGCGGTCTATGGTGTATGTGTGCATGTGTCTTGGACCTATAAGCAGCTCAACAGTCTAAGAAAGAGCTTGTTAGATTTGGTCATCCTAGCGACCCCCGAAACGACATGCGTTCACAGCAGGCAGTGTGTGGTCGACGACATCGCAGGCGCATCTCAGTGTGTGTCCGAATCCGCCAGCGCGTGTATTCAAACATGCGCCCTCTGTGCGCGAAAACAAATTAACATTTTTTTTAACTACCTATCGTATATTTTTGACACAGCCATGTTGAAGTGCATTTTCTTCCTGCTCGCGATCTGCGCTTTCACACGTTACGAGGTCGGTACATTTGTTGTTGTTACATAATAATGTATATGTATTGTAATTTGGTTTAGATTTTATAGTCGGTCGATGTTGTGAAATAAATAACAACAATGAATGTTATCCTAAACTTATCGGATAATCGGCGTCATTTTAAAGATACTATCGTATGCAATATTCACAATATTTACTTGACTAGGGCACCTAATATAGATTTAATTATGAATTTTATTAGATTTATTTATTCTTTTTATGCATGTATATTATTATCGCATTCAAGGAATACTTTTATCACACAACACGCATTCCGTGTTTGCATTCTTCTTAAATTTGCATGCGGCAGGGAAGCGCTTGGCCTTCATCTCACCTGATGGTAAGTGACGATAAGGTCGAAGGTTAAAGCGAGCTTCACTTGGACTTCTCGATAACTGAGGAACTAGCTATCCTACCTTTGATTGTCGAAATACAACAATGCTACACATTGTTATTGTGGCGACGAACTAAGGAACGATGGTGGTAGCTAGCCAGGCGGGCTCAGAAGCCCTACCACCGTCAAGCTGAGCAGAAAATTGCCTGCCCCACGGGGAATCCAACCCCAGACCTCCCCAGTAATACCCGGTATTCTTAACTACTAGACCACGGAGTCGGTTAAAATTTCCAACACATTACTTGTAGACTGACACCAGCTAAAGATGAAATAAGCGCTAATCAGGTTTTATTCTCAAAACAGAGAATAACAGGATTTGACTATAACATTTTTTGGGGTCTATTTATAACTGTAACGTTGAGCATACGCAGCATCCGTATGTTTACAACGAGATATTAAATCTACATAATTCCTTTTCAATTTTTTTCATAATTAAGTATTATAACAAAATTTTTGAGAAAGGTAATTAATATCTTTTAAAATTATTTTACACCATACACCTGTTCGTCAAATTATAGACAGTTGCTGATAGAGACACTCGAGGAGCTTATACCAAAAATTTCTTTGGCGGAGTTTGGGGCAACCGTCCACCGCTTTTGGAGGCCAACCAGCCGAAATCAACATGCACTTGCAGTAAGTATCTTTTTTATAGATGAATTGTACGGATAGTATCTAACGTATATGAAAAAAATACCAATTATTATTAAAACTATTGATTGCACAGCAAAAATGTTACTTTATTATTATTGTAGCAACAATTTAAGTTCGTGACGTATCGTTATATATTAAGTTGTGGATCTATAAAAGTAAGTAATGAGAAGGTAGCAAAAAACAATTATTCTTGCATACGTCCTAAGCATAATAAAAAATGTTTGCAAATACAAGTAGGAGAAAAAAGTTGACTCTACACCTGTTCGGAAATTGGGAGAGCCTTCTCGAGAACAAGGTCTCATTGTTTTTTTTAATTATGAATAAATCAATAAAGATAAAATGTTTACTTAACAAAGAATGGAGGAGATCTAAGAGAGGAGGTAAGAATTTTGTCGGGGCTGGTAAGAGCTCGGTTGTGGCTCGGTGGCCGAAGTGGTCAGCATATGGCATGTGGAGACGCGGGTTTAAATCCCGCCCTAGATGAATTTTTTTATTAGATTTATTCGTCATTTTTATTTATTAAATTTAAAAATAATTAATTTTTTTTTACTCTTTTAAATGCTTTTAGGCTTTTACCAGTAAAAAATAGGATGCTCGGGTTTTCTACATTATCAGTGGACTTTTTACTTCTTCAACATTATTCAAGCATTGATTTGTTGTTGCTCTTAAAGTAGTTATGTAATTTTCAACATAAAAGCGGTACGTATATGACCTGATCTTATTTTGGTACAACTTTTATACTAATGCATGCGCTACTCCGACTCTTTGACTCTTCTCTCTCCGGTGAGAGCTCTTTCCTAAAGACCTATGCTGGTCCTCTCCAATCTTGTGTCATTGGTGCGCGAATTCCTGTAGCCCTGTGAAATTCATAATTAAACTGTTCAGTTTAGCTCAATAAACCGTATCTTATAACGGTGTCACTTTGCTGCTGTGACCAATTTATAGAATCCACGTGTCACCGCTCCAATTCACCCCATGGATGTGTAAAAGCCGCCGAGGGAGCTTATCGCAATTATCGACTCTGTACCAGGGTCATATGCTTGCGTACCTCCGTCTTACCTATTTCTGCCGCAAAGCAGCAGTGCTTGTATTGCTGTGTTCCGGTTTGAAGGGTAAGATATGCATGGCAGTGAAATTACTGGGTACCGTGACTTCACATCTGATGTCACAAGTTGGCAACATACACTGTGGTTCTTGTGGGGGTTGCAGTTTTGCTGCGAATCTCATAAGAGCCACATATTTTTGTAGGTGACTGTTACCACTTACCATTAGGTGGGCAATTGGCTTGTTTGCCAAGTTTATTGTATAAAAGTAACCTCTAGGTACGAAGAGAATGAAATCTCGAAACCCGTCAGTTTTTCCTCATATTAGGAGAGAATCTTATCCAGAAGTGGGACATGCAGGACGGATGTAAAAATGGCGATCTTTACTTTTACCAGAATGCGGAGAGAGGAACGAAGTGTCCCGCATAGTGGGCGGCGATGAAGCCGGGATCAACGAGTTCCCGTGGATGGCGCGGCTCACCTACTTCAAGCGGTTCTACTGCGGCGGCATGCTCATCAGCGACAGATATGTGCTCACTGCTGCGCACTGCGTCAAAGGGTGGGTGGCATTATTTTCGTACTGTTTAAAGGATGTCTTCTGAATAGAGCACAGACAAATAACGAAAATGTTCTTAGAACAAGCGTTTGTGAAGGCATTTTGTAAGGGTTCCTACCCGCGTTAATGTTTACATATATTTTGACAGGTCTGAATGTTGAATTTATAAGTCGTCAGTTGAATGATGAAGAACAAAGGGATTATGTTCATCACCTATAAGTGTTACTTGATTCGTCTGACATATGCCAAGACTGCTCGGGTGGTGTCGTTAAAAATTTCTAGACATTTCAAAATCGGTTTCAGTCAAGCAAAATTTTCTATCTCTACAATGATCGATTGTCGATAAAACCTATTAAATCACCCCTCCTCTTTGATTACGTGTGTACGTATTCATATTTGTATAATACGTATTCATACTTGTATAATTCATATTTGTATAAGAGTCCCGTTTTCTTGTGGATTTTTTAAAGCCCAGAAAGAGGAAAGAGGGGGGAAGGAAAATTCAAAAACATACACTATACCAAATCGTCAGACTAGCACGAAAGGAGAGATCTGTACACCACTAGTAGTTGATCTCCTGTGAGCATAACTTACTTTTGCAGCAGATGGATTTATAGCTCAACCGGAGTTTTAAAAGCTCGCCTTTTTAAAAAAAAACGCTGTGATAGCTTTTTATGCCCTTCAAGCGACAAGCTTGGTAGGATTCTTATTTAAAAGAAATTTGTGCTATAATTTATTACGATAATCAAAGACATGATATCTTATAACGATCGCATTAATTATTAAATGCCCTAGTTTCAGCTATATTAATATATAATTATCAAATCTACAGTACATTACCGAAAAAATCTATACAAATAAATAAAATTGAAGTGTCTGTTTGTAATGTCAAAATAACAAGTTTTTACTAAATGGGTATGAATGTATATCGGGTACCAATAACAAAAACACAGTTTAAAATTTTTTTGTCTGTCTGTCTGTTTGTTCCCGCTAATCTCCGGAACGGCTGGGACCGATTTTGACGGGGCTTTCACTAATAGATATATAGCTAGTCATATAAGGTATAACATGGGCTACTTTTTATCAACTTTAACAAAAGTTACTATTCCACGCGGACGAAGTCGCGGGCAGATTATGGTTTTCTTTGCGATTGTTCGTAAAGTTGGTAACATTTAAAACCTACTTTTTCTGATTATCAACATTTTTACATAAAGTATTTGCGTAAGTACTATTTAATTAATACTTACTTATCTTTCTTTATTTAAATTACGCAAATTCAACTTTCTATAGTTGTTCAACCTTTCCTTTTCCTTTCGTTCGATCGCTCATAAACAAGATCTGGTTAATTCACTTTTACAAATACATACTCCAAATAGATAACAGCCGAAAAGTTTTAAATGATAATTATTTGAGTACGAGCGCCATAACTCATTTAAAAAAAATACTTATCGCGCTAATGACTTTGCAGAGAAAGGATAACTCGGTACATAACAATTTTCTGTTATTATGAGAAAATAGTATTCTTCAGATTAGTGTGTAACTGCGTAACGGCACACGTATAGGTGGATCTTATTTACGTATACCATATTTTTTCGCCAATGCTATTTGACCCTGAATTTGATTGTACTCAGTCTGGACAGTCTTGGACTGGATTTTCAATCCCACGATGGTCCCTATATAGAGATTTCATGTTGTTCCCAAAACCACCCCAAGCACAGTGCAAAGTACAGGTATAGGTGATTTGCTATCGCGATGTTTGCTATCTCGACCTGAATGCAGATCTACTCAATAAATTACCACCTTCTAAATAAATTGCAGTTATTCAGAAGGCGATCAAGTTTATTGGTTAATTTTTATAGATTCGTTTTCAATTTACGAAAATTTGGCGTTATAATCTTAACATCATCTTCATTTGAACTGGCTGCCCATCTATAAGCGCAGACACTTGAAGACTTTAAGCATTTTATTCGCTATTCTTTACACTCTTACAACATCCGGTATTTAAGTTTTCATTTTCAATTCTTGTGTAGCTACCTGTCACGATGAACCTCTGCGTTCATCCTCCAACCAGTTTCGGATATGCCCTTTTCATGATTTCAACATTATGCATTCCTCTTTTTTGTTCAGGCAATAATTCTCTGGAACGCTCTCCCTTTTAAAATTAAGAATTGCAACCTGCAGGCTATAATTAAAAAACCAAGCTCGTCAATTTGACGACACGGTTAGCGCAGAGGTCGAGTGATCGCCTACTGCGCAACGGATCGCAGGTTCGATTCCCGTACGGGACAAATGTTTTGTATGGCCTACAGAAATTTGTTCCGGTCTGGGCGTATGTGCATGTGATATTCTATGCTTGTAACTGCACCCACGACACAGGAGAAAATACTAGTGTGGGGCGACGTTTTTTAAAAAAAAAATATTTACCTTCAAGTTGAGCGGTCACCTGTTTAATCTAATAGGCATTGTAATGACTATTATTCACATATTTATTTTTGATATTTTCTAATATATATAAAAATCTCGTGTCCTCCAAACGGTCTGACCGATATTTATGATTTTTTGTGTATATTTGGTAAGTCTGAGAATAGAGTCTAAGCTATTTTTAATATCCCTAGGTGTGATAAGGGTGACCCTCTCCAGAAGTTTCTTTGAGAATTTTTTTTATGATTTAGCATCAAAAAATATTTGTGAACCTAACTTCACCTTTCTACCAGTTCTACCACCAACCCCCATTTTTAATAGCGATATTAAAATGTTTACTGGGGAAACGTAGTTCGAGGGCACAGCTAGTAATATATATATTAGTTTAATTAATTATTAGTATATGAGTATTAGGATAGGTATTTCATAGAATTCCTTACACTAAATTTTCTGGTACTATGTATTTCGGAACATCTACCGCACCTGCTCTCTCTCTATTACTCTAAAATTGGCTGGTGGAGAATGTATTATGGTATCGTACAGCATCTGCGAATCTATTTGGATTCGTGGATGCTGTACTAAATTGTTTTACTGTGTAAACTAAGCACTCAATCCGCATTGGGCCAGCGTGGTTGACTAAGGCCTAAACACCCTAACTTATAGGGTAGGCTCGAGCCCCTCATTGGGAACGAATTAGAGTTGTTATGATGAAAGACACGATCTTGTTGATGACATAAGTACCTATATAATTAAAATATATCTATCCTTGCTTAGTATATACAAATCTCTCCCAGAGATAAGTCCGCCCTTGTAAATCTTGTACTCACTGGTATCTAATGTTTATGTGTACAATCAAGAATTAAATACCTAATCTATCGTAAAAAAGACTATTTCTCTATACTTTTTTACTGAACAAAGTATATACATATAGAAAATATGCCTTAATTTTTAATAGAATGCCAATTTCTATAGTCCAAGAACAAAGCATCAAAACTAGTACAACAATATACCTATTTACGCTGGCATTCCTGTCCATGATAAGTATTTGAACAATTCAGAGCATAATAATACGGTAGAATAACCTGTGCTATCTATTATTGGTTAAAGGCTTGTACCTACAGGACTTGATTTACGACTTTCTCCCGTTCCGCACTAATGCTTTTGACCTGTGAAACTTGAGATTTGTCATATTACCATACGGTAGGAATATTTTGTAAGTTTAAAGCAAATGAATTGCAAATTACCTTTTCAGTATAGGTAATAATAATACAATCATAAATATATGCAGTAAGTAAAACCTTTGTTAAGAATAGACGAAATAGTGTTCCTGCTTTATAAATAAATAAGTATTTTTTTTACAACTAAGCTGGAAAACAAACACATTGTATAGATAATTGTTCTTGTGGTTCTTATAATGTTAACGCACAGATGATAGAACAGATAATAGTACTACGGTTATATTAAGGCTCCATCTCCGCGAATGTTAGTGTCAAACGCCTAAGTAATATTATGGCCAATAAAAGTGATAATTCGGTGGACGTATCTCGCCTAATTAGAAAGCGTGTTTCAGTTATGGGACGTTTGACAAAAATGAAAGAGCATTTCGAGTCTATGTATGCAATTGATTCAAGTCAATTTACTAATATACAATTAAAGGAATTACTTGTCGTTTAGAAACATGTGAACAACAAACAAACGAACTGCAAAGTGATATTGAATCATACTGTGATGATTTAGATATTCAATTAAACGAAAGAGATACGATTGAGAGTCAATTTCACGTTACTTAACGCGTGAAATATAACGCTCAAAAACAGACATTTCTCCAAAAGTTAATAAGTTCTAACGTCTCTAATTATACAATATATCAATTAACGCGCTAAACTGTTTGCCACATGTGATGAGAAGGAATTTCGGGGCAGGTGTCACCCGAGCATGAGAAAACTTTCCAGTTATATCAGTAATAACGAATTGATCAAACTAGCAGATATTGCAGCGTATCTATTACCTATACAACAATATATATTGGTCATTAAGGTTAATAGTTTTAATATTTAGTACATCTCAGATAACTTACACCGATAGGTATGAACGGGGCTAATTGCAAATAAACGATATATACTATTGGGTTAAAATCATCGTTTCGCCTTTCATAAATGTCTAATGACGCAAGTCATTTACAGAACTCTGTCAGATTGTTCTATTATGGTTTTGCCAAAACAAATGACAAATAATATAGAAAAAATACTAAAGATATTCAAATTTTGGTGATCGAAATGCGTCCGATTTTGTGGATTCCAATCAGTATCACAAGTACATTAACCTTCAAACCGGACCGGACAAAACTAACTTAAAAGTTCGTTATCCTCGAGATGTCACCATTTTAGGTACCTACATATTTGCAAATTTCGGCAAAGCAATCTGTTTGTTACGATTTTAAACATAAATCTAAATGCGCAGTTCACAAGACGCAAAATAAATATATTTTTATCCATTTAGTCATCTTTGATGATTTTATTTCTTCTATTATTTTTTATTTAGATTGTTTATAAATCGAAAGATCTAAAGCTAAAAATTGTCGTGGCTAATATTACTAGAATTTAAGTGATGTCTACCTTAAAACTAATATTTCTTATTCATTTGATTTATTGATCAAATTTTAATAATATTCAAACAACGTCAAACATTATAAATTATTGTCTAACAAAACCTTTACTGTTTTACTACAAAACATACATACGTGTGCGAGAACTTGTAATAGTTTAAACACGCTGCTGTTTTTATACAGTTATTATTGCGTTGATACCATGAATTACTTTAAACAACTGTTGAACAAAGTTTTTCAGTAACACCATTCGGGTTTTAACCTATAAAAACAGAGATAGGTAGAGATAATCTTAGAGATGAATTTAGAGATTAGATGCTACGTGGTGTAAAAGGGGTGCTTTGGATTGGAGTAGATCTTCAAACTGTAAGCAATCCAGATAAATTTTGTTTACTTCGAAACGCGAATTTTCATCAGTTTAATAATATGTTATACGTATAAAGAAGTGTCAAAGCGAGTGAAAGTGCAAATGAAGCATTAATAGTGTTCACCAGGACAGCGAACGTCGAAACATTGAGTCACTTTCGCTCAATGCCAATACAAACGACTCCATTGTGTTGTGTAATTGGCACCGTTACGTAGGTTCAAGTGTAACTACGACAACGGGACTGCAAAGGCGTGGTTCACAAAGGTCTTTGAGACATCGCATTTGGCTGATGTCCCAGTCAGCCCTAGCAATTAATACTGGTTGGGAAAGTGGTTTCGTTGTTTTCTGTTTTCAAATCGTAAAAGCGTAGGTAGAGCAGGGATGATTATTGTGATTTTTGAATACGATAAAAGTTAGGAAACTTAGAATACACTGGTTGATTTTTACCTTCTTCGGGTAAACCATCTTTTAACATAAAACCAATAATTATCTCCTTTCCCCTGCGGAAAATCCTTGAAAAGTAAGGAAACTAGAATACACTGGTTGTTTTTTTCTCCTTTTTTCGGAGACTTCTTCCAACATAAAAAAGAATAAGTATCTAGCTACTTTCCCTGTCAAAGACGTTTATTATACCTGATTGATTATTAAATTTGACCCTGTTTCTATCCTTTTCCATAAGCTTCATTGCCAACTCATTTATGTTAAAATTATCTTATTTTAGCCTATCCATCTCTAATCACGCAAGAAATTGTATTAAACACAAAATCAGAAAAAAGTCGTTGTTATATTGGTCTAGAAAAATATTGGTCGCGTTAAATGCTTTCATAACACCAGTTACTTTTTTAACACAGCCACGTTATAACTCTCCTTTATGTCACCTTTCCAGATTCATGTGGTTCATGATCAAGGTGACTTTCGGCAAGCACGACCGCTGTAACGCCACGCAGCGGCCGGAGACGCGGTTCGTGCTCCGAGCCATCGCCAACCAGTTCACGCTAGAAATTGTATTAAACACAAAACCAGAAAACAGTCGTTGTTATATTGGTCTAGAAAAATATTGATCGCGTTAGATTCTTTCATAAAACCAGTTACTTTTTACACGGCCACGTTATAACTCTCCTTTATGTCACCTTTCCAGATTCATGTGGTTCATGATCAAGGTGACTTTCGGCGAGCACGACCGCTGCAACGCCACGCAGCGGCCGGAGACGCGGTTCGTGCTGCGCGCCATCGCCAACCAGTTCACCCTCAGCAACTTCGACAACGACATAGCGCTGTTAAGGCTTAACGAGCGGGTGCCCATTACCGATGCCATCAAGCCTATCTGCCTGCCCTCTAATGACGGTAACTCTACTTTTTGGTCATGGACCTACAAAAAATACGGACTTAGTGTTGCATTAAACAATGTTAAACAATGTTTTGGGGATTGGAGTCGCTCACGTCCGTAGGTTTTACCCTCGAGACCCTACACGTGATCCCCGGGTGGTGCTAATCGAGTGACCAACTTCTGGTGGTAGGGCTTGAAAAACCCGACTGGCTAGCGACCACCGTGCGCATGACGTAAAACCCGTCAAGTGGGCATTTTGTGTCCGCGTTTCGGGATCAGTCATCGCACAGCCAGAGCTTGAGGGGTCGTTGCTGCGATTCGTGTGGTTTGTGTGGGCTTCCGTCGACCCAGTGCCAGGTTGACTGCGTTGACCCTCCGCCCAGGAAGACCCGAAGAAACGGCTGTTCCGCTGGCCGCCCGTGGTACAGTACAGGGGCCCAAGCGAACCTAACCAGTCCGTGAGGCTGCCCCACCATGCCACGCATAATCTCGGGGTGGTCCGTCGTGCCGGTTGGTGACCGGACGGTGGGTCCCGGCGACCACTTCCGGGTGGGTTCGGGGGCCCTTTCGTGCGGAGAGTCAGCGCAAATCAGCTGTCGGCTGTTCCCTGGCGAAACAGGCCTACACACGTTAACTATGCTAATCGCTGCAACGACACCTCAATTTCACACCTCTCACTCCAACAAACATGTTAGCGCACAATATTAGGACTGGTCGTACAGCGGTGCACTATCCCACCAAAACACTACTATTCGAGGTGGGGCTCGCTAACATCCGCGGGCTCCATTCTAACCTCTTGGCTGTCCACCACCATCTCGAGACAGCCCGTCCAGCAATGCTGTTTTTGACAGAGACGCAAATTATCTGCCCGGCCGATACAAGCTACCTTAATTACCCCGGCTACGCTCTTGAGGAGTCCTTCAAGGCAAAGGCAGGTGTTTGCTTGTTCGTCCGGGCGGACGTTTGTTGTCGTCGCCTGCGCTGTTTGGAGGAACCTTCCTTTTCCCTCCTTGTGGTACACGTCGATTTTGGCACTCATTGCAGTGTCTACGTGTGCGTCTATCGTTCCCACCGTGGTGACTTGGAGACAACTCGACTTTTTGAACACCTAAGTCGGGTGGCAGATGACGCGCAGGAGCAATTTCCTTCCGCCGAGCTGGTGTTTTTAGGGGACTTCAATGCTCACCACGAGTTGTGGTTAAGTTCCTCTAAAACTGACCATGCGGGTAGGACTGCCCACGCATTCGCTCTCACGCACGACCTGACACAATTGGTTACCCAGCACACCAGGGTACCAGATATTATCGGTCAAGCGCCCTCTTTGTTGGACCTTCTGCTGACAAATCGCCCCGACGGATATCAGGTGGTGATTCGAGCTCCACTAGGATCTTCAGATCACTGCCTGGTATCCGTCTCAGTGCCTCAGGCGTCGCGACCGTCGCCTGTGGTTGCAGCACGCCGTCTGTGGCACTATGCGTCAGCAGATTGGGACGGTATGCGGGATTATTACGCGTCTGTCCCTTGGTGGCAGCGCTGTTTCAGTGGGATGGATCCGAACTCCTGCGCTACCTCTGTTGCTGACGAGATCAGATTAGGAATGGAATATTATATTCCACATTCCAATCTCGTCAGTAGAGGGAGACGTAACCTCTGGTTCAATCGCGAGTGTGCCTCTGCTGTTGAAAACAAACAGCTAGCTTACCGCGCTTGGATCAGAGGTCGAGCTTCTAGGGATCCCAATACTAACCTACTGAAAACAGCCTATAATAATGCCACCAAGTTGTGTAAGAGGGCTTACATTAGAGCGGATGCTCAGCGCATTGCACAAGTGGGTCAGGAACTGCTAGCGCACCCTACGGGTAGCCGTTCTTTCTGGCGCCTGGCCAAAGCTGTGCAATCAAACTTCTGCCAACCCTCGCTGCCACCGCTGAGACATGCCGATGGCTCACTTGCTCATCAGCCGCAGGAGAAAGCCGACCTCCTGGCAAAACTCTTCGCGGCCCATTCCCGTATCGATGACTGTGGTGCACAACCTCCGACACTGTCCCATTGTGGCAGCACTATGCCCGATATCCGCATCAGACAGCGAGATGTGCGGGCGGAGCTACAGTCGATTGATATTCGAAAAGCAAGTGGACCAGACGGCATTCCTGCGATTGTACTTAAGAAGTGTGCAGCGGAGTTGACTCCGGTCCTGACGCGTCTATACCGTCTGTCGTTCTCTGCTGGTTGTGTGCCGAAATCTTGGAAAGAGGCCAATGTCCAGCCGGTTCCCAAAAAGGGAGATCGTTCTGATCCGGCTAACTATCGCCCTATAGCCGTCACTTCCATTTTGTGTAAAATCATGGAGAGGATCCTTAACACCCAGCTGATCCGTTACCTGGAAGGTCACTCGTTGCTTAATGACCGTCAGTATGGGTTTCGTCCTAAACGGTCAACAGGTGACCTTCTAGCGTTCCTTTTGCACAAATGGGGTGAATCTATCGATAAGCGCGGCGAGTCTGTGGCTATTAGTCTCGACATCGCCAAAGCTTTTGATAGAGTCTGGCACAAGGCTCTCCTTTCCAAGCTTCCGGCATACGGATTGCCCGCTCAGTTCTGTACGTGGATTGCCAGCTTCCTCCACGAGCGTAGAATTCGCGTTGTCGTTGACGGCTGCGCTTCGCGGTTCGTGGCAGTGAATGCTGGTGTTCCACAAGGCTCCGTTCTATCCCCAACATTGTTTCTTCTGCATATCAATGACATGCTTTCCTTGGGAAGTATACATTGCTATGCAGACGACAGTACAGTGCATGGGGGATATCACGGAAGCTCAGGGGCTGCTCGTGGCAATATTGATAGGGAGAGGCAGAATCTTATCATTGAGCTCAACAGGACGCTGGACCTCATCTCCGAATGGGGTTCCAACAATCTTGTCGAGTTCAATGCTAAGAAAACACAGGTGTGCGCGTTCTCGGCGAAAAGGTCACCTTTCCTCCCCCCTCCTTCTCTTCAGGGCACAACCCTTCACACACAGAGTAACATCACCTTGCTCGGAATGAACATTCGCTGCGATCTGAACCCCAGAGACTACATCGAATCCGTTATAACTGCTGCCTCACGGAAACTCGGTGTCCTAAACAAGGTGCGTAGGTATTTTGCGCCGGACCAACTATGCCTGTTGTATAAAACTCAGGTTAGGTCTTGCGTGGAATATTGCTCGCACCTTTGGGACGGCTCCGCTCAGTACCTCCTCGATGCTCTGGACAGATTGCAGCGTCGCGCTATTCGAATAATTGGCGATGTAGAGGCAACTAACACCCTCGAGCCTCTGCAACTTCGTCGTGACATCGCCTCTCTTAGCGCCTTTTACCGAATGTTCCATGGGGAATGCTCTGAGGAGCTCTTTAACCTTATCCCTCCCTCTCCATTCCTTAACAGAAACACGCGTAAGGGCCTTCGGAGTCATCCGTACACTGTGTCCTCCTTTTCACACCGTACCAAGAAATTCCAAGATTCCTTCTTCTGTCGTTCATCCCACACTTGGAATTCTCTACCTGCGCACGTGTTTCCTCCATCCTACAACATGGGTTCCTTCAAAAGAGGTATGAAAAAGCATCTTTTAGGCCGGCAAGGGGCGGGCAGGTAGGATAGTGGATGTCGTCCCTACTCTATCTGTCAACTCATTTGGGCCTCTTTCACCGCTTTACATCAGGCGGGAGGAGGTCATTTGCCGGGCCTTACATAAAAAAAAAAAAAAAAAAAAAAAAAAATGTGAAGAATGCGAGGTCCTACGATTTCATTTGATTGTACACGACCTACACTCACACAGATGCACCAGGTCAGACAAAGGAGGAGGTTCTGCGTTCGACTGAATCTATTTTTATGTTCACCGATTACTTCGCCATTTGTGGGTCGATTTTCTTTTTGGAATCGAAAGAGTAAACTCCTGAGGTAGTCCCTTATCACCATGTTATGATCTGATGATGATATCCTAGGAAAATTGAGGGAAACCTTTACATTTCATAGGTACGTCTGAAGTCCAATGAAGAATTCCGGCATTTGCATCAGGTAGACATTATTATTATGATACTTAGCTGATGATGGAAGGTTTTCGGTAGGTTAAGACTTAGGGGATAGGTTTTTATTGACGCGTACATAGTTCTATTCTTTCGAGTGATTCAGGTGAGCTGATAATGGAAAATTGGAAAGTATATTACTTCTATACAATTAGATTGTTAGGAGTTCGGAAATATTTCTTCCCGTGCTGCTGTTAAAACGTTTTATTTGAGTTATTCCGGTGTTTACCTTGGGTCAAATTCTAATACGCATGTATTAAAAATTAGTAAAAAGATTGAATTTTAAATATTTTTTACAAAAAAAAACATACTTCAAAAATACCAAAAGTCATAAATAATATAAGAATACATTTTGAAGTCGATGCCAAGCAAAGATCACCTGAAAAGTCATAAAAAACATAAGAACGATAATGTAAATAGTTACTCGTAATAGGCACCAACTTCAATATAAAAATGTGAAGTTGAATGTGAAGTATAGTATTCTTATATTATTTAGGACTTTTTTTCAAGTCGGTTTTATATCAACATATGGTCGCAAATTTCTCATCACCTACGTACAAAAACAATAAATGCGTAAGTATGCAATATTTTTTAGTAATCTGCCAGACGGTCATAAAAAATGTCCGCTCTCTTATTGCGGTTGTATTGACTTGTTTAGGGTATGCAATGCAAAAAGTTTTTAAATAGGCTGTCTAACACCACCAAACTAGACACTTTTAGTATGCTTTTGCTTTTTGCAATTGCTTCTTCATACATATCAATCGAATGAAACTTTTGTTTCATACAAACAGCTATTTTTTATCGTCATTTTAGAGTCGGTCCGAGAATGTTGGGCCTACAGTGAACAGTAGTGCTGTTGTAAGTTAGGTATTCAGTTTATTGGTGTATTTAAAGTTACGTACAAACTCAAACTCAAAAATCTTTATTCAATTCGTCAAACAAATTACAAGAATCTAATTAACCAATAAATTAATAAAAAATTGCAACAAATCAAGATAAGCTATATATTATGTACATTAGGCTGTCCCGTTCATGTATGGTTTTTTTTTTGAGCTATGGCGTTTTGACACAGAGATTACGATTATCATTAAATTTAAATTCATATTTGTCATCTTGATACCTCTACCGGTCCTTGAAGTTTCTAAAATTTGCCATTTTTGCAAATTTTTGACATTTCAAGGAACTTGCGTAGTCATATAGCTCAGATTTTTTTTTGATTATTGTATTTATGTTGACGCTATGGCAGAATTTTCAGCCGTATCGATTTCTCTTTAGTAAGCGCAAACGCACACGACCGACTATTATATGTATAGAGGAGCGATTTTTTGACATTGGAAAATTAAACCCAAGATCTACCAATTTCTACATACGTCTTAAAATTTTAATTTGACGTTTCTTGTTGTACTTATCATGTGGATTCATTGATTTGGTAGTAAATCAATGTGTGGATTATAGAATATTGAAGAGGCATATTCCACTTATATGTTTTTTGCCTTGCTTTGCTTTTGTTTTGCTAGATTGTTGAAGCGAGTAAGTTTGTAGAGTGATGGATACCTTCCAAATATTTTTAAATTTTAGTTCATTTATATGCATCGTTTGTATACACACAGCAACACGCCAGACTTTTCATGTTGATTTTGAGACCACTCTTATGTCGCTGGTAATAGCGACGACTTTCGTAATGGAAGGATCGATCCAATGGATCCAAGTGGACGAGGGGGAAATGTGAAGCTTGATGAGTTGCTGGCTGCTATAATAAACCTATGTAGGTAATTTATAATTTTTTAAAAATGTCATCAATTATTGTATTAATTTTGTACCTACAGATAATCTGTACGTTGGAGTGAAAGCTGTAGCGGCTGGATGGGGTACTCTCACGGAAGAGGGCAAGGTGTCCTGTACGCTGCAGGAGGTCGAAGTTCCCGTCATCAGCAACCAGGACTGCCGGAACACCAAGTACACGGCGTCCATGATAACCGACAACATGATGTGTGCCGGATACCCTGGCGCGGGACAGAAAGATTCTTGTCAGGTAATATAGGGAAATTTACAATGAAAAAGCATTTTACTGGGAAACAAAATAGTCAATCTGCAAGAGGTGCACTGTGCCTAATAAAGGCAAAGGCTTTGACGCTACTCCCCAGGGCTAGTATGGTGGGAAGAACTCAAACGCCCTTCACTGTGGGCACGGTATGCTGTGGGGCGGTGCACGTGTTGTGGCATGATGGATAATGAATTATATTTTAGAGACTAAAGCCCAGACCACATTGTCATATTTGTTGAACTAATATATAATATGACCACGAGGATTTCCGCGCCAGAGCGGATCCTATTTAAGGTTTCATATATATATATATTATTTTCAAACGGAAATAAATAAATAAAATTTTTTTTTTTAAATTCAAGCTTTAGTACTCATCAATACGAATAAAACGAGTTAACCGATTTTCAAAATTTTTGTATTCGATAGAGTATACTCCTGGGGTGGTCCCAAAGTCAGGATCTGATGATGGGATCCTATGAAAATCGAGGGAAACCCTAATCTAATACCAGCTTACCTTAGGGTTTTTTTCACAAAAAAATATTTTACAAAAAAATCGACTTCAAAAACACTGAAAAGTTAAAAATAATATAAGAATAGGTACAGACACTTCTATACCTATTTTGATACCTATACCTATATACTTCTATATTGAAGTCGGTGCCAAATTTTAATTCTTTCTAGGAGATCATTGTTTGGCACCGACTTCAATATATAAGTGTGATATTGTCTGTACCTATTCTTATATTATTTTTAACTTTTCAGTGTTTTTGAAGTCGGTTTTTATTTTTTGTAAAATATTTTTTCTTTATTTACAATCGGACTACTTCATCCATTCTTTTCCGGTTAGACAGAGATCTGGCATTATTCTGCTTTGCCTTGATAAACTTACAATATAATTTTATTGTAAAAGTTTTTCACAATTTTTTCACTGACTATTTGCGATCGGCATTTAATAGCGCCAAATTATACCTACATGAAAATCCGTTTTGCAAGAAAGAATTCAATTTTGAAAAGCTTAAAAACACTTTTCTTTTAACCTGAAATGTCATATTTACTTCATAATACGTTTAATTACAAGTATTTTTTTATTTATCTTTTAGAAGCTTTTATTTACTTTCATCTGTCCCGGTGTCTATAATGAAATCTTGCAATTTGACCCTCTTTCCGGTTTTCGATTGAGCTGAAATTTTCATGCATAATAATATGTAAGTATAGCGCGTGACAATGCAATGTTATGATGACATGGAGCTGATCTAATGCTGGAGCTGGAAGGTGGCCATAGGAACTCCGCAATAAAACGAACGACCCCATCAAGTTTGGGCTCGTTGGATTCGTATTGACGAGTACTAAAAGCTTGTATTTAAGAAAAAGTTTTTTTAAACAATTTTTTTGTTTATTACAAGCTTTTATTACAAGCTTTTATTTACTTTCATCTGTCCCGTGTCAGTAATGAAATCTTGCAAGCTAAATTTGACCCACTTCCCGGTTTCCGATTGAGCTGAAATTTTGCATGCATACGTAATAGGTTGGGGAAAAAGTTTCTTCGCATTTTTTAAGAAAATTCAAAACATTTTTTAATATAGTTTATTTACATTTAACTAAAGTATGTAGGTACCATTTTGTTCGATAACTTTTTGCCATCTTGTAGGTAGGGACATGATCCCATTGCTATAGAAATTTTGGGACTTCTGGTCAAAATACCGCGACAAGTGGTTTTGGCAGTCCTCTCGTGATGTTAACCTGACACTGCCTAAAGAATTCTGAAGAGACCGAAACAGGTGGAAATCTGAAGGTGCAAGGTCAGGACTATACGGCGGATGCATTAACACCTCCCTGCCAAACTCTCTTAATTTTTGCTGAGTGGCTAAAGATGTGTGAGGTCTAGCGTTATCATGATGAAAAACCACACCCCTTCTGTTGATTAATTCCGGCCGCTTTCTCTCAACTTCTTGCTTTAATCTCATCAGTTGTTCGCAGTAGAGTTCAGAATCGATGGTCCTGCCTGGTGGTAACAGCTCATAATGAATAATGCCCTTCCAATCCCACCACACACACAGCATCACCTTGTTGCGAGTTAACCCGGGTTTCGTCACAGTCTGTGAAGCCTGACCGGCCTTTGACCACGACCTTTTTCGCACGTTCTTGTCGTACGTGATCCACTTTTCATCACCAGTTATCAGCTTCTTCAAAAATGGTTCGGTTTCATTACGTCGTAATAAAGAATCACAAATGAGTACACGGTTCATTAGGTTTCTTTCAGTGAGCTCGTGAGGTACCCAAATGTCGAGCTTTTTTGTGTACCCAGTTTTTTTCAAATGCGCCAAAACTGTTTTGTGGTCAATTCCCAGTTCTTCAGCTACGTCGTAACTACTGACATGCCGATCTTGCTCCACTTTTTCAAAAATGGCATCCATTTTATCTGTAATAGGGCGACCAGAGCGACGTGCATCTTTGACATCAAAATTTCCGGATTGAAAACGCTTAAACCAAATTTGTGCTACTCTCACAGACACTGCACTAGATCCATAAACATCGCAAATTTTTTTCGCGGCTTGCGTTGCATTTTTACCTTTTTTGTAGTAAAATTTTAAAATGTATCGAATTTCTTCATTAGATTCACTCATCTTGGCGGTACGAAAAACAAATGAAAATCACACATTTTCCTAATTTGAATTTGGAATTATGTTCTTTAAAATTTAAACTTTCAATGATACCAAAACCAGCCAGATACAAATAGTATAGCCAAAGAGATTTTATTACAAGTTTATACATACTATAATGCGAAAAGACTTTTTCCCCAACCTAATATATCGCGTGGCAATGCAGTAATAAAACCTTGTTAAAAATTCTATTAATTTATTTGTACTTGCACCTGCCCCGGTGTATGTAATGCAATCTTGCAAGTTAAATTTAACCCCCTTCCCGGTTTCCGATTGAGATGAAATTTTGCATTCATATGAATATCGCCTGACAATGCAATTTTATGATGACATGGAGCTGATCTAATGCTGGATCTGGAAGGTGGTGGTGGCTATTTTTGTTGTCTTATGGTGTATAGACAATGATATAATCCTAATTTGATGAGTATTTCCTATTGTGAATACTGAGATATATACTGAGATAATACTGAGATAGGTAATAGTGAGACACAGGAGTATTTTGTCAAAATATCATTTAACATTGCCAACCGAAAACTATCCAAGTTCATTTGAAAATTTGCCGGCAGTGTCTTTTTATGACGTTATACCTATATACCCACTTACTCCATCCATTTTTGAAATTTTATTCCAGTGGGGATAAAAGTGGGTATGGAATTCGGTTATTTTTAAGGTAGAAACATTGGACAAAATGTTGAAGTTAATAATTAGAGAAATCAACAATCGTATTATAGGTTGTTGAAAATTTTACCCTAAAATAGGGATTAAAGTTTGTTTTTTTTTTCATATGTCACGGATTTCACGGGACATTATTAAATAATGCTTTGCATTATAATTTCAATTATTTTGAGTCCGGCATAATATAATATTCCTACCTACGGGTACTTACTTACACGAAAATAAAACGACCGAAGCGGGCGGAAAGTGTAGATGAGTTCACATTGTTACAATAAGAGAAAACGACTCATATGTTTCCAAATGAAATTGTTATTTGAATGATTTCGTTGTTATTTCCAGGGTGACAGTGGCGGTCCGCTCATAACTGAGAGAAAGCATGACAAACGATACGAGCTAATAGGTAATGTTAATTAATGCTTATTCGTAGGTATTCCAAGTTTGTGCTGGCAACAGGAGTTTCTAGTGGTAAAGGCACCTGCGACTTACATTATTGAGTAATAAGAATATTTGTCTGGTAGAGACAATGGGTCAGAGTTCACAGTTTGACCTTTGGATCGCCTTTATGTCGCTAGAAGTGTAAGTGCAAAGCTCGACATGTTGTCGATTGTACATGGTAATCTTCAAATATACACGGTGTTTCATAATAACCAATAAATATTTTATCGTTATCTAAAACTAATTATTAAATTGTGTTTACCCGTAATGTCATTCAACCCAAAATTTTCATGTAAATCATAGACATGATGATGATGTCTATGATATACATGAAAATTTTGGGTTGAATGACATTACAGGTAAACACAATTTAATTAGTTTTAGATAACGATAAAATATTTATTGGTTATTATGAAACATCGTGTATAAGAATCTCGTGTCACAGTGTTTCTTATCGAACTCCCACGTAACCCCTCACTATTTACAATGTAATTAGTTGATCTAATTCTCTTTTATATTTTTTGTTATTAAATATTAAAATAAATATTTAAGCAGAAAAGGTTATTTATATCTGATTTGTCTATGGATGACATCTGTCAGAATTCCGTCGAATTACAAATCAGACTGTAGCTATTTATCAGCAGGTTTGGCAGCCTGCTTGTTTGCCAATTAAATTGTATATAAAAATCCCTTTTATGCCGTACCTACAAGGAAAATACGAAACCTTTATAGGATCATTTTATTGTCCGTCTGCCCATCTGTCTGTCTGTCCGTCATTAGGGAATCAAAACCTATAGGATTCTTCCCGTTAGCCTAGAATCATGAAATTTGGCATGAAGCAGCTTAGAATCATGAAATATGGCATGAAGCAAGGTGTTATAGCACTTATCTGAAAACCGCAAATATGTTCATAGTTAGCAACTTATATGTATATTATACTTAGATAAGTTTGCACAGAACTCTCGGTACGCGAGTTTTCTCCTATCGGATCAACTTACTAAAAATACTTAAATTGCAGGAGTGGTATCGTGGGGCAACGGTTGCGCGCGAGTGGGATATCCCGGCGTGTACACCAGGGTGACCAACTACCTCGACTGGATACGGGAAAATACGCAAGACAGCTGCTACTGTACCGACTAAGATTATATGTCTACTCATTAGACTAATATTACCCCTATGATCGCTCAAAACAATATTAAAATCGCACTGAGAGCGGGATGGCGCAGTAAGCAAGAGCGGTGTGTCTGTTTCTTTCAGTATTGTTTTAACCTTGCTATAAGCGATTGTATGTACGTATACTATCGCATTGATCGCTTATAGAAGTCCCATTGTATGTACGTATACTATTCACACTCGAAATTAAATGAACATATACAATTGTATACTATGAGGAGACAATAATTGTATTTTTGTGATGTTGAGAGTAGAAGATAAATAGTTAAGATAAAACACACCGTCTTGTGATACAAAAGTTATTTTTTTTAGTTTGTAAAAAAAGACGAAATATGCTTGACAATTATAGTAAAGTATATTTAAAGCAAATAAATTCGTATTACACAAAGAAAGTCTAATAAAAAAATTACAACACTCATTTAAGATGAGTTTATACATGCATTTATACCTAGCTATAGACTAATATAAGATTTTATATTTGTGTTTTAAAACACACCAATTATTGTTAATTTTGGCCTAAAGCAAGGTCAAACGATACTGTACTAGTTGTTAACTTTCTCTTGGAATTTGAAAGCAATTGATCAACATCAAAAATGTCTATATTCAAAGACAACCGTTTTTTTTAACTTCTCAACATTTTTCAGGGATCTGTGTAAAATGTAAATTTTTAAATAGATATTAGAAAATAATATATTTTTCAGCTCTCATATGAGAGCCGGAAAATATCTTGATCTTGCTACCATCAAAAAAATGATGATAGTAATTTTTAACACTGTTGCTCAAAAAGTGGTATTTTTGTAACTGTAGGTATATCGTGTACATCGCAAAATTTCCAAACTTTTCATAATTTAAGTACCTACTGTTGTTATAACTGTACTAACTGATGTATTTACAACTGATTTTTCAACGACTTTTATATTTCCTTATTATTATTTTAACAATCGAGAAAAAATATTAATGGGGCAAAATTCTAATTTACATTTCTGCTTTGTATATGATTTTTCAGAAAATAAATGTATTTTTTTGTTTTGAAAGACAAAAAGAAATTCGTAACGCCGGCTCAACACGATGGCCCCAACGTTTCCCTAACGTCGGAGCCTATGCCATTTTCTAGATCCACACATTGGACGAGTGGTGTTGGGGCCAAAGTTTGGGGACAACGTGTGGAGCCGGCGTAATATCCAATCACCTAGCTAGCTAGACGATCACTCAATTTTCCGTTTTAAGTCAGCACCACAGAAAAAATATTACCCTTGCAACCAGTGGTTCTGTAATTACATATACATTTTAACGGTCCAGTCATTCATAATACCGAGGATGTTTTTTTGTCTATTATAATACTCTTCCATGCAGATTTTTAGGATATTTGGATTATGTTTGATTTCAATTATTATTAGTGATTGAATAAAAAAAATAAAGATGTTAAAATAAACTCTGCTTGTGTGGCCAGGCCATAGTTAATTCAATAAAAAAGATAGAAAGCTTTTTACGCACAAGTGTACCTAACTATCCAAATTTTCGCACTATACCGGGTGTAATTGAACACCCCAATAACATTTAAGGGGCATATAAGTTAGATACTAAATGGACCTTCGGTGCTTGTCTGAGACCAGCCCCCTAACCATGATCGCTCAAAACAATATTAAAACCGCGCTGAGAGCGGGATGGCGCTATACGCCGCAAGAGCGGTGTCTCTGTTTCAATATTGTTTTAACCTTGCTATAAGCGATCATGTATTGGAAATTATTTAGTTTGTATGGGAAAACAAGTAATTAAAATTTTTCCTACAGAATCTCTACTTCTGATGGATACATATCTACATACCCTGAAATGTTATTGGGGTATTCAGTTACATCCTGTATATGGCCATAAAAAGTATTTTCTTTGATGCCATATAAATAACTATATTAAAATTCGTTATATTAATAAATAAGTAGGGTACGAATTATATAAATAGTTGATAATAGTTATTAATAAATTTATTGCAAAATTCGGTATTTTTTGTAAATTATTACAATTGCTGCCTAAAGGACAATCTAATGCTAGGGATTCACTATGGTTAACGTTTGTGTTAACACCCGTGTTATAATACGCGTCATAGGACTATATTTAGACAGAATTTGCTACAAAAGCTATTTATGTCTAACGCCACTGACAATGTCATACACTAATTTAAAACACTAAGCGTATATAACGTTTATAAACGCGCTAGAACTCGGTGAAACCCGAGCATTAGAGTAAGATACACAAAATCAGGGATGAAATTGTTTGTATTGTAATTATGTACCTTTCGACGGTTTAATAAATATTTTAAGCTGTTATGATGTGTATTGATTGAATTTATTAAAAAAAAAGTAAGAAAGAAGAAAGAAAAATATTTATTTCATATCACATCAAACATAAATAAATAAGGCGATGATGTGACATAAAAAAGGGGTCCCACTCAGCATATGTCAAGATACTGTACGCATCTTGACGCTGGTCTTCCGTGGAAACCTTTCCCCTAGGTAAACGCACAAATCGACGTATCCATAATGCGCTGGTCGAGAACAGTCAATTGGTTTTAAAACTAATTAGGACACAATTTGGTATACACCATGATCGGACAAAAACATAGAACACACTTTATAAAAACACCCTAATATTTGAACCTATGGACAGTTAGGTGGTTAAACAAGACAATTAACTCAGCGTAATATAAATTATAATCTAAGATGACAATTACAAGTAACTAACAAATCAACCTAATGTACTCGTACATAACCATGTGGACTGCTACAAACTGTTAGATTGTTGTTTTAGCAGAACATATTTTTTATAGTTATATTTAAATGCATAACGGGATGACGAGTTCCTTAGTGGTGGGGGAATATTGTTCCAACATTTTGTAGCGGCGTAGCGAAAGCTACCGCGAAATGCAGCCGTTTTGTACTTGGGACATATTAATTTTATGGCATTTCTGACTGGTCGCTTAGAGAAAATTAACTTATCAAAGAAAGAGATATGGTGGAGTATGGTATTGAACTATACCGAATAACAAACTAGCGAAGTGAAGTGAGCGTCGAGACTCCATTGCTAGTAAATTACTCTGGTTGAGAAAGGGCGTGACATGGGCTCTGGGTGGAATATGGAAACAAAAGCGCGAGCAAGCATTTTGAACACGCTAGATTACTCTCTTGGTATATTTATATAGACAATTTCCTATAACTGTGTCCGCGTAGTTAAGTTTAGAGAGTATTAACGTTTCACAAATTTTTATGCGCATCTCTACATTCAGGAAGGGACGCACGTTATAGAGGACTTTTAACCTATAAAAGCAGGTTTTAACTGTCTCTAGAACGTGGTTATGAAACGTTAACCTATTATCCAGCAAGACACCCAGGGTTCTAGCTTCTCAGACCTCTTGGACTTTCTCATCTCCAATTTTGATTTCCGGTCTAAAATTTATAATTTTACTGATTTGTAGCTTCGTGCCAAGCACCAAATATTTGCACTTAGCAGGATTAAGAGAGAGACCGTTACTTCAACACACTTGGCTCGTAAAGTGGGTCTTATTACTTTGCATTTAGACCCATTATTCAGTATATTAAACACGAGTGCTTTTCACTTTACATAATCGCACAAGTCTTCACACAATCTTAACACGACAAATTCTAATTTGTTCAAGATTGCAAAGTAAATGTATGTCCAGTACGCATTCTTAAATTTATCGCTTACACCTTTTTTTAACACGACTTTATGCGGCTGCCAATTGGAAACAAACGAACAGCCTACTACTGGTTACTTAAATATTCAATTAACAACGACATTTAAAAAAAAAAATTAATAACTATAACTAAAATAAATTATTAAAAATTCACACAAACTTATTTTTTAAAAACTAAAATATTCGGTATATTTACTTTTGAATTTTGGCTGTTTAGCCCTTTTTTGTTGGCTGTATGAAGAGTTTAGCCATGCCCGGGCAGCGCGCGTAAAAAAAATGCGCGCGACATTTTCCCGCTATTGACATTTTTTGCCTTTTTGTTGTAATTGATAATTGATTATCTACAAATATGTCGCGTCCAAGTTAAGAAGAATCCATATTAACTCCGCCGGAAATAATTATGGAGGCGCAAAGCGCGAGTAATAGTTTGTTGCCGCCAAAGTCAAAGGATAAATACTTGGCGGCATACGATACTTTCATGCAGTGGAAGATTGATAAAAAAGCGCAGTCATTTTGAGAAAAATATTAATACCACAAGATCTTTTATTTTCCTCACAAGTGTGTTGAAAAACGTCGTATGATACAAGCGCGCATTGGTCATTACGTACCTACTCTGCTTTCTTGTCGCGCTCGCCTGCGGCTTGCGCACAATATCGCCTCGTACGCAATAACCGACATAGCGCGCTCGTATCATAATGTACTATTCCAGTGCACTGCGTACCTACGTACTTAGCTTATAATCTATAGGTTACTGTATTTCAGCGTATTTTTTAATTAGGTAACTACTTATGTCTGTAACGTTTTATTTTGAGGACAGCGATAGAAATAATAAAAACTGTCAAAAGAAAAGTATTATCTTTTAACGTTGATCGTCTATGTTTGTGATACTGAGTCTACAAATTAGTGTAAACTTAATGACTCCTTAATTGAACTTTAACCCGGTATAGATATTATTATATGGCTGACAACAATATTAAAAAGAAATATACTCTTTTCGTGATTGTACTAAATTCTATGATCTATGGATTTCATAAGAACACTCCTATGAGTTAGCTTACAAAATATAAGCCAACTGTTATTTTTTTCAATAACCATGGTCAGCGTCAACTTATTCACTGTTAAAATTTGTGTCTCCTCGAACGCATCCATGAAAAAAGTTAAAATAATCAAGTTATTATTACTGCAATTGTCATATTTACATCGAGTTTTGTTTACTATTATGGACGTATAACTCTTTATACGTCTGTTTAGGTACCTATATTAACTTGAATGCGGTGGAAGTTTTTTTTAATCGACTTAAAAAAGTAGGAAGTTCTCAGTTCGATGCAAATGTTTTTTTTGTGTATATGTTACGCGATTACTCCGCCAATTGTGGACCGATTTTCAAAATTCTTCTTTTCGTTTTTGATAGAGTACACTCCTCGGGTGGTCCCAAGGTCACCAAAGTCAGGATCTGATAATGGAATCCCATGAAAATCTAGGGGAACCCCTAAATTTTATAGGTACGTCCAACGTGTTTCATGTTTTTTTCGAAGCTATTCACGTAATTACGTCTGGTAGTCATGAACCGAGCTGATGAAATGATGAAAGGATCCTTAACTTTTAGAAGTTAGAGGTTAGTTTTTTAAATACAGTATAGGTATATACTATCAAGTGAATTGAGTACACTGGTATGAAATAAAAATAGGTTTTTATATTTTTTTAAATAAGTTTTTTTCACAATTGTCCACGATGGATGATTAAAAAAACAAAGCGCGGGATTTCACATTTTGTTTTGAATGTGAATTGTTTTATCGACGCGAACCTGTGAGAAAATTATTATTTTTAAATGCCTGAATTTTATTTACGAAAGAAAGTTCAAGCTGTCGTAGTTTTAAAAAGTACCTACTGTATGAAATCCTACACAATTACGAGTAGGTACTTAGGTCTTAAAATTCTCGGGACTTTTATTACATTATACTCGGCGTACCTAATATTGACCCTGCGGACCTAAAGGCCGCATAGCAGAATCATAATACGAATCATATTATGAATTGAGTGCAATTCATCATAAGCAAATTCTATTTCGCAGCTTTGTACGAATATTCGTAAAATGGTGCCAATTAACACTTTAGCAATGCTTAATTTGTGGACCATTTTACGAATATTCATACAAAGCTGTCAAATAGATTAATTGCATATGATGAATTGCACTCCATTCATAATATGAATTATAATATGATTTGTATTTTAATTCTGCCATGCGACCTTTTTAGGACCGCTGGACTTTTAAGAATCCTTATTATGTAACTATTGCATAAAATATTGTAATTGAAATATCATAATAATGGCAACTCTAACACCATCAAGGACTTCATTAATAGTACATTACGATATAAGTGCGGTATGGTGGTTATAACTCACGAGGCGGAATTTCAGCCCGAGCCGAAGGCGAGGGCGTAATAGAGCCGAGTATGTATAACCAATATACGAACGTATATCGTACGTCCTTTTTCAACACACCTGTGAGGAAAAATACTTAATAAACTGAATTTAAAAGAAATTACATAAATCATTGTCAATTTATAGACAAAACTAAATAGCGGTATGAAAATAATCGTTTGAAAAATCATGTAGTTCGTTAATGTCTTTTATATTACCTCTATAGCTTTTAAACAAATTGTAGGTACATTACTGGTGCGGCCGGCAAGTGCAGCATTGCCGGACTTTGTGATGCGTGCCATGTTTATAATACATGCGTGTTTTATGAGCTGCTTTATGTACTTATCTAAATCCGGTAAAATTAGGTCCACTTTACGAGCAAGTGTGATGAAAAGGGGTATAAATTTTTGAGTGCAATTCTTTTTAATGTAAAACAATGAGTTATTCTTAATACAATGAGTCCTAATAAAGCCAATAAAGGCTTGTGGCGCCAAAATAAGCGAAATTTATTATTTCAATGCTAATTAACATTGGAAATCTTCAAAATGATCACTAGGGTTAGCACGAACATTTGCGTCAAAGTTTTCTTATCGTCAATGACGTCATCGTGAAATATTTGTATTTGAATTGTATACAGCGCCCCTACAGGGCGTATTCGGAACTAAAATTCTCATACAAATATTTCACGATGACGTCATTGACGATACGAATACTTCAACGCAAATGTTCGTGCTAGCCCTACAGGTATCCCATAACAGCAAACTTTTAGACATAATTCACTTGAGTATAATAATCGTAACATTACCTACCTTCATTTATTTGGTCCTGGGGGCTTAATTTATAGGTTCTTATCACAATAAAACTTTTGTGAAATCCTTGGAAACGTATGGACCTTCTGCATTCAGCTATAAGGTTCGCAATTGGTCAACATCTTGAGATCAACTCGAGGTCATTGATCCGCGAGGTCATTGCCAAATATTACGGTCGTTCATACAGCCTCCGTGTGGCGGCTAAAATGACGCCACTTGAATAATTAAGACACAACTGACTGTATTTACCAAGAAGAAAGTGTGTTTTGGAGAGAACAAGGCATTTCGCAAGTATAAGTACGTATTTATTTATTTGTAACTGTGAATATATTATGTAAATGTGACGTACAGTAGGATTTTATTTTTTACTGAAATAAGAACAAACAAAAGCGCAAGGTTGTCTGGCATAAATTGTTACGATTATTTGACTAAAAATTGACATTTTTCTTGTGAAAAGTAATATTTTCAGGTATAGTTCTTTAAAGGTATATTACATATGGTAAAAAGTCTTAAATTGGCTAGATGACAAAAAAATTTTTTTTGCTTAAATAGAAGCTCATTTATACAATAAACAGAAAGAAAAAATCGGTTTTCGAATAACTATAAAAACAACCGAGATATAAGGTATTAAAGATTTTTCTCCATCTCTTTCTAGCAAAACGGCAATTTACAAGGAGTCAATATGGCCGTACTCAACAATGACGTCACAGTTGATGTCGGATCTCTCTGTCTAATCGCCTTCAAATTAACAACTTAAAATGCTTGTATCTAAGGTATTTCTAAGCCGATTTTAATTCTAATTTCACAGGACTGCGTCTTTTTCTACGGTATTTTAATATTTAATGACGAGACGTAAAAATTTGAATTCAGTCATCATCCCAATTCGTCCCGTCTGCATCATTTTCGAGGCAGTTGACGCTCGGCTGCGAGTTTTGTAGATGCCTAAGTGTCGCTAATCCCCATCGCTTGCAGCATTTTACGTGCCCCGCAACCATAAAGTACATCGAAGTCCAAAACATGAGTTAGTGTGTCGAATACATTGAACATCGGTCGCGTGAACTTGAAAAGAGAGTTGCACAGATTAATCGTTGGACGAAATCAAAAATGTGGTGGTTGATATTAAATTTGTTCATGTGCTTCATCATAGGACTCAAAACGGACGAGGTAATAATTTTTTTCATCTTTAACTACGTAAATAATAAACATACGTCGTCGATAGGCACGATTTTTTATTTTAAAATTGTTTATTTGCATTATAAACAAGGTGCTAATTAAAGAAGCATACAGCGTAACAGTTTAAATAGATATATGGAGTAATATAACAATAGTAATAATTAATAAGTTAGTAAATTAAATTTTATGTTATTATAAATTTTAAGTTAGTAAATTAAATTTTATTTTTTCAAGCACTGTGTAGAAATAATAAAGGTTTCTGTGATAAGAAGTTTCTGCTTATCAATATTACATATAAAAATGTTTGTTAAAATTAATATTATGATGCTCAGTGAAATTTTTACATACTCGTACCTAAATACTGACGTTGAGGCCTGTTGTAACTGAAAAAAATAATGATAATGATAAACTATAAGGCAATATTATTATATTTGAGTTGTTTGTGTAGATGTAGACTTAAGAGAAACGTTTCTAACCGAATGTTTGTAAATGAAATATTTTGAAATGGAATAATTGACAAATAAAACAGTGCTTAGGTAATTCAAGATCGAGTGCTTATAGAGAGTAATGTTTCTGTTTTACAGGAAGGATTGTTAGTGTCTGAAACATCATACAATCCACATACATATTTCACAGAAAAAAGTTTACCCCTTTGTCAAGATTGCAGTAAGTATACCTGTAATTTATATGTTATCATTATTTTTCTGCGCGAAATTACACATTACAAATTACACTTCCTCACGCGTAGGAATAACAACATATTATATTGTTGTGGTCTTATTCCGGCCGGCCTTTTTACGGTATAAAAGCGCTGCTAACGACCTACATTCCCCGCGTTCTACGAAGCCCGTTTTGACAACTATCATCCCCGTAGCCTATCCCCAATCCCTCAGAAGCATAACGTATTGTTCTGAGGTGTATCCAGTCAGTGTTGACAGATAAACTATGGTGATGACAGCTATCAAAAGAAGTCTCTTAGAACGTGAGGACTGTAGGATTGATGATCTCGCACCACAGGTTACCACCTAAGTACCTAACCAAGTTTCTAGCACTAAACCACAGAATATATAATAGTATTTCATAACTAAACATTTAAGTGTGAGTGAGAGCGAATGAGGAGAATTTTTATGTGTTTTAGTGTGTAAGTTAAAGAATTCAAATTAAAATTAAATATTAGCCAATATAAAAAATATGGAACAACCACCACCTCAAATATACCCTTGATTTGTTCAATTCAAACATAAAAGTTGATCCCTATTTGGTATTTTCTGATGGAGTTGAAATAAATTAATCGATAACTATTACAACCGCAACACCATGCATAGCTTAAAGAATAATACATCTTTCTTCAGACTATAGGCATTTTTCGTAGAAAAACGGTTTTTCAACACACTTGCTCGTAAAGTGGGTCTTATTACCTTGCATTTAGACCCGTTATTCAGTATATTAAACACGAGTGCTTTTCACTTTACATAATCGCACAAGTGTGGTACCTAATCTTAACACGACAAATTCTAATTTGTTCAAGATGCAAAGTAAATGTATGTCCAGTACGCATTCTTAAATTAGTCGCTTAATACTTTTTTTTAACACGACTTTATGCGGCTGCCAATTAGAAACAAATGAACAGCCTACTACTGGTTACTTAAATATTAAATTAACAACGACATTTAAACACAAACATTTCAAAACAATAATCAATAACAATAACTAAAATAAATTATTAAAAATTCACACAAACTTGTTTTTTAAGAACTAAAATATCGGGTTTATTTAGTTTTGAATTTTGGCTGTTTGGCTCTTTTTTGTTGGCTGTATGAAGAGTTTAGCCATGTCCGGGCAGCGCGCGAAAAAAAAGGCGCGCGGCATTTTCCCGCTTTTGAAATTTTTTGCCTTTTTGTTGTAATTGATAATTGATTATCTACAAATATGTCGAGTCCAAGTGAAGAAGAATCCATATTATTAACTACGCCGGAAATAATTATGGAGGGCAAAGCGCGAGTAATAGTTTGTTGCCGCCAAACTAAATAAGTCAAAGGATAATACTTGGCGGCATACGATACTATCATGCAGTGGAAGATTGATAAAAAAGCGCAGTCATTTTGAGATCAATATTAATACCACAAGATCTTTTATTTTCCTCACAAGTGTGTTGAAAAACGTCGTATGATACACGCGCGCATTGGTCATTACGTACTCTGCTTTCTTGTTGCGCTCGCCTGCGGCTCGCGCACAATTGGCCCGTTCCAGATAAGCATTTTTAGCCATAAATATCAACATTTTTAGCATCTCTGCGTTTCATTAGCCGGTGATGCTAGTTTTTCTTGCTGGTTGTCATGCGTTTCATATAAGCATTTTTGACACGAAATGCTAGCATCAAATACCCATGTTAGTAGATGGGTCCTCTGATACCACTTTTTGACAGCTTTCAAATTTGACATTTGGAATCTTTTTTTCATGAATCAAAAAGGATTTTCAGCGGATTTAAAGAATTTCTTGAAAGATATTTGTAGTATTAGCCAATTCTGATTTATATTATTAAAAATTTTAAGTGGCTGGACTAATTAAGTAAGGTGTCAAAATTCAGCATGAAAAATCAGTACCTTGCGTTTTATTTGTAACAATTAGCGCGGCTAAAATGTCAACATTTCTTATAAGAAACGCAAAACGAGGCTAACATCAGATGTTAGCCTCAGAAAGTAGCAGTGCTTTATCTGGAACGCAGGGTAAATCGCCTCATACGCAATACCCGACATAGCGCGCTCGTATCATAATGTACTATTCTCTACTGATTTTCTGTGATTGAGACCACTAAGTACCAGCAGTATATACCAGTTTCGATTAAAGCAAATTTGATTAAAGGTTGTGGCGATCGTAACGAGGAGCCGAGAGTGGTAGGTGGTATTGGCGCCGGGATGAACGCGTTCCCGTGGCTGGCCAGGCTGATCTACCACAAGGCGTTCGGCTGCGGGGCCACGCTCATCAACGACCGCTACGTCATCTCTGCTGCCCACTGTATGAAAGGGTACGGTAATATCGTAGTCAGATTTAATATCTTGGCGTTAGGCGGCGGTGACCTCTCGCTGCCAGTCATCGTCAGTAAGATGCTGGCTAGTGAGAGGGAATGCGAGCTGTCGCCTGCTATTGCGAGAATGTTATCACGCGGAGGGAGGTAGCGGAGAGGGAGCTCCTTTCCGACGCAGACCAAAATGACCCAAATGCCGCTCCTCTCCGATGCAGACGGTTGGGCGGTAGAAGGCGAGCTTTTGTAGCCCACCTTCCATGACCGCCCTAGGTGTGGCCTGCGTGGTAGGGTGGCTCCTGATACGCGAGATTAATACCCCCCCCCCGTCTGGCTATTACCCCCATGTTCGGGGCTTATAGGCGTTAAGACCCGGCCCATAGCTGGCCGGGCTGTCCCAGGGTGGTTCGGAGAATTGGGGCTACCCAGACCCAGGATCACCCTGACTATGGACAAGATGGACATCGAGGTTGGTTTAGTAGGTATGCCCTGCACTGATCATGAAGAGTCCCACACACGCCTGTCGATTAACCATCTATCAGCAAGTACGGTGGGCAACAGCATTCCACCTCGTTAAAAAAAGGCCTTTTTTTTCTTGGGGGGAAATGCGTAACCGCACCGTACCCGCCGTTGGCTAGACGGCGAGCGTATGTGGGGCTCTCCTGGCAGAGAGCCAGGTGTTCTCCCTGCCCTTATCAGCGCGCGTTAAAAAAAAGGGCCTAACTGTAAAAAAAACATGGTTCTAACGATACTGAAACAGAGGAAACGCTATTGCAGCGTATAGCGCCATCTGGCTCTCACTATGGTTTCAATACAGTTTAAAGCAGCCATGCATGGTAAAGGGGGCAGGTTGAACCTTAACACAATATGACATTAAGCTGCGGCCATCTCTGAAGTGACCATCTCTATGGTGTTATTTTTGTTTTTATTAGAATAGTAGTTGCCTGGACAGGCTTCGCTGTGTCAAAAATTATTTTTCAATACAGTTGTTAAACATGGCGCATTTTCAGAGGCTATACCTACTTATGATTCGAAAATTAATTATTTCGCACAGGCATCTTTCTTTTACGCGGTCGTGACTTACTTTTACGAGCTCGATTATATATTTTTTTTGCAGTTGTACTCGTATGTAAGAATTTTCGGAAAATGGCACGTTTTTGCAATGAAACTTATTTGTTTTATTCTATTTTGTGATTTGTTTTTACTATTTGTGTTTCTTACTATTTTTCTTTGTTAGTATTTACTATTTTGTACTCTTTTTCCTATTTTTAGTTTTTGCTTTTCCTTTTTTACTTTTTTGTTTTTTACTATTTCGTTTACTTTTTGTTTATCTTTTACTATTCTTTCCTTTACTTATTGATTTTTACTTTTTACTATTTTTATTTTTTCCATTTCTTATATCTTTCTCAATACACAAGAGAAACATGTACAAAGGTGGACTTATCTCTAAAAGAGATTTCTTCCAGTCAACCTAACTGGGCGTGTGGAGACATACATTTGCGGACAACTTGACAATGCAATACATATACAATTTTAAAGATATACACATATACATAAAATAGGATATATAAATACCGAAAAATAATATATAGGTACTAAAAATTTACTATTAAAATTATTCAGATCGAGCTGAGATAGAAGATGCTCCTTCAGTCTAGCCTTAAAAGTGTCCACTGACTGGCTATCGCGAATCCTCTCGGGTAGCTTATTCCAAAGACGCGCCGCAGTCACTGAGAAGGAGTGGAAAAAAAAGCGTGTATTGGAAGAAGGCTGCTCGAGAGTTATGGTGACACATGTACGTCTGGGATATGGTCGTATGGTTTTTATTCGTTTTTACGATTTATTTTTATTAGTTTCTTATTTTTTTTATTCTTATTTACTATTTTTATTTGTCTTTTACTATTTTTTTACTATTATCCACAACTGTATTGAAAAACGTCGTGTGATACACGGGTGTGTAGATTTTTGCTAACTCGTGATCTGAAACCCTCGCCTTCGACTCGGGCTTATTAATGACAGTACGTTTGCAATAACGTACTTTCCCCCTTGTATCACAATGTACTATACTTTGTGATTTGTTGTTTTTACTATTTTCCATGCATTTTTTTGTTTTTTCTCTAATTAAGTACCTACATACCTTCCTAGTGCCTAAAGGATAATAATGAAAGAGAAAATTAGCCGAATCGGTCCACCCGTTCTCGCCGGGTTTTGCGCTTAGCAACATATTTGGCGATCCATTTTCATTTATATAGAAGTGATAGACAAACAGACGGTTCACCTGATGGCAAGCAGTAACCACTGTCCATGAATTCACCCAACAATTACATTGGGTATAATAAACATTCTCTTTAGTAACGCTTGATGAGCTATAAAAGATGAAGCGCTTATAGAATATACAATAGCAGAAAGTTCATTCCAGTTCGTTGTAGACAATGAGTTCTGTAAACGAACGCTTTCATGTGTTTTGTGACATGAATAGGGAGCAATAATGTTGGTTTGCGTTAACTGTAATTGAGTACAATTATTTTATCTGGACTAACGGTCTAAGACGTAGATCCTTTCAGTTCCTCTAGTATGCGAGTTATCGAGCTCAATCAAATGTAAATCGTTTTCCCGTTACTGTTTTGAATTTTTTTTCCTCCTCTCAACTAGTTTTTCAATATTAGTTAATAATAAGGCTTTCAGATAGAAAAATGTAAATACCTAGATGTTAGATTTTCCTATCTGAATCTGAGATAATGTATGTTTGTAAATAATGATTTGCTGTTTTGTTGGAACTTTGTTGATCGAAGTAAACTATCGGGTAGTTTGTTGACGGACTGCAAGAGGTAATTCTCGACGTGGCTCTCACAAATCTCACAACTTTTAAAGGCAAACTGAGTACGAGACTTGGCAGCATTTTAATTTAGAATGTTTTGATGGAATGCTAATATTGCTGATGACTATTTCAATAATGTCAGGAATTGGCTAGATGACTAAACATTTTTTTGCTTTAATAGAAGCTCATTCATATAATAAACATAAAGAAAAAAACGGTTTTCGAATAACTATAAAAACAACCGAGATATAAGGTATTAAAGATTTTTCTCCATCTCTTTCTAGCAAAACGGCAATTTACAAGGAGTCAATATGGCCGTACTCAACAATGACGTCACAGTTGATGTCGGATCTCTCTGTCTAATCGCTTTCAAATTAACAACTTAAACTGCTTGTATCTAAGGTATTTCTAAGCCGATTTTAATTCTAATTTCACAGGACTGCGACTTTTTCTACGGTATTTTAATATTTAATGACGAGACGTCAAAATTTGTATTCAGTCATCATCCCAATTATGTCTGAGATGCTGATAAAAAAAAATTGCGAGAGTCGTGTGGCTTATATTATTATTTTTTAAACGATTTTATTTAGCTTGCCCTATTTTTTCCCTATTTTTTTGGGTCAAATCTTGCAAGTTAAATTTGACCCCCTTGCCAGTATTCTTTGTTTCCGATGACAATGCAATTTATGTATAATTATTATTATCTTCACTTTCAATAAAACCGTTTAAGTAAAAAAATACTTAGTTATTATAATTATTATTACTCTCTACGGCCCACGCTAGAACGAGCGCGGTCACCAGCAGGCATATTGCGTCTGAGATGATGATGATGAATAACTTTTTCAGTTTCATGTGGTTCATGTTCCGAGTCACGTTCGGGGAGCACGACCGGTGCGATTCCAGCCGCCGGCCCGTGACGCGGTACGTGGTAAAGGTGGTCGCACACAACTTTTCCTTGAGCGACCTGAGCAACGACATATCGTTACTGAAGCTCAACGAGCCAGTCAGCTACTCGCACGCCGTCCGACCGGTGTGTCTGCCCAAGAACCCAGGTTTGTGATTATTTTGAACTGTACCTTTGCCGTAGCGTAGGCCACAAACAGCGTACACCTAGCCACACCACCGGATTTAATTTCAATAAGTGAGAACCGCGGTCGTTCCTCTTGATGGGATTGTAACATGGAGGAATCCCTCCAAGGGTGTTTCACCATAAAAATGAAATCACCAAAATAGTCGCGCTTGAGGAAGTAAGAACGCTACGATTCGTCGTTGCGAGGCGGGATGGTTTGTGAAGTTAACTTGACTTATGTCTTGAGGTGACTTGGCCAAGCACTTACTGGCGAGTACACCATCCCCCATATTCTAAACATAGCTGCTTAATTATAGTAATTTAAACTGTAAGTGGTATATCACAATATAGGTAAAATTAATAATTTTGTATATAGAATTTATACAATGATTTTCTTTGTATTTTCGACTTTACTCAAGTTGAATTTTTTAAAATGGAAATACAATTTTTGATACTTGAACGTTCTACATCTTTTATAGCAAACACTTATGTGGGCGCAATAGCTACCGTTGCTGGATGGGGAGCCACAGGGGAGACAGGCAACTGGTCGTGCAGCCTGCTGGAAGCGGATCTGCCGGTGCTTAGCAACGAGGTGTGCCAGAAAACTAAATATAACGCTTCCAAGATAAAGGACGTCATGATGTGCGCTGGATACCCTGCGACTGCACATAAGGACGCATGTACTGTGAGTAGTATTTTTACCGGGTACTTCAAATTGATCACACTCCACCTCCACCTAGAATGGATTTTTTTAAATACAGTAATGAGGCTTACTTGATTTTATCCTTACCGCGAAATAAAAAAAAGCAGTACCTACTTAGGTACATAATCATACATCTAAGGTAGCCTACCTACTAATACAATACAACCTACTAATTGTTTAATCTTGTCTATAGTCTGCTTGTATTAATGTATTTATTTTTATCAACAAACTAGCTGTGCCCGTGAACTACGTATCGTCATAATAATTGTCAAAAAAAATCTGGACAGGGCCACCAGACCTACCAAATATGCACAAAAAAAAACATAAAAATCGGTCAAGCCGTTCCGGAGGATTTCGATAACAAACACTGTGATACGAGATTTTTAATGTAATCTAGATATTAACCCTAACCACATAATCTAGATATTAACTTGATATAGGTAATGAACATCATATGGTACTGATAGACAATTATATGAAGATCTCAGTTCGGAAAGGTTATCCTTTCCGAGCTGACGTTTCTAAATTGAAGTAAAGGGGCGAAAGTTTCTATAGGATAATTGTAATTTTTGAAGTTAGTGTAACTGAGATATTTCTAACTTTTACATGCAGGTTACCGTTTACTATAAAATATTTATTAGGAACAGATTTTATTTATGAAAAGTATACCTACATAACTTTTTTTTTCTATTATTTCAGGGGGACAGTGGTGGACCACTGATATCAGAAAACGAAAATCAAGCATATGAACTGATAGGTACGATTTCATTGAACATTTTATCTGATTAACGAACAATTTCAAAAAATGCGATGCTCATTTAACTTTCATAATGTAGTATTAGCCCATTGAACCAATTTATTTAAAGTTGTCTAAGCTAATAAATTTTGGTTTGACATATTACTAAATTAAATAAATAAAAAAAATATAGGTACAGAAAAAGAAACATGGCTAATAGCTGACGACCAGTGGCGTAACTATACCATCTGAGGCCCGTAGCAAATTCTTTCGATGGGACCCTCCCAGTAAAATTGATCGACGTCTTTTTGTTTTGAATGTATTGAAAGCTCAATGATTAGTTTGAATTTGTATATATGGTCTTTAGTTGTGTCTCACTTTAATTGATTTAAAATATACTAAAAATATAGTTTTTAAGTACTTAGGTTCAAAATTTGGTTTAAAATGTTAGGTTATTTCTGAGCTCGCGGCCTCTTGGGCCGGGGCACAGATTAGATAATAGTTACTACGTAACAGATACATCACTCCCATAGAAACGCTCGAATCGTTGTAATAATAATAGCCAAAACCGACAGACAAAAGTCGCTGCAAGAAGAAAAGGTCTCTACGAACGCGGGCTGAGAGTCGAGATTCCCGCGTACACCGCGTGATTGCGTCATCGAGCGAAAACTTAAGGGTTGTACAAAGAACATAAACAAAATAGTCAAAGTAAAACTTTAATGTTATTATTTTATTGATATACGTAGGATTATAATGAAATAAAGTGATTGCGAGGAAAGCCCCTGACTCAAATGTGCTTTAATTTTATAAAATGATAATAATAATAGTACTTAATAATAATAGAATATGGTAAAATACATGATTTATCATTACATTATTCCTCATAATCTACTTCTAAAGTGCGCATATATTTCATAATTTAAAATAGTATATGTTAAAAAATAAGAGAATAGAATATTACTTTATCGTCATTAATACATTTGAAAATTATAAAAAATATAAATTATTAAAAAATTACCAATCCCACCCAAGGCGAAATTTTTCCTTCATTGATTTTATTCATTTGTCAATTAATTACAAACGATTAAAAAAATTACGAATTATTATGAAAATACATGATTGATGTTTTTTTTTCATGTTTGAAGTCACGGTTATTCTATTTTACTATGGAAAATATCCTGAATCGTATGAATAATTGTGATAAATAGGCAATCTTTAAAAACAGGAGTAAGGTGGAATATTTTTTTTTGTAAGGAATCAAATAACCGGTTCATCGAGACTTTTTGTTTTTTTATAAAACTAAGTAGGCAATCAAGCCGGCTGCCTATTTTTGTATACAAACAACAGAGAAGCTGTTGGCTTTCATCTCAGCCGATGATAAGCGACGAAAAGGTCTAAGATGAAAGTGAGCTCAACCTGAACTCCTCAGCAAGTGAGGAACTAGACTGAGGACTGAAGATTGTTACTATGGCGACGAATTACTATCTAATTAGTTCGAACTACTTCGAATTTCGACTATGAAAAAAAACCAAAATTTTTATTTGTCTTTTAACAACGATATCCAATCCAATAGCTTCACAGTATAAATTAACCACCGTATTGTTAATCAAGTTTATTAAATTATTGTGTACTTTTTTCGCATCAACATATAACTGAAAATTTTCGGAAAATTATTCGATTTAGGTATAAAAATCCCGTTTTTAGTTCTAAAAAGAAAATTTCAAATAAAAAAATAATTGATAAAAAACTAAAAGAAATTAAACACCAAATTAATATAATAATAAAAAAGCAATAAAATAAAGAAAAAAAACAATAAAAAAAATAAAAAAATAATAAAAAATTACAAAATTCGATCTCGTGCGGCGCGGCGGGTGGCGGCGGCCCTGTGCCGGTCGGCGCGCCGGCGCGCTACTTAGCGGTAGGCATTTATAACGCTGCATTGCGCGAGTGACGGGGGCCTGGCCGGGGCCCTCTCAGGCCCCCTTAGCAGTTTGCCAGTCACTCCGCCCTATAACACGGTCAAAATATTATCCTTTCATTTTTCGTTAACAGTTCTTATTCTAGCATTTGTTTGTAAATAAAGAAAAATAATCAAATTTACAAATAACTTGCTCAGACAGAGTAAGTACCTATGGGTACTCACTATATTTTTATGTCTGAAGTAAGTATAGAAATATGCACACTGTACATAAAATTGTGTAACTCCTTTAAAACACTTTTAACGGATGTATTAATTTACAGGTATTGTATCTTGGGGCTACGGTTGTGCGAGAAAGGGTTACCCAGGGGTCTATACTAGGGTCACAAAATACCTAGAGTGGATACGAGATAACACAGAACACGGCTGCTATTGCAAATATTAGTGTAGTGTGTATTCACAATAAAAGTCGTACTGCCTCGCTTAACTATAGAACTGTGAAATGTGATAAGTATATACATATATGTGTGAAATCTATTAAATGTTCGTTTTATTTTTAAGTTCAACTAAAACTCTCAAAATGTCATATTTAATGAATGTATATTATTCACAGCTAGTATTTCTCCAAATACATAACATACTGTCACCTTCACTTGTATAAGTAATTGTAGGGTCTACGCACAATATAAGCATAGTAGGTAACTGTCGAAATACTATGTACCTTTAGTCGAAGGCGACCGAAACTTCGAGTAAAGGTTCGACAGTTACTATGCTAATATTGTGCGCGTTTAGACCCTACACATAATATCCTAATATTCAAGTGAATAATGCAACGCGAAAGTTTAAAATGTTATATACTGTCAACTTATAAAGAGCTCAGTAGACTTGTGCAGATTATATCACTGAAAGGAAAAGAGAGATATGTATCTTTTGGAGCTGCTGATATATGTCACTCTTTTATATCACTATATCATTTATATCTTTATCTAGATCATTAACTCAGAGTTTCTTTAATTTATCAGTGATATAATGAATGTGTGCTCTGTGTCTAAATTTCTTAATTAAATTTTATTAACTTATTTATTATTTGGAGTTTAGCATTCATAAAGAGATTTATAATTAATTTGTATTCATATATACTTCGAATAATTTTCTTAATACTGTTGTGAATATTAAAAATCAGTCACCTAATAAAATCCTGCCGATTGAAAGAGAAGAGTTACTGATTCAATGCGGTTTCAATGCTCTCGGACATCTTAGGCGAGTGAAAGTGATATTGAGCTATTGATATATTTGAAACTGATGTGATATACTTATATAATCACTCCTTGTATCAGATATATATCTTTTTAATCAATCACTCCTGAGTTACACAACTCTAGAGCTCAGGCCTTACCAAGATCAATAATATTGAAACAGAGACACCGCTGTTGCTGCGTATAATGCCATCCCGTTCTCAGCGCGGTTTTAATATTGTTTTGAACAATCATGTTAATTATCGTTTTAGGGGGCTGTTATGTTAGGTACGGCGGGTTATTGTCTAAGAAAAAATCTATCACGATCGCCTTGAGATTACTAATGATTGCGGCGTCAATACAAAACTCTCTGTCGACTGTCTGACAAAAAATAGCAATGGATGCATTGAATGTCAAAATTCGATCGAGATAGATTTTTTTACACAATCTAGGGGCGGAGTACCATTGCATTTCCCCCCGAGAAAAAAAGGGGCGAAGTACCATTAAATCTTCTGTGGTTATGGGTCGGTGGAGCGTCGGTGGCGCTATGGACTCGACACTTGCCTTCCAATCGGGGGGTCGGGGTTCGAGACCCGCCATGTACCAATGTGTTTTTCGTTTCGAATTTCATATGTACATTTGTCTGACGCTCCTACGGTGAAGGAAAACATCGTGAGGCAACCTGCATACATCTGCGAAGAAATTCAATGGTGTATGTGAAGTCGACCAATCCGCACTGGGCCAGCGTGGTTGACTAAGGCCTAATCACCCTAACATAGGGTAGGCTCCAGCCCCTCGGTGGGGACGTATATGAGCTGTGATGATGATGATGAGTAACGATAATGATGACTCTGTCTCAATAGGTATTGTTTTAACCATGATCAAAGACATCGTGAGAAAGTCTGTATGCTGAGATTTATGACTCAAACAGTCTTTATAATTTTTTGTAGGTACAACATACGCAGATAAACACTTCAAATGTTTATAGTCTTTGTCAAAATACAGATTTAATTGAAATTTAATATTATGAACTTAATTACTACATCCTGTGTTTATTTATTTTGCATTGAAAAAGGTATGACTTTTTAAGGCAAATAACATGAAAGCATTACTAAGGGCGACTTGCTCAATATTTTTCTATAATACGAATAAGTTAAACAATCGTTTCGTCTCTTGTTTGAATTTAACATGAACAGAATGATGTTTCAGGTAATTAACTAGTGAGTGTTATGCAAGTTGTCCTTTACATGAGACGTATACTATATTATACAATTCCTAAAGCACTGTTGCATGCAAATATGTAGTTAACTAGTTATACTCCACACTTTAATATAGCCATATCTGAGTGCAATGAACTATCCAGGCTTCCCGGCTAGTTGAAACCAGTCTGGTTCACTAGATCCTGTATACAACCACAGCATGTAACCTCTCAGTTCTCGGAATTCCGTTGACGAAATGAACTGTTTGCTGATTTTCGCGTGTGTTTGTTCTGTCGCGCGCGTGGTGAGTGATTGTAATGCTAATTTGGTTTAAAGAATGGGGAATGTGGGTCGTCGCTAATCCGAATTTCTTGTGAAGGTGGCTGCGAGTAATTCTACGAAGAATGAGGATAGTTTTACTCCGCAGGAAGAGCAGACTTGTAACTGTCGTACGTATTTCTTTATTAGAACAATTTCGTAGGAATTCCTCTTAAATTCAAGGTTCAAAACAGCAGCCTAATTTTGTGTTGGTACTTGTTCAGTCAAGCAATCTGAACGACTTTTACTATGAATATCAAATGTCTTTGATGAATACTATGGGACCAATCACGAAACCGCGAAAAAATCAGCTGTTTCATATAAATGTTCAACATCCACTGAACCTAAATGTATGGAACAGCTGATTTCTTTTCGCGTTTTCAAGATTGGCCATACAAGAACTTAGCTTAAACAAATTTAAAGTTGCAATCAAAGATGAATATTTTAAAAGAGCATACTTATTATAAAGTGTCTGATTACAACATCACAGTTCTATATTGAAGTCGGTGACAAATTTTAAGACTTTCTAGGAAATTATTGTTTGGCACCGACTTCAATATAGAAGTGTGATGTTGTCTGTACCTATTCTTATATTATTTTTAACTTTTCAGTGTTTTTGAAGTCGGTTTTTATTTTCTGTAAAATATTATTTATCTTATATAAAGGTATAGGTACTCGTAATGTGAACTGTCACATCTAATATTGTAATGGAAGTTGAGTTCAAACTTTAGCTTTGAGATGAGCTTCCAATTGATGACCCTGTAACAATATAGGGAGAAAAAAAATAGCCCTTGCTTGTTTTCTTGCTGGTTCTTTCCAGTACAAGGTCTTCCGCCATAGACTTGTGAACCAATGGCGTAGCTTCTTTGACGTGCATAAGTGATTATGTAATAATCCAATATGAATAAACGATATTGAATTTGAACTGAATAGTAAAAGTTGTTCATTTTGCTTGTCTGAAGAAGCATACAAAATTTAGCTCCTGCTGTAAAAGTAACCCATTTTTATAGGTAATATTTTTAATGTTGTTATAAGTCGTACTTTTAATGTTGTTATAGGTATTATTTTTTAACTAAATTTATTTTTTAGATAGTCGTATATTGTACTTGGTCGCCACGCAGGTACAAATTCCCTTGTAATAGTATTCTTTTATTCCGAAACACATATACTCATTAGAAACGAAATAAAAAAGTTTTTAATATTTTGTTTAAGGAAATGGTGCATTTTGATGAAAATTGTTGTTAGAAATAGTAGTAGTAATTAACTATAGTAATGTTGAGTTGATTAGGAAAGAAAGAAAAATAAGGTTATGAATTCATTGAATAAAATTATTTCTTACAATTGAAATATTGAAGTTCACGCAATACATTATTTGCACAAGTTGTTAACACAATTGCGTGGTTGATAGTTATCCAATGAGAAAAGTACCAAGATACTTATGCATTGACTGAACCGATTTTGAAAAAAATTGTATTGTGTTAGATGTGACTGAAGGACATACCTATGTTACGTCCGTTTCGAAAATAAAGCTTAAAATGAGACATTACGGTGAGTCAGTACTAGCGCTAGTCGATTACGAAGTCAATCCCTACGAGCATGGACTTGTCGATCGACATATATCGATCGACAAAAGCATCTGTCCTTTTCACTCCTTAGGAATATCTGTCAAATTTATCGATTTTTTTCCAAGTATGTCGATCTTAGCTGTCAAATTTTGTTTATCGAGAGTTCCATGCTCGCAGGGCCCCCAAAAATAAGTCTGCTTTGATTAACATAAACGTAGGATGCGGAGTTCGCAACGAGGCGTCCCGCATCATCGGCGGCGTGGAGACGGCCGTGAACGAGTTCCCGTGGGTGGCGCGCCTCTCCTACTTCAACAAGTTCTACTGCGGCGGTATGCTCGTTAACGACCGATATGTGCTCACAGCTGCGCACTGCGTCAAAGGGTTTGTACAAGTCCATCAGCTTCTCTCACTTAGACTATAATAAAATTATAAACCGAAAGATATGTTGATATATTAGGTTCTACCGTCTCCCACCACGCTGGCGGGCCCAGCCCGAGTATCGTCCGTATTTCTTTGGGTTAACTTCCGTCTAGGGTTGCTAGGCCCTTTACAAATATAGTTAGTGATTCCTAGAAATTCCCTTTGTGCGTTGAGAATCTTTGACGGAAGAGCGAGTGTTTGAAGGAATCCTCAAGTAGTTTTGGTGAGTATTGCGGTAAATATAAAATCTTTCTGACTGGGTTAAAAAAAGGGTTTCCAGGCTCAAAAATACATTATCCGATCACATATTCATAATTCGCTGAATTTTTTGCTTTAAAAGCCTGGCACACTAGTGTTTAAAAGGAAAAATGTTCTTCTGCTGCGTGATCGGCAGCCTTTGGTTGGGCGAGGATGTCTGAAAAAGTGGAAGTAAAATTTCAAAAAGTCAAAAATATTTATTCGTTATAGACCTTTACCAGGCAATTATTGATGTCAAAACACAAAATCTATTTGATCTAATATAATTTAGTAAGTTATATCACATAGTATGCAAATACAAGTAAAAATTAAAAAGAAGTTGACTCTACTATCAACCTATTCGATAATTATTGGGATTACAATAATAGTAAGTATTTCAGAAACAAGATTTTGATTTTATACAAACACTAGCTGTGCCCTCGAAATACGTTTCGCCATATATTTTTTTCCCGTTTTTGCAACATTTGTCATTGATGCTCAGCTCTTATTAGTCGTAGCGTGATGTTATATAGCCTAAAGCCTTCCTCGATAAATGGACTATCCAACACAAAAAGAATTTTTCAATTTGAATCAGTAGTTCCTGAGATTAGCGCGTTCAAGCAAACAAACAAACTCTTCAGCTTTATAATATTAGTAAGTAAGTATAGATTTATCCAATATGCACAGTCATTTTTTTGTCAACTCTGAACAGTTTTAGCCGTCATATCATAGATACTTTATCATATGCTTTTTTAGGGTTCCGTAGTAAACAGGGAACCCTTATAGTTTCGCCATGTCTGTCTGTCTATCTGTCCGCGCTTTTACTCAGACCGCGCTATTACTTTTTTTAGGGTAGCTCCCATACAAGTAAAGTGGGAGTAAATTTTTTTTTCTCAACTAACCCATCGTGTGAGGTATTGTTGAATAGGTCTTTAAAAAAGGTTATATATGGACACGTGAAAAAAATTACAACAGTAGTATACCGGGTGGAAAAAAAAGACCGTGGTTGGAGGAAAAGTACCTTTAATATTGATGATGGCAAATTTTACTGAAAGGAAACATTCCTTTATTTTCAAAAATAATCAAAACTATTGATTTTTGAAAAATCACCTGCTTGTGCTTTCTTTAATTTAAGATAATATGTTGCTTAAAAGAAATTGATCCCTATGAATTACTCTTTCGGTTGGTACCATAAAATACAGAATGTTTTTTTTTGTCACATTTTACCGGGACCCTACACTGCGCGTGGGCCGACACGCACTTGGCCGGTTTTTATAAAAATCCTTGATTGTGACTTTTAATTTGTTAAAATTGTTTGTCATATAAAGTACCTACACGTACGGGTTTATTCTAGAAACATAGAGAAAGGCCTCTAAAATATTTTTCGAGCCTAGTATATTGTAACGCTAACATCTTCTTTCGCTTATTACCCACCTTTTTACTGAATGAATAGGTACTTATCACGTTTTTACAAACTGAAAAAAAATCCATTTGATGTTATTTAGAACCCCTTAATCGACAGTAAAAGAGTAGATGATAGGGCTGATGAAAATAAAAAAATACGAAACCTCTTAGATATTAAGACACAAAATAGTTATTTTCACTACAAGTGCGGGAAGCCTGTCATTGCAACGAGTTCCGACAAATGTCGTCCCGAGCCGAAGGCGAGGGTTGACAGTTGGAACGAGTGGAAATGACAGTCCCGCACGTGTATTGAACAACTATTTTTAATACAGTTGCGAAAAAATGAAACAATAAATACGTAGCAACCATTTATGGAGCAATGTACCTGCTTTTGGACTTTAAGGTAAAATACTCACACTCGCATTTTCAGCGATTAAACATAATTCCGGTGGTGTTAAATCAATTAATATGTTATCAGAGTCACTCATTTTATAGAATTATTAAACTTTTAAGCAAATAACAACAATCAATAATCACGCAGAGAAAATTTTAGAAAAATGGCGCCAAATATGTGGTCGTACTCGTACGTACACAGCAGTGACAAAGCAAATGCGTGCTATGCTTTGCTTGCCGTGTTTTTAAAAGCAAGGTCCGGCCGTGCTTTTTGTTATGCTTTGCTTTTAGGCATGCTTTTACAATACAAAATCTGGTAGACCAGTCAGATTATTTAGCGCAATCTTTACTTCGTATGCTAGAAAAAAGCAGGAAAAAAGCAAAATGTGTGTCAGATTCTAGACATTTGACATTTGGTAAAGAAAAAGCACTAGTGCGTAATGGTGGTCATCCCGCACGCTAAACAGCCCTGCAATATACTACTTTTTGAGCAACTGTATTAAAAAATGATTTTTCATTACCACAGATTAGTTAATAGTTACTACGTAACAGATACATCACTCCCATAGAAACGCTCGAATCGCTGTAATAATAATAGCCAAAACCGACAGACAAAAGTCGCTGCAAGAAGAAAAGGTCTCTATGAACGTGCGCCGAGAATCGAGATTCCCGCGTACACCGCGTGATTGCGTCATCGAGCGAAAACATAAGGGTTGTACAAAGAACATATTAAACAAAATGGTATACGTAGGATTAATGAAATAAATTGATTGCGAGGAAAGCCCCTGACTCAAATGTGCTTTAATTTTATAAAATGATAATTACAATGGTACTTTATTTGCAAGAATATGGTAAAATACATGATTGGTGTTAAATTATATACATTATTCCTCATAATCTACTTCTAAATTGGCAGTGCGCAAATATTGATAATTTTAAAATACTTAGTACATGTCAAAAAATAAGAGAATAGAATATTATTTTATCGTCATTAATACATTTAAAAATTATAAAAATATACAAATTATTAAAAAATTACCAATCCCGCTCGAGGCGAAATTTAATAATAATAATAAACTCTTTATTGCACAAAAAACATATAACAAAAGAAAATAAATGTAAAAAAAGAAGAAATGTACAAGTAGGCGGCCTTATTGCTATAAAGCAATCTCTTCCAGGCAACCTTAAGATAGGAAATATGGGAAAGGAATAAGCAAGGGAATCGTTTGTGTCATAGGGAAGGAAATTACATAACAATATAGCGGCTAAGGAATTGTAGATAGGAAGTGACTACGAACTAGGAATTTGAAAGAATCTAGCGTACGCGCTCTCTGAATACTCCCAGGGAGAGAATTCCATAGCTGGATGGCTTGAGAAGGAAACGAGTATGTCAAAAACTGAGTTGACCGAGGCGGGATGTCAAGGGATAAAATGTAATTAGATCGCAAAGTACGACTCGAAGAATGGGACCGAAAAGAGAAATAAGACTTAAGATAAGGTGGAGACATTGGATGGAACAAAATATTGTAAAGGAGTGACAGGACATGTAAGTCTCTACGCTGTCGAATTCGGAGCCATTTGAGTTGAGAACGATAGTAAGAAACATGGTCAAATTTTCTTAGATTAAAAATAAATCTAATGGCCACATTTTGCAGACGCTCCAGCTTGTCGAGAAGTTCTTCAGAAAGATCCACCCAGGCACAATCAGCATAGTCGAGCAGTAAAAGTAAAAGTGATTGTGCTAATGCTGATTTAGTACTAATTGGGAGAAAGTTACGAAACCTGTTGAGTGAACCATATGCAGCATAGATCTTTTTGCGAATAGCTTCAACTTGCGGTCGCCATGATAAGCACTGATCAAAAACTAAACCTAAATTTTTAACGAATTTGCTAAAAGGAACAATAGTGCCACCAAATATTACTGCTGGTAACAAACTATAATCAATCCTTGAAACAAAATACGGACTGCCAATAATAATTGTTTGCGATTTTGTAGGATTAATGAGTAGTCCATAATTATGATTTGCTCCAATTGTTGATCAGTTTAAGATTGCTGTTAGTTTCAGCGATAGCATGAGAGAGATTTAATAACGTTGCTTGCGTATAGATCTGCAAGTCATCAGCATACAAGTGATAGAAACACGAAAGTGAATGTGTAATGGAATTAATAAATATAGAGAAAAGAAGTGGAGATAAAACGCCACCCTAAGGGACACCCGCATTGATACTGCACCAATCAGAAAAAAAATCCTCAATGCGTATACGTTGCCGGCGCCCTAGCAGGTAACTACGAAACCAGACAACTACGGTAGGAGATATGCCAAGAGAACGTAGCCCACCAGTAAGTACATCAAAATCCACGGAATTAAAGGCATTACTAAAGTCTAAGAGAGTCATTAGTGTAAGTTGACGGTTTTCCATACCCTGGCGAATATCATGTGTGATTTTGGTTAGAGCAGTAGTCATGCTATGACCCATTCGGAAGCCGGATTGCATTGGATTAAGTAGGTTATTAACATTAAGGAACTTAAGGAGCTGACGATGAACTAATTTTTCAAGGACTTTGGAAAGAAAAGGGAGAATTGATATAGGACGAAAATCAGAGAAGGAGCCAGGATTGATTATTTCGGAAGTGGAATTACAAATGCATCTTTCCATGCAGAGGGAAATTTTTTCTTCATTGATTTTATTCAGTTGTGAAATTACAAATGATTAATAAAATTACGAATTATTATGAAAAATACATGATCCATGTTTTGAACTCACTGAAAATATCCTGAATCGTATGAATAATTGTGACAAATAGGCAATCTTTAAAAAACAGGAGTAAGATGGATTTTTTTTTGTAAAGAATCAAATAAAGTACTTGCGGCCGGTTCATCGAGATTTTATTATTTTTTATACAACTAAGTAGGCGATCAAGCAGGCTGCCTAAATTTTTTTATACAAACAACAGGGACGCTCTTGGTTTTCATCTCAGCCGATGTTAAGTGACGATGTTGCTGAGGACTGAAGATTGTTACTATGGCAACGAATTACTGTCTTATTAGTTCGAATTACTTCGAATTTCGATTATGAAAAATAATACATTTTTTTTTGTCTTTTAACAACTTACAATAGCTTCACAGTAATGTACCACCGTATGGTTAAACAAATTGATTAAATTAAAATTATTGTGTGGTTTTATAAACCACAAATCTCTGCCACAATGCAAGTAGAATTTTTTTCGAATCAACATTTAACCGAAAATTTTCGAAAAATTATTCGATTTAGGTATACAAATCCCGTTTTTAGTTCTGAAAAGAATTTTATAAATAAAAAATTATTGATAAAAAAAAAGAAAATAAAAATCAAATTAATATAATAAACTAAAAAGCAATAAAATAAACAAAAAGAAACCAATAAAAAACAAAATTATGAAAAAAAACAAGTTACAAGATTCGATAATAATAATAAAAGTCTCGCGTGCGGCGCGGCGGGTGGCGATGGCGGCGCGCTACTTAGCGGTAGGTATTTATAACGCTGCATTGCGCGAGTGACGGGGGCCTGCTCATACTCTGAAGTAGGTCTGAAGTTGCCTGAGGAGCGGGTTGAAAGTATTTATTTATTTATTTATTTATTATTGCACACACATACAATATGGGAAAACACATTTAAATCAATGAGCAAAAGGTACTGCATATTTCTGTCAGAAATTTCTTCCTGCAGACCCGAGTCAGTGACAGGTGATTTTAATGGGTAAGACTTTTCAGCCCTAGGGAGAATCACTTTCAACTGACAGCTGCTGTCAAATTTTAAAAAAGAAACTTGTTCTTTTTTCACATTTTTATTTAACCATGTTCCGACTTTCTATACAGCCACTCAATTACAGCGCGGTGTAAAATTAAAATAACAGTGTTATTTATTTATTTAATAGTATTTAAAGAATATATTTTTGAAATGACTTTATCAATACTTAATTTTCAAGTTTTTCTTTAAAATAACATAGATTTGGGCAAAATATTTACCATTTTTCAAATTATGAAAATGAAAAATAATAGCGGGAAATAAGCGGGAAAGCGGCAATGCGATCTTCATTTGTTTTTTCCATTTGTAGAGTTTTGTTAACACTTCCGTATGTATAGGCAGAGATTCTATTAATAATAATTAATACAATGAGTTCATCTGATTCAGGTATGGAGTTAACGCCTGATTTTATAAGCGAAAGCGGGCTAAAGCAGAATTTGTTGATTTATGTAAAATATAATTTACACGTTTTTTTTAGCTAATTCATTGTTTTATTTTTACTTTCCTTGTATTCGTAATGAAAAGCACAATGTTTACCTCGGGTTAAAGACTTATTTAGTCCCTCGAACTATTGGTGCCCTTCGCTACGCTCGGGCGCCAAACACATTCTCGGGCCGAAATAAGTTACTTTCACCCCTGGGGTAACAATGTACTATTTCAATATAGTTATTAAATATGGCGCACTTTCAGACATTAACAATACAAAGGAAAACTGTGCTATAGCTACGATTCGAAAATTTAATATTCCGCGCAGGCATCTTTCTTTTACGCGGTCGTGGCCTTTTACTAGCTCGATCATTTATTACTTTTGCAGTTTATTTTTATTTCTATAAGCAAATTTAAAAAGTTGAGTAGCAAAGAGTTATTCATAGAATAAAATCGATTGGATTTTATACGAGGAAAAATGAATAACTCCGTACATCTGAGCATTGTGTTCTTAAAAATATAATAATAAAATCTATCACACAACAAATGACAATTTTCCGCCTCTGTACAACAGTTTTGTACATAAAGAATTTAATAAATAAATAAATAGATTTTCAGAAAATGGCGCGTGTTTGCATCTAAACATATTTGTTTTTGACTTTTCACCCTTTTTTGTGTTTTAGTTATTTGATTGATTTTTATTTTTTAATACTTATTTGTTTTATTCTATTTTTTCCTTTTTGTGATTTTTATACTATTATTAATTGTTTTTTTTTTATTCTTTTGTTTTTTACTATTTTGGCTATTACTTTTTATTTGTTTTTTACTATTGATTTTATTTGTTTTTAACTATTTATTAACTATTTTTAACTATTTGTGTATTGTATTTGTTTTTAACTATTTTTAACTATTTATTTAACTATTATATGTTACTATTTTTACTATTAGTATTATATTTTCTGTGCTATTATTCACAACTGTATTAAAAAACGCCATGTTATAACCGAGTGTGTAGGTTATTATAAACTTGTGATATTGTTAATGACAGCTCGTTTGCAATAACGTCCTACTTTCCACCCTGCATCACAATTTTGGGCTTATGAAGAAAATGAAAACCCATTACGCATACCGCATACGCATTTACTCTTATACAAAAAATAAATGACAAAAAACTAAAAAGTGAATGTCAATTAGCCAATTAAGTATGGAAATATTTTTGAAGATCCCCTTTGTCTTCTGTTTCACTCATTTTATCAATGGATATATTTATGAATTTTTAAATTTTCCGTGCGATTTATCAAACATTTTATTTGTAACAAATCTTGTTCTAAAACAAGACAAAATTGCAAAATTGTTTACATAAAGACAAAATTGCAAAAAGTGTAGGCTATCAAAATTACACACACAGAAAATAATGTTCTTTTCATTTGTGTTTTTTTATACTTATCAGTGTAAAATATTTTCAGTTTATCGTAAATGACAATTCCAAAGTGTGCAGACAATTACTCGCAGATTAGCGAGGCTATAGCTATGTAATACTGACTAAATAGCTAGGTAGTTGGTAGGGGTTGGGTTGGTTTTAATATTTCATTTGAAAAATACCAGTAGGTATGAAAACTAAAAGAAAAAGCCAATGAAAATAACAGTAGAATGGAAATAATGATAAATTTTGCATACTTATAATTTGGACAATGTGCTGCCCTATCGTTAAAAGAAAATAATAAAAAATTTATAATAATATTAATTTGACAAAAAAAATATTAACAAAAAAAATTTGCATCGGCCGGGAATCGAACCCGGGCCGCCCGCGTGGCAGGCGAGCATTCTACCACTGAACCACCGATGCTCATGGATTGGTTTTAAATTTAGTTATGTCAATTAAATAATAGTATGTATGTGGGTAGGTATGTATGTGGGTATGAACTTGCATAATAATTGTTCATCTTTTCCCTCCTTCTAAAAATGAGGTAGGTATCATCACGGTAATAGTATACATATACGTGGTATCGTTGAAATGAATTTTGCTTGACTGCTAATTGAAGAGTATGAAGTAAGATTCAGTAGCACGTGGCGCTCTCTAGCTAGAGGACATAAAGTCGTGAACTAACAATTTTTACTGTTGTGTTATGATGGCCGTATCGCACCTATATCATTTTGTCATGTATTCTGTGTCTAAAGCTAAAAATTAAAAATAAACTTTATTTAACACAGAAATTTACAGATTAATACTTACACTTGAAAAAAAATACTTTATTACTCGTATGGAAATTGATGGTCTTTTCGAGAACAGTGAAAAAACTTGGAGGATCACATTTTTTGTATCCCTCTTTAAATTACTGGCAAACAATAATACATATTTCACTAATCCTACATAATTTTGATTTTGTATAAAAATAAATATATAAAAATTTTGTATTTTTTGTAAATATTAATGTACCTATTTCATGCAAAGGTAGGTAGGTAAGTCTTACAGGAACAAGTTTATTTTTTACTTTTCTTTGCACTTTCATAACTTGGACTGTGAACTGGCTGAGCAGGGCTGAGGCCTGCGAGGTCAGTTGATGTACATCATTGATTTATAAATCAATGATGTACATCAACTGGTTTAAATCATAACTATAAGAATATCCAGCCTTACAGGAGGTACAACCTATACACTCACGCGCGGCTCACTCAACCCCTTTTTTTGTGGCGGGGAAATCTATTGCGATGCCAAGGGGCCTGGTGACTTGGTGAAGTCACCAGGTTCAACTCGTTTGCCCGTTTGGGGTGGGGGGTCACCTAGCCGGGTGACCAAGTCAAGGCTATAATATCTATCAGTCAGATGTCGACCTGTCTGGGCTACCCTTTGTCCAGCTACCTAACTGGGGAAAGGGTAGCCACGGTATCACATAGTAACAAACATGTGTCACATTTGTTTTTGCGAGTTGCGCCACCAAGTTCTTTAATAATAACATACCTAAATTTGATGGTTAAAAGAATATCTTCAGCCCAAACCGTAGTCAAGTTGGTCATGTTGTCTTCCTGCGTGTGAGTGAAGTCACCAGCGCTCATTTAGGGAAACCCTGTCGGCTTAGAATAATTAATGATTAAACGAACTTACCTGTACGTGAAGTTCAATCATAATTATACGAAGGCTTCGTCCGAAGGGATTAGCAAATAATACTTGTAGTAACGCCTAGTGATACGCCAGTCACGCACTTTATTTGAGGGTATAAATAAAATTTAAAATGAGTCTCACGTCAACAAGGTGGGCGACCTATCCGCTCGCTTCATTTAGTTTAGAGTAGCCGCATCCGGAATATTTCACACAAAAAAGGGGACTTGTAGTTGGGAGGGAGGGTTGCTAATCCCTTCGGACGAAGCCTTCGTATAATTATGATTGAACTTCACGTACAGGTAAGTTCGTTTAATCATTAATTATACTCGGCTTCGTCCTCGGGATTAGCAAATAATACTTGTAGACTTTTAGAGATAATAGTGTGAAATATTTTGTTTATTTCTGAATTTTCATTAATTTATGTTAATAAGAATAAACATCAATCATCATTTGAATTACTCGTATTATTAACAATTGTTCTGGCAAAATAATTATTTCCATTAGTATTGACATTACTTATGGTTCTATTAAAAAAAAAGTAAAAGTATTGACATTACTTATGGTTTGTAAATTTGCAAAGTCCAATTATTTAAGCTCTAAAATAAAAAATAGTAGTGACAAAATTAAAACGACATGGAACATTATTAATAATGAAACCGGAAGAGTAAAAACTAATAACAACAATTTTTGTTTAAATATTGAAAATAAGAAAGTTACAGTAGATATTGAGGTAGCTACAGAATTTGAAAAATTCTTTACTGACATTCCAGTTTCAATCACAAAATCTTTGGATTCCTCCCCCACTGTAGCCGAATCTATTTTAAAAGATTATGTTAAAACTTGTGATGATAAATTTAAATTTGCCCATATTTGTGCAAATGATTTAATAAAGTCATTTAAAACGCTGAATAAAAAGAAAATCGTGGATCTGTGGGGCAACTCTGTAGATGTTTCCCAATCTGTAATAGAAACAATAGCTCCAATACTTGCTAGTATTTTTAATGATTGCATTGACTGTGGTGTGTTTCCTGATCTAATGAAACTGAGTAAAATTATTCCATTACATAAATCTGGTAGCACATCAGACCCCAATAATTTTAGACCTATCTCTGTGCTACCTACTTTTAGCAAAATCTTTGAAAAAATAATGTTGGAACAAATGCAAAGCTTTTTTAACAGAAATAATCTTCTACACTGTAAACAATTTGGTTTTAGAAAGGGTCGCTCAACAACTGATGCTGGTGTTGAGTTAATACAAAATATATATGAGGCCTGGGAGGACTCACATGATGCGCTGGGCGTTTTTTGTGACTTGTCCAAGGCGTTTGATTGCGTTCATCATGACACCCTGATCAGGAAATTACACTACTATGGATTTCGCGACACTGTTCTGGATTTACTCATCTCCTATTTGACTGAGAGGATTCAGAAAGTAGACGTCAACGGGGAGAGGTCCCAGGGCGCCTCGGTTAAAATGGGAGTTCCGCAGGGTTCAATTCTTGGTCCTTTTCTATTTTTAATATATATAAATGACTTGCCTGCTTTTGTACAAGACAGGCATGAGATTGTATTATTTGCAGATGATACTTCACTTATGTTTAAAATTAAAAGACGATTGCAAATTTATGACGATGTAAATAGTTCTATCTCAAGAATAGTTTACTGGTTTAATGCGAATAACTTGTGCCTCAATGAAGGGAAAACTAAATGTATAAAATTTGTTTTACCCAATGTTAAAGAGGTTCACACCACTGTTAACATAAAGCATAAAAATGTGGACCTTGTGGATACCGTAGTATTTCTTGGTATTACTTTAGATTCAAAGCTTCAGTGGGGCCCACATATTGATAAATTGTCGAAGAGACTTAGTTCTGCAGCCTACGCTGTATGGAAAATACGTCAGCTGACTGATGTTGATACAGCAAGACTTGTATACTTTGCCTATTTTCATAGTGTGATGTCGTATGGCATTTTGCTGTGGGGAAATGCTGCCGACATTCAGACTGTTTTTGTGCTGCAAAAAAGGGCTATTCGTGCTATTTATAACCTTAAAATAAGAGACTCTTTGAGAGAAAAATTTAAAGAAATTGGTATTATGACCGTCGCGTCGCAATATATTTACGAGAATATAGTATATGTTCATAAAAATATACATTCGTTTTGTAAAAACAGTGATATTCATTCAGTAAATACTAGGCAAAAGAATATGTTAGCGTTACCAAATACTAGGCTTAAAAAAATTAATAATTCTTTCAAAGGCCTTTGTGTACGTTTCTACAATAAAATCCCAAATAATATTAAAGCACTTAACTTGAATACATTTAAAGTCGCTATCAAGGGCGCACTTATGAAAAAAGCATATTATAAAGTGTCTGATTATATGACAGATAAAACTGCTTGGGATTGACAAAAAATGTGATAATTGACGTTTAAAGGGTGTTAACACTTTGTGATAGTGGGATAAATTTCATTCGAGTAACTGTTCCACTCACACCGACAGGCATTTCTATATTATTTAAAAAAATGTATGTGAAATATAATATTGTAATGTTGGCATTTTAAAAGAGGAGACAAAAAAAAATACAAGACCTTCCGAGTTTCTTGCCTGTTCTTCTTGAGAAGGCTCTCCCAATTTCCGAACAGGTGTAGAGTCAATTTTTTTTTTTTTTTTTAATTTTACTTGTATTTGCACACATCTTAATAATGGTTGGGGTGTGTGTACATACAAGGATTAAATAATTTAGTTAATTAGATTCTTGGTTGAAGATTTTTATGTTTTTATTTTGACGTCAATAAGTGCCTGTAAAGGTCTATATTGAATAAAGATTTTTGAGTTTGAGTTTGAATTATAGAATCGATAGATTGTGCTTGAAGAGCCGCTCCATCCAGCGGTTCATCTTATTTGATCTAGGCCGACACCTAGGTGATGAGCCGCGGATGTAGCGGCGTGCTGTGCGCGGTAAATATGTTTAGATCAAAAACGCTATCGCGCAGTGTGTCCTTTATTCACTGACTTAAGGTTTGGGAACCGACAGCATTATAAGGCTTTTAAGCACTTATGAAGAGAAGGAAAGATTTTAATATTTTTAATATTAATCTAGGACAAGGTTTGTACTTTGTGTGCTGTCAACAGCGCAATGAGAGTGATGAGTTTTTTCGAAAGTTTTTCAAAAGACAATGTTTCATTGGCATAAAATTGGCTGACATAATTAATAACTATTGAAGTATCCCACATATTTGGGCAAGGGAAGGCGTAACCGAAATATTCCTTTAAAATATCTTTTTACTCTGTCATCTTCTCGTAAATTATTTTCCCCTAAGCAGGGCGAGCGCGGATCTATAGGAGTTAAGCGTGCCATATTGAGCTGCCTCTTCATAATAGTTTGTTGAAATAAATTATTTGTGGAATTGAAGGATTATACTAGTCACAATTATTGTCGTTACAGTAATTGAACCAGCGCCGTAAATAAACATTATATTGTTTAAAGGAACTTTGGGATATAGATGCTAATATCGGCGGTACACTCCAAGCCGTCCGCATAAGTTCCCCGCTATACCATGACAGAGAACGGGGTGAAAGCATAAAAATTAAAATCGGCCCAGGAAATGCATCTGGGTCCCTATGCCAGGAGACATAATCAGTGCATTTAGTATTTATTTGACTAGCGAATAAGTCTACTTGAGGCATACGATGAGACAATTTCCTGATATGCCCAGTCCGCTAACTCCATTTTTTTTTAAATACGTCGTCCTACACTAGGATTTTCTCCTGTGTCGTGGGTGCAGTTACAAAAATAGAATATCACATGCACATACGCCCAGACCGGAACAAATTTCTGTAGGCCATAAAACATTTGTCCCGTACGGGAATCGAACCCGCGACCCGTTGCGCAGTAGGTGATCACTCGACCTTTGCGCTAAACGTGTCGTCGATTCTATGTCAGGATGTACCCGCCTTGATTCGGCATCTGCCGTTATATTATCTGATGAGCTAATGTAATAAGCCATAACATACAAATTGCGACATTCACACCACTGCCATAGTTGACGAGTGATGTCAGTGAAGTGGGGGAACTGAATACACCCCATTGTATTGATGTAAGAGATTACTGTAGTGTTGTCGATGCGGAGAAATTTGACAACTACTTACATTTTTGGCGAACACTTTTAATCTTAGAAAAGCAGCTAGGTAGTTAATGTGTTGTGTTCTCTCCTGAATGCTCCACAACCCGCTAACCTTCTCTTTGCCACGTACAGCCCCGTATTTAAGGCGTCTGAGAAAATTTCCAGATCATTATCATAATTATCATTAATGATGATTTTAAGTTTAATTACTTAATGCGCTCGAATATTTTAGTGTAAAGCTAGCTGTATTCTACAGCCGGGCAAACTGAGACTAGTAATTCGACTATTTGTGCGAATTGACGTATTCAACATCTTTTAAGAGTTAACCATTTTTTTTTTTAGTTTCTGATTTGTGATCTGGAAATTTTTAGTCTAGATTAGAACGAAACCTTAAAAATGTACATATATTACTAGGTATCATTAAACTTTTGTCCTCGTTAATTAAAATCAAAGAGAGGTAATTAATTTTTTGGTTTGTATAGTATTATACAAACAACTATCGTAAGAGTGTCCCATTAGCCAATAATTATCTAAATAATTAGTTGATTTTAGGTCCGCAGAATCGGACAATTGGTTTCATTGCCTTGATGGTGCAGTACTCAAGCCAAATAGTTCTTGTTCAATTTGAAATCTTAAATATTTTCTTGAATTAGGGTCAATACTTATTAAATAAAAGGCATCGTTTAGATCTATTTTTGTCATAAAACAATTTTTTGTTATAAATTTTAGCACTGAGCGTAAATTTTTAATTTTTAAATGATCTGCTTTTATAAATTTATTAGTTTATTAATTCTGGGTCACTGTTATTTTTCGAGGTCAGCGAATTAATGGTTCAAGCATGAAATAGCCGTAGAAACTTGTTTTCGCCTAATTTCGATATTTTTATAACGTTTAGCGTTTATATCGGAGATAGCCACCTTAATTTCGGCATTCAGTACCTACGGGAGCATTAATTAGTTTGCAGTTACTCGGCGAAAGGTATTTCACATTAATGTGTGTTCCAACTTAACTGCAAAGTCTTTGTGAATGTCGGCTCCAAAAGTATTCGAAATAGTTGGATCCTCGCCCAATATTTCAAGTATTGTGGTGTTTAGCATCGCATTAGCTGACCCAGGCTCGTCGGTATCCGTCACTTGCTCAGGCGCGCCGGCGGCGGCGGTGGTGACGGTGGTGGCGACCACCACGGGGGTGACCGTCATGACGGCACAGAAGATATAAACGGCGGGCTCGCACTGAGCGTAGCGACTTTGGCGGGTTCTGGGTCGAGGTCGACCTGCATCTCCGAACGTGGCTCAGAACCAATAATCCCATCGAGCAGTAGGCCAATTATAAATCTTTCATCGTATGACATGGCATAATAAATCATGAAATGCTTCATTTCGTATTACCCATCTCCAATGATATCATTACTATTATGGCATAATTTCGATGATGTCAATATCATATAACGAACGAATGATCAAAAATCTGACCGAAAATCATAATTTTCGCTTTGCACTATGATATCATTTGAAAACCGTGAGATCGTAATAGGCCTGCAGGTTTAAAACGTTGTTATTACGTTCTGGTTCTGAAAACCACCGATATCTCCATTAGTCATGAAACAGACCAAAGTACTGTTCGCGAGACTAATTTATAGGGTAGTACAGCTCCAAAGAGAAGTACGCAAACCCGGATAGGTTATAATTACCATAGGGTAGTACAGCTCCAAAGAGAAGTACGCAAACCCGAATATGTAACCATTGCCACTATGAATACACCGATATCTCCATTAGTCATGAAACAGACCAAAGTACTGTTCGCGAGACTAATTTATAGGGTAGTACAGCTCCAAAGAGAAGTACGCAAACCCGGAGAGGTTACCATTACCATAAGGTAGTACAGCTCCAAAGAGAAGTACGCAAACCAGGATAGGTAACCATTACCACTATGTATATACTATATTTATTCTTTAGTATATAATCATAAAAAGTAGGTGCATGTTACGATTGGATAATTATTATTACTGCTAATCATTTAAGGAACAATCCTAAAATACTGTTCGCATAATTATTATTGGGTAGTGCAACCCCAAAGAGAGGTACGCAAGCCCAGTTTAGTGAATAATCACTGTAGTAATAACTATTATTTAGTAAACTTTCTTCTTAGAGATATAGTGTCATAAAAATTCATACAAAAGGGGTATAAATAAGCCCACTAGGTAGGTATGAAATAAATCTTATTTAACAGTTTTCGTAAAACTATTTCATTGGATTATAAAACTTCATTTCAGAGGAAACCAGTAAAAAATAAAAACGTGACAAATTTACCATTATAGGTATAATTCGTCATTAACTAATTAAGTTTCTCTAGTACTTATGAGAATATAACAAGATGGCTGACTTATCATACTTCTGCCCGTTATCAAACGAGCATTGTACGGGCAGCAAATAGAAAATGACATTTTCGGCTATAGTCACTGATAAATGCACTTATTCACACAATGACTAACCTTGAGACTCCGAGCGGGAACGCCTGTCGGGCAAGTTGAAAGGACTCCGTGTACGGCATCTTCGTAACACTTCGAGTTTTTTAAACTTACACAATTCTGAGAATACACAAACTGTGGTTCCTTCGAAAAAAATTTGAATTTCGAACATTTTTACGAATGTGAACTTTTTTCGAATGCATGAGAATCGTGTCCCAGATTTTACAATCCTCCTCACTTTTCCGCTTAGGCATTATAAATAAGCACTACCTCACTTAAAGTAAAAACTTTTAAGACGCGAGAGTGTGATCGTGGCGAGCACTAAAAAGCGAATGAAGCGAGCGGATAGGTCGCCCACCTTGTTGACGTGAGACTCATTTTAAATTTTATTTATACCCTCAAATAAAGTGCGTGACTGGCGTATCACTAGGCGTTACTACAAGTATTATTTGCTAATCCCGAGGACGAAGCCGAGTATAATAACGCATAGAAGGATAGTCCGGTACTATGCGCGATGACCTATATTATCCCATTGGGTCGTTAACGACCCAAGATTGGTAACTAACTTTAAATAGATGTATATTATTACTTTTAATAATAATCTGTAATTTTTTGTATTCCGCCAATAACTTGAAAGTAGGAAGAACGTTTAACATTGATTTACGAGTTACTTGAGTGATATAATTTATTTTGAGAGCTATTATAGTTTTTGACTCCTATTTGGAGTAAATTTTCTGTGTGCGAAGTTACGAAAAATGTAACTATTAATTTTTGTACCTATATTCATAAAAAATAAATTATGTAACATGATAGTTAGATAGATAATTGATAATAGTTAAGTATTGCCAATGAGTTACAAAGCTGTTTTTACTGTATAAGAGCGCCGTAAAAATATTTGGGTCGCAAACGACCCACTGGGATAATCCCTTACCTTTTTCCTTTCTTTCACAGTTCGTCACGTGGCTTGAACACTTCAAATGTTTTGTTTCATTTTGGAAGTTTTAGAGTACACTATTGGAGATGAAGTTTTTGGCCAATTGGATCTGTATTTGGATCCTCCTGATGATGGTCAGCAGTCTGAAGATGACTGGGAGACGAGGACTGCTCGGATATAAATATGACTGTCACCTACGTAGCTACAACCCAATGCACAACTGGTAATAAATCGATCGAATCTCTAGAAGTTGGGAAAGAAATTGAGATTCAGTTTGATTAGGTCCGAGTAAAATGAGATACAAGAAGCCTATAAAATCAGTGCGAAAGTGGGTAAGCAAGATGGCACCGAAAAGTTTAGGCACAGCCTTTACCCTTTCGGCCTTGAAAGTAAGGCTATTGACTTTTTGCAATTGTTTATTGGATTTAACGTAAGAGAATATTTGGTAAAGAAGACAATGATATAAGCCGTACAAAAAATAACCCGCACTTTGTTCATTCTTTGGATGATTCTTGACACTTTTCTAGGGCTCATGATCTTATGGGGATATAACACTGTTCCTCGAAGACGGATGCACTGGGAATACAATGAAGATTGCCACAATACTTGTGTATCTACTGCAATGAGACGAAATCGTTTCGACGACGACGATTTTCACATATTTCCATTCAGTAAATAATGAGTAATGAGAATGTAAATTTGTAATGGGAGTGTCTGAATTTTGCCCAAAAAATGCGGAGGCAAGATCTTATGCGATAAGGATCCATGTGATACGCTGCTAACGACGAGCACGTAAGTGTAGATAAGTCAATGGATTTCCTCTGATAGGAAGTATGGATACAACAATGCAAACAGCATAGGTAAGATTTGGTTATAAATGCTGAGTAGGAACACCCCTGTAGATATTGGATTTTCGTAGATCCTTGGCTTCAGCTCTACTCCTGACCCTCAACTCTAGAAGCTCCAGGACCATCAACCACAACTAGGCGATCTATACCCTCTGCTGTTTGAACACAATATATCGAACATATTTTACTATGTAAGTAAAGGAGACTACGGGGTGTTATTTCTAAAACAGTCGAGTAAATATTACAAACAAAATGTGCAAGAAACGCGGAGTAAATCGCCATGATAAGTGTTTCCAAATATTCCTAAACAATACTTCACGAGATTAATATTTTTGTTACTTTTTAATTTCACAATATAATTTTCATTTCATTTTACTAATTCGTTTCATTTCATACATTTTAGGACATCCATTATCCCAGTGGGTCGTTAGCGACCCAGTCAAAAAAACTAGTTTTTCAAAAAAAAAATTCAAAAATCATGTGCAAGGCCTTTATTTGTTCCTATTTTGAGCAACATTTGTGAGTATCAGATATTTTCATGACCTAAATAATTACGTGAAGCAAAATTGACACCGCTGTGTGAAGTTGTTTACGCGCGACACACGCACACTACGATATGACGGGGCTGCCAGTGCGCGCCACCGAGGAGTTGTTTTCCCAAAATGAGGGAACTCATCTTGTGCTCATGTTGTTGAATGTCGCAATTGTCGTACCTAATCTATGTCTTTATGTTTTTATGTAAAGACAGAAATGAAATGAAAGTTGCCAAATCTCTGTTCATATAAGTACTAAAAAGCGTATATTTTATAAATGAAATAATTGTCATGTAAATAGTTCCTTATTTCTAATAATGAAAGAGCTACGTACCTACCGCGTATATTAATCTTCATTAATCCGTTAATTGTATTTGTTTTCTTAACAAATGTCACTTTGATAATGCTGTTAGGTATGTCCACATTGCCTTTTTCGACTCATATCATAAAAAGTTTATTGTGTTTAAAGAATACTTACAATTTTTTTTGTTCTCATAGAAAAGTATATCGAATAAAATAGTTCAGAACATGACTACGCAACCCCGTCACCTGTTTTCTTTTGTGATGGCGGGGACTTCTCCCCTCGAGCCCTCCTGTTGCTACACAAGGTAGGAGCTGGATTAAACTCCATATAAAAATCCGAATGTAGTATGAAAAAAAGGCAAACTCACACTTGACCATTTTTTGATAACTTAATTATCTGAGGAGTATGAGGGGGTCAAAAATTTCGTAATTTTTTAGCTCCGATGCACTGTTTCCGAGATATAAGCGTTTTTGTTAATACTTTTCTGAAAATATAATTAAAGTTGAAATCCTATCCTACTAATATCCTACTATCCTACTAATATTATTATATAATATTATAAATGTGAAAGTGTGGACGTTTGGATGTTTGTACTCAATCACGCAAAAACGGCTGAATGGATTTGCATGAAATTTGGCATGCATGTAGCCTTTGACATGGAAAAGAACATAGGGTACCTTTTATCCCGATTCCTTAAGTAGTTCCCGAGGGAAAATTGAAAATTGTTTACGAGTTAAGCCGTGGGTAGACAGCTTTGAAATTTGGTATGCATGTCACCTATGCTATGGAAAAGGACATGTCCTTAATGATCTCTCAAATAGTTCCCTTGGGAAGATTAAAAATTGTTAACTAGCGAAGCTTTAGACCCAATTCTGAAGTCCACGCAGACAAAGTCGCGGGCAGAAGCTAGTAATATTATAAATGTGAAAGTGTGGATGTTTGGATATTTGGATGTTTGTAACTCAATCACGCAAAAACGGCTGAACGGATTTCGATGAAATTTGGCATGCATGTAGCCTTTGATATGGAAAAGAACATAGGCTACCTTTTATCCCGATTTCTTACGTAGTTCCCGAGGGAAAATAGAAAATCCTACTAATATTATAAATGTGAAATTGTGGATGTTTGGATATTTGGATGTTTGTTACTCAATCACGCAAAAACGGCTGAATGAATTTGGATGGAATTTAGCATGCATGTAGCCTTTGATATGGAACAAAACATAGGCTACCTTTTATCCCGATTCCTTAAGTAGTTCCCCAGGGAAAATAGAAAATTGTTCAAAATTGAAGTCCACGCAGACGAAGTCGCAGGCAGAAGCTAGTCCCTTCTAAAAACAGTCGAAAATAAGTCCTGGGCTTCTTACAAAATACGGTGAAATTTTTCTAAGTGCTGCACTCCCTTTGCTAACCCTAACCTTTTTTCTTTTTTAGGATCAATATGGCTTGTATTTAAAAATCCCAATCGATTCTCTAGAAAATTCTCTAAAAATCATACGCATCGTGTCTCGCTCTTCGATGCGTTGTTTTTTTTAACTTCAAATTAAACCTATATTATAAACAGGATAAGTGTCGCCTAGATAAGTAGATACCTAAATATTTTTCATATTAATCATAACCTGTTTAGTCGGTTAAATTGGGACATTTATGTTTCCAAACTGGCAAAACAACGATTGAAATGAAAAGTTTCGTATAATTTATCTTTTAAGGATAAAATACTAAACAATTTTTAAATCTTTGCTGTGATAATAATGTTATTATACTTTATAATCTTTTCAGATGTCTTCTGATACCATTCAACTGCACAAGTCATCATTAGTAATTATTTTACGAGAGATGCATTCGAAGTACATTGACCTTGAACACTGCGGAGCTGTCCGGCGTAGTGAGCCATTTATGGCTTAGTTTTAGTTGTTTCAAATTGTGCGCGCCGATTGGGTTTCTATGCGTTATTATTCTAAGCCTGTCGGTCAGTACCTACTCTGGAAACCTCTGAATATCAGGTGAGCCCTATGCTTACTGCAATCCGGCAGTGTTCCAGGCCGACCCACTAAAACCCCTCGGTGTTCTCCCTGCCCTTGTGGGCGCGCATGGTAAAGGTCCACACTGCTACTACCACTACCAGCGCGCCCAGGCAAGCCCAACCAAGTTGGTCGCGCTATCGCCAAGGGGGTTTGCTCAAGAACACCAGGGCAATCCTCTGACCAAAGGCCTTACGGCGGCGTGCACGGGGCCAACCATGCACGCAGGCCTCCATCAGCACTAAAGATTACATACATTTCCAGGTTTATGTGGTTCATGATAAAGGTGACGCTAGGCGAGCACGACCGCTGCAACGAGACACGCCGACCGGAGACCAGGTTCGTGGCGGAGGTTGTGGCGCACAACTTCAGCTACGTGACCTTCAAGCACGACATCGCGCTGCTCAAGCTCAGTACGCCAGTCGCCATCACCGATGAAATAAGGCCTGTTTGTTTGCCGTTTGGCAACGGTAAGTATTCATTAAATCAGTCACAACGCCCACTGCTAGACAAATCTTTCCCTAGCAAGGGGGAATTGGGCGGGAATGCGGATGGATGGGGGGCGCCAGAGCTTCGTTCGTTAATCGGCAGTGCGCTCCGTGGGCAGGTGAGGCTGCCTTAGGTCCCGTAAGGTGATTTGGTGATTTCGGTCGGCCAGGTCACACCAAGATTGGAATAACGAAACACCCCGGATGTTTATAGAAGGCCTTGATTAGTGGGTCTTGTGGTAGATCTAAAATCTTTTGAAAGAAAAAAGATCTTGTAAGGTGTTATTCAAAAAACCCTTGCACCCCACATAATAAGGAGAGTTTGCAAATGAGCTGAATGCCCAATTTATGGTTAATATTATGGCTGCAGTCACTTATAGTGGTCTTTTTATACTTTTGTTTACTCCACAGACTCTTTAGTTCGTGCCCTTATTTATATTAAATTCCAACATTTTCTTTTTAAATTATTTTATAAATTTCAAATTGTAAAGATCAAAAGACAATTGCAGCTTCAAAGATCTATTTTCATTTTTCAGACCAGAGCTTCGTAGGTGTAAAGGCAATAGCCATTGGTTGGGGATCGATTTCTGAAGACCGGGAGCATACTTGCCGCCTAATGGAGGTGGAGGTCCCCGTGCTGAGCAACGGTGCTTGTAAACAGACGAAGTACGCCGGGAAGATGATCGCAGACACTATGCTTTGTGCTGGCTATCCTGATGAAGGCGGGAGAGATACTTGTCAGGTAAACATATCGATTGAATGGTACTTACTTCAAACTGAACTAAATTTAATCTGCTCGGGTACACCACGCCTCGAAATGAATGAGGCTTTGGCGCCACCAATCTTTTGGAGTCCAAACCGTCATCTTTTGGAGTTCACTTCATCGCGGCGGGCTTGGCGATATAATTTTAATTTGATTCTTTACATCCACCTCTTTATTATTATTGATTCCGCCCCATTTACCAAATTTATCGTCTCATAGATTAATGTCGACGATGTCTGAAATATGTATTTTTTTTCCAGGGGGACAGTGGAGGTCCATTAAGTGCAGAAAGAAGGGATAAGCAATATGAACTTTTAGGTAGGAGCTTTATTTGTGTTATGTTACATACAAATTAATGATTTTTTCGATATATAGTTTTAGGTTATGCCTATATATTATTTAGATAGCTTAAGGTTTTCATTACAACAAGTATGTCCCCCTTGCTTGATGGTAAGCGGTAACTGCATCGTCTACATTATATGAAATTCCAAAACTTCCTCACCGTTTTATCCAACTGTAGCTGTAATCGTTAAAATCTGTTTTATAGACCACACTTTGGTCTATCTCGGTGACAATTTTGGTTCCATTTTGTGAAGACCTTGTTGTTGTGGAATAGAACAAGTACGATGAGGTAGACTCTCAACAGAATGATTTTTGTAAATAAACACCCAAAAATTCTTTACATTTTTACACAATTATTTTTTTTTTATATGGATGGCCCGGCAAGTGATCTCCTCCCGCCTGATGTTAAGCAGTGAAAGAGGCCCAAATGAGTTGACAGATAGAGTAGGGACGACATCCACTCTCCTACCTGCCCGCCCCTTGCCGGCCCAAAAGATGCTTTTTCACGCCTCTTTTGAAGGAACCCATGTTGTAGGATGGAGGAAACACGTGCGCAGGTAGAGAATTCCAAGTGTGGGATGAACGACAGAAGAAGGAATCTTGGAATTTCTTGGTACGGTGTGAAAAGGAGGACACAGTGTACGGATGACTCCGAAGGCCCTTACGCGTGTTTCTGTTAAGGAATGGAGAGGGAGGGATAAGGTTAAAGAGCTCCTCAGAGCATTCCCCATGGACTATTCGGTAAAAGGCGCTAAAAGAGGCGATGTCACGACGAAGTTGTAGAGGCTCGAGGGTGTTAGTTGCCTCTACATCGCCAATTATGCGAATAGCGCGACGCTGCAATCTGTCCAGAGCATCGAGGAGGTACTGAGCGGAGCCGTCCCAAAGGTTCGAGCAATATTCCACGCAAGACCTAACCTGAGTTTTATACAACAAGCATAGTTGGTCCGGCGCAAAATACCTACGCACCTTGTTCAGGACACCGAGTTTCCGTGAGGCAGTAGTTATGACGGATTCGATGTAGTCTCTGGGGTTCAGATCGCAGCGAATGTTCATTCCGAGCAAGGTGATGTTGCTCTGTGTGTGAAGGGTTGTGCCCTGAAGAGAAGGAAGGGGGAGGAAAGGTGACCTTTTCGCCGAGAACGCGCACACCTGTGTTTTCTTAGCATTGAACTCAACAAGATTGTTGGAGCCCCATTCGGAAACGAGGTCCAGCGTCCTGTTGAGCTCAATGATAAGATTCTGCCTTTCCCTACCAATATCACCACGAGCAGCCCCTGAGCTTCCGTGATATCCCCCATGCACTGTACTGTCGTCTGCATAGCAATGTATAGCTCCCAAGGAAAGCATATCATTGATATGCAGAAGAAACAATGTGGGGGATAGAACGGAGCCTTGCGGAACAGCAGCGTTCACTGCCACGAACCGCGAAGCGCAGCCGTCAACGACAACGCGAATTCTACGCTCGTGGAGGAAGCTGGCAATCCACGTACAGAACTGCGCGAGTAATCCGTATGCCGGAAGCTTGGAAAGAAGAGCCTTGTGCCAGACTCTATCAAAAGCTTTGGCGATGTTGAGACTAATAGCCACCGATTCGCCGCGCTTATCGATAGATTCACCCCATTTGTGCAAAAGGAACGCTAGAAGGTCACCTGTTGACCGTTTAGGACGAAACTCATACTGTCGGTCATTAAGTAACGAGTGACCTTCCAGGTAACGGATCAGCTGGGTATTAAGGATCCTCTCCATGATTTTACACAAAATGGAAGTGACGGCTATAGGACGATAGTTAACCGGATCAGAACGATCTCCCTTTTTGGGAACCGGCTGGACATTGGCCTCTTTCCAAGATTTCGGCACACAACCAGCAGAGAACGACAGACGGTATAGACGCGTAAGGACCGGAGTCAACTCCGCTGCACACTTCTTAAGAACAATCGCAGGAATGCCGTCTGGTCCACATGCTTTTCGAGTATCGATCGACTGGAGCTCCGCCCGCACATCACGCTGTCTGATATGGATATCGGGCATGGTGCTGCCACAATGGGACAGTTTCGGAGGTTGTGTATTATATAAGTAATATTATTGCTCTTACATAATTTTTTTTATAAATGGGTATTTTTACACAATATTACAATAAAAATTACGTCCCCTGGCCAAAAATGGCCAAAATGTAAATCTTAAGAAACTTTGGTATAGTATGGTGTGAATATAAGATAACGAATATACATATTTCTGCATTTCAAAAGAACTTTTCAAGTGACTCTTTTGTGCAGGTGTGGTTTCCTGGGGCGTTGGATGTGGCCGGGCTGGTTACCCTGGCGTGTACACAAGAGTCACTGAATATTTGGATTGGATTCGAGACAATGCTCACCAGGGTCGATTCTGTGCTGAATAAGTTATTTTTATACTATTGAATTTTAATTTCAAAACAATAACGTTACTAATTATGCTCAACACGTCACTGTGTATCTTTGATGTTGCGTGTTAGTTTTTACTTTATATTAATGTCATTATGCAGCGGAGTAGCTATTTATACAAATTTGTTCAGATTAATGTAAATAAAAATGTTCAGAAATGGTTTAATGCTGCTGTAGATTAACAACAATAAATACTCTTTTACTTAGAACGACATACCTATTATTAAACAACATGAAACAAAAATTTGAGACATAGGCAACCTTATTGTTAAAAAATTAATACAATAAAATTGAATATTGTTGAATTGGTACAAGGGCCCTCACCATGACAGCTTAGAGCAAAGTTATAATAACATTGAGACAGAGATACCGTTATGCAGTGTATCGATAGCGCTTTCTCGCTCTTAATACACTTTGTGCGGTTTCAACTTTCAATGCTGCTCCGGGAAAAGCCGTCGTCAAATGGTTATCACTTATCAGTTACATACTGTTTTCAAACTGTTTTCAGTTACAAATTTTCTCCCTGCCGATTTTACTGAAACATGATTTGGGTTGATGTAAGCCTTCTATTCCAATACATTCTACGATTTGATTCTTTAGTTGAACAAGTTGATTTATTTTTCTCCTGATTCTACTGTAATTCCTGAATTATATTCCTTTCAAATATTATAAGTGTTTTTTTTACATAATATTTTCCAGCGAACAAGAACTTTGTTATAAAATTTTGATCAGTGACAAAAATTGTAGATGATAATGAATTAATCAAAAAACGATTGAATATAGAACATTTTGGTCTTTAACTGTGTCTTATTAAGAAAAATTTTAAAAGGAAATTACTGACTCATAGCAGCGAAACTCCAGACATAGGTAACTACATGCATCTGTGACGCTTTTGTGATCTCTAGTTTAGTCTTTTAAGGCCAACCCTAAGGTCATTAATCATTATGTTACCTAGAGTCAAAAATCTTAATTTTTATAAATACTCGTAAATTCAGTATATGATTTGTAGCAATTCTTTGATGCCGACCGGAGTATGTTAATGCTAATACTAGCACCCTAAGACTTAGACCTAGTCATGGTACTAGGGAATTAGGGCCAGGGACTATATCATAAAAATTTGTTTCCAACGCCACTATATGGCTATCAAATGAAAGGTCTTAGCGAGTAGAGCACCATGAACCTAGCAACAAAAAAAATAATATTAGGAAAGCCAGAAAATTCCTACGTAGGTACTATAAATGTCCTCCTTACCGATATATCGACAATGGCGGCCAATCGTAACAGAGACTAGCCATCTGCGCAGGAGATATTAATTCATGTGCACTCTCTGTTCCTTCACTCGCAGCGCATTGTCCGATGGGACGGTTAGACGACCGGGGCGAGATCAGGCGCAGGGCAGGACCCACTGCTTATTCGTAAACGTGCCTTACAGCCAACGTTCCTACGTATTTACGTAGTACGTTGTGACGTAGGTACTAATGTATAAGTATATCTGTCAATCTAATTAATAAGTTCCATTCCATTCATCTCTGCTAAAAGTGGAAAGTGTTCACGTTCATTCAAGGTCTCTTCATTATCAGTCCTATAAACTTTCAATTGATATATTACCATGGTTTCAAAATAGGCCCGCATTAGCGTAAAATAAAATGTTTGAACAGCACCTTTTTGGGTGAATATTTAATGTTGGTGTTAAAAAATGAAGCGTGTAAACGTGTATCTGTATTTGAAAAACATGTTTTTGGTGTTATTATATTGTTTTTACTGTTTGCATTTTTCGGTGAGTTATGTGGTTTTGCATAAATACTAGGTAGAGACTGCGCCAAACGTTGTCTCCCGCTTCTTTCTCAAGCAAATACAATTTTAAGTTTATTTTTATAGTGCTAAAATTTATTAGTGATGTGACCTTCATTCATCTCTTATAACTTAGGCAGACAGATAATATAATTAAATTAAATCGCGAATCGTGCTGTGTTCAGAGCGAACTAGAAGTTTGGCGCAATCTGTAAATTCCTAAGTGGTGTGCGTGTGTGAAGTGCCTGCTGATGTACGCGATTACAGAATCCTCCCGTCTTGGGATTGCCACTTTGTCTAGGGTAATCCCACAAACATTAAGACCGAGCCCGTAGCTCGCCGGAGGATTTCAAGATGGACCGGAGAATTAAGTTTTCTCAGGCCATGGACCATTCCCATTATGGCAGCGAGCTAGAAAAAGTTACGTTCCTGGATTCGAATTGAATGCGCAAAGTAGAGCGTCGGTGACGCTATGGCCTCGGCACGGGATTGTGCCCTGAGTAGAATCGGGAGGTCCGCGATCGATCCTGCCATGTAAAATGTGTTTTTCTTTTTACGAATTTCATATGTACATTTATCTGACGCTCCTACAGTGAAGGAAAACATCGCGAGGAAACTTGTATACACCTGCGAAGTAATTCAAAGGTGTATGTGAAGTCAACTAATCCGCACTGGGCCAGCGTAGTTTGACTAAGGCCTAATCGCCCTTACATAACTAGGTAGGCTCGTGCCCCTCGGTGGGGTTGTATATGACCTGTGATAATGATGATGATGATGATGATATTATTTTATTATCTAGCTAGATAAAATAGTATTTATTGCTTGTCTTTGTTATTTAAAAAAATATATTAAAGGTGACGTTGAGTTAATTATTTACTTATACTTAACTTGGTCTAAGTTGATTATTTCTATCTTAATCAATATTTCCAAAATGTTACAATTTATCATATTTTCTGCAGAACGCTCATTTACCAACGGGTTTGTTGGACTTCTTTTCTGGATTTCAAAAGTACTGCTTGTGCCGTAAGTATTAAATAATAGTTTTGTCTGTTTTTATCTTATGTATTTTTATTTACCCTTTATATAAATATAACAAGTTAGTTTTAAAAGATAAAATTTACACCAAAAATACAAGAACGAAAAATAAAAGAAGAAATTGGAAGGAGACTGTACTTGCAGCATTAACGTTGTTTGAAATTTATTTTGCATATTAATGGAAAATGAAAAGTCACAAAAATAATAATTTACTATGTTATTCTCAACGATAAGTAAGGAAATTAAAGAAACAATAATTAATATTACTTTTTATGTTTTTTATCGTAAAACGAAAGTCTGTCGTTTGATGTAGGTAAGTTCCTAAATAATATTTAAAAAAAAAAAAAAAACGTCGCCCCACATTAGGTTTTTCTCCTGTGTCGTGGGTGCAATTACAAACATAGAATATCACATGCACATACGCCCAGACCGGAACAAATTTCTGTAGGCCATACAAAACATTTGTCCCGCGACCCGTTGCGCAGTACGTGATCACTCGACCTCTGCGCTAAACGTGTCGTCAAAATATTATCCCATTCACGTGAAGTTGAGTGTTAATTTCCTTAAATGTTTTCAAAAAAGATGTGGAAAATAGTAGAATACATCATAATAAAGGCATTAAAACCTATAGGTAAGAAAAATAAAACCAATTACTTAATTTGAAGCGCAATTTCATTCTATGTAAATAAATAAGAGAAAACTAATGATATTATTTTTATGGGTTATCTTCAACAGGGTGTGGTATAACGAGACCTATATCAGACGCAGTAAGAGCCGGGCGCCTTCTAGGGGGGGAGGTGATATCTTCCCATCAATTCCCGTGGCTGGCCTCAGTGAACATTGGCAGCCTTACCGTGGGTGGCTCTCTTATATCTGACAGACATGTGGTTACAGCAGCTTCGCCTTTGTATGGGTTAGATATTATAAAGCATTTTTTGTACACGCACGAAACGGGAGCTCATGACTTTCATCTCATCTGATGGCAAATAGCGATGTCTTCAGATGAGGTAAAAGCCAAGGGCACTTCTGTTGGTAATAAATATTATTCTAAGTACAAACATATTGTATTACCTAAATAATATCGAGTTTGCGCACCACCACCACCTGCTTAATAATGACATTAATTCTTTATTGTGTAAACTCAACTCAAAGTAAGTAATTTCAAGCCTCTACAACAGGGATATTATGTAGTACCTACTGAATTTCCTTCTCTCCCTAGGGATGGAATTTATTTGTATTTGGAACACCAAAATTACTTAAATGTTGATAGATGGTTTCTTATATTGTTAAGCAAAAAAGAAAATAATGATTCTGAATCGAAAATATAATATAAACAAAAATCCATGAAGACACCAAAATATAACAAAACCAAACAAACGTTTAATCTCGCCATATTTGGAGGCTTTAGTTTTCCAAGCAAAAAAGCAAAGGAATTCAAACACATACAGCCAGGTCTTCTGTGTAATTTTTTCAATACCGAAGTTTAGTGGCTTTTTAAATAATATGATAATTTATGATTAAATGTTATATTAGTAAGATTTTAATTAAATGCTGTATGTATAACGTATGTATTGTTTTTCCTGCTATATGTATTGTTTTTATCTTCTCGCAGGTGGTGCGAAAAACAAAGTATTTTCCTGGGGGATAGAGCAGTCTTAGTCGTGGGTGAGCTTAAATCCCTCGCTGCACTCTCGTTACGCTCGCGATTCAAGTCTACACCCGTGACATAAGTCACTACTTTATCCCCTTGTTTACCTTTCGGTCCTAGGTCCTATTACCGCAATGTCCCTACTATTATTTCCGATCCGTAGCTTGGCAGCGGGAAACTTAACAGTGACGCTTGGAGCGCACGATCGCTGCGGCGAGGGAGATCCAACCTTGGTTAATACAGTCTCTTCCGTGGCCATCCACCCCGGATACTCCTACAGCAACGGCGACAACGACATAGCTGTCATCAAGTTGCGGCATACAGTCGTCTTTAACGAGTTCGTGTCTCCGATCTGCTTGCCATTCTATGGTGAGTTTTTTCTTTTACAACAATGTTGCTAAGTAAGTAGATTATCCACCTGATGGTTAGTGTCTACAGTTAGCTATTATAACACATATGGTTCCAGTAAGGTTCTCAAGTGTTTTTATTTACACACAAAAAAACCTGTCCTTCCACTCCGAACAACTAAACCGACCAACTGGTTGTGCAGAATGGAACCCGATAAAGGGTTTTATTCCAATCTAACCAACTACATAGCTAATCATTTATTTTATTTTGAGAAATATTATTCCAAAGGGACCAACTGAACCGACCAATTGAAACGGACCAACTATTTTCTTTCTCAACGATACAACTTTTTAGTTGGTCTGATAGGAATATTTTGTTAATTCAAATTTGTCCCCATCTACACAACTTTGGTATTAAACCTTTTTAATGAACTGGCCATTTATAATCGTCGTTTTTCGTCGTCATGCACCTCCCTGCGGGGTGGTGCCAACCGCAGAGGTATGTGGGACTTTGGTAAAGGCGTTCCCGACTACCCACTATGCGACGGGGTGACTTGGGTATTAAATAACGCACCAATAGCATTGACGTATATAACCAATAGTCACTTACGTATTTAATGATAATAATTAAAAGGCACACCTGGTAATACTCGCTGTAACAATGATAACGGAATATTCAATCAAAGATTCAACACAATAAAATACGGCAAATACAGAACATTACAAAAACTAAACAAATTGGCTACTTACATGTGCCTTTAACTTTAGAATATTAATTATTATACTGTGAGTCCATGAAAATATATTGGCTTGGAGGCACATTTCTTCAATAGATAGATATATTTCAGATTTATATTATTGATAAATTACATATGAAATGCTCAGAAAATAATTGTTGGAAATGATGTGACAATAAATGTACACATGACATAAGCCTTTAAAAATTATCAAGGCGGCCAGCTACGAGCCAAAGAGTAGAGGTCTAGCGCCTTGTTACAACTATACATCCTCCCCGGCCTGAGTCCCTTGCGCTGTACGGGGGCGACCCGGGCTCTGTGCTGAGCACATTTCACCAAGTCACCAGCCACCAGCGCCCACCCGTCAAGGCTCACCATGGCACCAATTACGGGTGTCAGCAAACCTCTTCTCTAGAGAGAAGAGCGGCTACTGGTACCAGACGCCAGCAAACCATTAAGGCTACTGTCGTCGTCACCGGTCTTGTAGGCCAGCCAGCCAGCGCCTATACCCAGATAGCATGCAAACCTGCCAAACTTGAGTCAAGTTTGAACCAAACTTTCTACTTTCCCAATAACAAGCTTGCATCATGTTTGTTTTAAGCTTGTATGGCGTTTGTTTTTTCAATAACGCAATGTACATTAATACAATATTGCCCCAACAAACTAGTCGCTTTTTAAAGTTTGTTGGGGCAATATTGTATGTACATTGCAACATTGTATGCAACATTGCAGTACCTGCCGAAAAAAACAAAAATTACGCAAGTTTGTCAATGGGAACTAGAAAGTTTGATTCAAACTTGCACGACAAGCCATTGCTATCTGGGTAATAGGGCTGACCTCTATAGCGCTGGCTTACACCCAAAGCGCCGGTCCCCCTGCGCGCGTGCCAGGCACGAAACACCTGAAGATCCCCTTGGGTACGGAACCCAAGGGGGCACGCAATCGCAGACCACCCGCTCACCAAAAACAAACAAAGGGCTTACACCCGTAGAAGTCTTCGTCTGGTAGACGCACGGACCAGCCGAAGCCGGTCAAAACGCGCCCACACTTAAGCCCCTTCACCGCGACAAGGTGCTTCTACATCGAAGGGGATTCCTATCGGACCAACAAAAAAGTTGTACCGTTAAGAAAAACAAATAGGTGATCCGTTTTAAGTTGTGTGGATGAGGATAAATTTGAATTAACAAAATATTCCTAACAGACCAAAAGTTGTATCGTTCAGAAAAAAAAATAGTTGATCCGTTTCAGTTGGTTAGTTTAGTTGGTTAGAGTGGAAGGACAGAAAAAAACACGTAAAGTCACGGCACCCAGTATTTTCACTGCCATATCTTACCCTTCAAACTGGAACACAGCAATGCAAGCACTGCTGCTTTGCGATAGAAATAGGTAAGATAGAGGTACCCATGCAGGCGACCTTGGTACAGAGTCACCCTCCGGTAATGTGTAAATGTGGAACCTCTAATGCAATCACCACAGTATACGGAGCCAACTAGTGCTAAGATATATAGTGACGAATAAGTATAGTAGCAAAGTAGCAAATTTAGCTGTGCGAGCATGATCGTGCTTGTCGATCGATATAGGTATGTCGCAAAAAGCATCCGTCCTTTTTACTGCTTAGGAATGTAGTCAAATTTATCGATTTTTGTCGAGAATGTCGATCTTAGCTGTCAAATTTGTCTATCGAGAGATCCATGCTCGTATCGCAGAGTCCTCTGTTTGGATGAGTTCCTCATCATAACCATTTCTGCCGCCAGGGAGCAGTTCTTGCATTGCTGTTTCGGTTGGAAGAGTAAGACAACTAGTGAAATTACTGGGTACTGTGACTGTCTTTGTCAGTGGATGTTCGTTCACTTCTTAAGAATTTATGTATCATTACATCAGGTAACGAGAGTGCTTTGGTCCAATACGGGGTCAACAAGTACATTTTACTGAAGCTTTACTAAAGTTTATCAACGCTTAAACCTTTTATCACTTAGTCCGGAATCGGAAAAAGAAGTTTTTATCACATCTATTTGAAAAAAGCTACTTGGTTCCTCGTAAACAGGGACCAAATCCCACAGGGACGAAAAATTAGTTGAATTAAGAATGTGGAAATTGTCAGTAAAAGTTCTAATCAACAGAGAGAATTTTATTAAAATTTAATAGTACGACATAGCCAAATTGTACCACTTTATTTAAATAAGCCTATTTCGATGTATTTTACATAATGCACGTCAGAATTTAAATAATATCGATCATTTTCAATGTACTGACAATCACAACATTTATTGTATAAGCTGTAAAACCAATGCTAGTTCCTGTCCTCGCCATTTCATATTTTTTTAAATATTTTATTGGTCATAAATGACAAAAAATATGTTAATAAGTATACTTAAAACGCGTAATTAAAACAAAAAGAAAGAAACAAAAGTTGTGTCGTACGCTAGATATCAACAAAGAAACGAATTAATATTCATTTTGTTTGATTATATTGTGATTACGACGCCTATGTTAGTAGTATATAATAATAACAATATAAAATTATAATAATATTTATGCATTAGATACCAATATAACTAATTAACTGTTATAAATAAAGCTAGCACACACTCGATCAGTGATGGCGCTTTCGCCGGTAGAGAATGCTCAATGCTGACAATTTATTAGTTTTCCTTTTTTCTTTCTCTTGTCTGATCATCTATCTATCAATCTTTTTTCATCATCATCTATCTATCTTTTTTCTTTCTCTTGTCTGATTATCACTAAATGAATGTTTTTTTTATTGCTGCTAAGTTGACAAACAAGCAAAATGCCCACCTGATGTTAAGTGGTAACAGTCACCTATAATACATGTGGCACATGTGGGATTCGCAGTAAAACTACAACCCCCACAAGGGCCACAGTGTACGTTGCCAACTTGTGATGTAAAGTCACGGTACCCAGTAATTTCAGTGCCACATCTTACCCTTCAAACCGGAACACAGCAATGCAAGCACTGCTGCTTTGCGGCAGAAATAGCTAAGACATAGGTACCCAAGCACACGACCCTGGTACAGAGTCTCCCTCCGGCAGAAGTAGGTAAATAAATAAACGTGTATTCTTACTCATAAGTTTCACTTGTTTTCTCATAGAGAGTGATAAAAACTAAGCGTCTACCTCAGGAGTGACAATATTTTAAATCTCGAGTGACCTCGCTGCGTTCAGGATTCTACTTTAGAATCCCTCTTTACGCTCAGGATTCTACTCTAGAATCTTTCGCTTCGCTCGGGATTAAAAGAAAAACTCACGCCTTAAAAATAGTTCTTTGTTACCTTGGTAAACAATCCTCTATTAATATATGTAAATATACGTATGTACATAGTACTTCAAAATTTGAATATACGACAGCTTTTAAAAACAAGCTTTATCAGTTGTTTATTCGGTTAAGGACAGATTTGATGATTGATGTTATCGATGCTAATTTTATGTCAGTGTCAGAATGGCGGACACAACTACACAATAATGTTTTGATTATTTAAAAAAATCAATTCTAAAATCAGCGTCAGTCAGCAAGCGACTCTGGTTACAAGTATCCTTAGGCTATGGTAACCGCTTAATATCAGGTGCCTCGCTATAATGGCTAGAATAATAACGTTAAACAAACGCCCAAAACGCAGACCACAAATGCGCTGGAAGGACGACGTGAAGAGGATTGCAGGCTCGAATTGGATGCAGAAAGCGCAATGCCGGAAAGAATGGAAAATGCTGAAAGAGGCCTACACTAAATCAGTCGAGACAGGCTAAAGAAGAAGAAGAAAGAATAACGTTATTTTCTTGTTCTTATTTAATAGTACATTGTTACCCTAAGGGTGAAAGTAACTTATTTAGTTCGAGGGACTAAATAAGTCTTTAACCCGAGGTAAACACTGTGCTTTTCATTACGAATACAAGGAAAGTAAAAATAAAAACATGGATCAGCTAATGAACATATTATTATGAGTGAATTTTACTTTAATAAATCAACAACTTCTGCCTTTGCCTCTTCTCTTGTGTATGAAATCTCTATTATACGGAAGAATAAACAAAACTCCAAAAATCAAATGAAGATCGGATAGCCGCTTTCCCGCTTATTTTGTTTGTTTTTTTATGTGGCCGGCCAGCTATTCAGCCATAATTTTTCATTCTCATAATTTTAAAAATGGTAAATATTTTGCCCAAATCTATGTTATTTTAAAGAAATAGTTGAAAATAAATTATAATAAAGTCACTTAAACAATATATTCTTTAAATACTTAACATTATGTTATTTCAATTTTACACCGCGCTGTAATTGAGTGGCTGTATATAGGAAGTCGGAACATGGTTCACTAAAAATGTGAAAAAAGAACTAGTTTCTTTTTTAAAATTTGACAGCAGCTGTCAGTTGAAAGTGTTTCTTCCTAGGGCTGAAAAGTATTACTTTCAACCCGCTCCTCAGGCAACTTCAGACCTACTTTCAGAGTATGAGTAATGAAAACAATATTAAATTGCAGATACTGCTATTGCAGCGTTTAGCGATATGTTGTAGTTACTTTGATTTTTTGCCCCTTGACCAAGTGGGCTGTATGTTTGTTTCTTACCCATATTATGTAATTAGGCACACAGGAACGAGGCCGCGTAGCGTGTGTGGCATCATGGGAGGAACACTTGGGCAACTCCACCTGCGCGCCTCGCGTCACCAGTCTGCCAGTGCTGTCGAGGCGGTCGTGTCTCGCTGCAACTGACGAACCCGCATTGTTCACCATCGACAAGGGCTGCCTAGGTCCATTGGGCTCAAAGAGCGTCGTTTGCAATGTAAGTCACATATAGTTCTGTAGTGAACGGTGATCGCTGATCTCAGATCTCCCCGTGCGTTGGGTCAAAATGGACACTGAATTCCTGTGTCAAGTTTATTAGGCAGCTGTTCCCCCTCATCAGACTCTCGATCCTTCGATTAGGTGGAGGAGGAGACAGAATGGATATGTGTGGGATGGACATGCTCGCCCAGGTCGCTTACGGCCGATTGCATTCCACCCTGACAAAAGATGTTCTTTTTTTTGCACATAAAATGGAAGCTCTAGGCTTCCATCTCAGCTGATGGTATGTGAAAATAAGGCCGAAGATGGCAGCAAACTTCACCTGGACCCACTTCATATGACCAGTAGCATAGCTTATAAAATGCTTATTGTTAATGATATAATTTTGACCTAATAATTTAAATGACTTTTATTAAATGCCTTTATTTAGTTAAATCTATTAATTTAAATGTGTTTTGTTTAAAATCTATAAAAGTTATGAAAACAAACGCAATAAATATCACATTCAAAAGAGTTTAGGATAGCAATAAGTTAAAAACTTCTGTCGATATAGTCTGAATCATTAGTTTCGAAAGAGGCATTCACGCGTTGACGTGATGAAACCTTATTTCTCCAAGACCTCTATTTTAATCTCTGTGTTCAGGGAATTTTACATTCCAAGTACCTTGTAACGGTTAGATAACTATGCAGGTTTCATAAAACCATTGTATCATCCTATCTTGTTTTTTTTACTGAATTTTTATTGATCATTTCAGGCTGACGTTGGCGCCCCCGTCATGACTCGGTGGTCATACGGTAAACCATTCAGACTCGTCGGGGTGGTATCATCAGCGACTTGCGACAAGCTGTCCCCTCCTCTCTATACAAGAATCAGTGATCACGCAGTTTGGATATACAGCCACTTGCGTTCCAATTGCCTTTGTTTTTAAATAAAATAATTTTAAAATAATAATAACACTATACTAATCATGAGAATTTAATCTTTTCTCTCTCTCTATTGTACGCAAGCCTCAAACTTTGTGGACTAGAGGGACCCCTTGTAATCCCTTGTTATAATCGTATTGTCTTCTATACTAATATTATAAAGAGGAAAGATTTGATTGTTTGTTTGTATTGAATAGGCGTCGAAACTACTGAACCGATTTTGATGAAAGTTGGTATAGGGATAGTTCGAGACCAGGGGAAGGACATAGGGTAATTTTCCTACATGAAAAATCTGACGGGAAAAGTTTACTTACGGGAAAAGTTAGTTATAATGCGAAAAGTTAGTTAAAAACAAAGTTGCATACGGTCAGCTAGTTGATAAATAAATATATGAGGAAAAGGACATTGTTCTGCGTCCATACATTGTTCGCCCCAATACCAACAGCAGTGAAAAAATGATTTTCGTATAATTAGACATTAGTAATTACTGTACGTCCACATCAATTACTACGGACAAGCTTCGAAATCGAATTAAATATCAAAATGAATCAGATTTTGAGGTTAGTTGAAGTAACACTTTAATTCGTTAGAGCAATACAAATAGTCCATACCTATACAATTATTAAAATAATAATTATTGCAATCAATCAAAGAACGATACTATAGCCACGTAGTAAAGAACAAGAAATCTCGAAATTATAAAAGCAAGTCAAAAACACGACCAACTAACAAGCCATAGTGCGTGAGTAGTCAATTGACGTATGTTTTAATTTAATTTAAGTTTTTCATAACTTACAATAAGTTATGAAAAACTTAATTTATAGATATACATAAATGGACATACCTACATGAAATCAACTCCAATTCTATTCAGTCGAGCAAAGGTAACAATAAACCATTCCTATATTTTACTTCATTTGGTTTAGTTTCTAAAGGTACTTTTATATATTTTTGATTAGTCCGTCGAATACATATATTTGTTATGAGTGTTATAAAATATGCATATAATTATGACGTAAATCAAATCTTTGTTGGTCATGGGGCGATTTTCGACATTGTCCTTTACATCGGGCAGGATTTGAACCAGCATCTTTGACATGTCGTGTTGACATCTTTTTTATACGGCTAAGTTGGTAATCAAGCAGGCTGCTCACCTGATGATAAGTGGTTACTGTCGCCTATAGTAAGTACTTAAGTCACATCATAGTTAGTACCCAGTGATTTTACTGCCTCTCTTGCACTTCAGATCGGAATACAATAATACGAGCACTGCTGAGTGGCCGCAGAAACAGATAAGATAGAAGTACCCATGCAGACAACTTTGTTAGAGAGTCTCCTTTTAAGAGTTTTGTTATTGTTTCTATTTTGTCTGTGTGCAATAAAGTATTAATCTTTCTATCTATATCCTATAGAGGGACCAAAGTATTTATTTATGCGTGTAAGTCGTTAGGAGTATATAAAACATAAACAACACAAATTTTGACTACTTATATATAATAATTAAAATTTAAAGATGAACATCTGATCTGTATACACACAGTGCTGGACGTAGGTCTCTCCAAGTGCACGCCACTGAGCACAATCCGCGGCTACTGTCATTAAAAATTTTGCCAGCCACCTTGCGAAAATTGTTGCTCCACTTTGTCTGAGGGCGTCCTACACTACGCTTGCCGATGTAGGTATGGTGGGTGCCCAGTTGCCCACTCTACTTAAACGATGTTTCTCCCAAGAGTTGTTAGTTTTGTCGTCGATGTGGACTGGCCAGTCCACTGTCACTTCAGCCTGCTAAACCGGTGTGCTAAGTAGGTGGGATAACTTTCATTCTCTATCGGATTACCTCGTTCCGAATACTATCCTTTTTTTTACACGCTTTTTATTGACTTGCTCTGTCTGTTGGTTTCTTTGTCACGATCAAATCTTGCAATCGATTTTTCGACCACTTCTATTGCTCCAATTGAGCTCAAATTTTTTCTACATATGTATTCCCGGTGACAATATTTTGGCATATTGGAATCACAAAAAAAACATGAACCGGATATCCTGGCAGTAAACGAAACTTGGTTAAAAGATGGCCAGGAACTATTAGCACCCACAATACCGACATATAAATTTCTACATAAAGCTAGAAAAGGAAAAAGAGGGGGAGGAGTCGGTTTCTATGTTAGGCAAAACATTAAAGTACGAAAAAAGCAGCAGCCACTATCTGCGTTAGAGCAGCTGTGGCTGGAGGTACGGTTGCCTGGGGCGACAATGTCACTGGGAACAGCATATAGACCTGAAGATATAGACTTGCACGGTGCACTTGACGCCTTAAGTGAAAGCATCAGTGGTTCACCGGGTAGTGATTATTTGTGTATTTTGGGAGATCTAAATGTAAACATGTTAGGACCAAATACAACACGATCCAAAGAATTGCAATCATTCTGTAATCAGCACGACCTAAAGCAGATAGTGGAGGAACCAACTCGAGTCACTGACTCAATTGAGACGTTGTTGGATGTAGTTATGACTGATACCCCAAACCGATGTAAGAAGGTAGTAGTTATTCATAACCCAAGCTTAAGTGATCATGCAATGGTTTTAGTGGATCTTGATATTAGGATACCAAAGCCAGCTAAAAAGTATATAGTGACACGATCGCTAATGGATGTGAATTCCAAATTATTCAATGAGGATCTTAAAACAATACCTTGGAGTGACATATTAGAGATGACAGATGTAAATATAATGGTAGCAACACTGAATAAACATTTCAATACAATCTTTGATAAACAATCGCCCGAGAAAAAAAGGATTATAAAGGGTGAGCCTAAACCATGGATCACACAAATGATAAAATTTATGATGGGGTTGCGGAATAAAGCCCTTGTGGCAGCACAAAAGAAAAAGACTAATGGTTCTAAAGATTACTATAGAAGTTTAAGAAATCTAGTAACTGCAACTATTGATAGAGAAAAAAGAGCCTACTTCAACAACTACATTAACAAAAACTTAAAAGATCCCAAAAAACTTTGGAATTATATTAGAAAATCGGTCCCAGTTAAGAACAATGACCAAAGCCATATACCGGACCATATGAACAACCCAGATGAAATTAATAATCATTTCGTGAAAGTGCCAGGTAACGGATAAGTACACCAGAATACCTTAGATTACTTTAATAATAACGTGAACTCTGATGGACCTGAATTTAACTTGAAACCTACTACAGAAACAGAAGTATTAAAGTGTTTAAAAAGTATCAAAGCAAAGGCAGTTGGCATAGATGGTTTGAGTATGGACATGATCAACATGACTTTGGATGTAACCTTACCCATTATAACAAAGATTATAAACACATCAATTCTAACACACACTTACCCAGTGAGCTGGAAAAGAGCGGTAGTTAGGCCTATAGCAAAGGCAAGGACAGTTAATGAATTCAAGGATCTGCGTCCCATCTCCTTGTTATCTACACTGTTGAAGGTTTTGGAGAAAGTGGTTCTAAACCAAATACAAAATTTTCTGCAAGAAAAAAATATTATACCCAAATTACAATCGGGTTTCCGCAAAGGACATGGCACAGAGACAGCACTATTACATATATCAGATGACATCACAGATGCATCTGACAAGGGACAATGCACCATAATGGTCCTCTTGGATTTTTCTAGAGCCTTTGATTGCTTACATTGTTCATGGTTTCAGTCATTTCTATCTGATAGGGAGCAAATGGTTGTATTGGACTGTCATAGTGGCTCGAAAAAGCATTCTACAGTTGAGAAAATACTTGGAGGTGTGCCGCAGGGTTCGATACTAAGTCCTGTTCTGTTTTCCTTGTATACGGCTGACCTACCTAAACACATTAAATGGTGCAATTATCTTTATGCTGACGACACGCAGGTTTATTACTCATTTAATAACAAAGACCAAGCAGAGGCAATTAGACGCTTAAATGATGATCTGCAAAATATTTGGTTGTGGTCCAAACAGAATTCATTGGTTCTCAACCCAAATAAATCAAAAATGATTATCTTGGGTACCAAAAGGCAGATAAGTTTAGGTTTGGTCTGTAAAGAGTCAATTACAATCCATCTATAAGACTATAATTCCACAAGAACATGACGTCCGTAATTTAGGGGTAATACTGAACAGCGAACAAAAATACCGCGACCACGTTGACAGCAAAATTAGAAGCTCGTTCTTCAAACTCAAATGCTTGTACAAAATTCGGCCGTATATAAGCGCGGACGTGAGAGTGAAACTGACCGAAATGTTGGTATTATCCGCATTTAATTACTGCAGTACAGTTTACGGACCTAGATTAAATGCGGCTTCTGAAAAAGCTATACAACGGGTTCAAAACGCGTGTGTTAGATTTTGTTTTAGTATTCCCAAGCGAAGTCATATAACTCCTTATTTGAACAAATATAACATACTCAACATGAGCTGTCGAAGAGAGCTACAATATGCTTGTTTGGTCCGTAGAGTGGTTTGGGATAGAGACCCTCAGTATCTGTTTGACAAATTGAACTTCTTTAAAAGTACACATGGGAGGTCTCTCCGGCCCGTTTTACAGAATAATATTGTGGTACCTGCATTCAGATCTGCCCGGTACAGGGGATGTTTCAGGTTCAGAGCCGCGAAAATTTGGAATGATCTTCCCCCTCCGCTACGGAAAAAAATTAGTGCCTTTCAATTTAGAAAACACTATAAAATAGCATTACTTCAGAGACAACGTGCAGGGGAGAATCTGAAACATCCGTACACTGCACAGTTAAACTTAAAGGTATTTTTCGGTGGCCTATGAATCACTTTTGTGTTGTTAATGTCTCTGGTATATTATCCATCATACTAATAAATAACTCAAATACAAAACTGTAATAGGTATAAAATTAAATAGTCACTAATGATGTAGCTTAAGAATGATGTCTTCCTTACGGTGAAATCAACAAGAAAATCACAGGACCTGGCTGAAAAACAGCGCTGTATTAGGTTTTTGTTTAAGCCTGGTACGGCATAAGCTGAGCCAGACTCCTTTTGTCCCAAATAGTCTTGGTTTTTGTTTTTATTTTAATATTTGTTAAACTACGTGCCTATAAATTTTGTTGGTTGTGTAATAATTACATTCATTTGCATATAAATGTAAGATCATGATTTTTGTGGACAATAAACAATTATTATTATTATTATTAGTTATAGTACAATTAAATAAAAACTAATTTTATATGGGAGGAAATCCAATGTCAATGATGTCAATTTTTAATTTTGTATGAAATAGATTTATTAATTATTAGTTAGACTAAAAAGTAGTAAATAAAAAAACGTTAAAAAAACTTTTTAAGAAACACGCTTTTACCAAAAAGACTAAAAAACGATTAAAATCATTTTCATAGAAAAAATGAATTTATTGTCAAGACTAAAAACCAAGCGATCTAAAAAGTTGTAAATAAAAAAACGTTAAAAAAACTTTTTAAAAAACACGCTTTTACCAAAAAGACTAAAAACCAAAAAGTTGAAAATAAAATAAGATCACACTTTTAGCAAATCAGGATTTTAAAAATTTTCTTGAGACTAGAAATGTAACACAAAAATTTTCTCAAAATTTTAGCGATGTAGTACAAGAACACAATGACTCTAAAAGCGTGGGGCGTAATTTAAAGGATGTATTCCTTAGTTCAACTAAGTTTGTAAGCAAGAGAAGTGTAAAATCTAAAAGCTACAAGAACACAATGACTCTAAAAGCGTGGGGCGTAATTTAAAGGATGTATTCCTTAGTTCAACTAAGTTTGTAAGCAAGAGAAGTGTAAAATCTAAAAGCCCCACGCTTCTAGAGTCATTGTGTTCTTGTACTACATCGCTAAAATTTTGAGAAAATTTTTGTGTTACATTTCTAGTTGTCTCAAGAAAATTTTTAAAATCCTGATTTGCTAAAAGTGTGATCTTATTTTATTTGCAACTTTTTGGTTTTTAGTCTTTTTGGTAAAAGCGTGTTTTTTAAAAAGTTTTTTTTAACGTTTTTTTTTATTTAGACACACCAACAGTATACACATTAAACATTACATAGATACATATCAGGTCACAATACTGATGTGTAAACCTATAACAGGTTATTATACAGCATTCTTTGAGAAATTGTCATGATTAAAAATAGTATTAAAATGTCAGTTTATGTTATAGTCAAAAATTGAACTACATTAAGAATTAAACTACATTAAAATTACATTAAATTACAAATAATATTAAAATACAAATAATAGTTACATTGAAATTATTTACATAAAATTGCGATAAAATGTCATTATTAATCATTATACAAACAAAATATTGTATAATTATGTCGATAGAAGAAAAACAATAGATTTTTGAATTATTATAAAAAATGAACTATGCATATTACTTCAGCACCACTTTTAAATTTGGATATTATGTCGTGAAAAATTCTTTAAAGAGATTCCGAGCATATCCCTTTCCAGTTTCCATGACTCGCTGAGCTACTTTAAATTTGTGGACCAATCGTACCGTGACGTGAGTGGCCATGTTTTGATTTTGTATGAAATGACTACCCGTCAGCACTGATTGAAGATTTTCGTCTTCAACATTGTAGTAAGGGCGACGTAAAGTCCCGACGTAGTTTCGAATACGCTGCCCAGCCCAGCTGTGTCCTCCTGGTAATCGCTTACTCAAAGTTGTCTCTACCAAACTGCACAATTTGCCCATGGTTGACATACTCTTTAACAACTTCGTGAAGGCTGCCTTAAACTGCGATCGGTTGCAAAATGACTAATCTTGGTTTAATGCAGTTCCAAATTCATCCGGAGAATGCTATGTTGAAAAGAATTAGGTAGGTAGATAATTCGGTAGGTAGAATTAGGTAGGTAGTTAGGTTAGGTTAGTTAGGTAGGAATAGGTAGGTATATATTGCAAGTCCTGCAACCTTTTAGCCAGGGTTACAATGTCATCTGCAAAACCACTGCAAAACGCAAGTATGAGCTAAACTCGCCATTGATGTCAAATCCATGTTTAATATCCTTTCCATTTTAAACGCATCCCTCAATACATTTGTGAAAAAATGGGGGAAATTATATCTCCATGTCTCACACCACGATGCAGAGTGATATGTTTAGTCTGTCGATTGGACGGCCTTTGTGGCCTCAACACTTGTATATATCGCCAGTCGACTGAGCATCGTTGCAGGGATTCAAACGCCCTCTCATAGTCCACAAATGCTAAGCACAGGGGCTTATAAAATCTTGGTACAATATAATAATTTCTAAATAATTAGAATGAAAATTAAATCAAATTTACAGAATTCATTTAAACAAGTCACACAATTCTTCAAAATATTAATCTATTCGATTAGTTTGCTTTTATGCCTATCACTTTTCTGATTGTGACATCGCTACAGCTGAAAACATCTTTCTCGTTATATAGAGGTAATCCTTCGATTTTGAGTATGGCTTCGGGGTCAGCGTATGTGACGGTGTAGGATGGATTGAGAGGATGCAGGGGACCGTGTGCTTTCACCGCTGCAATATCATCTTCATTTCCAAGCTGATAATGGGTTCCATCGCCCGTTCTTTTGATTCGGTTCTTTACCTAAAAATTATCATTTTGTACTTTATTAATTGTAGTTAGTATGATCCCTTAACTTAATAGGGTCCCCTCAGCTTAGATAGTTCACCCTTAGCTTAGCGTGTAAGCTTAGTAGTTTTTTAATGAAAATAATACACAAAAATGTTATTAACAAATATTGAAAGTTTTATAAGAAAATACTGATAATTACATATGTTTTTAAATTTTTTTTTAAGTTATTCTGAAATTTGAATTTAGAGAATAAAAATGATGATTATTATAAAGTTTTGTTTGAATCATCATGTTCTGTCGCAAAGTGTCCACTGGCTTTTTTACCCGGTTAAAAAGATTGTGTATCTACCGCAGTGGAAATGGGATGCACCCGCAGTTACCTATGTGGAATTCGCATCGCTAATAGGGATGATGACTGAACTCTAATTTTCACGTTTCCGCATAAAATATTACAAGACCGTAGAAAATGATGCAATCATGTAAATTTTGAATTAAAATCGGCTAAGAAATACATTAGATACAAGAATTTGAAGCTGTTAATTTGGAAGCAATTAGACAGAGAGATCCGACAATAACCGTGACGTCATTGTTGAGTACGGCCATATAAACTCCATGTAAATTGGCTTTTTGCTAGAAAGAGACGTAGAAAAATCTTTAATACCTTATACATATTTTGGTTGCTTTTATTGTTATTCGAAAACCGATTTTTTCTTTCTGTTTACTAAATCAATGAGCTTCTATTAAAGCAATATTTTTTCATTCATCTAGCCTATTGTGGACTACCCACAAGAAAATACTGGTGAGGTTCCGCCAATTCGCATCCGCGACATACAAAGGGAACGCAAACGCTTTGTGAGTGCGTCCATTGCCTTACTCAAGTAGTGTGACTACTATTTTGGGACTTATATCAGATTGATGGGGAATACCAAAGGTTATCTTTTTATGGAATCGATCTATTTTGCATGATTTTTTTAGAAGAACAGGGAATCTCTTGGCCTTTCCTATCGACTAATGGTAGGTGACGATGAGGTCAAAGTTGGAAGCAAGCACCACCTAGACTCTTTGACGATTGGGGAACTAGTTATATGACCTGTTATTGTCGGAATCCAAAAAGGGGAAATCGAACCCCAGATCTATAGCTAGATCAATACCGGGTGATCCCAACCACCAGACCACGGAGGCGGTAACAAAATATTTTGGGTCAAACTCACCATTTCGGGAGACGCTGTCCTCAAATCAGACGCCAGTCCGACGTTGGCTAGGAATTCAATGATTTGAGCGGAAAAGTTGAAGTGTGTAGATAGCTCAGCCGCCTTATAGTCCCAAGGGAAGGCATGGTGATAGTTGTGCCAGCCTTCGCCGAGACTGATGAAGGACACGAACCACGACTCGACCGGCTGCAGGTTTCTACAGATTTAGGAAATACTTCACAATAAAATTTTTTGGGTATCTTTTGCAAATTAATATGGAAAATTTACTGCAATAAGTTGTAGTCAATACAATCATGTACATGTACATTTTATTAAAATTTTTAAATTCAAACTTAACACCTAGTAAAAAAAATTGATATGTTAGCAATTACTACTGTAGTATTATTATTATCTGTGGTAATACACATGAATTGAACAGATAATGCAAATTGCATTGTCAATTGTTGTGTGGAGTATATGTAGTGATACTATTACACAAAAATCATTGAATTATTCATGGAGATAAAGTTCAAATGATCATTAATTGCGTTCGTAATTATCTTTTAATGTTTTGGCGTGATACAAGTAAATACATGACTAGTATCACAATATTTATCTAAAGATTATGGAAACGTATTTTTCACTTTGAATACGAACTTATTATGAAAAGTCTTCAACTTTAAATTTCTACATTTACGTGAAATTTCGTTTCATCATTCCATTTAACATATAAAAAAATTTGATTATAAATGTAATATGTATATTATATAAAAATTTACTGATATGTATAATATATTACATTAGCCAATTCTTAGGCACAATATTTATTTAGGGCTTAGTTATATCTATCTTTTACATGAGAAGCGTTCTTCGGTCAAATATGAATGATGTCAGATGTATGTATGGTGTTTTGTGTTAACAGTGTACATGGATGAGCGTCATACATTACACCTATGAAAGGTATCTGCACACTTACTTGTCATAAGGCCTAGTCCCATACAGGTGTGCGGCACTGTTCACCAGCCAAGTGCCATTAAGTTGCATAGCATACCGAGTGAAATAGACTACCATGAGTGAATTAAACCATGGCTCGCCGAAGAATTTCACCGGCACCCAAACGGGCAAGAGAATCGCAAGTACCACATAAAGGTAATAGTAGTACCTGGGAAAAGAAAAATTGTTTTATGCTGGCTGTATCACAGACATAATTAGATGCCGTGAGTTTATGTGGCTCACGTACTACGCGTACTTAAAGGAAGAATAATGATCCTTTTCCTAAACTTCATTTAGACAGCGTTCTACTGTTATGCGCGTCGGTGTTAAAGCCGAATTTTTAAAAATGATTAATTATAATGTACAGAGTTGTAAAACACAAAAGTAAAAGGTGACCATAATAAAGGTACACTTAAGCGTAGCTTTGACGTCATCGGTAAAAAAACGCTCGGTTTTTTTATACAAATGGAGGATTGGCGTTAATCTAGTTAATAGCCGCGCTCAGAATGTTTGCCTATAACGAGCCCTATCCCTCCTCTAGCGACCACATCCTGCGTTCGTCTTGTTAATAATTTAGTACTGGAGGCCTAATTAAAGTAACAATTCAAAAATTTATAGATACATATTTAAAAACAATTTTCAATACCTACAAAGATTTTGTTATTTACAAGACATTTCATTTGATACCCATATTCTGGGAGTATTGTAAGGGCAGCCATCTTGGATGAAAATTTTTCATAGTGTACTTTTCTACAAGTGAGTCCCTTTCATTTGATACCTATATTTGAGGGGTTACACAAAAATATTTAATTCGCCATTTTGTTGCAGCAGTTTGCAACCTGATAAATGAGATAGTTTGAAGTAGATGCTTGTACTTACTTTTTCTGAAACATGACCATCCAGTCAGCTTGGAGATCAGACATGTCTATTTTCTTGCCAAGCTCAAGGACGTAAGGGTGCTTTTTGGTCATGAGCCAACCGATGTGGCTGAAGAAGAAGCCTCGTTTTGCGTTGTGAGGGTCCGCGTCAGTATCGGAGTAGCGGTGGTGGAGACGGTGGTCGCGACACCAGATAAACATTGAGTTCTAAAAATAAATTTTCATTTTAGTCTTCCTTCTAAATTAGACCCATGGATTTAATATACGGCTGGGTTATTGTGTCGACCCAGCCATTATGCAAGATTTGACAAGCCACAGATTCTCACCAAAGAACACCAATTCACCCACACGATGCTATTGACATGGTAATATATTACCGTGCCATTGTGATTCAAAACATCCGAATTTCAATATAGATTATGGTTGGAGTATTCCAACTGCTTAGGACCATAGATGTCGCGCGTGGGCTTTAGGGCTTCCATTCCGAGATTCCGGAATCTCGAAATTCCGGAATATCGGCCTATTTTTATCGAGATTTCAGTTCCGGGACTAGCGATTAATCTCGTAATTCCGGTCTTAACTATACTTAATTGTAATTCATTATTTTCTAATAAATAGCGAAAGTAAAAAAAACACGAAACAAAAAATCATTATTTTTATACAAAATCCTATTTATGAAACTAGTTTCGGAATTCCAAGCTAAGTATTGTTCTCGAAAACTAGTTCCGGAACTGGCGAGACGTTCCGAGACTGGATAGCGGGCTCCATTTGCGTGGAACCGACCACATAAGTATAACAGAAGACGGTAGTAAAATAATAAATATATTAATAGTAAAAAAAATTAAACAAGCTTTTATTATTGCATTGTCACGCGATATACATATACATACAATATTTCAGCTCAATGGAAAACCGGAAAGTGGGTCAAATTTCATTACAGACAAGGGACAGGTGAAAGTAAATAAAAAAAGATAAAAGCTTGTAATAATAAATAAAAACCGAGCGAATACGACGCTTGACGCGCGCTTGACGCGCGCTTGACGCGCGCTTGACGCGCGCTCGACGCCAGAAGATTGATTCAAAAAAAATATTTTTTTGTGACTTTCATCTATAAATTTTACAATCAGTGAGTGAATCATCAATCATCCCCCGTTTTTGTACTTATAGGGTTGGAATTGTTTTTTTATTATATTACTATTGTAACCATATTTTGGCAAATAAATGATGATTGATTGATTTAAATTTATATGGGACCACCCTTTGGGTATACCCTTTCCAATAAAAAAGGAATCATCAAAATCGGATCACTCTGTACGAAGTAATGCGTGGTCATTGATCACAATTAGTGAGTAAATCAACAATAATTTTCAGTTTTCCTACCCTTAGGGTAGTAATTTTTTTTTTCAAATTTAAATGGGACCACCCTCGAGGTATACCCTTACCGATAAAAAAAGAATCATCAAAATCGGAGTTGTCTGTAAAAAGTTATGCGTGATCATACATTAAAAAAAAATACGCGTCGAATTGAGTACCTCCTCCGTCTTTTCGTCAGTAAAAAAATAAAAACCGACTTCAAAAACAGTGAAAAGCTTAAATAAAATAATATAAAATCAAGTGCCAAATTTTAAGACTTTTTAGGAGATTATCCTTTGGCACCGACTTCAATATAGAATTCCTTCAATATAGAAAACCTATTCTTATATTATTTTAAACTTTTTAGTGTTTTTGAAGACCGTTTATTTTAGTAAAATAATATTTTTTTTCTTTTTAGTGAATGAAATCTTTTTAGTGAATTAAGAACCCCTAATTTAATTAAAGTTTCGCTCGATTTTCATGGCATCCCATCATTAGGTAACTTTGGTAACCTTGGGACCACCCCTGGAGTACAAAAAGAATTTTGAAAATCGGTCGACAATTGGCGGCGTAATCGCGTAACATACACACAAAAAAAACATACGCATCGAATTGAGAACCTTGTCCTTCTTTGAAGTCGGTTAAAAATAGAGCCCCGGCCCCTTGATTATGTAACAAAAATCTATCGCGATCGCTTTTGATTTTGACAGTCAAAGTGCATTCATTGCTATTTTTTATCAGAGAGTCTATATAGAGTCTTGTTATGACGCCGCAATGATTGGCAAATTCAAAGCGATCGTGACAGATTTTTTCTTAGACCAATAGCCACCCGGTACTTGAACAGATATTATGAGTATCGATGCCGACTTACTTGACCAGCCATTGTTTGCATAAACAGAAGTATTGCTCTCAATATAGGCGACGCTTTAAACGACTTGTGTGTGTAAAATCTGTGAGCACCAATTGTCACTCCTTCACTAGATATATAAGCGATAAGTGTCACTGAAAATAAAAAAAATATATTTAAATCATTATAGCCTTATTCCGTTCTTTTTTGTCGTACTTAAATATCATATTTTACTTATTTACTAATGATGGTTAATTGAGTTTAAAAATACTTTAGTCTGCTAAATACTTTAGGGCAAATCTTGACCCTCATCTGTAATTCATAATACATGACAATAGAAGTGTCATTCACCTAGACCTCATCTGGACAATCTAAGTTTTTTATAATCGAATGTCTGTTATTATTTTCAGGCACTTTAGTAAGATGATCCTTAATGATATGAATGGCGTATCTCAAACGATATATAGGTATAAACGCAATAAATACTTACTCCACATTATTGTTTTTAGTTGCACATATCCCGTAAACATTAGAAATAATCCATTTAAGGCGAAGGTGTGTAAAATCGCGAAAAAAATTAAATTAGGCCACACTATCTGATGTTTGTACGAAAAATCCGTTCCTATGTAGAATATTTTTGTGGTATCGGCATTTTTTATGTTGTCCTCTCTTGTGTTGGAAACGTCGCTTTGCTGGCTGCTTGTCATCTTGAGAAGATTAACACTATTACTCAGGATTTCAAGAACGTGCAAGTATTTAAATCAATATTGAATCATTGTTTCGGTGAACAATCATCGAGACCTATTTATTTAGTAAACCGAAACTTGAACTTAGAGAACATTGTATGCAAATAAATACGGGAGTCTGTCGTGCGGCTTGTATTTCTCAATTATTATTTTTTTCTTATACACCTATTTCTTTGGGACTGTTACATTATAATACATAAGGAAATCAATATACTTATTTGTATATTTTTAAGGTTCCCAAACTTCCCATTACATTTTTACCTGAAATTAATTTCGTAAAGAAAAAAGCAAAAGGAATAAGTAAAGTTGATTATGAAAATATTTTAAACGTTACGCAATACCTACCTGCTTAGTTCTTATTTACTTAATCTAAGCAAGCACTTTGATAATCAACTTACTTCATGACACAATTATGTGAGAGTAAAGGAGGCGTATACAAAAAAGATTGATATTTGATAAAGGTGCGTAGTACAATATAGGAAACGTCGGTTTATTCCAGTTTGAGCACGTGTCACCCGGCACGAAATCACCTGAGTGATCAGATTCCACATGATTTTAATTTACTTATTTTGTGCCCTTAAATCTCCTGGGTGATCTAATTCCACATTAATTTTATTATGTCTCCTAATCCTAAAATCACCTGTTCCTGTTATGGTATATGTACCTATATCTTATATCAAAAACATACCCTTACTGCCATGTTGTCAATGGCTGGTGAATCAGAACCATCAACGTAGCCTTGTCTGTTACTAGAGTATCAATCAGTAACTGATCGATTTTGATCGGTTTTGTTGGTCGAAACAGATACCTACGTCCTCACTGTGGGTCTCGAACCTACTCTAAGTTAGGGTGTGAACTCCTTCGCAGATATGTGCAGGTTGCCTCATTATGTTTTTCTTCACCTTAGGAGCGTCGGACAAATGTACATATTATTATGAAATTCGAAAAATGAAAAACAGATTGGTACGTGGCAGGATCGAATCCCATACCTCCCGATTAGAAGGCCAGTACCGAGTCCACAGCGCCATCAATGACGAAACGGATATAGTGAACTAAAAATACCGTTACACAAAAATAAATCATTGAAATCATACCACACCAGGTGATTTTAGTAGACATAATAAAATTAATGTGGATTAAGATCACCCGGGAGATTTAAGCAAATAAAATAAGTAAATTAAAATCATTTGGAATTTGATCACCCAGATGATTTTGTGCCGGGTGATTTTAGTATACAAAAATGTGGAATTTGATCACCTGAGTAATATCATCCAGGAGCTCAAAGTGGAATAATCCAAAACGTCCTAATTAGGACATTTTATCTTCAATCTGCATCAATACAGTTAAGCATTGCGACGTGACTGAATTGTGGTATGTCTGTAAATTTAACTGCTTAAAAACTAAAAATTTAATAAAAACAAAAACTTGAAATAAAAAACAATTTTTTCAATAGTATAAAATTCCAGCAGTTGAGAGCAGAGTCGAGACCCATTAATCTTGATAAGCTCAAATATTGAGGGTCCCGCTGCAGACTTGTTAATCAAAATGTTACTCCTTGGATTATCCTCAGATCCTCCGTGTTTTGTCTTGTTTCCGCACATGTCGGCTTTCATATGTCAAAATAAGTCAAAACACGGAATAACTAAACCGAGTATGATCCAAGGAGTAAAATTATTATTAATAGGACAGAGTATTCTACTACTGGACTAGTTTTTTCTTCAGGTTTTATTTGAACAGTGAATGCTGTTGGTAACTAACTTTAAATCATTATAAAGAGCCAATATTAGTTCGAATTAAAAAGTAATAAAAACTTACTTCGATTTTGATATATTTACCTATTCAATGATCTTCACATACCTCACATAACACAGTGAGTCTTTTAAATTTTTCACAATATGGCGGTGTTGTCACTTGTCTAGTTGTCACTTGTCGCCATATTGAATTTTATTAGGTACTGTGATATTCGCAAGATCGAGACTAATCAATTGACTAACTCGATTGTCCAAATCAGCCGACACGTTTGCTCTCTATAGGGCCACAAGGGAGCAAACATACATATACAAAGGCTGATAAACACACTATTCACTCTTTTATGTCGCGTCGCGTAATCGGGAGAAAAGGCTATAAAATGCCGTCTTGTGTCAACTTAGTCTACTATTCAACAGTTATTTGAGACACTCGACATCGTTCTAGGAGTATTCTATGAGCTATATTGAACGAAAAATAATTCTTCTGTGTGACGCCATTTTATCACCAAAATATTTATCGTCACTACGTCTATCCGCAGATGATGACGTTAACACCATGTATTAAAATAATTGGGAACCTGCTGGCGATTGACGCGACATTGGGTAAGGGTGCTTGTCGAAAATTTCTAACAATTTGACAAATATAATATGAAATAGGGCATGAAAGGGGGCAAAAATAGGAGTAAGGAGTGTTTGTGTGATAGATAGGAAATTGAATGACATAGTATAATAAGTAAATGATACTAAGATTGAGGACAAAAAGTAACAACGGACTCGGTATTTTTTAAGAATTAAGACCTCCGATTCCCTTCCAAAAACAAATGTTTATGATTGAATATACTAAACCTGGATCCCGATCATACAACATATAGTACAGCAGCGTTCGTTGATGCTTTGAGCATCTATTCGTTTGCTGTTTCGTAATTTGTTACACTGGTTCTTCGTTTTCATAGTCAACTTCATCAGATTGTTCATCTTGTGATAACGTTTTGGACTGCTTGTTGCTAGAATTCCTTATTTGTTTAATTTATTCTTAGGCCCATTGCTATCGTTGTTATTTCCTTCTATCATAAAAAGTTCGCTCTGCATGATTGAATACAACAACTTTCGAAGTGCCCTCTTTATTTCACTCCCTGCATATGTGATCCTTTAGTTTACATTGATCTCTACGATGCCGTTTTAACTTACTACAACACATAATATTTGAATTGGTTTGGGCGTAATATCCGGGCTATCACTTGTGTGTTTAAGATCTAGGGTGAGAGCTCTCTTTATACTCTCAGGCAAAGTTCCACAGCTGGACGTGATGAGAAGGAAACGAGAATGACAGAAACTCAGTCAATGAGGTGGGATGTTAAGGGAAATAATGTAATTAGATATCAAAACAGGACTCGAAAAAGTAGACCGAAAAGAGAAATGCGAAATAGCTTTCAATTTAGCGACACATCACTTCCGTAGAAATACACCTTGAAAACAGCACTTAATAAAAAATATCATTCTTTGGAAACCTGCTGCAATTATCTGTGGGTGGCTACAGACTTCTATTACTCATAAGAGAAAAAATAAACTGTTTTTAAAATAAAATTTTATTCAGCCTTCACACTTAAGTCCTTCTTTTGAGTGTTGATTTATCCAATTAATGTAGTTGCTGACTTTTGTGTACACTCCTGTAAAAATAATATTGTATGTTAAATCATTTTTTTTATGAAATAAGCGAGAGATGGGAGGGGACGGAAAGGGGTTGCGAATAGCATTTCACGGGGTCCAAAGCCAACCTCACCTGCCCGCGGTGCTTCCTGCTGATCAGTGCAACGGACTAGGTTCTGGCGCTCCCACCGACCAACGCTGGGCCAGCGTAGTAATGGTCTAAATCCTCCTTTTTTAAAGTAAGCCCCATGCCCAACAGTAAGCGTATTATTGTCGTTGAGATGATGGTGAAGCACGAGAGATTTGATTTGGCATGACATAAGGAAATGAAGAGAGTTAGGAAAGCATTTATACATGTATACACGCCAACCCTTGAGACTTTAGACACTAACCTGGGTATCTAGGATCAGCACATCCGATCCCCCACGATACAACACCTGAAAATAATATAGTCATATAAACTACAATAATTATAGATTATGGGTATACAAAACTTAGAGTAAGCATAACCTTAATAGCTTACCAGCTTGTACGTATTTTCCATCATTTTCAAACACAAGGAGTGGTCCTCCACTATCACCCTGTGAAAATATTAAATGTTTTAAAGATCAATAAAACTATCATGAAATCATCAAATTAATATCCCATCACATAAAAATATAAAATAATTTTAAAGTCAAGATGGTTTCTCGGACGGCAAATTTAACTAACCCTACTTAAGGGTACAAAATTACAAACAACAAAAGTGAGTTTACTAAAGCGTGAAAATCTGTCACGAGCACAACTACCAAAATAATTATTAACCAGCAATTTCAGTTCAGAAAAAATTACATACACCCACTCTGCGTTCACCACTCACATGAGTTAAAGTTATTTTTTACATACGACAGGGAAGCTCTTGGCCTCCATGTTACCTGATGGTTGACGATAAGGCTGAAGGTAGAAGCGAGCTTCACTTTGACTCCTCAATAACTTTAAAAAACCAGCTAGCCAAGCGGGCTCAGAAGCCCTACCACCAACAAAACTGACTAGAAAATCTTCTGCCTCCATTGGGAATCGAATCCTGAACCCTTGAAATGGTGTTGAGCACTAGACCACGGAAGGGGTCAATAGTTAAATCAAGTGTTCTTCAACAGAAATTTTGCAGTTCAAGTGTTATTTTCTAATGCAAACATTTTAGCTATCAGGTTTTAACGTTATGCAATTGGAATCAAATGTTCACACGGAATACTGAAACTATTTAAATGAAGGACATTGACTGAGATGGGAGAAGACACCGGTACAAATTACTAATCGTATCGCGTACCTACATAATGCAATAATTGTGTTGCACTGAGCGTGTGATGTGCGCATGCACAACTTATCGATAGAATACAGTACCAAGTGGAGCCTGCTGGTGGAATGGACAAAGGGGTAAATTACGAGTACCGTAAATCTGAGAAGAAACAAGCCACGTTCGGTGCATTGGAACTTCATGAACCCAAACGTGACCTCCATAGGGGCAGAATGGTTCAGGACTTCAGGATATGGAGACACCAGCGGAAAAGCCGCTAGTGGACCAGACTCTTTCGGTTTTCCCGAGTCGGCGGTCTAGTAAGGCCCTTTGGTATCGTCAAAGATTAAAAAGGGGGTTACAGCCTTTTGATTTTGTGTTTTGTGCATCCGTCACTGCTAAAGCAGTGACGGATGCACAAAACACAAAATCACAGGCACAGGCACAGACAACAACGGCACAACAGTCGGCACAATGACTATAACCATATGACTTATACCATATCTCAAGCAATAGTGATACATTTTTTACTAAGACCTTAGGTTCCTTGATCACAATTTTCATAGAATTCTGAGGCAATGTATTAAGGAATGTGTTGTATTTAAAGAATCCTAGTATGAAGTATCTAATCTATTATTAATTACAATCGATAGTATTATTGCAATGATTGATATTTTTTAATTATTTATACTTTGTAAATATTGTCTAGAAACTAAGAAGGTTCCTTACGTAAAAGCTTATCTTCATTTTGAAGTAATGTAAATTAAGTATAAAAAATGAAACATTTTATAAGTGAATTTATCAAACTCGAATAGATAAATTAGATTCTTATCGATCAATCAATCATTTATTAATACTAAAAGTTTTATAACAAATAATTTTACAGAGTATTAAATTACTTTACATATTGTAAACATAATTAAAAATGAATCGTTGAGGAGTTCTTACAGTGTTTGGCAGTTAATCATATAATAAGCGTGAACTAGAACGAAATAAGCAGGCAAGTAATAAATCAATTATAACATGCACACAGTGATAAATGCTAGACTAAAAATGCTGGAATTTGACACAGAATTTTACAATCGTGGAATAACATTATAATGTTACCCACGATGGATTATTATCGATATTCAAATAGTAAATTTAACGGATCAGAAATAAATGATCTTGTTAGATTTGACTCGATGGTCAAATTTGCCAACGCCAAGTTTTTTGAGCATCGATTGTTCTTGTATACGATATCCCATCACTTTTGATGACTTAATCAGCGATTACCTGGCAACCATCCTTTCCCTTGGAGAAAGCGCACATCATTGTGGGTTTCAGATGATGTTTTAGCTGAGATCTCATACATTCTTCGTCGGATAGTATTCGTAACATTGCTTTCAAAAGGACTTTTGACGATGATTTCTCAACCCCCATCCTCCCCCAACCGACTATCGTGCCTACTTGCGAGGAAAAGTCTTGCTCTAAAATGTGAAAATAAACTCAAATAATAAAAGATTTAAGATACACCTAGCTCTTTCTAGATGTTCTTTGTAGACACAATAGTTAAACGAAAGAATAGATTTGTGGAAGCTATCAATGTTTTAAATAAAATTAAATTTAATTCTTTTTACCAAACATGTTGTTAAATACTTGTACACAATAGGATAACCAAAAATATCTCTTTAATATGTCCAAACCGTGGCCATGTTTCGGATTTCATAACATAAGTTTTCTTACATAAATAAGATTTATTTGATTAATCGTTAATTTTAAAATTAGATACAACTAAACATTTACTATTTAAATATTATAAATTACCTGGACTAGGCAAGCAAATTGGTGTTATTGTATCTCCAAAGTCCACAGGATTGTTTAAAGTGGCTATAGCAATATCGTTCTCATCTCTGACTGCTGTTGATTTGAAACCTTCGTGAATAACTACAGACGTGATGTTCCTTTGGGCGACGTGATTCAGGTCTTCCAAACTGTCCAGGCCGATAAGAACTTCCATTGATTTGAAATTGTCCCTGTAATTTAAAACAGTATTTTAAAAATCATTTAATCAGCTGGACTATGAACACCTGAAGATTGCCAAAGGCTTTGGTTTATTAATCGACTTAAGAGGACTGTGAAGTTCCAATTCATGGCTCGAGTATGCACTTTCAAAAATGCAGTTTGTTGCACACGCTTAGAGTTGAAAGTCCGAGGCAAGTGACAACATTTCTTATTGAAATATTGTTTCGGGCGATAACTGTTTTACCCCCCTAAACCTTTACGAAATTAGACACTTTTAGTAT